>OZ018391.1:61290832-62629899 GCA_963969525.1 Ontholestes murinus | reverse complement strand
CCAAGAATAATCAATAACACTAACATCACATTTAACAAAGACGAAACAGCAATGTTAAGTTCTGGTCCAAAATTTTCACCGCATATTAACGATCCATTTTTCAAAGAAACCCTTATTGTCGAGTCTGAATTGGCTCTAAAACATTCAAATGCCACCATTTTTCAAAAAAACAAAATTTCCCAATTAATTAAAAATACACCTTCAGTGTCAAACACAGATCAAAGGACTTTTAAATCATTAAAGCAAAAAATAAAAAAATTAAAAATAATAATCTCATAATTACAAAAGCGGATAAAGGTAACTCGACAGTAATATTAAATAGAATAGACTACGAACAAAAAATTCAAGATTTTATTAATTCCTCAAATGTACTTGAAATTAAAAAGGACCCCACTTTCAATTTACAAACAAAATTAAAATCCCTCATTACAATAGATAATCCATTATTCCCCAAGCAAAACAAATCACATCTTCTTCCTATGAACCCCACAGCTCCTAGACTATACGGCTTCATTAAGATCCATAAAGAAAACCAACCAATTCGCCCTGTAGTTTCCTATTCCAACACACCTGCCAAAACTCTATCTTTTGAATTAGCTTCCATCTTTAAATCTCTCACCAATTTTTCAGACCCCCATTCTATTAAAAACACATCTGAACTAATTACTAACCTCAATAATAACACACTTGACCCTAATTCTAAACTAGTATCCTTTGACGTAGCTAATATGTTTGCTAACATTCCCCCTAAAGATTGTATAGAATTAATTATTCAACACCTTGATAAAAATAACGTTAATCCCACAGTCAAAATAGAATTTTTAAATATTTTAGAAACCATACTAACACACAATTACTTTTCCTTTAACAATAAATTTTACTTACAAAAAGAAGGCCTAGCAATGGGCTCACCCCTTAGTCCCCTATTAGCAGAAATCTTTATGGAACACTTAACTAATATTATCCTCAATTCCCCGTTAGGTAAAAAACACATAAGGTGGTGGTATAGATATGTAGATGATATATTAGCATGCTTCGTAGGTACTGATAGACAAATTTCCAATTTCCTTAATTTTCTCAACTCTCTGCATCCATCAATTAACTTTACTGTAGAAACAGAAACTAACAACACCATTAATTTTTTAGATCTATCCATCTCTAAACTTAATAATACTCTTAAATTCGACATCTTTAGAAAACCTACCTTTACTGACACTATAATTCCTAATAATTCCCGACATCCCTTTAAACATAAAATAGCATCATTTAATTTCTTAATTAATAGAGCTCTCAAGTTACCTTTAAGCCCCGAATCATTTCTCAAAGAAATGAGAATTATAAAACAAATGGCCGAAAACAATGGTTACTCGGCTACTTTAATTGATCAATTATTAAAAAAACACAAATTGAAACAAGTTCAAAAATATATATATACACCACAAAATTCAGAAGACAATAAGCGGTTTCAATGTTTAACGTATTTTGGAATGATTAGCCTCAAGATCAAAAATATATTGGAAAAATGTAACGTAAAAGTAGCATTTAAATGTAATAATAAAATTTCAAACATAATTTTTAACCCTAAAACTAAAATAGACATTATGAAAAAATCCGGCATTTATAGATTAACTTGCGAATCATGTAAAGGAATTTACATCGGTCAGTCTGGTCGTAATTTTGAAACACGACTAAAAGAACACGAACGAGCATTTCGATTAAAACATAACAACTCAACTTTTGCTAATCATTTAATAGAAAATAATCACACTTTCGGCAAGGATGTACTTTCAGTAATCCACTTTACGGATAAAGGCCGTAAAATGGATTTACTGGAAGCGCTAGAAATTCATAAAGCCAAAATTAATCCCGGTTTTTCCCTTCTTAATGACCAGACTGACCTGATGTACTCTCCTCTTTTCGAAGGCATATAAATAACACCTGTTAATTTATTTTTAAGTACTTTATGTTTGATAATGAACAGTGAATGTTCGAAACTATAGTCACAGCAATAAATATTTTTTGTGGTAAAACAAAGTTAAAGTGTTTTAATTATCTTATTAAAATGTACCACCAAGTTAACGCCGACAACATTCAAGAACAATATTCTTTTTATTAAATATTCAAAGTTATAACATCCTTAATAATTATAGTTTGTTAAAATTCTGGTCTTTCTAAGACGTTTAAAATTCGCTAATAATTCTAAAATTTTCTCATATTTTACATTTATTTAAAATTTCCAATATTTTCTGATATTTTTGGCTTAATAATTTCAGATTTCTTTGATGGTTCATAATTTTTTATTAATTTTAGTTACTTTTTAATTCTAGACTTTCTAGGTTTTTTAAATTCTCAATAAAGTTTCTTTAAATTATTTCTACACGTCTAAGACTTTCTGGAATTTTAATTTTGAATCTTATTTTTTTCCTACAATTTTAGATTTCTTAGAATTTTCTGGTATAATTTTTTGTTATAAATCTAAATGTTTTAAAATTTCAGAAAAAACCTTGGCGTCTGTAAGTCTTAGTAATACTAAATTTTTATAGATTTCTAAAATCTTTAACAACTCTAGAGCCTCCTGAAATTATTAACTTCTAAGGTTTTCTAGAGTTTTAGAATTCAAAATATAAAGTTATTTCACAATTTTAGATTTTATTGCTAATAATTGAACAATTTTATTGTTATTAATAATTTCAAGACCTTCTAGAGTTTTAAAGTATTTAAACATTCTAAAGTTTTCTGTAAATCTTTTTTTTTGTAATTCTAGAATTTTGTTTTATTCAATGTCTGTCGAGGTATTAGCCAGAGAAGTAGTTGTTTCAAATTAATTTGTTTTGTAGCCTTAGTAAGACTCACTGTTGTAGATTCACGAAATGTTTTCGTATTTTTACATTTAGAATCAATGATAAAATTGTTTGTCATTTCAACTCATTTACTCTGGTGCTGTTTAATTTTTGGGTTTGAAGAAATACGCAAAAATTGCTTAGCAACTCTGATTTTTATTGTATAATGGTTCCAAACGTAACGAAAAATCTTGATGCTGATTAAACAACTTTATGCTTCCATAATTCTTGATTTTAGGCTCTTAAATGATGAGTTTGTCAAAATCTTTTATTTCTTTACATAGTTTTTCAGGCAGAAATATTTTGTATAGACATAAGGCCAAAATCTAGTAAGATTCCACAGAAGCAAAATCAGATACATAACAACGTTGTTAATGACACTGTATTAAACTGATACTGTTTTCAGTTTCCTGACACTAAAAATAGGGTAAAAACTCTATGTATCAAAATAAAGTGGAAGATTATTGAAGTATTTTCTGTTCAAAAAAGGAAAAAAAATATCAAAAACAAATTTCACAACCGAATATCGAAAAAGAAAAGGTTAATCAGATCCACAACCAACGTTGGTTATGACATATTATTGAATATAAATGAAGTATACAATCAATCAGATAAAACGGATGCTGGTTATTTTTGAAACACTTTTTGCCCTGGATTGTTTTTTTTTTGTTGGTTTACTAAAATTGCACAAAGGGGGAGATAACACCAACATGAACAATTACAGGGGAATATCGTTGATGAGAATTGGATGCAAGATCGTGATGACAGCGACGGAAAAGGAAGGAAGGAAAATGTATGAAAGGGTAGGGGTGTCGGAGTGTGAAGTAAAGGAATGGTGAGAGCGTGGAGTGAATGTGGCGGCCTGGGTTAAAGAGAAGGGGAAGGAAGTGGAAATTTAGGAAAGGCAGGGATGTATTGCAAGAACTGCATATAATGAAATGTTTGAAAGGTGGCAGGTGCACGGGAGGACGCCAAGATACCTATGTAACAGCGAACTCAGTAGGGAGGAAAAGAGAGGAAGGAAGGGCTGGATGGGAGTAAAGTATATTAGATGGGTGCTATGTGGGAGTGGAAAGAATACGTGACATTTAGCAGATGAGTGTGAGGGATTGTGTGAGGAATGGGTGGGAAAAAGTTAGAAGGGAGTAAAAGTAAGAAAGTGTATAGTATTATATTTATATGAATATTTGTATGCCAATAAAGGTCTTTTTATAGTGCTGATAAAGGCAAAATTAACAAAGACAAAAAGTTTTTAGGTAGAAAGAGAGATAATAAATGAAGAAAATGGAGACATATCTAACTTAGGTTTCTCTAATAATCATTTTTCTGCAGTGGAATATACAGGGGGATTCATTAAGGGTGGCCACCGGCCTTATCTCGGAAACCGTATATCCTAGAATTTGGGGGAAAAAATTCTTATCACATAATCGGCCAAAAGAAATTGCGTAAAAACATTTTTAAATGCTTAGCTTTCCACTAGGTGGCGCATTTTATCATTTACATAATTAATTTGCGTTTTTTATAAAATATTGCCGCATTAAGGCTATTGAAAATTATCAAAATTAGAAACTACTGTACTTGGTTTACAATTTTTGCTTAAGTCATTTTTTTCTATCACCTACAGTTAAGTGGTGGGGAAAGTATACTTTTGTTTACAGAAAATGGTCTGTAACTTCCGTATACCTTAACCGATTTTCACAAGCTTAGGCTCAATGGAAAGAGTATTAGAAGTTGATTACAAAAATAAATAACATTAACATTTAATCTATGCGCTGGCAACTAGAGGGCGTTATGTAACACTTAACCCTATTTATGTATTTTTCTCAGAAATATCAAATGGAATGATATAACTCGAAGCAGCTTACAAAAAAGAAAATGAAATTACATATCGTTTCGTCAAAACCACAAACTGATATCTCTTGTCATTCCAAAGATATATAGATTTTTTAAATTTTCGTTGTTGTTTTTCGTTGTTTTTGAAGTGTTGGTTCACCCTGTAAGGTGTAAATGAAAATATATGGCTAAAGTTACTTTTAGAAAAAATGTCATGTAAAAACAAATGACAACAATATTTATTAGCATAATTAATGAAAAATAGTAAAACTTATTACCCATAACAGAAATTTACAAAACGCTGAAATTTCTAAAAGCACCCATTATCTAGTTATTTTAGAAACTCAAAATGTTTCCCCTTATTTGCTGTACCTACACAAATTCAATCCTTCTAGAGTGAAATTTTATTCTAGATTCCTTAAAATTTCTTCAATGGTTTTATATGGATAAGCTGTAACATTACGAGTATGTCAAACTATTTTCCTGGGCGATGTTGTAAAGTAATCAGGTCACCTTTGGAAATGACATTTCTGTTTTGTGATTGTTTATTTATAATTTGTTGTTGCTGTCAAAGTTAATTTGAACGTTTGAAAAATCACTTTATTATAATGCTTTATTTTTCAAATGAAGAAGCATATGATATGCTAGCAGTGTATTTTGAAAGTCTACAAAATGCAGTCATTGCTGAAAGAGAATATGGGTCACGATTTCCTGAAAGATGGCGTCATTCAAGAAAAGTGTTTAAAAAAAAGACTGGCAGAACGATTACGAAAAACTGGCAATGTTCAACCTGTTTTGGTAAGAAATAGGGGGTACGTAGAAGTCAAAATGAAGAAAATGTAATTCACGTCTTGGCATACGTTAACGCTGAACCACGTGCAAGTATTAGGGAAATTGCAAGAGATCTAGAAATAAATTATTCTTTGGTGAATAAAATACTAAAAGAACATAAAATGCACCCTTACCATGTTGTTTTACATCAAGAGTTAAAAGACATAGATTTTGATCGACGACTAGATTATTGCAACGGGTCAAAAGGAATATTAAATGATAATCAACAATTTCTATCTGCAATATTATAGACGGATGAGGCTACATTTTCAAGCTCTGGTAAAATTAACTTGCACAATAGTCCCTACTGGTCAGAAACAAATCTACACTGGCAGAGGGAAGTCAATTACCAAAATCACTGGAGCATAAATGTGTGGTGTGGTATTTTAAATAGGAAGATAATAGGAACTTTTTTTCTTTGAAGAAAAATTAACGGGCCAAAGGAACTTAGATTTTTTAACTAAAGATTTGCCCATCCTCCTAGAAGACGTTCCAATTCGTAACAGATTAGACATGTGGTATCAACAAGATGGTTGCCCAGCACATTTTACTGCAGGTGTCCGAAATTATTTAGATATTGTATTTTCAAATAAATGGATTGGAAGGGGAAGTATTTTTCCATGGCCAGCAAGGTCACCAGATCTTACGGTTTTAGATTTCTTTTTATGGGGTAGATTAAAAGATAACTACACGTGAGGATATGAAAGAAAGGATTCGGCAAGCAGTAAGAGGTATTTCTGGTGCTGAAATTGAGGCCAATGTCAATTCCACTATAGAAAGACTGAATTTGTACATAGCAAATGATGGGAAGCATTTTTGAGTATCTAAAATAACTAAGTAATAGGTGCAGTTATCAATTTTAGTTTTTTGTATTTTTTTTTTCATTAATTATGTTAATAAATATTGTGCCATTCGATTTAACTTGATATTTTTTTGAAATACTGTAGCAGTATGTTTTCACTTACAACTTACAGGGTGAACCAACACTTCGAAAACAACGAAAAACAACAACGAAAATTTAAAAAATCCAAATATCTTTGGAATGATAAGAGATATCAGTTTGCGGTTTTGACGAAACAATATGTAATTTCATTTTCTTTTTGTAAGCTGCTTCGAGTTATATCATTCCATTTGATATTTCTGAAAAAAATACATAAATAGGGTTAAGTGTTACATAACGCCCTCTAGTTGCCAGCGCATAGATTAAATGTGTTAATGTTATTTATTTTTGTAATCAACTTCTAATACTCTTTCCATTGAGCCTAAGCTTATGAAAATCGGTTAAGGTATACGGAAGTTACAGACCTTTTTCTGTAAACAAAAGTATACTTCCCCCACCACTTAACTGTAGGTGATAGAAAAAAATGACTTAAGCAAAAATTGTAAACCAAGTACAGTAGTTTCTAATTTTGATAATTTTCAATAGCCTTAATGCGGTAATATTTTGTAAAAAACGCAAATTAATTATGCAAATGATAAAAGGCGCAACCTAGCGGAAAGCTACGCATTTAAAAATATTTTAACGCATCTTCTTTTGGCCGATTATTTTTTTCCCCAAATTCTAGGATATACGGTTTCCGAGATACGGCCAGTGGCTACCCTTAATGAATCACCCTGTAGAAGATTATAGCAGCCATTATGGAAAATTACATCTGCTATTATCCAGATCAGTCCCTTTTGAATTTTTGGAGGAAGCATCTTACAAACCAACGAAATTTTAATTTCATGGATGTTCTCCTTCAAAAGGATTATGATTTTTAAGCGGAGTACAAGAAATTAGAAAAGTATTTATCTAAGCAATATTATGAATTAAAATACTTTGTTAGTATATCACGAACCTTTTCACTCTGTTCTATTAACTAATCCAATTAACAAAGAAATACGTCACAATAGAAAGTGAAGAGATATTAGCAAAGATTGATAAAACTGCGTAGACTTCGGAGTGTCTCGTAGTATAAATCGGAGTAGATGGTTCTTCTGTCACCTCCCACTAAAAGGTTCAAATCTGTGGCGTCAGCAGGCAAAGTGTTTTACACCGTCATCTTTGATGCCCAAGGTCCACTACTTGTTGAATTCCTGCAGCTCAGAAGAAAGATTAACTTCAATGTGTAATATGTTTGTCTTAGATAAACACACACTACTTTAAAGCTATTATCAAGTCTTTTGGAAAGTTTTCAAAAGAAGATCTGATTCAACTCTAAGCATTTCAAAACATAGATTTTTGTACAGATGCACTGATGAATATTGGAGGTTGAATATAATGCAGTGTTTAAAAATTATATTTAAGTGTTGTAGTTATTACTGACTGATATTCAAAACTGGCAAAACTATTTGAAGATCTAGGACTCAGTTCTAATAATTAATTGTTTTATTTCTTAACATTTTCTGGTTTTCTGATCCGAAAGTAAAGAAAAAACCAGCAGAATAGATACAACATAATTCCGACGATAATTAATCAAATCAGATGTTTTTAGTGCCTATCAAGGGAAAATTGACAAAGGCAAGAAACTTTTATGGAGAAAGGGAGATTACTAAATGAAGAAAAAATGGTTTAGACAAAACTTAAGTTTCTCTAATATAAATTTTTCTGCAATGGAATATAGAAGATTATAGGAGTCATTATGGTAAAGTACATCTGTTATTATTCAGATCAATCTCTTTTGAAATTTTTTGGAGGAATCACTTCAAAGATATCCTCTTTTAGAAAGATTGTAATTTGTAAGCGAAATTACAATTTTTATTAGAAAGATATTGTGATACTAGCAAAGTCTTCTAATTCCTAATCTACTTCGTAATCAAGATGTATCTTAAAGTACAAAACATAGACAAGATTTTTGTACAGATGCACTGATGAATATTGGAGGTTGAATATAATGTAGTGTTTAAAAATTATATTTAAGTGTTGTAGTTATTACTGACTGATATTCAAAACTAGCAAAACTATTTCAAGACCTAAGGCTCTTAGTTCTAATAATGAGTTGTTTTATTTTTAAGGTGATTACTAAAGCATTCAATTATTATCTTGTTGGCAAGAAATCTTTATCTTGGAAAGCACACACTATTTTAAAACCTTCCTTAAGTCTTTTGAAAACTTTTCAAAAGAAGGTTTGATGTAACTCCAAAACAACATAGATCTAATGATGTTCTGAGACCGACGCACTTATGAACATTAGAGGTGAAGGTGATGTACTATTCAAATATTATTATTGAGTGATCTAGTATTATTGATTGATATTCAAAAGTAGCAAAACCAATTGATAGCTAAAGTCTCACTTCCACTAGGTGCAATATAACAAATATTCTAACCTATAATTAAGGATTAAGGGAATTTTTTTTTGATGTGTGATTAGAATTAACTAAATACTGAAATGTTTGACAGGAATATATTTCTCAACAAGATTCCTAAAAAAGCGAAGAAGCTGCTTGTAAATCAAAGTGTACAGCATTTATTATTGGTTATAAATCCACTATAGCGTAAAAAACTAACAAGGAAAAGTAAATAAGGCCATTAGAGTATTTTTGACTCAAAAGAAGAGAAAAAAACTAGCAGAAATAGCTTCCCTACAGCGAATTTTACAACTGATCATTGATGTTGTACTCTAGTAGTCAAATATGGGAAGCTATTGAAGTATTGTTTAGTCCAAAAGAAACAAAAACCAGCAGAAATAAATTCCATAACCGATTTCATTAACCGACGATCAATTAATATACTTTCTGATCCACAAAAGAAAGAAAACAATTAATGACGTCATTACTCAAAAACAAATGACATATGAAAATAGATTTTTCCTCAATTTGTTTTTATAAAACAAAATCGACCTTTTCGAGAATTTTATCCAAAACGTTGTGGTGTCGCATTTACTGAATTTATTCCATACTTAAGGCTTGCACTGTACATAACGTAAACTAGTCATATAAATAATCAAATTAACGATATGTTATTATTATTTTTCAATTGGGTTTATTTAAACACTTCCATTGTTTTATGTTCAGTTACCTGTCACTAGAGCAGATGAAGCTAAGTATTTTATGCTCCAAAAGATATAAAAACAGAGGTAGAAACACATTCCATAATATATTCCACAGCCGACGATTTTTTTAATCTTCCTTATCCATAAAAAGCAAAAGACCAATAGAATTAGATCCACAATAATTAAATAATTAGGTAATTTAGTTGAAAGTATCTGAAACACTTTTTATATTGGATTGTTTCAACTTTACTTTCCTAATATTGAAGATAGGTAAACAAAAATTTGATTAAGTAAAAATTTGTATGGGCCTATTAAAGCATTTTCTGGTCCAAAAGTAAAGAAAAGAACAGCAGAATAGATACCACACAATTCCGACGATAAATATTCAGATCAGATGTTTTTAGTACCTATTAAGGGAAAATTGACAAAGGCAAGAAGCTTTTATGGAGAAAAGGAGATTACTAAATGAAGAAAAAATAGTTTAGGCATATCTAACTTTAGTTTCTCTAATATAAATTTTCTGCAATAGAATATAGAAAACTATAGGAGCCATTATGGTAAACTACAAGTGGAGGAATCACCTTACAAACCAGCGAATTTTTATCTTCAAGGATATCCTTCTTTAGAAAGATTGTAATTTGTAAGCAAAATTACAATCTTTATTAGAAAGGTATCTATCTAAGCAAAATTCTTAATGGAAGTAGATTGGGAATTAAAATACCGATAGTATCACGAATTTTTTCACTTTCTCCTAATCGGACAAATAGGTCACTTGCAAAAGATAGAAAGATTTGTGATACTAGCAAAGTCTTCTAATTCCTAATCTACTTCCTAACCAAGACGTATCTTAAAGTATTGGCTTTAAAAAAAAATCACATTCTGAATAAATATGGTAGACTGGCAGTTTATCTCCTGCAAAATAAAATCTTAGAAGATTTTATTTTGCAGGATGTAGACAAGACTATTTGCAAAATATAAATCTTCATGACGCTAACTGAAATAACGAAAGTCTTTAGAGGCGAATGTTAAATTAAAGAGACTTTAATGTTTATAATTTCATCTGGTGTATCAAACTAATTGGAGCATAGACGTTTGTAAATTTATGGATACAAATTAAATATTTCTTGACGTGAACTCATTTATAAAGGTTATAACTTACAAAAAGTTAAATATAGATTAATTATTATTTATGGTAGATTTAATTATTGATTGTCTTTTTAAACTGTGTACATACATGATGTTAAAGCGGATGTAGATATCAATCAGAACCGGAATAACAATGTAACTCAAGACCTAACAATTATCGAATCGAAATCAAAGAGATGGCCACGGTTCCCTTTTCCCACCGAAACAAAAAAAGTTGCTTCAGGTGGAAATTACAAGGTACCGCGGCGAAATTACAAGAATCCGTAGCATCCCCCATGTACCGGGCACCAATTAAACCGGACGAGGGTTGACTCTCCTGCGAGATAACCATACTAATTACCGACAGTGGGGGCAGCGTCCAAGTGAAGATGATGAGTGGCATGTCGAGGCGCGAGTGGCACGTTCTTTTTCCTTTCGCCCGTGTAACTGGTAACTGGTATACTACTATTACCAAGGAGGCGCAAGGAGAAGGAGAAGAAGCAGGAAGGTCATGGACGGTCGGCGAAGAAGCGTGCAGCCATTAGCGCGAGGCCGGTTGGGTGTTTTGTGTTGTTCTTCTTCTTCGTCTCCCTCTAAGGATAGGTGACCAATGGCTCTTAATTGGCGAGAAATTAATCGATGATTTATAAATGAGATAGGGCCCCGCGCAGAAGAATGTTAATTCCAATTTCACACTGGGATATCTGCTTTATTGAAAAATATTTATTGCATCGGATCCGTTTGAAGATTATCGATATGCACGAAAGACAAGTGTAATCGACATGAGTCATCTTCTATAATCTCTTTTATTAAAAAATACTCTTTTCGTTTATTTTTACTTCTTCTAGAAGAAACAAATTTTATAGTCAGTAAAACTTTATTTGTATAACATTCAACTTTTAACTGATAATTAACCATGTATAACGAAGTAGAAGCTTCTTATATTGAAAATTTTATAGTATATATGAGAATTCGAAGAAAAAGACAATTACTAAGGACAACCAACCACACTGATGCCACACAGAATAATAGGCAGTAATATAAACCCCTCATCGTAAAACCGATTATATCGAAGTAAAATTTAATGCGGCGTAAAACAGTCGGAATCTCGCGGACCGCCATTTGGCATTCGCGACTTCTTTCGCCGTGGTGCCGTACCGGGATTCTTCTGGTAATTGGCCTCCAGCTGCAAGAAGCGACTAATGGCGATTACTAATGAGCAATTCGGCCGCGGCGTAACTGTAAAACTGTAAAACCAGAGATTTAATTGCCGTCCGAGGTTTCCCCTCTCGCTGGACACCGGTTGTAAATTACACATAAAAGTTATTAGGAATGCGACGGCACCGAGTTCTTTTTTTGATTTAGGATGGAATCCTTTCGTTCGTATCTGTTGGGAAAATGGAAAGGCCGAGATAAGGAGATGATGGGTGGATGGATTCCACGGATTTATACGGATGGTATGTCTCGTCGTCGTCGTCGTAAAGTTATGTTTTATCATTTCGAAACGATGAAATTATTTTTATTATTTTAAATATTCAATCATTTACATCTATTAACTATCTTCTTCATCCTTTCAATTTCTTATCATAGTAGTTTAACAAAAAGCGTAAAAATAACCCAAACAGAAAATAAAGATTCTTTTTCTCTCATGAATATGGAATAAACCAGTTTAGGTGTTTATAGTTGAAGAAATATTGAACCTATAGCAAAAGTATCAGCAGTGGGAATAAGAGAAAAAGAAAATTTAGAAGAAAAAGTAAGCAGGTGGAATATATGATTGAGAATCATTGATAAGTAGATAAATGAGGGATCTTTCATTGCTGATTAGATTTTCCCCCGACCTTGAAAAGATTGGAAGAAACGGCAAGTAGATAGAGAACTGGATGATTATAGATCTTTGATAATTATTCCTCTTTATGTTATCCTATTTTTTTTTAGTTTTTAGTCATTAAATAATAATTTACTTTCTATTTTCTTTGCTATCATCATTAATTTCTTTTTTTTCTTTGTCGTATCCTATTTATTATCAAAAATCTGCTAGAAACAATCTTACTAAATAAACCTAGACTCGCAACTCCAAAAATTGAATAAATGTTCTAAAATTCTAAACTTGTAAAAGTGGATGGAAATTTCTCCATTAATGCTCAAATCTTCAGAAATCTAGAAGAAAAATTGATAAAAATCCGACTTTCAAAGAAGATTTGAAACACTAGAATATATTAGAGAAAATCTTGAAAGATTCAGAACCATTACAGGTATTTTGAAAAATTTGAACAATACTATAATTTTAAAGAGAATGGAAGATGTTCGAAACCTAGAAGTAGATCTGAAGCTTGAGAAATTATTATTATCTCCAAAAAATACCCGACAAAAAAAATATTTTCGAAACATTTAAGAAAACTAGAAAATTGATGTTTTATTTCATAATGTAAAAATTTGATAGAAAATTCTCTAAAATGCTTAAAACTCCGAAAATCAAGAAGAAGAAACCATAAAAACTTCCAGAACTTTCAAAGAAAATTTAATCTCTAGAATCTATAAGAGAAAATTTTGAAAGATTCAGAACCCTTAAAGATATTTTGATTATCCTAGAATTATTGCTAGAAAATACTAATTTTTAAGAGAATGGAAGATACTCGTATTCTAGAAGAAGATTTGAAGCTTTAGAAATCTGAACGAAATATCTAAAATACTCGTAGAAAATTCATAAGCTCCAAAAAATTCCCAGCAAAAAAATATTTTCGAAAAAATGAAGAAAACTAGAAAAATTGATGTTTTATTTCATAATGCAAAAAAGTTGATAGTAAAGTCTCTAAACATGCTTAAAACTCCAGAAATCAAGAAGAAAAAATCTTAAAAACTTCCAGAACTTTCGAGAGTTGAAACTCTAAAATCTATAAGAGAAAATTTTGAAAGATTCAGAAACCTTAAAGGTATGTTGAAAAATCTAGAACAGTTGCTATAAAATACTATAATTTTAAAGAAAAATCTCTAAACGTGCTTAACACTTCAGAAATCAAGAAGAAAAATATCATAAAAACTTCCAGAACTTTGAAAGAAGATTTGAAACTCTAAAAATTATAAAAAATAATAATAGAAAATACTATAATTTTTAAGAGAATAGAAAATGTTCGAATACTAGGAGAAGATTTGAAGCTTTAGAAATCTAAACGAAATGTCCAAAATACTTGTAAAACATTAATAAGCTCCAAAAAATTCCCGACAAAAAAAATATTTTCGTAAAATTAAAGAAAGCCTTTGAATTTCTAGAAAAATTGATATTTTATTTCATAGTGTAAAAAAATGATAGGAAAATATCTAAACGTTTTTAAAACTCCAGAAATCAAGAAGAAAAATATCATAAAAACTTCCAGAATTTTGAAAGAAGATTTGAAACTCTAAAATCTATAAACCAAATTTTGAAACATTCAGAAATCAAAGATATTTTGAAAATCTAGAACAATTTACAGAAAATACTCTATTTTTTGCATCATTATTAATTTCCTTCTTTTTCTTTATCGAATATTTTGTTTATTATCAAAAACCTGCTAGAAAATATCTAGAATACTCGTAGAAAATACATTAGCTCCAAAAATATCCGGATAAGAAAAAATATTTTTGAAACATTGAAGAAAAGTTCTAAAAATCTAGAAAAATTTATGTTTATAATTTTTATAAAATTCTCTATAAATGCTTAAATCTCCAGAAATCTAGCTAGAAGAAAAATTATGAAAGCTCCTAGAATGCTTAAAGAAGATTTTAAACTTTAGAATCCATAAGAGAAAATTTTGAAACAATCAGAACTCTTAGAGGTATTTTAAAAAATCTATAGCAATTGCTAGAAAATACTATAATTTTAAAGAGAATGAAAGATGTTCGAATCCTAGAAGTAGATCTGAAGCTAAACAAAACGTCTAGAATACTCGTAGAAAAATCCTAAGCTCCAAAAAATTCCTGACAAAATAATATTTTCGAAAAATTGAAGAAAAAGAAAATTTTGAAAGTTTCAGAACCCTTAGAAATATTTTGATTATTCTAGAATTGTTGCTAGAAAATACTAATTTTTAAGAGAATGAAATGATTTGACCACTTGGAAAACTCAATCCAGAAGTAAGTAAGTAAGAGAAATGAAGATACTCGTATTCTAGATGAAGATTTGAAGCTTTAGAAATCTGAACGAAATATCTAGAATAATCGTAGAAAATTCATAAGCTCCAAAAAATTCCCGACAAAAAAAATGTTTTCAAAAAATTGAAGAAAACCTTTGAAATTCTAGAAAAATTGATATTTTATTTTATAATTTAAAAAAATTGTTAGAAAATTCTCTAAACTCCATAAATCAAGAAGAAAAAAATCATAAAAACTTCCAGAACTTTGAAAGAAGATTTGACTCTAAAATCTATAAACGAAAATTTTGAAACATTCAGAAATCAAGGATATTTTGAAAAATCTAGAACAATTTACAGAAAATACTCTAATTTTTTTGCATCATTATTAATTTCCTTCTTTTTCTTTATCGAATATTTTGTTTATTATCAAAAACCTGCTATAAAATATCTAGAATACTCATAGAATATACATTAGCTCCAAAAATATCGGGATAAGAAAAAATATTTTCGAAACATTAAAGAAAAGTTCTAAAAATCTAGAAAAATTGATGTTTTATTTTTATAAAATTCTCTATAAATGCTTAAATCTCCAGAAATCTAGAAGAAAAAATGACAAAAGTTCCTAGAATGTTCAAAGAAGATTTTAAATTTTAGAATCCATAAGAGAAAATTTTGAAACAATCAGAACTCAGAGGTATTTTAAATAATCTACAGCAATTGCTAGAAAATACTATAATTTTAAAGGAAATGGAAAATGTTCGAAACCTAGAAGAAGATCTGAAGCTTTAGATATCTGATCGAAATATCTACAATACTCATAGGAAATTTGTAAGCTCTAAAAAATTCCTGGCAAAACAAATATTTTCGAAAAAATGAAGAAAACTAGAAAAATTGATGTTTTATTTCATAATGTAAAAGAGTTGATAGAAAAGTCTCTAAACTTGCTTAAAACTCCAGAAATCAAGAAGAAAAAGTCTTAAAAACTTCCAGAACTTTCAAGAGTTGAAACTCTAGAATCTATAAGAGAAAATTTTGAAAGATTCAGAAACCTTAAAGATATTTTGAAAAATCTAGAACAGTTGCTAGAAAATACTATAATTTTAAAGAGAATGGAAGATGTTTGAATCCTAGAAGTAGATCTGAAGCTAAACAGAACGTCTAGAATACTCGTAGAAAAATCATAAGCTCCAAAAAGTTCCTTGCAAAAAATAAATTTCGAAAAATTGAAGAAAACCTTTAAAATTCTAGACAAATTGATATTTTATTTCATAGTGTAAAAAAATGATAGGAAAATATCTAAACGTTCTTAAAACTCCAGAAATCAAAAAGAAAAATATCATAAAAACTTCCAGAATTTTGAAAGAAGATTTGAAACTCTAAAATCTATAAACGAAATTTTGAAACATTCAGAAATCAAAGATATTTTGAAAAATTTAGAACAATTAATAGAAAATACTATAATTTTTAAGAGAATGGAAAATGTTCGAAAACTAGGAGAAGATTTGAAGCTTTAAAAATCTAAACGAAATGTCTAAAATACATGTAGAAAATTCGTAAGTTCCAAAAAATTCCCGACAAAAACATATTTTCGAAAAAATTGAAGAAAACCTTTAAAATTCTAGAAAAATTGATGTTTCATTTCATAATGTAAAAAGACGATAGAAAATTCTCTAAACATGCTTAAAACTCCAGAAATCAAGAAGAAAAATATCATAAAAACTTCCAGAACTTTGAAAAAAGATTTGAAACTCTAAAATCTATAAACGAAATTTTGAAACATTCAGAAATCAAAGATATTTTGAAAAATTTAGAACAATTGATAGAAAATACTATAATTTTTAATGGAAAATGTTCGAATACTAGAAGAAGATTTGAAGCTTTAGAAATTTAAACGAAATGTCTAAAATACTTGTAGAAAATTCGTAAGTTCAAAAAAACCCCGACAAGAAAATATTTTGGAAAAATTGAAGAAAACCTTTAAAATTCTAGAAAAATTGATATTTTATTTCATAGTGTAAAAGAAATGATAGAAAAATCTCTAAACGTGCTTAAAACTCCAGAAATCAAGAAGAAAAATATCATAAAAACTTCCAGAATTTTGAAAGAAGATTTGAAACTCTAAAATCTATAAACAAAATTTTGAAACATTCAGAAAAGATATTTTGAAAAATTTAAAACAATTGATAGAAAATACTATAATTTCTAAGAGAATGGAAAATGTTCGAATACTAGGAGAAGATTTGAAGCTTTAGAAATCTAAACGAAATGTCCAAAATACTTGTAAAACATTCATATTCCAAAAAATTCCCGACAAAAAAATATTTTTGGAAAATAGGAGAAAACCTTTAAAATTCTAGAAAAATTGATATTTTATTTCATCGTGTAAAAAAAAATGATAGAAAAATCTCTAAACGTGCTTAAAACTCCAGAAATCAAGAAGAAAAATATCATAAAAACTTCCAGAATTTTGAAAGAAGATTTGAAACTCTAAAATCTATAAACGAAATTTTGAAACATTCAGAAATCAAAGATATTTTGAAAAATTTAAAACAATTGATAGAAAATACTATAATTTTTAAGAGAATGGAAAATGTTCGAATTCTAGGAGAAGATTTGAAGCTTTAAAAATCTAGACGAAATGTCTAAAATACTTGTAGAAAATTCATAAGTTCCAAAAAATTCCCGACAAAAAAAATATTTTCGTAAAATTGAAGAAAACCTTTAAAATTTTAGAAAAATTGATATTTCATTTCATAATGTAAAAACTCGATAGAAAATTCTCTAAACATGCTTAAAACTCCAGAAATCAAGAAGAAAAAATCAAAAGTTTCTAGAACTTTCAAAGAAGAAATTCTATAAGATAATTTTGAAAGATTCAGAACCTTTAAATATATTTTGATAATTCTAGAATAGTTGCTAGAAAATACTATAATTTTTAAGAGAATGGAAGATGAAGATTTGAAGCTTTAGAAATTTAGAAACGAAATGTTTAAAAATCTAAAACTTTAGAATATATTTCAAAAATATTAGGGTAAAGTTGCTGGGAATAACTAGAATATTTGAAGAGAAATCTGACGAAAGGAAGAAAAATATGCTGCGAATTTCGAGAAATTCAAAGTTTATGATGAGTAGTTTAAATACTTAAATAAACAATACAAATACGAAATAAAAATGCACCCACTTGATTCTAATAACCAAATTTGATTTTTATACCAGCAAATGGATGGGATGTAGATAAAATAGTTACAGCAGTAACTCCTGCTCACAAAAATATAAGAAATTCTGAAAAATTCGATTAACCTGTTCAAAAATTCTAGAAATCTGGAAGAAAAATTACTGGAAATATCCAAAACCTTCATAGTATAAACTCTAAAAATATTCTTTAAAATGATGAGCTTAAGATATAATTTATATTTATGCTTGTGCTTTACATTCTTGGTTGAATTGAATTTATAAATTTGGCAAAGAAAAAAACTTTTTTTTTAATAAAGAAAAGTTGATGAAAAATTCTAAAATTCTGGAAAGGAATAATGAAAAGTTTTAATTACATATAATAAGAAATGATAGAAAGTTCTTTATTAAGGAAAAAAAATATAATACATAAATATATAAACCAGGAATTTTAATTGATTGATTATTTTTTTCTCATCTTATCCCTTTTTATAACAATAAAAAAAAAGAAGTGAAGAGAAAAGGAAAGTAGATGTTTGAGTACAATTAAAAAGATAAGAAGGAAAAAAATGGAGAGAAAAGGGGAGCAGGTAGAAGTAGATGATTAAAATTTATTGATAATTTATCACCTAAATATTATCATCCTTCTCATCATAGTCGTTTAAAGAAATACGGTAAAGATAGTCCACATAGGAACCGGGAAGAGAAAAGAAGGAGACATCAATAAGAATGAAAATAAAAATAAAATGTATTTAATAGGAGAAAGAGAAGAAAGTGAATATTAAAGAATGGTGGACGCAGGTGGGGGAAATGGAAACAAAAGATATTTTTTAAAAGAATATTGTAGATGCAATTTATTATTCATATTCTTCCCTTTTTCATCTTATCATATTTCTCATCTTTATTAGGGTTTAGCGAGAGAACCACAGAGAGAAAGAGAGGAGATGGAGAGGATTGAAGTAAAGGAGATTCAAGGAAAGATTTAAAGGAATACGGTAAAGATTGTTCACATAGGAAGAGAAAAAAAAGAGACACAAATAAGAAGGAAGACAATTAAAATGTGTTTAATAGAAGAAAGAGAAAAAAGTGAATATTAAAAGTTAGTGGAAGTAGGTGGGAAAAGTGGAAACAGGAGGTATCTTTAAAAAGAAAATGTAGATGTAACTTCATCATTCATATCCTTCCCTTTTTTTTATCTTATCCCCTTTCTCACCTTTATTAGGGTTTAACGAGAAAACCGCATAGAGAAAGGGAGGAGATGGAGAGGATAAAAGTAATGAAGAATGAAGAAGTAAGGGCAAATTTAACAGGGATTTAAGAGAATTGTCTCCCTTCACCTTACCTTCTTCCTTATCATATCAGTTAAATAATAATTGCATATGAAGATGGCCTACATTGAAAAGTATGGATAAAAAGAGATTAAAGTAAGGTGTCACCAGAAGGAGAGTAAGGGTGGTAGAAAAAAAATAATTGCATTGTTTTAAGTGAAGCGAATGTTATCAATATAGGCATTATGAGAGTGTAGTTCTGCGTCCAACAACAAGCGAAATACCTTAGTTTTATATTCACTGAAATAATGAAGCTCTTGTATTTTTCTTGGTAGATGATTGTAAAATTTTTGGATCTATAAAATGCGTTTCGTTCGGTGGTTGTTAATTCATGGGCTGGATACGTTTTATTGATCTGTAAATATTTAAAGATTAAAGAAGTTGACGTTCACTTGCGTTTTTCGAAGTTTTCTTGGTAAAAGAGTCTGAATAAATGTGTAGAATTTAGCATTTTTTAAATCCATCAAAGGTTTAGTGATTTTAAGCAGGAAATATAACTCAGGATATTGTAGAAAGTTTTGTTCTTTTATTTCATAATCGTATTCTCCAACGGCAGCCATTTAAAGAAGACTAACGCGATTTGGTTTCTATCAATTTTTCAGTCATTTTTTTCATTATTGTTTAATTTTATAACGTGTACTAGGATAAAAAATAAGAGAAGGACAGAAGAAGGAGAAGCATGAAGAGAACAGGGAGGAATCAAAGCTTTATAACTAACATCATAATAGATTGGTTAAGACAGTTAAGTTAATATTTAAAGTTGATAGAAAAATGAAGGAGTGGATGAAAGGAATTTCTTCATCTTAGTCATTTTTTTTTTGATTATTATGGAACTAATAGAATACTGCGACTTAAAAAAACTTTTGATGGAAGATTTGCAGTAAGGGTAAAAGAGAAGAGAAGGCATACAAGTTTCATTTATTTAACAAACTAATTATTTTGGGGTTTATACTAAACCACAGTTTAGATTTGCAAAAAAGTAACTTTAATTCAAAAATAGAATAGAAAAATAGATAAAATAATACAGGAAGGGAGAAAGAAGTTTTAAGAGATAGATTACTTCGTCTGTGAAAAATGTTCCTTCATTATGGAGTTATATCAATTGACTAGACGAAAAAGAATTAAATTTGGTGGGAATTCCTCAGTAGAAAGGAAAATGATACACTTAAAGACTTATTTTTTTAATACTTTTACCATTTATATACTAATTGGGGTATTAACAAAGAGCAGTGTAAAACAAGAGAGAAATAATTGATAAAAATAAGTAAATAACTTCCAGAAGTTTCGTCCAAACCAAAATATTCCGGACGTAAATTCTGGATGTTAGTTTCTTACATTACGGTACAAGAAGGAGGAGGGTGCTTCTTTCGTCCAAAATTTTATGTATGCTTTCTGTAATTTATTTGTTTTTAAATGTATTTTTTTAAGAAAGATGTACAAAGAATAAATAAACATAATAAACATAAACATAAAATGTGAATAAAATATTTTAACTGATATTAATGTTTACAACAGTACAAAATATGGTATCAAGTAAATTTAACTGATTTCTTTAGATTGCTTGAAGAATACTCGAAATGACTCGAAAACTTTAAAAAGAACAAGATTACATGCTTCAAAATGCAACAAAAACCTGTACGTGTACTAAAATTCAATACTTATAGAAGACTAGATTAAATAAAACACAAGTCTAATTGAACTACAAAGATATGTTTGGTATTTCTAGCTAGCTGAGGTTAAATTTTTGGTTTCCCAAACTTCTCTTAAACTCCCAAAAAGGTAGATGGTGTAGGCAATAAGTAAGTCATTTTTATAAAAGGGATTGAACAATTGGCAAAAATGTATGAGTTATTCCTGGGACTATTCTAAGAATATTTTGTCCTTTGTTGATTCTTGAAAACCCGCTTTGTTTGGAAGATGTAGGACGAACAAAATTTTAGACCTCCAGCTAGAATGCAATAATCCAAGCTTCATTGACTGCCGAACCAATTATCAGATTTCGCAAGTTTTCCACATTTTCCACTGGAGAAGGGTACGAGGGCGTCCTGAAATGTTTCCGGAATCGGCAAAATGGCGAACGATGGTTGAAGTGGATTCATTGGTCAACAAGGGCAACCCTTTTTACAGCAACTGTCAAAATTACAGACGTCTACTGTCAATAGTGTGTGTTTTGTACAGCAAGTCAGGCGGTTTAGTAAAAATTGATAAAATCGAATTTCGTGCAGTGATAAAATACTTCTGGATGGCTGGGAAAACGGCCATGGAAAATCGAGATATTTTGCTAAAGGTTCATGGCAGATCCACTCCATCATTTACGACCATTGGCTTCTGGGTGAGCGAGTTCAAACGCCCAAAAACCGCTCCCAACGACCCAACGGTGAAATGGTCGACAAGATTCATAATATCGTGTTAGCTGATCGCCGATTGAAGCTAAAAGAGATAGCAGAGACAGCAGGCATCTCAGAAGAATGCGTTGGCCGTATCCTACACGAAATTTTGAGAATGAAAAGACTTTGCTCACACAAAAATGGTTGACCGTTTCGGAGTGTCTGGCCAGGATTCAACGCAATCCAAGGTATTTCTTCATACATTTTGTAACCGTATATGAGACTTTGATCCACCACTACATACCGGAGACCAAGGAACAGTCGAAGCAGTGAATTCTTCCGGGCGAAGCATCTCTAAAGGAAGCAAAAGGTTATAGCGACCACTTTTTGGGATTCCCATCGACTATCTGCAGAAGGGAAGAACAATCATGGGTAATATTACAGCGATTTAATGACCCGATTCGATGTAGTATTGAAGGAGAAACGGCTTTGTTCGCAGCGGAAAAGTGTTTTTTCACCACGATAATACACAGGCTCATTCATCCGGTATCATCGTGTCTAAATTGAATGAGAAATTAATCTCTTATCCTGCATTTTTACCCGATCTAGCCCCCCACGACTTTTCTTATTCCCAAACCTGAAAAAATCGCTGTTAGGAAAGAGATTTGCCTCAAATTAGGCGATCATCGCCACTACAAATGATTATTTTGCAGACTTTGAAACAGCCTACTTTTCCGACGTCTTGAAAAGACTGGACTACCGTTTGAAAAAGTAATGATTTTCGAGGAGACTACATCGAAAAATAAAAATACCGTCTTTTCTTGTCGATTCCGGAAACATTTCAGAACGCCCTAGTAAACAAATGTTTTTAAATAACCCCATAGCAATTAATGAGTGTAGTCCATCTTGACCAATCCAGCGATCTACGTATGTTACAGTTAAAAACTCACAATCAACCACACTAAAATGCGCTGGTGTACTATCGTGCATAAACCACATTGCAATTATTATTATCCATACATCCTCCAGGATCTGAAGTAGCGATACATATCGCCAGTAAGTTTTCCTGGTAGAAGTAACCAGTCATTCAAGATTTCATATGAATTTTTTCAGGTCACACATGGTTATTTAGAAAAGTCCTTACTATATTTCTGGCAAAATTCGCTTCATCAGTAAAAAAAAATTCGCATCTGTAATTGAGAAATTTGAGCCGATGTGTGCAAAAACCATTGGCAGAATGCAAAACGTGGAAGAAAATCAAGAGGAAGAAGTGCCGCTACAACAAATAGACTTTAAGAATTTTCCAAACAGAGTCATTGCTTACATTCAAGTGTTTTGCAATTTTCCGAGTAGAAGAACCTGGACCTTCCTCTATCATGTCTCGTACATTCTCTTAGTGTCAGTGGCCTTCCTCTCCATTTCATTTTAATGTAGCTGTGTCATAAAGACGTTGATGAATACATTAGAAGATTTTTCTGTCAGGAACATTGCGGTCAGGAAATTGTTCAATGTACAACCCGCCTAGCTTGTAATGGATTGCCATCAACAAGTTTATAAATGAAATGCATGTTAGTCATCTCGGCTTTCATGATAAAGGTCTTTATTAACAAAAGTTTAACTATTAAAGACAGAAAATAAACGTCAAACAGCCAAACGCCACTTAGCTTTTACAAATTCGACAGATACCAAATGAACAATCATGAGAAGTCTTCAAATAAAATCGAGGTTTAAACTGTATTTCTTTTAGTTGTCTGCATTTGCCTACTGTTAGTGCACAAAAGCCGTTTTTAGTAATTAGAATGCTGTTAAAAGATAAAAATGCATTCAAAAAATGTAGGCGATAAACTACATTAGTAATTTAAGGAAAATCAAAAATGGTTTTGCCGAAAATCTTGTTCTCTTTGTATCTTTGAAACAAAGCGGGTTTTGAAAAATCACTAAAGTACAAAATATTCTTAGAATAGCCCTCTTGGCTGTTTACCATATGTTTAATGAATAACCTGTATATTATCGCTCTAAAAGATCCAACAAACTTCATCAAGAGACTTTAAAATAATACTAAATTTGGCAGCATTTAATCCGTATAACCTCTAGAATTTTGATAAAAACGTAGAAATTCTTGTTTCCAAATTATATTGGACTAGAAAGAAGAATACATTAATTAAGCTTTGATACTTGTTCTTGTTGGATTGTAAGAGTACGTGAAAAAGTTTATAATTAAATAAAACACTAGTTTGGCACTTTTTTCACTTGGTTTATTTATCGCTAGATGTACATTTCGGTCACAAATTGACCATTATCAATAACTGTAACCAAGTGAAAAAAGTGCCAAACTAGTGTTTTTATTTAATTTGATACCTGTTAACGTAATATCATCAGATGGATAAATTACATGATTCGCTTAAGCAGAAAAACCGGAAATGATCAATAAAAAAGGTATACTCCAACAAAATAATGCAATACAATAATATAAGTGCGTGTACTCGATAAAAGCTTTTACATTTTGGATGGAATATACTGCCATGCCTATCATATTCTTCAGCTCTGATTTTTATTTCTTCTGGTCTCTCAAAACTTTTGGACGATAAAACATTTTTCAAAAAAGCTTGGATCAGTTTTTATGATTATGAGCATGAAATCACGCCAGAAAGGTATGCAGAAGGTATTGGGCTAAAATGGTCACTACAAGAATATCGAATTTCATTTTTATAGAAAAAAAGAAATTACTTTCGGAACAACTCAATATAATTGACTAAATTAAGAAAGAAATTTCCCTCATTATTAAAAAATCAAGACGTAACCCAAAATTAAGGATATGAGCTATAAAAGGTTTAAATTATTGGAAAAATATTTTCAAAATTCTATTGAAATAACATCAAAGGCAGATATTTTCAGCAAAATCAAAGTTATCTAACAAAAGAGGTAAAAATTATCAAAAAGACTTATTATTTCATATTATAGGCTTAAACGAAACAAACGAACTTCGACCAATTCTTAATTCATACAAAATATAGAAAACTTATTACCCTAAACAATACAAAATGTAATTGCGTACGAATATTTTGCATAAATTTGAAAATGAATCAGAAATATACGTCATAATCGATTGACGCAATTACATTCGAACCATTCTTCGTATCAACTTTGATAATATAGAAATGTTGCACGTTTGCACAATAGAATCGATTGTGAAAACGCGAACAATTCGCCATTGAATCCTTATCACATGATAGCAGTATCGAAGTTTCCCACAAGTAAACAATTTTTTTTTTCGTGTTACACGAATTTATTGTGATAGGACGTTGATCCTACCACAAAACTGTAAATTATATTACACTACAATATATCTAAATTGATAATGTAAATAACATTATTTAAAAAGCCTAAAAGTTAAAATAAAAAAAATATATTAAAATGCTTTGATAAAAAGAATAATATAAAAATTTAAAAAACAATAAAATTTAGTTTTCATTAGGCTAATAAATTCGATAAATAATTAATGTTAAATAAGTAATTGTAGAAGCTTTCACATCGTAATAATTAAAAATAAATAAAACAATCACAAGTTAAAACTAATTTATAGTTATAAATAATACAATAAAGGTAATAAAGGCATTGTTTTCAGTACTAATATTTATAGAAAAATTTGAATTAAAACTCTTGTTATTTTCCATATTATTATATTCAGTTTCCTGAGACGTGTTTCGGTTAATTACAACCATTATCAAAGGATGATACAGTGAATACTGATAATATTTATAGAACAAAAATGTAAGAAAGTCCTTAACGTTGTATAAAATTAACTAATAATTAGAAAATACGAAATATTTTCATTTTTTCTAATTATTTATTTATAGAACACTGCCTTTCAACATGCATGGAAATTGTTTTTTTAATAAATAAATAAAATATAATTTAACAAGTGATATCAATAAAGTTAATTGTTTTATCTATTTTGAATTCATGTTAATGAAAATAACTCGTAGCAAAAGATAATGCCTATAGAATAAGAATCGTGATTTTTTAACAATGATTAATAACGGATTCTCCAGTTCTTAATTTTTAATCGAATCAAATTAGTCTACGTAATGGTCTTTATTATCTAATTTCGACTTATTACATCCATATGCTATTCGGTTAAGAGCTACAGCGGGTAATTTTCTGTCAGTAACCATCTGCCACTCGGGAATAAACTTTTATTTTACATTCGCGCAACATAATCGTAACTAATGATGCAATTAACTTTATACTTCAATTAATTATATTTTTTCGTCTATCGGTACATATTTAGAAAATATGAACACACGTCAGATTTTAATTGGTTATTAGATGTAAAAGAAATGCTGAAATTATGAAGGAATAGAGTACAAAGTTGTATAATTATAAAAAATGGTGTAAAAAAAAATAATACGAATTGTATAATTAAACTCGAAATCGAATAATTTCTAGGTGTAACATAATAAGAAACAACCTCGGCGTTTTTGAAAGAGTTCGGGAGTCAATAAGGAGAAGATTTGATTATTGCATCCTATATATAGGTTTAGCAACAGTTTTTAGTAATGTTTTTATTGTTATTGTCGAAAATTTTGTACGCCCTTTAACAAAGCTGGGTTTCAAAAAATATCAAAAACCAAATATTCTTGGAATAGTCCCTACATATTGGATTGGTAAAAGGCTTGTTACATGATGAAGCCACTGTGTGGCGAAACAATTGTCGCAGTGCATCGACATTAAACTGTGTAAATAATTCTCAAAACCAAAGGATTTTATTTATCACTTGTAGTCTCTGTATAATTATCTGTTACGTTTTTTCTTATAACCTACTTTGATATTATGATACTATCCATAGATGTTTACAATAAACGAACGTCGCTTAAAAAGCGTGTGGTGAATTGTTTAAACAAGTTATATTAAGAATTTGTAATAGCATTACTTATGAACAATAGGATCAATTAATTATGATCGACATTTATGGATCCTGTGGAGGTGGTAAAATAAATTTCATCTGATAACTACTATTGTTTCGATGCTGGATCCGGCTATTAACGTAAATTGGGCTTGAAGTTTGAAATAGTCAATAAAATGATAACTTTAACAAAGGCACAGATTTTATTAATTCTACGAACTTATAAATTGCGTTTTATTTTATAGCCAGTATATTAAGTAAAATAAAAATGAATACATTTTTACATTCTATTAATAAACTAGTAACTTTTTTTTCCAAAAATCTTCTGAAGATAAAAATCATTCATTTCACTAAGATTTCTATTGGCATCTGAATTAGTGTCAGTCTTCTGTTTTATAGTCTTCCTCCGTTATTTCTTCATCTATATGTTTACTTTTAAAACCTTGCCAACTAAATCCAATAAATTATACCACGCAATCATCCCTCATCATTTCAAATAATTAGTGTTTAGAGGCGAACACCCAGCAGCTATATTCCGATAAATAAATTCGACCAATCACGCCGTCGCCCTTAAGTAGGCTTAAGTCACGCGGCTCCATCTAGCGCCAAAGAGCCGACAGCTTCACAGCATTTCTCAATTCCATTAGCGAGCGGCAACAACGGCACGCAGCGACTTCGTGCTGCACGTCCGAAGAACATTTCTACACACACACACATACAGCCATCGAAACCGCTCACATATATAATTAACCTGTATACGAAACGGTCGGCCTGCGAGCGAACTTCGGGCACAACATCTGCATGTCTCCGTCTATGCGGTCACGATTATGTAAGTAAGGCCTCCGAGGGGGGCGCGCACTCTCGCCTTATCACTGTTTGATTTGAAACATTTCTGGTGCGTCGCCGAGAATCCGCGACAAGCATTGTTAATCTGAAGGAATCCAGTTTGCGCAGGTCGGATTTTAATTAACTCAGGCGCCTAGGTGAATGAAGATGGTAAATATTAATTCTAAAATCTCTATTTACATCTCTTATAAATAATACGTGATGACATTGTTTTTAATACTAATATTTGTACAAAGCTTTGGCTTTCAACATGAATGGAATATAAGTGTTTAATTAGAGCAAATTTTAGAAACATAAGAGTTGAAGATTTACCCAAGTAACATTAGATAATTCAATTGCTTCAGATTTTTCCTTTTTGAATATTCTTCAAGAAAGATAAATACTGAAGCAATTTAATTATAATTTACTACAAAAAGAGGGTGATGATTTCAAGAAAATACTACAGACTTGAACACCGCCCCACTTCCTTGCCATTAATAGTCTTGACTTCAAACTGTCAAACAGCACACCTAGAAAACCAAAAGTCCGCCATAGTCTTTCTAGACATTCGCAAGGCGTTTGACTCTGTTTGGCATCGAGGTTTGCTGTTTAAATGCCACTCCCTAAAAAACCCACCCCATCTCCTTAATTTAATTGACAACTTCCTCTTGTTTAGACTCCTTCAAGTAAAAGTCAAAAATACCTTATCCAATTCTTTTGTTCCCCAGCAAGGTGTACCCCAAGGTTCTCGCCTATCCCCACTCCTCTATAATATTTATGTACACGACCTTTACAATCCCGACCCCCTTTATCGCAACCCATCCGCCTACCCACTGCTTTACGCAGATGATACAGCGCTCATATCCCACGCATCCACCCTAAACAAAGCCCTTTCCACATTGCAAGGGCTGATTGATACCATACAACTGTGGTTCGCAAAATATAGAATATCGATTAATCCAAATAAATCCCAACTCCTCATTCCCTTTCATCGACCTCACAATTCTCAATACACAATAACAATAAATAACCACATACTAACACCTTCTCAATCCTGCAAATACCTAGGTATATCATTTGACCCCAAATTAACCTTCAAATCCCACACCCAAAACCTTAAAGTGAGTGTCAAGAAGAGAGCAAGACATTTTAGAATATTAACGTATCAAAATCAAGGCATATCGACACACACAGCCGTCCATATTTACAAAACGATTTGTCGGCCTCTTCTTGAATACTCCGCTATCTTATTCCATAATCCCCGTCCCGCCGTCTTAAAAAACCTCCAGGTAGCAGAACGATCAGCCCTTCGCATCCTTACTAAAATTAGACACCCTCTTAATCCCATTCATAACCCATCTAATACCCTCATATACGAATTAACCCAAGTAATCCCTATTGAAGAGCGTCTGAAATATCTATCCCAAAAATTTGCCACAAATCCCCACAACCTTGAAATCCTTAACCAGTTGTGTAATCCTCGTAACCCTTTAGTCAACCCAAAACCAAAACATCCACAAATCACCATTCATCAATTCATCTCATCAGTTCATAATGACATTAGCGATCATAACCTTGGAATGACAGAAGACAGTTAACTTCGTAAGACATTAGTAATCATGACGTTTTTGACAGTTAAATCCAGGCTGAAAGACCGCGGGTCGATAGCCGATGATTAGAAGAAATGTATAAATACTTACTTCTATTAATAAAGATGTTTTCTCTCTCTACTACAGACTTTAATTTTTCTGATTATTAGAAAAAATGTTGTTACTTAATATATATACAAACATCTTTATTGACAAATACATACAATAAAAATAACATTTATCAGCCTCATCAATCAATTATATAAAAATAATATACATACATAGAATTAAAAAAACTAGTCTAGTATTTGACAATCGGCTATCGACCAATTGTCAAATACTAGACTAGTTTTTTTTTTAATTCTATGTATGTATATTATTTTATTGTATGTTTTTAATTAAGTCCTTGTCATTTCTTGGAGAGGTCATGATTGCTAACTGTCTTTGTAAAGTTCCTGTCTTAAATTAGTTCGTATCTGAAGCGTCGCTAAAATTATGAAATAATGAAATGAATTCGTGTAATGTTAAGGAAGGGAATTTACATTTAGGGATAATGTTTTTGTTTCTGGGAATGCATAGTGCATTTAGGATTTGGACGTAGTTAGGATTTTGAGCAAATTTTTTGGCAAGTGAGGATAGTCTTTCTTGAATTGGGATTACCTTTGTCGAATCATACAGCAATGGATTGGAAGGGTTATGGAGAGGATTTTGGTTAGCACCCTAAGGGCTGATCTTTCTGCGACTTGAAAGTTCCGTAAGGTTCTGGGTGAGGGTTGTAGAAGAGGACGGCTGGATAGTCAAGGCAGATCATTTTATAGATATAAGAGCTGGTTTGAATATTTATACCTTGTTTTTTGTAAGTTAGGCCTCTGAAATGTGCCGCCCTTTGCTTGACTTTTGCTTTAAAGGAAGAGGAGTGACTTTTGAAGGTTAATTTAGTGTCGAATGTTATTTCTAGGTATTTGCAGGTGCCGGAGGGATATATATATATATATATATATATATATATATATATTTTGACCATTTATCGATATTGAGGGAAGCGGCTCCGTTACTTAATATTTTGACTCAAATGACCAAAGCTGTCGTAGCGCCCTACAAAATCCCCCAATATTTTGAGGTGTGCTAAGCACGAATCAGCTCTACTAAGAATACACGTTATATAAAATTGAGTTTTTTGTCAAAATACTTTTGTACTTTTGAGCATTTATATTTCTTGTAAACATCTACAAACTTTAATTTTACGGTTCTGTAATATCAACAATATAGCTATTAACGTATTCAAAAATCTTAAATTTATTTTATGAAAAATACACGTTTGTTTAAAAATCAAAATAATTGGCTAGGGCAAAATGTTGCATTTGAGTTCACTGGTAAATCTGAAATCAGAGTTCAAATCTAAATGATGAATTCTATTATTATGTATGTCATTCTTTTAATAATTTCAATCTATTGTAAATTTGTTTCTGATGATGTTGGGCTTGTAGTGAGAATTAAAAATCTGAGATTTACTATTCAAAATAAATAACTAAGTAGTTGTGGCTCAGGTAGTCATGGCCAAAATAATGAAGATAGTTTCTATCTATGCAGAAAATTAAAATATCCACAGTTTTTTGTAAATTGTTTGATAATTTTCAGATTAATTACTGTAAATTTATTAGTTATGCCTAAGAGTTCGGAAAGTTATGAGAAGGATATCAAGTGGAAAGCGAGGAAAGCGTGGGGGTGGTGAGAGAAAAATGTGGAAGATGGATGGATAATAGTGTGGGAGTAACGTGTAACATATGGGATGCGGGCGTAGAATCGATCTTGATGTATAGAGCAGGTCAGGAGGTATTGAAGGGTTGGAGAGAAAACATTGTTGGTTTCTTAAGCAGATATTGGGGGTGGAGGAAACGACGCCTGAATACATCTCGAGGAAACGAATAGGGAGACCGTGTAGAGTGAAACGATAAGGAGAATGACTGGGTATGAAATGGAACTCTGGGGATTAAACGAGGGGAGATTGATGAAGTAGGTATGTAAGGGAAGCATGGACACAGGAGTGGGTAGACTGAGAAAAAAAATGAGAAGAGGGGATCGTTAAGGAGTGGCTAGAGCAAGAGAAATGGTGAATTTGGAGAGAGAGGTGAAAGAGCAAGAGATATAATAAGGGTTATAGTAAATGGCAGGTACATAATAGGAGGCAAGATACCTGAAAGATAACCACATCAGAGGAGAGGAAAAGGTGACCTTGGCAAAAGCGAGTTGTTTTGACAGAAAGGGATGGGCAAGGGATACGGATAATGCGTGCTGTGTGATGACGGGAAAGATGTGAGTATTAGGGGATTATGTGGTAAGATGTGAAGGCTTGAGAGAGTATATAAGAGAAGACGGGGTCATAGTAAAGATACTGACGAGACTGGATCGGGGAACAGTGAGGAGAAGGTATGGAGAAGTAGCAGAGTATAGATTTAAAGTAATGTATTATAAGAAAAGAAAATGCTAAATAAATGTTTTTTGTCGTCAGTTTGAAGGAAAGACATAGATATAGAAAAAGCTCTGAAAATGACGCTAATAATTTCAGACCATTATCGATTCTGCTAACAATTTCTAAAGCTTATGAAGATTTATTAAAATGTCAATTATTAGATTTTATATCGGCGACAAAATTGCTCTCTAGTAGCCAACATGGATTGAGATGTTCCCGATCTTCGACAACGGCGACTCTAGTTTTGATTGACAATGCCTCAACGCTATTAAGAGCAATGCATTTGTCCAAGCAACTTTTCTTGATTTACAGAAATCCTTTGACAGTATGAGCCATTCAATACTACTTCAAAAACTGTATTTTTACAATTTCCACCCTGCAAGCTGTAGATTAATAATTACTTATTTATCGAATCGATGTCAAACAATTAAAATTCAAACGAAGTTGTTCAAGTAATATTGTATTAATAATTTCATTTAGACTCCAAACTAACTTGGAAAGTACATACATATAAACTGGAGAAAAAAATAAGCAAGTACATATATTTACTGCGACAACTTTCTAAGTTTGTTTTATTTGACGCGTTAAAAGTGTCTTACATATCTCTCATAGAGTCACTTATTCACTATGGAATAATTTTATGAGGGCATTCCTCAGGGGCTAACTAAGTGTTTTCTGCTCAGATGAAAACGATTAGAATTATTTTCAACTTAGGGTACACCGAAGACTGTAGAGAATACTTACGTTAAAGGTACTAACTCACTTGTTTGTACATATATTCACAAGAATATAGAACTATATGATAAACATTCTGATATCAATCCTTACAACACTAGAAGTGCCAACCTAATACGCCCAAATTATAGTAGACTTAAAAGTACCCAAATTAGCACTCGATATCATGCTGTAAAATTATACAATTTCTTACCAATAAGCTACAAACATTTGTTCGCTCATAGTTTTAGGAAACATGTTAAAACTCTGTTAGCAACTATGGCATTTTACTCTATCAATGAGTATTTAACATCGTTTAGATAAATCAACAATGTTCGACGTATGTACCAGTGGTCATCAATAAACATTATTATTATTATTATTATTTTAAATCTTCAGAAAATACATGGATGGAGATATTATATGTCTAAAACTTTGGATTGACTAAGTTGCTGTGTTACAGGTCTGTAATTTTGAAATTCAGTCGAGGAACAAAATTTTGTGATAATAAATTTCTTCATACCTAACATTATTGATAGAGAACCATACTTTTGGTCTTATCCTCAAAACTTATAATTATTTTAATTTTTAGTTAAGAACGTATTTTCTTTTGTATTATCATCTCAAACGTACAATTGTTTAAGCTGTTGTTATCATTACAAACCTAGTTGTTTTGCTAGTTTCATTACAACACTCTTTTTTTATGCATTGTACAAATTTTGCTTTTTCTATGAAGGATTTCTAAACAACAGAATCAAACTTCAAATAAGTCAAAATATACGTTCTAACAATGTATTGTATTAATAAGAATCTTAATCCTTAGTTCGAAGGAAATTTTAGTTGATAGATTAATTACCTAAAACTTTTGATGGATTCAGGCGTTTCTGTTATAGCCTCAAAACCACAACTTTGCACGAGGTTAAAATATTGTTTTTAATGTTACTTTTTATGAAATTTCCTAACAAAGATTATATCTTCTTGGCCCATGATTTCCAAAATTGTATTTTCATTTTTCCTTTGAAATTCAATCAAGAATTTTTAAACAAGAGAACCTTGTCTCAAATGAAAATATCTTTTGTTGTTTTGGTGAAGAAAAACACTTGTTATGTTCCATATTGTTACTTTTGTTTTCAGTTTCCTGACACGTGTTTCGATCATACTCGATCATTTTCAAAAGTTAAACGTGTCAGGAAACTGAAAATAAAAGTAACAATATGGAACATAACAAGTGTTTTTCTTCACCAAAATTACATATCTGGTTACATCAAGAGGGAAGCATGAATGCAGGAGTGGGTATATGAAGAGCAGAAAGGAGGAGCATGTATGAGAGGGTAAGTTTGTCAGAGTGGGTCGTAACGGAGTAGCTAGAGCTAGGGGAGAATGTGGCGGGATGGGAACATGAGAAGGCGAAAGAGGTGGAGAAAGAAAAGGAACGGTGAAAGGAGTAGAGTGAATATAATTAAGGCTATAGGGTGTAACAGATACATGAGGGGAGGCCAAGATACCTGAAGGATAACCACTTCAGAGGAGAGGAAATGGTGACCTTGGCAAAAGCAAGATGTGGGACGGAGGAGAGTGGGAGAAAGAAAGCGATGGGTGAGGTATACGGATAATACGTGATGTGTGATGACGGGAAAGATAAGTGTAGTCATCTGGCAGTGAGTATTTATTTATTTATTACATCTTTGCACTCTATTCTAACAAACAAAATATCCCAAAAATTATAAAATAAGAAAATATACTCAAAATTTTGGCTTAAGGGAGGACGGGCGGAGTTCACTTCTTCGAAGGATCTTCGACTCAAACCTTGCATCACCAATGCTGCTTCAAAATGCCGTCACTTGCATCCTTTATATATTCAATGCTTAAAAAACAAATTTTTGTCTTTAAATAGACATATTTATTAGAGGATTGTGTGGATAGATGTGAAGGCGTAAGAGAATATATAAGAGAAGACGGAAGACGGGACCAGGGAATAAGGAAAAGGTATGAAGAAGACAGAAGTAGCAGAGTAAAGATTTTAAGTAATGTATTATAAGAGAGGAAAATTCCAAATGAATGTTTTTTGTCGTCAGTTTAAAGTAAATCTCAAAATATACATGGATGAAGATATTATATGTCTAAAACTTTAGATTAACTAAGTTGCTTTCGTTATAGGTCTATAATTTTGAAATTCAGTCGACAAGCAAAATTTTGTGGTACTAACTTTGTTCATACCTAATATTATTGATAGAGAACCATACTTTTGGCCTTCTCCTCAAAACCTATAATTATATAAAAATTTTGGTAAGGATATATTTTATTTTGTATAATCATCTAAAACAATCGTCGTTATTATCGAGAAAGGGATGGGTGAGGGATACGGATAATGCGTGATGTGTGATGACGGGAAAGATACGTGTAGTCATCTGGCAGAGGAATGCAAGTGAGTATTAGATGATTGTGTGGATAGATGTGAATGCGTGAGAGAGTAGATAAGAGAAGACGAGGCCAGGGTAAAGATATTGACGAGACTGGAGCGGGGAACAGGGAGGACGAGGTATGAAGGAGACAAAAGTAGCAGAGTATAGCTTTTAAGTAATGTATTATAAGAGAGGAAAATGCTAAATAAATGTTTTTTGTCGTCAGTTTGAAAGAAATCATCAGAAAATGCATGGATGAAGATATTATATGTCTTTAACTTTGGATTGACTAAGTTGCTTCGTTACAGGTCTGTAATTTTGAAATTCAGTCGAGGAACAAAATTTTGTGATACTAAATTTCTTCATACCTAGTATTATTGATAGAGAACTGTTGGCCTTCTCCTCAAAACCTATAAAAAAAGACCTTTATTGACATCCTTAAACACTCCTTCTCTTCCTCTATTCCTAAACTTGATCCATTTTGTTTTCTTCACATTCACGCACAAACCCTTTGTATCCATATACTTTTCAATTCTTCCTAACATATCTTTCATTTCTCCCCATTCTCGCGCCAGTAACACTACATCATCAGCATACCCTTTTCTCAGAACCTCCACAAGCTCACTTATATATATATATATATATATATATTAAATAATCTTGTCTAATCTTGTCTAACATATTTTCCCCCACTTTCGCTCTCATCCATGTCTCTTCATACACTCTTCTCACCCATTCCACTGTCACACTACTCACACCTCTCCTCTTCAGACACTCAATCAATTTTTCTCTAGGCACACAGTCATACGCCGCTTTCAGGTCAACAAATACCGCATACACACTTTTTTTTCCTCTCAACCACCCTAGCAAGCGTAAAGATTTGATCTCGCGTTTCCCTTCCCTTCCTAAATCCCCCTTGCGTTTCCGGCAATATCCCTTTTTCTTCCACCTCTTCTTCTAGCCGTCATGGCTATCTTGTACCCGGTGCCCATGATTGATATTCCTCTATAGTTTCCAATCTCTCTTTTGTTGCTCCCCTTGTGTACCGGGCAATTTACCCCTACTCGCCACGAATCCACAACCTGTTTAATAAGACCCCGAACTGCCGGTTTCCTTCTTCTCCCACCATCTTCCACATTTCGGCCTTCAGCCCATCGAGTCCCGCTGCCTTGCCTCTTTTAATTTCCTCAAAAGCCCTTTTTTATTTCTCCCTCTGTAAACATCACCACTTTCTCCATGTGTTGATACTCCCCTACCCCTGCCGGCTCCCCACACATCCTCTCACAATGTCCCACCCACTCTGCTAATGATATCTCCTGCTTCATTGTTTCGCCTCCTCTCTTTAATGTCGACCACAATTCCTTTTCATATTTCTATTTGTTTGATTGATTGGAGCTTCTTTTCACACATCTTACTATATCTTGTTTTTTCTGCACCACCAAATTTTCCTCACCCCATCCCACTCTGCAATCTTTGACTGCTTTCCTTACTTCCCTCTTCGCCTCAGCACACTCCAGATCAAACTATGGGTGCTGTACTCTACTTCCTCTTCTCACTCTGTACCCTCATTTGGCTATGGCCCCTTCCATCTCTTCTATGGTCTCAATATCTCCCCACTTTATATTTTCCAGTTGAAGTCTCATACTCTCTAATGCTCTTCTTCCATCTGCTTGCCTCATCCTCAATTTCTTGTCTCACTTATTCCCAGTTGTTATTTACGTACACTGTCCCAATTCTCAGATGTGTCCTTCCCTGCTGACACTTTATCCAGACCACACCTTCCACCTCCTTCCTATATTCCATATCTCCGTCCTGCAGCCCCTCTCTTGTTCTCATGATAATACGTCCCTTTGCCCTTCCTCGAATTACCTCCTTAGTTGCCCCTCTCATTTCCCATTTAAACCCCGCTGGTAACTTTTTCCTCACTCCCTTCCACTCCTCTTCTATCAGCCACGTTTCCACTACCCCTACTATATTCTTTCCTTTTACCGACTCTTCAAAATCCTTCTGCCACTTCTCCCCCCTGCATTTTGATTTTATTCCCGCCACGTTCCAGAACCCCAGTTTTAATAACCCCTCGACTTCCCCATATTTTTTTCTTATTACTTTTTTACAATTATCTCTTTATATTGTTCTTTCACCTCATTCCATAATAAACATTTGTTACCAATATCCAATCTACCATATCCGACTTTCACCAACTTTCCTCTTCTTCTCTCTTCTCCGGCCACATTTCTCAAAACCTATAACTATTTAAATTTTTAGTTAAGAACGTATTTTCTTTTATATTATCATCTAAAACGCACAAATGTTTAAGCTGTTGTTACCATTATAAACCTATAACTTTGCTAGTTTCATTTCACCACTCTTCTTTTATGCATTGTACAAATTTTGCCTTTTCTTTGGAGGATTTCTAAACAAGAGAATCAAACTTCAAATAAGTCAAAATATACGTTCTAATACAATATATTGTATTAATAAGAGTCTTAATCCTTAGTTCGAAGGAAATTCTAGTTAATACATTAATGACCTAAAATTTTTGATGGCTTCAGGCGTTTCTGTTATAGCCTCAAAAACACAACTTTTATATTTTCTTAACGTTACATTTTATGAAATTTCCTTACAACTATTATATCTTCTTGTGTGAGCCCATAGTTTTCCAAAATTCTATTCTTATTTTGCCTTTAAAATTCGATAAAGAGTTTTTAATGAAGAGAACCTCGTAGTAAATCAAAATATCTGTTGCTGATATTTTCTTGTAGGTGTTACAAGTAAACCATATTTTTTGCCTTTCTTCTTAATACTAGAAGTATATTCTTCTATTTTTCGGACTGCATAATCATGAAGCATTTATAGGGGTAGGTAGATGAAGAGCGGGAAGGAGGAGAATGTAAGAGAGGATACTTTTGTTAGAGGAGATCGTGAAGGAGTGACTAAAGCAAGGGGTGAATGTGGCGGGATGGGAGCATGAAAAGGCGAAGAAGGAGAAGAGTGAATATAATTAGGGCTATAGGGGATGCCACATACATGGGAGAAGGCCAACACAACTTTGCACGAGGTCAAAATATCTTTTCTTAATGCTACATTTTATGGAATTTCTTCAGAACTATAATATCTTCTTCTGTAGGCCATTGTTGTCCAAAATTCTATTCACATTATGTCTTTGAAATTCAATAAAGAATTTTTAAACAAGAGAACCTTGTCTTAAATCTTTTGTCTTCTGCTGATATTTTCTTGTAGGTGTTACAAGTGAACAATACTTTTTGCCTTTCTTCGTAATCCCTAGAAGAATATTCTTCTATTTTTCAGCCCGCTTAATCATAAAGCATGGACACATGAGTGGGTAGATGGAGAGCGGAAATGAGGAGAATATATGAGAGAGTAGTTTTGACAGAGGAGATCTTGAAGGAGTGGTTAAGAAAGGGGTGAATGTGGCGGGATGGGACCATGTAAAAGGCGAAGGAGGAGAAAAGTGAATAAAATAAAGTGCCAGATACATGGAAGAAGGCCAAGATGCTTGGAAAATAACTAAATAACCACTTTAGAAGAGAGAGAGAGAGTGACATTGGCAAAAGCGAGATACGAGACGGAAAAAAGACGGAATACGAAATGGATGGGCGAGGGATACGAAAAATGCATGCTGTGTGAGGACGAGAAGGATACGTGAAGTTATCTGGTAGAAGAATGCAAGTGAGTGCTACAGCTTAACTTAGTATTGCTCAATACTAAATAATTTGTGGTTCTCGGAATGCAATGATACACTTTTTTCTACTGACAACTCACAACTGTTTATTTCCCACACACTCTAAGATATACAATAATGGGTACAAAAGTATTTAATCGCACATACACATAAAGCCGGTTTTACACCCAAAATATATTATTGTCATTCACTCTATCACAGTGAGAAGTACAAGTTTGGAATGTATATATGTAGAAGCGTGAGAGAATGGATGAGAGAAGACGGGGCCAGGTTAAAAATACTGACGAGACTTGGATGGGAAACAGGGAGGAAGAAGTAGCAGAGTGTAGTTTTTAAATCATGTATTATAAGAGAAGAAACTCCCAATTAAAGTTTTGTATATATAATTATCATAGTTATGGTTTTTGTCGTCAGTTTGAAGGAAATTTTCAGTAAATACATGGTTGGAGATAACATATGTCTAAAACTTTGGATTGACTAAATTGCTTCCGTTACAGGTCTATAATTTTCAGTCGAGTAACTTCAAACATGCTTTTAGCCTTCTTCTCAAAAACTATAACTGTTTCAATTAGATATTATAAATATTCTGAGATGAGCTTCAAGAAGGAAGCCTCTCATGGAAGAAAGTGTTGGTACGAATGGAAGAACGCTTTATTGTGAACTCTGCCCTTTTCATATGTGAGTGAAATATTTGTTGACAATAATGGATTTTAGATAGAATTTTGGAATGTTATGTAAGCATATTGGAATAAATAAATAATACTAGAATGTAGAATTATTTAAGCTGTTGTTTTCATTACTGACCTATAACTTTGCAACATTTTCATTCACCACTCTTCCATGCATTATACAAATGTTGTCTCTTCTTTAGAGAATTTCTACACAAGGAAACCGGCCTTAAAATAAGTAAAAAAATGTTATAATGAACTATTGTAATAGTAATAATCTTAAACGTTAATGAAGAAAGAGATACTATGACTTTGTTTTACCACCTACAAAGTCAAATAACCAACTATGACTTTGTTTTACCACCTACAAAGTCATCATGTCTTCTTCTTCATTAAATTCAAGATGTACCACAAAGTAAACGACTCCACAATGAAACATCTTAATCGTTTAAATTAAATATTGATTTACAGGTACTGTATTAATGGATTAATTAATCGATAGTTTAAGAATAGTTATTTAAGGTACAAGTGTAAAAAGTGATGCTTTATTGCACGAACTGGCGTTTAAAAACACGAGCGAGGAACGAGCGAGTTTTTTAAAGCCAGGAGTGCAATAAAGAAACTTTTTACACGTGTGCCTTACAAAATTTTATCTTCGATCGTAAAGGATTTCAAAGAATATATTCTTATGAGTAATATTTTAATGTCATTTAAATAATTCAATTAACGAAAACATATTTTACCCGCAGTGCACTAATGGAAGCGTTACTTAGCAACCAGTAAACAAGTTGCACAAATGTCGGCCGCCATTATTATTTATGGAAAAAATGTTCGCTTTATTGTAATCACTTCGACTTGCATTAAATGAAATCTTCAGAGTTCTTAAATCTGCCATTTCGTATGTATTATATATTTTATTTATAGTTTATTAGTTATTTGTATCAATTAATAAAAAATTAAGTTTTTCGTCGAAAATTTGTCCTATAATATATTCATCTGTCAAATTTGACATTTGTGTGCAATAAAAACAGTTTGACATTACCGTGCAATAAAAACGTAAAAAAGCACTAGTGCTTTAAAAAGCCACACTACAATGAAAAATCATGCAAAAAGCGTCTACTTTCTGTACGATCGTAGATAATAGTTATTTGTAAAACAAGTGTAGAAATGCTACGCATCAAGTTCCTACTTGAGTGCGTAAAAGCTCATTTCCCAAGCGTTAAACACACTGCATATAACATAAAATATAAATATGTTTAAGATTTCGTTTTTGACACTGACATATAAAAATTAGGTTAGAAACTACGTGTGTTGAATATATTACACAGTGTATGTAACTGACCTTAATTAATAGTAAATAAAATTAGTGCGGAAAAGTGTATCCATGCGGAAAAGTGTTACTATGCAACAAAATTCCACTTTTCTCAACGGTTTTGGATACGTAAATGTAAGGTATTTCCATTTAGTATGTGAAAAAAAATTTGTTCTTACGTTAGTTGTCGAAAACTTTAGATGGATTAAGACGTTCGCATTACAGCCCTAAAACTTTGATCAAATTATTAAACAAAACAACTTTGAACGAAGTCAAAATATCTTTTTTTTTAGTAGTAGTAACATATATTTATTGACAAATTTTTGTACATATTTACATTGGAATAATGAAGAATGAATGAGGTGTTAATGTATTAATTTGTCAAAAGGCTATCGACCAGAGGTTTTTCTCCCTTTTTTTTTATTTTTACGTTTTATTAAATTTTCTCATCATATTATATTTTTAGGCCTTATTCTTAAATCATTTAACTTGTCTATTTTCTTAGGCATCAGGTTTCATTGCTTTCATATTAATTAGTTATCTGAGCATCAATAATTTTATATATCATCATCTAAAATTGAGACTAAATTTGTCACTTCCCTTGCTGATCCAAAATTTTTGGAAATATAATTTTGCAAACATTTTCTTATTCATTCTGGACCTACGTTTTAGGCCTTATTCTTAAATCCCATAACTGTTCTATTTTCTTAAACGCCATGTTTCACTTTCATATTAATTAGTTAACTGAGAATCAATGATGTTTTATATCGTTATCTAAAATCTTGATTATGCCACTTCCCTTGCTGACCCATAAGTTTTGGAAATGTAATTTTGCCAATATGTTCTTATTTATTCTGGACCTACGTGTTAAGTTTTGCTTTTAAGGTGCAAATAAGAATTTTATACAAAAGAACAACAACAACAAGTAAATATTTTGATTGATTTTGATGCAACAAGTGAAGCTTTATTGAACTGTTTGAATCTGTTTATATCTCGCATTGTTAAAGACGATCTCTACTGTTCAAACTTTTTCTAAAGTCCTAGAAATATTTTTTTACATTGTAAATTATTATTTTTTACATCAATCATATAAAACTTTGGATTGATTCAGCTGTGTCCATTAGAGGTTAATACCTTTTCTAAAGTTTATTTCGCTTTCGCTTTCCTTACCGTTTAGACAAGTTTTGCCTTTAAAATTAATCAGAGATTTTCTAAACAAATGAACCCTACGAAAAATCAAAAAATATTTTCTAATGATGTGATGTACTAACTCGGTCCATAACCCGCATTATTGTAAACCAACCATACAAAGAAATACAGAAAGAATAGTTGATCTTTCTAAAATAATCTATAGTTTTTGTAACTAATATTAGTTATAGGAATAATCAGAAAATACATGGATGATTATATCTAATTATGAATTAATTAAGCTTAAAATTTTGGGAGACCTTTTGTACAAAACAAGTCAAAATATCTTTTTCTAATGATTTGGTGTCCCTAACTGGTTTACCCCTCACATTATTACAAAGGATCCATATTTTCTTGGCCTTTTAAAAATCCAATAAAATATTTATTCTCATGAGTGCAGTTTCGAAGTAAAAGTACTTGATTATATAAAATAAGTACTTTCCTTGAATAAACTTCTTATGTTGGCCCATGATTTTTCAAAATTCTGTTTTTAATTTGTCTTTAAAATTCAATCAAGAATTTTTAAACAAAAACCCCTTAAGTCCAAAATTTTTTGCTTATATTTTTTTTTTCTATATCATACCTCTTCGCTTTTCTCTTAAATCCTAGCAGAATATTACTTAGTTATTAGTTTTTGCATCATTATCTAAAACTCTGGATTGATTAAACTGTTTCCGATACGCCTATAATTTTTTAGGCTTTATACAGTTTGGGTTCAATATTACTTAGTAAGCTTCATGTCATTTTTTATACGTTATTATCTAAAACTTTAGATTGATTAAGCTGTGTACGTTACAGGCCCAAAAATTTTGCCAACGCTTGTCTATTTTTTTATGCACCAACCTATTAAGTTTTGCCTTTGAAATTCAGAAGAGAAAATCAAATTATTTTTTGCTGATGATTTTTTTGTATCAAATCTGTTCATGCCTTGCATTATTTCAAACCAGCCGTACTTAAATTCTAGAAATATTTGATTTTTTAAGGAAAAGTTTTTCTCCTATTAAAAATCATTTGTTTTTGTAAATCATCGCCTAATAATTGATTACTATTCTAAATTTTATTTTACCAACTTGCCCTTAAAAGTTTTTTCATTTCATCTTAGAACTTTCAATTTTTGCTATGTTGCATCAAATAAAACATCTTTTGCTGATGTTTTGTTGAAGGTATTACGAAGGATTTGTTTTTGGCTTTTTTCTCAAATCCTATAGGTATATTATTTTAGTTTTTCAAGCTGCTTTCATGTTAATTTTTGCATCATCATCTTAATTTCTGGATTGATTTAGCTGCTTCTTTTACTTGAAGATCTTGTTCACAACTTCTTCTGTTCTTACACTTCATCCATTATACTTGGTAGCTACCTTTTTTTGGTAGAGGAGGGAAAATTTTTAATGAACACCTATCATTTTCCTCAATAATATGTAGTATGGGACTCCCGGTAGTTTGTTCTCTATCGTCGACCCACTAAAAACCCTCCCCTTATTCTCTTCGAAATACTGCCGGCACCGTCTCTCGGCATCCTTCAACAGCATCTCCTTGTCTCAGTCAGCCGCTCTCTCTACCCTGCTTCCCCCTCCTCCTCTGCTTTCACTTCATCCTCTCCCCGTCTTGCTCGTCTTCTCATCTCTTCTGCGTCCGCATCCTTCCTTCTGAGAACCGCCTCGGCAAACTCCTTCACGGCTTCCCACTTCTCCTCACTATTCACCATGTGGTCGATCAAGTTGTCTTCTGTCGGTGCTTCCCCCAGCACCACTTCCAGTTTCCTTCTCTCTTCTGCACATCTGGGGCAGTGCGTCAGCTTGTGGTTCGCAATATTGACAGTTACTGCTCTCCGCCTTCTTGATCTTGTGCAGGTAGCTTCCGAAGCACCCGTGCCCGGTCAACATTTTGGTAGCTACCTGGTGATAATACTTGTTACACTTAGGTCATATCTGGCACATTTAGGTCACATTTTTGTAGACATTTTTTAATGTAAAATTTTGGATTGATTAATTAAGCTGAGGCAGATGCAGGCCCAAAATTTTTCGGAATATAATTTTGCCAAGATATTTTTCATTTCTTATGCAACTGCCTTTGGAATTCAGTAGTGAATTTTTAAAGTGGAAAAATATTTGGTGATGATTTGTTGTACTAAATCTCCTTATACTTCATATTATTCCAAATAAACCATACTTGAAGACTGAAAATATATTATTTTTGTAGTCGAACGTCTTTTTCTGTTTCCATGTTAATTAATAAAATGCCTAAGAACTTTTTGTACGTTATCGCATAAAACTTGCGTCCATTACATAACTTCTCGAAATAAAATTTTGCCAGCGCTTTCTTTATTTCTTATGTACTTTTGAAGTTCTGTAGAAATTTTTGAAGAAATGAAAATAACTTTTGCTGATGAGTTTTTGTACTAAATTTTTCATACCATGTCCAATCGTATGTAAATTCTAGAAATATGTGCGTCTTCGCTTTCTTATTTTGCTAAAATATTTTACATTTACACATTTGTAAAGCGATTTAAGGTATTAAAAATGTAGTTTCTATTGAACAAATAGCATCCATTATTTAGGATTACTTATCCTTTTTGCTAATAGATGTCGCACTGATTTTTTATTTCACAATCCTGTTGTCGTGCCGAAGTTCGTCCTTTTTTTTGTTTTCACGTACCGACTTTATCTGTTGGGCATTAGAAGCCAACTATTAGAGTCACGCATTCCACGAAGAATAGAAAACGAGTTAGAGAGAAGATGCGAGGGAAAATACGAGCTCACGTTATTATTGTCTTGCCTGGCGGAGTGGAGAGAACGAGCGCGCCGAGATAAACGGCGTACAGACATGAAGATTAACACAAAGAAACAACGGTCGACGTTTAATAATCATTTATAATGTATAATAAATAATGGAATGTACGGTAGAAATATTTATCATCGGAGCCGTTGGCCGCCATTACTTTTTTTTCTGTGTGTAGAAGCAGCGATGAGCACGATTAAAACAAGTGATTTTTGTTTCTTCGCGCTCGATCGTTTTTGTTGTTACTAATAGCTATTTCTTACCACCAGGTAAGTAATATTCTAATTTGCACGATTAATTACTATATCTTAAGTAATGTATTATTTTAATTTGAGTAATTAAGTCGAGCTAAATTAATATTGTTAATTGTAATAGAAAACTGGCGCAATTGTGTATTCTATGTTTAATTAACTTTTCTGTTTTCAATTATATTACGCTAATAAGATCAAAAATAGATGGAAACCATAAAAATATTTTCAAAATTTTGAGTTCGGTTATCTAATATCTAATGATTTCCAAAAAGCTCTTCATCACTTTCTTTTAACCTTTCGGTTATCTAATATCTACTGATTTCCAAAAAGCTCTTCATCACTTTCTTTTAGCCTTTTCATACTTAAACCATCTTTAAATTTAGTAATTCATTCGATACATAATTGACCTTTCCTTATAATCCCGAAGCACAATCACATTTCTATCTCTCCGAAATGAGAAGAAAGTGAACCATTGTCTTGTGCTCTTACCAATTTAGATGAAAATCATTCTACACACACGAGCATCACGATTCTTACTACAGACTAAATAATCCGTTCTTTGTGTTAAAGATGGAAGCTTCTACTTCGTTATGCATTACAAATCACAAATGAAATACTTCTTTTACTTCGTTTGTATAACTGGAACTTTATTTAGTGATTACAGTTTCGACATTTTCAAACTTCTAGTCTAGTAAAAAAAATTTAATCCATTTTTTTTAAACAATATTTAACGGTACGAAATAATTAAACTTCTTCAATCTTTGAATTATCATTTAACCTTTAGGATGCATGTTCGTTTAATGATATCAGGTTATGACATAACTACACAAATACTATTCCGATACTTGCAATGTTAACTATATATAACAAGTACTATTTGGAGTCAAAAGGTCAGCCGGATCGAACTTAGGCTAATGGACATTCCGTTGCCGGTACGAGCTTGTGGTAAAAGGATCCGCGATGGCCGCGTCCATTTATCAATTGTTATGCGGACAAATGAAGATATAATGGAAGAGGGCAATAAAGAACCAATGACTCAGCGCGATTGTCAAAACAAAAGCTAGTCGAGTAATAAATGATGTTGCGCGGAGGGCAATAATTACACGATTCTAGCAACAACCAAAAAAAAAAACAAACATCACGAGATAACAAACGCGCGGTGTCATTAATTACCATCCTTGGAGGTTAATCAATTACCAACGGCTGTGGCTAACGGTTGAATCATTATTAACAATCGATTATTGGTAGTGAATGTATTTATGAATTATATATGGGAAATTCAACTATTGGACAATGGTGGATGTCACGATGTTTGCTAAAGCTGGAGATAAAGTAAGTTGTTATTATACAGTGATAAATATTGTTGTGTTAACTTGTAACGAATTTGAAGATAAATTATTTTCACGCCCACATTTGCGGTTGTAATTTAGAAATGAGGCACATTTACATTATGTATTTGACTAAAGCAGTTGTAATAGTCATCGTTCACGCTTTGGAGAATGTTTTCTAATAAGAAGACGAAAAAAAGACATTTTAGAGCACAAATAAAACAATTAATAAATATTTTTGTAATCTCTTCATTGCTCAAATGATTTGATTAATATCTTAAATGGAATTTTCGAAATTGTTTCTTGAATCTTGGCTTTTGATCCTTCCTTTATTCCTAGTTGGCTTGCTTTTAACGGTGTCCTAAGGAAATCCAGAAAACGATTTTGAAAGCCACATATTTCAAAAAATAATCGAAATAATCGGTCCCCAAACAATTGACGTATCGATGGGAACTAAATTCAAGAAAACGCTTTAATGGCATCTTGAGTAAAGAGGTAGTACAATGTCATGTGAAGGGCAAAAAAAATTAATAACCGATAAGCTGTGGTCTTATGTGCATTTTTTTAAATTAAAAGTTGAGCAAAAATTGTTAGGATTTATATCCACTAAATATTTTTTTCTATGAACTTCAAAGTTTATTTTCTGAAGATTAAGTTCTTAGTTAGAGCAAAAATTGTTAGGATTTATCACCACTAAATATTTTTTCTATGAATTTCAAAGTTTATTTTCTGAAGATTAAGTTCTTAGTTAGAGCAAAAATTGTTAGGATTTATCACCACTAAATATTTTTTCTATAAACTTCAAAGTTTATTTTCTGAAGATTAAGTTCTTAGTTGATATTGAAGCTCTTAGTTGATCTTGAAGATACTACTCGAGTTGTGTTATTATGTTTTTATAATAATTATTTGTGAATGTTTCAATTGAGTGTTAAAATGAGCTACTACTTAGTAACGGTCGCAACCATTCTATTCATTATCTTAATGTAAGTTAGTATATGTAAGACTTCAAGATTTCTAAAAGCTTCTGTGTGTTGTGATGTTTTGCGAAAAAAACGTCTATTCTATTTTTCATCTTTTCAAAATTTATTTTAATTTCTATGACTTTCTAATAAGTTTTGATTATATTGTATTGCAAGCAAAGAAACTATTTTCCATACCTTCTCCAAGTATTTTGAGTTTGAATTCAAAATTCAAAAAACCAATATATGCTGATGATGATTTTTTTTAAATAATTTTTATCTGCTTTCAAACACTTCATTTAATTTCTCGAATAAACATCTATGTTTTTCAAAATAAATTTCATCACTTAAAATAGTTTCAATCAATCAATCAATAAAAATAGCTTTCATGGGAATTTCATATGACATTTATGTCTTTTTCTCTTCTTCTATTTTAATTTCTATGAAGATCATTGATAAGATTTGATAAGCAAAAAATACCTCTTTTGTATAAAGTAAGTAACGAATTGCTCCGAACTGCGAAGTCAGAAACAAACAGAAACAAGTTTGTTTATTTTAATCTCTAGGACATTCAAGAGATCTTTGATAACACAGTTCTGCAAAATATTTGCTTTATGAAAACTTTTGCTTGATTCTCAAGTTTTTATATTCAAATTCCGAAAATAATTCATCACTATTATTTCAAGGAAAGTGTTGTGCTTTTTTTCAACATGCAATTTAATTTCTAGAACTCTCCAAAAATCCCTGAAAACACTTCTGAATAAAACTGTTTTCGCTCTCTTAACTAATTGATTCCTGAGTATTTACAATTTTGAGGTCATACGAAAATCATTATTTTTATATTTCTTTTCAACATTTATTCAATTTGTTTGTGTAATCTAACTTATTTAAAATAGATTCAATAAACAATCAATTGGTAAAGTTTTCAAGAGGAATTGTTATAAAGCATATCCGTTTTTTCCAAACGTTATATTAATTTTTAGAATTCTCTAGAGATATTTGATCCGCCTGGTTCCTAAGAGTTCAAGTTTTTCGATTCTAAATTCGAAATCAAGAGAAAATCACCAGAAACCAAAAAGTTTTTTTGAATTTTTGTCAATATTTGATATTTGATCCGCCTAGTTCCTAAGAGTTCAAGTTTTTCGATTCTAAATTCAGAATCAAGAGAAAATCACCAGAAACCAAAAAGCTTTTTGGAATTTTTGACAATCTTTGATAATGCGGTTCTGCAAGAAAACTCTTTTCGTTAAGACTTTTCGAAGATCGTTGATAGGCATTGATAAGCAGAAAAAAAAACATTTTTTGCAAAAAGTAAGTAATCATTTGCTCTGAACTGTAACCCAAGGTGTTTTTTGAAAATGCACAAATTTACTTGTACATGTTACGATAAGTTCTTTCAGAGTGGGAGATGGTTTAATTGAACAGCATTTATGACTGAAGGTAGCAAGAGAGCTTCATCCTCATGAAAATCTACGTTATGAAGAAAAAGTCAAGCAGACAGAGGAAGCCGGTTATGAGCATTGAGTTTCGGTGTAAGGGGTGAGTAAATCTGATCGAGGGTAAGAATCCTAGTCCACCTATGGAGAAGAGAAAGCTGGAGGCCAGACCCTTCCTTATATACTGCCTGTTGATACGGTAAGGCATAAAGACTACAGGTCTGTAGTGTCTGTGTTCATAAATGCTTGAGCCTACTGAGGAGGTTCAACGATACATCATAAATTTTACCTCCAGTAAACAGCATTTATGGCTGAAGGTAACAAGAAAGCATCCTCATGAAAATCTACGTTATGAAGAAAAAGTCAAGCAGACAGAGGACGCCGGTTATGAACAGTCGATTGAGTTTCGGTGTAAGGAGTGAGTGAATCTGATCAAAGGTAAGAATCCTAGTCCACCTATAGAGAAGAGGAAGCTGAAGGCCGGACCCTCCCTGATATACTGCCTGTTGATATGGTAAGGCATAAAGACTACAGACCTGTAGTGTCTGTGTTCATCAGTGGTTGAGCCTATTGACGAAGTTCCACGATTCATCATAAATTTTACTTCCAGTAACGAGAAAGTAGGGCAAAAATATGATGTTCTGCAAAATAATTGATTTCTTAAAATATTTTGCCTGATTCCGAATTCGGAAAATAAACTATCAGACGCTATTATTTTAAGGAAACTGTTTTGGTTTATTTGCAAATGTAATTTGATTTCTAGGACTCGCCAAAAATCTTTGAAAACACTTCTGGAAAAAAGTGAAATAATTTAGGAACTAGGCGGACAAATATCTCTAGAGAGTTCTAAAAATTAATATAACTTTTGAAAAAAAAGGACATGCTGTATAACAATTCCTTTTGAAAACTTTATCAATTGATTGTTTATTAAATCTATTTTAAGTAAGTTAGATTACACAAAAAAGTTAATTAAATGTTTAAAAACTGTGTCTAATAAATTTTGTTTGACTTCAAAATTGTTAATACTCAGGAATCAATTAGTTAAGAGAGCGAAAACAGTTTTTTTCAGAAGTGTTTCAAGGATTTTTGGAGAGTTTTAGAAATTAAATTGCATGTTGAAAAAAAAGCACAATATTTTCCTTGAAATAATTGTGATGAATTATTTTCGGAATTCGAATTTGAAAACAAAACACTTGCTCACTTGAGAATCAAGCAAAAGTTTTCATGAAGCAAATATTTTGCAGAACTGTGTTATCAAAGATCTCTTGAATGTCCTAAAATAAACAAACTTGTTTCTGTTTGTTTCTGACTTCGCAGTTCAGAGCAAGTCGTTACTTACTGATTCCGAATTCAGAAAATAATACATCAGACGCTATTATTTTAATTAAACTGTTTTGGTTTATTTGCAAAATGCAATTTGATTTCTAGGACTCGCCAAAAATGAAATTGAAAACACTTTTGGAAAAATGTAAAAACTTTTTAAAATTTTTCACTTTATTTAAGTTTTTGGAATTTCTTTGATAACATTGATAAACAGTAAAAAAATATTTTTTGCATAATGTAAGTAATCAATTGCTCTGAACTCTAATTCAAGGTGTTTATTGCAAATATATAAATTCACTTGTACTTGTTACGACCAGTTCTTTCAGAGTGGCAGATTCTTCAAGATGTTGATTAAATAAACAGGGTTTGTGTTTAGAGGTATCCGGGGAGCTTCATCCTCATTAAAATCCACATTGTGAAGAAAGAGACACAGAAAAAGCCGACCAGGTTATGAACCGTCGAGGACAATGAAGCCGAGTACAATTTTGGAGAAGAGGAAGCTGGAGACCAGATCCTCTTCTATGTACTACCTAGAGACTTGGAGTTTTTGCGTTCATCAATGGTTGAGCCTACTGTTGAAGGTTCCACGAGAAAGTAGGATATTAATAGTGTGGTAAACATTGTAATCAGAAAAAATAACCAACAGATTTAATTTCTAGGACATTCATAAGATTTCTGCAAAATAATTACTTTCTTGAAACATTTTTCCAAATTCTTAAGTGATCAAGTATTTCGTTTTCGAATCGGAATTCAGAAAAATATCCATCAGACGCTATTATTTTGAGGAAACTCTTTTAGGTTGCAATTAAATTTCTAGAACTCCAAAAATCTTTGAAAACACTTTTGAACAAAAATACTTTCGCTCTCTTGACTAATTGATTCCGAAGTATATCCAATTTTTAAATCATAAAAAATCCATTAGACACCGTTTTTACACGAAACGCTTTTTTTACCATTCAATTTAATTTCTCCAGTAAAGATCTAAGTGTCATTTAAAATAGTTTAATTAAACAATCAACTGATAAAGCTTTCAAGAGAAATTGTTAGAAATTATATCTTTTTATTTGTTATTTTTTTTTGAACGTGTCTTTCAATTTTAGGATTCTTTAATTTCCGTGGTTCCTAAGCGTTCAAATTTATCGATTTCAAATTCGATCTCACAAGAAATTTAACAGAAAATATTATTGATAAAAATATTTCTGTTTCTTTATCATTTTATAATTTTTTGGCTTTCTGAAGATGTCTGATAACACTATTCTACAAGAAAACTCTTTTCGTCTTAAAATCATCAACCATTTAAATTTCTAATCTAAAGTAACTTTGTTTCGAGTAAAATGTTTTTGGTTTTCCATTTCAACATTGCAATCAATTTAGTATTTTAGATGATTTTTGATATTTCTACTAAAAACCTTTTTATTCGCTTCCAAATTGGTCCAAATTCGAAGTCAGAAAAAGGTGCTTTAGACTTTTAAGCACCTTTTTCTTATTTTCAACATTTGTTTTAATTTTTCATGTAAAGATCTTCGAAACTATTGGAAAAAGATGAGGTTTTCAGCTCTTAAGTTATCAAAATTATATTGTAAATGTTTAATATGTAAGAAAGCTTAACGCCACTTAAATCAATTCGCCTCAAAAAAGTGATCATTTTACTATGATAGAAAGAAAGAGAGGGAGAGAGACAGAGAGACTCTTAGAAGGAATTTGGTAACACTCTACTACAAAAAAGATTTTATTCGCTTCCTTCAAAAAAATTACTTGATTCTTCAAGTGTCATGAGTCCAAATTCGAAGTAAGCAAACATGCTTTCAACATTTGTTTTAATTTTTCAAGTAAAGATCTCCGAATCTATTCGAAAAAGATGTGGTTTTTAGCTCTTATGTTAACAAATTTATGTTGTAGATCGTTAATATGTAGAAACTCTTAACACAAGCTAAATCTATTCATCTTAAACAATTGATCATATGACTATGATATAAAGAAAGAGAAGAAAAAGTAGAATCTTAGAAGATATTTGGTAACACTCTTCTACAAAAAACTTTGTTTTCCCTTCCTTCAGAAAAAATACCCGATTCTTAGTTCAAGTGTCCTGAGGCAAATTTGAAGTCGGAAAACAGGTTTAGACTTTACTTTTAACCACTTTTTTCTTATTTTCAACATTATTTTGATTTTTCAAATAAAGATCTCCAAATCTATTAGAAAAAATGAGGTTTTTAATTCTTATTTTATCAAAAATTTTATCAAGATCTTTAATAAGTTGAAAAGCTTCACTTGGTGTTAGAATCTATCCACATCAAACAATTGATCATTTGACTATGATAGAAAGAAAGAGAGAGACAATGATAGAAAGAGAGAAAGAAAAAGAGAAACTCTTAGAAGATCTTTGATAACACTCTTCTACAAAAGTATTTTTATTCGCTTCCTTCAAGAAAATACCTGATTCTTGTTTCAAGAGAGAAGGAAAGAGAAAGAGAGAAGGATAGAGAGGGAGAGAGAGAGAAAGAAAGACAGAGGGAGAAAGCTGCAAACTTGATTATAAGGATCTGCATTATCAAAATCATTAGATGATTATTTTGATATAACAAATTAATATCGACATTAAATAATCTACTATTCTTCCATATTTTGGCTCTATCTTAGTGATGTATTATAATTCTAAAAATAGAAACACTAAAAACTTTCTTTTACCACTGTATACTTTAAATCATCGTCACTATAGTTTACACCATGACTCATCTTACTACCTTATTCGATATTAATACAAATCTTGTGTATGCAAATGAAAATCACTTAATAAAGATCGGCAATCTACGAGCGAATTCAATACGCAACGTCACAAACAACGGCGCTGGAATATCAATGGCATTAACATAATTTTCTGCAAACTATCCAATAATTGTCTGTACAATTTGTTATTCAAATCGCCGTCCTCATTACAACCGACCGAGACAAATTAAAGCGCGATGCCGACCAATAAATACATAACCTGGCTATGCGGTACGCCTATGCGGTGGTTTTTGTCAATAAAGCCTCGAGATTACTGCCGGACGGTTAAGTTCGAATGGGACGCTAATATACCCCGGTAATTGAATCTAATTGTTGCAGATAGGAATAGATGTTGCGAATTAGAGAAAACTGGTAGTTGTTTGCATATATTTCAGACGGCAGGTTTGACGAGTTTTATTGGAAAGGATGCTCAGTGCAAAATTTATTCATTATGGTTATAATGTACAAATTAATATTTTGAATTGTATAATTAGTTATTCGATTTTATGCGAAGTAGATTTTGAATGATACTAAGAAAGATATAAAAGAAGATCATGATTACAAATTCCGAAAATATATTCTCTTCTTTTTTAGAGAGAGAGAGAAAACATCTTTATTGAAGATAGTAGTTACATATAATTATAACAATTTTTGTGATCTTCTTTTTCTTTTTCTTCATGACTATCGAATATTTTTTCATTTTATTGGTAGTACCATTATATTTTTTTTATAATGGAATATCAATGATAAAGATTTTACATATCAATCCATAGTACTACCTATTTTATAGGTAGTACCTATGTCATAGGTAGTACCGTGATATTTTTTTCGCAATTGTCTGAAATTTTATAAAAGGATTATCAATATGAAAGATGTTTCTTATTAATTCAAGCTAGTAGCAATAGTACATATTTTATAGGTAGTACCATGATATTTTTTTTCATAATATTATCAATATCAAATATTTTTTCTTATTAATATTATTATACTACACAAAACAGCGTCGGAAAGCGTCGCTAATCCATCTTTAATCCACAGATGCCCATGAAACATCCTTTATTAGAAAACATGGTACTTTATGGAGCATTCCCGGTAACGATTAACTCCAATTTGCGCCGCGGACGGACCATAATTAAATTATACAATTTCTTATAATTACAAACTACACTCCAGAACTACACGGCTTCCAATTAACTGTTACCTGTTAAGGTTACTAAAAATTAACACCAATTACCGAGTCCACATACCGTAGAAGACGCGGGATGGAGAAGTACGAGGGACTCCTTGGCGCCGGTTTCGATTTGTTATAAAACCCGATGGCCGGCGTTGTTCTTTGGCTCGCGGTGCGTTTACCTGTTGGCTTTCCGGAAGTGGTGGCGATGTAAACGTAAACACGGTTCGGAAAGTAGGTGTCCGGGCTCGTGCCGAGACCGCACACACCGGAAGCAGAAACTAGTTCTTTCGTGTTTTAGATTCGAAGATGGGACCCCGATCCGTGACAGAAGCCTGCTGCCCTCGGGGCCACCGTTCGAATTACCTTATTTATGACCGCCGGGTAACACTTAATTAGGACGGCTACAGTAATTAGTACCGATCGGCTGACAGATATCCGTGCTAAATTACGTCGGGATTTCACGATTTGTTTATGTTGTCGTTAATATCGTGTTCCCCGCTGTTACTTCCTGATGTATTTCTAATTTTATGCAGGGACGGTTTTATTACTTCAACGCTTTTATAGGTCAAATGGTGATATGACTACCTTATAATTTCTCTAAAGCTAATAGATTTACACAAAAATACGTATAAATAATCCAATTTAATATTTTCACCATAAAGTTTACAGAGATTATTTTATTTGGTAACCCATGACTCATTACATCAGCGTGTAATTATAAACAATATACAAGGCGTTTATTAAACATAGCTGAAATATTCATGGTGGGTTTTTGGAAACCTTTGTTTCAAAGATATAAGACGAACTTTTCGACAATAACAACATTTTATTGTCAAAAGTTACAAGTTTCTTAATATACAAAAACTTATAGTTATATTGTATATTGAAAATGACTACCTTCAACTAAGTTGCAATAATCCAATCTTCTCCTAATTGATTGCCAAACTCTTCCAAAAACATTAGGACCATTTTTTATTTGTGTTATCAGATTTTGCAAGTCTTCCACATTTTCTACTGGAGTACTCTAAACTAATAGCTTTAGATAGCTCCATAGGAAATAATCGGGCAGGTTTAAGTCTAGGGATCATGCGAGCCACAAGTGAGGTCTACCTCGACCAATCCAGTTATGTGCGTACGTTACTGTTAAAAACTCACGAGCAACCACTCTAAAGAGTGCTGGTGCACCATCGTGCTAAAACCACATGGCATTTCTTGATTGGACAGCAGGGTCATGAACAGAAAAAGGAAATCCCTAACCGATTTCCTCAAGGACTCGAGAGGGATCTATTAGTGACCACGTTCTATACCTCGGTCGCTCACTAAAGACCTTACGTGCTCAACATAGCCGTTCTCTCAAATGTTAATTCTGACCACGGCATCTGAACTTTCAACTGACGACCAGTCCTCCGTTCCAAAAAAAATATTTTTGGACCTTGCGTTCGGCACCGGGGGACCGTTAAAATCGGCTAAAACAACGAACTGTCATAAATAAAAAAGAAAGTTTGAACTCTACATATCCCCTCTTCAGATGGTCACATGTAAAGCGAACTTTGAGGCAGCTGTCGACAAGCTCTCCGAAGCCATCCTCTGCCTATTCCCTGATCGCAGAGAAAAAGAACGCCCTCCGCCGATGGCAAAGAACGACGATCGGTCACATCGCACGGAATTCAACAACTTCGTTCGAATTGCGCCAACTTAAGAATAAGCGCTTTGAATCGATGAATGAATACCCAAACTCCGTTTGGAAGTGTGTTCGGAGGCTCAAACGTCAAAGTCACGCGAACTAAGTGTTATTAGGTGCGAATGACCATGTTTTCATCCATAGCAGAAAAAGTAGAGGTACTCGGAGACTCTTCAACACCGAAGCCAGCGATACCATTGCGACCTATATTAATAATTGCAACCACTGGGTACTGGGTACTTCTGAAAAGCTAAACGAGCTAATTAAGCTCCAGGAATTGACGGTAATTTCACGGCGATGGTCAAAAACGTCGCTGGTGAGAGTAGATGTATGCTACAAAATGGCGCAATGCGTTTGGGTTGGTTTCCCTTCACCTGGAAGCTAGCCACCGTGGTTAGCATCCTCAAGACACGAAAATCTCTGCTACTTCTAGCGAGCTACCGCTCTATCGGCTTGCTAAGCATTTTAGGCAAGTTAGTGGAGAAGGTTTTACTGAATCGTATTTCGGTCTTCATCACAGACCAGAAAAATATCCCGGACGCTCAAGTCGGTTTTCGGGACGGCCGGTCCACTAACCACCAGCTTACTGACTGAATTCATCGACGAGGGCTTTTCGATAAGATGAGACGTCCCCAAAGTTTTTCTCGACATATAAAAAGCGTTTAATAGGGTTTAACGTGATGAAAATTTTCAAAATGATCCATCTTAACTTCCCCGAATACATGATAAGAGTCATGTACGACTTTCTTCGGCACAGAAAGTTTCTTTGCATTCTAGCGAGCGTAAAAACTTTGCTTTATTCCCGACACTGTAAAACTCCTATACAAGCAATAAAGGGGACAAAAAAGTAAATAGAAGCATTATAACTTAATCCAGAAGTGCAGGAGGATATAGGCTCCCTCGGCATCATTGAAAAGAAAGAGTTTGAGTGGAAGAACACTTTGAGATTGTGAACTCTGCCCGCGCTTCCTTCGCACAAAATTTGTTGTATATGTAATTCTTTAAGAAAGGAGTCCGAGATGTATAAATAAATAAATAATGGCTCGGGTAATGGTCACCCAAAACGCAGACGACACAGCTCTACTCAGTAGAGGAGGTACCACAGTTCAACTTGAGAGAAGTCCCTAAAGCAGCTCTCGACACTTACGAGAAGTCGTCGGAAAAATGGTGACGCTGATAACAGTGTTGCATTTCAGCTAACCGTACCTCAAAAAACGAAATTAATTCCGATTAAAGCCGAGATACAATACCTCGGTATAATCTTTACCCAGCACCTTTCCTGATCAAAGGCGATCAATCGCATACTTAATTCAAAAGGCCAGAGCTACGCTGAGCAAGTTAAGGTCCATTATAAACACGAGATAAAATTTATCTGTAAAGAACAGAGTTAAGGTTTTCACTACAATAATAAGGCCGCAGCTCACCTCTGCTGTGTCCATGGGAGGGTACTATCGCTCTGAGACGCGTTCTAAATGCTCCGCCGTACATGCGGATTACGCCAATTCACCGTGACACGAACATCCCGAGTGTCCTGGAGTACATCAAACAGATCGTTGAAAACTTCCACAGCAAAGTAGACCATTATTCTCCTTGCGGAATAAACTTCCCGAAATACGATATCACTGCTAATATAAAATATCGAAGGTCACATAAGATTCTCATTGGCACTCAATTAGCTCCCCAAAACCTTGAGCCACGGTAATCCGCTAGGTGTCGCTGCTCCTTTTGAGGACGACCGGATCCCCCAAATTCATAGCGATCATTTCGCCTGAGACCAAACTAGAAACGACCTTTTGATCATTGCTTAAAAGAATTGAACAAAGAGACGAATTAGGATATGATGATAAGATGAGTAATATTGCTTCATAATTAAATGCACAATAAGAGCATATGGAGAGAAATTAACGCTTGGCTTATGAGCTGGAAAAGAAGAAACGTGAAGTTTTTAACCTTGACCTACGGAAATATATTCACAAAACTGGCTGTATAAACGCAAAAAAAACCAACATCGCGTGTTCGGCTTCGTCAAAATCAGTTTTTGCAAACACGGGAAAATCAATTTCTGTAAGTTTAGTGAACTATACTTATTTGAAAAAAAAAACGCAGAAAAATATAAGAAGTAATTTTTGTTTTGTTTTATTTTGTCTTCTATTGACTACACGATAATGAGAAGTCAGGCCTAAACTAAAAGAGCTAAAAAGCAAATTACATACAGCATATATGAACAAAATATTAGAACTCAAAGAAAATATTAGGCACAAAGAAACCTGGCTGCATCTCGTGATATCAAAAGTCACCGAAGTTCACTAATTCTCAGAGGTTTGTACACTCACTTATGGAAATCAGTGCAATGTTTACTTAATGTCAACGTGGCATAATACAGAGTGCGGCAGGGGAACTTACTAATTTGAATTAGGCGCCAATGAGCGAGACGTGGTCAAAAAGATTTAGGGAAGGTCTCATTCGAAAGAGGGGTTTTAAAGGAGTTTTGATACCGCTCAAGCCGGTTGCCGTCATGCGTTGGACAAAGGAGGAGCGTGCGTTCACCGTCAAGACATACTTTTCCAATGGCCGTTCGGTGGTCGCCACCCAAAGTGCCTTCCAAACTCAGTTCAATATTCATCCCGCGGGTCCCGTTCCTGGCCGGCAATCGATCGTTTCCTGGGTGGACGCATTCAGGGAAAGTGGCAGTGTGGTAAAAAAAGCGCCTAGAGGTCAACGGACTTCCAGAACCCCAGAAAACATCGAGAGGACGAGGCTATCGTTTTTGTGCACAAAAACTCAAGTTTCGTTCCTACAAACTTGCTGTGGTGCAACCTCAGTGAACGAGATTTTGTTTTTCGCCATGTAAAGCGCTTCTCAATTTGTCTCAAGACGCCCTCGTGTTTTTTAGTGATGAGGCCCATTTCCACCTTTAAGGATGTGTAAACAAAACATGCGCTACTGGAGTGGTGCCAATCCCCGTGAACTTCATGAGAAACCACTTCATTGCGAACGTCTTACTGTGTGATGTTCATTGTCGAGAGTTGCCATAATTGGGCCTTACTTTATCGAGGAAGAAGAACACACTGTTCGCAGTTCGCTATAGAGAAATGATTGAGGCATTTCTTCTCCCAAAACTTGAAGAAATGGATCTTGGGGACGTATGGTTCCAGCAGGACGGAGCCATGGCGAACACAGCGATAATTTCAATGGAACTTTTGAGAGAACACTTCCACGAGCGTCTAATCTCCTTGAGTGGAGAGATTGGGCTCCCTGTGACTTCTTTTTATGGGGATATCTGAAATCCATTGTTTACAATGACAAACCACCGCCATGTTGCAGGGATAACATTCGCCAAGCTATCGCCAACATTCCCGTGGATATGCTCAAAAGAGTGGAGCGAAACTTTAAAAAGCGGATAGATCAGGTACCGCTAATAAGGGCCGCCATTTGTCCGAAGTCATTTTTAAAATCACTTGAAACAAAAATTCAGGATGTGTACAATACGATAAAAAAAGAATTAAAGCGATATGTGAAATACTTTTCCTTTTATTGACATTTCAAATCAGCAGGTTCACCTGCCGCATTTCATTTTGAAAACAAATAAGTCATATATGACAAATAAACTGGTGAAGACCACCAAAATAACCTCTACTGGCAGCAGAATCATGAAAGCAGCATCGGGCGAGAGTGGAAGATAACGTGGATGTAAACCTAAGCCTTTCAATGTAAAGTCAAAATTTTTGTATACATGTACCTAAAGAATTATTTATAAGTTTTGAAACAGTTTACATAATTTACATTTTATAAATAAATAAATATCAAATATGAAGTTATTTAGTCGAAATGTAAATGGGAATTACAGGATCAAATGATTTATCACGAGCAGATGAAAAGTTTTTGTGTAAGAAGAAATTTATTGACAATTTGCTTCAGATGATACACGAGGAAAATGGAAGGGAACACTATCCAAAAATGTGTTATAAGCGAAGAACAAAAGAAGAGATAGAAGCATTTGAAGCAACTAATGCAACTAATAACCAATGCAACCTGGAAGAACAGAAATTTGAAAATGATCGAGGAAGGGGATAGAAGAATTAAAGAATACATTAAGCAGATAATTGAGGCAGTACAGCAAAGACAAAAAAACCTTAAAGCTGGAGAAAAAGACTTTTAGAGACAAAATGGTTGATAATTTGGCCAAAGAAATATATACTCATAGGAAAAAGTTATCAGAGAAGCAATAGATTTTTGATGAACTACAGGAACTAAAAAATATTCATATTTACATTGTCATTTGCAGACAACTAAATTATCGAGTAAAAATAGCGATAAACGCCAGTAATAAATTTCTAAAGTTAGCGCAAAGCAAAGTTAAAAACGGTCGTTGCCGCTTATAACCCCAATGTTATCGATCATTACGAAAACTCGAGAAACGTCGGCTCTTAGAACAAGAAGGACGCAAACGTTGGAGCAGGCTTAGTTGGAGCTTCAGCCTGTGGAGATGTCATGAAGCTGCAGAAAAAAGTTGACGAAAACGGAAAGATCATTGATGCCTTTGATTGTGGATCTGGTCACTGAATAGGTCAAAGGAAAGATGGTTGAACAAGCTCTACAATTAAAAAAATATCAGTATTTTTTAAAGGAGTTATCACTTCCTCCAGTGAAACTTCATTGTTCGATGTTGGCGGAAGAATCTATTAAGGCAGTTAGGACGATAAATGAAATCTACTTTGTGATAACAACAAAGTGAATTTCATTTATCGTCCTAATTTTCAATGTATCACAAAGTAGTGGCTTCAAGTACCAACTATAACTATTAAGGCAGCTTTGGCTGATTACAGGCTTAAACAGCTAAAGAAAAATGCAGATAACTAAATGGGTGATATTTAAGGTAATGTGTAGTTATGGTAAGGATTTATATATCAATACGACTGTATATCTATTTAAAAACAATATATTGATGTAAATATTGATCGTGTAGGAACCGCTTTATGAACCTAACAGAAAACATAAGGAGAAAATAGAAAAAGAATTACGTCAAAGAATCAAAACACTATCTGCATTGCATTTTCGGATAAGAGAAAGAAAACTGCAATAGAAGAAAGAAGCAGAAATTGACAAGGCATATAAACAAGAGTTGATAGCCAAAAGAGCTGAAGATGATCGCTTAGAATTACTATCACAACTATCAGAACAAAAATGAAACTCAAATGAAAAAAATAGAAAAAAGTCATTTAATTCATGTGTTTAAAGCAGATGAAAATTAAGACTGAAAGGGTTTTAATTTTTAATTTAAAAAGTCTAATATCTTTGTAAATCTTAAGGCATTGGTTTTTTGAATAAACTATTATATAAAAAATATAAATTATTATTTTTAAATCTGTACTATTATACAGTAAACAATTGGGAGTTGAATATAAATAAAAAAACGCATAACTAAATGAAAAAGTTGATAAAGAGTTGAAGAAACTACTTTCTGTCCTTACCATGCCTCAGAGAGGTGTACTACCCAACATCGTACTGGCTGTACTCCTTCCCAAGAAGATGGAAAAGAATCCCTAAGAAGGTTTCGCATTCCATCTCAACAGCAACAGAAGAAGCAGTTTTCATTTTGACAATTAGAATCATTTAATAATAAATCTTTAAAACATTAATGAAGATAAAAATTTTAAAAAAAGTACTAATTAAAAAGAAGTATGTATTTTCTTTTCTCAATTTATTAATATATTTTAAATGTCTTAAACAGTTGAATAAGGAGTAATAAATTATATTTTCAAATTTAAAGTAAATAATTTAAGATGACTTTTTTTATTTTTGAAAACTACCGAAAATTATTTATTTTATTTATCATTAAATAATACATTATTATTATTAAAATTTATTATATTTTAAAACAACAATAAAATAATTGTTAATCGTTGTTGAAAATTGCAAAAAGAAATATTCTATTATGTCTAAATATATATTTGCTAAAAACAATTAAGAAATACAAAATTTAAAAATGGATTGTATTTCATTTGTTTACAACAGATGAAAATTAAATATGAAAAAATGTCATATTTTTCATTTAAAATGTTTTTTTTTTCAATTTTTAAGGAATGTGTTTTTTAATGAACCATTTAAAAATTTTACAAAAATCTAAATTAAAAGAAATTTTATTTTTTTCTCTGATTGCTAAAACAGATAAAACGCAGCAAATTAAAAAAGTTGACAATTTAATATTCAATTAAAAACAATTTTAAAGCACAAAATAATAATTCATATTATCTAAGACATATCAATATCAATATTTTTTATAAATAAATTAAAAAAAGCAAAGCATTTGATTATTTATTTCAAGCAGATTAAAATCATTAAATTCATTCACAAATTTAATTATTTCTATACTATATCTATTCGTACAAAGTGAAAGATCTCTTCATAAAAACCGTTATTTGAACTGATTTCATTCTTCAATCAACGCCAAAGAAAATTATGGCAAATTATGTTTTATTGCTAGACCATCACCGTGTTAGATTAACCGTTATTCGAGTAACATAAAAATGCTTTTATAAGAGACAGTCAGAGAGTTTTATTAAATTGATAAATTCAATGACAAATTTAAAAAAAGAGTGGATAATGATTAGGTAATAAATATTAAGCGACAACATTTCGCACTTCACGCGACCTATTAAATAATGAGTAAATTATATATGTGAAATGTTAACACTTGTATTTAATAGAAAGCTAGATAATAACATAAAATAAAACAATTAGAGATAATTTAGTATAATAAATTGAAAAACCTGATAATACATCAATACAACATTTACAAATTAGAATTAATTAAAAGAGGGAATTAAATTGTTTTTTACTTAGGCAACCAATATATCATTAGAACACTTACATTAGTATTAAAAGACAGAAATCAATTTTTGCATTAATCTCTACAATCCTAGATTTATTACTTTTTTATTATTATAATACTTTGGATTACCTGTTAACATTATACATTAAAATACAGATATATAAAAAAATAAACTAAATTTTGAGCACAGGAATCACAGGCGGACTTCATTCTTCAGAATTTTCTTCCAGTCAAACCCTGTTGATGATGAATCTTCCCATTTATTCGAGAATTTCTTCAATTTCTTCTACAACTGTAGATATTTATTTTACTTTATACTTAATTTATACTTAATTTATTAAGCATTCTGCTTAAAAACTATAAATATTTGATTAATGTCAACATGACAATTTTTTACAAGATCTCTAAAAAAATAACACAAAAATCCATAGATAAATATAATTAATTATTTTAAAATTTGAAGCATAAATCTTGAAGGCGGAGTTCACAGTTTCTCGTGTACTTCCACTCAACCCATTACAACTGTTAGCTGTTGATGATGTTTGTAAGGCGATAGTAGCTACTGAGGCAATATTTTGGCAATTTCTGGCACATTTAGGTCAAATTGTTGAAGACTTCTATTATTGTGTCAGTGCAACATTTTATTATATAAATTAAGCTTAATCTCTAAGATTATTGTAGAATTTATTTATTTATTAATCCAAAGATTAATCCTCAATCTCGGACTTATTCGCGACTATTAGCACAGCTGGTAATATCTTATTTAATTAATTAAAAGGAGGTAATAATTGTTTAATACTTAGGCAACCTAATTTACTTCATCTTTAGATTAATTATTATTTAATATTATTTATTATTTACTTATTATTGAGAAATTATTTATTATATTTTTTGAAATAAAACAACATAGTTGGAAGGGTTTCACATTTATTGTTGAATACTGCCTGATGAAGCCACTATGTGGCAAAACATGTTGCAGTGTTCAACAATAAATGTGAAACTCTCCCAACTGTGTTGTTTTATTTCAATGTGTGCCAGATAAATGATCAAACTCCATATCATCATGTATCTGGCACGTCAATCCAATTATATTTTTTAATATCTGTTACAAATTATATTATTAGACACTTTACCCTATAGATACATATTATTGTATGTTTAAGTTACTTCTATTAAAGCTACTTTGAACTAATAAAAATAATAGTGAATGTCTTGAGATAATAAAAAAGAAGCAATTAATTGATTAATTTCATTTTGCACTACATTAATATTATGAATTTAACTATTGATTCTTAATATTCTGTGAAATACAATTTTTTGCTGTTTAATGTTTAGTAAACTCATTTTTGATGATTTAAATATAGGGATAAACATCTTCATTAGAGCTAATATTACATTTATACGATATAACAATTATAATACTTTTTCAAGGTATTTCTCCCTCGATTGAAATAATTACAATTTATAAAGGGTTTTTATTGAAATACTTATGTCACAGATATATTAAGAATTATTACTAATACACTAGAATAATGTTATTGTTGAAACATTATTATTATTAGTTATATTTTAAAATTAGAAAAGAAAACCCTTTTTAACGATGAATTTCAATTTTAATTTAATTAATTGTTATTACAATAAACGAAATAAAATATAGACTTATAATAAATGCTAAATTAGACAATAGTATTATAAAAAAATAAAGTAAATTTAACACTTTCAATCTTCCAAATATTAATACTTAATTTAATAATTTCAATGTTTCATTCATACTTGACACAATCATTTAGTTTATATTAGCATATAATATTTTAGGCCTGTAGTAATTTTATAACTGTTCTGCATTAAAGACCTTTTGGAATAATCGATTTAAAATACAAGTATGTACACTTGAATGTAGGCAACCCAAATAACACTGAAATTGTGGTAAGAGGTACGAAATTGAAATTTACAATTGCTTTATAAAAAATGAATAAATTAAATAACTTCTCACCCAGATACTGGTAAAATATTAATTTGTTGGTTAAAGTTAATGGTTCTGTTTATTTAATAACTTATAATTGAATCATTTTAAAATTTTCTACAACAAACTAAAGGATTTTAATACATTTTTTTATTTTAAAGTTCCATTCATATTTTACACAAAAGTGTACTTTATATGTATGTATTCCTTAGTCATGTGAAGATTATACTGATAATAATAAAAAGGCGGTTACATTCCTTTCTTCCCATTTTTGTTTAAGCACTCGATGTGCATTTTGGACAATAGTTGACTATTGCTAATTGACACATAGTGTCCGAAATGTACATCTAGTGCTTAAATTAAAGCATTGAAGAAAGGAATTTAACCACCTTTTTATTATTATATGTTTATTATATTTTCTCATAAATATTCACCTTTTTATAATGGTTAAAGAAATTGTTGTAAAGAGAAATGAAAATAGGTAACTCAAATTTCACTTAATTACAATATTACTAGTGGCAGTAATTATCGATTGACTGCGTGGTCCATCAGCAGTTAATTACATGATATATGGTATGATCATTTTAAAGAGTAAATAAAAATATTTAGACTTTTTAATCCACTATTTATTGTATATACACAAACTAAGTTTACAATATATTATCAATTTTTGACACAACTATAGTTCCGACCATTGAAGGCCACTATCAAGTGTTGAATAAAGAGAAAATATTTATACTCATTGACGATGGAGGCTTCTACTTCGTTATACATATTTAATGATAAAATTAAACACAATAATCACTTTGTTTTATATAACCGTTATTTATTTGTATGGTGACCAATGGTTTCAATACAAATAAATAACGGTTATACAAAACAAAGTGATTATTGTGTTTAATTTTATCAAAATATTTATAGGTAAGATGTGAAATTTTGATGAACCTTACTGGAGAAGAGAAGATTTTTTTGCAAAGGATTAATTAAATGCGTATAGTGGAAGACAACCAACAAGATGGGAGGAGAGCTCAGCGTCCCAACTGCAGCTATAAATGCTAAAGAAAGAACAGGATCTAATCCTAGTTAAAGAGGAAGAATATGAAGAAGACGCGAAGCATTGTGTGCAGAGCGAATTAATGTAGAAAGTATTTTTTTTTACTCTTTAAAATTAACTACCGCATAGTAAAGTCGCCATCATCATTTTCGATTATAGACCCGAACCAACGATAGAGTTTCTACATTCAAAAAATTTAGCAAACAATTGAGTATAATAGGTATTTGATTAATTTTGTTTAAAGTGGAAAGAACCAAGTGAAGTTTTAATCAATTACCTATTATTAACACAATGTTTCATCGTTGATTGAAATATTTCAAAACTTTACATTTTATCACTTATTTTGTTAACTGTTAAATATACATTCAGAACACAACGTGAACATTATTAATAACTTACACTTAGATAACTAAGTCAAGTAAGAAATAAACTAAATGTATTCTTGAGTTATGTGAAGATTATATTAATAATAAAAAAGTGGTTAAATATAATCTTTGGGCAGAAAGATCTCTGGTCGATAGCCTTTTGACAAATTAATACATTAACACATCATTCATTATTCATCATTTCAATGTAAATATGAACAAAATTTGTCAATAAATATATGTTACTACTACTAATATCTTACATAACTCAAGGAATAAACTAACTTTAATTAATTTATTGATTGACTCAAACCAAGTGCATTAATTGGTTTGCTTTTTTAGTTAGATATTTGATGAAATGATACACGTTAAACTTAATTTTCTTCGCAGTTTAATAATAAACTGTAAAGACAGTGAAATTGAAGTAATATAGGGAGTTGATGGTAGGCAACCCAAACTTCGCCACGAATTTGATCAGTTGAAGAATAAATTTAAAAAAAATCATTTTAACGCCAATTTCTGCATTGTCTGCCACTACCATTGTAAAATTTTATTCTATTTGTCGAAAACAGATTATTATCGAATAAAATTATGTCTATAAAATTATTTTTTAAACTAATACTATTTATAATTCAAATACTCTTCACTTACAACATTTAAATACATTTCAGAACATTATCTATTATCATCAAACAGAGACTGATGCAGTGTGTCTTGTCAATCTGTTTTGTTCTAATTGTCAAATCAAGGCTCAAAGATTGCTCATCGATAGCCATTTAACAAACTAAACATCAATACAAACATGCAATATACAATAGCATATTGTTTGTATTTTTTAAATCTATTAATAAAAATGTTGTACTATTTAGATCTATAATGCACTACTCTATTGAAAAGAAAAATATTAAATTATGTTTGGAATAACATTAACAAAATTTATTTAAAAAAGGTTAATATTTTATATCAGTCTGGTCATTATCAACATGGGATTAACGGAATTAATTTAGATTTATGAGTTTCTGATGCTCCAGTTAAATCCATTTTACAACTTGTCTTACTAAAAATACATTTTCTGTGATTGTGGTCTAAACAGATATTATAATATACAGTAAATCAAAGTTTAAAAGTGTTTTTCTTTCCTCAAATCGGTATCAACAGTTTTGTTGAACAGTATTACAATATTATACAAGTGATTAAATATTTCATTATGTTAAAAACATAGTTTCGAAAGAGTTAAGCTTGTGACAAGCTTAACTCTTGAAAATGTTCAAAATATTCTTCAAATTGACATGCAAATTGCATCAAATATTATATAAATTATATAATATTTGATGGAGTCGAACAAAGGTTTACACATCAGGTCAGTTTGGGCGTAAATGAGTAAAATTTCTGGATTACGTTTAATTTTGAAAATTTCAAGGAACTCAAGTAAATCCATTTTTAAGCCTTTTTCGGCAATATAATTTATAATGTATCAAAAACTACAAGCCTAGACAATTACTTATTTTATATTTTTTTCATTAACTCATGGATTTAACAGTATTTTCTGGAGTAATAAAACACATCTGTATCGTTTGTTTATTTTCAGTTGTTCGACTATGTTTTAGTCTTCTACAATAATTGTAATTCTTTAAGTGTTTTCATAATTTTAGTATAGAGATTTCAACTATTTTTCAGAATATAAATATATAATAATTTGTATTATAATAATAATAATAAACTTTATTTAGCACTGTTGCTATATAAAATGAGTATATTATGAGTATAAAAATATAGTAATGTAATCATTGTACATATTTATCTAAATTAAATTATGAAATATTGATTACGAAGTAAATGTATGCCAGATTTATTAATAATTTTCACATATTTATATCATCACACGCCATCTACACTATAAGTTGATAAATTTTTCGAATTACACGAGCTTTTCCTATTAGTAATGTAGGCAACTGAAGTTGCAGTAGGCTCTAGGAATCTACAATACCCACACTCATGTATTTAACTACGTTACCGACATACTGGCGTTTAAGTGTTATTCCGTAAGGTGTCGCCACGGATTCTAAAACTTTACACACATCGAAACTACACAGAAATAAACTGTAAGAGCTATTTTTTACGTTACGCTAATTAATTTTGTGATTAATGAATCCTGGTACGTAGTATCTACCGTTAACTTATTTTTTTATCACGTTTCAATGAACGTACACAATATTTAAAGTGTTTGATTTCATTTTTCATTTCTGTAAAATCTTTATTCAAAGTAATTGCAATTTCAGTTTGTTGCTGAATTATTGTTTAATTGATGAACGTAATAAAATTCCTTACTTCACTTATTATTTTATTAATACAGAATATACATTCCGAGTACGATGCACTCATTATGAATGGTATTAATAAAATAATAGGTGAAGTAAGGAAATTTATTTCGTTCATCATAATATAGTACACTTCACTTTACTCAATCTGAAATTTAGTATTATTTAATTGCTTTAATTTTTATAGATCGTAAATTAATAGAAATTATGTTATTTTCTAATTATGTATTTAAATTTTTTAAAAGTGATCTTCGATTCTTAAATCATTAATCCTTCAGTTAATTCTTTATTGTAAATAATTGCAATGTACACTTAATACTGTTTAATTACTGATTGGATTTAATTTTTACAGATCGTAAATTAATAGAAATTACGTTATTTTCTAATTATGGATTTAAATTTGACACTGTTTTTAATTTATCAATCCTTCAGATAATTCTTTATTCAAAATAATTGCAAATTATACTTGATACTGAGTTGGTTTAATATTTACAGATCGTTAATTAATAGAAATTATGTTACTTCCTAATTAGGTATTTAAATTTCTTCTCAAGTAATGTAAATCATGAATCCTTCATATTCAGTTATTATAAAAACAAATTAATTATTTCATTACATTTCAAAGTTTATATTACCTTTATCATGTTCATTAAATTTCCTGCTTGAATAATTCATTTATAATTAATTTGATTAAATGCGAGCGTATGAAAGTTATTTCAGTGATATAATTCTGCACAATTTTAATTAGATTTTTAGAATTTACATTCCATAGATATGTTTATAAATTAGTGCGAATAAAATGAAAATTACCGTTACACCATTCGTAGTGTCATTCATTCATTCCGTTTCGGATTACACAATTTTAAAAAGTGGTGTGCGAAAGTTATACGCGAATTATGAAATAGTTTTAATAACCAATTAACCATCGGCACGAAACGCTGTTTGCAATTGCGATTAATAGAACGTTTCTGGGTATTACCATTTCTTGTTCCGATCTTTAATTGTTACATAACATTTCAACTTCACTTCGAAGTTCACTATGTTTTTTTGACTTTAACCCATCATATGACGAATTTCTCTGCCAGCGAAGTATTTTTGCCATACAATCAATATAAGGGATTAGAACAAAAAAACTGGCATTAATAATTATATCCAATTTAATAACAATAGGGGAATAATTTAAAGGTTTCTTTTCTATTGTTACAAGTTTTTTCCATTCGGTGCTCTTCAGTCAAAATATGTGAGACAAACTGAGCATAAATAAACCAATAATTGCCAAAATGGTTAATGAGGATACAGTCCTACAGAATTATGGGTTCGAGTTGGAGAACTATATGTGAATTCCTGTCCTTTGCTCTAGATTGTTAAGTAATTTGTATATTTATGTAAATTGTTACATTTTCTAAAGTGGACTTGCAAAGCAAGATAAATAGATAAATAAATAACGGCTAGATGAATAGTTAACTGATAATGATAATAAAATAGGATTGACAATTGCCAAAATTGAATATACACAAAAATTGAATTTAAGATTTTATATACAATTGCAATTTTAAGATTGAAAAAGAACATATCCCGTATATTTATTTAATCGAGGTATCAAACTGGTGGAGTGAAAGACAGAACAATGGTCATTCTAAGGCACGTCACGGTCGGGAGGGCGCCCTGAAGGAGAATGGTTCTGGCTGGCCCTTCCTTGCTTTTCGAACTACAATGAATGGGATGAGCACTGAAAGTGCATTCGTCTTCGACGGATAATTTAATGCATATTATTTCGTGTTTCACTGCTTCGGGCCAGCGTTATACTTAAATGCCCATTGTTTCTGGTATTTGGGCTGTGCCTGAATGTAAATGACGATAGTCTGGAGATCAATCGGGATTCAAATACAGATAAGAATTTTTGAAGGGGAGCCCAGTGGAAGAAGGTAAAATTTTTAATATTTCAAAGATTGTGGATAATTGAAAAGGTATATAAAGCAAATCAATAAATACATAGTTTAAATTATTGTCATTAAAGATAGGTATACAATTTTATGCAATAACGTCAAATATGATATTAATATAAATATTAGTTTATAAAACTACATTCTTATCTATTATTATTATTATTAATATCATAATTAGAAAAACACGAAAACACTTGAATAAATGTTTTTACATTCTTTCATCTTTAACGGTAATAATATTTCTCTACTCTCTATATAATTGGTATAGATGGTTGATACTATGTATATTCGTGAAATTATCGTTTATTTTTATTGCTAGTATGATGAGCTTCGAGTACGTAACTCCGACTCGTTACCCATTTTGTTTTTATTAATATATCAAGCCTAATTACTCACCGCGGCGTTTTCCCATCGCAATTTATCCGACGTAATTATTTCATAACCGAAGCCTGGATGTTGTGAAAACTCACCTGAAACAAATAACAACATGGTCAGATAAACGTGGAAATAATTAAACGGCCTTAGCTTACGTACTTAATCGAATGCGAAATTAATTAAAAGGTAAACAGTAATATAAACAATACTATAATAATTTACACATTTAAAATTTTTAATTAATAATTAAATAAACTGATTAATTTGTACAGTTTTGCTTTTATCTATTTAATTAAGTGTAGATAATATCAGCACAAACATAAGTGATTTAATGAATGTATATGTGAACCATTATATGTCTTCGTACGGGAACGAAAACGTTCCATTTGATTCGAGTTTCTCACGACGTGTTCGAGTAACCCATTATTAAAGGTTCTTAAGGTTGAAAAGGAGTCTTTTTTTTCGTAAGACAGTCACAGCGAGCGAACGAGACGTCCCTCCAGTTCTCATCGTGTAATTTGCGATTTTAAATCACACGAGATTTAGAATTCGAAAGAAAAAAAAAACATTATGTAAAGCACATCATTTTTTTCACAAATTCTATAATAAACCACCACATTCCGTTTTAAATTTAAAAAAAATATAGTAATAAACTTGAAACTTAAATTACATCATCTTGTGTGAACCCAAATAAGTTTTTAAGAATGTATCCCTTTTTATTTCCTGATAATTATTATTATGTATAAGAGGTTTTTCTTTATAAATATGATCTATAATGTTCTAGCGTGCTCTTGACTTATCCCAATAATAATTTCACTGTCGTGACATTTTTCTTACTCTTATTGTCTAAGATTTTGACGAAAAAATAAGTATTTATTGATTTTTAAAATAGTTTTTATCTTATTTTAGGTGATTTTGTCCAGACAATAGATGTCACTCTAGATAATGCCTCTATCCTAAAGGAAATCAGGAATCTGTTTAACTCCCTGGTAATATTTCGTTTAGGAGACCCTAAATTATATCCAAGAAAGACTACATACTTAAATGGATTCACACATTCTTTGTAAGAATATTTTTAACTGATTTTGTTAATTAACAATTAATGTGATAAAAATACGAACACTAACACTAATTTAGTGCACAGTTAATATCTTCTACTTCAAAAATAAACAAGTCTTTTAGACATTTATTATCTCATTATATCGTTTCTTTATTATATCTTCATTCAAGACGGGCAATTATTTCACGACTGCATTTATTTCTTTAAATATATATAATTATCGTTTCTGTCACGTCATGACCCCTCTTTGTTCCCTCGTATAATTTAATTGAGATATCTACGGCAATTAAAACCACATCACGTAATACACCACAGCAGAATTTATGGTACGTTCTCCTTCGGCGAGTAGCAACTAAGATTATGAAGATACCTCGCAGGACGGAAGGCAATACACGACTTTTATCCGAGGTGGATCTTCTTAACGGGCGTGGGATCATCCCGCAGGATTTTATCGTTGTGGATTATTGAAAGTGTAATAATGCATACAGTTGTTATTAGATTTTCTTTTTGATTGATTGACCTATGATTCATAGGGGGTTTATTTTGGTGACGACGGTTGCGAATCACGCACCCTTTAAATTTACGATCGTAAAGGGGTTGTTGATTCATGAAAAAAGTTGAACACGAAGAATCGCCGGCCGATCTATGGACGCTTAGTCACTTAGGAATTCGCAAAGGTCGTAGCGCCAGTTGACCACGTTAATCGAAATAACATTGACTCAACATTCGTATTGACCAAGACGGTCGTGTGTGAGCAGTAAAAAAATTATCACTCTCGATTCTAGAAATCATTTATGTTTCTGGATCGCATATAGATGTCCTAATTATACGACTTCATTTCAGGCAATTTTGGAACACTAATAAAAATATAAATGATAACACTTTTTCAAGTGAAGCCTCAAGAATCAACAATACTAATAACATTTTTATTTAAATATCTTAGTCAATTGAATATATGCATGGGAATATCCACCTTAAAAGTAAACATTGTAAACTAGGGTGTGGAAAGGGGTAGATTTACTTATCCCACATCAGTAGATGTTGAACACGATATTTTATTAAATATTGGGTTTCCTGTCTATTTGGATTGGTTCCTTATGTGGGAAAATGAAGGGCAGCTGGGGGCCAATTCCAGGAAAGGGATTTTTTGCGTCCGGTGTTAAATAACACCTCCGAATGTAGAAAAACGTGCTACAATTTCTGATTTCACTCTCAACTATCTCTAATTGATGTTCTTTAAACGATAACAGGATTCTTCATGAATAAAAACAAGTAGTCTTTTAGACTATTTTGAATATGTAAAGTATACACAACACAAAACAAAAAATATTATTTTTAGGAAAATAATTATGAAGAGAAGAAGTTTTCACATTCTAACACTTTTAAACACTTGATTATAAAATTAAATATCTTGTTGATATATTTGTAATTGAGACACAATAACTTTGTTTCGCCACTATATTTTTAAAAATTACAGTGGCTATAGTTTCGACTATAAACTAGTCATTATCAAACTGAAAGTAAAGGTTATTTTTTGTTTGATAATGACTAGCTAATAGTCGAAACTATAGTCACTGTAATTTCTAAAAATATAGTGGCTAGTTTATATCTATTAAAAAAATTTGGGTGGTCAGTTAGATAAATTTTGTAAGTTGTATAGAAAAATCGAGAAAATATAGTTACTTTTCCAGTTTGAGCTTGAATTAGCTTCTTTGTCAGAAAACACAATTTACCTGTTGACCATTTTATTTACATCCCCATATAACTCCAAGACATTGCCCCATTTATATTTCAGTCTGGATATCATCAAGACGCCGAGGACGTACAATAAATCGACGTAAGCCATGCACATCTTGCGAGTAGAAAAAGTGCGTGAGAACAACATGTGGCCACCGAGTACGCTCTCCGTCCCACTCGCACGCGTTGCAGCCGCCGTCCGTCCGGAGCGCTTTTCCAGCAGAAGGCCACTTGTTGAGTTTCTGTTCTCACCATAAGTCACATGAACACATGAAGTCGTAATGGAACGGGAGCAGGGAGGCACACGAATGCTGTATTCATGTGGACGGCGTCTCATTAATTTTATTATCATGTCGGGCATGTTTCATGGCGTCATTAGTGGTTTTGAGGGAGGATTTTTTTCATTTCGAAAGTACGTGGAGAACGCCCGACCTCGATCGACTGCCCTTTAATAATGAAGAATTTTATAATTTCATGCGATAGGTTTTAACCTCGATCGATTGCCCTTTAATAATTTTATACGATAGGTTTTCACCTTTATTACAAAGGATATAAATACCTGAGGTCGATAGCCCAAGACATACTGACACAATTATTTTGAATATAACGTAAATATTAAATGAGCAAAGTATATATAGTACCTAATAAGTGTGCTTGTATAAAAAATGATTCAAAATTTGTTTTAGCATCCTATATGTTATGGTGCTAAAACAAACTTTGAATTGAATCAATTTAAAGCAATGTCACATGCACAAGTCATCATAGATAAGTTAAAGACAAAAATTAAATCAGCATTGAATTATTGTTTCCTTGTTAACAACAGGCACTGATCGATTTCGATCTTTTTCTTTTCTTATCGGCATAGTGCTGTTAAAGACATAACGGGTGTCCAACAATTATTGCAGTCCCGGGTGGCGTTGGAATGAAAAACGTAGGTCGATTCTTACATGTTGCAAATAAATGAACTGACATTTTTAATGCACACTTAGGTTATGTTTGACAATTAACATGTCAGTTTATTTATTTGGCACATGAAAGAATCGACCTACGTTTTTGATTCCAACGCCACCCGGGACTGCAATAATTGTTGGACACCCGTTAGAAACACAGTTTTAATGATAATCCTGGTATCCGTAATGGTTTCTTTGAAGCCAACATATTTTTAGTTTAGGCAAAGCCGTGAAAACTATAAGAAGAAGAGACCACAGCAACTTTTGAACTGTTTTGAACAATACAACATATATATTTGTATTGTTCAAAACAGTTTAAAAGTTGCTGTGGTCTCTACTTCTTATAGTTTTCACGGCTTTGTTTCTCTTACAATAAAAAAAAAATTACAAATTAGACAGTTATTATTTTCGCGTACGAGATCTGAGGTGGACTTTACTAGCCAAAATGTTTTTGCATTCCAACCACACGCTGCATTTTCAAACCTTTTGTTGATCTCGATGTGTAGACTACTAATTACCATTTTGCTTTATAAAAGTTCATTACGTTATTTTTGAAGATTTAATATTTTTTGGTTAAGTAATATGATTTTGTCACTATCAAAAATTGTAAAAAAAGATATTTTGCACAATAGACTTGATACATCATCTCTGCGTCGAGGCCTCGGGGGATCCAGCCCACCTGCTCCGTGCGCCCTTTTATCAATCTCAGGTAGAGAAGAATGCGCGCTGGCATTCTTTACAATTACTTGAATATCCATTGATAGACCATAAGGTGCCTTTGTTGCCCGTAACCGAACCCATCCATCGGGCATGTGCGTAGGATCCGTCATAAAAAAGAACATGGGCATTTTTGAATTGAATGGGACGAAGATTTTCATTAGATATTATAGTTAACGGCATTATAAAGAGTTGAGTTCATAAAATTGAAAAAAATTGTGTTCCGAGACATAAGCTTTATATTTTCGGAAAATACTTAACTGCTTCTAAAATTTTGCAAATACTAAAATTTCAATGAAACCGATATTATTTTACAGTATTTTATAATTGTTTTTGCTTGTATACTTGCACACTTCTAAACTTTATTGGTAATCGCAATTGACGTTGCATTACTAACAATTTGTTTATATTTGGAGATTCGGCGATAATTTTGATTGAACATAAAACCGTTTTGCTGCTCAAAGAGAAATTAAGCCCTTTAATCGCATAAATTTAAAAATAACTTAATCGAAGAAGAAAAATGGCCGAATTCTATTAAAAACATGACTACAAGGTTTGCTAATATTAATAGGCTTGTATTAATTATTTCACAATTATCACAAGTGCAGCTCAGGATGTATCAATTTTTAGAAAAATAATTGATTAAATATAAAAGTTTGCTTTTAATGATTCGATTGGCAGTTTTCATGTTTTCTATATTTTCAACATGGTATATACTTTTTAAAACTCATTTCGTAATAAAAATTAAAATTTGAATCAAATGATTGTACAATTTGTATTATATTTACCATTAAATTTTACTTATAACAGTTTTGTGTAATGTTTTATGTCTTATTATTTATTAATTATTGCAGTTAATAGTTAATTTATGTTTAATTGAAGTGCACTAACCCACCATATCTTATCTTATTAGTCTTAAATGTTAAATAGATCTAAAAAATAATAAAACGATTAATTATAAAAAACACGGTTTAATAAATGTTCGGAATTTATAATACAAAGCAGAAATTCAGATAATGGCCATTAAACGCTTTAATATCCATAACTCTCAATTTTTAAATATCTCCACGATTAAAGCATAAATCAGCCTAATTAACAATTTCTCCGATGGCCATTGTAATTTTAGTGGTAATTAAGTGCACGCTCTATTTAACAAATGCCTTGAATATTCAAGGGAAGGCGTTCTTTGTGCACCGCCGTCGATTCTTGGCGCTGTTCCCTTCCAGGCCAAAAATTAAAAAAAAATAGCGGCGTAGGTATTTTTTATAGGCATATAAAACTTTGTATTTATTAAATAACCTATTACGCAATTTTATTGACTATTAAAAATCACCTAACTAAAGCAAAGTGTTAAATGAACTAATGTGGATATTTTAAATTATATTTGTTTGATTGTACAAGCTTTAAAATCCAAGTGTGATTTAAATATTTTTTTTGTTGTGTTATTGAAACAAATAGCCAAGAAATGGGAGCTGTTATAAAAGGTGAAAACATATAATAACATGATTATTAATATAACGGTTTATTAAATTTTTTGATTTAGGAATGTGTGCTCTTATTGCAGATAAAATTTCTATTTTTTACCAATCCAATAATAAATATTACAATAGATATTTATGTAACAAGAGCGGAAAGTGATTACCGGTTTAAACAATAAGCATTATTTAAATGACAATTAGCCAACGAGTTTATAATTTTGGTAACTTCATTTGCTTTTCATGCAGTTACCATGTTTAATAGAAAAATTATATTTTTTTGTTAAATATTACGTAATTATATTAATATATTACTTATTGGAACTAAATCAGAAACGATCTTTTAGGATTACTGAAAAAAAACGATAGAAGATAAAGGAAGAATTTTATTTAATCAAATCAGTAGCGAAGAAAGTTTACTGTTTTATTTATTGATAGAATTCTTATTGACATTAAGTCTATCATGTAATAGCTTTCTTTTTTTGTAAAATAAGAAGCAAGTCATCATCAGAGAAAACTATAATAGAGAAATCAGTTTCAATATAAAGAATACAGGAAAGGTAGAAAACAAGAAGATTACACTGAATTGAAAAATTCACTATGTTTTAACCACAAATAATTATTATTTGTGGTTAAAACATAGTGAATTTTTCAATTCAGTGTAAGTATGGATTACCACGTAGTAACGGTCGCAACCATTCTCTTTATTAACAAGAAGATTTTTTTTTGCTAAAGTGAAGACGTATTTATTTCATTTTTATTTATTATATTTCTACATTTAAATCTAAGAAGACCAAAAAAATGAAATTAAAGAAATATTTTCTTTGAAGTACAGTATAAATTTCTTTGCTTGAATACGAATAGATAAAGCAATTCAATCATCCGACATGTTTAAAAAGAAGACATTTGTTTTTGCTTAAATGCAAAACTTTAACTTCCACAAAAAGTTAAAGGAATACGTCACAAATCAGCACCGCATTTACTAGTAAAAATCCGAAACAGTCTTATAGCAGAGACATCAATAAGGAAAACCAAATGGAAAAACTTTGTAAAAGTATTATTCAATGACTATATATAACAAGGAATCTGGAAATAATCTCACAGGCCTAAGAATCACTAAAGAAGAAATCAAAAAACCATTAAAAATTTGAAGAACAACAAAGCAGCCGGGCTGACGAGATACAGGTCGATTTAATCAAGCTCCTCGATGGTGACAGCATATCGAAATTAGAAATAATATTTAACAAAATATATGACCCTGGTATATACCATTATAACTGGTTCGTGTCAACCTTCATACCACTGCCAGAAAAAAAAAACGTCAATAATGCAGTTAATATAGACTTAACAGTTTGATGAACCATATTTAAAAAAAATCTTTCTCGAAAAGTTACATAAGACTGTTCAATAATGCGAAACCGTCATAGGGGAGGCACAGTCTTGATTTAGAGCAGACCTAGAACCAGAGAACCACTAACTGCGATCCAGGTGCTTGTCCACAACTATCATGACCAACGTAAACCAATATACATCTGTTTTTTAGACTACGAAAAGGCATTTTAACAGAGTAAAGCACTAAACAAATTGATATCCTGAGAAAAATGGTCTTAGACCAAAAATATATAAGTTGTATTAAGAGTTTGTACTGGAATCAAACGGCTAGAGTAAAAGTAGATGGAGAAGTATTAGAGAATATAGAAATATGCCGCGGTGTACACTAGTGATTTAGAGTGACGGGCCGATCCTTTAAAGTAACAAGCTCATTTACACACACACAAATACACAAATTACACACGTGGTCGATAGCCAAAACACTACTACTATTACGCTAGTGATGCATTCTGCCTCCCCTGCTATTTAACCTTGGAAGAAATTTTTCAGGCTGCATTAAAAAACTTAGAAATGAATATCCAAGCAAATGGGAAATGGATCAATAACATACGATTTGCAGACAACATCAAAGACCTGCAAGCCTTTGTTAACTAAGTATATATTTGTAGTAAAGAGTACGGACTTAGGTTGAATATACATAAGACGAAATATATAACTAGTAAATCAGAAACACTAGTAAATGTCAGCATTGCAATCGATAATTCATCTATAGAAACAAATTAAAAATATCTAAGAGTATGGCTATACGATGAATGGGACTCAGATAAAGAGATAAAGTGTAGAATTGAAATACAAACAAGTTCTGACAAACAGTGAATTCTACTTAGACCTGAGAATTCATTATAATGTTACGTATGGTCAGTCCTGCTGTATGGGATGGAAGCATAGACGCTAAAAGTTATCACAATGAATAGGCTGGAATCATTTGAAATATGGACTGGACTTTTCGCTGCATATTAAAAATCCTAGAGACAGATCGAACAACGAAGAGGATTTGGCCCGAATACGAAAATAACGGAAACTTCCAACTACCATAAAACGACGAAAGACAGCTTAATTTGGCCATATCATGCGAAATCCGCAGCATAACATACTAAACTTATCCCGCAAGATAAGATAGAAGGGAAAAGGAGAGATGGCCAAAAGCAAATATCATGGTTGCGAAACATCAGAGCATGGACTGGTATGAGGACAATTTAAGAGCTTTTTGTACAGCAAGAAAGAGAGATGAAATAAAACATGTGGCTCCCGAACATCCATTAATGGATAGTGGATAGATCAGAAGAAGAAGAAAAGAAGCAAAATTATTTCTTAATTTAAAATTCCATTTAAATGAATACAGCGATAAAATCTCACCCCCAATCAGTTTTTAATAATTTTCACCCTTTCAAACGGAAATAGTCTACAAATATTTTTCTAATTAATTGCATATTTAGCATAATAGATGTATGCTAAATATGCAATTAATTAGAAAAATATTTGTAGACTATTTCCGTTTGAAAGGGTGAAAATTATTTAAAAAAAACTACTAAACGAAAGTTTCTTTATCACTTCATTTAAGAATATTACGTTGAAGAAACTACTTTGCAAAACGACAAAATAATAGGAGACATTATAAGTTATATATCTCCTCTAGATGGAGGATGAAAAAACGGTCTTAATCCAAGAAGGTTAAGACAATAAAACGGAAAATTTCTCAAGACTTTTTTGTACGAAATCAAGTTTTTTGCCACTACAAAATAGTGTATTGATCTTAAAAGTCTACAACAATAATAAGGAGAGGATATGGGTTTGAGTGGAAGATAATCTGCATGAACTCCGCATGATGTTAAAGTTATATATAATTTTTTCCCTTTATTACTGTGAATGTCTCTATAGATTTTCGCTTATAAGGCTGACATTTTCTAGTACTTGTGGTTTTACCTAAAAAGTTCTCTCTTAAAAGAAGTAAATAAAAGCTTTATAAATGAATCCGTATGTCCAAGAGAATATTTGCTTCCTCTGCATCATAGAAAAGTAAGGGGTTTAGTGCATCTTTCGTCCAAAATTTGATATTTTTCTGTTTTGTACAAATAAAGTTGCAGCAATAATAACGAAAATTAAATACCTTAAAAACATAAGTTCAAATATTTTTCTGTTTTTACTTCTTATAGGAATGTTAGAATGACGAAATTCTTTCTTCTTAATAGATCAAAATGATTAAAATAAACAAATTCTTAGTCTTAAGATACTACTACAGTGCTATCCTTTCATTTCAAGTAGTAGGAGCTAAAAACTAAAGTTTTTCTTGTTAAATACCACATCATTTATTAAATCGTTGACTATGGAGGCTTCTGTTACACAAAACAAAGTAAAAAGTAGTGTGTTTAGTTTGTGAAATACCACAGCGATAAACGATATCCTTCTATAAGACACTCAAAATGAAGGAATTCCTATGCTTGCAGTAACATCCACGAATAGATAAAAGTATATCTTTATCAAAAGAAGAATTTATTTGTCATTATAAGCGAATTCCTTTCTATATTTATATAATTCTTTTAAGAAGACTACGGAGAAATAATGTCTTGTATGAAGACTACAAAATTAAATCGAAGAATAAACACAAGATGAGAATCAAAATAAATATAAAAGATTACAGACGCCGAAAAGAATAAATGCTCCTAAAACATTATGGCAAACAAGAGTTTAAGTGAAAGTACATGTTTTGTGATTATGAACTCCGCCAGTGCTTCTTTCATTAAAAAAGGTATATTTTTATAAGTTAATTTGTTCTGATATGTAATTGCCAAGAAAGGAGACCAAAGATAATGGAATGAATAAAAAATAGATACAAATGAAATGACTTTACTTAAGGAAAGTTCTTTCGTTTATTGCTTGGCATACAACAAAGCAAAATTATAAATATGATGATAATATTTCGCTAATAATGAACAAAACATTTTTACAGAAGTTAAAACTAAAAAGCATAAATTAATGAAAGCATTTGAAGAATTTAATTTAAGTTCTTATTTTTTCTAAGCATACCACAGCAAGGAAAACTCTTCAATTAAGAAGACCACAACGAAACGGTCTAATAAATTAATATATAGAAGAAATTAGGCCAATCAAATTGGTAGAATTTATTTATTTATTTATTACATCTTTGCACTTCTTTCTAACAAAATATCACAAAACATGGAAATATACTCAAAATTCCTCGGTTTAGTTTAGTATGAAGTGGTATTGTTAAAAAAAACTTTTTTTAAACAACACAATTTTCTTTTCTTCCCTTCGTTTAATTTATTCAAGAAATCTGACAAAATTAGAATATATAGGTTTTCTTGCTTGAGCCCACAATTAATACGGAATATTGACATTTCTTTCCTTTAAGTTTTAATATTGGCATAATAGCCCTATTTTGCTGCAAGGTTAAAACTAATAATGTTTCTATCTCAAGGGAAAAAATAAGGTTACAACGATAATATAATAAAAAAAATTTCGTCTAAAAGATATTTAAAAAGGTGAATTAGTTTTTTTAAAGATTAGCACTAAAAGAAATATCTTCACTTAAGGTGACTATAACGAAAAAACCTAAGAAATTAATACTAAAGAAATGTCTTTATCTAAAAAGGTACTTTTCTTCAAGAAGCAAAGATTATTTTGAAAATACCGTAGTGAATATATTTCTACTGATATTTAGATTAAAATGAAGCCATTTCTTAATCTAGGAAGACCGAGACAATGATGTGTCTTCATTGCAAGAAATGTGTTATTGTTATGCTAATAATCTTGAACCAAATACGAAATATCTTCGCTTAAGAAGACAAAAACAAAAAATATTAAAAACTGACAATAACAAAGAAATATCTTAGTCGTAGATCAAAAACGAAGAAATTTCTTTGCTCAAAAAAAGCAAAAGTTTCCTTAAGAATAATACAACCAAGATATTTTTCTGCTAAAAATTGACAATAACTAGAAGAATAAAAACAAATAAATTCTTTGGCTAAGGAGATTCAAAAAGGTTTGCTTTTGTTATTTTAATTTCTTTCAAGAAATGCTTTCTCCTAAAACTATAGACTATCTATGACAATAATCAAAGATATTTATTCGCCTGGGAAGTTCAGAACAAAAAATGTGCTTAAAGTAGAAAGATCTCTAATTTCTTTCAAGAATTTCACAATGAAAACATTTTTGAATAAGAAAGTCTACAATGATAAAAACGAAAACATTTCTTCATTTGAGGAGATCAAAAAAAAAAATGAAGTATTGGTAAAACAAGTAACGTTTTTTGTTGTTATATGAAATTTTTGGATTTCGGGGTACTTTTACTAAAAGCTTTTGAGGTTTTAATAAATTAAATATTTGCTAAGAACTTCTTTACCCTTAAGGGTAGAACAATAGATATATTAGGTTGCAGCTCGCAAGAGGTTAATACACCTCATAATAACTCTATATAACCTATAACTTATAAAAACTTCTCAGGATTTATTTAAAAAAATATACATCGAATAAAAATGTTATTAAATATATAAAATATTTATAGTTGGGAGGTATAGTATTAAAACACTTCTCCGAAATATGATAAGTTTATGTTCGCCAGATGCCGACAATAAATCAGAATCTAATTAGCATTCATCACAAAATCGTCCATCACCGACCGCAAAACAAAAGCTGGCGACCGCAGATTTAAATGCAAATTATTTTTTACAGCATCCACTCGAACGTTTATTTCATTTACACGATGAAATGATGGAGGTATCCAGTATTCAACTATATTAAGTTACATCACCTTTATATTTAAACGAACCAAAAGGAAAACAAAAATGGTCAAAATGTACAATTTGTAATTTTTGACAATTTTTGATTTACTTAATTAAAAAACAAAACGAATTGTTTTAATTAATGAATCTTCTAAATAACCTTAAAAATGTTTCGCCAGGGGTTAAGTGAAAATTTAATTCATCGTTAGCTTTACTTTTTACTACATCAAAATGTACAATATGCAGTTTTTTGACAGTTTTTGATTTAATTTTGGCTACATTTATATATAGGGGTAATCTATACACCCCTACAATTTTGATGGAAACAGATATTAATATTATCAAAATTATTAATAAGACATTATAGAATAAAACAAATATTACTCTTCACCTAGTTTAAAACAATAGAGTTGTATACTCTGATACCTTTAATCATTTTTAATCAATAATGAAAAATTAGTTGTTAGAAGATGCCAAAATCAAATCCTGCAAAAATTATAATCGTATTATTATTTATTTATTTATTTTAGTTTGGCCTTCATTCATTAAAAGATAAAATACACATAAAAAATTATTACAAAAATGAATACTTATAATTTTGGACGAAAGTTCACAATGACAAATTATGTTCTTCCACTCAAATTAATAGAAACAAACACTTTTAAACCAGAATTAGAACATTCAGAAATGATAAATTATGATTGATTTATGTAATTCGAAGGAACGCAATAATTAACGTGAAATCATCACGATTAAATGCAGGAAATCAAATTTGTAAAAGGCATATACGACGAAGAAGCAAATCTTACGACAGAGACGGGCTTAGGAAATCGAGCTAATTATCGCATCTGAATTTCTAATAGCAAAAACGTCCCATCCGACCGTCCCACCGCAATTTCCTCTCAGCCAAACTTTCTCCGAAGAATTAGAGAAACGACGATGTTGCGAAGACGTACTAATTCATCGGCAATTAAGTCCGGGCTAGAATTGACTTCCGCTGGTAAAACACTCTAAATAAGAATTAAATTTCGTTCGAAGAATACGCTTGTGAATGAGACTTGATGATTTACTTTCAAAACAAATAGTGAAACAAATAAGTGTTTTAAATGTTTAATTGTGGAGGCGCTTACTTGACTTTTCTTCTTCTTCATCAAGTGTTTTAATTAGTGAAGATTAATGAAGAGAATTCCTTTAAGCCATTTTTTCTCAAAATTTAGAAAATGCTAAAATTGCAAGGACATGTTAAACCATTCATTTAGAGGGATTTAAAGATAAAAAATTGAATTAAATTTTGTTTGAAACATACACTTGTGAATGAAATTTCTCTGAAAATTAAGTAAAGCAAAAAAAAGAATTCTTGAAGAAATACTCTAGCAGTATGATAAGAATTCCTTTGAGAAAACCGGTGATGTTGAAAGGTGATATTAAAGCCAACGTTAATTATCTGGACGTTGGTAAAAGACTCATTTCGAGAGAATCTAAAGAAAATAGAAACGTAAAACTGGTTTGCAAAATATGGCGTTTTCAGGAATGGGAATTTTCTGACTGGAAAAAAACAATGAAAATATTTATTTTCCCAGTAGAATGTAAAGTTTCTAATTTTCATTGATGTATAAACAAATTGTTGATAGAAAGAAAAACATCTTTATTTGGACAAACGTTAGTACATTTAGAACAAAAGATTTTAATTTAAAACCCTTATTTTATTTCATTTGGGCTATCGACCTTCGGTCTTTTCGACCAAGTTGTTGATATTTACCCCATAATACAATAAAGGTCTAAATCAAAAATAATAATAACGAATTTGATTTAAAGATAATTAACATTAACATCTATTTTTAGGTACAATTAAATATTTATTGCGTACATCCACACATTCTAAAATGTTGGCATGGTCCAGTAGTCCATAACAACAAATGCTTCGGTCTGCGGAGCATTGTGCACTTCAAAAATGTGAATAATGCAGTCCACGAGGCAGAACCCCGCGGTTCGATACGTCGGGCAACACGTGTACGTGTCGTTCTTTTTCTGCCTTTTTTTACCAGCATTCCCCCCCCTCAAACGAACACGTGTTGGCGTGTATGTTATCCCCATGCATGTTCATTTCACGTTCCATTGGCGCCGTAGATTGTTATTATTATTACCATTGTTGATGTTGGTTCTTACGGTTTTGCTCGGGACGAGAACCGGAAGGGAATGAGTTTTTTTCTTGTCCGCGTAATAATACTCGTGGAAATTGGAAGTTTCGAGTGAATGCAATGGTGGAATTAGACATGTGGTGGTTTTCAGGAAGGAAAATATTTCCTTTCGTTTTATTTCGAAGATAGAAAAGTACTAGAATTTATTATTTCTTGATACTTTGAGTCATAGAAAAGATTGGAATAATGAAAAATTGTTTTTTTCTTCATTCAAATCTTTGGTATCACCCAGATACGGTTCATTGGTTTCTGGGGCGTTTCTGTTCAACATGAAGAATTTTCTACTCCAAGGTACGTATAGAAGATCATCTAGGATGAATTCTGCTCAAATGTCGTGCAATCTTAATTATGTATGAATATTATTTATATTATTTTTGTATGTACTGGTCTTTTTAGCACATAATTGAAACAAATAAATAAATTGAAATATTAATAAAATATTTTGGAATAACTTGTCCCTAAGTATGGGAAAGACAAAAGGCTAATTATATATATTAGGTGATTTTAATACCATGGGAGGCTCAAGAAACAAGATAGCAGTAATAGACAGAAACGAAGATGCAAGAAAGAAAAAGAACGATGAAAAACTTTTAGAATTTTGTATTGATAATAACATGATAATTACGAATAACTTTTAAGAACACAAAAATACCCAAGACAAGCACCTAGAATACAGGAAAAAATACACAATATAATAGACTTTGTGTGAGTAGAGAAAAGACACAGAAAATACTTGTTAGATATAAAAGCTAAACGAGGAAGAAATGGTTAGCAAAAAGTAAAACAACTATTAAAAAAACACAAAGTGCATAGGGACAGAAGCATGAAAGCATTTAAAATTTATAAGCTAAAAAATGAACGAATTGCAGAAAATACAAAGATACGTTACATGAAGCTTGGACAAAAATTAATATCAAAGGTTTCTACATAAAACTGGAAAAGATCCGGGAAGAGCTTAAAGAAAGAAATGTGAAAAAGCTAGATGAAAACATAAGACAAGAAATTAACCAAAAAATACAATCGCAAAATGATTTGAAAATGACACTAAGAAAAAAATATGATTACACAAGATACAGAGAACAAAGAAAATAATAATAATATCAAAGAAGAGATGTGCAGAAAATCTGGAACAGGTCAGAAAAAGTTATCAAAAATATTCTATCGGGTATTAAAATAATAACGAAAAGCAAAGGGCACTAAAATTTAATATAAAAAGGAAAATATGTAAATAATAATAATAATAAAAGAATAATGGGGAGATGGAAATAATATTCTGAGAAGGCGTTCCGAGAAGAAAATGCAGTAAAGTATAGTTCAAGACGAGGAAAAATTGTAAAAGTAAAAGAGCCAAAGAAAGACAAGAAGATGAAGAAAGTAATGAAGGAATTCAATTACGAAAATTATAGGAAGCAATCAAAATATTAAAGATTGAAAAATTAACAGATGAATCATAACAGAAATGCTAAAGAATATAGAAGAAATAAGACTAAAATTCATACTTATGTTTATGTTTATGTTTATTATTCTTTAGCTTACAATCCAAAATTTAAAAAAATACATATCAATATCTACACAAAAATTATAGGAAACGTACAAAAATTTTGGCTGATTATTAATAAAATATTGCTAGCCAGAAATTATAAAATAGGACTAATAGTACCAATATGTAATATAAGGAAGTACCAAACACTGTAATTAATGTAATTAATGTAATTAATTATAAACAAATGAAATGAAAAAACAAGCTAGTGGAAATGTAACCTTTTTTTCAATTGACCATTTTCTTTACAAATCTCTACGTTTTTGAGAATAATCAAATCTTTTTCTTCAGTTTCTAATTCTTTTTTAATTATTTCATTATTTTTTTCAATTTTTTATTTTCTGCTCTTAAATATATTTATTTTTTTCGTAATATTACAATTTTTTAATCATTTAAATTGTTTCAATTTTTTGAGATATTTCAAATTTTTTCTTGACAATTGTCAATTATTTTTACGCTAATCTCTGCGTTTTTTTTTTAAATTATCGTTCAAGAATTTTCAAATGTTCAAATCTGAATGGTTTTTAATTGTTTGCTGGACGATGAATTGATTTTATTACTATAACTATTATTTTTCAAAACAAAAGATGATAAAAGAATTATAGGGAGAGAGAGAGAGATAAAGATCTTTATTGAAGATTGTATTACCATAATAAAACGACATAACAATTATAATTTTTTTCGTCTTTTTCTTCTTGGTTATCGACTGTAGATCTTTCAGCCTTCTTCTTCTTTCAACATTTGTTTCCGCTGCTTTTAGGGTTGAGTTGTATGAAAAGATGAGAGCATTGGTAAATAGTAGTTCCGGGATGTTTGGATTTAGAGGTTATATTATGATTGCGTTTGATACAAAGGTTAGTTTATGATGTGGAGTGTTAGTGGCAAATTTTTTAGATAAATATATAAGGCGTTGATTAATTGGGGTGATTTGGGATTTAAAAGAATAATAAATTGATGGTAAGATTACTTGTTTAACTGTTAAAGTAAAGAAAACACTTACATTTTCAAAAAGTGTTTTAGTAAAATTTAAGTGTTGTTTCTACTTTAACAATTAAACAAGTGAATATTAATTTTCAACACGTAGCAGCCTCATCAATTAATATATAGTCTGTTCGTTGGATCTTTCGTCGTACGTCACAAACTATTGCTTCAAAAAACGACGAAAGTTTTACAGTGCGTTCTTTTTCTAACGCATTTGGTTTACTTTATCAGACTGAATGTTTTTGCGTCGTTTCTCGAAGCGATAATTTGTGACGTACGACCAAAGATCCAACGAACAGACCATATGGAATGATTAGTTTTAAAATATATTTCAAGAAGAAATTGCAACAGAAACCAATTCAACCAATACATATATTAATTTTTTAATAATATTTTTAAGTTCATATTTTTTTATAAATAAAATTGTTTTCTTGACAATTATCTTTACGCTATTCTTTGTGTTTTTTTGATATTTATTATTTATGCATGAATTTTCAAATGTTCCTTCAAAAATCCACTTTAGATTATTATTAAGATTAATCAAAAACAATTCGAAATGAAGAAAGAGAACAGTGACCTATTTGTCATTTGTTCTTTTTTAATTTGCGAACTTTCTAATATTGTTGTTAATATTTATAGAATTGTGTTTTATTTAAGAAGAATTATGTAAGCATATTGGATAAATAAATACAAATACAAATTATTAATTCGTTTTATGTTTTTACAATGACTTTTTTCTTCTATATGGTACATTTGTTTTTACATATATACGTTTATTTCAATTATCAGTTGTTTTTCTTGTTTTATTGATTTATGTTCTTTTTATAATGTTTTTCTTTTTGGAGATTATTTTATTAGTATTTTCAATAACCTCTTCTGTTTTTAAATATATTCATTTCTTAATAATATTTTTGGGTCAATACTTTCTTTTTATAATTTAAATATATTTTTTGTTCAGAAATTTGCAAATGTTTTCTTGGCAATTGCTAATTATTTTTATAATTATCTCTGAGTTTTTGGTATTTATTATTTTGATTGTATTGTCTGTTAATTGTTGAAAGTTCATTTTATATAAAAAAATGTTAGGTTTTATAACTAAAACATGAGACTTTTTTCCGCAAAAATTGTTTCACTTCAGTGTGTGTGAAAAAGCCACAGTGGTATTTATTATTTTTCATTAATTTTCAAATGTTCCGCCATAAATCATAATTGTTTTTAATTATTTGCAGGATACAATTTTTTTTATTTAAAAAAATATATAATTACGTCTTATATTCTTCATCAGTTAGTTTTCTGATCATTTCAATATTTTCTTGTCACATATCTGTCTCTACACTTGTGATAATTATAAATAATTTTTCATGTTTTTCTCTATTGTTTTTACCTGATCTCGATACGGCTTTTAAGTGTTTATACTTTGTTTTTTTTAATTTCAACAATCTCTTCTGTTCTTAACATTATTTTCAATATTATTTTTATATATTTTTACATTTTTAACTGTGTCATTTTTTAGAAGGGAGGTGTTAATTTCAAATGTTTTTTTTACCAATTTCTACGTTTATGATAATTACTAATTGTTATATATTCCTTTATACCTTAAATTTCGACAATTGCTGATTGGTTTTTAGAGATTTCTTAAAATGATTCTTGTTAAATAATCTCTATGGTTTCTATAAAATTAACAATATGTTTTTAGTTTTTTCAAATGTTTCTTTTTTACTCGATAATTATAAATGTTTTTTTTTATCTGCGAATTTGCAAAATGTGTTTTTTATACATTTCTACTAAAAGTATTGCATTATTCTTAGGTTGGGAGAGGTAATGCACTTATTAAGTTCCATTTCTGTATGTATTCAGATAACTGACACCTTTTTCGGTTCCATCAACATATTTCAAAAATAATATCACGCAATTTCCTTCACTTAAAAACTTTAATGTTTCCGAAAATTTATTCACTAATTTCAAATAATTGCATAAAAATGGAAATAGCCATGGGGTTTCAGCAATGCTTTTAGCCATAGTCATGTATAAGTTGAAACATTGTGTTGGATTTTGATGAATAAGTCCTCTCAAAACACCCTTTGTATGTATTGGCATTGATTAAATATGTATTTAATCAATGCCAAACTCTCAATTATATAAAGAAAACAGAAAATGTTTATATTATAATGGATAGTTTAGAAATCAATCTAAGTAAAACCTAAATGAGGAGATTTTGTAAGGAGTTCACTATTGATTAAACTTTAAGTCAGTATTTAGCTAGCAGTATAAAATTTAGAAGATAATTATAGAAGATTTTAGAAGATTAAGTTTCTATCACTCGCTTTTATTGTAATTCCTTCCCAAAAAGAAATATTTCTGTTATTTAATTTGGGTACATTTTCTAAAGTGTTTAACTTTAACCTACGTATAAATTTCTTTGGGATATGTTCTTAAATAGAAGAATCTACGCCTTATTTTCTTTAAAATATTTGTTTGGCACCAGCTTGGTTAGAGCTAAAAACACATCTCTGTATACACTTGTACAAAAAACTTTTACACATAACAATTAATCTATTGTAATGTATTTTCACTTTGTTGTTAAACTCAATTTTTGGTTTAGCCTCAAATTGCAAATAATTATCTAAACTTAATTTAAGGAAAAGTTTTAAAGACGTTTTTGAAGCCTTCGGAATATATGGTAAACCGATAGAACTATTTTATTGCAACGCTATTTAATAATGTTGATGGATTGATAGGAAATCCTGCTGTTACTTAACGCGGACTTGAATTCTAATATTGGTTTGTTTATATTTAAAGAAAATTGCAGATTTGCACACCTATAAGGCTTATTTACCTACCTGTAGAATATTTTTTATATATGTACAAGGAACTCTAAGCCATCGATACCTTACATACATTTTTTAATAAAGAGAATGGTTTCGACCGTTACTACGTGATAATCACAAATAATTATTTGTGGTTAATAGATTTTTTGTTATTTAAAAACTAATCTTATATACCTGTATAAAAAGACTGTATATCTAAACACTAACAATTAATATTTTACGAGGTATTATAATGCCTTTTTAATTTATTATTGGAATCAAGACAAATTTTGACTTTATATGTTAGCATTAGGTTTTTAATAAAAAGTTTGGAACAATTTTAAAATCTTTTGTCGTTCGAATAAAAAAAATATTTTTCAATTGATTTTTAAATGTTTTTTTTTTCACAAAACTCTATGTTTCTGACAGTTATCAATTGTTTTTCATGAATTTTCATGTTCTTTCTCTAAAGTTTTTAACAGTTGTTGACCATTTTTTTCAATAATATATGATGTGTTCTTACTTATTTGTTTTGGTCCTTTTAAATGTTAAAAATTATTAGTTGTTTATAGAAAGGCACTTGGTTGATTTCACAATTTTTCATAAACCAAGTGCCTTTCTATAAACAACCCTTAATATTAATATTAAATATGTTTCACCAGGTGATAAACGAGAATCAAATTCAACAAATGTTAAAAATTATTTTCGGTAAATAAAACATATTTTTCCTTTCTAAATTATTAACAAACAAAAATAAGTAAATGATTATTTTAAAATTCAATAAATAATTATTGTTAAAAATTACAGAAAAAAAACAAACTTTCGTTTAAATTTACAAAGAACAAAAAAGAAAAACCATTAAGAAAAAATAGCGTGATTTATTTGTCAATTGTTTTAGAAATTTTCGTATTAATTTTAAAATAATTTATATATTATTCTGTTTGATTTGTAACTTAGTTTTTGAACAATATACTTTTTGGTCAACATATTTTCTATTGTTTTTGACTGCTCTCGATTGTTTTTTTAACGTTTCATTTTTAACAATTGTATGTGAGAACTGTCAATTATTATTATATTATTTTAATTTTACAGAACTGTTAATTGAAAATTGTAAAATGTTTTTTTTAAATTGACGATTGTTTTTAGAGATATCTTCAAATGTTATTTGTGTGATCTCTACGGCTTCTTTAAAATTATCAATGTTTTTATCCTTTAAAATGTTATAAATGGATAACTGTAAATTGTTTTTTTTTTAGAATTTGCAAATTGTGTTTTTTCATGCATTCCTACTAAAAGTATTTCAAATGATCATTAAAAATTAATTATTGTTAAAAATTATAGTCAAAATCAAAGGAACAAAAAAGTAATTTATTTTTCAATTGATTTTTCAAAGGTTTTTTTCATAAATCTCTACGTTTCTGACAGTTATCAATTGTTTTTCAAGAATTCTCATGTTCTTTCTCTATTGTTTTTAACTTTTGTCTGTTGATTTTTCAATAATATCTGTGCTCTTTAAAATTATCAATATTTTTTTTAGTTCTTTTATATGTTACATTTTCAGAATTGTAATTGTAATTTTTTTGTAGAAATTGTTTTTTTTTTTTTAATTTAAATAAATTTCTACTAATTTTCATAATTACAAGCACTACTATTTTGAGTACGAAATATTTTTAAAATTATTTTCAGAAAATAAAAAACAAGTTTCGTTTCTAAATGTTAAAATATTAAATTATTAAAAAAATAAGTACATAAGTATTTTTAAAAAGTCATCAAATAATTATTGTTAAAAATTACATAAAAATGTTTCGTTTAAATTTACAAAAAAAGAGGAAAACCATTAAGAATAAATTAGTGATTTATTTGTAAATTGTTTTAGACAAAAACAGTTTTTTAAAATATTGTGACTTGTTTGTTAGTTGGATTCTTTTAACCTAATTTATATTGTTTAAAAATTAAATTAAAAAATCCAACTGACAAACAAGTCACAATAATTATAATATTTGTTTTTTCAAACCAAAATATTTTCTATTGTTTTTTTTAACGTTTAATTTTTAATAATTCTATTTGATAACTTCCAATTATTATTAATATTATTTTACAATTATAAATTGTTTTTTTTTTAACTTGCAAGTGTTATTTTCAATATATTTATTGTTATTTTGACAAACAAATGTTTTCTGGACGAATTTTCAATTCATAAATTTTAATTGTTTTTATGTGTTTGAAAGATTTGCTTTTACTTCTATTATTATTATTTTTTTAAATACAATAGTTTTATATTGATTTTTTCACATATTTTTTTTCAATAAACTCTGGTCTTTCTAAATGTTGCTTTTTAATTTAATTGTAATTTTTTGTTTTGAGAAATTTGTATATGTTTAAATATTCACAAGTTTTGATAATTGAATATTGTTAAAAATAATAAAAAAGAAACAAATGCAGATGGTTATAAATTGAGTATTGAATTATTTAATTGCTTTTGCTGATTTATTTTTAATTACATCAACCTAAATTAATTTTTTGTTCCTAATTTATCGTAATATAGTCACTCACAAATTATTTAAGGTACAATCAATCATTTTTAGTTAATTTTACAGAAAGAAATGCGTTCAAACTAGTGTTGCTTTGATAGCCTTGCTATTTTGTAACACGCAAATTACTTTTGTATTATTCAATGTCTGTCGAAGTATTAGCTAGAGAAGTAGTTGTTTCAAAAGTGGTTTGTTTCTTGTAGTCTTAATAAGACTCATTTGTTGTAGATTTTACGAAATATTTTCGTGTTTTTTCTAATTATTAAAAAAGGAAACATATTTTCATTTTAATTAACAAAGAAAATGTAGAGAAAACTCATTACTAATAATAAAAGAGTAATGTTTTTATTGATTTTATTGAGAAACTTTCAAATATTCGAACCGGTGAAATTTGCCAAAAGTGCCAAAAACTGCTCCTTCTAAATTTGAGCCAGTAAAATTTACGCCGGCTTCAGTAAAAATTGGTATACTGCCAAAATTAGAAACTTTTACAACTCAATTAAGTTTTATAGAAACAAAATCATCAATTTATCATTTTAGTTCATATTCATCTATGCAGGCTCAATCTCAAGAGTTTAATTTGATGCCACAACCACTGGCTCAAATGTGCTTTTATCCAAAACCAGACTTTACTCCAAACAATGTATCAATAAAAGTAAAACGACTAGAAACGTCACATAAAGGATTGAATAGAAGTCAACTTTCTTCAGGAGCAATAAAAATCTTTACAATATCACAATCAAAATGTAAAAATTTGTGTCATCTGAATTATCCGTTTCTGCCATATTCTATAAAGCAGAAACAATCGGGCCAATTACAAATCTACCTATCTATCATATTCCAATCATCATCTATAAAATCAGAGTTTCATACTTCTGAAAATATAACGTCCATTCTTCAAACTTTAGAACAACCATTTTCGAAAAAAAAACTTGTTATCTAACACCATTTTCAGTTTTATCAACAGGTTCTGCAGAACCAAATGCAGAAGGTCTAGCAATGGAAAATATTATTGAACATTGGATTCGCTATGTTTATGCGAATCCAGTGTTCAATAACCTTCACCATCCCAACAGCAAGAATTTAGTAAAGTAGTGTCTTCTTGGCCTATTCAATCAACACTCTAAATAAAATGAAACCATTGATAGAGAAACTAAGATTATCATATCAATTGCAAAGAAAGTACACTATAAAGAAATCATGAAAATAAAAAATTGAAATTCCTACTACAAAAGAAACTTAGCATAAGGAAACTAGAACCGAGGTTTCAGAAACACTACAACCACCACTTGCTCATTATTGGTCAAAGTATTGCATACATCGAATGTTCACGAATTTATAGAGTAACACTCACATTTTTTTTAAGGAACGCAAAGAAGTTCAAAGTGAATTTATTAGTGAAGAACGCAATGCAAAGCTGTCCGAAATTATAAAAGCATGGCCTCCTAAGCCTAATGAAATAGAAATTACTCCATTAATAGAATTACTAACAATAAGACCAGGTTCTGTTCAAGATATAACTGATTAGAGTCTTAAAGTCTTAGAATAGGATGTTGACAAATTTATTGAGATGGTTGCGCAGTATGATAGGACTATAAAAAATATTGATTCAATTGAGAAATGTATAGAGCAGAAGCAACTTTAATGTTTGGAAGAGAGCATGCCAATAAAACAAATGTGGAAGAAACACGAGTAATATTTTGTTGTTTTGACTTCAGATGTATTTCCATTTAATATGCAAACAAATGTAAATTGAAAAAACAAAGACAATGTTAAAGTTCTTGCTGATTTTTTTAATCCATTAAACTAGAATAACGTTTTTTTTTATCATCGCCCATTGCGCAAACTCCAACTCCTCCCACAGGCCGATTAGTCAGCCACCGATATAGAATAATAGAATCACGAACTGGTTTCTTTTCCTGGCGTTTTGCAAGTCCGTGCGTGATTTCGCCCAGTGCCGCCACCTGAATCGGAACGGTTATTTAGAAAACGCACGCGAGCATAATTGGGAGACAATCGCAGGAAGTTTTTGTACCGCGGCACGAGTGATTTATCCACTTTTTACGCACCGACGTACAGTTTATTCTCTGATGCAAGGTTTATGTAAGAGCTGGCCAGGTGTGATAATCAGAGGCGGAGACCGATGCATAAATTAACGCAAACAATGCCACACTTACACGTTGTTATTAACAAACATTATACATTTACATAAACATACTTGTTTATCGGACATAAGAACAGCTAATTAAGAAGTTTGATGTATCCATTAGAAGAAGATTGGAATTAATGCAAAGAAAAATATTAACTTGTAACAAATAATGCAAAATCTAACAGTGAAGGCAAAAATCCTTAATGTAAATAAATGAAGATTAAAGATTTTTGTAATAAAGATAAAAATTCTTAATCTAAATATATGAAGATTAAAGGTTTAAACCTATAAGGATTTGTAAAATAAGCTTCGCCTTTTTGACAGGGTATTAGATTATATCTAGAAAAAGAAGATTTGATTTATCAATCAGATCATCTCTTTAGCAATTTAAACACTTTCCAATTAGTCTTCATGATAAAAACAAATTTTAAATCGTGTTGTATTGACTCCTACGATTTTGGATATATATCAAAAACATATCCAAAGCTAAATACTGAAAAAAAAAGGAATTAATGTACTTAATCCGTGGTGAAACATTTCTATGTTAATTAGAAGGTTATTTAAACACTTGTTTTTTTTTTCACTATTTGAAAAATTAACAAATTAAATGGCAAGTTGTTTAACTGAAATTGTCAGTTTATTATTTTGATGTAATTAACTTATTGCTTTTGAAAAGGTTGTGGATCATTCAACTATATCAAAATTATATTCTTAGTACTATAATCTCATTAAATATTACTAATTCAATTCATCGACTCATTAAAATCATATCTTTATCTGTCAATCATAAAATTACCATTAATTAACAGGATTAAGTTACGAAGTGAAAGCAGCTGATAATTTATAGAAAACGCTAGATATCCCGATAGTGTGAGAAAATCTGGTTTCATTAAAAACCATCGGCGTCAGCCCCGAGGCGTAATCATTACGAGTTATGATGATGATGATATCTGGCATGCACGGCTCTTATCTTCCCTTCTCTCTCTCCTGGTTTTAATTCGCCATTCATTCACGGCTGTATTCTTGAATGGAATGCCGGCCGATTCGAGCCATTAAAGTGATCTCGAGTCGACTGGCCGCGCCGTCGTTTATTATCTCTCGGGCATTACAAAATTTGCTCGATTGGGCGAAGAAATGGTTTCAGAGTTTATAGCGAGGTGGAGATCATTCACGTCATGATATACCAGTTTTTAGTGTTACTTTGTAATTTAGCGTCGACGGGTTGTAATTTTATGTGAATTGCTTCATTAAAACTGGATTTGCATCCATAAAACTACATTATCTAAAAATATCTAATCTTCACATTTGTTTGTATCAACATTTTCCAATCATTGATGTTTGATTTACATTAATTTGACTAATTATCTTAAAGTATATCATCATCAAATTTATATCCATCAACATTTTCGAACATTGCTATTTGATTTAATTTGACTAATTGTTTTAAAATATATAACTAATCTTCAAATTTATATCAATCAACATTTTCTATTTAATTTTCTCGTTGCAAAACTGTTCTGAACTGTAATGATTTCTCCTCTCTGGGTGTGCTTGTATACAATTAACCCGAGTATCGTAGCAGGTTAGCGCCAACGAACGGTCCCGTTGGTTTCATTTTACGATTTCCATCGAATCGTGTTTACGGTTTCCTGTTGCCGAGAAATGGTCGCAAACACGATATATCTCCAGCGCAGAGATCGGCTTTTTTTCCTGTACTATGTTTGGAACCGGCTCGAGGACCTTTCCAGAACTGGCGACGATTCGCAACGTTGATTTTTTCAGGATTGATGAAACGACGGCTGTTCGCAACATTGGTTTCGGTAATGCCACAGGAATTTTTTTTACAAAAGTATTTTCGGAATGATTTATTGGACAGATGTGGTTCAACCTTTGATATATTTGATACTAAATGTGCGGTTACTAGGATATAAAATTACCAAAAATGCCGAAAAGCCAAAATTAATTTATTGATTCAAACGATATATATTTTAATGACGATGATTATTTTCACTGTTCCTCTATCTTTTAAATAATAGGAACACACTAGGGCTTAAGATTAATCTTTGCAATACAAATCAGCACATAAATCTTTCTAATCATGTACACCTATATTATTTTGAGCAAAATTATTATCATCTCTAATATGAATTCGTTGATACTTGGTTATGAAAACAGTTTTAGAGGAAATTTGTAGGAAGTCGCGTGCAGATTTTAGCACCAGCGCAATTGACATGAACAATCTCAAAAGAAGAAGAAATAGAGATATTACAATTTAGGTATATTTGTTCAAAAGATGTAGAAGCTGGTGAAAATAATATAAATTAAAATATGATATTATTCCTCAAGACAGACGCAGCAGCAGCCCTAAATATAACGATTTGAAAAACTTCATTAAGAAACAAGAAGAAAAAGAAGTAATCGAAAATGGTAGAAGTATCAATAAGTAGTCCTAGCATCAAAGCAACTTTACGAAAAGTAATTTAATACGTAGCATATCTCCATCGATTAAGTGAATTAGAATATTTTTTGGCCTATTTGAAAACAGATATTTCCCAAATTAAAAGTAACTTTGTTAATATCACACACTTTTAAGAGTGACTGTAGTTTTGAGCTTGTCATTCTCAAATTAGATATGATTTAATAAACTCAAGTGTATCAAAACTATAAATACTATTAATAAATAAAGTCTGTGCCATTGTTTAACAATTACTAATTTTCTCATAATGAACTTTGATAAATGACCTTGTAGGTTCAAACCAACAATGTTTAAGAAGTCGTGTTTAACAACAAAGTATATTTATTAAACTACCTTAAAAAAGTAATGGCCTCAAGTATTAATCACATTTAATAAATTAAAAAATATGGGCATTTGAAGAAAATACAAGCTTTATTTTTTCATTAAAATGGAAGCATGTAATGAACCAATATATGGAAACTCTGATAAGTTTATACCACAATCTGCTTAAAAATAAAACTTGTTAATTAGAAATAACATTATTCAAATTAAATGTACATTTCTTTTTAATCGCCCAGAATTATGTAACTTTAAACCTTTCGGAGATCAACAACTAGCAACTAATCTTAGCTTTAAGGAAAAAGTAATGAAAAGCTTTATTAACTTGAAGAGAAGATATGCAGTAAACCAACTCTCGACAGATGAAAGAATAAAGTTAGCAGAAGCCCAATAATCAAGTATGATATTAATTTTTAACGTAAAAAGAGTTTTCGTTTAAATAAAAAAAAAGAATCAACATTTTCTCGAAATGTTTATTAATACTATAATATCCCTTCGCTATTTTGGTAGCCACTTTTCCAAATGTGAAATGAGTTTGACAATAATATTTTCAATAAAATGCTTCCCTATAGTATACAGGTTGGATGGTGGGATAAAGGACACCCACCCTGCATATATAGTAACATTAACTACAACACTATCTATGGTTCATTTACACCATTTAAGTCTCCAAGAATTGCTGGAGTTTACCCAGCCCTACTTATATGGGCACTGGAACCTATTCTACAACACCTGGTGACTCTGTTTAGCATAGCTTTTAGATATGTTCACCAAAACTGGGGAAAATCCAAGGTGGTTTTCATACGCAAACCAGGCGAGGAAAACTACAGCCATGCCAAATCATTATATATATATATGTCAGTTTAACATCACATAAAAATAAAATGTGCGCAATTTAGACGCAAAATAATGCTTTTTAAAGCAAAATAAAGCCAAAATGGCAATCAGAAGTCTGCTAGAAGGATCAACCTAAGAACTTCAAATGCAGTATTGAGCTGGAGTGGAAGAACATTCTGCCGAGTGAACTTCCCCCTGGATCTCTTACGTCAAAATTATAAGTACATATTTTTATCTATTCATTTGTAATATTTTCATTTATTGTAAGAGAGACAAAGCATTAAATACAAATACAAATTAGTTATTATGAGAATGTTTCCGATAAAAAATTGGATTGAGAATGGTAAACGTCTTGATCTTTTATGGTCAAATCCACATTCAAAGGGTCTTCTTTTTTCCCGATCTATGAAGGTTTTTTAGAAATAATTGAAGCAATTATTATTTTAATAGTTGTAATAGTTGTACATCAGGGACTATATTCTAAATACGATCTTCTTAACCCAACATCAACAGGCGTACAAACCATGACGCTTAACCGAATCAGCACTCCACTATGTGATTGCCCCTATTAAGAAGGCGTTGGTAAATAAAATGTAGGCGTTATGACTATTTATCGTCATAGAAGAAGCTTTTGTCAAAGTCTTTTTCAACAGCATAGGACCAACTCTCTCCATGCTCGGTGCTCCAGTCGCACTTAGTAAGTGGATAAAACAGATGCTAAGCCAAAGGACGGTACAAAAATCAATAGGAAACGAAGTCTCCAAAGCAAGGGTGACCCGTGGTTGTCCATAGGGAAGAGCGTTATCTCCTCTCGATTGATAGACGACTTGCTGAGGAAACTAAATGCTTCCCAGTTATAGGATACGCAGATGACATAACAATTCTGCTTAAAGACGGTGTGTTCAGTGAACTAATGCAGAGTGCCCTCAATATAATGGAGAAATAGTGTACAGACAACGCCATATCGGTAAATCCAACTAAGTTGCTAAGTTTGCTGTTGAACAAAAAGAAATCGGGCAGAATGAAGTTTTCTAGAATATTCAACACTACACTAACTCTGCCTTCATAGATAAAGTATCTGAGGGTTATCCTAGATCCTAAAATATCGTATAGTAATCGTCTTCAAACCAAGGTGCCAAGACGCCTTGCTCGCCGTAAGGCGTCTTGGCAGTATCGGAGAGCCGTTGGGAGATCATGGGGATTATCACTCAGAATTACCAGGTTGCTTCACACTACCCTAACATATGCAGCAGTTGTATGGTAGGCCAGGGTTAAACTCAAAACTGCAACAAGTACGCTACATCACATTTAACATCTAGTATATATGAGGATTACTAGCGCAATGCTCACCACACCAACATCAGCAATAGAGGCGTTATTGTCTATTCTTCCCTTGGATTTACACATTCAGGAAGTGGCCCTAAGTACAGCGCTAAGACTAAAGTGTTCAATGGCGGATCGGAGTAGGCTTGGGACAATCCTTGGAAAAGCGACTCATAGGTATGCCATTCTATGGAAATGTCCAACCTAGCCTTTCGAAAGACACTACACGTCACAAAATTGAGGCTTATGATGCAACTACATTAACAGGGTTAGGAGAAATTGCCAGAACTGTCGATTATTTCCAAAGATATAGGAGTTAGCAAGAAATATCTTATATAAAATCTACTTATCTCTAATCAATTGGAATATACAGAGTGGCTTACAAAACTGTGGTGAATTAAGATTGAATTTCCTTTAATGGATATTACTACTACTACTATTTAATTAACACTTTTTGTTAACCACACATTATACCTAAATTCATTGGTTTGCTAGATATCGACGTTTCAAATAATAACCGTAGTTATCTGACCAACACAAATTAGGTATGGCATTAGAAAATAATCTGAAAATTAAGTTCTATCAAAATTCAGCAAACAAGGAAATTGCACCTTTTATTAACTATTCGTTATAACTAAATTCATTAGTTTCCTAGATATCATGACATTTTGAATAGTTAAAAAACTCATATATAAATCTAATATAATCAGTTAACATAATAGAATAGGTATAACAAGGAAAAACGGCTTTATTTTTTAATAAATGTTGAAAACGGCCCACATTTATTAACTGAAGATGATATGTTCAAGGATGGAGCAAAAAAAGACAAGAAAGGAACAGGTGCAGGCATATATTGTGCCGAACTGAATCTCTAAATAAAAATACCCTTGGATGAACACTCTACAATCATCCCCAAAAAAATAACTGAAAATATCTGCATCCACATAGACATAAAGGAACATGGCCAAAACCAGCCGACCTGGGAGGCTTGTTTCCCAGCAAAATCCTCAATGTTGTGAAAGGAGAGCTAGTCCTCTCATCACTGGAGGTGCATAACTTGTGACTTAATCGCCCTTCCTTTAAAATATTTAATAAATTAAAAATAGTAATGTTAGGACATTTTAACTAAATCGTGCAAATGTTCCAATTAAATTTTTATTGGACCCTTATGTGTATTTTATAGGTTGCAAAATGGTATAGAGGACATCCACCCACCCTACATTTTCATATTTAATTTAATTAGACAGCTGTTTATGGATTTTTTTAAATTTTTCTACCACATTGTATGATTATTTTGTAAAATAAAAAATTGAGTATTGTTACCGGCGTTCAGTTTACCCCATGTTTAATTTACATTCATTTTTCTCATGTTTTTTTATTTGTTTTCACAGCTAGCCGGTGCCTATACGTTGACGTGGCGTGGAAGCTCAAACAAGTAGCAATTGCGGGAAACTGTTTAATCGAAACCTGCACTGTTAATCGATGGTGAGCCTCGCCAGGGATCCTGTACCGCCTCCAGCGCGTGTTGGTTCCAGAGAGTACCGCAGTGCTACTTCCTTGCCAGTCCAGCACCAGGACGTCTTCTCCGTCCCCGTTAACATTTGGCGCCCAACGTGGGGCCGAGTAAAACTCACCCCCGGATCACTCATGCTCTAATTTGTTTTAACTATTTTCATGTTTCGCAAATTAACCGCGTTTCCGCGTCACCAGGGGCCGCCTTCCAGCACACAGTACGGCAAGAGGTAGACCACCAGGTTTAACCCGAGTCAACTGTCACAGCACACTGGCCACAACCACCCCGTCAGCTTCAACCCAGCCGCCCCGTGCTCCACCACAAAAAAGGTCTGGCTATGGAATCACCATTATCACTATTGATGGCAGAATTCATGGTATTTTTTGAGGAAAAACTATTCAAAACAAATTAACATCTAATCAATTATGTCAAATTTTGGTGCCGCTATGTACAGATCGACAATTAGATCATTTTCTTAAAGTTCTCAACAGCATCAATAGTAATATACAATTTACCATGAAAAAAGGGGAAAACCACAGTATACATTTTCTAGATCTGACAATAATTGCAATAAATATTAACATTCTTGAATGTTGGAGGCGTTTTACATATATATACATACAAATATTACATTCAAAATATACAGGAAACCAACTACTACAGATACCATAATTCCGGCAGATTCATATCAATGCATCTCTATTAAGTCGGGGCTTAATGGTTACGAACACAGACTTGTAAATAAACATAACACAGATTGCTATAAATAATGGATACAATGAATAACAACAACTTGTAAGAAGGATACCTAAGCGAAAATTAAGAAATAACGTACAAAAACTACTATATAATGGCATCAATATCAATAAAGATCAACCCCTATACTGCGTCATTAAATACATACAACCTACGAGTCAGAAGATTGGCAGAGACCTGAAACGACACAATATAAAGACAATTCAAATTAATGAAAATAATTTAGGGAAAACTATAAGCAATAATAAAATTGTTTTACGAAATAAATTTAAAACAGCGTGGTTTACCAATTAGTCTGCCAAGACTGCGATGCCATTTATATAGGACAGACGGGAAGAAATTTTCAAATTAGATTAAATGAACATAAAAGAGATATAAAACAACAGGAAACCAAAACTGGAAAGGCGGATCATGGGATGAAAAACAAACATGTTATTGGTGGTATTAAACCAGTGCATAATTGCCTAAAGGGATTAAGACTTAATATTTTAGAAGGATTATAGATTAAACGGGCAATTAATGATGGTAGACATATAGTAAACAACCAACCGGAGGCAATTTCAAACCAAAACATCATTTTAGCAGATTTTCTTATTTAACATAATTATATAATTACCCTAGATTATACAGGGTGACTGACGAAAAACCTTTGGTGCTGTATCTCGCTTATTTTTGATCCGATTTGAATAAATAAAACATCAAATTAAATGATTTTTAAAAGACTTTAATATGAACTGTACTGATATTTTTTCTTGCATCCAGTTTTTGACAAAAGACGATCAACTTTTTTTTTTTCAAATTGCACTGTATATATATTTTGTATCGATCCGCAAGGAGATTTTTTTCTGAATCTAAATTTGTAAACGATTTTATCCATTCATCAAACCGAAGTCGAGAAATTGAGGATTAAAAAAAATTAAAAATCAAATACCCATAGTAAACAATATACAGAGCCTATTCCAAATGTCAAAAGTGACAGTGTCAGTCATTGGTACAATACTGTAATGATTTTTAATAATTTCATAATAAAAATGCTGCAAGATTTCAAAAACTGAAAAACGATTTCTATAGAAGCACAAAATTCTAGTACAGGGTTTGAAATATTGCAACATTTTAATTATGAAATAGTTAAAAATCGTTGCAGTATTGTATCAATGGCTGTCACTGTCACTTTTGACATTTAAAATAGGGTCTGTATATTGTTTACAATGGATACTTGACTTTTTATTTATTTTTTTAATCCTCAATTTCTCGACTTAAGTTTGATGTATGGATAAATTTGTCTACAATTTTATATTCAGAAAAAAAAATCTCCTTGCGAATCAATAAAAATATATATACAGTGCAATTTAAAAAAAAATGTTGATCGTATTTTGTCAAAAACTGGGTGCGAGAAAAAATAATAGTTCAGATCCTATTAAAGTCTTTTAAAAATGGTTTAATTTAATGTTTTATTTATTAAAATCGGATAAAAAATAAGCGAGATACAGCACCAAAGGTTTTTCGTCAGTCACCCTGTATATACGACCAGATAAAAATTCACCTCATCATTAATCACAGTACACCATTGAAAATAACAAGAAATTGTCGAAACATATGTCATGAAACTGATAAATTAATTATGGAACAAAACAAGTCTTTCATTTATAAATCCACTTCTTAATAAAACATATTTTAGGGGTGGAGGGTGGTACCAAGACTAAACGCCCACCCTTAATATTTATAGATTTTTAGCTACAACATTGTTTATGGTAATTCGGAACCGTATTAAAATTTTTGATCGATGTATTATTTTTATCACAAACGAGTTGTTGTAGTTGTAGTTTACGTAAAAAAAATATATGTAGGGAGGGTGGGTGGTCTCTGCTCACCCTGCAATCTGTAAATCATGTATGAGGGTTTAAATTAAATGCTTAATGGGCTAAAACAATGATGTATGAAGTTTTATTAACTAAACTATGAACGTGGTACAATTCAGTTCTTATTAGACCTATGAGTGGATTTTATAGATTGAAGGGTAGGATAGAGGCCACCCACCCACTTTACATACAACAGTTTGATAAAATTTTGGCGAATTGAAAAAGTATAATTCATGTTTTCAATGATATTCTCAACTTGTCATAAATCATTTTCAATAAAACCCAAGCCTATATTTTATAGGTTGGAAAGAGAAATAGAAGCTACCCACTCTTCTTACAGATTAATAATAACACTGTCTATGGTTTCAAAATTATACTTAATTGTTTTTATCTTATTTGAAAGAAATAGATTCAAAAGTGATTTATTGATTTTTTTAAATCTAAATTACCAACGTGGTACAATTTAGTTTATATTAGACTCTTATGAGTATTGTAAAGATTGGAGAGTAGGACAGAGACCATCCAACCACCCTAAATATCACATTAACTTCTACCAGACAACTGATTGTGATTTTTTTAATTTTTTTATTATTTTGCAAATAAAAATATTGAGTGTTCTTATGTATTAAATATTTGTAGGAAGAGTTGGACACCCATTTTTTAAACTTTAAAAGTATAAAACGAGTAAATAAGTTTGAAAAATTAAATCAATTGAAACAATACAGTTTAGTTTTAATTGACTTTTCGACTTCTTATTAATCGAATTTTTAATGAATGTTTATTTTTTTATAACAAACTAGTTTTCAGTTTATCTAAAACTATATGTAGGATGGGTGGGTATATATATATTTGCCAAGGTTTTACTGAATATTTAATCGAATAATACCTGCGAGGTACAGATTTTTTTAACTAAATCTTAAACGTGGTATAATTTAGCGTTTATTAGACCCGTTTATGTATTTTGTAGATTGGAGTGTAATATTGAGGACACCCACCAACCCTACATATACATAATTACTTCAACTAGACATCTCTTTACGATCTTTGTATTTTATTTCCACATTATTTTAATTATTTTGGACATACAAAAAAAACAAGGGTTTGTATCTTATGTAGAAAATATATGTAGTATAAGTTGGTGTTCACTAAGTAATTTTATAACCAGAATACATCTAATTATGATTTTCCTTAGTTCATTGTACAGAAAGAAATACGTTCAAACTAGTGTTGCTTTGATAGCCTTGCTGTTTTGTAACACGCAAATTACTTATTATTCAATGTCTGTCGAGGTATTAGCTAGAGAAGTAGTTGTTTCAAAAGTGATTTGTTCTTACAGTCTTAATAAGACTCATTTTTTGTAGATTTTACGAAAATATTTTCGTGTTTTTTCTAATTATTAATGATTATCCTATTGAATTCTCAACTTGTTGTATATCATCTCGAACAGAACCCTTACCAATATTTTACAGGTTGTAGGGTAGGATAAAGACCAAACCTACTAACCCACCCTACATAAATATAATAACTTTAACTAAAACCCTGTTTATGGTATCAATGTTATACTCAAATTATTGATAAATGTTTTTTTAACGTAAACCACTGTTTGTAATTTATGTATAAAATGTATGTAGGGAGGGTAGGTAGCCTCTATCCCATCCTGCAATTTGTAAAACATGTATGAGGGATTAAATTAACCTCTAATCTATAAAATACACACATGGGTCTAATAAAAACTAAATTGTATCACGTTTAATGGATTAAAACAATGATGTATAGAGTTTTTTTTTTAATTAAACCATGAACGTGATACAATTTGGTTTTTATTAGATCCATATGTGTATTTTATAAATTAGAGGTTAGTATAGAGGCCACCCATCCACCCCATATATCACATTAACTTTAACCAGATCAGTTTGTGATTTAAATTTAAAAAAAAATCATTGAAAGAATTATTTTGCAAATAAAAATATTGTATGTTCTTATATATTAAAGATTTTTAAGATGCATTATGTAGTAAATATATGTAGGGTAAGTGGGTGTTCACTAAGTAATTTCATAACCAGAAAACGTCTAAAGAGTTTAGCCAAATTTTAACGAATTCAAAGGGCATAATTTATTCATGATTATTAAATTGAATTCTTAACTTTGTTATAAATCCTTTTCAACAGAACCCTTGGCAATATTGTGCAGGTTGGAGGGTAGAATAGAGGCCACCCACCCACCCTACATAAATATATTAACTTTAACTACAACCCTGTTTATCGTTTCGATATTATACTAAAATGTTTGATGGGTGTCTTTTTTATCATACATGACTGTTTGTAACTTTTGTAAAAAATATATGTAGGGTGGGTGGGTGGCCTATATTCCACCTCCCAATCTGTAGAACATAAGACAAGGTTTTACTTATTTTGCAAATAAAAATATTGTATGTTTTTATATATTAACGATTTTTAGGATGCGTTATGTAGTAAATATATGTAGGGTAAGTGGGTGTTCACTAAGTAATTTTATAACCAGAAAACGTCTAAAGAGTTTAGCCAAATTTTAACGAATTCAAAGGGCACAATTTATTCATGATTATTAAATTGAATTCTCAACTTTCTTATAAATCATTTTCAACAGAACCCTTGGCAATATTGTGCAGGTTGAAGGGTAGAATAGAGGACACCCACCCACCCTACATAAATATATTAACTTTAACTACAACCCTGTTTATCGTTTCGATATTATACTCAAATTTTTGATGGATGTCTTTTTTATCAAATTGAAAGGGCATAATTTATTCATGATTATTCAATTGAATTGACAACTTGTTATAATTCATTTCAAACAGAACCCTTGTCAATATTTTGCAGGTTGAAGGGTAGGATAGTGGCCACCCGCCCACCCTACATAAATATAGTAATTTTAACTAGAACTATGTTGATGGTTTTAAAATTATACCGAAATTTTTGAAGGATGTTTATTTTAACATAAACGACTCTATCCAACCCTCCAAATTTTAAAATCTACATTAAGGGTTTATTGAAATACTTAATAAATTAAAAATATATACGTACGCTTTAATTATTTAAATATTAAACTTGATATAATTAAGTTTTTATTAGGCCTTTTTGTGTGATTTATGGCCTGAAGAATAGACGATTTTATTAGACCTTTGTGTGTATTTAGTAGACTGGAGGGTAAGATTTTAAGGACACCCACCCTCCCTACATATACATATTTATTTCAACTACAACATTTAAAAAAATCATAAGCAGCTTTATGATTTTTAAAAATTTTAATTCCACATTGAATAAATTATTCTATAAATGAAAAAGTAAATATTTCACATTTCTTGGTGAAACGTTATGAAATAATGTTAAAAGAATGTATCTTATTTAGTAAATATATGAAGGGTGACTGGATATATACAAACTAACATTATTACAAGAAAATAAATACAACAGTTTAAATTATTCTATAAATGAAAAAGGAAATATTTCTCATTTCTTGGTGAAACGTTATGAAATAATATCAAAAGAAAAAAGAAATTATTTGTATCTTATTTAGTAAATATATGGATTGTTACTGGATGTATACAAACTAACATTATTACAAGAAAACAAATACAACAGTTTGGTAACATTTTAATGAATAGAAAGAATATAATTAATGATTGTTCAAATAAATTTGAATTCTCTACTTATCATGAATCAGTTTAATTTAATTTATTTAATAAAACGATTTTCTATGTTTTATAGGTTGCCATCCAGCCACTCAATATATAATTAGTAACAATTGTTTCGACACACTATGTATTCTTCAGGCGAAGATAAGAATAAAATCACGTTGATTTAGGATACTCAAGATGGAATTTACCAGGAAGTTATATATATTATATATAACTGGGACTTTATTTAGTAAATATAGTTTCAATAATTTAAATTTGTAATTTTGAAACTATAAGTGTGTGAAGTAGAAAACATTTTTTAATTATAAAAACATAGTTGGATATATTTTATTTCGATAACAACAATTTTTTTTAAATTAATTTAAAAGTATAAATATGAAACGGACACAATCCACCATTTAAATTTTACACGATTACCCTTTAGGACACGAGGACATTGATGGACAGGATAATGGTAAAGTTGGAAACAATGCGAGATTGAACTTTGCTCTCGTCGACACATGGAATGCAGTTCGCTCGATAAATATTTATATTCGATCCTCAGGAGAGTATCCAATGTAATTTTTTTTCTCTCAATAGAGCACGTGCTGTTTAGAAAAATGTTTATCCACACACCCCCGAACACGCCCTAAGGGCATCCAGTTCTTAAAGGCCGGATGTTGGGCATCCGGTAGATATTAAGCAGACTTTTTGCGTTTTCTTCGGTGAAAATTATAGTAGCAATTAGTGTCTTTGTACGATATTTAAGATGGGCGGGCTGGATGATATCTAAATGGTAACGTAATTTATGAAGGGAAATTGATCACTGGTGGGGGTTTAAGAAAATATAGTTTATGTTTCCTTATATACTATCATTTAAGTAATTTACTACTTGTATATTATTTAAATTTAAATTAACATCCGAGAGATGATATTTGTTACTTTCAGATTTAATAATTTAATTTAAAAAATTGTACTTAATTCTTTTTTTATATATAAAGGAAAGGATGATAGACGGGATTTTCGGGTTAGGGAAAAATTGTGAATGTAAGCGAGAATTGGCTTCGGCGATTTAGCCATGTTAGCCAGCTTCAAAATCGTAATAATGTCATATACAAATATGAAATGAGAGGCACACGAATATCCATGGATCCGGACGGTGAATTCACCGCCCGGCTGGGATTCGAACCCAGGATTGTGGCCCGTGAGCACACTACCCACTAGGCCACCGCACCCCCTGCTAAATTCTATGATGTTCATGTGTTAACAAATCTTCTTCTGAATCCATTCAAATTGTTACATATTATCTTTTAAAACAATGAGGATTTTATTGCAATATGTCGACGCTCTTTATTCACATCTCATTTTAGGATCATTTCTTTTTTGATAATAAAAATGCCTCTTTGGATGATGTATTATACTTTCCATATAATTAATTAATACTTCAATGTTTTTTTTAGACAAGCTTAGTTTTTAGATCTGGTAGAGTAATTGGAAAGGCTGAACTTGATGATTTGAAATCATCATGCAATCTTATTGTCTACAATTCATTTCAAAGCTTCAAGCAGTGCAACGTTCATTAGCTAAATTTATCAATTGTACTACCAAGATTTGTTTATTTATTTATGAAACATTAGCTATAATATTACTTATAATACATTTTTATGTCATTAGAAGGTATAAACTTGATAAACGAGGAAACTTAGGTCGTGTTTTTGTAATATACCTAGGTATTACAAAAACACGACATATTTTGAGTGGTAGAAACATAGTACGTTTAGTGTTTAATAAAAATTTCAAATATATCAAAGTTTTTGGAGAAGATCAGATGATGTATAAACTTCAAATCATCTGATAGTTCACACATCAAATAAACTTCTCATCTCCTTTAATAACCTAAACTATATCGTATTTAATGATTTTGATCTATTCATTTTTTGTTTCTATAATACTTCAGGTATTACAGTTTTACAAAGGTTTTATAGTTAAATTAAAAAGCAATTCAATAGCGGTGAACTGTTAATTATCACTTTACCAATCGTGTAAATTTGAATTGAATGACAAATTCCTGCGCGGCATAAATGTAACGCTACGTGACCATAAATACCATTATCGAACAAGAGAATTTCTAAACACCTAAGTGTTTTTTTCGAGACAATTCATGGACCAGTTCCTCTCGCCGAGCCGGTGGAAAAAAAGGCGTGGAAAATGGCCGTAAGATCGAACAGAAAGCGACATTGTCATTGGCCGACAAAAACTGGCGAATTTCAATTGTTTTTAAATTAAAGGCGGCAGGAAACCGGGCGCGGTTTTTCCATCGTGAATATTAAAACGCGCATTTTTTTATCAGCGGTAATATAAATGGTAATGCGGTAAGATATCGCGAATTAAATAACTTCGATTATTAATAATGGGTTTTAATTAAAGTGTTGATCAAAGTTTATCGCGTTATTATATAATAATATTTTGGTTGATGTAAACTGGTTTATTTTCTAATGCATAATTTATTCTTATTATATTATAACAATTTCGAGAAGCAAAAAATATATAATATTTGTATAATCACTCTAATTTCTTTTTCACAAGTCTTCAATATATTAAATTGTAATGTACTGCTTGTCAGCTATAATGATTTTGATTAGTTATGCATTAGATTCTTTGACATGAACTTTCGAATCCGAATCTAAGAAAAATTCAATTTTTCAGTTCTTAAGATCAAAGCTAAACACTTCAAGAATTAAATGACAAATGACTCAGTAAAATAAAGTCTAATTGAGGTACTATAGACAACTATAAAAAAAACACCTAAAAAATATTACAAAATTCCAAAGAATATCGGAATATCGATTATTCATATGAATGAATTTCAAATGTATTTTGAGCTGAACATTTACGAAAAAAAAATTATTCATCAGTAAGTATAATTTATCAGTTCATAAATTCATAACATACATTATGATGAAAGAAGAAGAATTTAATAAATCTATTCTAATTACATTAAACCACCAACGGAAAGGCTTTTGTCAATTATAACTTACGGATTGCTATTTATGATCAAAATTACTTTTAGGAAATTTGACCGACCACATCGTGAAATAAAAGTCTAAATCTTTAGAATATATGTGATGCAGAGTTATGAGAGGAGAAATATTTTGAATCATATTTTACAGCGTGAAACCTAAAATGAAAATGTAGTCAAGAGATAATTAGTTCTTCAAATATGCAGTTTTATTAAGGGTGTTCAAATGAAAAGATACGAAACGCTATTGTGAGTATAAATAAAGTCTTTAATCAATGTCTGACCACAACAATTCCATTGATCAACGAGCCAAAGGATTTGATCATGTTGGACCTGCGTAGTGTTTAGAATCACCTATGAGACTCACTAAGACCATTCCTGATTAAACTTTGTTATTCACATCATAATCGGCGATTTATTAGGAAAGACCAAATATGATGGTGAACAAAGGATTTTGATCAATTTTCTACGCGACTGACACATAATTGCAAATTGAGGGGATATTTTGCAAAGTCTACAGTCTGCAACAAATTAGAAATCAAAACGCTAATATGAATATGAAACATAATATCTTAAGAAAAAAAAAAAGAGAATGGATAAAAGAGTTAAACCCAAGTTAGCCAGTTCAACTACCTAGACATCAACATAACAAAGGATAACAACCTGGAATAAGGAGAAAAATGGTAACCCCTAAAACATGATGTTTCCATCATCCAAACGAAGATAAACTGCAAAGTCTAGTATAGTTTAGTTTAATTGCTTTACAAGTCTTACTAAAAAATGATATAAAATAAAATAAATTTACAATTACTTAAAAATTTAAATCACAAGACGTAAAGGCGGATCAGTGTTCTTCCACTCTACTTGTTAATTCCTCTAGTTGACCGCAGTTTATTCTTGCCACTGAGACAATTTTTTGCCATTGTTAGCACCTATTACAAAACTTATATCAAAGCGTTCACATAAATATGAAACTGGAATGTATATTACCTGAAGAACCAATTAGTTCTAAATTGGAAATTAATTTATAACTCGTAGCCCAGATTAGAAACTGACAACATCAAAAGAATCAATTCGGCTTAAATTGCACATGGATATAAGACTGGTAACCAAATTTAGCAAGCTGAACTACTTAGACACCAACATTCAATCCATTAGCAATGTAGACCAAGAAGGTCACTAACTTAAAATAAAGTATGAAAAAGTATCTGAGAAGCATGGTCTTGAAAATCAAATGATTAAAAAATGGAAACCAAATTTGTACGCACAAAAAATAGTTAGATACGTTGTCACCTCCTTTGCGCATTGGAGGTTGCTATAAAGGTAAATGCACCCTGGCCAGAAAGATGGATTGATACAATGAGACCACTACGTTGTGTAATAACTAATAAATAAATGTAATTTCGAAGAACTTCTCTGGAATTTACAAGACAAGAAGTTTGATAAGCTAGCATTCATATTGACGTAAGCATTCGAAACAAGAACGAGAAAATGCTTCAATATTATAAACGACATATGAGAATATTTCACTGCATTAAAAAGGTAAAAAGTAGTTTGTTTAAATCAGAAAGAAGAAAACACGCGAAGAATGCGAAGTCAAGACATTAAAAAGCGCAGGAAATGTAGAGAACCTTACGAATTACTACAGAAATATGCCATCTTATAAAATTGAAGATAAAGATTAGAAAAAGGGTGATGAAATTGTTGGATATTGGTTGCTTTATACAAGAAGTTTAATTAGTAAAGTATCATTCATAAGTGCAACAATATTATAAATGACGAATGGGACTATTTCACTGCACTTAAATAAAAAGCAGCTTGTTCAAACATTAGAAAGCTAAGAAAATGTAGAGAATTTTACAGAAATAAATCATCTGAATGTATTTGTTGCAACTGTTATTAATTATTGTTAAAGTTTATTTATATTTATGCGCTTCAACCTAATTTGATTTTTACGGTATAATCAAGTGGTAAAATAGGGCCAAGAAAATTAAGATACAAAAAATACATTACGAAATTACTCAAATTAGGTTTCGTAATGTATTTCTTGTATTGTATGTATCTTAACTTAATTTAAGAAGTAATGTATTTCTTGTATTTGAGCAAAGAAAAAGTCACCATGCCGCAATACATAAAAAAGTAGAGAAGTTAATGGGAAAATAAAAAATAAGACTACTGCAATAATACCCGAATAATCTTGGACCCTGAAGAATTGAAGACGCACTGGCAAAACTACATACAAGAATTATTCAAAAGTATAAAAACACGAAAATTTAAAATAACTACAGAACTAGAGACTTCACCTGGTATTCTCGAAGAGGAAGTAATAAGAACCACAAAAAACAGTAAATATATATCGAGGTCATAAAATTATCAGAGGAAGAGAATTTAGATGTTCTGGTAAGAATTTTTAACAACATTTACAAATCTTAAGCGATTCCCCAAGATTGGCGAATACATTTTTATACAGATTCCAAAGAAATCAAACGTAAAAAATGCGGGAAATTTTGGCTATTACTATTTTTGAAAATAATTCACGCCATGAGTTACCGAAAATGCGAACAAGATTTGAATAAGTCACAATTCGGCTTTCGTGAGGGCATGGGGATCAGAGAGGCCTTGTATAGTATAACTGTTCTCTTCCAGAAATACAGAGTCGGTCAAAGAAAAATATATGCCGCTTTCATAGTTTATGAAAAGGCTAATAAAAAGTCCTTTAGTTCGTTGTAGAAAATTAAGTTATTAAGAAAAGTTTTGACCGAGTTAAACACACAGAGCTCTTCAAAATATTGCAAAAAAAGTAATCGTTGAACAACATATTCAAATATTTAAAAAAACTATACTGAAATCAACATGATATAGTGAGATATAATAATATAATATCTGAATCAGCTACAATAGAAAGAGGAGTACGACAAGGATGTGTCCCGTCATCCTTATTGCTCAATTTATACTCGAAATTAATTGTATATACAACTAACGGGTGCACAACAATTATTGCAGTCCCCGGTGGCGTTGGAATCAAAAACGTAGGTCGATTCTTACATGTGCCAAATAAATGAACTGACATTTTAATTATCAAACATAACCTAAACGTGCATTTAAAGTGTTGTTGTGTTTAGGTTATGTTTGACAATTAAAATGTCAGTTCATTTATTTGGCACATGTAAGAATCGACCTACGTTTTTGATTCCAACGCCACCCGGGACTGCAATAATTGTTGGACACCCGTTAGTATTATGTAACCTGACACAATTTTCACTTTGTACAAATTTTTGACACTTTGAAAATAAAGACACATTATTATTATAATATTCTTTTGCAGCCATTTCGGGGCGCGGTATTATTCTAGTGAGGAGAAAATTCAGTTTATCTCCCTAGTTTAAAAACTTTCGGATGATATGGCATGTTTGGAGTAAGATTGCATGTTGCCAAACATTAATTATGTTGTTAGTCAGTCCGAGGTCCTTGATGCTGTCTTTTAGGTTTGTACTTATGATTCCTTCAGCTGATATTACCAAGGGATATATTTTTACGCTCTCCAGTTTCTAAGAGTTCTTGATTTCATAGGCCAGATTTTCGTACTTTTCGAATTTTTGGATGTTATGTGACAAGGGCACTGCAATGTCTATAACCGTGGCAGTTTGATTTAATTTATCTATAAGTACTAGTTCTGGTCTATTGTAGTCTACTGAACGGTCGGTCATAATAGGTCGGTCCCAGTACAGCACTTTATTTGTGGACTCCAGGACTGTCTGCGCGGTGTATTTGTAGAAAGGTGGTGGCTCACTATCGAGAAGATTATTTATTTTTGCTATCTGTTGGTGTATTAGTTTAGCAAACTGATTGTGTCTTCCTAAGTAGGCGGAGTCTGCGAGTGTGGGACATCCAGCCATAATATGTTCTATTGTCTCCCCTACACTTCCGCATTTTCGACATGTATCCTCTACTTTCAACTTCAGGCAGTGTTTCTCGTAGTTTTTAGTTTTAATCACAATATCCTGGATAGCCATCACAAACCCCTCTGTTTCTGGGTAAAGTTGTCGTCGCATGAGCAATTTAAATGATGCGGGTTTGTCAAATTCATCCGCTTGGACTAGTTTAGGGTATCTTCCATGCATTGATTTTTCGGCCCATTGTTTTATATTGTCTTGTCTTGACACTATATCTAATACATGGTTTTTCCTTTTCAGATGTAATGGTGTATATCCGTTGTCCTTCTGACATATCATTTCCATCATTTCACTCCTATCTGCCATAAGTCTTTTTCGCATATCATCTTCCAGGCGAAAGCATAAGTTCTTAATATTTATAATAATAATAATAATAATAATTATTATTATTATCATATTTGAGGAAGAACTTCAAGACGAAACAGATGGTATAAAAATTAACGGTATAAACAGTAAAAACCTGCGTTACGATGATGATACCGTCATTGTTGCAGACAGCGCAAAATGACTGCAACGTCTGCTAGATAAATTGTTACCAACTGGCAACCACTTAGGCCTCAACATCAATGCTGCAAAAATTATGGTAATTACATCTATAAAATAGAGAAAACTGCCTATCTAGGACACATAATGCGCAGTAATAAATACGACCTTCTCAAAGGAAACAATGAGGGAAAAACGAGGCACCGGAAGAAAGAAGCACTCATGGCTAAGAAATATACGTGATTAGACAGGCTTGGATGCAGGCTTGGATGCTCATTCAATGTTCCATGCTCATTCAATGTTACACCCTACATTAAATGAAGATAATACTACAAGAAGAGGAAACATATTCTTGACCCTATATGAATGAAAGGTGTATATACAGTTAAATACAGTTTTTTTGCTGAACACCATACTAATGAGTATGAAGAGGATGATAGGGTTATCAAAAGGTAAAAGATGTGTGGATGGAGTAGAGTCTGTACAGTAGAAAATAAGTACGAATCTGACTAAAAACAACAATGATAACGAAAGCACCATCACAGCCTCCCTATATATTTGAATGGGTGTCTCAATTATTTTCTTTGTCTTAGAAACACATATATCATAAGCACATTTATTTATATTTTAAAATGAGTACGTGTAGATTAGCCACTTCATAGCATTTATAAATACTATAAATAGTAATTTCAGAACATCAATTACCAACTATAGTTGACACGTTTATACTTTAGAAAATTTGTAAAATACACGTTTATCTTCTATTTTGGGCAAAAGGGTAAGAGTTATTGATAAATATTCATTAAGCAAGGATTTGCAGTAGGGCAATTCGAAAGCAAAACAAATTGAAAATTGATATTATCTGTAAAATATTTAGATAGAAGTCCAAAGGTAACATAAAATGCTTAAATTTTCTTTTAGAATAAACAATTTTAATAAATGGAACAATTTATTAAAGCTGATAATTTTCTTAAAAACTTACATTTTTTCGCATTTCACCCTCTCCTCCTCTCCTCTCTTCCAAAACTGTTCTCCAGATACCTTGGCTTACTTCCACGTACCTGCCACATCCCATAGCACTCATTATATTCAATCTTCTGCATACACCCGTGACTACTTGCGTTTCCATCTCTTTCGCCTTCTCGTGCACCCATTCCGCCACATTCACACCTTCTTCACAATCAACTCTAACAAACCCATACTCTCATACGTTTTCCTCTTTCTACATCGTCCAATCCATACATCTTTTTTATTGATTTGTCCTGCCATTCGGCCAAATATGATAAAAGAAAAATTAGATTAGTAAATTTCTAATATGAACGTGTGTACATTAATTAATAATTTTATTCAACTATAAAAATTCGTCGAACAGTGATTGAACATTGAAATTTATTCAAAACACAGTTTATACGCTTCTCTAGAACAGAAAAAATCCCTGTAGAGCGGCGTCTAGAAAATAATGTCTTACAAAAAGAATTCTCAGCACTAGTTTGTTCTTCTCATACCTAGTAACTCTCCTTATCGCTTCACTCCATACGTTCTTTCTATTTGTTTCCTGAAGAAATATGTATCCCGGAGTCGATTTCTCCATCCCCATCATCTGCTTCAGGAACCACAACTGCTCTCTCATTTCAACCTTGCGTACCGCCTGTTTCCCCTTCCCTTACTTTAAGTTTGAAAATGATCAACTCTTGATCTAAACTCGTATCACTGGTATAGATTATAGTGTGAAATCAACAAAGGAAGTGCTTTATATATTTATGTCAAAATGACATAAGTCAAATATTTGTGTAAGTTCCTTTTGAGGATATATATGCCGCATTTGGCCAAAATAAAGATGGAATACTTTGAGATGAGCATCAAGAAGCAAGTTCCTCATAGAAGAAAGTGTTGGTACGAGTGGAAGAACGCTATACTGTGAACTCTGCCCTTTCCATATGCGACTAAAATTTTTGTTGATATTAATGGATTTTACATACAATTTTGGAATGTTGTGTAAGCATATTGGAATAAATAAATGATACTAATTATAAATATTTAAGATGTATCACGTTGTGAACGCCTCAACCATTAATCAAAAAGTATTTGTATTTTGCAGAAATTATATTTTTGGGATTATATGAACAGCTTTTAGCTTTAATAAAACACTGAAATAAAAGTACTGTTTCCTAGTAACTTTTAGAAACTTTAATTTCTTCAGCTTAGGGGAAATAATGCAAAGATAGTCCAAATAATTATAACTTACTGTCTAAAAAATGATCACGTTAAAGATTTAAAAAAAAATAGAAAGATCATGAAGGGAATGTAGGGAATATAGATTTCTTCAAAAAATAAGACGTTTATGTAGATCGATTGGTCAATATGATATTTGGGCAAAATAACGTTCTTCGGATTAATGGATCAAATAGCTATTATATTCATATAGTTTCTGTCATCAATTTGTAATTGAAAAGTTTTTGTTAATAGATAATGAAATTAAGCTAAGACGGCTATAAACCGAAGATATTAAGGTAGGTATTGTTCAAACATAGAACTTCCCTCAAATCACTTCATTTGTATAAGAACATTTCAAAAAGTATAGTATATACTGACTTTTAATTAATAATATTCATTTAGTACATTACTAACAGAAGTGCGTGTTTTCTTTAAAAGCGATTTTGAGTCTTAGTAATATGAGGAAGTCTGGAGGATTGAGATTTGGCAAACATGGTGGATGTACCCCTTTTTTTGCGAGGAACTGTTAGGCGATATTGGCAGTGTGAGGGCAAACATTGTCGTGATCTACACATTATTAACCTTGCTGTGCGTACTAGGGTCGTACTTTGCGTAGACGTTTCATGAAACGGTTCAAAATTTCAATGTAGCTTACGGCATTGAAAGGAAAAAGATTTGACGATATTCCTAACATTCAACGAAATGTGACGAGGCTTTTGAACTCCATCCTAAAAGAAGCTTTCTTTAAAAGTTTCCAGAACATGTATAGCAGATCTCAACGGTGTATAGCTATGAGAGGTAACTATTTCAATGGACAACAGTAAGGTAACTTTCGTTACTATTTCATCTACGTTAATGTTACAAGACATTCAGCGAATAATATTGGAGTAGAACAAGAGTTTACATTTCCCTAATGTATTCAGGGAACTTTATTGTCAGAGGTTGTAGAACTGTTAAACACTTGGTTTGTTTCACTGATTTAATTCAAGATATATGATAGCAAGAATTTGAAATAATTATATCCTTTGTTATAAGCATTAATGTTGTAAAGTTAATGCCAAAAAATACTAGATAACGTTCAATTTGCGACCTTTATTATTTCGATATGGCTAATGAGTCGACGGCTTATAAATAAACGCGGGAACGTTAATTGCCACAAATTGCCCCACAGCTAACGTTATTTATAGGCCCTGAACTAAATTGTTCCGTATGAAAAATTGATGGCAATTTACCGCCAATTAATTGCCAAGTGCGAATTTCCAGATGGGCGTGACCACACACTATTGGCCATTTTCAGATTGGCGCGACCGTTTTCGGGATTTTTCGGTCTGGTGCTCCTCGAAGGCTAGTTTTCGACGTGATTTACGATTTGCAACGAGTGAGTCACGAACGATGTGAATCATGGTATTACTTAAGTAATTTTGTGGATTTCAGTTAGTTCGAGAATGTAAACAATGATAAACACATTTTTGTATGTGATTTGAACACACATTTTTGTATGTGATATAAACAAGCAATCGGTAAACAAATTTAGCGATTATTAATGATTTTTCTCATATCAACATATTTTGACCGGCTTCAGAATTATTTGGTCTTCTCAGTGTATTTTTTATTATTTCTGTCTTTATTTAAACTTTATCGAGCATGGTTATATTATATAGTAAAAAATAAATGTTCATAATATTAAATTTAAAAAACGAATTATAAAATAAATTTTGAAATTTTTAAAACAAAACGAAGTATAAGTCCATCCGTTGGATCTTCAGTCCTACGTCACAAAATATCGCTTCGAGAAACGACACAAAAACATTCAGTCTGATAAAGTAAATCAAATGCGTTAGAAAAAGAACGCACTGTAAAACTTTCATCGATTTTTGAAGCGATAGTTTGTGACGTTCGACGGAAGATCCAACGGACAGAATATAAATATAATTGTGGAAGCTTTTTTTTGATAATTCAAAATAAATAAAACAATTAACTTTGTTGGTATCATTAATTAAACTTGTTGTAACTATAGTTTTGATAACTTCAGGTTGTCATTTATCGTGAAATAATATTTGTTATTGTTAGATAATGCCAAGTCGAAGTTGTCGAATCTTTGTTACAAGTGTAATTAAATGAGTGATACCAAAAAAGCTAATTATTTTATTTATTTTGAACAAAACCAAGAGTTTTAATCAATCAGATAAATTTTTATCCTGTATTATAACATAAAACAAAATGAAATAATCAATTATTTTTGTCGTCGACGGTAGGTATTCGTTGGGTAGCTTCCAGTATTTCGAGTCCTTTCTTTTTGCCTCGCCAAGTTCTTTTTTTTATTGTTGTTCGCTGCTGCTGCATCTTTAATTTCACGTAATTCATGTTTTCTGCTGGTATCTGGTTTCAGACGAGGTAGTTGCACGCCGTTGGTATTGTTATGCAGGTGAGGTCGCCTTCGCAAAGTTTGCTCAACTCGTGAATGCGAAATTAACTTAACAGAGTAAAAATTAAAATGCGAATAATTATTCTTTGTTAACAAATTAACACTACATGTTTATTAATTATTTTGGACATTTTAATAGAAGGTTTTGAGTTTTCAAGAACGTGTCCCAACAATGGCTGTAAAAAAGAGCTGTTGAGAGTGGTGGAGGGTCCTCAAGATTTCCGATACACGAGCTTGGCATTGTTTCAAAATGTGAAGAGATGCGGGCATAATCAAATTTAACGGGGATTTCGCACGAGCATCAATTCTTGTTATTGTCCGGACGAGTTGGTTAGGGAAAGAAATAACACGTTTCATCGCCACCATGATGATGCTGCATCATGATTCTTAATTAAATCACGAAATGTTGATGGGTGATGGAAAAAAGAGGGGTCTTGTTAAACGTGTTTTAATAAATAGGTACTAAATGGTTGTCAGATGCTTAAGAAAGTAAACTAGCAAATTATCGAAAAGTACCAAATGATTTACAGAAGTCTATATTAATTACTTGTCAATAAATTAAATTTTTTAAACGTCTACATATTTTATACTGTTGCAGACGATGTCTGGTCGAATAACAAGCATTAAATGCACGGTTCGTTAATCAATTTGGTATCTTTTAATTTATGCCCCGACATTGGAAGTTTAATTGGGCAGTAATTAAATATCTGCAGACTCAAGATGGTCGCGTGTAACACGAGTAGCCCGCATATATTCACCAGACTAGAGGGCGTTCAAGACCATCATCAAGGATAGACTGTCGATTTTATTTATAATTTTTTAAAAAGGTTTCAATTACATCGAAGTTTTGATGTCTGAAACGATTAATTGATTATAAATTTGAGTCTAAAATCCAATGTTCAGTTAGAGAACATCGTTGATATAAAATAAACTTGTGATTTATATAATATAACGCATAAAAATGGTAATAAATGTGTTAAATATTTTAATAATAAGATAATCAGATAAGTCTGAGGTGATGCTTGTAACCTCATAAGCATTTAATGTGAACTAGTTTAGATTTATTTCTGCGGGTACTTAACTCTAATTAATCAGTTTATAATCTAAATTATATTGAATTGATGAGGCTGCTATTTAGTAAAATTCCATAATATATTTACTTTAATTATTCTTTAATAGACTCCTAGGTTCAAAGGGCTTGTCAATTATTAACCGAAGGGGATCATTTCAATGTTTGCAACACCTTTGATCACTCGTTGGTACCTCTGCAGTCAGTTATAACCTTCTAAGTAATTTTTGCTCAATTAGTTTCAAACTTCTAAACAATTTTGGCTGCTCTAGTGAAAGTACCATTGAAGAAATTATCAAAATCGTAAATGTATTTCGTAATCTTTTTGTCAACGCAGCTTCTATTTAAAATTATCGAAGCTCCCAAAAAGCAAATAATATCGAAAAATTTCGTTTCGCCGTATGAAAAATCCGTTATGTGTGCTTTTCCTGCAATATCACCTAATTCTAGGTTGTGGTAATCAACGTCGATTAGATGCATCCACATAATTGAATACAGAAACTTGGCAATACAGTTTAAAAGCGATAATCAATTGATCTGCGTTATCAAAGTTTCCAGAGCATCACAAGTTAAATCAAGTATAGTTCAGAATATTTGAACAATGCTACGGCTTCTAATATAAACTCGCCCTGCTATTGAGCTAAAGAAAGTCCTATTGTATCATTTAAGAAAAGGAGTTACTAGGTACCACCTAGCACTATATACCAGAAGTTTTATTAACCAAAAAATTCATGACTTCAAAAATAATTTGAATAGTTGCTACATATTTCTAACCGTCGATTCGGCAAAAGCTTTCAATTACCTGTGTAAGCAGGAGACGTTTGTGAAATTGTCATAATAAGGGTCATTATTGAGACATGAGTTCTCATTTAAGATATTCAGACTCCAAAATGCACGCCAGATCTTCAAACGATCGCAATCTGCTATAAGTTCATAACGGAAAAACATATAATAACAACTTCCAACATCATTACAGCTACTAACAGATTTTTCAAAGAATATAACCAGCGAAAAAGTGCTACTAAGAGCAAACCAGAAATTCTTAGGTATTGTCGACCTTTACAGAAAATTCATTAGATCTTTTAAGACCCTTACACATCTTTTAGAAATCTAGATTTGATGAGAGATCAACTTGTACTGAACTCAAGATCTAGTGTCTAAGTTAGAAAAGTTAGCTTTATTTTTTGCAATATTTTTCCAGTATATTTAAGTCAAAGTTTTTTGGAAAATTCACCTCAAGTCAAGGAACACGTGCAGCGAAATAAACGATTGAAAAATATACAAGAGCGTTTCTTAGTAAAAGTCTACTTTTGCAGAAAATTTCTTCCAAAATTTAAGCCTCACCTCACCTAACAGAAATCCAGTGTAGACGGGATTAACCAGGGAACGCAAGAAGTACTATCAAAGCAAGAAAAGATATTCTCGCCTCAGCAACCCTTTTCTTAAAATAATAATTAACCTTGTCTTAGTATCGATTTCTCTCTTCATCCAGTGGAGCTGTTCAACAATGTTTTAAATATAATCATCAGATCACAAGATCTCGGACCTCGGTAATCATCTGTAATAATAAACCAGTGATATATGCGTTCCAGTGCAAATAAGACGAAGTTCAACTTAGTTAATTAATGTCCTAATCAGAATTTAATTCATTTATTAACGGCAAACGCCTTCTACAAAATATAACATAAGAAAAAGTATACCGACCCAAAGAAAGATGCAAAGGAATTCACAATGTCTTCTTCCTCACTAGTTATACTACCAATATGTTCAAAAGCATTAGGAAGCATATATTTACATCTAATAAATAGAATATCAATGACTCATTACAGGTTTTAAACTTTAAACGTTAAAGTTTAAAAGTGTTTTATTTGTAAATAGTTATGTATAACAAAGTAGAAGTTAACAGTTTAATTACAGATGCCTTATTTTGATCAAAGTAATATTTATTCCAGGCTCTGACTCTCAGCTAAGCCAAAACAATGCAAAAAACAATACAAATTCTTGAAGAACTCTATACTTCCTCTTGAGAAAATATCGTTTCCTGTATTTTCTCACATTTCTATATTTGCAGATTTTTTTTAAATACGGTGTAAATAAAGCAAAAGTTCGTTAAAGTTTATCGAAAAATGGAATAAAAGTTACTGGAAATTCTAAAAATAGGAAGCAAAATTGCTAAAAAAACTTCTAGAATTCTCTAAGAAAGTTCTCAGAATTTCTAAGACTAATTAAAAAATATGGACAAAACATTCCCAGAAAATACCTATAAGAAACATGAGGAAAATAATTATAGTAACAAATAAAAAAGACAATGTTGGAAAATTCTAGAACAAATTTAAAGAAAAATCCCACTATTTACAATAGAAATTGTTAAAAAGATAAAAATATGGAAGAAAAGGTGCTGGAAAATTTCAATAATAAGAAATGGTGGCTGGAAAGTTTAAAAATTTGAGGAAAAATGCTGGAAAATTCTAAAAATTTCGAAAAACCCACTCCAAAATTTTACAAAGAAATTCCTGAGAAATAAGACAAAGTAAAAAAATGGTCAAAAATTGTTTGAAAATACTGGTACTAAAAATATTGAAGAAAGGAATGTTTTAAAATTTTAGAAATAAGAAAAATAAGAGAAATGCTATAAATTTTATAGAGAAGTGTCAGAAAAAATCCGATTAAACGAGAAATCATGCAAGTCAAACTAAAAATAAAAATCTCAAGGAGAAGCAATGTGCCTCTGGGAAATTGGAAATAAATTTGCTGAAAATTTTAGATTCTTATTTTAAATTTGATGAAATATTTTGAAAATCTAAAAAAAAAATTCAAAATTCTGAAATGATAAAGTTACAAATCTTTGAAAAAATTGTAGCAAGGTTGTTACAAATTTCTAGAATCAATTAATGCAATTTGATAAAAAATTAAAGATAACAGGGAAAAAATATATTTTTCATATAATCGTAGTGGAAATTTCACAAAAATAAAAGTTAAAAAAAAACATTCTGGAATTCTTAAATAAAATTCTAGACATCTGGAAGAATAAATTCTAAAAAATCTGTATTTAATTTGTTAGACAAAGTACAAGATTTTTTAAAGTTTCGAAAATTTCAAAAAAAAGTTAGAATAAAATGTATTAAAGTAATTTAGTTCGTTGTAGAAAATTAACTAAAAATTTCAAAGAGAAGTAGTATATTCTAAAATCCTCAAAGAAAATTCTAGAAATCAGAAAGAAAACATTCTGAAAGAATTATAGAAACTGTTAGAAATTACTAGAATTTTCAATGAAAAGTTTCTGGAAAACTCTGAGAAAATAAGAAATATTGAGAAAACGTGTTATGAAAATTCTGAGAGAAGCCGAAAATTCTAAAGCTCCCAAAGAAAGTTCTATAAACATGGAGGAAAAGCTACAGATAATTTTAAAGTTATTAAAAAAGAAAAAATCCTAAAAAACATTAGAAACTGGTGGAAAGAACTAGACAAAACTGTTTAGAAAACTTTGAGAGAAGTAATAGATATGAATTCCCAAAAATAGAAGTAAATTTACTGAAAAAATCTAGATTATGTTCTTAATTTAAAAATTGTAGAAATCTGGAAAAATTACTTGAAAATTATAATACCAAGACAATTACATTTGGAAAAGAATATCCTGGAAACTTGTTTCTAGAAAACTATGATTCAATAAGAAATCTTGAGGAAATGGGTTTAGAAATTTTCGTGCGGTGCAGAAAATTTTAAAGCTTATAGAAAAATCCTAAAATTTTGAGGAAAAATCCCAAAAAAAGGCTACAAGCTGCCGAAAAGAACTAGACAAATGTGTTTATAAAACTTTGAGAGAAGTTTTAAATAAATATAAACCTGTGTATATGAATTCCCAAAAATCCTAAAAAAAAAAATAGAAACTGATGGAAACAACTAGACAAAAGTGTTAAGAAAACTTTGAGAGAAGTAATAGATATGTACCTGTGGATATGAATTCCCAAAAATAGAAGCAAATTTGCTGAAAAAATCTAGATTATGTTTCTAATTTTAGAAATGCTAAACAATATAGAAATCTAGAAAAATTACTTAAAAATTATAATCCTAAGACAATTCAATTTGTAAAAGAAGATCTTGGAAAATTGTGGGCACCTGGAAAAATTTTGAATTTCTGATAGAGGAAGAAATAGTCGACATTTTAAGAAAATTGAAGAACTAATTCTGAAAAATAAATCCACAAGAGAACTTTCTAAAAAAATTATATAACCCTGAAATGAATCTGAAAGAACAAATCCTAAAATAGAATCTGCTGCCATAAAATTACTGGAAAACATCAATGATTCCCAAAAATTTTCAATTTGTTGATATCTTCCAGTAACTCTTCTAATATTTGGTAATTTTGAAAAAAATGCAGGAAATTTGTGTGTGAGAATCTTGAAGAAAAAACTTTGGATACATTTTTGAAAAAATCTTTAAATTGCAGAAGAAGATCTTGGAAAATTGTGGGCATCTGAAAAAAATATAAAATTTCTGATAAAGGAAGAAATAGTCGACATTTTAAGAAAATTGAAGAATAATTCTGAAAAATAAATCCACAAGAGAACTTTCTAAAAAATTATATAACCCTGAAATGAATCTGAAAGAACAAATCCTAAAATAGAATCTGCTGCCATAAAATTAATGGAAAACATCAATGATTCCCAAGAATTTTCAATTTGTTGATATTTTCCAGTAACTTTTCTAATATTTGGTCATTTTGAAAAAAAATGCAGGAAATTTGTGTGTGGAAATCTTGAAGAAAAAACTTTGGATACATTTTTGGAAAATCGTTAAATTGCAGAAGAAGATCTTGGAAAATTGTGGGCATCTGGAAAAATTTTGAATTTCTGATAAAGGAAGAAATAGTCGACATTTTAAGAAAATTGAAGAATAATTCTGAAAAATAAATCCACAAGAGAACTTTCTAAAAAATTATATAGCCCTGAAATGAATCTGAAAGAACAAATCCCAAAATAGAATCTGCTGCCATAAAATTAATGGAAAACATCAATGATTCCCAAGAATTTTCAATTTGTTGATATCTTCCAGTAACTCTTCTAATATTTGGTAATTTTGAAAAAAAATGCAGGAAATTTGTGTGTGAAAATCTTGAAGAAAAAACTTTGGATACATTTTTGGAAAATCTTTAAATTGCAGAAGAAGATCTTGGAAAATTGTGGGCATCTGGAAAAATTTTGAATTTCTGATAAAGAAAAAAATAGTCGACATTTTAAGAAAATTGAAGAACTAATTCTGTAAAATAAATCCACAAGAGAACTTTCTAAAAAATTATATAACCCTGAAATGAATCTGAAAGAACAAATCCTAAAATAGAATCTGCTGCCATAAAATTAATGGAAAACATCAATGATATTCTGAGAGAAGCCGAAAATTCTAAAGCTCTCAAAGATTCAATATAATAATAAAGTTCCATAATTTTCTTTTTTCAAAAATTTGAGAAATTGCTTGAAAATTTAAGAACGTTTAAAGAAAAGCTTCTAGAAAGCTCTGCCTAAATAAAAAATATTGAGGAAGTGTGTTTAGAAATTTTCGAATGGCACAGGAAATTTTAAAGCTTAAAAAAAATCTAAAGTTTGAAAGAAAAAATGTTAAATAAATAAAACTATAAGTTGCTGGAAACAATTACACAAATGTGTTTAGGAATATGAAATATGTACTTATTCCCAAAATTAGAAGTAGATTTGCTGAAAATCTAGATTATGTTCTTAATTTAAGAAATGCTAAAAATTCTGGAAATCTAGAAAAATGACTAGTAAATTATAATTCTAAGACAATTAATTACTTTTGAAACAGAAGATCTTGCAAAATCGTGGGCATCTGAAAAGAAATATAAAATGTCTGATACAGGAGGGCATAGTCAAAATTTTAGGAAAATTGAAGAAATAATGCTGAAAAATAAATCCAAAAAAGAACGTTCTGGAAAAAATTTTAACCCTCAAATAAATTTCTAGACATCTGGAAGAACAAATCCTAATAAAGAATCTGAAGATTGCTGCCATAAAATTACTGGAAAACATCAATAATTGCTAAGAATTTTCACTTTGTTAGTGTTATCCAGGACATTTTCTAATATTTAGTTATTTCACACTTTCTAAAAAATTATATAACCCTGCAATGAATCTGAAAGAACAAATCCTAAAATAGAATCTGCTGCCATAAAATTACTGGAAAACATCAATGATTCCCAAGAATTTTCAATTTGTTGATATCTTCCAGTAACTCTTCTAATATTTGGTAATTTTGAAAAAAATGCAGGAAATCTGTGTGTGGAAATCTTGAAGAAAAAACTTTGGATACATTTTTGGAAAATCTTTAAATTGCAGAAGAAGATCTTGGAAAATTGTGGGCATCTGGAAAAATTTTGAATTTCTGATAAAGGAAGAAATAGTCGACATTTTAAGAAAATTGAAGAATAATTCTGAAAAAGAAATCCACAAGAGAACTTTCTAAAAAATTATATAACCCTGAAATGAATCTGAAAGAACAAATCCTAAAATAGAATCTGCTGCCATAAAATTACTGGAAAACATCAATGATTCCCTAGAATTTTCGATTTGTTGATATTTTCCAGTAACTCTTCTAATATTTGGTAATTTTGAAAAAAATGCAGGAAATTTGTGTGTGGAAATCTAGAAGAAAAAATTTTGGATACATTTTTGGAAAATTTTTAAATTGAAATTTTTAACGAAAAGTCTTTTGAAGAACCGGATAAATTTAGATATTCCGAGAAAATGTGTTTAGAATATTCTGAGAGAAGCGGAAATTCTTAAATCACCTAAACGGAAATTTGAAAAATACTAGAATTTTTAAAGAAGAGTTTCTGCAAATTTCTGACAAAATAGGAAATATTAAGAAAACGTGTTTGAATATTCTGAGAGAAGCCGAAAATTCTAAAGCTCCCAAAGATTCAATATAATAATAAAGTTCCATAATTTTCTTTTTTCAAAGATTTGAGAAATTGCTAGAAAATATTAGAACGTTTAAAGAAAAGCTTCTAGAAGGCTCTGCCTAAATAAAAAATATTGAGGAAGTGTGTTTAGAAATTTTCGAACGGCGCAGGAAATTTTAAAGCTTAAAAAATCCTAAAGTTTGAAAGAAAAAATGCTAAATAAATAAAACTAGAAGTTGCTGGAAACAATTACACAAATGTGTTTAGAAAACTTTGAGAGAAGCATGAAATGAAATATGTACTTATTCACAGAATTAGAAGTAAATTTGCTGAAAATCTAGATTATGTTCCTAATTTAAGAAATGCTAAAAATTCTGGAAATCTAGAAAAATGACTAGTAAATTATAATACTAAGACAATTAATTACTTTTGAAAAAGAAGATCTTGGAAAATCGTGGGCATCTGAAAAGAAATATAAAATTTCTGATACAGGAGGGCATAGTCAAAATTTTAGGAAAATTGAAGAAATAATGCTGAAAAATAAATCCAAAAAAGAAAGTTCTGGAAAAAATTTTAACCCTCAAATAAATTTCTAGACATCTGGAAGAACAAATCCTAATAAAGAATCTGAAGATTGCTGCCATAAAATTACTGGAAAACATCAATAATTGCTAAGAATTTTCTTTTTGTTAGTCTTTTCCAGGAAATTTTCTAATATTTAGTTATTTCACAAATTAAACACACTTTTTACTTTTTTGGTCACTAAATACATAAAAAACTGTTACACAAAACGAAGTAAAAAGTGTGTTTAATTTGTGATTAAGTATGTATAACGAAGTATAATAGAAGCCTCCATCGTCAACGAGTTATTTAGTTCTTTCGAAAAATAGCAGAAAATTCTTATGAAAATCTAAAAGAAAATACTTTGGATACATTTTTGGAAAAGTTATAAATTTAAATTTTTAAAGAATTTTTTTTTGAAAAAACGGATAAAATGAGATATTTCGAGGAAATATGTTAAGTATATTCCGAGAAGAGCGGTTAAGAATTTCCGCTTATGTCGGAATATACTAAACATATTTCCTTTGCCCTAAAAGGAAATTCTAAAAATCTAAACAAAAAACAATTCGATAAAAACTATAGGACTTGTTTTTCGAAAAATGTAAATAAATTGATGAAATAAATGAATGAAGAATTGAAAGAAAATTGTTAAAAAAATTCAATTATGCTAGAAGAAAATGCTCGAAATTTATGAGAGAAATTGTTAGATAGTTTTCAAATTAGGGAAAACATTTTCGGAAAATGTATTTATATAAGATACAATAAAAAATAGTGAAAATATTTCAAAACAATAAATGGTGCAAAATTCTATATCTCTCAAAAATAATTCTAGCAAGTAGGTAGAGTAATTACTGGAAAATTTCAATAAGGTAGAGTAAGAAATATACTGAATATACTGAAAAGTTGGTAGAAAATTTTAGATATGTAGAAGAAATGAAAAAAGTTTCGAAAATTTCAAAAAAAAAGTTAAAATAAAATGTATTAAAGTCATTTAGTTCGTTGTAGAAAATTAAAATTCTAAAATCCTCAAAAAAATTCTAAAAGAATTATAGAAACTGTTAGAATTTACTAGAATTTTTAAAGAAAAGTTTCTGGAAAACTCTGAGAAAATAAGAAATATTGAGAAAAAGTGTTTTGAAAATTTTGAGTGTAGCCGAAAATTCTAAAGCTCCCAAAGAAAGTTCTATAAACATGGAGGAAAAGCTACAGATAATTTTAAAGTTATTAAAAAAGAAAACATCCTAAAAAAAACATTAGAAACTGGTGGAAAGAATTAGACGAGAGTGTTTAGAAAACTTAGAGAAAAGTAATAGATATGTACCTGTGGATATGAATTCCCAAAAAATAAAAGTAAATTTACTGAAAAAATCTGGATTATGTTCTTAATTTTAAAATTCTAGAAATCTGTAAAAATTACTGGAAAATTATAATACCACGACAATTACATTTGGAAAAGAAGATCCTGGAAAATTGTTTCTAGAGAGCTATGACTTAATAAGAAATCTTGAGGAATTTTCGAGCGGCGAGAAAATTTTAAAGCTTATAAAAGAATCCTAAAATTTTGAGGCAAAAATCCTAAAAAAGAACTAGGAGCTGCTGGAAAGAACTAGACAAATGTGTTTATAAAACTTTGAGAGAAGTTTTAAATAAATATATACCTGTGCATATGAATTTCCAAGAATCCTAAAAAGAATTAGAAACTGGTGGAAACAACTAGACAAAGGTGTTTAAAAAACTTTGGAAGAAGTAATAGATATGTAACTGTGGTTATGAATTAACAAAAATAGAAGCAAATTTGCTGAAAAATGTAGATTATGTTCCTAATTTCAGAAATGCTAAAAATTCTAGAAATCTAGAAAAATTACTTGAAAATTATAATCCTAAGAGAATTAAATTTGCAAAAGATCTTGGAAAATTGTGGGCATCTGGAAAAATTTTGAATTTCTGATAAAGGAAGAAATAGTCGACATTTTAGGAAAATTGAAGAACTAATTCTGAAAAATAAATCCACAAGAGAACTTTCTAAAAAATTATATAACCCTGCAATTAATCTGAAAGAACAAATCCTAAAATAGAATCTGCTGCCATAAAATTACTGGAAAACATCAATGATTCCCAAGAATTTTCAATTTGTTGATATTTTCCAGTAACTTTTCTAATATTTGGTCATTTTGAAAAAATCAGGAAAATTGTGTAAAAATCTTGAAGAAAAACTTTGATTAATTTTTTGGAAAATCTTTAAATTGAAATTTTTAACGGAGTTTTTTGAAAAACCGGATAAAATTAGATATTCCGAGAAAATGTGTTTAGAATATTCTAAGGGAGGCGGAAATTCTTAAATCACCCTAAAAGGAAATTCTAAAAATACTAAAAATTAGAAAAAAGTTTCTGCAAAACTCAGGCAATATAAGAAATTAGTAGTTGTATTAAACCATTGGTCACTTTGTGTCCGAAATATATATTTGGTATTTCAAATAAATTGTGTGAAGAAAGATTTTTAGTGCTTTATTTTATAATCAAGTTTATCTTCACCTAACTCATCCATTTAATTTACTATTAAAATAAGAAATATTGAGAAATTGTGTTATGAATATTCCGAGATAAGCCGAAAATTCTAAAGCTCCCAAAGAGAGTTCTATAAACATGGATGAAAAATGTTTTGAGAAATTCAAAAAATATTAGAACGTTTAAAAAAAGGTTCTAAAAAGCTGTGACTAAACAAGAAATCATGAGAAAGTGTGTTAGAAATTTCCGAACGGCACAAAAAATTCTAAAGCTGATAAAAAATCCTAAAATTAAAAAAAAAAATCCTACAAAAAAACTAAAAGCTGCTGAAGCCAACTATACAAATGTGTTTAGAAAATTTTGAGAGAAGCATTAAATAAATATGTACCTATTCCCAAAAATAGAAGTAAATTTGCTGAAAAAACTAGATTATGTTCTTAATTTAAAAAATGCTAAAATTTCTAGAAATCTAGAAAAATTACTTGAAAATTATAATACTAAGACAATTACTTTTGGAAAAGAAGATCTTGGAAAATTGTGAGCATCTGGAAAAAATATAAAATATCTGATAAAGTAGACAACAGTCAAAATTTCAGGAAACTGTAAGAACTGCTGAAAAATAAATCCACAAGAGAAACTTCTGGAAAATTTTATAACCCTCAAATATATTTCTTGACATCTGGAAGAAGAAAATCTAAAAAGAATTTGGGAGATTACTGCAAAATACTAGAATAGTTTCTGTGAAAATCTAGAAGAAAAAAAAATGTTTTTGAACATCTTTAAATTTCAATTTTTATAGAAAAGTTTTTTTTTAAAACTGGATAAAATGAGATATTCCGGGAGATGCGGAAATTATTATCTCACCCTAAAAGGAAATTCTACAAATCTCAAAGGAAACATTCTGTAAAAATTATAAGACTTTCGAAAAATGTAAAATAATTGTTGGTTAATTAAAAAAAATGTTATGAATGAATGAAGAATTTAAAGAAAATTATTGAAAAATACAATTATGCTCTAAGAAAAAGATCGCAATTTATGAGAGTAATTGTTAGATAGCTTTAAAAATATTGGGAAAACATTTTCAGAAAATTTATTTATATAAGATAAAGTAAAAATAGTGAAAAATTCTCAAAGAAATGGAGACATAAATGCCGGAAAATTATATAACTCAATCAAAAATTATTCTAGGAATTAGGAAAAAAAATCCTACAAATTTCTAACAAGATAAAGCAAGGAAACTCTAGAATATAGAAAATTTTATAAATCTAGAAGAAATGTTTCTGAAAAAATCTAGAACCCTTGCAAAGAATTCTTTACTTTTGACAAAAAGAATGATTTTAAATTATTTAAAAAATCTGGAAAAGAAATAGTTGAAAAATAGTAACAATCCAAAGTGAATTTTCATGGAATGTACATCTAAATAACAATTTACCGAAATTAAAATATTTAATTTTCGAAATCTAAATTCTTAGATATTTTATTTAGAAGCAAATTTTAGCTATTTGGCAGAAAACTCTTGGAAAACTGGACCAAAAAAAGCTGACAAATTCTAAAAAAACAAATGCTTTAATTAAATGGGTAATTGTGGAGGCCTCTATTTGGTTATACATTATTTATATATGATTAAAAATACCTTTTTTTAATATCACACACTTTTTGTAACTTTATTAGCGACTATAGTTTTAAGAGTTCTAGCCTGTCATTTTCAAAACTATACTTCAATTTTTTTTACAAAATTGTTTATAAAATTTTGAGTATAGTTTTGAAAATGACAGGCTAAAACTGTCGAAACCAGAGTCGCTAATAACGTTACAAAAAGTATGTGATATTAAAAAAGGTATTTTCAATCATATATACAAATGCTTTAAAATTGGAAAAATCTGTTAGAGCAATTGCTAGAAAAACCAGATGAGAAATATTTAAGACAAAGTCAACCATACATCATTGATTCTACACTAAATATATCAAAGAATGAAATTATAACAAATGATATTTCTTAAAGAACTAAGCCAATTTTTGTGTTTGATGGTGGAAGCCATTACTTTGTGATACATTTGGAAGGTTGATATTTTGTTAAGGGAAAACAGATCAAAATAGGAAATCTAAAAATATCACAGAATTAGAATATTTGATTGGAATACGTTTAGAATTCTGACATGCATCGGCGCGTTAACGAATGAGTTATCCCCTTGCGAAACGATAACTCAGCGTGATTGAAGTCCTTGCAAATTGGATACAGTTGTAAATACCATCGGAGCGATTTGTGTAAATTAGTATCTGGAAAACGGCTGCGAGGTTGGGTGCGCCGGCGATACGATAAATTACAGAAAATTGTACGGCACCTTTTGAGCCGACAGCGTTCCTGGCTTACAAGCCGATGATGATAATGATGATGATGGCCAAGGCGTGCCTCATATGCACACAATTCATATTCTAATCGCGCACCGGAGGATTACACACGAAAGTTCAAGAGGCTCGATACTACCATCGGATTGAGTAATTAATAACGGAATAATGCCAGAATGCCAATAACGAATTTTTCAATACAATTTAATTACACGTTATCTCATTCAGATGGTCCAAACCCACCTGAACTAACAAGAAAATTTATCACCAGTAAAGTTTATTATTTTTATAATTATTTATTCGTAATAGGAAACTATGAAGGCTTGCACATCTTCACATCTTCAGTTCCCACAGTGAGAGAAACACGTTTCCTGGTTTATTTGGGAATGCACCCTATTTATCTGGTACTGGTGTGGATGAATGGGAATGAAAATAATATAAAAATCGTGCAGACATCTGTTGTTGTCAGGGGGTAGTAACAGGTGCTAGGAGGTGCGCTCGCAGGAAGTACCGTACCAGTCTTGTAAGATGAAGGTAATGACATTTTTTGAATGTGTCAAATAAAACATTAATTAATCTTGATAATAAATAATTGTATTTTATTCCTGATGTTTTAAATTTTGAATATGATTATATTCGATAACTTTATTTTATCACTATTTTGCTAGAGTTGTAAATGACTAGTCGTCAAACCAAAAATTGATTTAATCATTTAACATTTAATTAATTTAGGATAGAAATATACAATTAATCATATCAATTAGAACAAATATTAGTGTAATGGCGTTGAAGAAAGGGAAATGGAATTGGCACTACACAGATGAGGTCCAAAATATATTGAAACCGGTTGAATAACTTAATGAAATAAATCATGTAGAAAATTCAAGAAATCTTCTTATTTTTATACGTATAAAACATAATACTTATATAAGATATAAATAAGTAATTCTTGAGCCTTTCACTTCGTGATACTTTTTGATCATTCAAAATGTAATATAAAATATAATCACAAAGTTAATTGTTTTATTTATTTTTATATAAGATATATTAAAATTATTACTAAGTAAACTTTTGAACTTTATTATCAATTAACAATGAGCGTCCCATTATTGGCGCCGTTAATCCTTCATCGTTCGCCTGATAAAATGTTAATTATGGCGCAGTGTTAGATAATTCAATTAATAACGCGTATTATACACTATTTTATTATCAGTTTCAATAACAACAATACTTCCTGCATTAGATCACTGAACAGTTAAATGTCCACATTGATTGATCGCGCCAATTAAATACCAATAAAGACCCATTGTCTATCTCCAGCTGGAGATTATGGTGATTAATCAGAAATTATCGGGTAATAAGTCATCGTTATTTTCTTAACAATGCAGATCAATAGTGCAATGTGCGTTTAAAAGTACTTACGCGTGCATTAAGACTGTTGATCGATTAAAATATGAAATAGTTAATTGATTGGTGCTAAATTATTTATAAAAACTTAGCTGCAAAAAAACATTTTTTATAAACTAAGAGATGGGATAAATGCCTCCTACTCTTTTTATAAATTAAAATTTGATTTATTCTTTTTATTCTACCTTAGTAATTTTTTATTGGATGTTAGATAATACACTCATAATCTGCCATGATTAATTATGCACATACCTAGTGTACTCTTGTCCTACCACAATAAACTGTATGATCGCCTAGCGTATTCCCGACTTACCACAATAAACTGTATGATGGCTCAGTGTATTTCTACGTAAATATAGCTTATTAAGGTAGGTACGTTAATTGAATAGCCAAATACATTTACCCACCTAATTTTTTTTATAAATTTGAAAATATCCTACATTTTTATTGTACAAATCAAAAATATAAAACCAGTAAAAGTGGTGTAAATGAAAATGAATAAGCAGCTTCTAATCTACCCTTTATATATTATAATATAAATGAAGGTTCATTGAATCACCCACTCTAAATATGCACTCTTGACCTACCTCAATATATTATATATTAACGTAGGTCAGAAATACGCTACATCAATGTACTGTTTATTTGTAGTAGATCAAGAGTACGCTATGATAATGCATAAACGTACGTTATCTCGGTCAATGGTTTCGTGAAATAGGTCAAGAGTACACTCAAATTTAGTAAAGTTAAGTGAAGATGAAATCACAAGAAGAATGATAAAGAATTTAGACTATAATTAAAAATCATACTAAAAATTGTAAATAAAATGTTGATAGATGAAAATATACCAGATTTATAAAATAAGAGTAGCAATGTATAAAAAAATTAGAGGATTACAAAGCTGCTGAGCACAAAAATAAAAATTTACGAAAAAATATTGAAAAGACCGAAAGACCGACGGTCGATAGCACAACGGACAGACTAACCATATTGTCAATTACTTATATGTTTCCATAAATTGTATATAATTGTTCGAATAAAGATGTTGTTCTCTCTCTATTGAAAAGAAGTTATGATATTAAATAGAAAATAAATTAAAGGAAACATAAAGTAGATATCGAAAAGGAAGAAACACACAAGATTATATTTTCACAATCAAATAAAACGCAAATAAAAGATTATAAATCAGAAAGAAAATATTATGTGTATTAATGATCATGGAAACGGGTTTCTATGTTCATAAATGCACAGGATACTTTCTTTCTGATTTGATTAAGTATTCTGACAATCAGTTGGAGTCCAGATAGACATGATCTGGTAAGAATCAAAAATTTAGACTAACAATATCAACGATTATTACAGAAAATGGGGACTGAAAATTGTTTTATAGTAACAATGTCAACGACTGTCACAGAGAAGTGGAACTTGTGCAAAACAGAAAGTTCGGAGTTAGTATATTCTTCTGTGATAAGAGAATTGTATCCGTTGATGATGAGGACTCCAGATTTAGGGTGTACAAAACGTGATGTTCACGGTGAACATTTAGAAGGGGCAGTTTGTACAAATTACAAACTGGTATCAACTGAAGAGGCTGCTAAGGGTTATATTTAGCAGTTGGCGACAAACTTTCCACCAGATTCGTTGCCAAAGTTTGACTTGCTCTCACTTGGAATTTGTCAAAAGGATGTTGAAAAGGAATTTATGGTAATAGAATAGGCATTTGTTCGAGTACTCATATTTTCTAGCATTCTAACAATCAATTAGTGTGCAGACTTGCTCTGGCAACAGTAATAATATCTACCAAGGGAGACGCACAAATAATTAGATAGTTCAGAATCGGTGTGTCGGACAGATTGGTGAAGATCACAAATTGAAACTGACTTCTTCCACTAGAAGGTATTATTCGTTGATGAGAGGATTATACCTGTCGGTGTTGAGAGCTCTTTATTTGGAGGGTACAAAAGGGTGGTGGGAAAGGTGAACATTAAGAAGAAACATTTTGTCCAATTAAACAAGAGGTATCAGCTGAAGAAGCTGCAGAAGATTATGTTCAGCAGTTGGTGACATACTTTCCAGACAGCGACATTCATTGCCAAAGCTTGACTTGCTCTTACTTAGAATTGAGGATATAAAAAAGCACATTTTATACTAAAATATTACATAAATAAAAGATTAATACAATAGAAAGAAAGAATTCTCTGCATTGATGATTATGGAATAGGGCATTTAATAAATCACTCAGATCGAACGTTCTGATAACCATTTGGACCATATCTGGTGATAGTAAAAAAACAGTAATACAGTAACAATATCAACGAAGGGAGGCGCCCAAAGAAAATGAATAGTTCAAAGACGTCGTATAAGATTTATTGGTGGTGAAGTACACAAATCCAATTCTTTCACTAGAAAATGTTCTTCGATTATGAGAGGCTTATTCCTATTGATGATCCAAAATTAGGGTGTTTAAAATGGTGTTTGGCAAAGTAAACTTTAAACAATTAGTGTGAGCTGAAGAGGCTGCAAAATATTATGTTTAGCAGTTTGCGACACACTTTCCACTAGATTCATTTGATTTGTTTATTGGTCGAGATGGCCATGAAGTGTCGGATGGAAAGGTGAAGTTCACATCAAAATCGACTTCGTCCGCTAGAAGATATTCTTCTGTGATGAGGATTTTATCTGTTGATGATGAGTCCAGATTTGGGTTATAAAAAAAGGGTGGTGTTCAAGGTGAATATTTCGGAGAAATAGTTTGTATAAATTAAGCAAGTGCTGCATTATGTTTAAGAGTTGGCGACGCACCTTTCACTAGACTCGTTGCCAAGGTTTGACTTGCTCTTACTTGGAATTAAGGAAGAAGCATAAAATATGATATTTTCACAATAAATTAAAAGATTAAAAATCAAAAAGAAAGTGGTTTGTGTATTAATGAATATGGAATAGGCATTTGATTGAGTACTTAGATCAAACATTCTGACAACCAGTTGGAGTACAGACAGAAAAAAAAATGCAAAAACAATATCAACCAGTTCAGAGTCAGCGTGTCGGATAGATTGGTGGCGAAGATCATACATCAAAATCGACTTCTTTCGCTGGAAGATATGATTCGGTGATGAGAGGATTAGGAGGTATAATACTCTCATCACTAAATAATATCTTGATGATAACAACTCCAGATTTGGAGTGTACAAAGGTGGTGGAAAAGGTGAATATTAAGGAGTAATAAAATGTATTAAAATCCTTTAGTTCGTTGTAGAAAATTAAATAATAAATTTAAAAATACGAAAACATTTCGTGAATCTACAACATTGTTGTAGATTCACGAAATGTTTTCGTATTTTTAAATTTAATATTAAGGAGGATAAATTGTTCAAATAATCAAGGGGTGTCAATTGAACAGAGGATTTTGTTCAGCAGTTGGAGACACAATTATCACCAGATTCGTTGCCAAGGTTTGACCTGTTCTAACTTAAAATCCGGATGGTCATTGTTGCACCTTATTCCCTGAATCCATGCTGCTTATAGAAAATAGCAAATTTGTAGCTTTAAATACTGCAGGATACCTTTTGTCATATCCAGTTATTATTAATTCTAAAATGATCATATTTGCACTAGCAAGAAGCAGAAAGGTTGATGTACAAATAGTTAGGAAAATTTTAGCGGGCAACTTAGAACTGCCTACAGCATTAGAGAGACTGACGAATGAATAATTGCATTGGATCTTAGGCAAACATGTGACAAATAACTTTTAACGAAATATTAACAAAATAAATTGGAAATTTATTAATAAATACAAAACACACGAGAACTATTAAGCTGTGTGAAAGATGGAAGAGAAAAGGAAGATAAATAAGAAACTAATAAAGAAACAATGTTTATGAAAATAATTATGGAGTTTATTTTGAAAAATCATTGTCATTAAATAAATTATTATATGTTATCCACATTTGAGAAATTTTTAATCCGCCTTCTAGTTATCCAGCACATCGAGCTGCTTATAGAAAATAGTCAATTTGTAGCTTTAAATATTGATTCACTGTAACCACCCTTGTCATATCCAGTTATTAATCATTCTAAAATGATAATATTTGCACTAGCCGGAACAGAAAAAGTTGATATAGTTAGGAAAAATTTAGTAGACAATTTGGAATTGTCTGCAACATTAGTCAGACTGGCATTGGATCTAGAGATAATAATGCGGCAAAATACTTCTAACGAAATATTAAAATAATTATTTTTATTAATTAAAGTCTTGTTTCGTTCCATAATTGCTTTATCAGTTTCCTGATATATGTTTCGACAATTACTTGTCATTTTCAAAGGTGTACTATGAGGTCATTTCAAGCCAAAACATCATTTTAGCGGATTGTCTTATTTAACAAAATTATATTATTACCCTAGTTTATATATACTGACAGATAAAAATTCACCCCTTCAGTAATCATAGTACACCTTTGAAAATGACAAGTAATTGTCGAAACATATGTCAGGAAACTGATAAAGCAATTATGGAACGAAACAAGACTAAAAATAATTATGCAATTATGTTCCATCAAGAATGCAGCAACGATAGTATTAATTTTATGAAATATTAAAAATAAATTGGAAATTTATTAATACCTACAAAACATACGAGAATTTTTTAGCTATATGAACGATGCCAGGGAAGAGAGAATAATAAAACGCTTTGTAAAATTTACATGGGCTGTAACAAGGAGGAGGCCAATCAGTATTAATAATATTCATGAACGAAATAATAAATTTTATAAGGACATAGATAATTAAAAGCGGTAAAAATACAGGAATGTGCATTTGCAAATTATATAGTAATAGAATCAGAAAGTGAAACCATAAAGAAATGTAAATATCTTCTGTAACCAATTCTCATTACGGACAAGACTAGTATATGAGTTGTTCAAACAAGTGAAGCTGTCCGGATGTGAAGTTTAGTGTCTTTAATCTACCACAATGATCTTCTTCGCTACCATCATTTAGTTTGAATCAACGGACATATTCAAGAACTAATAACCATATAATCTATGAAAATAATTTTAGAACAAGCATGAATTAACAATAGTCTTATACAAACATGAACGATAGAAGATGTTCGAATAAGCAAAGTCAAATGTCTTGTCCGGATTTCGGAATTTTTGAATAACGCAATCAAGGAAGCCGTGGTCCGCCTTCAAGCTATCCAGCACATCTATCTGTATCATTGGAAGTTCCCAAAAGTTGCTTCTCCCAGAATATAATGTTGGCCGCGCAGCAATGTCTATTAGTGTCATCTTCTGGACCAAATATTACACAATCTAGCTCAATGCGAATAAAAATTGGTTGCTCGGATTGTTCTCAGAACAGAAGAAATGATCAGCCTATTCTGAACTTATAAATTTGTCGCTTGACGTTTGCTACACGTGGAAGAGTTTGGTTAATGGTTGTGACAGTTACTGATGTCAAAAAAAATAGATTATCATGAAGATCAGAATTTATATTTATATTAGATAGATTTTATAATAGCTGTACTATTCTAATAAATGACCAAAGATAAAAAAATTATTGAAAAACAATGGCATGGAAATGAACGACAAAAAAAGAATACCATAATATCAAACGGAGAAGAAAGATTATACATTAAATTAGGACAAATAAAAGGTATTTTGGAGTCTTTTTTGATGAAAGTAAAAGAGAGGGAAAAGATTTAAATCGTAGAATAGACAAAGAAATATCTATACTATGTCATATATAATTAATTTATTGAGAAAATGAAGCAACAAAGCAAATAAAAATGAAAGTATACAAAACCATATTTAGATCTAATCTAACGTCGATCACTAAATAAAAATAGAGATAAAATATTTTAAGAACCCAATTGGGATACCTAGAAAAGATTAATTCAGCACTCATAATTTCATTTATATACCGGTCAAGCTGACATAAACAGCTCCAAAAAGGGGGACAAAAAAACTTAACCAAAGTAAATATAGAAGATTCCGGCTGTCGAAAAGGATACTAGTTCCCTCAACATCATTGTAAAGAAAGGGTTTGAGTGGAAGAAATTGAAACTGAAAGAATTGTGTACTCTACTCGTGCTTCTTTGTCCAAAATTTTATGTATGTTTTTATTTGTAGTAATTTGTTTATATGTATTATCTAAGAAAAATTAATAAATCAATAATCTCTTCCAATTACCCCAATTACCATAGGGTATGGTAGTGGCATATGCAAGAATGGAAGATAGCGTACCCGGCAAATTAATATAGGAAACACGAGTAACAGGAAGAAATAGATTAGGAAAATAGAATAGTACTAAAATCTCAAATAAAAGATGCTAAATCTGGACGGATTCTAAAATATTAGTAAGAAATAGACAATAGTAAAGAATAATTATACAAGAAAACTCGAAGATAAATAAAATATCCACACCTTTAAGAGTAAAATAGAAATAACTAGTAACTATCTTTATTATCAGGTATAAGTCTACATGTAATTAATTTACTTAGAATAATTAGATCAGTTGTCTTTTTTATCATTTTTCCGAAACGTTATTTTCTTTACAAAAGAAACACTTTTTAACTTTGTATAACTGGAACTTTATTTAAGTGACTATAGTTTCGACAATTTTAACATGTTCCAGTTATAGAAACAAAGTTAAAAAGTCACTCCAAACAGGTCAATTTATATTTCACTTGATAATGACGATAAAACGTCAAAACTCGAGTAGTGCTGTGTTGTTTAGATTTATAAAAATATGCCTACATGTTATATAATATTTTTACATTTATTATTTGTGGTTAAACATAGTGATTCTTCAATTCAGTGAAAGTTAAATTCATTTATGAATAATGATGTATAACGAAGTAGAAGCCTCCACCGTTAACACTTTATTTTCGAATAATAAAATGTATTAAAATCCTTTAGTTCGTTGTAGAAAATTAAATAATAAATTTAAAAATACGAAAACATTTCGTGAATCTACAATAGTGAGTCTTACTAAGACTACAAAACAAGAGAGAGAAGTAGTTGTTTCAAATTAATTTGTTTTGTAGTCTTAGTAAGACTCATTGTTGTAGATTCACGAAATGTTTTCGTATTTTAAATTTAACATTTTATTTTCTTATTCAAGGAAAGTAAAGTTTATTAATTGAGGTTGTTTTATAATTGGGATTTAGTTTCCTGCATGGGCATTATTATTATTTAATACATTTTCCTATTATTTAAGGAGGACGTTGTTTCAGCAAGTAATTTATCTCTGTAGCCTTTTGAAATGAAACATTTACAAAAAGCTACGTTTTTTTAAATTATCTACGGTTAATCCAAATTACAAATTATAGTATTTGCATGTCTAGATTTTTAGACTAGATGACAACTTCCTACAGCCAAATATTGAGCATATAATAAAGTTTATATCTACTGCTTTTATTGCAGTTTTCTTCAAGGATGACGTCTCAATTGTGTTAAATATTTAAATTCCTTTCTTAGCAAATCTTTTTAAAATATTAATATTATAAGCAAATTCGAAAATGTGCTTACTGATTTTTAACTATAACTCAATTCTTTATAGATTTCAATTAAGCTTTCCTAATTTCTTTACTAACTGTGACTATAACTACTTAATAATTCCCTTTGTTTTATAAAACCTAATCACTTTTCCACAAAGTTCCTATTTTACAAACTAGGTGTAAAAAAATCAATTGAACTATTAAATGAAAAACACGTATTTTGTCACAAATTTTATTAATTGCAAATGTTCATTTCGGACCATTTTCTTTAGCAATGAAAATAGACGAATGGTGAAGAAAAGAGACTCGTATTTCATTCAATAGTCAGTGCATCTTCGCGTAAATCGATAATCAAACTATAAACCAATTAACTTCGTTCGTATTCACTTGATTTATCATAATGCCAAATGCATTAAATTATTTCACTCAATTGCAGAGCGCAGTCTCACTACTATGCCTGAGTAGTCCAGTTGGTAGAGTGTCTGACAAGTAATCCAGAGGTCGTAGGTTCTAATCCTATTTCAAGTAAATTTTTGAAGCTTTTAATAATATAAACTGATAGATAGTTTATAATAAACAGGTAAGCACAATGTAGGATGTTTTTAATAAATTATATTTAAAGAATTTTAATATGAATTTTCTGCTAGAAATAGCAAAGGCAAACATTCAAGTTACATCTCAAGACGGTTGAAAAAAATTGTATTGTTTTTCCTTCACATGTCCACTTAACAAAGATATACTAACAATTAATAAAAATTCACAAACTACTTAACAATTTAGAGCAGGAAACATGCGGGCGGAGTTCACGTTCTTCCACTCAAACCCATATTACGGGATGATCGTATTCTCACCAGCAGTAATAGTTCTTATGTATAGGCGATTCAGTGAGACCACGGAAATCAGCGATATTCTTGTGTTGGTGAAGTATGAATTCCATCGTGAAGCCATTCAAGTGGCTACAAACGCGACTGTAGCTCGTTGGTTTAAAATATTTTGTTCGGGAGATTTCGACCTGTCTATTGAACCATGTGGTCGACCCAAGACTCAGGTGGATAATGACGTCCTGAAAGCCACTGTGGAAGTGAATCCCAGCCAAGGTGCACATGAATTATCATTAATGTACAATGTACCAAAGCAAATAATCTTGACTCATTTGGCACAAATCGGTAAAGTGAAAACGCTAGACAAGTGGGTGCCGTATGAATTGACTGATGCACAGAAGGAATAAAGACTCGACGCATGTCTTTCTCGCAACAAAGCCGAACCATTTTTAATCGAATTGTTACGTGTGATGAAAAATGGATCATGTACGATAATCGTAAGCGTTTATCGCAATGGTTGGACAAAGATTAATTACCAAAACACTGTCCGAAACGAGACATCCACCAGAAGAAGCTGATAGTCACTGTTTGGTGATTTGGCTCAGGTGTCATTCATAGCTTTATGGAACCTGGCCAATCGATCACGACGTATGTTTACTGTTATCATCTAGACGAAATGATGAGAAATATTGCGATTAAACAGCTAAAATTAGTTAACTGCTACAGGACAACGCTTAACCACATGCCGCAGGAATGACCGTGTCAAAGCTACAAGAGTTGTAGTTGGAAACTCTCCACCACTCACCGCCCTCAAATGACTATCATTTCTTTCAAAATGTAAACAACTTTTTATCTGGAAAAAAATTCAATTCCGCATAGGCTGTCAAAATGGCGTTTCAAGAGTTCATCGACTCCCGTGATCCAAGCTTCTGCAGCAAAGAGTTAAATGAGTTACCTCTAAAACGGGAAAAGTGTATAGATAATATGGGTGCATAATTTGATTAAAAATAAAATATTTTTATTGGAAAAAATCGAATTCAATTATGTGCATTTTTTGCTCATTTCATTCTTGCCAACCTAATAAAAGAAATTAGATATAAAGTGATACAATCACCCAATCTTGTATACATAATTTTAAGTTAAACTACAAACTATAATGGAAGTTTACAAAGCTAAACTTTTGGAAAACGAAGCATTATATGATTCAATTAAACAAATTTTACTATTAGTTTACCTTTAATCAAATTTTGGTTCTTAATGAACGTGGTTTTAGAATCAGTCAATTGTTGTAAATGTATAGAATATTACTATTATGAATAAACAGAAAAAAGGTAGATTTTTTAAATAATATTAATTAGAGGGCTGAAAGACCGCTGGTCGATAGCCATTTGACGGACTAATCCACTAACATCATCCATCATACATGTATTATATTTATTGTTATTGTAAGTTTGTCTGTTAATAAAGATGTTGTATATATATATTAATTAGATACTTAAGCATAAATAATATGTTACTGTGGAGGATGAGCCCAAATTTGTTTATAATCTTTACTAAACGTTCTGATGAAACATTACCAAAAACTAGCACCATTTAATCATATTAAGAACAAGAGCCCTTAGTGGCTAGTCAAGCCAAATACTAACACAACAAAACAAAATAAAATACCATAAAATAAAATGAAATAAAATAAACCAACTAACGCTTATAATCTACAACTTAAATTTTTTTAAATGATACCAAATTTGAATTAAAGAATTCAAATCACTTGAGCATATCCATATCATTTGCTACTCCTGCCATTCTGTTGATTGGATTATTTTGGGCAAAACTGGTGGTATGTGTCTTTACTTTAAAAGTATTAGTATCCCTTGTCCTCCTATCACTGACAGGAATAGCAAATGACATCAGATCCAATAGTTCAGTACAATCCCATTAGCCATTAATAAGTTTGTGTAAGCAACATACATATCTGCTATACACCTCCTGTCCGATAATGTTCTTATTCTAAGCCCTATCTCATATTCTCCAGGTATATGACATATTCCTAATTTATACTCAATCGATCTTACAAACCTATGCTGTATTCAATCAACTGTAAGTAAGGAGACGTTAAGCATACTAGAAATGCGATTTGACAAGTTTTTTAGACATAATCCTACGACTTAGCGAAATGCCCATATTTTGGTCGACTTTGACACTATATTAACAATATGTTCACGAAATGTAAAACAAGAGTCAAAAGTAACTCCAAGGTCCTTAACACTACGCACTCTAGATAACTCTACATCATTAAAAAATTAATAATTAAAATTCATTTTATTCTTCTTGCACCAGAACGAGATTGTATTACATTCTGCTAGATTTATAAATAAATTATTTTGGGTACACCACTTCATTAGATTATTAATTTCTTGTTGAACAAGATTACAAACATTCACGGTATCAATAATTCTAAACATTTTTTAATCATCCGCATACATTAATATTTTACAATTTGTAATAAAGTTGCTAATATCATTAATAAAGATATTAATGAAAAAGAATGGGTCCGCAGTGAGAACCTTGAGGAACCCCGGAGACTACATCAATTATTATAGATACTTTATCAACTTTATCAAGGACTCTCGCATATTATATTCTGCCCATTAAGAACGAAGATACCCAGGTTATTTTACTGAAAAATCGATTTGTTCCCATTTTGAAACCAGTAATTAGAGAAATCAGTATATTTATTTATTTATTTATTGTTTGCTTTGTGTCTCTTCTTAAATAAAATCTAAAATACATACTACTATAATTTTAATTGAAGAGACCCGGGCGGAGTTCATTTCTTCGAGATGTTCTTCCACTCTGACCCATTCAGCCTATTCTCGTGAAGAATTATTTGTTGATGTTCTTCCGGCGGCTATTATTCAGCTCGTAAGCTTATTTGTATTTTTAAATAAATACTTTCCATTAAAGTAATTTAAATTTCAATATATAAAAATAATTTGTATATTCTGTCAACATGACATATTAGTATATAGACAACATCAATCCGATTTCTTACATCCAAGGCACCTAATAGAAATTGGGAGTATAACAATAAATTTGTCGTGGTAGATCTGCCCATAATAAAACCAAGTTGTGAGTTAGACATAAAATATTTGCAAACCTAAGAGACAGACTTCGCAACGTGCTTGTCCAGCTATTTTAGAAGTACGCATTGAATACATACACCTATAATGGTGTAAATTGTTACGATCGTCTCATTTAAAAAGTAGCACAATTTAGCTTTTCTTCCATTCATCCAGAAATACACCTAATGACCAAGAGATACTAAAAAGTTCATGAATTGGTTTGCATTACAGTTTTACAGTAAATACAGTTTTTTTTTAATACAGTTGTTATTCATTCTATCCGGCCCAGATGAAGAATTTATATCAAATTGGAATATTAACTCAAAAATTTCCTCTACCAAAATTCAAAAATTAATATTATTAATCAATGCGCTTGAAATGTACGTGCTGGTGCTGATGATCCATCCTCAATATAATTTTCCGCAATGAAGTCGGTAAACAAACTCATAATATATTCTACTCGAGTTGCGCGTTTCTCTTCATAACTCATATCATTGGGAATGCCATCTTCTTTTCTTCTTCTTCGCATATCGCCAAAACGTTCGGGAATTAGTTTGAAAATTTTGTTGAATTGTTGCTAATATACTCCTTACACAGTGACTAATACAGATTCTTACAAAGTTCACGTAAATCTTTAAATGTTCGACAATCTTCTACAGAATTTGTTCTTTTTTAATAAAGATCCGCAACTTTCTAGGCATGTATAAGCTCAAATTGATTTACTACTAAAAGATTTTGGATATTTGTCCCCACATACATAACTTACTTTATAATTTTAGGTGGAAGTGTAAAATCCAAATGGAAAGGAGCTTACCTGAAACAGAAAAGAAAAAAAAAATAGTATATTGAAATGCAAAACTGTATCTAAAAATTAAAATGCTGCATTGAAAAGAAATCCGCAAAAATTGTACATAAATAAATAAACGAACATAAGAAATCATTTGAACATAAAAAGAATAAAAATATTACCATAAAGGTGCCATCTATTGTCTAAGCGTTGGAGAAGAGCCCTGTGGCTGTTAGCAGGGAATAATAATTGATTCAACTTTTGATCAAGACCATTTTTTGGGAAAAGTAGTATTTTCTTTGGTAATTGAATTACCAAAATATTGAAGGCATAAAGATCTCAAAATGGAATTACTAAAAACGTTAGAAATTTACAAAATCGAAACGAATTTAGAATGTTTCCAGGTGGGCATTATGTACACATCCCTTTATATATAAATAAAAAAAATAATTTATAAATTGAGGTAATTTAGGAAAAAGGAAGAAAATTAGGTAAAGCAGTAAAACTTGTAAAGAAACAAGAATTTCGAAAATATAGATAATATTGCTCCATGTTTATTTAATAAGATGTTTGTTACAATAATTATCAAAGGTATAATTAAAGATTTGTTATTTTATTAATGGTAATTAGAACTTTGATAATGATGTCAATTGACCAGAACAATGAATACAAAACTACGCATCAGAACTGTATATTTTGAATAAATCAAGATTGAAGCACATTTATAGTTCTATTCTATTAGTCATTTGTAATTCTTCAAATATAGTGGTAAATCAAAATTGATTTTTTTTGTATTGAAGATTATTAAAATTGTCTTGGTTTTAACCTTCTAAACTCACTAGAACGTAAAATAGAAAGCTGAGCAATATTTACGCAGGGCATTTTTTTTCCAGCAAACATATCTGTCAAACTTCCTGCCCAGCTCTGTAAAATTTAAATATTAAAGAGGATATCCTTGAAAATATCGGATCAACAGGCAGAAATGCAGGTCGGCATTTCCTCGCGCCGATAACAGGAAGCGCACCTTTTCGGTCACATGTGGAGTATTTCTTAAGCCGGCAGCTGTCGGGGTAGGAAATTGGGGAGAATTTATAAAATTCGATTCCACCCAAAACACGACGAATTTATTCATCACGCACGCCGAGCGCTGCTATAATAATTATAAGGGGACGCGAAGCTGCCCAACCAGCATGTCTTAAATGGGTTAACAATTATTGACCCCGAGTCATGTCTAAGTATACACATGTGTCGTACAAGCTACCAAGTATCGTAACTTAACTTATAATTTACTATTGCAATTGATTTCATGAAAAGTTATGGGAGAAAAAAATGCCGGGAAAATTGGCGTAACTGTTCCGCGGTAATGAATCTGACCTCCTTACTGTTCAGCTAGTGCAAACAAAGAAAATGGGTGGTAATTGAGTATCCTTGATTGTCGTTATTATTCGGAACCAATGCAGCGTGCAAATTTTTCGATATTGCATACAATTACTGCATCTCAACAACCGTACAAAATCATAGAGAATTAATTAATTAGGTACGTGATTACTGCAATCTATCATCTCGAATTTGATTAAGTAACGATGCTTATGTAAGTAAACATATTTGATTAATGTACATACAATCCAAGGTCTGAAATAGTAATAAATTCCGCTAATCGGTATTTTCAATCAGAAAATTGAAGGCTTAAACAGTGGCAGGAAACGATTACGTCTTGACATAAGTGAATTTTGATCTTTAATTCTAAAAACATAGATGGGGTTGTAAATTTGTCTACGAGAAGTTTAATTTTGAGGTAATAGGTGAAATGTTATTTGTAGTTGTAGAAAAGTTTGAAGAAGTTGTCCAAAAAAGTAGAATTGCAAAAAGAAGACTTTAAGAATATGATCATCGATATCTGTTTTGTATGAATTATTACCTAAATGCAGAGAAGTACACCAAAAATTTGTAAACTGTACCTTTGTATATTCGATATGCATGTATTTAAGTATTCAAAAATTTTCAAGCATTTTGGAATAAATAACCGACCACATTAATGAGAACAAACAAATATTTTTATTTGTCGTTGAAAATTGTGTAGGTTATTGCCTGATTACACTTTATTTGTGAAGAATCTTTCGACAATCTCATTCTTCCTGAAGCTTTCGTTTCTTCGTTTCAATCGCCTATAATTATGAGATGCGACCAGTTTCTTGATCCCGAGCATAAACAGAACCTTCGTAGGGATTAACGATCAATAATTTACAAATTAGACCACATAGGCTGCGACCGGATGCGCTTAAGCGTTATTAACAAGCAATAATCGCTTGAAATTCTTCCGCAATTGCGCCCCGAGAGAACTATTTCCTTGCAATTACCGCAGGAGCGGAAACGAGAGCGGAATACCAGAAGTAGGAATGCCGATCGAACGGATGCGTGCGTGTGATCGTGCGGCGAAAAGAGCGCAATTGTTAATAATCGCCGATTGTTTGCTTTCGAATCATTGCTTAATCGCACAAAGAAGTCGGCAAATATTTACACGTCCGATTATAAATCGTGGCAAACAAGGGGCAACCTTTGCCCCCACGTGGTGATAATAGTTGTAAACAATACGAAAATCTAGTTTCCTTATTGAATCAATAAAAAAATTTCCTTTATACATATATTTATAAAAATATACAACCTCGGATTAATGTGAAAGTATTATTTCCGTTAGAAAGTTTTAGTATTTTAATTTTAATTTTTGCCACCTAAGAATATGTCCAAAATTTGTTGCAATTTTGAAAATTGTGCCAAATTCAAAACAGAATTAAACGCTTCGTTATTTATTCAAGTTTTAAAACATAACAACGTACTTCTTCATTTGGATATATTTTCATCTTTTTGTTAGTAATCCTAAACATTTTATTGGAGGAATAAACTCCAAAAATTAGAGAGAATGTGTTTCCCATGATTTTATAAATATTCCTTAAATAATAAACTCGCAATTTCCATTAAAAACAAATACGTAAATACATTAAATACGTATTTGTTTTTAATGGAAATTGCGAGTTTATTATTTAAGGAATATTATATAAAATCATCGGAAACTCATTCTCATCAATACGTCAGAGGATTGCAGATCAACATATCTAATTCCGAAGTTCAATCGCTTTCCGATGGTGCCAAACAGGAATCGAAGTTTTTTTTACCTGCTGGCCTGCAATCAATCTGCTCGGCAAACTAGAAAACAACGGAAATCAATAAATCGATTTAGTCATAACCGCCATTTAAAATTTACATAAGCCATAGCCAGGTTTGCACGAGAATGACCGACTGTTGACTTTTGTTTCAAAACTTCCTCAATTCTTGCTCGCCAGCGAAAAATGATTGGATAACGCGTTTCTATTTGCGATTGCGAAATACCAAGAGCTGCTTTTTTTGCAATGTTATGAAAATACAACTGTAAATATATGAAAGGAAAACGTTTTTCTGTACAATTGATTTCATATTTATAAATATTTCTATGCTTAATTTTGTATGATATATTATTATTATTTTATAATATCCACTATTTTTATCTTTTTTTTGAGATTCGCCACGTTTCTGCGGTTTATCGATTAATTTTCTTCTCGCGTCGGGTTTTTCCCGCAAGTGAGGTCAATAAACGAGGAGATACTCATTAGTAAGGAAGAAAAAAGTAGATACGGTTGAGGCCAAATAGGGCAGACCCGCGAGACCGCTAGAGAGGGACCAATTTCCGAGCCTTGGGGCAACGCAGCGCCGTTCGGATCGACGCTTCTGTGTAATTATGTTTTTAAGAGATAATTTGGGGAATCGTTCGAAATTAGTCCTAATGACCACAGTTTGTATTTAAATTCGTATTTGTCTTCTAAAAATTTAATAAGAACATTTTTCAGGTAAATATATTTGATTGTATTAAGTAATTAATCAAAATGTACCACCAAGTAAACGGTAACAACATTCAAGAATAATATTTGATTGTGTAAATTAAATATTGATTTACAGGTGCAGTATTGATGAAAATAAAAGTAATAATGAGAATTAATTCCTTTGAACGTTTCTACAACGCAGTTTTACATTATTATAACGCAAAAACTACCGACAATTTGATTGTTACCACACACTAAAGTCTACGTATGAACATGCGTATAAAAAGTTAATTGATTCCTTTATTTTAAAAACTTTTCGTCTTGTTTTATTTGCGTTTACTTCTAAATTTTTGTCATTCATGTGAGATTAAAGTACATGACCTCCGCATGTCCGGCTTCTGTACAACAACCCTCCAGTCTCTCACTCCATTCAGGTTAAGAGAAAAGAAGGTGTGAAAGGATCGTGAGATGTCTGAAGAATCAATGCTGATACCACTTCATTCACAGCCCATTCCGTCTATTGTGCCAAAGAATGTCCGTGCCTTAAGACTAGGGCCTTGAGGAGTTTCGTGATCTAAGCCAAGTCGGAGTACTTTATGTAATCCAATGTTGCTTGCTTAAAATGCAAGAGTAAAGAAAATACTGACATAGATGAACCACTTGAAAGTAGTCTGTTTCATTAGGGGTACAATTATCTTAAGGATAAAAGAAAACTTGCATAATCAGAAATACTAATCAACTGATTTTAAAATCAAAATACTAATAACCTATATATTACGTTAGGTGGATGATATTAGGGTAGTAAAAGGTAAGCGTTAATGAAGCACAACGCAAAACAATGAAACATGGACAAGAATGGATACATGCAGCTTAAAGAAAGAAGAAAATTAATATTTTTATTTTGCACAACTTTACATTCGAAAATATCTTTATTTACTTATCACAACCTGTTGAAATCAATTGTATAGACTTCTATTATTTGGCCTAAGGTTAATTGGAACCACTCACATACACGTAGCAATTAGAAAGGTCATAAATTTCAATCACTGCCCTCATGTTTCCCCCAGCTTCGGTTACTTTTATATGTACATTTTTTTATATGAAGGCCCCTATTTTCAATCGTGGAAATTTAAATGTTCAATCATTAAGAAGATCTTATCTGTACATAAAATTATTTTTTGGACAAAGTCTTTCAACCTATTTTTAATATATGTTTACTACTACTCAATGGTTTTTTCAAAAATAATCATTAATCAATAATTATGTATTATTATTTATTGTATGTATTGTATTATTTATTTAATATTGAAATGTGTAATAGAAATTATCAGTTATACAATTCAATTACTGGAAGCCGTTTTAAGTGGCAATTCTTAGTGTTGCAGTAAATTATTATTTCCCATTTTACAATTGATTTATTTCATATTTAAAAGTTTAATTTGAGCCATTGAAAAAATATAATCAAACGGAATTGTCATTATTTCCGTTGATTCGAAATACATTTATCTGTGGTATAATTAACACCCGGATGGCACATCTGATATTTAAATTAGATAGTTTTATTATCACCGTTACACAGTTTTCATTTGCACGACGACATGTTTATAGGATGGACATGTTTTAATAGTTAATGGTCGTGGTTATAATTGTTGAATGATGATGAAAATTATTTAAATCATTTACCAGATGATAATTAACACAGATTTATTAATCGATTATATATTTATACATATTATTACCTACAATATTTATATGAGGTTTGCTTTTATACCTCAGGGATAAAAAGCAAAACATAAATTATTATCTTCCATAAATTTATTATTTTAAAACATATTCTTAATAAATGAATCAATACACTTTGTTTGCGCTTGAATGCATTTTTGGAAGAACCTTTTTACCTTCCAAAGATGCATTTTGAACGCAACAACCGCGCCGAGAAACTTTTATTACGTTATTTATTTTTGATTTGCGAGAATGATAAAGAGTTATTAAATGTCAAATCATAGCTGTACGCCGGATGACCCATGAATTGAACTTGTACCGAACCAATATTAATCTCGTTATCCGTATCTTTGGAAGCAATCCTTTATGGTGGTATCGTCAGCAAATAACACAACTGATGAACTGGACAATTGACCTGGTAGGTCATTATCATACATTTAAAATAAAAGTGGCCCTTCTCTAATTCATCCAAGGGAGAAAAACGCTAAAGTATTCTTTGAAATTCTCGATTCCCTTGAAATTTTGACTTCATGCTGTTGTGTTCACTGCTGATATCAAACAGATGTACAGACAAATATTGGTTCTAGAAGATCGTTGCAAATTTAAAAGAATACTTTGGCGTTTCTCTCCCTTGGATGAATTAGACAACTAAATACGGAATTTCATCTGCTCTATACCTCGCTATTCGAACAATTTTGCCCGAATGAAACAATCAACATATCCTCGTGCTTCGCGTGTCATATCCACTGATGTCTATGTGGACGATCTTGTTTCGGGATGTTCGTCTTTGCAAGAGGCCAAACTTCTTGTTACAGAGATCACTGATTTGTTGAAATCAGGAGGTTTTGAATTACGTAAGTGGGCAAGCAACATTCATGCCTGACAAGTCAGATGCGTCGTCGTTGTCACTGGATGACAATGAAAATCCTAGTGCCAAAATTTTGGGACTTCATTGGCAGCCAGATTCAGACTGTTTTTTCTTCAAAGTAAAATTAGCTGATAAACCTTGCACTAAACGAACTGCTGTGTCGGATGTTGCTCGCATCTTTGATCCTCTAGGACTAATCTCGCCATTATCATGCTTTGCTAAAAGGTTGATTCAACATTTATGGACACTTCATCTAGATTAGGATGAAGTTCCTCCATCTTTTGCAGTAGAAAAGTGGTTAGGCTTTAAATTTTTGTCTATCGCTTCTTTGCAAGTTCCCCGCCGTTTCGCCTTGGATAATACATCAAATTATCAGTTACATGGCTTCTGTGACACTTCAGAAGCAGGCTACGCAGCTGCCATTTATTTTCGTGTTTCGTCTGCAGATAAAATAGACTCATTGTTTGTTCTAAATCAAGGGTAGCTCCTTTAAAGAAAGTTTCAATCCCTCGGCTTGAATTATGTGCTGCACTTTTCTTGGCAGACCTCATAGAATCAGTTTTGGAAACTTTCAAGAATATCGTAAAATTTGATCAAATAGTTGCAAGGTCGGATTCATTGGTGACGTTGTCATGGATAAGATGTTTGCCGCACAGGCGGAAGACTTTTGTGAGAAACAGAGTGTCATATATTCAGGATATGGTATCGGCCAGTGCGTGGCGTCATGTATCCACTCTTGATAACCCAGCTGATTGTGCATCTCGAGGCTTGGCTTCTGCTGAGTTATTGACTAAGGTATTATGGTGGGCGGGGCATAATTGGCTATTACAATCAGCAGATTTATAGCCAAATCGTGTGTCGGTCTGAGACACCTCAGATGTACTAACAGAAGAAAAACCTATGACTTTGTTAGCAACCACTCCTACAGGTATATTTGATAATTTATTAAATAACTTTTTATCGCTTCGCAAAATACAAGGAATAGTTTCTTACATGTTACGCTTTATCAGAAATTCTAAAGGTAAAACTTCCGCTTCGATGGAGGCAGGGATGAAATCTGTCAAAACACACTTGACACGAGTCATCGGTGAGCAGATCCTGACATATGAGGAACTGAAGACAGTTCTAATTCAAATCGAGGCTATCCTCAATTCAAGATCATTGTGCCCAGTTAGCTCTGATCTTAATGATTTGTCGGTTACCATTAAGTGCTCCTCCAGAGGAAGATCTTGCGGAGGTTAAACTTTCACGCTTATCCAGATGGCAACTGTTGTTGCGTATGCATCAAGATTTTTGGCTGGCATACTGAATACTTGTAAATGTTGCAACAGCGCTCTAAATGGATTTCACCGAAAGATGAAGTGTACGAAAATTCATTAGTTCTCATAAAACAGGATAATGCGAAATAATTCGTGTGAGACGCAATCGAAAGCTTTTCCCATCGCAGGTTCATAAAGCTTTGCTTAAAGGTTTCATATATTTTAGACTAACCTTTGCGAAACCCATATTGATTGTCATTAATTAAAGGGCAATTGACTACGTACTAGACTGTTTGGAGTGATCGTCCCTATTCGTAAAAAAAAGAAACAGATTTTCGCAAACCTCTCTTGAAACGAATTTTTCACCAGCATAATTATTCGCCATGGACAGGAATAGATAGTAATCATTTGGTGTGAGGTCCGGACCATAAGGTGAATGCATAATAATTTCCCAACCTAGCTCCTCAACCTACTGGGGAGTCACTATCAATGTTTGTGGCCTGGTATTGTTCTATTCCTCTTCTAAAAGTTGACCGCTTCTTGACGATTGCTTCATTCAGACGGTCGAATTGTTAACAGTTCAGCTATGAGTTAAGTGTTTTATCATAGGATAAACTTATAGTAGAAAATTCCCTGCCAATCCCATAAAATACAGAACCGTTTTTGCTTGAAGTTGTCGTCCACTTTTCATCATCAGTTAAAAATGAGTCGATTTTGTTGCGATTCAGCAGCGATTCGCAGATGAAAATTGGTTCCATGAGTTTCTTTTTTGCGTTAACTCGTGTAGCACCCATACATCGAGCTTTTTTTGTATCCAGACTTATTCGAATGGTTCCAAACATTTTTTCCCGCAATCATTACCTCTTGGACAATGCTTACATGACGGTGGAAATCGACAATGTCCATGATTGTATAGATATTTTCGATCGAATTGGCCTTCCAGTGCGTAGTGCATCGTTGACATCGAAATTACCGGAACGAAATCGTCGTAACCAAAATTGCGAGTGATTGGTTATTATAGTATAAGGACCATAAATACTATTCACTTCACATTTTCAGCCGCCTGACTTGCGTTTTCGCCTGTAAAATATAGCGTATTTTCTCTTTTCTAGTGTCCATCTTTAACGCAAGCTTAAAAAAACTAAGTCAACTAATTACAAAACTATCAGAAAAGTTTTTTTAGTACACAACTTCATCTTTCTAACGCCATCTAGTGGAACCGAATCGGATTTATACAACGTGAAATACAGATAAATAAAGCAGTCTATTGGAAAAATAATGGATTTCTTTTTACTACACTTAATAAATTAAGTACACATCTTGCTATAGTTTATGAATTTATTTAATAAAACTTTCAAATATGTTTAACTGATTGAAGGGTGGAATAGTGGCCACCCATCCACACTACCTATTTATATTAACATCATCCACTATTATGGCTTTACTTTCCTGGAAATAACCTAACTGTTAGTGTTAATATTAAGGAATAATGAAGCAGTATGTTAGCTAAAATCTTTTTATATATGTAGGGCGGGTGGGTGGCCACTATCCCACCTTCCAGTTATTATAACATTAACGACGTTTTTGACAAAAAAAAATAAATGTGCTGAAAGGAATATTCTTATAATAAATAAATTACATATCTTATTCTAGATTATATATTAATTTCGTAAGACTCTCACGTATATTTTAATAACTTAAGAGTGGGTTAGAGGCCACCCACCCACCCTACATATACGGTTTTAAATTATCCACGATCACTGATGTAGTTTCCTGGAAGTTATCTTAATGTTAGTGATAATATTAAGGGAAAATAAAGCACTATTTTTAGCTTAAAATTAAATATGTATGTAGGGTGGATGGGAGGCCACTATACCACCTTTCAATTATTATAACGTCAAGAATGATTTTGACAGAAAAAATAGTATGCATAAAACGAATTTTCTTACAATAACTAAAGCATGAATTTTGTTGTAAATTATATATTACGAGGGTCAATCAATAAGTAATGCCCCATATTTTTTTTTTTCTCCACAATGAGCAAAAACTCAAAGCTGTACTTCTAGGGACTCAAATTCAATGTTTCTCCTCCCGGTGGACGAAGTTTCAAATCATTCCAACAGATAGCAAAGCTGTAGTGAATTTTCAAAATTCATCAATGGCGTCAGTAATGCACGTTACAAACAGCGAACAGTGATTGAGTTCTTGATAGCAGAGAAAGAAACTGTGGGAAATATCCATAAACGTTTGTGTGCAGTGTATGGATATTGTGTTGTCGATAGGAGCACTGTCGGGAGGTGGGTAAAGAGAGTTAAGGCGTCAGAAAGTCCAACAACTCAACTCCAAGATCTGCCACTTTCCAGGCGACCTGTCAGTGCCACCACTCCAGACATGGTGAGGCGCGTGGTTGTCATTATTCGTACGGACCGCCGCATCACATTGCAACAATTGGTCTCACAGCTATCAATCAGCAGTGGAAGTGTGTGTGCAATGATTCAAAAGTTTGCGCAAAATGGGTCCCAAGAAGTCTCACAGCAGAACACATGATTCAAAGAACAATCATTTCATCTTATTTGTTGGCGAGGTTTGATGCTGAGGGGGAAGCGTTTCTGTCCCGGATTGTGACGGGTGATGAAACCTGGGTGCACCATCCTCGGTCACCAAGAACGAAATATTTCAAGTCAACTCCCTCTGCTGGAAAAGTCATTGTTACTGTTTTTTGGGACAGTGAAGGGGTCATTCTTGTCGATGTGATGCCAAGAGGGATAACCATTAATTCCGAAGCATACGTGAAGAACTTGGACAAACTCAAGACACGTTTCCGGCGTGTTAGGAATGACAAGAATCTGGATCTGAAATCTTGATCCTGCACGATAATGCACGCCCGCACACAAGTTTCAGAACCCGGAACACCTCACCAAATTGGGTTGGACAACATTGCCCCAACCACCATACAGCCCAGATCTGGCACCGTCAGATTTCCATCTCTTCGGACCTCTTAAAGACGGTTTGCGTGGAAGACACTTCGATGATGATGAGAGCGTAATTCAAGCGGTGAAAACATGGCTTCGCGCACAGATCAAGAGTTGGCACCGGCAGGGAATTAAGGCACTTGTTGATGGAGACTATGTTGAAAAATAGTACGTGTTGAAGAAACATGTAGCTATATTGTCACCAAAATTTAACACTTTTAAATAAATGTTTCTACAAAAAAATATGGGGCATTGCTTATTGAACGACCCTCGTAATTCATTAAGACTCTCACTCTCACCCACCCTATATACATGCTTTTACATTATGTACTATTATTGCTGTATTTTGGCCAGTTGCTAGGATTGATTAGTTGTTCATGATATTTAAAATTCGCCCCTACTTTAAATGCAGCGCATTACGATTTTGTTTCCACTTTGTCGCATGAATAAGTAACATTTTTATTAAATTAATGTGATCTCTCATTTTTATTCGGTGATGTGATATTTGATCCGTAAAAATGTATATGTAGGGTGGATGGGCGGCATCCATCCCACCCTCCAGCCAATTCAACATACTTGAGAGTTTACAAAAAAGTGTTTTATAGTAATGTTCTGAAAATATTATATCATTATTTATGCATTCATAGCCGTTACAATCAAATTCTATATCAGTCAAAGCCAAAATTGTATTCAATATATTTCTAATAATTTTACAAAATAGATGTATTTGTAATGATTAGAAAAACACGAAAACATTTCGTAAATCTACAACAATGAGTCTTATTAAGACAAAACATATCACTTATTGAAACAACTACTTCTCTGGCTAATACCTCGACAGATACTGAAATTAAAAGTAATTTACATGTTACACAAAATAATAAAAATAATTAATTGTACGTTAAATAGCTTATGAGTGAATATGGTATGGAAAATTTAGAACAAGAATGTAATTAAAAAACTTAGAAGAGAAATTGTTGGAATATTCAAAAACATTCAAAGGAAAATGTGGAAATCTGAAAGAAAATTATCTGAAAATACTAGAACTACTGGAGAGAACATTCTGAAAACTCCTAAAAAATAAAAATCAAACGTTGAGGAAACGTGCTTTAAAAAAATCGAGAAAAGCTAAAAATTAGTCTTCAAACAAAATTCTAGAACCTGGAAGATAAAATTTCTAGAAACTCCTGGAAAATGTCATACCGTTGCGAATAGTTGCGATAGCGAGAGTGCAGCAAAGTTAGTCCGGGTAAGCAATCTGATCTGGATAGGTAACATTTGCCAATGAGTACTTATCATCACGTAAGAACCAAGTGATCGATAGCCAAACACTACTACCATTATTACAGATGGAATTTGTCTATAAAAATTTCTGGAAAATTCCAACAAAATCTTGAGAAAATATGTTCAGAAAATAAGATAAGCAAATAATTCTAACCCACGAAAATCTAAAATCTACGGTCGAAAGACTAATAGTCGATAGCCCGTTCATATTGTAAAAGGATAAAAAAGCATGTGAATAAAGATATTAATTATTATTATTATTCTAAAATACAATAGAAATAATGTCGAAAAATAAATTAGAAACTGTTGGAAATAACTAACATTAAAAAATAGTTTCCAACAGAACAAAAAATCTCGAAGAAAAGGAGGAAGTAGATATGTTTCTATATAAATTCTTGTAATATGAAAGTAAATTTGCTGGATATTCTAGATTCTGTTATAAATTTAAAGGAGAAATTACTAAACAAATATCCTTAAAAACTTCGAAATATTAAACTAGGATTTATTGAAAAAAAGGTATTGTGGACATCCTAATACTTTTCTTATATTTTTTTCGAAAACTATGAGGTGTACGCAAAATGGCTATTCTTAATAATTCGCTCAATTTTGATTCTTTACAATTACTTAAATAAATTGCATTTAATAAGTTTAAAATTTTTTGAAAACCATGTTTTAATAAAACTTGTTAAGTTTTTCATTCTTTTTAACTTTTGTTTCAAAAGTGATTTGAATAAATCAATTAAATTTTGCAGTAATGTTATGTTTATTTACTTTTTACAACGTTTAAAACCCTCGCTTATGTTTTTCTGATTGGATGGTGGGTTTGAGGCCACCGCCCACCCTATTTTGCTAATCGTTGATGATTTGACTGCTAAAAACAGTAAAACATTTTATGTAACAAAAAATTAAACAAAATCAAAATTTAAGTTTAAATATAAATGACCTTCTGTAGATAAACTAATTTAGATTTAAAGTCTGCCCACCCATCATCCGTCAAATTTTCACTAATATACTCATTCAAAAATATTACCTTTTTAATTTTATTTTTATTCAAAAAGTTTTGTAATTAATTTAATTGGAAAGCGCGAGACGATAAGGAATTATAGTTTATATGTATATGTAGGGTGGGTGGGTGGCCTCTATCCGACCCTCCAATCAGGAAAATACAATCGAGTATTATAGTTAGAAGTTGTAAAATGTAAACAAACACAAAATAATTGCACTTTTTAATTGATGTATTCAAACCAATATTTCAAATAATTTTTGATGATGTTTTACTTCCAGGAAAGTTGGATAGAGGCCACCCGCCCACCCTACATATACATATTAACTTTAAGTACTGATCGCTTAGCGGTTTGCAATAACTAATTACAAAATTTGAATAAAGAAAAATTGACAAAGTAAAATGTTTGTGTGTGTAAAAATTAAATACATGATTCGCAGAAAGGCTTTAAATCAAGCTTAAATAAGATTATCTATAGAAGGTAATTTATATTTATTATGCTTTACTTTTTATTACATACAAGGTTTTATTTTGTAAGCAACAAAATCATGAAAAATTAGTATTTAAAGTTATTATGTATATTTAATAATATTTAATTTTTGATGATGTTTTACTGATTGGAGGGTGGAATAGAGGCCACCCACCTAGCTTACATATACATAAAAACTATAATTCCTTATCGTCTCGCTGTATCTAATAAAATTAATTACAAAATTTTTTGAGTAAAAAAGAAATTAAAAAAGTAAAATTTTTGAGTAAATAAATTAATAAAAATTTTATTATGATGGGCGGACAGACTTTAAATCTAAATTAGATAAGATTAGCTATATAAGATCATTTATATTTAAATTTAAATTTGGATTATGCTTGGTTTTTTATTACATGCAAGGTTTTATTTACAGTTTTTTGTAACGAAATCATCAACGATTATCAATTAAAGTTATTATGTATATGTAGGGTGGGTGGGTAGTCTCTATGCCACCCTCTAATCAGTAAAGCATAATCGAGAGTTTTAGTTAGAAGTTGTAAAATGTAAACAAGCACAAAATAATTGCATTTTTTAATTGATGTATTAAAACAAAAATATTTCAAATAATATTTGATGATGCTATACTTGCTGGAGGGTGGGATAGAGGCCACCCGACCACCCTACATTTACATATTAACTTTAATTATCGATCGCCTCGCGGTTTGCAATAACTTTAATTATAAAATTTGAATAAAGGAATTTTTTTTGAGAATTATTCATACAAAAGTTTCAAATAATGTTTGAAGATGATTTACTGATTGTAGGGTGGGCTAGTGACCACCCACCCACCCTACATATACACGATAACTTTAAATACTAATCGTTTAAAATGAAAACAAAAAACGGGCAGATAAATTTCTATTTGATTGTAGAGGCTTTCACTTAGTGAATCATATTTTATATCTTTAAACATAATTTATAACTTTTAAATTAATTAGTTTGATAATTTCCCAAAGAAAGTTCTATAAACGTGGAGTAAAATATTTTGAAGAAATTCTAGAAATTCTGTAAAATATTAGAGATTTTAAAGAAATGTTTTGACATAATAAGGTATAATAATAATCTTAAGGAAGTGTGTTTAGAAAATTTTGAATCGTATCATATCATATTTATTTCACGTGGCCACCATTTACATATAGAACATATACATAGATATACATATGAAGTGGATGTGAGCGTCAACAATTATATAATCACATAGGAAATTCAAAAATCTTCAAAGTAAATTCTAGAAATCTCCAAAAATTCTAGTATTTCATTCCAATCCAAATTGCTAACAAAATATTCTTTATTATTTTCAAAAATTTCTTCATACTATACACTGACTTTGATATAAGATACTTCTTAATTACCTTTAAAAAAATTGTAAGTATATTTTGTAAGAAAAGTTTTTAAAAAACTCTAAAAATTGCTAGAAAATTAAAAATCTTTAAAAACATATTTCTATAAAAGTTTCACAGAATAAGAAATGGTTAAGAGAGACAGGACATTCTAAAGCCCTCAAAGAAAATTCTTGAAACTTGGAAAAAAAGTTTAAAGAAATAATAGAACTTTTAAATAAAATCTTCTGGAAAACTCTCACATATTGACAAATCGCAAGGAAATTAGAAGATTCCGAGAGCAACAGAAAATTCTAAAAAATCTAGAAAACTGGGGTAAAATTTCTTAATATTGCCGGAATATAGTTGAAGAAATGTACCCCAAAAACTCAAATTTATTTCAAATTGTATGTAAAGTACATTCGTAGAAGACCAAACTATTATAGATTTAGAAGTAATATTGAAGAAACAATGTATTTATAAACAAAGAAAACATATATCTTATTCGAATCCTTAAAATATTGATGAAACCAATTGTAATAGCGAAAAACACATTTCAGTTTTTGTAATTATCAGTTAATTTTCTACAGCGTAAAGGACTTTAATAGATTTCAGAAGTATTTGTATTCAGAAACAGATTATCATTGCATAAACCTGATTACAATGCAGAAACGCATGCATGGTAAACATATAAATCAAGCATTTGCGAAAACAATGATTACCATTCTCGGCCTCCATCTTTCCGCCCATTTCGCAACGAGGATTCCACGGGATATTGCAACCGTCGATGGCGATTGGTATTCAAAGTAGGCGAATTTCGCTGGCTGGCAAAACGCGATTTTATGATTTTGAAAAGGCAATCGGACAAGTTGTAAATTCGTCGCCACGCGTACGCCATGAATTATTCATTCCTGGTGCCGAGGCACCTTCTAAAGTACGCCCACGCGGGTCATAGTTGGATGTGGGAACGAGGATTAAGTGCTGTAGTATATATATATATATATATCTATCGGTTTATAGTTTGCTGCATGCATCAAACGGTTATATGGCGAGCCGTAAATATAAATATAAATCGGGATGGATGAAAGTGGAGGCATTGGAGTTCACGGGAGCGTGAAGCTTTTACATTGCGGTTCTTTACACTGTGGTCACCCGCAAACTCGAGAATGTTGCCGGTGAAAAAAGTGACCGTTCATTGTGCGGACATATGTGGAGGAGTGCCTGTGAAATCCGTAAGAACGACACCTGTTCACATGGAATTGCGTGTTTATAGACTTATCCTTCGATGTTGGATCAGTGTGTTGCCTTGACATTAGAATTAATATACAATAATATAAGAAGTATTTATTTAATTAAGTCCTTTACCTTTACGAAGTACGCTAAGGTACTGTGATATTTTAACAATTTTTGGAAGTCAAGTTTATTTGAATTAGAACTTTTACCTTGACGAAGTACACTAAGGTACTGTGATACAACCTACCAGATATTTTAACAACTTTTAGAAGTTAAAATTTTGTGTGATTATGTTGTCTATATGTATATAAAAACCGTTATAGATTTTGAACTGAAACTTTAGACTTAAGATTAAATTCTTTGTCAAAAGAACTAAAAACTTTTGTTAAAGTTCATGCTGTTATTTGATTTTCCAGAATGAAAGAAAATTATGAAAGCTGCCGAATAAAAAAATTACCGTGAATCAGGAAGAAAGTTTACTTGAAATTCCGTAAGGCTAAACTAGAAATAGTCAAAAAATGTTGAAAAGATTGTTAATGAAAAATTCTAGAACCCAAAAAAAACTATTGCATTTTGCAAGAGAAAGAAAAAAGGATATTTATGATAAAACAAAGCCAGAACTGGTGGAAAATTCATGACAATGGAAGAGGAAATTGTGTAAAAAATTAATCTGTAAGAGAAATTCTAGAACCCTTAAAAAGATTCTAGAAATCTGGTAGAATAAATTGTAAAAAAATCTCTAAATTACTAGAAAATACTAGATTTTTTAAAGAAAAGCTTTAAAAGTTTCTATAAGTATATTCTAAGAGAAGCCGAAGATTCTTCAGCTCCCAAAGAAAGTTCTATAAACGTGAAGAAAACAATTTTGGAAATCAAAATTTGGTGTGATTATGTGTTCATAGGTATATAAAAATAGTTATAGATTTTGAACTGAAACTTTAAACTTAAGGGCTTAATTCTTTGTCAAAAGAACTTTTTGAAAATATTGTTAATGCAAAATTCTAGAACTCTATAAAACTATTGCATTTTGAAGGAGAAGATTGAAATCATCTAAAAAATAGATATTTCTGATAAGATAAAGTCAGAATTAGTGGAAAATTCATGAAAATGGAAGAGGAAATGTTGCAAAAAAGAAATTAATCTGGAAGAGAAATTTATTCTAGAGCCCTTAAAAAAATTCTAGAACAAATTCTAAAAAAAATCTCTAAAATACTAGATTTTTTAAAGGAAAGCTTCGAAAATTTTTATAAAAGTGTATTCTAAGAGAAGCCGAACATTTTTCAGTTCCTAAAGAAAGTTTAGACTTAAGGTTTAATTCTTTGTCAAAAGAACTAAAAGCTTTTGGTAAAAGTTCGTGCCATTGAATAAACTAATTTTTGATTTTCCAGAATGAAAGAAAAGAAAGAAATCTGCCGGATAAAATACTTGAAATTTGGCAGAAACATTACTTGAAATTCTGTAAAGGTTATCCAGAAATAGTCGAAAATTCTCGAAAATGCAAAATCTAAAAAACTATTGCATTTTGGAAATTCTAGAACAATTAAAAAAATTCTAGATATCTGGTAGAACAAATTCTAAAAAAAATCCCTAAATTACTAAAAAAAAAAAATTCTATAAAACTATATTTTAAAACAGCTGAAAATTCTTCAGCTTCAAAAGAAAGTTCTATAAACGTGAAAGAAAAAAATTAGATACATTTTAAAAATTGCTGCAAAATATTTGAACTTTTTAAGAAATGTTACTAGAAAGCTAAATAAAGAATAAAAAATCTTGAAGAAGTGCTTTTAGAAAGTTTCGAATGACGCACAAAATTCAAAAAAATTCAAAATTCTTTAAAGACAATTCTAAGAATCTGCAAAAAATTCTAGTAAAAATATTTTTTTAATGTTTCAAAAAATTCTTCATATTTACATATTTTATTTTTATTATACATCTTGATTTCCTTTAAAAAAATGTTTTATAGGTAGTTACTTTATCAAGTTCGGCTGGAAAATACTAACAAGTTTTTAGAAAACCTTGACAAAACGAGAAATCTGAAAAAATTCTAGAAATTGCTGAAAAATTACAATTTTTAAAGATATATTTTTCACAGGACTTACAGGCGGAGTTCACATTTCACAGCTATCTGTTCTTCGGCTCAGACCCAATAACTTTAGAAGACGAATTCATCTAATGTGCATTTTTGCCATTTAGACAATATTATAGAAATTTTTAGCGCATTTATTCACAATTTTGGTGGGATTATTTTGTGATATATTATTGTCAAATTCCAAAAGAGTCAGAAAATTCTAAAGCCCTCAAAGAAAATTCTTGAAACTTGAAAAAAAAAAATTTCAGAAATTACAAAACTTGTTGAAAATTATAGAATTTTTTAACGAAAATCCTCTGCAAAACTCTGACACATTGAAAAATCGCGAGGAAATGTATTTAGAAGATTCCGAGAGCAGCAGAAAATTCTAAACTCCTAAAATAACAAGAAATCTGAAAGAAAATTCTAAGTAATAAAATTTTTAAAGAAAGGCTTCTGTAAAACTCTGATACATTGAAAAATCGCGAGGAAAGGTATTAAGAAGATTCCCAGAGCGGCAGAAAATTCTAAAGTTCTGAAAAAACGAGAAATCTGGAGAAAAATTTTAAATATTGCTGAAAAATAGTTGAAATGTTTTATATATAGTTATTTTATCAAGTTTGGCTGGAAAATACCAACAACCTAAACTTGAGAAAATTTGTTAAGAAAATTTTAAGAAAAGCAGAAACTTGTAAAGTCCTCAAAGACAATTCTAGAAATCGGTAAGAAAGAAATCTGGAAAATTTTCGAAATTGCTGGAAAATTAGAATTTTTAAAGACATATTTCTGGAAAACGTCGACATAATAAGAAATGTGTTTCGTCAATCAAGAGGGAGGAAATTCTAAAGGCCTCAAAAAATTCTTGAAACTTAGAAGAAAAGAATTTAAGAAATTACAAAACTGAAAATTATAGAATTTTTTTAAGAAAATCCTCTGGAAAACTCTGACATCTGAGAAAACGTATTTAGAAGATTCTGAGAAAAAAAAGAAATCTGGAGGAAAATCTTAAATATTGCTGGAAAATAGTAGAAATGTGCCCCGAAAACTCAAATTTATTTCAAATTGTGAGTTTATGGCAAAGACCGTGGCGCTTTGTATTTAGAATTAATCTCAAATGGTTTCCTCTAATCTTAGATGAATTATAGTATTTCGTTTATTTATCTAAAATACTAACAAAATATTTTTTATTAGTTTCAAAAAATTCTTCATATTATACAATGACTTTGCTGTAAGATACTTCTTAATTTCCTTTAAAAAATGTTTTATAAGTAGTTATTTCATCAATTTTGGCTGGAAAACACTAACGTTATAAGGAAAAGTTTTTGGAAAACTCCGACAAAATGAGAAATCTTGAGAAAGTGTGTTGGGAAAATTTTGAGATAAGCAGAAAATTGTAAAGTCTTCAAAAACAATTCTAGAAATGTGTAAGAAAGAAATCTGGAAAAATTTTTAGAAATTGCTGGAAACTTTATAATTAGAATTAGAAAGACATCTTTTTCGAAAACGTCGACAGAATAAGAAATGTGTTTCGAAAATTCCAAGAGAGGCAGAAAATTGTAAAGTCCCCAAAGACAATTCTAAAAGTCTGTAAAAAAAATATGTTAAAATTCTAGAAATTGCTGGAAAACTAGAATTTTTAAAGACATATTTCTGGAAAACATCGATAGAATAAGAAATGTGTTTCATAAATTCCAAGAGAGGTAGAAAATTCTAAAGCAATTAATGAAAATTCTTGAAACTTGAAAGAGGAAATTACAAAACTTGTTAGAAGATAATAAATTTTTTAAAGAAAATCTTCTGGAAAATTTTGACACATTTAAAAATCACGAGGAAGACAATTCTAGAAATCTGTAAGAAGAAAATCAGGAAAAATTCTTGAAATTGCTGAAAACTTTAGAATTAGAATTAGAAAGGCATATTTCTGAATAGAATAAGAAATGTGTTTCGTAAATTCCAATAGAGACAGAAAATTCTAAAGCCCTTAAAGAAAAATCTTGAAACTTGAAAGAACAAAAATTAAGAAATTACAAAACTTGTCGTAAAATCATAGAATCTTTAAAGAAAATCATAATGATGGTTGCGACCGTTACTATGTGGTAATTCATAATTCTCTTTAAAGAAAACCTTCTGGAAAACTCTGATACATTAAAAAATCGCGAGGAAATGTATTTAGAAGATTCCGAGAGCGGCAGAAAATTCTAAACTTCTAAAATAACAAGAAATTTGAAGGAAAATTCTAAATATTGCTGGAAAATAGTACAAATGTACCCGGAAAACTTTTTGTTGGCAAAGGCCGTGGCGCTCTGTAGTTAGAATTCATGTCAAATGGCTTTCTCCAACCTTAGATGAGTCTTAGTATTTCATTTATTTATACAAATTACTAACGAAATATTTTTATTAGTATCAAAAAATTCTTTATATTATAGAATGACTTTGCTACAAGATACTTCTTAATTTTCTTTCAAAAATGTTTTATAAGTAGTTATTTTATCAAGTTTGGCTTGATTCTAAAATTATAAAGAAAAGTTTTTGGAAAACTCCGACAAAATGAGAAATCTTCAGAAAGTGTGTAGGGAAAATTCTAAGAAAAACAGAAAATTGTGTCCTCAAAGACAATTCTAGAAATCCGTAAGAAAAAAATTTGGAAAAAAATCTAGAAATTACTGGAAAATTAGAATTTTTTAAAGACATATTTCTGGAAATCGCCGACTGTTTAATTTCCTTTAAAAAATGTTTTATAAGTAGTTATTTTATCAAGTTTGGCTAGAAAATGCAAACATTATAAAGACAAGTTTTTGTAAAACTCCAACAAAATGAGAAATCTTGAGATAATGTGTTAAGAAAATTTTGAGAAAAGCAGAATTTGTAAAGTCCTCAAAGATAATTCTAGAAATCTGCAAGAAAGAAATCTGGAAACATTTTAAAAATTGCTGAAAAATTAGAACTTTTAAAAACATATTTCTGGAAAACATCGACAGAATAAAAAATGTGTTTCGTAAATTCCAAAAGAGGCAGAAAATTCTAAAGCCCTCAAAGAAAATTCTTGAACTTGGAAAAAGAAATTACAAAACTTGTTGGAAGATCAAATTTTTAAAGAAAACCTTCTGGAAAACTTTAACACATTGAAAAATCGCCAGGAAGACAATTTTAGATATCTGTAAGAAGAAAATCAGGAAAAATTCTTGAAATTGTTGGAAACTTTAGAATTAGAATTAGAATTAGAATTAGAAAGGCATATTTCTGAAAACGTCGGTAGTATAAGAAATGTGTTTCGTAAATTCCAAGAGAGACAGAAAATTCTAAAGCCTTTGAAGAAAATTCTTGAAACTTGGAAGAAAATTTTGTATGAAAATACAGAACTTGTTGGAAAAGAATAGATTTTTTAAAGACAATTTTCTGCAAAACTCTGACACATAGAAAAATTACGAGGAAACGTATTTATAAGATTCCGAGAGCAGCAGAAAATACTAAAGCCCAAAAAAGCAAGAAATCTGGAGGAAAATTCTAAATATTGCTGGAAAATAGAAGGAATGTACCTGGAAAACTCAAATTTCTTTTTTCAATTTGTCAGTTTTTTGGCAAAGACCGTGTCGCTCTGTAGTTAGCATTCATCTCAAGTGCTTTTCTCTAATGAGTTCTAGTATTTCGTTTCGTTTTTTTTCGTTGGAAAACAATAGAATTTTTAAAGAAAATCTTCTGGAAAACTCTGGTACATTGAAAAATTACAAGAAACGTAAGCTTCCAAGAGTTAAATGTGTTCCGAAAACTCAAATTTATTTCAAATTGTCTAAAACTAACATTATAAAGAAAAATTTTTGGAAAACTCCGAACAAAATGAGGAAACTTGAGAAAGTGTGTTAAGAAAATTTTGAGAAAAGCAGAAAATTGTTAAGTCCTCAATGACAATTCTAAAAATTCTAGAAATTGCTGGAAAATTAGAATTTTTAAAAACATATTTCTGGAAAACGTCGACAGAATAAGAAATGTGTTTCGAAAATTCCATGAGTCACAGAAAATTCTAAAGCTCTTAAAGAAAATTCTTGAAACTTGGAAGAAGAAATTACAAAACTTGTTGGAAGATCAAATTTTTAAAGAAAAACTTCTGGAAAACTTTGACACATTGAAAAATCGCGAGAAAACGTATTTAGAAGATTCCGGGAGCAGCAGAAAATTCTAAAATCCTAAAAAAAACAAGAAAACTGGAGGAAAATTCTATATATTGCTGGAAAATAGTTCTGAAAAACTCTGGCATATTGAAAACTCGCAGGGAAACGTATTTAGAAGATACTGGAGAAAGAAAACAGGATCACTTTGTTTTACCACTTTTTATATATTTTTATTTTATATAAAATTATTTTATATAAAAAGTGGTAAAACAAAGTGATGCTGTTTTCTTTCTCCAGTATATTCAAGATGTACCACAAAGTAAAAGCCTTCACAATTAAGTATTTAGAAGATTCTGAGAGCAGCAGAAAATTCCAAAAAAACAAGAAATCTGGAGGAATTTCTAAATATTGTGGAAAATAGTTGAAATGTGCCCCGAAAACTCAAATTTATTTCAAATTGTCAGTTGCAAAGACCATAGTGCTCTGTATTTAGAATTCATCTCAAGTATTTAACCTCTTCTAACCTTTATTAATTACTAACGAAATATATTTTATTAGTTTCAAAAAATTCTTCATATTATACAACGACTTTATTATAAGATACTCTTTGTTTGGATAGAAAATCCTAACATTCTAAAGAAAAATAAGAAATTTTTGAAAAAAGCAGCAAACGGAATGTCCTCATAGATAATTCTAAAAAACTGTAAAAAAAAAATTAGAAAAATTCTAGAAACGAATTGATAGAGTTTAGAGTTTGTTTATTTCCAAGCAGAATATTTACATTCATGTGTGAGTTATGAGTAATAATAGTAATAACAATATAGATAAATACAAGAATACATAACTAGAGGGCAGTATATATTTCCAAATTTGGAAAAATATTTTTTCAAATCTTTGAAGTTCCTTATCGATAATATCTTTTATGCAAGTGGAACAACGCCTAACGATTAGATCAGTTTTTAAATCCAATTAATAACATTCACCCAAAAATTAAATTCACTCTCGAGGCAGGTAATAATAGAAAAATTAACTTTTTGGATTTAACTTTAACGAAAACAATAATATTGAATTTGACATATAAAGAAGGCGTACAAATTTCATCTCAAGAAATTCTTTTGCTTAAAATCACCCTATTATATCACTCTATGATAAAACGAGCTTTCTGCATTCTTCTAACTGCAAATAGAAGAACCACTGAATTAAATAAAATAATTTGAATTGCTATTGACAATGTTTTTCCTATCAAACTTACGAAATATCAAACAAGAGTTTTAATTTATCCGAGAAAATTCAATTTCAATGAATCTTTCATTTAACTTACATATTTTGGAAAAATTAACGAACAGGTAGAAAATATTTTTCGAAAATTGAATCAAAAATTTAGCAGCTCTTCAGATAAAGAATAAAAGCACAATTTTCAGAATTCAATTTTTTTTTTTGAGACTCTTCGCTGTCGGACATCTATTCATATATATTTAGAAATGATCGAAGTGAATGCAAAGATCTTCAAAATCTATATTATCTTAGGAATTACGAATTCGAAAAAAATATTATAATATTTAGTTTTTTTTTGTATATAAATAAAAGTTAGTAGAATTAAGATAAATTAATCAAATGTAATAAAATGACGCATGTTTTAAAATTTAAACGAGTTTGTAACTTCAATAATTCCACACCAGCAGAAAATTATTCGCAAATGCAAGCGGATTGTGCAAACGTTTCCATTTCTAATCAGCGAATTTATGAACGCGTTGCCGTTTTTGGTTTCGCCTTCCAAGCAAAGTGTGCTCAAAAATTCGTAACTTGTTTGTAAGTTATCGGCTACGCCATTCCAAAGAATATTTAGTGTGGCTAATTGCTCTGACATTATCCACTTAAGGATAATCGGAATTCGTGCGTGCTGTATTTTTTTAATTGTAGATTACATGCTGCAATTGCTTCTTAAAACCAAACGAAGTTAAAAAAAAACTCCTGACGCTGATGAGAACAAAATACATTGAAATCGGTCCATGGATATTGTTGACAGCGAAATAATAATAAAAAAAATAATTGATTTTAATTAATTATAATAGTAATATTATTTTCTTAAAATTAAAAATGTAATGGTTTTTTTTTTAAATTAAATTCGAAATAATTTTGGCCCTATCTGAATCATATTCCGCCTCGTGTTCCCACGCCGCCATGTTAACATCTGTTGGGCCTGACAAGTGGCCGAAGAACATATGCGGCCCATACCCGAAGGCCTCTTCTGGTAAACTTCTCCGGTTCCAAGAGAGTTCTTAAAATTCTTAAAACGGCGCGATGGCTAATTTAAATGCCGAAAGAGCTCTAATCCATTGAAATGCCGTGGCCAATTGGTGCCCATTAATTTAAAGTGCATATTTTATCTTGAAAATTTAAATTGGGCAATCTGTACAATATTAAAATAATCCTGATAGATTAAACACTATGGATTATGAATACAATTACAAAAAAACCTGTTATTAATTATAGAGGTTATTTTATTTATAGATATTTTTGGGCATACTTTAATTCTAGTTATAGATGGTTCAATTATTTTCGGGGCTTTCAAGAACATACTATTGGAATGGAATTGGTAATTAATGAATTAATAAATTTAAAGCTTAAACAACGCTAGAGATGTAAATAACCGATGTCTATATTTAATTATTAGACTGTACATTATTCTAACAGCGGAATTATCTTTAATTGCATTTCTTTATTGCGCTGTAATGAAGCCGTCCAACTATTTACAATAAGATAAGCCTTTCTGCGTCTTAACGTCGGTACTTCTCGCTCGCATTTCAGCTTTTATAGATGGTGCGACTGATATGGAGCAATTAACTGTAATTACTGGCGAGTGTATGAATTGTAGAAAAGGAGTATTACACTCATACGAATACACACACACACATACACAGTAATTTCAGTGCCACGAAGAACGCATCAGATACGTGTAAATATTTATGGATGAGGGGGAACGCTCCGCACGGTCATTGTATGGTAATTTGGGGTGAAGTTTTCAGGTCAAGTTGTATTAAATGGATTGTGTTTACTTTACAGAAGAAGTAATATATATATTATAGGGTATAACAGTATCAAGAAATTAAGTACTTATGAATTTATTCATTTAACTGATTATGTTAATATTTAATATATTAAGATGTTTTCATTATGTGAACGATAAGCACTGTTAAAATTAATGAACGTTTTAATTTGATTTATTAAGAAATTGCATAAAAGATTTTAGGTTTTGGTATGGGACTCATTGTCTCTTGAGAAATAAAATACAGTGCAATTAAAACCACGCTAGAACCGACATTGTTTCCACGTCTAATAAATAATGTTTAAAATTATGTGACAAAGTGAAAATCATCGACGAGATTAAACAGAATTGGCGAAAAACTATAGAGTTTTAAAACCAAAATCCTACCGGCTGCGCCAATTTATAACACCAAAATTGTGACCGAGACTGTGTTTAGAATTTCCTTATTGTATCTTTCTATATTGTTGTTAAAGTATTAAATTATTCTACGAATTGTTTATAGTTATTTCTCAATGTTTTTTGCGTCAGAAAGTTGAGTTATAATAAAATTTAATTAATAATGAAAACTTGAATTAAATGAATATATATTAAAAGATGAAATAGATTATAAGTTAAATTAAAGATGAAATTAAAGAATAAAAATATAATAAATTAAGATTCACTTGATACACATAAATATACAATTCAAGAGATTTAAGTCTGATACAAACACCTATAATGGAAAATTGTTTGAAACTGATTACCTGCATGAATAATCTGCTCCGTAAAAACTCGGAAAAATAACGCATAACTCCTCTAACATATCTAGAAACCAACTAAAACTGCATGCATGATCAACACATATTTCGGAAACCATTCCTTTTACAACTATGTCTTTGGCCATCGAAACAGATTATGCACTTTGCTCTTGATATATGACAATACAATTGTAAAAAGTAACTACTAAAATAAATACATATTTAATTAGGTGGGAGATTTCTTGAAAGAAAAAACATCAATGATACGTTTACCTTGGATAACGCATCAACAATTAAGAAACAAAGGTAGTTCGAATTTTGTTATGTTCATAGATTAATTATTTTAAGTCACAGTATTCATCGTTGCTTTATATTTCAAGCAGCTGATGAATTCCATCTTCAAAAAATGTTATGCCTTTGGATACACTATATTGACGGCTATTTTCGGATCTCATCCACTGAATGGTAATGCATATTGGAAAAGGCGATAATCAGATGGAGTCTAGTAAATATTCCAGGTTACATCTCAGCCACAACTAATTATTATGTCTTTCCTATTGGAAGCAATGTGTAGCCTAGGGTTGTCACTGGACGTTCTACTTTGCCAGAATACAACTTTTTTTGTTCCAAATTTTGAGTGGTATAATTATCGTTAATAGCAATCCGCAGTAATTGTTCTATTCACTTGGAATAACTCATAATAAAGAACGCCCTTCATATCTCACCATATGCAGAAAAGAACCCTTTTTTCTGAAGCGATTGTGTTTGGCGACCGATAGTGAGGAGGTGTTTATTGAGCAGATAAAGAACGCTGCCACTCGTTGATTTTTGTTTGTTTGGTGAATTTATGCGGAACTTCTTTCATTTGCAAATGAATTGCTAGGTTACTTTCATCAGTTCTGCGAGATCTTCCTGCGTTTCTCCAACTCACATTTGTCATACATTCCAGTGCCTGGAAGGCATTGTTTGTCGTTCAGATAGAAATCATCCACCGCTTTTTAACTGCCAAAAAATGCACATATCTTATGATTAAACACCTTCACTGATAAAGGAAATAATCGATTCGCGCGCTTTTGTACCATTATTCCTAGTTGGTATTCGTAGAAGCTGCAAAGTCAGATATATATCTTATAATTTTCAATTATACTAAACTTAATACCTCATAATAACAATATAACCGCAAAAGAATAGAAAAATCAATTGATTTTTAAATTAATTTCTTGACTACTTAATAAAAAACAAAATCTCCACTAATGAAGCAGATGGAACAATGTAATAAAAATTACTAAAATAAATTATAGAAATTTTCTGCTTCCATTTGTTATCAAAAATTCTTAAAGGTATTTTGGAAACTATTAAATAGTAAGAGAAACTTAACTAGAAGCAATTTTAATTTTAGACATAACGTGAAACACCACTACCCAGCAAACAACCAAAAAATATAAAATTGCAAAATTTGTAAAGTGATGATTATGACAAAATGTAGGGTTAAGCATCCTTATGACAATAGATAATGTCAATTTATAAAATGAAGATATAGAGATAGATGGTGTACATAAATTGTATGATGGAGTGAGTGAAGATGACGAGTTTTAACAACAAAATCCTACCGACTACGCCAATTTAAAACTTCTGACTAAGATTCTGTGTTTTCTTATTGATTCTTGGGGTCGTAATATAATAATTATTGTTTAACTACTATTTATTTATTGACGACCCTCTGATTGAAGTAAAACAATACAGTGTAACGCGCAATCTGCAGCTATTTTTAAAGACGCGTCGGATTAAGCTGAACCAAAGAACATTCAGAAGAATATGTAATGAGAAGATCTGTTATGGGTTAAATATCAGCAGGCAGTGGATTGGATAAATGTACGAGTATTGTATATTAATAAAAACAACTGGAATGCAATAAGAAAGGAAATAGATTATTACTTATAGTAAGCATTTTTTTAATGTTAGTAATAGTTTACACAATTACTCGGACGACAATATGATCTCATGTGACATCCGAATTATGAGACCTAAAATTATACCAGTAACACTCACTTACATACCGTTTAGAGAAATTAATATAAATAATCTCAACAATTGCAAATAATTCTGTGTTATGGAAGGAGTTAAAAAAGCTTAATATTAGTTGTGGGATGAAATCTCAACCGATATGATAATCATTATTTTGTAAGCTTCTACCGATTGCTCTGAATTAAAACGATACCATAGCTCACATTTACTAAATCCCCACTAACCTAGATACTATAAATAATAATTTTTCAGAGGGCTCACAAGGCAGCGATGGCATCAAACTATGTTGTCCATTCATTACCCCTTACGTAATTACGTAACTGATATTATTAATAATTGTCTTTCACATAGATATTTTCCATCGGCTCGGAAAATTGCCTTAGGGCCAATTAGTCTATTATGTATTTTATCTAAAACTTTAGAAAACCATTAGTTTCTTTAAACACCTAACCAATCGATTGCAAACTCTAAGACTGAAAAACCATTTTTCAGATGAACTCGTAACTAATTTAGGTGTACCACAAGGCTCAGTCTTGGGACCTTTATTATTTTTAATTTTTTCAAGTCTTAACTTAAACAACTACCACGTTTTTGCAGACGATACTCAATTGTTATATACTTTGCTGAGAAGGATGCTACTACAGTGAGCTCTAAAATTAACTCTGATTTAAGTAAAATTTTTAAAAACTGTAATGAGCATGTTCTCTTAATTAATAATTCTAAAACTGAATCAACTTATTTGGACCAAAAAAGGCCTGAGAGAGAGTAGTCCCTCTTCTTTCAATAACTTTGGACAACACCAATTTTATTGAAATAAAAAACTGTGTGTAAAAGGCTCAGAAGTGCATATAGATACTTACTTAAGATTTTATAAGCATATAACTTGTATCCATAAAGGATACACAAATCCTAGGCTGAAAACTATATTATGTTTGGTCTTGTCCCACTTTAAGTACTGCGATATAGTATACCACTTTTGTTTAGATTTAAAAAAAAACTACTGATAAAATTCAGCTCTTACAAAATTCCTCCTTAAGATTAATATTTAGTATTAGAAAATTTTACCATATAAGTCATAAGTTACATGAGATAGGTTGGTTCAAAAGCATTTGAATTTGTATTGGCCTCATATAAGTATATACAAATAATTCCTACTTTTAAACTCAATATTTACTGAATAGCATTTCTCATTATTGTAAAATTTTATGAGTACGCAATTTTCTACTATACTCGTTGACTAATCCTTTACAATGATTAAATTGAATAACAGTACCGACTCTATAGCTAAGACTCAACTAGGCCATTGTATTTCAAACAGCTAATTATGTTCTTATAATCCCTGATAAAGTGTACCGCATTTTTATTTGAAATACAGCTTATTATTATTATTATAGATCCGGCAAAGGAGGAAGGTGGGTAGTTAGGGATAATGCAAGATTAGGAGAATTGGGAGGCTTTGGCGATGATGGTAAAATGATCTCAGATCTTAGAATAAGTGAACAAACAAAGAGGGAAGGAAGGTGAAGAAGTGGGTGGTAGAAAAAAGTTGACAGAAATTAAATGAATGCACAGAAAGGATTTTTTAAATACGGCCGCATTCAATAGATTATTTTTTTTCTCTTTAATACAATATCACATATGACATATCCCGGAAAATAATGTCGATAAATTTTTTACGATTTTTTTTATTAATCTACATAAAATTATCTAAAAATTTGTCTTTTACAGTTTTTTCTATCACTTATAATAACCGAGATATATTGATTTGAAAAAATGACACTTTTTACTTTTTTCAAAAAATCTAGTTACCTTTGACTTTATTAAAAACTTTGAAAATGGAATTTTATTCGTCTCATAAATCTGCACTTCATTCCCCATTTAACCGTTTTTCTATCTCTTATAGTTTCCGAGATCCCCATAGAAAACATCTAAAAAAACTCACCCTGTATAAAAGATTTAAAATGATCGATTCGAAAATTAATCATTAATAACGAATTTGGCACAATGTTTTTTTTAAACAGTAATGACTCATGTCTAGTGGATGTTGTTGTAATAGTAATCTGATACTTAATATTAACCACGTCCCCCTATTAACGATAACAAGGCTCCACAACGTTCAACTTGTAGCATTTAGATATGTAAATTATGTTTTTAATCTCCAACGTCTTATTCATTAAATTTGAATCATTACAACCAAAATTAAAGTTACAGAGAACACAATAAAGATTGTGGCGTAAAAATCCACTGTCAAAAGCAAATATTTGAGTGCAATTATTTAAAGGTATTACTTATTCTATTGTGCAATAAACATGAACGAAGTTTATTATGTAACACTTTCATATTCAATGTAATAACAATTGTATTAATAATATACGTAATTAATTGGTATTATTAATGTACATTATTTTCACTCTCTGCGTTATTGTTTTAATTAATACTGTTTATTTTTTGTTATTGTTGACTCGACTGATAGAGCTGTATTGATGTTACCTAAAAGATCGAAACGTGAAATATGTTTAATTATGGAAGCGTTTACTTTTTCTTGGGGTACATCCTAAATATAAGGAAGATAATAATTTTCTTAAATAAAAATTAAACCATGTAAGAATTATGAAGGAGACACGAATGCTTTATTTACCAATCTATGTAGGTAATCATTTCTCCTTATTACATGATGGTTACATGGTTTGATTTTGATGTAGGAAAATCTAATAATTTTAAACATACGAAAATATATTTTTTTCAAAATTTCACTTGTGTAAATAAAATAATTGATATTCTTTTAAATGATTCAATACACACTTAAACAACACAGAAAACAAAACTCGCCTTTTTAAGTGTGCGCGAAAAGATTGTTTATTTTCATTGAATGTATATTCGTAAATATTGATATCTTTTTATAAACATTTTAGATTAAATAAACGACCGCAATCGCGTTATGGTTCCGGATTTAATAATTCCTTAATTCTAATATGTTTTTCATTAAAAAATTGTAATAAATGACCTTTGTATTATTGAACGAATGAATTTTTCAAAGAATTGTTTATCCAGTACTGTACACATACAAATTACGATATCTACAATAAATATTTATATTAAATTCTTATTATAGGAGTTATCAACTATACATACAACTTATCTTATTTGTTTGATAATAATTTTTAAGTATACAGGTTTAACGTCTAATAATCTGTATACAAATAAAATTATTTAGTTCATTTATATAAAGAAAATAATAAGTTGTTAAAAGATATTATATTGTTCTTTAATTTAAAATGGATGAAACTCAACTCTACTTATAATAATAATAATAATAATATTAGTAGTAGTGTTTGGCTATCGACCACATGGCCCTTTCGCCGTGTTATTTGTCCATTTGTGTGTGTGTAAATTAGCTTGTTACTTTAAAGTTTAAAAATTAATATTGCTATTAGAACATTAAAATATTACTATTTTATAATATTTCTTAATATAACGGATTAAAAATCTCGGGTATTTTTAAATATACCGGGTGTAGAATATTTTCTGAATCATTTTAGAAACAGTAATAAAAATTTATCACAATATTTGCTTTCTGTATTGCATTCTTATTAAGGGACACCAATTATTTATTCTTGAAAGATCTTATTGTCACATTGTCTCAGTTTAATCCGAATTAAAACGTATACATCATTAATGATAATTTGAATGAGTATAGGGCCAAGATGTGATACTTACGGAACACCAGTATAAAAATATCGTATATAATCTCATTTACACAGACTCCTAAAGTACAATTTGTTAGATCCACTTGAGAATAGATCCACATTGTATTTCTTTAATTTATCTAATAGAAGATTAATATTAACTTTAACACAGGATTTAGTAAAATAATTATACTAGAATAGAATATACTTCAGAGCCAATATCAAAAAAATGTAAAACAATCAAAGCTGCAAATCAAGTGAAGTAAATATTATAGATTTTCAATTGATCGTCATGATAAATAAATATCAATTAATGAGCAATTGTTACTGAAGTATTTTAGTAAATGCAGATTCTTCTTTAAATTGAGCATTTTTTTCAGCCAGTATTATAGTAGCTTAGCTCCTTTGGTGTACTTGGATAAGTTCCTATCAATAAATTCGGTGATGCAAATATTAATCGAGACGATCGCTTATCTATATGGTGACAGCATATCTTTCATAGTAATATTTGTTATGAAATTTTCGGTCTTTCAGAAGACAGGTAGTTTTTTAAGTTTGAAATTTAGTCTAGGTATTGGTTGGAGGAGATTAGTCAAGAAAGCAAAAACACATGAGCAATTATTTTTAAACATCAAGGTTGTGTTGCAAACATACAATCAACCACATCATATTAAGTACAGTTCGAATATAGATAGTCGACATTTGTGAACTTATTTCAATCAAAGCCATTCTAAAAAAAACTTGAACTGCTACTGCTTTTCCCAAATACATTTTTGTAATTCCAAATAAAATATAAATATTAGGAAATGATGTCAATATTAAAAGGGGTGTTCAATTGAAAAGGTAAGAGAGGACACTGAGGGTATAAATAAAATCTTTATTCAAAGTATACATAATAGGCCTAAGCACAACGATTTGATTGATTAGCGATCTAAGGATTCAGCGTTGCCAAAACTCCTGTTACTATGACGAGACTCAGTTCTTCACAACGCCTTTGGGTTCGTCGTCTGAGTTTAAACGATGCTCCTTCAAACCAAATCCATAGAAATCGCAGGGTGTCATGTCCGGTCTGTAAAGCTGCTCCCACTTGGACTTAGCCAGTTCCGGGTGTTTGACCCTGCAGATGTGTGCGTTATCGTGAAGGAGAACCACATCCTTCCTGGTCTTTAGTTCTTGGTGGACCTGCGTAGTTTTTGGAGTGTCTTACAGTACACACCAGAGTTAATGATTCTTCTGTGCTCGAGAAATTCAACAAGAAGTGGACCTTGGACGTCAAAAAAGACGGTGAGCAAAATCTTGCCTAATGGTAACGACGCATTCTTTCACTGCATACTGTCTAGGTTTTTCTTTGGGTAATAGTGATGGCATCAGTTCTCATCAACCCCTCCAAGAAAGTAGGGTCTTCATGATACCGAAACAGATGTTAACATGCGTGCTCCATATGCAGTTCATTTTGCAGATCGATGAGCTGCTTCGGATACCACTTCTCGGACACCTTCTGATAATGCAACCTGTCATGAACAATTGTCTATACTCTTCCACCGCTTTGTGATTTCCATTAATTCCCTGAAGAAATATCTTAAACTGCAGCGTTTCAACTTGGACGGCGAACTCAAGGATGCTATGAAAGATTGGATCTCATCACGGCAACAGGAGTTCTGGGAAGACGAAATCCTTCGGCTCGTTAATTAATAGATCGTTGTGCTCAGGCCTATTTTGTATACTTTAAACAAAGACTATTTTTACCTACAGTGTTATTTCGTACCTCTTCATTAGAAACAACATATTTTAGTCAAAACTATTCCTTAAAACTGGACTACCATTTCAACGGTTACTGATTTTCCCTATACATTTTTGACAAGTTCTGAAATTTTAAATAATAGTCAATATTAGAACGGTATCCTTCTCCCATAGTTCCTTCAACGTTTTGCCTTATTTGCCAAAATTTGATAGGGTCAAAAGACATGACCTTCTATTTATCAAAATCCAGGTTCTTTTTTTTGTTAACGCATGTAGAAAGTCGACGTTTGTTAACTTATTTCAGTGAAAAGTATTAGGGTATATAATACTTAATAATTATTATAATAATAAATGGCTTTATATGCATAACAAACAAAGAATTTAGTAAACAAAGACAAAAAGAATTATAACATAAAAAAACTTGGAGTCTAATATCAACTGCTACTAAATATATTTTGGACATGTTTCTGGTATTATATCCACATGTTAGGAATTACATGTGGATATAATACCAGAATAATGTTTTATATTTTTTAAATTTTACAACATTTTCATTTTTAGTTTATAAGATTTTTTTTCCGGATTTTAATTTTTTAAATTCATACAAATGAAGATTGATAGAAGACAGAAGGTAAGATAAGAAATTATCAAAGACAAAATATTTGACTGCAACATTTTTTTTTTCTAAATCGCGACAAACTTCTTCAAAATTTTCTTCAAAACATTTCTCTTTCAGATTCATAAAATTTTTAAGTAAGTTCCCTTCCTAATTTTCAGAATTTTCTATAAAAGCTCTTCAATAGTCTTTCAGCTTTTTAAAATTTTCCTAGATTTTTCTCTATTATTTGCAGAATTTCTTTTCCCAACGATTTTTGCACCGAAGGTTCTAAAATATTGCTCCAATTTTCTCCAATAGTCAAGGTATTTTGTTGAACTAGATTGATAAAGAAGTTTTTTGTGTATAGTAAGAAAATTTTCGCGGTTTTTAAAATTATTAATAGATTTATTTCGTATCTATAGAAAAAGTTCCAAGAATTTTGTTTAAGTAGTCTCAACGGCAGATTTTTTAAAATTTTCAGCATTTTTCTTTTTCAAAATTGCAAAACTCAAGAATTACACAGATTTTTAAATTTTTTTAACGTCTTCTAGATTTTCTTGTTACTTAGAGAGAAAATGAAAAATTCTGAAAATAGTAATAGTTGACTTCAAAAGTTATATTACTTATCATAATATAATTTTTAAAGTCAACTAATACTATTTTCAGAATTTAGAATTTTTCATTTTCTCTCTAAATAGCAAGAAAATCTTTCGAATGTCTTAAAATGTTTCAACAATTTATATTCCAGATACTTGCTCTGGAGGTCCTAAAATATTGCAGCAATTTTCTTCCAGATTTAAAGTGTTTTACGAGTTTTAGAACTTTTAAAATCAGCTTTTTCATTTCAGCAAGTTTTTTTCCAGATTTTGAAAATTTTGAAAATGTCTAACAAATTTCTTACAGGTTTTTAAAGTATTTTTTTCCAGATTTTGAAAAAAATTTCGTCTATCTTTTCGAGAGTTTTAGAATAATTTTTCGTCGATTTTTCTTTTAAATCTACAGAATTTTTATGTATTTTTCGTTTCATAGATTTTTCTTTAGATGTCCAGAATTTTTCAGAAATGTTTGTTTCCAAAATTGCAAAAACTTTCCTCGGCGATTTTTAACAAATTTCTTACAGGTTTTTAAAGTATTTTTATTTTCGGGTTTTAGAATTTTTATAATACAGCAATTATTTTCCAGATTTAATTTTTTTTTCGAGTAGCATTCTGAATAGCAAGAAAATTATAGTAAGTTTTAGAGTTTTTCATAGATTTTTCTTTCAGATCTATTGAGCTTTGATGTTTTTTTCGTTACAAGTTCCAAGAATTTTCTTTGAGGAATCTCAATTGCAGATTTCTAGATTTTTTTACCATTTTTCCTTTCCAAAATTGCAAAAACTTTCTTCGGAGGTTCTAGAATTTCTAATAAATTTCTTATAAATTTTTAAAGTTCACCAACGTTTTCTAGATTGCAATATTTTTTCCTGGGTAATATAACTGTTAAAGTCAACTATTACTATTTTCATAATTTACAATTTTTCATTTTCCCTCTAAATAATAAGAACATTTTGCGTGGGTTTTTAAATTTTCCAACCATTTGTCTTCCAGATTTTTGCTTTAAAGATTCTAAAATATTGGAGAAATTTTCTTCCAGATTCAAAGCAGTTTTTTCGAGTTTTAAAATTTTTAAAATTAGTTTTTATATTTCAGCAATTTTATTCGTGTATCATTCTAAATAGTAAGAACATTTTCGTAAGTTTTAGAATGTTTTTCATCGATTTCTCTTTTAGATCTATAGAACTTTTATGTATTTTTCCCTCCAAGTTCCAAGAATTTACTTTGAGGAATCTCAACTGAATTTTTTAGCTGTTTTCCTATTAAAATTTCAAAAACTTTCTTCGGAGGTTCTAGAATTTCTATTACATTTCTGACAGATTTTTAAAATTCTCTAACATTATCTAGATAGCAAGAATTTTTCCTGGGTAATACAACTTTTGAAATCAACTATTACTATTTTCAGAATTTAGAAATTTTTATTTTCCCTCTAAATAGAAAGAAAATTTTTCGTGAGTTTTAAAATTTTAAAAATTAGTTTTTATATTTCAGCAATTTTCTTCCATATTTTAAAATTTTTTTCGTGTATCTTTCTGAATAGTAAGAACATTTTCGTAAGTTTTAGAATGTTTTTCATCAATTTCTCTTTTAGATCTATAGAATTTTGATGTATTTTTTCTTCCAAGTTCCAACAATTTTCTTTGAGGAATCTCAACTGAATTTTTTAGCAGTTTCCTTTTCTCAAATTGCAAAAACTTTCTTCGGAGGTTCTAGAATTTCTAATAAATTTCCTACAGGTTTATAAAATTCTTAACATTGTCTAGATAGCAAGAATTTTTCCTGGGTAATAAAACTTTTGAAATCAACTAATACTATTTTCAGAATTTAGAATTTTCTTTGAGGAATCTCAACTGAATTTGTTAGCCGTTTTTCTTTCCAAAATTGCAAAAACTTTCTTCGGAGGTTCTAGAATTTCTAATAAATTTCTGACAGATTTTTAAAATTCTCTAACATTATCTAGATAGCAAGAATTTTTCCTGGGTAATATAACTTTTGAAATCAACTATTACTATTTCCAGAATTTAGAATTTTCTATTTCCCCTGTAAATAGAAAGAAAATTTTTCGTGGGTCTTAAATTATCTCCCAATTTTTGCTTTGAAGGTCCTAAAATATTGCAGATATTTTCTTTCAGATTCAAGGTATATTTGGAGTTTTAGAATTTCTAAAATCAGTTTTATATTTTAGCAATTTTCTTCTAGATAAATTTAAATCTAGAAGAAAATTGCTGAAATATAAAACTGATTTTAAAAATTCTAAAACTCCAAATATACCTTGAATCTGAAAGAAAATTGTGAATCATTCTGAATTCTAAGAAAACTTTTGGGAGTTTTAAATTTTTTCATTGATTTTTTTTTTAGATCTATAGAACTTTTATTTGTTTAATTGTGGAGGCGTTTACGTTGTGGTACATCTTGAATATACCGGAGAAAGAAAACTTTTATTTATTTTTCCTTCCAAGTTCCTTGAATTTTCTTTGAGTAATCTCAACTGCAGATTTCTAGAAATTAGAGGTAAAAGTTTGTATAAAGGACAAAACTCCTTCAAAGTTTTACCTTATCCGGCAAAATTTGCGAGGATCATATCATATGAACCTGTTTTTGTCTTGGGATCCCATTATAATTCATCTCTTGTCCGCTTAGGTTTGCATATATTTATTTCGGCTCGAAGTACTTCAACAACCTGAACTGCCAATTAACAAGTTACCTATAAATCACCTATATAATTCCCGTATACTATACACCACACTTTTATAAGAAGTCTATGTTTTTAGTTAAAGTCAATATTAGACCAGAAATCTTTACACAAATTCTGTCAAACCCTTTTTGGATATATTAACTATTACACACGATCGTTTGCCTCATGCCAAAATTTGGTCCTTCCAAGATGATCCAATAAATTATCTTTCGCCCTTCTCCTACGTCTTAAAAAAAACGCTTTCCCTTCCTGCTATTTTCATGTTGAATTTAAGGAATCTTTAAAGAATGCTTCCCTTTTCTACTAATTTGATGTTGAATTTTAAGAATTTTAAAAACTATCGATGTTGATCAAATTCTTGCATTAGGGTGAGATTTTGGTCTCCAAAAAATATAGGAATGACTAAAGAGCTCAGTAAACCTGGTTTAGTTATTTGGTTACTCTTTTGCTTTAGAGTGTAAAATCAGAATTTGAACAAATTTGGAATGATTGGTTTATTAGCTTAGATGAAGGTAATCTACTATACTTCACCTTCATCAGGTATAGAGTATCAACGTTATGAAGACAATGATTGGAAATAAAACTAAAGACCAATTTGTCATTGTTATATAGTGGAGATCATCATGTTCTCACGTTTAATTTAAAAAATCGATGACTTAACCGTCCATTACCATAAATCGAACACACACAGGAATGAAAGCATTGACCTCAAAAGAGACCCGAGTGATTTTCTCCGGCAAAAAGTCTTTTCTAATGATGAGACGTCGCGGTTTCCACGTTAATGATAAAATAATTATTGCGTGTATGTCCCCGCATCGGTCGGATAATAAGCGTTATTATCCGAGCCGATGCATACTTGTGTATAACCTCGAATCGAGAAAAATTCCATTCTCATCGCCGGTGGATTACATGTTATTGTGCGACTCGGCATTTCATGACCATTCTGTTAGACAAGACGGCCGGTATGCACAACAAGAGAAGATTATGTCATTGTAACTCCTCTTTATTTAGTAGACGTCAGGGTTTGATGCGAATTTATATTTCTTAGTCTTCAACGTTCAATCTTCGTTATCTTTTACATCTTTAGTATTTAAAGAACCAATACGATGAATAGAATTTGTTTTCGCTTGAAACTTATTTGCAATGTATTTATTTGTTTAACTGCTCATCCAACCTATAGTCTAACATTTTTGGACCAAAAATCAATTTGCTTGTTTTCCAAATTTTTGTAGTATTGTAGAAATTCCCATCATTAGAAAACACAGCAAAGATATTATAAACGTAATTCTATTTAATAAACAGAAGAAGAAGCAAAGAATAATTAAACATTTGGAAATTGAGGTAATCAATCACAATTATAAATTTTGGATTCATCTGGAAACGAAAATATGGTACAGTAAAAGGGATGCCATATCACACATCTTAAAACTAATTCGCACAAGACTGGTCATGCAGCACCACCTAGCAGAGTTTGACATCCTCGACTGAAATCTGAGAGAAAATTCCAACTTCATCTGACATCAACAATATATTAAACAAAAAGGAAAATTGAACACTAAGTATTTAATTAACTTATAATTTAAAAGGAAAGAAGAATGTTTTGATAGTGTACCAATTTAACAACTCGGCAAATTAAGAAGAAGGAATGAGAAATGAGGTAGTCATCATTTTGAAGATATCTTGAAGAACCTGCCTTCATTTTCTTCTTAATTCGTGGGGTTAGTAAATTCGTACACTATCACATTCTTCTTTGCTCTATTTTTTCCCGCCTTACTACGTACTATATGACCACGGACAACAACAATAATAAATAACTGTACGAAGTAAGCGGCACATTGTGAGTGCGAATGCCAGAGCAATTAGCCGCAAACTGGGACGTTCGCGCTTAAATTAATTACTCCAATTCCATCGTTTCATAACACGCCAATAAACCGTTTTTTAACACCAATTTCCATTCGACGGCATTTCTTTGTTGCGGTCACAGGTGCGACGGAAAAGCTCAGAAAACGTTCATAACGCTGAAGGAAATTGCTGCAACGGATTTCTGACATTAATGTTGCTGTTAATTGCGCAAGTTTGAATAAAATTATGTTAGTGATATGATACAAATAATGCTAATGGGAAATCTGCGTCGAATTACTCGGGTAATTAATGTGAAAACAAATGACAGAGACTTGCAGATAGCCTTGTTTATTGGAAAGTATTAGTTTTTTAATTGCCTTATCTTATATGAATTAAAACGAATATAATTATAGTTACAAGGAAATAAATATGATGCTAAAGAAAATAACATTATGGTTCCAAAAAAAGGTGAGTACAAAATATGCAAATTTCAAAATGAAAATATTCAATTTTTTGGAAAACTTGCTTCCTTAGATGGAGATTTCATTGAAGTTTCTAAAAACGGTAGTGACCTAAATGTTTCTATAAACCTATTTATAAGCTGCAGATTTTGTTAGACTAAATAATAATAGCAGTTTTTATTCAAATTTTTTGGAAATCTATGTTAAAGATTTCAAATTGCTGAAAATAGATTTGTCTTAAAACCTAAAATAGCGTTTTCCTGAGCTGAATATTTGGAAATGAAAACAAACTATGCAGAAAAGTTCAGACATAAATTTTGAAACCCCAGTTTCTCTCCCAAAATGAAGGTTTCACAAAACAGTGCTGCCTAAATCTTTCAAATAATCTATTTCTGAGATGCATATTGTTTTAACAAAAGTATAAACTTTGCAAACTTTAAGTTGTTTAAAATAATTCTTAATCCATTCTATTGCCTTTTTTGTAGACTAAAGATTTTAAAGATAAAATACCGTGATTTAAAAATTAGGCACTTTTTTTTTCTCAAAAACAACTTAAATTCTTTGGTTAAATAGTAAAGAATATTTTTGGAAATACTCTTTTTCTTAAGATGAAGATTTCAAATTGCTGATTTGAATCCTTTAAATAACTGTTTCCTAAATTAAAGATCTTGGGAATGAAAACAAACAATTTATACTTTAATTTCCTAATAATAGATCTTAGCCAAATCCTTTAAATAGCTTTTTTCTAATCATCAGGTTCTGAAGATAAAGTTTTTAGAAATTAAAACACAAATTGAAGCTTAACTCGAATACATTGTTTCCTTATCCTCATATGATTTGAATTGTTAAAAATCCTTTAAATTGTCTCCTTCTTAAGCTGAATATTTTAAACTTCTAAAAATCCTTTAAATTGTCTCCTTCTTAAGCTGAACATTTTAAACTTCTAAAAATAGTTCTGATCTATACCTTTATTTCTAAATTGCAGATTTCAAATTAATAAAAATAGTTCTTACTGAAATCCTATTAATTGCCTTTTTTTCTAGATTCAAATTCAAATTGGTATAAGAAGTACTGACACAAATCCAATGAATTACCAATTTTCTAATCAAATACTTTGAATTGCCTGATCCTAATCTAAAGATTTAAAATTGTTAAAAACGATTTATTTGAATCCTTTTGGCTTCCTTTTCTAAACTAAAATGACTTTCTGAAAATAGTTGTGACCTAAATCTTTCTAATAATAAAGTATTTTAGAGGAAATCAATCTAAGCAAATTTCATATTATTTAATTTAATGGTTCTCAGTAAAATCCTTTTAACTGCCTTCTTTTCTGTACTGAAGATTTTTAAAATAAAAAACAGTGCAGATTTAAATCCTTTGGATTGATTCATTCGTAACGTAAAGATTTTGGAGAATTAAACAAACAAATTTAAAAATTTTATAAGGAATCTTGAATCCTTTGGATTGGTTCATTCCTAACGTAAAGATTTTGAAGATTTAAACAAATTATGTAGACTTCAAATACTTTAAATTATTTTATTCTAATCTAATTGTTAAAAATAGTTTTTAGTTAAATTCTTCAAATTGCCTCTTTCTTAAGATGTAGATTGCAAATTACTGAAAATAATTATGACCTAAATCCTTTAAATAACTTTTTTCCTAAGTTACAGATTTTGGAAATGAAAACAAATAATGAAAATTTTAAATTGTTAAGATTATTCCTTTAGACTGTCTCTTTTCTAAACTAAGAATTTTAAGCATAAAAAACTAGGCAGATTTCAAATTAGTAAAAGAAATTCTAACTAAAATCCTTTAGATACCTTCTTTTCAAGAAAAACATTTTTGAGATTAAATCGAATTATTCAGACTTGATTAAAAAGGTTTAAACTGAAAAAAATATTTAAACCATTTCCTCCCTTTCCACCTTCCCTTTCCTCTCCATACTCCGTCCTTTCCCTTATTTGGCTAATGTTTGAATAAGTCTTTTAAATATAAATGGCACAACTATGACATGAAGCGCTTAGAAAGCAAAACAAACTTTGCAGATTTTGGATTGTTAAAAAAATAGTTCTTACTCAAAGTTTCAGAATGGCAAATTACCAAGATCAAATTTTTTTAAATAATAAATGTAATAGATTGCAAGTATTATAATTGCCAAAAATAGTAAGGGTTGTTTACAATGAGGCAATTGGTTAGTTTCACAATTTTGTAAACAATCCTTAATATTATAAATGTTTCACCATACGAGAACCAGATTCAAGAAATGCTAAAAATTGTTCTAACTAAAATCTTTCGATGTCCTTTCATAAGCAGAAAATGTTTAAAATGAAAGCAAACAATAAATATTTAAAATCACAGAAAACTTTTTGATCTGAATTCTTTGGATAACTTTTTCAGAAGTTCTCTGAAGATTGATATATCGAAAATAAATTATGAAGATTTTAAATTACCAAATATATTTTCGACTGCAACACTTTTAATGACCTCAGACTTAAGCTAAAGATTTTGGATGAAAGTAGCCTTACGTTCTTATTTAAATCATAAGCTATCGGGTTTTAAGTTGCTAAAAAATTCAACTCAATTACCTTTTTTCTAAGCTGAAAATTTAGTTAATTTTAAAAAATACGGCGGCATTAAATTTTATTAAGCTTGAAGCATTTAAATTGCCTTTTTTCTAAAGTAAACATTTTAAAGTTAAAAAGAATATATTCATATTTCGAACTCGTAACTTTGAATTACTCTTTTATAAGTTGAACAGTTTTAACACTTTCAACACTCTAAATTAAGTATTAAAAAAAAAAGAAGTATTCAGATTTTAAATTGATAAAAATATATCTCTCCAAATCCTTCCAATTACGTAGAAAGTTGTATGCTGAAAATTTTTAAGTTAAAAGCAATCTAAATGCCAAAATTTAAAAAATAACGATTTCATTAGGATATTAAGATAATTTTTAAGATAAAAACAAGCTGCAAAGGTTTTGAATTCCTAAATTTCATTTTGGCCTAGCCAATTTAATCAACCTTTTTTCTATCTGAACGTTATAGAACTGAAAACACACTGCATGCAATCATTTTGCTACAAATTAATTTTGATTACCCTAAATATTGGATTGATGAGGCCGTTACTTGTTGAAACTCCATATTATCACTTAATAATCTTAATTAAGCTAAATAAATATCTTCTTTGAGTGCCCTCTCTTCAGGTTGGCAATCATTTGTTTATACTCGTGCGCAAATTGTATCAAGCTGCGAAGGTTTTAAATTCTTAAAAACCGTTTTGGCCTAGATAATTTAAAAAAACTTTTTTCTATCTAAATAAATATCGAATTCTTCTTCTTTGAGGCGACCATATAATTATACTCTTTCCGAACTTGCGCAAATCGTATCAGTGTGGGAGCATCATTGATTCCGAACCATTGCATTTGGATTACTGTTTTTCTAAGCTGAATATTTTGATGATAAAAGAAACTGTACAGATTTCTAACTCTCTAAACTAAATCTGCCTTTTGAATTACCTCCTCTGGAGATGAAAACAAATTATATACACTTCAAATTTATGAAAACATTTAAAAAGAATTCGTACTTTGATAGTATTTTGATTAACTTTCTTCAAAGCTAAATATTTTATAGATAACTAAAAGAAAATTTCCTTCGATAAACCTCTCTTTATCTAAGCTTAAGATTTTATAGATAATAAAAAAGTACAAATTTTACTGAAGATTATGTTCTCTTATATTTTGGATTACCTATTCTTTTAGGTAGAAAATTTTGAAAAAGAAAGCATGCCATGCAAAAATGAAAATTTAAAAAAATAATTATGTCTCGATCTTTTAGATTACTTTAGAACTAAAATCTTATGTTACTCATGAAAATATATTGTCAAATTCCAAATAAATAGCAAGGATGAAACTGCCAATACTACAAGTGTATTAAACAAACTTATTTTAGATTACTTTTCTTCCGATGTTAAGTTTTTGAAGATTGAAATAAGGTACAATAATAAGCTGCTAAGACAATTTTCACTTTAATAATTTGGTTTTACGAATTTCGTAAGCTAAATATTTTGGGAATGAAAATACACTATGCAGATAATAAATTGTCAAAAACGGTTCTAGTTAAATTCTTTTGGATATCCTTTTTATCGCGTTGAAGATTTTAGGGATAAAAATACACTTAAAATTGCTATGAACATTTCTGTCATAAATTTCTTGAATTGCCTATTTTTTAGGTTGGTTATTTTAGAAGAGGAAACAAAGCAAGTTACGAATTACTAAACAAAATTACGACGTTTTGAATTATCTTACTTCCAAGAATGAAAAATATTTGCAAATGTATTTAGTTAAAATAGATTTAGTTTACATCAAAACAATTTTTACTTATGATGATTGAAATTATTAAAAACATTTCTCTTCTTTTTTACCAAATTGAAGAGATTTATATAAAACGTAATTTTTGTTCAAATCATAGCATCAAGAATGTGTTTATTTTAAATAATTTAACTAACGCAACTATTTTTTTAATTTATAATTTTAATATCTTTTGATTTCTAATTATTGTAACGCACGTAATAATATTAAAACTGATACTGTGGAAACCAGATTATCTTCTTTTAGGTGGCTAAAAAATACGGAAGCTGGATACGGCAAGTTTTAGAACGATCAGAAATTAATAAATTATAATAAAACGAACATAATAAATAAATTAAAAGAGATACCGTCACGCTATACCAAAGAAATGTTAGAAAAGCAATGATGCACGACAATAAAGATACGCTTAGTAAGAATGTTTGCAAGTCATGCAAATTCAATTAATTATATAATACATCAATCAGTACGTTCTCTAAATGAGTAGCCAAAATTATATATAACTAAATAATAGTTTTTATAAACCTTTTTTTTTAATTTAGGTAACTCATTTTTTTTATTCTTGAAATGATGACTTGATTAATAATTTAAAATAGGAGTGATAATTGTTATAACAACTCAAGTTAATTTAGGTAAAGAATTAATAAACACTTGATTTGTTTCACTAAATTATTGTTATAATGTTATATAAGTTATTGACTTACCGATGTAGCAAAATAATAATTTAGAAAAGTTGTCTTACCTGAAACAAACAAAAAATAATTAATTACATTGTTTTATTCAATTGAGAATAAAATTAATTTTATGACGATTTTTGGTCATTATTTATGAAATCGAAAATATATTATATTTCAATATTCTATTATAAGATCAATTATTTATTCTTCAAAAAAAAGAAGTAGCTCTAGGTAAAGATTGAACATGATCCCAAGAAAAGGGGAAGGTGGTAGTTAGATAACAAACGGAGCATAAGAATATATTTTGTTGGACATATGACAAAATGTATACATGGTATATATATAAAGGTTGGTCGGAAAAGCAGAAAATACAACATATTAAAATATCAAGAGTCTATAAGATGATGCCAATAAATATAGTTTAAGTTCACTTAAACATAATTCAGGACTACATAAAAGATAGGTAGATTAATGCAGAAACGGAGAATGAGGTCGAAATACCACATGAATTACCAGAAGTTTTAATACTTGAGGCCAAACACTCGATGGTGTACTAAAGCTAAACTTAGAGGATAACATAGACATAATTGATTAGGATGGCCAACGAGTATTCAATGTAAGAGTTCAACATGCTCTCTAAAAAATGGAAATTGTGGTTCTAGCAGGAAAAAATGGTAAAAGAAATAAAGTTAGAGACAAGAGAAATGCCGCCAAAAGGAGTAGTAGATAATTGTGATGAATATAGGATACAGGCCATACATGAAACATCATATAAAAAGGGCAAATATAATCTTCGTAGCACTGACTAGGTTTTTAAAAAATTGCAAACGACATTAAAATACTAAAAGTATTTTAGGATTTTGTCCATAAAATTGGTTCAGATTCATTTAGAACACAATATAAGACTACCTAAAAGATACAAATATCATAAATTAGGAATGAGATCTAGATATCATTTCGATTGAACTAATACAAAAAATTTAAACCAAAAAATTAATTCAAAATAAATAAAACAATTTAGCTAGCAAAGATACATTTTTGTCTCACCTTAAATTCAAGACAAGGGCTGAAAGACCTCAGGTCTATAGCCCAGACGGACTAACACCATTTATTTATTTGTTTGTTAAATGCTATTATGTATTGTAAGTGTGTCCAAATAAAGATTATTGTATATAAAACAATTCTCTATGTTGGTACCACTTTTTTAATATTATTGTTTGATAATGAAAAGTTGAAATTGTCGAAACTATAGTTACAAGTGTAAATAAAAACGTTAATTGTTTTATTTATTTTGAATTTTCAAAATGCATCACAAAGTCAAAGCCTCCACAATTATTTCAAAAAATTAATATAGAGTTAGAAGAAACAGTGGTAGATAACAAGGACAAACGATTCTTGGGTATGAATATAAGACACTACCTAAGAATCTACATCATATAGAAAGTATGGTAACAAAGACAGAAACAACAATTCATTAAACAAAAAAATGTTGACGACCGCTAAAATAGCAAGAGTATATAGGAAAGTATCCACAAAGGTGGTTCAGGTAATAGCGGAGATAATGTCAATTTGTCTCCAAATGTATATAAAAACTCTTGAAAAATAATTCAGACAGAAAAAAGTCATTAAATAGGAATACAAAATGGCAATAAAACAATTGACGAAATAAATAAAGGCACTAAAAAACAGAGCTTGTACATAACTCAATTTATTTTTAAATATGATGATAAGATTGTAAAAGAGAAACTGAAGGAATGTCTGGAGATGCTTACAAATGAAGAAAACAGAAAGTAAGATTTAATCTGACACCAAAAGAAGTAATTAAATAGATTAAGGAGAATTGTAGCTAAGATAAAATATACAAACCAATGCGAATTTAAGCTGACTATAATGAAATGTAATGCCAAAAGTAAACCATAATTCGCAAAGTTTTGTGGACGAAAGCAACATACTGGCAGATCTTTCTCCACATCATTAACACTAGGTTAGGTTTGGTTAGATTTGGTTTAGCCATATAAAATTAACATAACCTAGTGTGAATTTGTGTAGATTAGGGACAGTTAGTAAATTAGACATATTTTTAAAATAAAAAGATGAAGGAGAAACTCAAATTCAGCTAAGCAAATAAAAAGAATATGAGAAGGTAAGCTCATCATCAAGTAATGTCAGAAATAAATCATAATACCAGGGAGTTTTGTAAATGTACTTCACTCAGGCTGACTAATCGTTATATATTCACCTTCACAACAACAAAAATGATAAGTTAGGTTAGTTTAAGTTAACATTGGGTTTCGAGGCGTACAGGGAGTTTGCCCTCTGCAACCCCATCACTGTGGCATCGACCATGAAAAAAGTTAAAGTTAAGTTGGTTAAAAAAGGAGTGTGTATCTGCTAGATGTGGAAAGAGAAATCGGGGATAGACTGGTCAAGTAGCTGGAGACTATCCAGTCGTAAATATGGTTTCCAAAAGGGCAAATCGAGGCCAGCAGGCGAAGCCAACACTGGCCCGCTAAGAAGATGATGGCACTGCCTTACGACAACCGTGGATGTCAAGAACGCTTTTAACTTAATTCCCTGGTTCACCATAGTGGAGACCCTAGAGAAGCGGGATATTCTAGGTAGTCTAGAAGAGAAGAGACTAAATAGTCTGCCTATAATCATGTAATAAAATGTAAATATGTATGTAATCTGTAAGATGATAATGTATGTATGTAGCATTAAATAATAAATATAAGACAAATGGTACGACGGCGAGGAGGCTCCAGCGAAGTTATGTCGCAGTTCCACTGGTGTCCTTATTTGAGGGGGGCACTGTTGGTCGTGTGCGGCAATCACGTCCCATTAAAAAAAATAAGGTAGTCTACCTCACACCTCTTCCCCCACGAGCGCGATTTTCATTGGAAGGAAGCAATAGTGCACCAACTACCTGGACGGAAAAGGGGTCCCCCAGGTTTCTGTCTTTAGTTAAAAAAAGTTGCACTAAATTTCCATACACCACATACAACAGTGATAATTAAAACAATAATAGTGCGGCAGTACTGTATTATTGTTTATTTATCAATAACAGCCTAAAAACCAATTTGACCTATTTTGGATAACATCAGCGTAGCGAGTTGATGCACTGTGGAACTTAGCCTACGAAGGCTGGAACTGGGAATGCCGCATGGGGTGTACATGATCGGATTTGTTGTCTATCATAATAGTCACCAGAAACAGGTAGATAGAGGATGTCGTAAGGCTGATGAAGAAAGCGACGCAACGGCCGAGAAAACATTAACAGACTAAACACATTATTTCCACATATTGAAATATCAATTAATTTAATGGAAATAGTATTTTATTTAAAGGACAAATGAGCTTAAGAGCTTAATAATAGCCGCCAGAAGAACACCAATGATGGATTCTTCACGAGAATAGGCTGAATGAGTCCGAGTTGAAGAATATTTCAAAGAAATAAATTCCACCCTGGTCTCTTCAAATAAAATTATAGTAATAGTATTCATAGTAGTATGTATACTTATATATAGAATAATTTAGAAAGAGAAACAAATCTGGATTTGGATCGAGTTTGCCAAGGGTGATCAAATCATTGATCAGAGCACCTCAGGTCACCGTGATTCTATCACTCATTTATCCACCCAAGGTGACGAGCAAAGGCACAACGCTTGGAGGGGTTTCCCTAATGTTGGCCATGTTCGGCCAGAGCTCCTCTAGCATGGACTCTCTAAGGTGGGCGAGAGCCGGGCAGGTGGTAAAGAGAAACTAAGCAAACAATAAATAAATAAAACGATGACTTTTGAGACGTTTCACGGGAACAAGACGGATAAATCGCACTATTGACATCTCGGCCCACAATGTGGCAGTGGGAAGGCCAACAAAGTACCTAGGGGTCACGATCGAGACGAACCACTTGTGCAGCAGCAAAATAGCAGAAGCGGCTGGAGCAGCCCGATCCACCAAGGCCATCTCGTGCCTCTAGGCGAACATCGACGTCGGAGGGCAAGAGAAGGATGCTGCTGGGAGTCGCGCGTAACAAACTATTGTACACCGTCCCAGTATGGGCGAGGTGAATGGAGGCGAAGAAGACAAGAAGACGGGTTAAGCGGACCTCTGAGAGCTGGAGCCATTCAACCCGAGGGTGCCGCACGATCTATACGGAAGCTCTCTCCAAGTCCCCCTGGACTTTGAGATGGTGGCGAGAGACGGAGGCGAAGAGCGCCGAAAAATACAAGCCCGATTAGAGACAGATAGGCCATGGCAAGAGGGAGGGGATGCCAACAACGAGAAAAGCGTTTGAAGGTGGAAGCTGCACAAAATCGGAAAATCCTTTGGGAAGGTGTATCCTTGGTGCGAGGGAAAAGATGGTCAGATTGGTATATGTTGTGTTAAATTAGTTGATGTCATGTTCTTTAATGTAAGCCAAACTTGTAACTATTGGTGTTTTTTAATCGATGGTGCGATGCGATTATTCACAAAAATGTTCTAATGGATTTTCTATACATGTATTTTCCATCAATATCCGTTTTAGAAACAATCTTTAGACATAGTTATTAATATTAAAAATTACTAATACTTAAAATAACAATGCTGTTAACAACAGCAAACTCCAAATTAAGACAAATATTTAAGAAATGGATTGAGATAATTAATATTCTCGACCAAATTGTGGTTTAGACATTGCACCAATTTTCTTTTATACAAGACGAGATTACGTGGCGACGAAGAATGAAATGGCCAAGAGCACTGAGAAACGCGAGTCCGAATGAAGACTTATATAGACTACATTATAGACCAGTGGCATGAGCGATTGGATGCGATTGGATGCCAACAACGAGAAAAGCGTCTGAACGTAAGGGCTACACAAAATTGCCTATGGGGAGGAGTGTCCTTGGTGCGAGAGAGGAGGTGGAGGACGTAGGGAACATCTTTTTTGAATGCCGCGGCGGTTGGAACGGGAAGAGCTGAGCTGAGGGAATTAGGTAGGCCGGTGGAGTCAGAAAGCCTAATTATTTACATGCTCGAAAACAAGGAGAATAGGCCGTGGTTGACCAGACGGCTAGAGACAACCTGGAAGACAAAGAAGTTTTTCTCTCTAGGGTAACTGGGGCGAATGAGAAGGAAGAAGATAAAGAAGAAAAAGAATGAAGGGCCGGAGGAGAAAAAGCAATGATGCCACTGGTGTATAGGCTACCACCAAATCGGTCGGCTACTATGAACGAGTAACACTCGCGGCGCCGTAGAAATTCTTAGAACTGGAACTTCTTTTATTAACATCTGAGCCCTCGCGCAAATATACAAGGCGGCACGGTGAATTTATCAGAGTGACAACCTCTTAAGTAGGATCAAGTCCATCAAAAAAAAGTTTACATTCGGTTATCTTATTATTTTAATTAAGTTTAGAGAAGATCAGCTAAAGTTAATTAAGTAGAAGTTGTTAAGTACGATTATAAGAATTCAGCTGAGTTTTAAAGGTGAACAAGAAAAGACAACCGTGGGGTTTAGAGTTAATTACTTGAAACTAATTCCCGAAGCGAATCTCAAATTGCTAAGTGAAAGACAGGTTTTGAGAAGTCTTTATTACAGACTGGTAGATCTTCCTTTATACCATAAAATAGCTCCGATTAATGGTTTTCGTTATGTTAGTTTTGATTAAGTCATAAAACTTTAATGTAAGTTGGTGTAAATTGGGTAAAGTTTATTAAGTTTGCAAATAAGTTAGTAAGCCAAGAAAAGAGTTTGTGGAGTAATTCACCAAGAATTAAATCATAAATCGAAGACTTTGAGAACTCCATACTGAAACTGACAGATATTTTCTATACTACTATGTCGGGTTGGTTTATATGTTGCGTTGACTCTGTTTTAGTCATGTTACTTTAATGCAAGCCAAACTGGTAACTATTGGTATTTTTGAATCAGTGGTGGTATATTGGGTGAGCTAATAACATCAGTTTTTTTCCTAGGTTATATTGTTGAATTGATCTAAATGATTGTTTCAGAAGTTACACGATTTTTACAATAGACTGTGTAAGATATTGAAATCTTAACTCTTAAGTAGTTTACCTAGCGAGTTATCCTGCGATAACTAACGAAAATTTCCTAATGAATATACGGTATTTCCATCAATATTTGTTTTAGAAACATTCTTTTGTGAATGTTTAAACGGAGGACTAGATTTTTTTTATTCAAGAATTAAAATTTTGCAAAATTGTAGGGTACACAATTTTCATATTATTATATCTGAAGTAGTCGACTTAAATAGACATAATTTGCTTTTTAATCCATAATAAATAAGTTTGATTAATTGCGTTTCTGAGTTTACTGAAATAATTTTTGGAAAAATGTAAATATTCATCTATTTGCATCATCTCCAAAGGAAAAATCGATTCAATTTTTTGTAATTTCGCCTATATTATTTGACGTTCTTTTGCCGAAGAAAAAAATTAGAAAATATCTTGGGTATTATTTTCTTGGCAAACCTCTTGTATTTAATATAGTAGCTTATTGGTGGTGAATAATATTTTTCTTTCCACATGATTCACGTGCACGTTTCGAATGTGGAGAGAACATTGAATACTGACGTTAATTGACCTTTCACCTTGGTTATACATCCCTTGTGACCTCATTCTGTAATCCACGATGCGGCTGCAATGTGAACAATTAGCGGCTTAAATCCAGCGGACCAGGAACAAGTTAAATTAAAACTTATCGTCCGAAAGATTTTAAAATCCGCGTTTAAGGCAAATGAATTCAATCTATTATACAATGGTATATATTTCAACTGAGCTTCAAAATCGACTTTTCTAAAGCAAACTTTTTGAAAATGTTATGTATTTATTTTTGAAAGCTTATCTTAGAGGCACTGAATTGAAAAATTCACTATGTTTTAACCACAAATAATTATTGTAAAAATATTATATAACGTGTAGGCACAATTATATAAATCTAAACAACACAGCACGACTCGAGTTTCGACGTTTTATCGTCATTATCAAGTGAATTATAAATTGATGAAATTGTTATTTTATACTAGCTATTTTGGGGTGAGGGAATATACCTGCCGCTAATTGTTTGCGGATTATCTCGGGAGGGTAGTACCAGATTAAAAAGTGGCGAAAAGATTAGTTCGGTCTGCTCATTAAGAAGATTTACCGACGGATTACGGCTCTGTTTGAAAATTTCCAATGACTCCAGGAGATTAAGCTTAGCGCCCTTGTTGCAATTATGCAAGATTTTTAGATTATTTATATCCGGGAATTGGTGTTTGCATTCTAAACAATGATTTGAAAAAGAGCTAGTGTCTTGATTAAGACGAAAAGCACGATGATGTTCGGAAAAACGAGTTGATACACTTCGTCCTGTTTGACCTACATACACACTATTGCATTCTGAACAACGGATCTCATACACCCCAGATTTTTTAAGAGGATCGACTTTATCTTTGGCATTGAATAGCATGTTTGATAATTTTCCAGGAGGTTTAAACGCTACTTGAAGATTCTCTTTTCGAAAAATATTAGCAATCTGTTCGCTGGTTTTTCCAAAGTATGTGAGCGGAATGAACGATGTATTTGAATTAGCTATTTTCGGATATATTAAAACCCTTGTGGTTTGATGACGTTTTTTGTTTATTAGGTTTTGAATGAGGTTCGTGGGGAAACCATTGTCACTGGCAATTGAAATTATTTTATTTAATTCTGTGGCTCTTCTGTCAGTAGTTAAGGGGATGGAGAAAGCTCTATGTATCATTGAGTGATATGCAGCCAGTTTGTGTGACAACGGGTGATTTGAGACAAATGGGATTGTTGAGTTGACGTTAGTAGGCTTCCTGTATATATCAAATTCAATTTTATTATTTTGGTGGATTAACGTTAAATCCAAAAAGTTAATTTTGTTGTTATTTTCTATTTCTAGAGTGAATTTAATTTTAAATGTGTTTTTTGGCAAAATCACGCGAGAAAATCTTTTCTTCGATATTGGACATGAATATTACGGTCGCAACCATTCTCTTTATTATCTTAGAGGTTTTAACCTATTTTCTTAAAGGAATTGTAAGTGATTTTTTTTCTTCCTTTCAAGTTTTTTTAAAATCAGAATTAAGGTGTTATATAATGGCCAACAATAATTTATGTTAATATTTCACATTAGTGTCGTTTTATGAATTTAACAAATGGTCACCTAAATTAGATTAAATTACATAATATTTTTAGAACTAATAAATAATTCCGTTTCAGAAATTCAATCGATAGGTAATTTACATGCCACCACCTAATTTCTGAGAAGTGCAAAAACCAATGTTCGTTAAACTTAATGCAAATCGTACAAAACGCGGTGAAAAAAAAAACGAGTCGATCTCGTCTCAATTAAAATCTCGACAGGTTCGAGGCCCATTCATCGCCATTTTTATGGGCTCCTTGGTGCTGAGGTGAACGCTCCAGCGCTCTGGCTGCTCTCATACGGGTGTAAAAGGTGTATCCAATTAGTGACGAGAAATTAAAAAAAAGGCATCATCGGCGATCAGTTAGTTAATGAATTCTTCAAGAATATGAGACGAAGAAGGAGAACCGGGCCTGTGCAGTTAATGTAAACGCGGAGGTTGGCCGAGAGTGGACTCCGGGCCGGATGTGAGGTGTGCCCCGGGTAATGGATGAATATCATTTTTTTTCCTTCCTCATCCTGAGCCGCGACTTGCTAATCCAGTTTGGCAAACGGGTACGCGGGATTGCGTGGCGTGATGGTTTATTTGAGATATCTAGAATGCTTAGGTTGTCAAAAAGGTGTGTGGAATTATCACTTTGGTGTAAAAAAAAAATTAGAAATCAATTGTTTTCTAAAGCAAATTTGCTGATATCATTTTTTACCTATCAAAAACTTACTCTGTGATCATACCACGAACGTATAGTTTACTATTCTCGCTGTCAAAGTTATAACCAACCTATAAGTAAACTGTTGTATGTGACAGTAATAAATTTCGCGGTTCTGAACCTGAAGCGTCTGGTCCAAATATAGAAAGCGCGTTTGAAAATTACCGAGAAGGCATTTTCTTCTCAAATATTCCATTGGCACATCTTTCCATCAGGCCATGTAGAGAAAAGAAAATCCGAGAAGCGGTTTTAATTCGAGGAAAAGCAGTGCATTGACACCGCGCACCATCGGAGATGACTTTTTCATCGCATTCCACCTCTTCACGGCGTTAGGTGCGCAACATCCGGCGATCGAAATCACCTAATTACGACATCATTTCGTGTACGTCGGGTGTTCGTTTGGTAGGAACACCTCGGGCCCAAGAATTTGACGTTTCTACAGTTATCCGCGATAATTTCCTTCGTTAACCACTATAATAAGTCGAGGTCGTTAGTCCATCAAACCGATGATGAAATTTTTGGATGAATCGATTTTCGTAATTGATCGCCATAAAAATCGATTGACTTCTGTAAATCGTTGATATCCTTAATTAATAATTTTGTGGTAGATAATCAAAAAAATTCCAAAAATATGTAGGCAAAAAGTTTTTTTTCTTTAATTAATTCAAATTTTAATCAAAATTAATTAAGCGATTAGATGATGATAATATCTGAAATAATAATATAAAAGAAAAAGATCATAATCATTAATTATGTATAATTAAAAAGATATCAAACTATTTTAGAATATTTTGTTGACCATCTTCTCTCTTTCATCATCATCACGTGGTAATCCACAATCTACATCAAAACACTTACTACGTGTTTTAATAATACAATTGAAATGAGAATGGCTCGTTATTCTTCCTAAATGGCGTATATTAGAGCTCTAATTGTTTCTTACTTAACCGTTGCGCTACGGTTGACCCTCTTCAGATTGTAAATTATATTTCCTATTATTTACGGTTATTTTTGGGGTTATGAGAATGTAACACTGCAGCTGTGCGTAGTAGCAGACAGGTCAGCCCAGACTATATCATGTGCACTCCATTGTGATGTAATTGTGCTTCATAAAATATTCCAAATTGAATCTCAATAACGGTATATACAATGGCCGGCCTGGAATTCGTCATCGTGCGACATGATTTCTGTCTTCGTACAGAATCAAATACGAGAAATTGCTTATTTGGATTTGTTATGCTGGATTAAAATGAGCTGATTTGAAAATGAAATACATTTTCTTGCCTAGTTTTATTAAACAATAAATGTTCATTTCTGTCTTTTCATTTTTAATTGATTATCTCTACCTAACTCAATATACTTAAGTTATAAGAATCGATTTAATTTTTCTTATTGGTTTTATATTTTTCTAAATAGGTAATTGTGGAGGCTTTTACTTTGCTATATATTTTGATAGTTCAAATAGAACCAAAAAGTGTTTTTGTATCACTTCTTCCTTTCATAAAAAAGTGATAACAAAAATGTTGGCCAAATGTACATTATTATTATTAAGATAAATTTTAAAGTATAAATGAGAGATTTTGTTTTATTAGAGAAAGTTTTTTAACTTCGAAAATGTTGGGGGATTATATGATAACTTAGAACTGTATCACTTCTGTGATAATCCACTCAATCCAATCTTCTTGCCAGCTCAAAAACCATCAAAAGGTTTGATAATCTATGGCAACCATGGTATATCTAGATTAGATGCTCTTAATTTCGTCATTGCCCAGATGATGAATATTTCCTCTTTCACTTTTCTGGAGGCATTAATAAGCGGGTGTTTTACTCGCCCCTGAACTAAAACTGCTTCAACAATATAAGCGCTAGCATACACCGAATGGTTAAATCAGTTGTTCATAAAACGAGTGCAGATTAAATCAGAACTTTCTTTAATACCTTGAACATCATATCTTCTTCCTCTCTTCATTTCACATTTTTACTGGTTGTACTACTCAGAACCGTTTAGATATTCCCAGACATATATATCTGATTTCAATTAGCTTCAAGCAGTTCCTGGACCTGATCTTCTGGTGAATGGAGTCTACTTTTCCCGATTGGGTATTAATCCGTCCTTCATGATGCAGTGCTCTAATAATCGTATAGATTAGGAGAAAAACGTGTTCTTTTCTCTGTCAGTAGAAACATTGCATTTTCGTAATGCTGTTTTTATGTAGGTGATGTTATCCAGATATATTATAATTAAATCATCTTAATAGCCAAATATGCATGATAAGAAAATTCATTCTAAATTTATTCATCCACTGTATTAAGCCAAATAAAATTGTTTTTAATTTTGCGTTTCACATGTAGTTAATTAGTAACGCTTGGAAGTGAGTAAACATCCAAAAAGAGGACTATGCTGAGTTTCTAAAATCTGTACCCTCCACTTTCTTTGAGATTATAACTACATGTGTAGCTATCTATATCATATTCTGTCGAATAATTTGAGTTCTTTTTTCAATGCTGCTTGTCGAATAGCAGAGAACTGATACGAACGTATGACTATCGTTGTATCTTGTGTTAATACTTATAGTAGGTGGGCCCCATAACTCCAATGAATCAATATATCCTCATGTAAAGGTGCATTACTAATAATGTTTAGACCTTCTTGATTATGCAGGGAAATATTGTGGGAGTGCTCCGGACTTATCGGCTTTAGAATCAGTCGATGCACCCAAGTGAATACATACTAGCCCTCTATTATCTTGAATATTTCCCGCAACAATAGCGGCAGCAACTTGGTACTTAATCATTTCTGCGATCATCAATAAGTTTAGAGTTACCCAATCTCAATCTCCAGGAATATATTATATTCACATTCATACTAGTTGGATGATTAAGAGCCTTTGAGACATTCACAGATTTTGGTTTAATTCATCAATTTTCACCTGCATATTTAGAGGACTTTAATCAACTCAGTTGAAATGTTTTTGACTTGAGAAAAAGAAGTTCGTTTGGCTTTTTGTGCCTACGAACACGCAGAAGTTATTTCTTTAATTTTCGAAAAGTGGCCTAATACACTTCAGATTTGATCGTTTGACCATGAAGAAAGACGTCGAACAGAATAACCCCTTCAGAATCCTAGAAGACCGCAGCTATACTGAAGATATGGCTTTAAACTGGAATGGGAGTAGGTGTGATTCCATTCCATTGCCATTTTGTTTCGGATTCGAAGTTATGACCCCATGTTTCATCGCAGAATAACCCCTTCAAAATCCTAGAAGACCGTAGCTATCACTTTACGCTGAAGATACGGCTTTAAACTGGAAGGGGAGTGAATGTGACGCCATGCCATTGCCATTTTATTTCGGATTCGAAATGACCCCCTGTTCATCGCCTGAAACAATGTTCGACAAAAAATTGTCACGATCAGCCTCATATCAGATCCAACGATTCACCGTGCTTTTGTCAACTGCCAGATTTCCATAGACATTCTGCAACCACCTATGAATATCTGAGATACTATTGTTTTCCTCCAAAAGAAATTCAATCACTTCACGTTGTTTGGAACGCACCTCCGTTACAGACGCCATTTTAGTAGCTACATATAGCGATGTCACCTATCGGAAATTAATGAAACTATGAGAAGCGGGAATATTGAATGCTGTTGCACACGAAATGTTCAGGTTTTTCAACCAAACGTGGTTGAGAAAAAAAATATGTTGCATTTTCTGTATTATGTATATATTTTTATATTTGTAGAAATCAAAATGATTTATTATTATTACTATTGAACTCCCTCGTATGAGTACCGGAAGAAAGTGTTTACTAGAGGCAGATAATTTACTTTTATTACATTGAAATTTTCCTCTCTAAATTAGAATTTTTTTAACCAATGAAGAAGAAATATTTAAAAAAATAGTTGTAAGCACGAATTTGCACGCTTACGCTTTGAAAATCCACTTGACTTAAAATTTAAAACTGTGAGTTTAAGGTAAGAGTGCAGTCAACTATTCCTTCCAGTTCCTTCCATATCAAAATTTCCTTTAAAATGTTTTAACAAGTGAGCAAAAAGTCAATGAAGTATAATAAATTATCATTTCGTGTCAATTTCCAAAATATTAAAGATATAACTGTCAATCATGATGAAATAGTCAAGGTTTGCTTAGAATTATTTTTTATATATCAACGAATAATATAATAGTAGCCTTCTTTCAAAAATACTATGTTTAAGACCATGTCTTAACTTAATCAACACGATATAATTTTTCTTTTTCTTAAAGACCCAACAGCATCGCCAAAAAAACTAATCAGCGTTTGGGTGAGTGACCGGTAATTGTATTCATTCTCGAAGTTATATTCTTAGATTAGAGAATTTGACTCTTTAATGTCTTGAGGATTGTTATGCAAATGTCAAAAGTTCTAATCCGCATGCTTAAGCTAATAAATTCTTTGCTCTGTATTCTATTCTTGGATTTTAAGAGTTTGACTCTGAATTTCGCAGTGGTTTTTCTATACAAATGACATAAACGTGAAATGCCAAACAAACCTAATTATTAAATTCCACTTCATTAAATTGTTAGATTTCAGTGTTTGACTCGGTAGTGTATAGAGGTTTGCTATACAAATGTAATGTACATGAAGTGATAATCTGCATGCTTCATCAATTCCTTTGTATTCTATTCTTAGACTTTGCGTTTGACTCTGTAGTCCACTATACAATTGTTATAAACTTGAAGCTCCAATCTTAAGGGATTTTCAACAAGAACTTTGTTCTTAAAAACAAAATAAAACAAAGAATTTGGACGAAAATAATTCAAACTATTATTGATTAGAAAAAGTAAGGTTTGGAAATTTTAAACGAAAAATGATATCGGGCAAATGTTCACCACAACCACGTTTACAGATGTCGAATCTGTCATTAATATGTTTAATCACGAAAAATCGTTGGTTGGATTCTATTGGCTCCATATAGGTTCTGTCTTTAACATAGCACCAGAAAAAATATTTCACATGATCAGTCCGGCCACTTAACGGCTGAGTTTCGTGAAATTATGTGATCGCGAAATTTGGTTTACAATAAAATCATTGTTTCGGTGACTGTATGACTTGTAGCACCATCCTGTTGAAACCATCTCTCGATAGGGTAATCCATTGATCCTAATCGTATTTCCAACAGAATACATAGAGTAGCATTCAATGACACGTTGAGCATGTAGAGGCTTGTCAAAGCCCAAAAGCGACAATTAGCGCTGTTGACGTATCCAAACAAATACAAATGGGCTTCGTCTTAAAAAATTGATTTAAAGAAAAAGCAGGTTTCAAGGCTTCAAATCATAATCCTTGCGTAAAATGCGAAATGTGGTCACTGTGGGTAACTTAATTGTTGAGAACGTCCGGGCATTGATAAATTCGGATCTTCTTCAATTCAATTCACATCTGCACGAGAACTGTGGGGTCAAACACGCTTTGGTGTTGGCACATTATGTACCGAGCCGGTCGACTCAAATTCATCGACCAAATTCTTAATATCGATCTCAGAAAAATGATTATGTTGATCAAAAATATCATGAATTTTACGAAATGTACAGATCCACCATTTTCATAGTGGCTTTTCATTGTTTTAATGTGATTTTCGAGCAAAATTGAATTCATTGTGATAATTGCCAAAGCTTCCAAAACTAAATATCAAAACTATCACGTTTTTCCCTATTAAAAAACAAAGTTCTTGTTGAAAAACCCGATACATGCCTAACTTTATTAACGAATTCCTTTGTATTCTCTTCTTAGATTTGAATATGTAATGTAGAGGTATAACGTTTCACTCTGTAGTGGACTGAGGTTTACTATGCAAATGTAACCAGCTTAAAGTCCCAACCTACATGCTTAACGCAATTAACCAATTTCGAATGTCACAAATCAACTAAAAAAATTATTATCATTCCAGAGTATTTCTCAAGGTTTCCCATTGACACTTATCTGTACAACTTTTACTGGCATAACGTCAATAGTCTTGATTTCACCTATTTCAATCCATCCGAATGTGTCCTGATGATAAAGCTATAATAAGCAAAGACAAAAAACTGTTGGGAAGTAATAGAATTAAAACCTGATGTTTCATGTAAATATTAATTATTAATTAACACCAAAAATCAAAATTATTAAATTTCTATGGCTACATCAAAAATATAACCCATAATATTCCCATATTTTCATCCACATCTTACCTGTAATTGTAAGAATATTTCCGAATAAGTGAAGAAGCAAAAATAAAATACTAAAAAAATGGTGATGTGGCCATCATAGTACTTTCCCTATATTTTTCTCGAAAACTATGAGGTTTACGCAAAAATGTTGTTCTTAATAATTTGTGCACTTTTGAATTCGTTACAATTATTTGTTATATGAATTTTATCTATCTCCAATAGTTTATTAGCAATTGGCAAAAAATGTCAAAAATTTCAATTTTTATTTTTTTTCTCGAAAGTTAAAAATTTTATGAAAAACATGTTCGAATAAAACTTGTTCAGTTTTTCATTCCCTTTAACTTTTGTTTGAACCGTTTTTTAAAAATTATCATATTTAGAAAAATATCACGAAAAAACAAAAAACGCCTCGAGTAAACAACCACTTCCGGTTTATGAATGTTTACCAAAAGCTTTTCAGATCGAGTTTTTAACAATAAAACCTTAAGTTTAAAGTTTCATGCCATTCGGATCATTCGTTTTTGAGATACAGCACCCACCGACCGACAGACAGACAGACAGACAGACAGACAGACACACACACACACACACACACACACACACACACACAGACACACGATTTTTTTTTCCAGAAATTAGTGTTTTGGGTTCAGGGGATCCCAAAACGGATATTTCCGCAAAAAAAATTTTTCAAAAAAAAATCACGAAAACAATACTCCCCCTATATACTTCGTGTATAGGGAAAGTAAAAAACAGTTGACAAATTAATCAAAATAGGCAATAACTTCTATTTTTCTTTGAATGTATCTTTTTCATATCTCTATGTAATTGATAATTTGCAAAAAAGTAAAGTTTTTTGTGTTTTTAAATTTCCTTCTTAAAAATCTGGCAGTAGTAAATAAAATATTGTATGAAAAAGTGTTTTTATTGTTTCATTGTTTTCAATATTAGCTCTAAAATTGTGTAACACTTTCTATAAGTGCAGTAACTATTAAATAAATGAAGGATATAATACCGAAAAGCAACATTTTATATTTTATCTTGAAATCTTCATATGCAAATGTTTTTCGAAAAGATATTATTTCTTATTTCTTTGATCAAAATTTATATTTTGTTTATTGCAAGAATTTATGCGGTTTTATTTTTATCAGCTGTTGAAATGACATTTTACAAAAAAATAATTTTGGTAATAAAAAACGTTTAGGAATAGATTTTTTTTCAAGATGAAAACAACTGAAATTTGTTAAAGAAGAAAGCGAAAAGAAAACGTTTAAATTTGTTAGAGAAAAAAAAACGTTCTAAATTAGTTCAAAATTTTCTTAGAAAATGTAGAAAATTAGTTTAAACGGTACAAAAAAGAAATTTTTTAGAAATAATTAAATCTACCGATTTTTTTTTAAATACATTCTTATATGAGTAAAATTATTTTACAAAAAAAAACACTAAAAAGTCCACCAGCCAAAAATCAGTTTAAAGCTTAAAATATGCTTAAAAACTGAGAGTAGAAATATTTTAATTTGGATTTTGTCTAGATGAAGTCAAGGAAATTTATTAAGAAAAAAATCTGAAAAAAATAAAAATTTGTTTAGAAAATACTAAATTTTTAAAGAAAACAGTCAACACATTCTTCAAAATATTTCAAAATGCGCATTTCAAAAAACTATTGGAATTTGGCAAAGGGAAACTTTAAAACAATAAAATCAAAGCAAACTTAAAAACAGTTTAATAGAAATTTTGTAAATTAAGATTTTGTCAAGATGAAAACAATGAAATTTTATAAGAAAAAAACCTCTGAAAAGAGCTTAAAATTTGTTTAGGAAATATTAAACTTTTAAAGAAAAAAACTTGAAAACATTTTTCGAAAACATATTTTCAAAAAAAGAAACTAAATAAAAAATTCAACTCTGCTAAAAACTAAAATACATTTCAAAATGCGCATTTCAAAAAACTATTGGAATTTGACAAAAAGAAACTGTAAAACAATAAAATCAAAGCAACTGAAAATTTTACACTTAATAATAAAAGATGCTTTAAATAATTAAATTTTAGAAAGTCTATCATGAAAATGCAAATTAAAACTTAGAATACCCTTAGTAATATTTGAATTTAAATTTTGTTAAAGGTAAAGAAACAAATATTGAACTTGATTAAAATCAGTTGAAATTATACTACAAAGAATACATTTAGTAAAGAAAAACAGTTGAAAACTAAAATCTAAATGTGATTATAAAAGTTTTCAAGTTTTCAAAAAATGAAATTTGAAAAAAAAATCGATATTTTTTTTTAAAGAACAGGGGAAAATACTTCAAAGAAAATAAAATTCAATGACAACTAAAAATACGGTTTAAAATTAGGATATTTGGATTATAAAAAATCCATTGATTTTGAAAAAAAAAATACAGAAAAATGGAAACAAACGTCCGCCAATCTCAAGGTGAAGAAAAAATGACGAAGCCGGAGATATTTTTATTTGTATAATGTAAATATAACTGAAAATCTACTGAACATCTTTAAATTTTTCTTAGTCAAAATTTAAAAAGAAAAGAATTTACCAAAAATGACTTTTAAATAGTTTGAAAAAAAATGAAAAACAATTTAAAATTTAAAAGAAATCAAATAAATGCTTTGAACACCTAATCAAAAACTATGCTTTGAATACCTAAAGTAAAACAAACATTTACATTAAAATATGCTTAAAAACATGCAAAAATATTTAACCTGTATGAAAGGAGTTAAAATTTTACAAACATTACATTAATAATAATTTTGTTTATTTCGGTTGTTATTTTTGATTTACGTGAAGATACTTAATATTATAAGGGTGATATTAATAATATTATTAACACTCTGAAGAAATGGATATCTAACTTGCAACATTGCTATTAGCAGTTAAAATTTAATTTTTTATCACAATAAAAATAGTTAAAATTGCTTATATTCTCGCAAATATAAATATATTTATTTATTTTACTTATTTATCTATGAACTCCTTTCTAATAAAATATCTCAGGAATTTCAAATTAAAACACTTTATTGGTTTCATATTATTATATTCAGTTTCCTGACACGTGTTTCTATCAATGACGATCATTTTTAAAGGAAATACAAAAGCTAATTTATATCACCTCGTTTAATCAAGAATGCAGTAAACAAAGTATTTATTATTATTATTAAAATTTACACACGCGTGTTTGTTCCAAACCATCAGACCAGGAAGTACGTGCTCGGGTCAGATTGCAGAAGCTGTACGGTTGAGTAGAAGACATTATTTTTTTACACATATGCCAGACAGGATGCGAGAGGTAAGAGTAAGGCGGAAGTCCTCTGTAAGGGCCTCGGAGTCTTCCTCCACCCTTTCATCTCGCGATTGAAAAGTACTTCGATTCGGATGTGCCGTTGTCCCCCCCGAGGGATTATACCTCGGGGACACGTGCAGCAATTCGTGCGCGCACGTGAAGGATAAGTGTGTCTTGTGATATGCTAATTTTAAGGTCGTACCATTTGCGTTTTAAATTTATATCGCTTTGTATTACATGGAAATTAACTTGTAATACTTTATTGTGAACTAAATGTAACGACTATCAAAACGTGAGCCGTAGAAAAAAATGTATGTTTTTTAACATGATCGTTTATTTAATATTATATACAGTGGTAAAAATTTTTCCTATGTTCAATGTAATGTATATACTATGACATTCTTCAACTTTATGCACTTCATTTGCGCTACGACTTCTTACATTCAAATCTTTGAGTTTTAGAATCTAAGAAGTCGTAGCGCAAAAAAGTGCATAAAGTTGAAGGATGTCATAGTATACCTTGAGACTTTCATAAATAGTTATGAATCAAATGAAACACACTTATAACTTTGTATAACACGTAATATATTTTTGTGACTTAAGTTTTTTACAGAAACTTAACTCACAAAAATAAATTACGTGTTATACAAACAAAGTTATAAATGTATTTCATTTCTATTCAACATTATTAACGAAGTAGAAGCCTCCAACATCAAAAATATGAAGTATAAAACATAGAATACTTCTATAAATTAGCAAAAGCATTTGGAATTTAATGCGCATACGCACAATCTAAAAAGAACATTAAGCAAGGAAAATTTTAGTTTAAACTTAGAGCTAAAGTTTATCCACTCATACAAATTATTTATTCAATGGTAATGCACCACGTTGAAGATATTAGATTAGTTTGGACATAATTTTGCTTGAAAATGAGCCAAATCATTTTAGCAAAAAAAAACTTTCGATTTTGAAAATGGTCAGCTCTTGATCGAAACTCGAGTCACTGGTAAAAATATATGTCAACAAAGAAGGTGTTTTAATTTAAAAACATGAACTGTGAAAATTAAAAATGTATGCCATGTTGACTATTATTAGAATAAATTTTTTTATAGTATATTACTCAACGAGTGGTAATGTAGGCAATAACTCACGCGGATGAAGTTTGCAGCACGAGCCGCTAAGCGAGTGCTGTAATCATCCAACCACAACCTGATCGATAACAGTGAGTTATAATTCATAGCTCACGCTATTAATTTATATATACAATTATTTGTACTAAACTAGATTAATAATAAATATATAACCCAATAGGAGTAGATAAAGTATTTTTATTCCAAATTAATGTATCACACCAATATCTTTAACAAACATATTATTAGGTCTCGTTTGAGACTATAAACTAAATATGCAATTTTCATAATTATCCGAAAGGATCGAAACACATGTCAATTTATCAGAACATATTTTGGCTGAAATTTGTATCTTTCGCTTTATATACATTTTATTTCAGTCAATTACAAAAATTTCTCCAATTATGTAATTAACGAAACAAATTCTCCGTGTAATATAACGGAAAAAATAACAATAAAATTTATAATGAACTCAGCTTTTACGCTTATGGCCAAAATAAACGTATATTTTGTGCATCGTTCGTCTTCCGTGACCATTAAAGGTTAAAGCAATAAATCGCCGAACAAAGGTGTTTAGCGAGTATTAAGATTTAAACGAACCAAGGCTGAATAAATGGTTTTACTAATTTTCTTCAAAATGTAGCAATGACCTAAATTTATTTGAGGGTATCTTACATCTTAAGTAGATAGCTTTTCTTAACCAAGAAATTAGCTTGATTAGAAAAAAAAACAAGAAATTATCATTTCTTAGAATCTACATAAGTACTCTATTTCTTCCAGATTACTAAGAAGATAATGTCAGATTTAAAAGTAGTAAAAATGGACATCAGTAAAAAGAGATTTTCTGAAGTAATATTTCCAGTTTAATAATGATATTTATATTTATTAATCTGAGGGATATTAATAAATATAAATATCATTGTTTAACTGGCAATATTACTTCAGAAAGTCTACCTTATTTAACTATTACCTGTCTTAATGGAAGGCCAAGTACCTTATTATTGCCCACCTTTAAGTTAGCAGTGTATTTAGGATTGGGGTTCAGGCGCCACTTATTTTTTGTAAATCTCATTCTTTCTTTCATCCCTGAATACGGCGCCAGTCCCAATTTTATTACAGTAGTCGGAAGTGGCATTACAAAATTTATAGAGCCACGGTCTATGAATGGAAAACACTTACAGTGGCAATAAATTTAAGTACGGCTATAAAAATATGTATAGTCTGTTCCAACAAATATTAATTTTACTTCTCCTGTTCAAAGTACAGGAAAATAACTAACAAAAAGTTGATTATTATTATTTATTGTTTGAGTATTATTTATTTATTTATTTCATTGTATCCAATATGCCATCATTGGATACAATGAAATAAATAAATAAATAATACTCAAACAATAAATAATAATAATCAATTATATTATTATTATACATAATAATTATTTGCAGAAATGTTGATCGCATTTGGAAAGGCTTGGAGTCACAAAATTTGTATGCCGAAAGAATTCATGAAGACTTTCTTGATGACGTTCAATCGAATGATTTGCCAAATATGCCCTTTACTAAATTATTAAAAAATATTATTAATTAACAAGCAATATTAATAAATCTGAAAATGTCTCTATTGTTTCAAAAGACAATATTATCCTCATTTCCAGGTAAATACAACATTGCAGATCTTTACGCATCTGACAGTACAACAGGGTATTAATATAAACAAACAATGAGTTACCCATTTAAAAGTGTTGCAAATAAGGACGATTAATTTACAGAGTCACAAACAACCAATGCTGTTATTGAAATAGGTAACAATTATTGTTTACATCGAATCTCTTTATGATCACTCTATTAAGAATAGTTCCAAAGCATATTTTCAAGAAATTTCCTTCTACGATATTTATGAATGTCCAAAAAAAAAACTTTTGTACTAAAGTCGTCAACCAATCAAAATTTGGGTCTAGTTTTTTAACAAGTCCTAAGTATATACAATATTTACTTTCCCTATAAACGAAGTATATATAGGGGAAGTATTGTGATCGTGATTTTTTTTGCAAAATTGAAAAATGAGTCCATTACACTAATTCCTGGAAAAAAAAATGGTGTCTGTCAGTGGGCGCTGTATCTCAAAAACGAATTATCTGTTGAAGATTAAACTTCAAACTTAAGGTTTTATCGTTAAAAACTGGAACTGAAAAGCTTTTAGTGAACGTTCATAGACCGGAAGTGGATGTTTACTCGAGGCGTTTTTTTAGTTTTTTTTGTGATATTTTTCCAAATATGAAAAATTTTAATAAACGGTTCAAACAAAAGTTCAAGAAAATAAAAAACTGAACAAGTTTTATAAAAACATATTTTTCATAAATACTTAACTTTTGGGGAAAAAATTAAAAATTGAAAATTTTGACAATTTTAAAATACCAAAATTATCAATTTTAATATATTTTAATAAAACTTGTTCAGTTTCTCATTCCCTTTAACTTTTGTTCGAAAAATTTCCTAAAATTTTTAATATTAAAAAACATATGAGAAAAAAATGGTGATGTGGTCATCATAGTACTTTCACTAAGCTTTTGGTGAACATTAATAGACCGGAAGTAGATGTTTACTCGAGGCGTTTTTTTAGTTTTTTGGTGATATTTTTCTAAATATGAAAAATATTCATAAACGGTTCAAACAAAAGTTAACTTTCGAGAAAAAAATTAAAATTCAAAATTTTGACATTTTTTTACCAATTGCTAATAAACTTTTAGAGTTACATGAAACTTGTATTACAAATAATTGTAGAGAATTCAAAAGTGAACAAATCATTAAGAATAGCCTTTTTGCGTAAACTTCATAGTTTTTGAGGAAAATATAGGGAAAGTATTATAATGGCCACGTCACCATTTTAGGTTTTTTTTTACTGGAAACCAAACGACGATCAGTAACTGAAATTACCTTATATATGTAGGGTGGGTGGGTGTACTCTATTTCACCTTTGAATTTTTAAAATGCTCTCGAGGGTTCTTTAAAAATGTTTGCTCATAAAAAGTAATTCATTAATTGAGTTTTATTAAGTTAATTAAAGCTTTACAAGTAAAATTGAAGCGTATCTTTTACTGATTGAAAGGTGGGATAGTGGTCACCCACCCACCCTGCATATCATTTTAACATAAATTAAAAGATTAACGATGATTTCTTACAATTTCATCATTATTTTTAGGTTTTGTTTAATTGCAAACTTAACGACAATCAGTAACCAAAATTACCACAGACATGTAGGGTGGGTGGGTGGACTCTATTCAACCTTTCAATATTTAAAATATTCTCGAGGGTTCACTCAAAAATTCTTGCACATAACAAGTAATTTATTCATTGAATTTAACATTGATTTTATTCAGTCAATAAAAGTTTTTTAAGTATAATTAAAGCATATATTATACTGATTGGAGGGTGGGATAGTGAAACAATCTGTTGTTGAAGAAAATACCGAAGAGAAAATTTCAAAAAGAATTCATAATTAAAATTTTTATTAAAAATAATTCGATAAAAAATGTTCTTCAAGAAATTTGAAACTCTTAAATATTTCAAATGTCCATAAAATTTTTAAGTAAATTCTCTCGCAAATTTATCCAATTTTGTAATGTTTTCTTTAATGAGAAAAATATTATATACCCATATACGTTTCTACAAACAAGCAACTGATAATCGTTAAAAATATATAAAATATAAATACAAATTAATAAAAAAGAAACTAATTCACAGTTGTTAAAAATAGTATAAATTTGCAAAAAAATACTGCTTTCTGCCAATTGTGAATGATTATCCTCTTTTTTTTCTCACTAATTTGCAGTATGTTTGGTAATTACTAATTGCTTGTTTGTGTTTTTTTTTGGGAAAGGATGTTAGACGAGATTTTCGGGTTAGGGAATAGAGAGTGAAAGAGGGATTTTGGCTTAGGCATGTGCCATTCAGTCACGATCAATTTTATAGTAATTTTTCCATACCTAATTTTGCCGAAGAAAAACACTTGTTATGTTTCATATTTTTACTTTTTTTTCAGTTTCCAGACACGTGTTTCGATCATTTTCAAAGGTTAAAAAAGTTTAACCTTTGAAAATGATCGGATATGATCGAAATAAGTGTCAGGAAACTGTAAATAAAAGTAACAATATGGAACATAACAAGTATTTTTCTTCGCCAAAATTACATAACTGGTTCCATCAAGAGGGTAGCTCGTAACATCGATGGATCCGCACTATGAATTCTTTCTTAGAAGAATCCACCGTCCGAAAGAGTTTAGATTTAGAACCCACAGACACCACACAACCCACTAGGCCACAGCTGATGCTTGCTTGTTTATAGGAACGTTCATTTGATTTACTTATGTTTTAATTAATATACATTTTAGACAGTAGAGTAGTAGTATAGTGTTAGGCTATCGACCACGTGGTCCTTCCGCCATGTGTCATTTGTGTATTTGTGTGTGTGTAAATGAGCTTGTTACTTTAAAGGATCGCCCCCGTCACTCTAAAGCACCATTAATTGTATCCCAATGGTGAATGGTACCGGTCACCCATCCGACTACTGACCCGAATCAACGTTGCTGCACGTCAGTTCGGGGCCGTAACCGATGCGCCACCACCGGCGTGTCATTTTAGACAATTATAAATGATTTTTTATTTTCAGGAATTTCCAAATCTTTTAATAAATTCTTATTGCTTTTGACTAACATTTGCGACTTATTTAGTATAAATTTTGAAGCCTGTCCAGTGCCGTGTCAATCGGCAATTATTAGAATTGATCAGAAATTTGAGGATAATGGTTGTGTAAACGATGAACATATTCTTAGGAATAAAGGGAAGAAATCTGAAAAAAACTGTAACAAATGTGTTGCAAGGATAACAGTACGTCTAACATCAAGTGTAAGTTACCGACCCTATAAAGGCCAAAATCATAAAGAACTGAGCAGTGGATCCTGATTCAAGATCTAAATTTTGTTAAATTATTGTGGAAAAGTGTAATGAGAAGTTTTACAGATGAATGTACTTTCTATTTGGTGTCTGAAAATAACGAACAAAATAATCGTCAATGGTCTCAAAACATTCTTCATATTGTAACATCAAGAAGTGAATATCCACAAAAACTCAATGTATGGGCATGCATTTTAAAAATAGCGTTGTTACTTTTATTTTTATTGCAAGCAAATTAAAGTATTTATCGGTTTAACTTTATGTTTTTTCTCTACATAAGCATTCTTTCTATTTTTGGAATACTATAATAATTTTAATTTAACTGGATGCGGTTTTAAAATTTTGTAGAAAACAAATGAAAAATACTAAAAACAGTTTTATTCTGTTTCGGGCAATTGTACCTTTGAGTTAACTCGTTTCAACAAGAATAATGAAATTTGTGCCTTTGAACTAGCACTAAACTTTTCCTTCTGTGTTGTAAGTACTCATTTTGAATTTAATTATTTATTTGTGGGTTATACAATTTAGATGACAAGCACTGACTTTTCACAGCAACTACTATTTTGAGGATCTTATTATCACATATTTGCTTACACATTTTAAGGTATATTTTGACTAAAAATGAAGATGAAACAAAAATAAAAGCTCCAAAATATCTTTAGTAGGTAAAGGAATCATTCTAATTTTATTCTGATCATTTTCATTCTCCAATAGAGATACAAACTGCAATTCAAAATTTAACATGGGAATTCCCTATGATGCGTCTTCAAACGGGACACACGGTATATATATCTAAATTGTAGAGACTAGGTGATTAGTAAAAAATATTTGAACGTTCGCACAATAAAAACTAATTGTTAGTAGCCTAAATAGTTTTTGTAAAAAAATTGTAAATAACCTGAAAACATATATCTTTATTAGGACAAACATAATACATAACAATCAATATGAAACAGATAAATGGTGTTAGTCCGTCTGGGCTATATATCTGCGGTCTTTCTGCCCTACTATTTATAATTAACACAAAAACTAATAATTTGTAAAAAGTCAGTTGGAAAATTATTGTCAATTGAGATTTATAAAATAACATTTGAAAATTACTAAACAAATATTTGAAAATCAAATAAAAAACAATTGAAAATTATCAAAAGTACTAGAAATTTGTAGGAACAAAAATATAGCACAATTTTCAAGAAAATAACTTAAAAATGCCTTGAAGATATAATTTAAATTGTCAAAAGTAATATAGAATAATACAAGAATATTTTAGGATTCCTGAGAACAGAACATTTAAAAATTTCTGAAAAAACAAGTACGTAGAGAATAGAACAATATCAAGAGAAAATTTGAAAATTAAGTTAAAAAAACAATTCACAATTGTCAAAAGTAGTAGACATTTTTTTAAAAGAATGTAAATCCCTAGAAAATTCGCAATTTACAATTGCCAAACAAGTCTGGAAGTATCAAAATTAATCATTCGTAAAAATTTGCTGACAAATGCCAAATAAAATAGAGATTTATGAGAGATCATTTGTTAATTCCTAAAAATTTATTTATTATAATCTTAAAAATATAGAGACTAGAAGATTTGCAAACATTATTTGAATGTTGCACAATAAAAAAAAATTGGCTTTGGCTGCTTACTATCATAGTAGCCAAAGCCAATTGTTTTTTTTATTGTTCAACGTTTAAATAAATTTTCTAATAAGTCCCTGCATTTTTTTTTTTGAGTTTTATGACTATTATAGAATTTAATAAATGTTCTTTCATAAATTTGCTTCTGACAATTGTCAATTACTTTTTAAATAAATTTTCAATTGTTTCTTTGTTTCTTTAATATTTCTATGGTTATTTTAACAATTCTAAATTGTATTTTTGTCGGCAATTTACTTTTTAATTTGATAACTGTTACTAGTTTTTGTTTTACTCAACTTTCAAATATCGGATTGAGAAGATTCTTTCTTGGTGAAATTATGTGAATATCTACATTATTTTTCAGGAATTTTTAAGTGTTCCTTTATTTATTAACAAAGAATTTAAAGTTCTTTTAAAATTTCTAAAAGTAATAAGAGATTTATGAAAAATATTTAAAAATTGCCGAAAGAAAACATTTATAATTATCAAAAACGAGAATTTGCAAAAAGAAAACAATTGACAACTGTGAAAGTAATAGAAAAAAACCCAATCACAAATTACAAACAATTTATAGTTATCAAAGAACTGTAGAGACTTTTTGAAAAAATAATTGTCAAAATCAAAAAATATTTATAAAATAACAATTAAAAATTCCTATAAAACACATTTATAATTGTCAAAAGTAAACTAGGAAATTATTAAACAAAAAATATAAAATTGACTATTGGTAAACATAGTTTAAAACTGCAAAAGATATCAAATGAAAATAACTGAAAAACTTACAATTTGCAATTGTCTAGAAAACTATTAAGAAATTATTGAAAATTGTAAGCAGGAATAGAAATTTGTTAAAAAAAAACATTTCAAAATCCAAATTTCTGAAAAGGAAGTAATTACAATTGTTCATTTAATATTCTTAATTTTTTATAGGAAGTAAATCTGTTCATTGTAAAGTTCCGGCAGAGAAGTATGACGTTTTTAAAAAAATCACATCTCCGAGAATTTTCAATTAAATCAAAATTTTATTTGTTTAATAGGTAGGTGTGGATTTGCCATTTCGTATTCATGTCAAAGAAAAGGTTAAAAAAAAAACACGTCATCGAAGTGATCTCCGTCCTCCTCAAGTTGAGTTGAGAAGTTGTTCATGCATGCTTCCAACATGCTAGCCGGAATCGTTTGAATTTACTGGAAATTGTTCTCTCAAAAATGCCAAGGACTCCCCTGAGGTGTCGTAAGTTACCTCATCTTGCTGAAAAAAGTCTCTTCTAATATCAACATTAGGCTTGTCAACTCTGGAAGGAAAAGATCACGCAGCATGGTGACTTGCTTCCATAGCTTCCCTAACTCGAACCACATTTTCAGGAGTTCTGTCACCTCTTTCTCCACCTCGAGATACTCAAGGCTTTAACGATCCTCTAGTACGGAGGTTCTGCATCCACTCCAGTATGCTATTTCGCGTAGGAACATAACCATGCCTTCAAAGATTGAATTGTGTTCGAAATATGTGTTGTGTAGCAACCACTGAACGCCCAGTTTCGATGTAAGTATCGTAAACAAATACGCATTGCTCTAGAGGCAATGGTTTCATAAGGAATAAATCAAACAAAATGGCAAGGTTGGGTGGTCACATATTAACCATTTCGAAAACGTTTGGCTGCCCATGCACGGAGTTATGCACTTTAGTTTTTACTTTTATAAATGAGACTTCGTGTATATATTTGCAATAGTTTGTTTGTTTCCTTTTTCTAAAGAATATTTGTATTTGAAGATCACAAATGTAAATCTTTTATCGAATATATAGAGATTAGGAGAATAGCGAAAGAACATTTAGTTGTTCATCTGTTTTTTAACCGCCTGGAGGAATTTTTGACACTTTTGGCATAGACCACTATTTTATTACAATAATAACACAACATTATTTATGTTTAACTTAAGTCCACTCTCCGTACACCAGGTAAATAATTTATTAACATCATCCTGGAAAAGTTGGCATACGTTTTGGTTGGCAATGTTTCAATAAAGCTTAATGTCTTCTGTATACAGTAATATATCTGAATTAATTATGGTACATAAACTGTTAACAAAATTAAAAACATTAAATCCTTGGGGTACACCAGCAACTTTCTCTTATGGAAAAGATCTAACACCGCTGTACTCCACTACGTCCTCTTATATATGAATTAATGTCGTTAAAAATATTAGCAGCGATGTTTAGGTCATTAATCTTGGATTCTAGTGGAGCATGAGGCACGTTGTTAAACATCTTGCTTAGGTCAGTATAAAACACGTCTTCCAAATTGTCGGAGATTACTTAAGTGATATTAATCAGATTTGTCGATCGGCCAGTCATAAAATTGAGAAAATTGAGCGCCTTAACATTAACATTAAAAAAATATTTGTTTGCTCGAAATATCTTCAAATTTTTTTAGAGAATTTGCTAAGTAGAGCAATCGGCCTGTAGTTTTTAATTTTATTGCCCTCACATGACTTATGAACAGGTGCAATTCTAACTTGCTTCCATAAGTTAGGAAACACACCGACTCTGACAATCAAATTAAAAATTAAAGCAAGTGGGCTACAAAATACCTAATAACAATCCTTCAGTAGAAAAGATTGTATGTTGTCTAGGCCAGCTGTTATCTTAGGTTTGAGTCGTTTTAGCTGTTGAAAAACGTTTGACTCAGATATATAAAATTAATACATTACATCTTAAGCAGAGCAGTTTGTTATATTTGAATAAATGACATTTTCAGTTTTCATATTGCCAAAAAATGTGTGGTAGTTTTAATGGATTTAATATTGTTCCAAAATATCGTCGGATCACTTTTCATTGTTATTTCTTTAGAGCTAATAAAGTTGTGACGTCTGAATTATGTATATTATTTTTAATGGTTCTTCGCAATTATTAATAGTTTTTCTTCTCATTAACATTTTTGGAACGTAGATAGGTACTTACTTATCCCGAAGATTATGTTCACGTTTAATGTCATTAATCAATTCCAGATAAACCCATTTACGTAAGTCTTTTTTAAAGGTATTTTGAAACACTTGGGCCTAAAGCTTTATAAAATTCAAGAGTATAACGCCGCTTCATCAATTTCATTTCAATTATACAAATAATTCCAATTTAATTTTATTCTATATAAGTCTGATAAACCCTTATATAAAATAAAATTTGCTTTTCTAATGGTATACCTATATTAATTAGAGACCTGAAATCTTGATTCCTCGGTCGTTTTAAAAGTAGCGTCTAGATGGAATGATTGGTGGTATTTGTCTTCAGGTACAAGCGGTTCTGGGTCTCTTTGAAGGTTATAATTCAAGTTACCAGATATTATAATTAAGTCTATTAATCTATTAAAATAATTATATTGTTAATGTAAGTAGCTTCTACTTCGTTATACATGTTTAAATGATTAATAAAACACTTTAACTTTGTTTATATAACACTGAATTAAAATAATTCTGAACCGTGTTTACTTGTCTCAAGTCATGAAAAGTAAGAAAGAATCACGAGAGTTATATAACTGAGCCTTAGAAACGGATAAAAGGCTTTTAGTAAAGAGCTCTCAAAGGGTTTGTTATTGATAATGTGGTCACTTTGTGACCGAAATGTACATCTAGCGATAATAAACCAACTGAAAAAGTACCAAACTAGTGTTTTATTTAATTATAAATATTTTCACGTAATCTTACAATCCAACAAGCTATCGAAGATTAGTGTTTTCTTGAAAGTTCTTAAAAAATCTTGAATGTGTCAATCCATATTAAAACAAGTCGATATTTTGAAATCGTGTTTATGAAAATTATATGGATAAATAAATTAATTGTTATTAAAACAAAGCGTATGTATAAAACTTTTTGAAATTAAATTAAAGTATAATCCTCTTGTAAGTAGAGTTTTACATGATCATTATTTTTACATGATTTTTCAGAAACTACTTAAAGAATAATCTCACTGGGTAAACTGAATAGTTTTCAAGAAAATTATGTACTAAGATGACATCATGTCCATTCTTTGCAATTATAATAGTCGTTCATAGTATTTCGTGAAATAAAATCATTACTTAACGAACGTGCATTTGTCCTTTTTTATTACTCTTAAAATCACAGTAAATTTTCCAACGCTTCCAACAATTAGCTTTTATTAACCGCACTGTTATCATATTAGACTTAATGATTCTTGGCGCCAAATCTCATGTCCGGCTATTGTAATAATTCAAATGGTGCACACGGTCTGATGATGTGGCACTTTGATTTAAATGCCTCCTTCCCACATTGCATTTCGTAAATGAATTTTTGCATACTGTACGACAATATCGGTTTACATATTATGACAGTAAGATGATACCGCTGAGTACGCAACAGATTATTTCGCGTTATCTTTAATTTATAAAAACATGTCCACTTCTGAACACTTTAAATCAACGTCATTAGTTTTCAAAGAAGAATTAATATTGTTTATATATGATTAAACGTGAAAAATATGTTTATGCCAATTTTATAAACAAGTCATTCCTTAGAAATGAAGCGAAAACTGATGTAGAAGAAAGATTTTGACCTTGTTCTACGAGAAGTTGTTATCTAATGACAAAGCGAAGAAAGCAGAAGGGAGCCGATTGTTCTACGAGGAGAAGCTCCTATCTAGTGGCAAAGCAAAGGACGTAGAAAATATGTTTAATCGTGCAAAGCTGCATAAAAAAACTTTTTGAACATGTGTAATAACCTATAGAAAGAAGCTATGTAAATAAGCAATCAGAATCTATCAATTCATTTTGTATTTTTGTATTTGTTTTTTTTAAATATTTTGGAGGTGGTGCTGGTAGTAAAACGTGACGTAGTGGATGTGTATATGTATTTTTTATTATTAAAGATAATGATGTGATATTTAGTACAATTCGATGAATTAGTTTTAGGTTGATTGTAATTTTTAAAGTTACAAAAACTTTATTTTTCTAAAATTTATAAATATGCTAGGTTTAAAAGAAAGAGGCGGAAGAGTTAATTTTATTTTTGTATTGCCTATAACCTGAATTCAAGGAAAATTTCATGTTTACAGAATGTAAATAAATGTATATTATAAATGCAAGTTTAATTAATCCGTTTTTCCCGCCTGAAGAATTTAATGTGAGTGTAACGCAATAAAAAGTTTTTGAAAATTAGATTAAAAAGGTGTGTTAACCTTAAAAGTTAAATCCGCCCGACTAATAATTTTGTATTTTTAAACAAAAACCAAAATCATAAATAAGCCGCAATTTTCGATCACGGTCACTCTTATAGAACTATTGAAAATGTTTACATCGTGAACGAAATGTACATTTAGCAAAATACAAAATAAACTGTGGAAAAGGTGATTGCAAGTTATTTTATAATAATTTTGGCACTGAGATTTTATGACTTATTTCAAAATGTTTTGATTTTCATTTTTACTGTACTTATTGGTTTTAAACAATGATAAAGATGTTCAAAGCTTATCGAAGATTAAAAAATAAAATTCATTTTTGCTTGTTATATGCATTGAAATTTTGTAATTATCAAAACTATATACTCAATTAGGTACTTTCAATGCAAACAGTAAAGGGTTTCATTTTAAACCTTATCCATAGAGATAATAATGTTGCATTCTTAGAAAACTAATATTGATAAGATATAAAAATTATTTCGATAGTTTAAGTCAAGAATTTTAATTGGTTACAATTGTTTGCAAGTTTAAAACCTTTAAACTAAATAATATAAATACCTTAATAAGTTCCTATTCATTTATTATTTTTAATGGATTGAATGTATCAAAATATTATTTAGTGTGATAAAATTGTTATTCAAATAAAAACACGCGTTCCTATCAGATTAAAAAAAAACCTTATACTTATATATCAATAATGACATATTTTTGTACATACCTCTTTCTTCGATGAGTCCATTGGTCACCTGGCAGCCGATAACGACGAATACAAAAATCGCAACCTTTCGGAAAATATCCATTTTTGCGGAATCCACTAAGCGCACATCATAAACAAAACACAAACACCAGTATATCCAGCGAGTCGCTAAACTTAAAGCACAACTAAAGTCGAAAAAATAGTTTAAGTACGTACACAAACAAACGAAAAATAATCAAAACACAGATCGTAACCACTTGTTGCTGTCAGCGCGCGCGAAATTTTTCGAAACGCACCGAACTCCCACACCGACACACAATGTAATGACAACTCGGGGCAGGCAAAGGCCGCAGAGCCCTACCCGAAGACGCCCGAGTTCCCTCTCCCTCTCCTTCTTTCTTTCTTCAATACAGTTCTTCAGGTAGGATAGCCTTGAGGGTCCGGCCAGGTGGACAGGGACGGTAGATGGCGGCGCGGGTCCGCGCGAGCGAGACGGACTCTCCCTCATCGGGTGTTCGGGAAAAATTCCTTTTTTCAGATCGTTATTCTTCTTTTCGTGTAGTTTCTATTTTGCTCGATGTTAAATTACAGGCCTCGGGACAGGTAAGCCCGGCTTTGGTGTTCATTCAACCTCTACTCTTTTACGTAACTCGGTAGCGTAGCATATTAATGCCAGTTTTTTTCTTCTCTTCGTTTGGGATGTGTGGAATTTTTATATGTGGACACCACAAATCATTCTGGCATTTAAATTACCTGGCAGTATATATACACTTGAGAATTGCAAAATCAGAGCCTAAATAACATTTCAGCTCTTTTTTACTATTATTATCTTCATTCGTACCTAAATTAAGTAACTCATCTCTAAATAATACATTTGTTAATTTCTTCTTCACAAGCATGACAGTCGCCAACATTCCCTAGGGAGTACGGCACTCAAAGAAAAATAATGTTAAATCGTTAATTTTTTGTTAATGCTACTCTTTATATACATATACTTCAAAAAAGTACTACATAAGCAAAATAAAGTTATTAACCTTTTCAATAACATAACGATTTTTATTCAGGGATCGATGAAAATCAAATATTACTTACTACAAACATAGTCATGTTTTTTTTTAAATGTCCAGAGCAACTGTAGTTTTCTATTATCACTTCTAAATTAAACTTTATTTTTAAATTTTATTATTACTATTTACCAAACATGTTTTGTCATTGCTAAGTGAGCTTTTCATTGTGTACTTCACATGACCTTTCATCGGTTATTTCTTCCATTAAAACAGTACTCCTTAACACACGATTGGATTTCTTACTCCAAAAGAGTTTTTAACAACAATTAAGCATCGTAGATTTAACTGTTTGTTGTTTTTGAACATTTTCGAAATCATCAAACGGTATTTTTTGACTATCAAATATTTCTGAAAGTTATTTTTTATTTCTGTTTTTACTATCAAAACTAATTTTACAGTTTCAACTTACTATTTTTTTAAATCATTTTCGACAATATGTTCAAATATTTCTGGAAGATTTTTCAAAATTACAACCATTTTTTACAATCTTAAAAGTTTTTTTTATTACCATCAAATCATCGTTTTCTTTCTTATGTTAGGTTCCAATTTGGTTAGCTTCAGTATCAAATCTTCCCGTTGTGTTATATCTAGATGATTTCTATTTCTACCAGTAAATCATTTACAGCACTTAGTCCACATTCAGCTAAGTATGAAAATGGAAACGGTAATAATGGTTTTCTTGCACATTTTTGTTTTTGTTTCCTTTCTGCCATCGCTCCTTTTAAATTAAATAAAGTTTTGACTGACTCATCATTTTGCATTTCTGCGATATCTTCTTCATACTGCATATTTGATATATCAGACAAATCCACTAACGTTGGCTGCATCATCCATGCTGGAAAATCAATTTGTTTTAAATCAGAAAATCTTTCTTTTAAATTAGCCGATAGAATTTTCAGATGATCGACAATAACAAGTATAGCGGTGTCATTTACTGCAAATATAGGTTATATAGGTTATAGGTTAAGTAGGGCCTTAGTGAGGTGTGTTAGCCTCTCGTGAACTGCGACCTAACAGATCTATTGTTCTACCCTTAACCAATCACTTCCCAAGCAGTCCCACGTCCACCATAAACCTGGTAACTATCTTGGGGGTGATAATGCTCACTTCTTCGGGGGATAATCGGTCCCTGCCGAAGTGTGAAAGACGCTTGTGAGCAATCGCGACACAAGTGCATAGTATGTGCTCGGTAATCACACAATCTGCAGTTTCCACTTTCCTCTTTTCCCATTTTCCGCAAATGGTATCGGAGGGCACAATGCCCTGTCATGAGTCCGGTGAAAGTTCTTAGCTCGTTCCTTGTGAGTTCAAACACTTTGTGGCTGTGATCGAGTTTCAGGAGTCGTTTTGATTGACGTAGACCTGGTACATTGTTCCAATACTTACGTCTTCTGTCCTCTTCTCATTTTTGCACCACCTCTCTTCTATGCGCCATGGAGAGTCCTCAAAACGGCTCTGGTCCTATAGGAGTGGCATTTGCACCACTTTTTGCGAGTTCATCGGCCACTTCGTTGCCTTTAATATCCCCGTGCCCTGGGACCCACATGAGGGTCAACAAGTTGTTCTTCGCCAGTTGCGAGAAGGATCTTCGACTTTCCCAGACAGTCCGTGAGCCGTGGCTATAGACTCGAACGGCCTTTAATGCGGCTTGGCTGTCTGAGCAGATGTATATATGCGCACCATTTAGGTGCCTATCCAAGCATTCTCTGGCACACATATCAATTGCAATCGTTTCCGCTTGCAAAATCGTGGGCGTCGTGCCCAGAGCCATGAAGCTCCTGTAGTTTTGGTTAGGCCCATAAATGCCTATTCCAGTACCTCTGGTATTCTTGGCACCATCCGTGTACCAGGCTGATATCCCTCGTCCAAACTCCTTGACTCTCATCAAAGCCGTTTTGGGGTCCTCGATCGACACCTTAAACGGTAATTCGAATTCGAACTTCCTGGACATAATGTCCGTCAGTTTGGCCAGAAGGGCCGGGTCGATTTGCTGCGGTATTTCTAAGTGTCCTGTCCAGTCCCCCGGCAGTGTTTTCTTCCTCTGGTGTAGTCGGAGGGCTGCCACAAGTCCCTCTTTTTGTACAACTAGATGGAGCGGTGTGAGACCAATGATTGCCCCCATTCCCGCGGTTGTGGTCGTTTGCATGGCCCCTGTGATGCTTAGACATGCTAAACGTTGAAGCCTACTCAGCTTCTTTTGCGTGTCTAGTTTTTGGGTCTTCGGCCACCACACGAGGGCAGCATAGGTGACAATGGGTATCACCGCCGTTCTATACAGCCAATACGTGATTTTGGGCTTTAATCCCCAGGTTTTTCCCATAAGCCGCCGACAGGCCCAAAGCGACATCGTTGCCTTCGCCATGATTTTGTCGACATGCTGATTCCAAGTCAGTTTGGTATCCAGAATTATACCCAGGTACTTTACTTCGTTGGAGAGATTTATCTCTATTCCATTCAGCGAGGGAGCCTTTATGTGCAGCTTCCTTCTACGCGTGAATGGAACTATGATCGTTTTATTCGGGTTGATACTTAGTCCTTCCCGAACACACCAGTTATTGATGCTATTCAGTGCTTTTTGCATTAGGATTGTAAGAATGCCTTCATGCTTGCCCCTGATTATTACGGCGATGTCATCTGCATAGCCTTGGGTTATAAAGCCCTTTCCGTGCAGTTCATCCAGGAGTCCATCCACCACTATTGACCATAGTGTGGGGGACAAAACTCCCCCCTGAGGACACCCCTTTGTTACAGTCATAGATACTGTGGATCCTGCTAGAGAAGCCGTTACTAATAGGCTTTGAAGCATTGCCTCCACTCATCTTATCGTGGAAGGATATAGTCCTTTATTTATAGCCGCTCGTTTTATTGCAGAAAATGAGGTGTTGTCAAAGGCCCCCTCTATGTCTACAAATATTCCAATTGCAATTTCCTTATATAGGATGGCTCGTTCTGCCTCTTTGATGAGGTGATGTAGAGCATCGACGGTGGATTTGCCAGCTTGAAATGCGAATTGCTTGGCATTCAAGGGTGTTCTTATAAGTGAGTCACCCTTTATGTGCTCGTCGATTATTTTCTCCATAGCCTTTAGGAGAAAAGAGGTTAGGCTGATGGGTCGATATGATTTAGGTTCATCTAGAGGCCTATTGCCCACTTTAGGTATAAATAACACTTTTGCCTCCCTCCACAACCGGGGTATATACCCTAGTGCATAACTTGCTTTATATATCTCCCTGAGTCCTGGAGCAATTGTATCCAAGCCGCGTTGTAGTAGCGCGGGGAAGATACCGTCCATTCCTGGGGATTTATATGTCTTGAAGCTGTTTATGGCCCTAGTCATTTTGCTGAGCGTGAATATTTTCCCCGCTAAGCAGCGGCTGTCGCGGTTGGAACAGTGAGCCACTGAGCCGGTACTAGCCGCAATTGTGTTTTTAGTCACTACTTTTGATCCCGGAAAGTGAGTACCTAGGAGTAGCTCTAAACTTTCCTGTTGATCTTTGGTGTGACTGCCGTCAGTTCGTTTTAAGATGCCGACCGCATTGGTATGGTCCTTTGATAGGACCTTCCGGAGTCTATTTGCTGGGGTCAGATTGTCGATCCCCTCGCAGTAGGCCTTCCAGGCCTTTCGTTTAGACTCCCTCAGTTGCTTATTGAATTCAGTCAGAGCCTGTCTGTAGGCTGACCAGTTGCCTGTTTTCTTGGCTCTGTTGAAGGATTTCCGGGCGGAAGTCCTGAGTCGATCCAATTCCTTGTTCCACCAAGGAACGTTTCTCGAGAAGTTTACCTTCTTTACCGGGCAGCTTTTCTCATAGGCTACTACAATGGTATCGCTTAGGTGTAGTGAGGCTTGTTCTAATTCCTCTATGGTAGCGATATTGTATTGGAGGCCTTGAAGTTCGGACAATAGACATTCGTTATATAATGTCCAGTCCGTTTTTCGTTTTTTGACTGCAAATAAATTTCGTCTAGATTCAAACCCACGCCTCCCTCAACATGGAAGATGTCATCTTTAGAGATGAAGGTGAAGCTGAAACCCTGCGACTAAAGCCGCCTTTAATCAAAATTTACGGATACATTAGCACTTGAAAAGAGGGGAACCTCTATGATAGTCGTAACATTAACATTAACACAGGAGATTATTCCCTGATCTCCCAGTCCCTTATCGTCTATTTCCACGTAGAACAAAAGAACTAAAATCAGCTACAAGAAGTTGAAATCATCGTAGACTGCGAAAGCGCATAGACAGCTCCGGAATCGAAACCATTCGTTGATTAATGGCATAAGCAAGCTATCCGATCGATAATTTTCGCTACTCGATATGAGAAGTCGCCATCATCATTGAACCTTCAATCTAAATATCACCAGATAAGTGTAAATGGGAAGAACCAACATAAGACAGCCGTCATCACTGCTTTCAGATTCTACCAGTATAAACGAATGCCATTAGGACTCCGGAATGCGCCCGCAACATTCCAGAGAATGATGGACCGAGTGAGGACCCGATCTGAGCCAACCAGACTACTCATATACTTCAACGACTTGAGCTTAGTAGAAGAACACTTCCTAGACCTGGAAAAGCTATTCTGTAACCTAAAAAAGTTCCAACTCAGAATTAATCGGAAAAAGTGTAGATTTGGTTGCAAGAAGGTTAATTTTTTTAGCCAAAAAATGTCGTGTGAAGCTGAGGACCAAGGCAACAGGTAGCTATTGAAACGTTGAAGCAAACCCTGGTCGTCACCCTCGATAACTACAGATAGCCGATCAATCAATCAAACTGCTCCGTTTGTAGTAATGATCGACACTAGCTCATACGCTCATTCCACAGCTTTGAGAAACCTAACGGAAGATCTATCGAATACGCTGTCCGCCTCCTAAACAGAGCTGAGATGAATTACATTCTTGACCGTATGATGGGCAATCCAGAAATTTCGTGGTTACATCAAGGACAGCCTCGCCATCATCCTTAAAAAACGATCAGCAACTTAAATGGCTAATGACATTGAGAACACACAGAATATTTAACTACAGCCCTATGACATTTTCAATTTAGTACATGGCCGGTAAAGCCAACCACATCGCCGATTTTCTCCCCAGATCCCCAACAGATCCCATAATCACAGTGGACCTACCGTCGAAGGATCCTGTACTTATTCATCAATAACTTGTGATTGAGGACTGAGGATACAAAATACTCGAAACGTTTGAGCGTAATAACATCTCAAAATACAGCGTAAAGAAGTCCTAAAAAAATAACACGATAATCATACAGCTGGATACCAGGAATGGAACGGACAGAAAATCAGAAAGCGATCAGGAATGCAGGATTAGAAAACTGGAAAATGTGAATATACGTATGAAATAAATCCGTAGTTTTTATTCGAAGTAATGTACTCGGATTTATTACTGGCTATATATAAGAAAATACATTACCGACTATATATACTGCCAAGAATATCAAAAATACGAAGCAGAAAATTACAAGCCCCCTGGATTACTACAAACCTCCATAATGAATAGAAGGTTCGAAGTAATCGCAACGCCTTTTTGGACCACTACCAGAAGATCCAAATAAAGAGACACGTATCCTCGTTATAGAAGACACCTCCTCCAGAGAGATCGAGCTCTTTTCACTAATTGAATCAGATCACGCCGATTAATGAAGTGTTCTTGCGATACCGACTTCCTCGCAGAACAATCAGCGACAAATGGCACTCATTTCATCAGAGCAGTGATGCAGCAAGTAATCCACTGATTTCAAAATATCCGCCGATTTGTTTAAAATTTTTATTAATATATTTCTGACTTAACTCAATAAGGGTAAAGAAACCTAATATGTTCGCCTTTTCATAGACAAGAGTTTTATTTGTTCCTTGAAGTTGCTTACTTAATATATTATATACTTGATTTCAGGTTTGTAGCTTAAAAAATCGCTAACAATTCCATATATCATTTCCCTTTAGATAATCATCTTACTTAAATGTGAAGTAAAAGTCTAACGTGGTCTGCATTTTGTTCTTCACAAAAAATTATCAGCATTAGCTTTAATAGCATAGATACACTTTGCAGAATACAGTACTTCACTTCAGAACAGGCGAGATGTTTCTAGCTACCAAGTTTTCCCCATTAATAACACGATGTACAAGAAACATTTTTGGATTTTCATATTTCAACCATTTTAAGCAGCCATCATATTAGGAGCACAACATGTTATTTTTTCCTTGGTATATTATTGACATCTAAATAGTTTTTGGCTTATTATTAGCACTGAGAATTTTCTTGGTTTCAGCTTTTTAACAAGTTGTTTTTTAATATCTTCACAGTATTGTTACTTAGTGCTTTTACATCTTTGTCATCTTTTTTAAGAACCGTTTTAAGAAATGCTGATATTGACGGTTTTATTAAATTCTCTCCTATAATATTTATAAGATTTAGTGGTAAATAAAGAAATTTGCTAACTAGTCTCAAGAATACGAGTATGAGCAGTAAATAGAGAAATGTAGCATTGCATTTAAATGGCTCGAAGCAAAAGGCTTAAACTCGTGTCGAGTCCCCCCTTAATAATCAAATTTCTACAACGATCTAAACAGTTTCTAACAACAATATATCTTCGCATTCTAACAGTTTCAATTTCTTATCTTATTATTTACTATTTTTACACACTTCTGACAATTAATTATTTTTCCCTGTCAACAATAGACACTGACCGGTTTCAATCTATTTGGACCACACAACCATAGAGCAGTTAAATACAGTGAAATGAGTTTTACTTCGGAGTCTTTTTGTATGCTTATGTTTTCTGTTTTCTCATTACCCAAGCGAATGTTAGCCTTCTGTCCTCAATAATAAAAAAATTAATATTGATGTTTTCCCCATTCAGTTTAGTGTCCTGCAGTATTTTTATTAATTTTTCCTGATTTATTTGGTCAAATGTTTTCTCGTAGTCTAAAAATTATATGCAGTATTTTTACACTCTTTAGTTTGATTTTTGCAATTGGACATTGATACTAAAAAGTGCTTTATGTGTTCGAAATGCATTGCGAAAGCCAAATTGCGATGGGTTTAGGATTTTTTCACATTTTCTTTTAATTCTAGCATGTATTAGGCGTAGGAAAGTCTTTAGCATATGAGACATTAAACTAATTACCCGGAATTTGTTACAGTTTTTTGGGAGTTGCTCTTTAGGTATGTGATATCTGCTCTAATGTCTGTAAAGGTTTCTATGAAATATATTTTTTTTTCTGCTTTATTCAGTTACCAATTATCAATTGAGATTCCTCGCATCCTTTGTCCACTAAAGGGGATTGAGGATGAAGAGGAAAAAAAGTCGTAGGAATACGCTAATATAGTCAATAAATTATGTTTTGTGGTAGGTCAAAAGTATGCTACTTTGTTGTGATAGGTCAAGAGTAGGTCAAGCTATTCAATAGTCTGTTGCATCGCTAAAGAATTCGTTATTCTAATATAGTAGGATAGTAGTCTTGGGCAAGGCGGGACCTTTTGAGGTGTCCCAGAAGGAACGAACGTAATACAGAGATCCAAGAGCTCGCAGCATTTAGTGCCAGGGCCCAGCTCAAGGTAGTAATCGTTAATAGCAAACGCGAGGCCTGGAAGAGGCTTTTAGTCGAAGTTGAAGCGGATCCATGGGGCAAACCCTACCGTCTGGTCGCCAAGAGATTGGGCCACGTCCGTCCTAATCTTGCCGTACTGGTCACAGGAGGCACAGTAGAGGTCGTTAACTCCCTGTTCCCGATCAACGAAGGCTACACGTACCCGAGAGGCCCTCCTGCAAGCCTAATCGAGGACATTCTATTCAGCGAGGAAAAAGTGGTGGATGCGGCTAGGTCACTACCATGTCGCAAAGCCCCAGGTCCAGGCATCCTTAACGAAGCCACCAAGGAGTACGTCATCAGAAACTCTGCACCGGTCGTTTCTTTCTTCAACCTGTGCTTGTCCAGGGGCGTGTTTCCCAGGTGTTATAAGAAGGCGCGGCTGGCGCTTCTCCCATAGGGTGGAAAATTGCTCCTCACCCTAGGCGGTTACAGGCCTCTATGCCTGCTAGACGGCGAAGGCAAACTTCTGGAAAAACTTCTCAAGAATATGCTGAGTGCTTGGGTACATGAAAGGGGAGTCTGTCAGCACGACAGTTCGGTTTCCGAAGTGGAAGATCAACCGTCGATGCCCTGCTGGAAGTACGCAGGCTGGCGGATGAAGCGAACCAGGGGCCCCGGAGGAGAAAGCAATGTCTGTCAATTGCCCTAGATGTACAAAATGCATTCATCTCCATCCCCTGGACAGTCATCATGTCCGCCCTTGTGGAACATCTGGTGGCCATCGTGGAAGACTATCTTAGGGACCGGGAATTACTCTTTCCCATCGAGAGGCAGACTACATAACTTACGACGGAGTTCTGAGGATTCCACTCCCTGAGGGGGCAGACATCGTGGGATTTGCTGACGATGTTCTCATAGTCATCAGAAGATGCGAGATGGTCGAGGTCGACCATAGCGAAGAGGCCGTTCAACAATGGATAGCCGCCAAGGGGCTGACGATCGCCGCCCATACGGCGGAAGGCAGGCAGGCAGTCAAGGTGGGAGATGGGTTCAAGTGGTAACTGGACTCGACAACTCATCTCCGTCCTGGATCCGTGGTTACTCTGACCCCATGGCGACATGAGCTACCATCTCACCAAGATCATGATAGGCCATGGCTGCTTCATGGTATACCTTAATCGCATAAGTAAGGCAGACGACAAGAACTGCGTGTGGTGTGAGAAGGACACGGACGCATGAACGCATGGCACTTGCCACAAAGCTTGATCAAGTGTCCTGTTGGCTAGCGACGAGAACTGGAAAGCGGTCAACCTTACCGCAAGCGCGAGACTGGACAGTCACTTTTGGCCGAACGCGAAGTCCAGACATTGGCACAATGTTTTTTGTTTTCCTACCACATTTTCACCTGTTTTTTGTTATCTGTTATCACTTGTTAATTTTTATCATTGTTATTTGCGTCTCTTGTTACTTGTTATCATCAGATTCGCTACATATGTCAAAGTTGTTTAATAAAGATGAATAAAGATTATTAAAGATGGCGTTCCTGATGACGGTAATGTGAAGGTAATAAAATAATATAAATTACCGAGCTAAGAAATTAACTGATAATATAAAATTGTTAACAGGCGCCTTAAAGCACTATAACTAATTCGTGATTGTAAGTTTAAATACTCGAGAAATTGTTTTCTCGAAATTATGAAATTAAAGCTCTTTCTTTCTTTCATTATAATTGTAAATTATAAATTGTCTATTAGGTGAATAATGAAATAACGTTTGTAGTTAATTGAGAGTACGCTAAAGTTATTAATGGTTTATTGTAATAGGTCAAAAGTGCGCATAAGTAATATGTAGGTTATTTTTAATAAATCTTTAATACTTTAAGAAATATTCCTCATCGGCAAATATAAGAAATAGTGTATTAAATTAAAAGTTACTATTTCTTAGTTTGTACTTTTTTTATCACTTCTAGTTTAACTCCTCTTACTTCCAACATTTTATTTTTTATTCTTCCAGAAGTTGAAGAACACCGCAGTAAGACTTTTTCGTTGCAAGTTCTCTTCAATACTTCCCTATTTACTTATTTTGTTGCATGTCTCCTAGTATTTTTTCTTTATAATCTCCTTTATTTCTTAGACAACTTTCACTTTTACCATTATTTTTATCAATATGCTGATTTTAAATATACAAATAAGATATATGCTTTCTTTCTTTTTAAATAGTAGTACTCTTCTTCAATCTTCTTCCAAATTCTTCCAAAATCTAGTTTGATTATCTACGAATATATTTTTTCTCACATATATTTTTTAAAATATTAACGTTTATTCTATAACCTGTTTCGGTCAATTCATAGTTCTTAATACGATCTTCATTTCCACTTGTTTTGTATTGATATTATTATTCCTTCTTTCAATTCCTCTAGGATACTTTTACCCTGCCATATTTTGTTTATAATTTTGCGTTTTCTCTAATCATTTCCTCTCTATGGTTTGTTTGGAATGCCATCATTTCATGCTTCTTCTTCTTCTTCGTATTTTGTCTTAGTTTCCATCCATAATAATTAATATTATTTTTCATTTAATTCATTTCGATTTAATAATTCTTGGAAGTGTTTTATCTGTTTTTTGTTATTTATTGGATTATCTAAATTATTTATGTCATTTTTGTTCATTACTTCCTTAATGTCCTTCGTTTCTTATTATAATCTTTTTGGGTTTTCGAATATTATATTTTTTTTTTTGATATAATTTCACCTGTATTTCCTCATTTTCTTCAAAATTTTTAGATCTTATTTGATATTTCTTCGTTCTTTATCATGTCATTAATTTTCCTGTATTTGAGAATCTGTCCTGTGTATTTTATTTCGTTTATTCTGCCATTTTATATTTCCTTGAAAACTATCCTAAATTTGTCCTCCTGTTATTTTGCCTTCTTCTCTTTCTCAACCTTTGAGGTTATTCTCTTTTATTGTTTTCTCCATACACATTTAATATCTTCATCTGCTACTTCATTTGCTACTATATAATCTATTACTCATACTCTTTATTATAGTACATACAATGATTACTTTGTTTTCTAATCTACCTTTCTCTATCTTTCCTGCCATAATTACTCTATTTTTTTATGTTCTTGCACTTGAGCCTCTTCCAGAAACCATTTTCCATCTTTTGTTTACTTGTTTCTTATCTTCTCTATCATATCTATTTACTGTTTTACTGCTTCTATGTTCTTGCTGTATATTGTTATAATGTTCCATTTCTCCTTTTTGACCTTTATTTTTTGCCTAATATATCTTCTTTCTGTTCCTGTTAGTTTTTCCTTACATTTTGTCCATTGACTTTCTTCTACTTATGTTTCTAAGGTATCCATGTTCCTATATGAATGTCCAAAATTCCGTGTCTTTATTTCTTTATTATTAATTCCTACTATCTTCCAAAACACAATTTTATATCATTCCTTCTATCAGTTTAAGTTTTAATTTTCATATTTAAAATTTTTTCTTCTATTATTTCTTTTCTTTTTTCCCTTCTGCTCTTTTATTGTATTTACAGCCTTCCTGTTTCATTTCTTTTGTCCTTTGCCGTTTATCATGAATATACCGTTCAGTTTTTATTTGTATATTTAGTAGTTCTTGATATATATACTTCCTTCTAGTTCTTATATCAATTCGTTCAATTTTATTCATTTTTGATAGCCAACTTTTGTTTCTCTTGCATTCCTGGCACTCCATATATTTTTTTTGTCATATCGTCTTTAATAAAGACCACGTTTTCAGTTTTTTCTGATAATTCTTTTAAGATTTACTACTATGATCTCTACCTCTATTGTTTCTTTTATAAATTTGGTAATTTCTTCTTCAATTTAGAACTATTGGCCTTTTATTACTTACTTAAATCTTCTTTATCTTCTTTCTTTCTTGCCTATCCTATATTTTATCTCGACTAGCTTTCTTTTTTTTGATGACCCTTTCATTTCTCTTTTTTCTTTAGTTCACCTTTTTCTTCCTTTGCTGATCTTCTCGCTTAATGTTTCTCTTTCTCTTCTAATTTTTCTTGAAATGATTTAAATTATTTTATAGCTTTATCGCTATCTCCTTGTGTTCACCGTTTCTTAGGTTTCTCTTTCTTTTATTTTTACCAGGCAAATTTTTGCCTTCTTCACTAGTAGTCGTGCTATCACTATATCAAGAATTTCTTCATATACACCATAACTTTTATCTTGTCCTCGAATAGAAATCAACACTTGGGAAGTAGATGTTTGCTTTTTGGGTTTTGTGAAGAGTAAATAAATATAAATAACACTAATACGACAGCATTATTTATCTTTACTTGAGAAGTATTTCTAACATCCATTGACTCAACTATTTTCCAATAATAATAAGAATTTTTTCTCCATTTCTAGATTTTTTGAGTGCTTTAAAATTTTCTGCTGCTTTCGGAATCTTCTAAATACATTTCCTCTCGATTTTTTAATTTGTCTGAGTTTTCTAGAAGACACTCTAAAAATTCTATTATTTTCAAAAAGTTCTATAATTTTTCCTTGAGATTTTTTGTAATTTCCTGCTTCTCTTGGAATTTTCGAAGCACATTTCATATTCTGTCGACGGTTTCCAGAAATGTGTCTTTAAAAAATCTAATTTTACAGCAATTTTTAGAATTTCTCTAGAATTTTTTCCTACAGATTTCTAGACTTGTCTTTGAGGACTTTTCAATTTTCTTCTTCACTCAGAATTTTGTTTTGACGGAATTTTTCAAAAACTGTTTTTTAAAAATTCTAGTATTTACCAGAAAAACTTGATAAATAAAAAAGCTTCTTATAAAACAATTTTTAAAGGAAATTAAGAAGTGTCTTATAAGAGTCATTTTATACTGCGAAGAATATGATGTAAATAATACAAAAATATTTTGTAAGTAATTTGGATAAATAAACGAAATACTAAGTTTTGCAGAATTTATTTTCAGATTTATAGAATTTTCTTTGAGGAATTAATAATAATAATAATTTATTGGTGCTCCTCGCAGACACAAGTCAATAATATATAGCAATATATATAGAATTTAGATTTTCCTGCGTCATTCGAAATATTCTAAACACACTTCCACAAGATTTCTTATTCTGTCAGAGCTCTCTAGAAACCTTTCTTTAAAAGTTCTATTTTCCAGAAATGTCTAGAATTTCTCAGAAACCTTTTTCCTTCAGATTTATAGGACTTTCTTTGAAAGCTTTATAATTTTTTCTAAGAATATTCTAAACACATTTTCTCAATATTCCTAATATTGTCGGAGTTTTCCAGAAAATTTTCTTAAAAAATTCAAGTATTTTTCAGCAATTTCTATAATTCTTTGAGAATGTTTTCTTCTAGATTTCTAGAATTTTCTTTGAGGGCTTTAGAATTTCCTGCTTTTCGTTGAAATTTTATAAATACATTTTCTTGAGATTTCTCACTTGATTTTTCTACCAATTTACAGTTTGTAGAATTATTATTATATGTGTCTTTATCATACATGCTTTTATAGAATATTAACAAAAAATTGGCACAAAAAAGTATATAAATATAAAAAATACAATTTTGTCAGATTGCTGAAGGGCGGAATTCACTTGCATTAAATGTTCTTCCATTCAGACCCATGTCTCCTTTCTTCTGCTGTTCAAAACGATCAAGCATTGGATACTTATTTTTTTAGCATTTAGATACTTATTTTTCCCTTGATTTCGGGATGCGTTTTATAAAATTTTCAAACTGACATTGACATTTTTATTATTCTTACAAATGTCTAGAATTGTATTGAGGGTTTTATAATTTCTCTTTCAGATTATTTTTTTCAGCATTTCTTCTTCCATTTTCAAGAAATTTTATATTTTACTAAAAATTTTTTTTTTCTCTTCTAAATTGCATTAACTTTTTAGAGTTCTAGAATTTTGAGCAACTTTGCTTCAGTCTTTTCGAGAATTTTCGACCATTTCTGGTTTAACCTTTACGGAATTTCAAGTAAACTTCCTTCCAGATTTCAAGCAATTTTTTTATTCGGCAGCTTCTAGATTTTTTTGAAGCAAGCAACTTTGCTTCAATTTTTTCGAGAACTTTCGGGTTTAATTTTTTCCAAATGTTGAAGTTTTCTTCTAGATGTTCAGAATATTTCAGCAATTTCTTTTTTAAATTAAGAAGAGAATCTAGAATTTCCAGCAATTTACAAGAATTTATATTCATAGGCACATATTTATTGACAGTTTCGCTCGAGATATTTCATTTTGTCGAAGAAACTTTTCTTTAAAAATTCCAGTATTTTCCAGTAGATTATAGATTTTTGTCAGATTTTTTTCTTTTTAAGATTTCTAAGATTTTCTTTGAGGACTCAAGAATTTCATTCTATCTCGAAATTATCTAAACATATTTCCTCAATATTTCTCATGTTGTCGTAGGTTTTCTAAAAATTTGAGTGTTTTCCAGCAATTTTTCCATAATATTTTTCCAGATTTCTAGAATGTTTTCTAGTGGGATTTAAAATTTTTCAATTTCTCTCGGAATATTCTTTACATCTTTCATCCAAATATTTCGGATTTTTCCAAAAACTTTTGTTTACAAATTTAAGGATTTTCCAAAAATGTATCTAAAATTTTTTATTCTAGAGCTTCACAAGAATATCCTGCTTTTTGGAATGTCTAAATAAATATTTTCAAGAATTTATACAAACATATTTATTGCCTCTCTTCGAGATATTTCATTTTCACAAAGAAACTTTCCTTTGTAGTAGTTTATAGATTTTTTTCAGAATATTTTCTTTCAGTTTTTAAGGATTTTCTTTGGGGACTCTAGAATATCCTGCTATCTCGAAATTTTTTAAACATATTTCCTCAAGATTTCAAATTCTGTCGGAGTTTTCCAGAAATTTTTATTCAAAAATTCTAGTATGTCCAGCAGTTTTTAGATTATTTTCGGAAATTTTCTTCCTGATTTTAGAATTTTGATTAAGAGATTCTCTAGGAATTTTTAAAACACATTTTCTTAAAATTTTCATTTTCTCGGAGTTTTCAGAAACTTTTCCTCAAAAATTCTAGTATTTTCGGAATTTTTTCTTGTATTGTAGAATTCTTTGTGAAGGTTCTTGAATATTTCAACAATTTCTTTTCCATATTTCTCTTTAGCATGTTTTCTTTCATTTTTCGTCAGTTTTGCAAAATTGTCTGCTCTATCTCATTAGAATTTTCCATTCTTTTCCCAAATATTAATTTTTAGGGTTCTAAAATTTTGCAGCAACATTAAATCCATTTATTCAAGAATTCTCAACCATTTCTTTTTTAATCTTATTGGAATTTTCAAGCAAATTGTTCTTACAGATTTCTAGAATTTTCCAGCAATTTCTTTCAAAATTAAGAACAGTATCTACAATTTTTAGCCAATTTTCTTCTAGAATGTATGTATGTACAGGGAAATATTTATATATATACGATTTACTGATTTAAGCGCACGTTGGATGACGATAAAAATGTTATAATTGAAGAAAAATAATAATAATATCATTTAAAGTTCGAGAAAATTTTATTAAAATTATAGTGCTAAACATAAATTAACAAAGTTAGGCACAATATTATGTTGATCACAACAGTGTTTAAATAAAATATATTCATAGACAAACTTAAACACTAAATGCAACAATAATATCAATCTATACTATACAAAAGTAAACTCGTACACTATGTAAATAATAGTCAAATAGTATAATTATAAATACGATACAGACAGGTCGGACCCCGTGCGTACCGTGCACAAAATATCGACAAACGTTGCACATTATCTTAAGTAAATTTATTAGCAGTTTTTTTATCTTTCAACAGGTAAAGCGGGGCTACACTAGAATGTTATTAAAACCCTAATGAATCAAAAAATCAAATCCGAAATAATAATAGGCCGTTTTTTTTCACCTATTCAAGCGATGACTATTTAACAAGACTAACAACTGCTGTTCGAATTCCACTTTGTAATTCATTCTGCGTGTCAATTAAAAGATTTCGATGCAACGGTATTCATCATCAGTTTAAATCATCAGATTGTAATACTAGGCGGCCGGGAGGGGGGTTTTTACGGGGGGTGAAAATTAAGAAAGTATTGTGTTTTTTTTTTCGAGACCCTCCCGCCCGCTGACTATAAACTAAAAAAGATATGTGCTTAACAGGGCAGTGGCCAATTCAGGACAAAATCTACAACGAACTGTATTGAAATTTATTACAAATCATGGTCAATACAAAAGGAGAGAAATTTAGAGTGCTTTCCGGGGAAACACTGTTACAATTATTCTTTATACAAATCTTCATTATTTTACAAAAATGATTACCGTTTTTGTTTTTTTCGTTTATTTCAAGCTGTGGCTTAAAATAATAACTTTTCATTCGTCTAGCTTTTTTTTACACATCACAAGCTCGAAATGATAAAGCCTTTTATATTGTAATTAGTCCATCACGTTTTACTTTACAATATAAATTTCAATACAGCCCACCTCAAGCTGTACGTTTATGATTTTACTTTTTTGTTACATTTTTTTAATATTTTTTTTATATATATATATACTCATCAGCCGGAACCGCACGAAATACACCGAGTAAAACAAGATGTGCCCAACTGCGGGGTGGGTATACGATATTTACAACATATGGATTTCAAATGATCTTCTGGTTACAATTCGATGGTTTTTTTAGAGGTTGTTTTTTTCGGGGTTTGAAGGATCGCCGGAGGGTATTTGGTACGTTTCGGCCATGGTGAACATGCTTTGGTTTAGCAAACAACAGCAGAGATGGGGTTCTCGGTGATATGGATTATGGAGCTGGGCCACTGCCCGCTAGAATACTTGGACTTGAGCAGTTCTTCTATCGACGCTTTGCGGAATTGCGAGATTTTGGTTGGTGACAACGGGGCCACTGTAACAGAAAACATGGTAATCAGTGAGCTGACGATTAATTACAACATTTAGTGGAACGACTAAGTTTGGTTCGGTATTTTCAAAAAAACACTAGGCTACTAGAAAAGTTTTAAGTTATGAAACAGGGTTGAGTTTTAGCAGTATTTTCATAACAGTGATCCGTTTTGCTGAAGCATGTAAATATGCATTAATATATACATTTTTGCAATGAAATATTAGCTGAGCGGTTATTTTTCTTTAAGTAATATTTAAATGAATGTTCTTTAATTTTCTTAATGTTTTGATGCTAATCTATTTATCAATTTATGACATATTCTATTGTTATCAGGTTTTGCACAAGTTATTTAAAAAAACAAATAAAAATACTAAATACTAGTCCTTAAAACTAAAATCGTTTTTAATTCTAAATTTAAATAAATAAAAAAATCAAAAAACCTTAAATCAAAAATGTTTATAATTCTGAATTTAATTAATTAAAAGAATCAAAAATACTAAATATAAGTCCCTAAATGTAAAACGGGTTTACTTCACTCGGAATTTTCTTAACACATTTTGTCTAGAGTTTTCCATGACCTTTGATTTATAAATTCTAGTATTTTTTAAATGATTCAGAAATTTTTCTGAGTTTACTACTTCCTTAGCAATTTTCTAAACAGATTTCCTCTAGATTTCGTATTCTATCGCATTTTTCTAGAAACTTTCCATTTCCTCAAGTTTTCTCATTTTTGAAGTTTTTTCAGAATCTATTCTTTAAAAATTTTCATAGTAGTAACATATATTTATTGACAAATTTTTGTACATATTTACATTGAAATAATGAATAATGAATGAGGAGTTAATGTATTAATTTGTCAAAAGGCTATCGACCAGAGGTCTTCCTGCCTAAATTTTCATATTTTCCAGCAATTTCTAGAATCTTTCACACAATTGTTTCCTCCAGGTTTCTAAATTTTCTTTGATACTTTAGAAATTTCTCTATTTCTTCGAATTTTCTTTTCACATTTTCTCTAAATTTTTCATTTTCTCTCAGTTTTCTAGAAATTTTTCTCAATATTCCTCTTCCTTTTGGAACTTTTTTAAAGAAATTTTTCTTTATAAATTTTAGTATTTTTCAGAAGTTTTCACAAGTTTTTCTTTTAGATCTCTAAAAATTTTGTAGACACATTTTCTCATTGTGTCGGATACTAGAGAATCCATCTTGAGAATTGATTCTCTAGTATTTTTAGAATAATTCCACAATTTTCTTTAATATTTTTTGTGGATAAAAATAGAAAATATGTTTTCATACTTTTTTTTCAGCAAATTGAAGTCTAAAGTTTTCTGATTTTTTTTTTGAATTTTCTAAACTCATATCCTCAACATTTCTTATTCTGTCAAAGTATTGCAAAAACATTAATTTAAATATTTTAGTATTTTTTATCGAGAATTTTCCAGATTTTTAGAATTTTCTTTGAATGATTTTCTCGGAATTTTCTAAAAACATTTTCTTAATTTTTCACGTTTATTGATGTTTTCAGAAACTTATCTTTTAAAAAATTCTAGTAGTTCTAGAATGGTCCAGAATATTTTCTTCCAGATTTCTACAATATTTTTTGAAGGAAACAAAAGAAAATAAAATTTCTTATTTTTTAACCAAATTGAAGGCTGCTTCTTTTGGAATTTTCACTTTTCCTCAATATTTTCTTATTTTCTTATTTTCCTTTAAAAAGTCTAGTCTTTTTCGGCAATTTTTAAATTTTTACAGAATTTTTAGAATTTTCTCTAATAGTGTTTTTCACTTTTTCACGAAACTTTATTTTAAAAGTTCACATTAATTTCTAACAATTTTTAAAATGTTTTCCTCCAGTATTCTAGAATTTCCGTTGAGGACTTTAAAATTTCTGATTTCTTTCGTGATATTTTAATCACATTTCCTCAAGATTTTTTCCAGTTGTTTTGAAAGTTTTCTTTAAAAAATATTATCTAAAAAATTCCGAAAGAAGCAGAAAATTTCAAACTCCTCAAATATTAATTCTAGAAACCTGGAAGAAAAAATTGTGAAAAAATTCTGAACATTATTTTCCCACAATTGTTTTTTCCACGTTTCTAGAATTTTATTTGAGGGCTTTAAAAATTTCTGCTTCTCTCGGAATATCCTTAAACCTTATTTATTTGTTGGATTTATTTTCTTTAAAAATCCTGAAATTTTTAGGATGTATCAACATTTCTTTTAGATTTCTGCAATATTCTCTCGGAAAATTAATTATATTGTTTATACCAAATTGAGAGCTTTAACGTTTTCTGTTACGTTTGAAATTATTTAAATACATTCATTCAATATTTTGTCGGAGTATTCCAGAAACTTTCTTCCAGCGTTATTTACAATTTCCTACAATTTTTTCTTCCAGACTTTTACAATTTTCTTTGGGAGCTTCATTCCTTGTTTCATTCTGAATTTTCTAAACACATTTCCTCGAGATTTCTTAGTAGTAGTAGTGTTTGGCTGTCGATCACGTGGTCCTTCCGCCGTGTTATTTATGTATATGTGTGTAAATTGCGTCATTAATTGTATCCCAATTGCGAATGGTACAGGTTACCCATCTAATTGCTGACCCGAACTAACGTTGCTGCACTATTGCCAACGCTTTACATTTTGAAGATTTATTTTTTAGAGTTTTTCAGAAACGTTTTTTAAATTTTATTATTTTCCAGAAATTTCTAGATTTTTTCAGAAATGTTTCTTCCAGGATTCTTTACGAGCTTTAGAATTTTTTATTCGTCTTGAAAGACATGTCTACAAAAGTTACAGTTTATTTGGGGCATGTAGAAACTTTTCTTTTAGAAAATCTAATATTTTTAGATTTTAGGAAAAACTTCAAAATATTTTTCACCAAATTAAGAGCTTTAGAGTTTTACTGTTTCTACTGGAATTTTCTAAACACAATATTTCCTTAATGTGCTTTGATTTTCTTGTTTCTCTTGGAATTTTCTATACACATTTCCCCAAGATGTACCATTTTATTTGTGTTTTTTTTTTTTAACAAACTTGACTTTATGAATTTTGGAATTTCCAACAATTTTTGGATTTCTGCTTCCAAATTTCTCGACTTTTTATTAAGGGCTTTAGAATTTCTAACTTCTCTTCGAATTTTCTCAAAATTTCTGACTTTTAAGTGAATTTTTTTTCACCAAATTAAGAGCTTTAGAGAGTTTTCTGTTTCTACTGGAATTTTTAAACACAATATTTCCTTAATGTTTCTCCAGATTATTGTAGAATTTTCTTGGAGTGCTTTGATTTTCTTGTTTCTCTTGGAATTTTCTATACACATTTCCCCAAGATGTCCCATTTTTTGGTGTTTTGTTTTACAAACACCTTCTTTATGAATTTTGGAATTACCAAGATTTATTTCAATTTTTGCTTCAAGATTTCTCGATTTTTCATTGAGGGCTTTAGCATTTCTAACTTCTCTTCGAATTTTCTCAATTTTTGTTTTTCAAAAATTTCTTTAAAAATGTTAGTAGTTACCGTCAATTTCTCGAATTTTTCAAAAGTTTTTCTTTCAGATTTCTAGAATTGTCATTGAAAGCTTTAAACATTCTTATTTATTTAGCACTTTTATAAATATAGTTCCTTGAAATTTAGCATTTTTAGAGTTTTTGTTTTCAGATTTTAGACTTTTCTTTGAAAATGTTTTTATTTCCTAGCAATTTCTATATTTTTCCCACATGTTTTTTTCCATCTTCTTATTAATTATAACTATATTGTTACAACTAGAGTTTTATATACGTCAATTAATTACTTAGGAACTAGAGATAATTTTACAATAAATAAAATAAAATATAATATCGAAGGCTATAGAATTTTCTGTTTCTCTTGGAATTTTCTCGAAATTTTTCATTTTCGCATTTTTAGAATGTTCGCGAATTTTTTTTTCTTCAAGATTTCTAAAATATTCTTTATGGGAATAAGGAAAACGAATTTTAATATTTACACCAGATTGAGGGCTTTAGAGTTTCTGCTTTTCTTTTGCAATTTTCTAAACATATTTCTTCTAGATTTCTTATTTTATCCGAGTATTCCAGAAACTTTCTATTAAAAAATTTAGTTCCAGTTTTTTAGAATTTCTTTGAGGGTTTTAGAAATTTTTGCTTCTCTTGGAATTTTTAAAACACATTTCCTCAAGTGTTGTCATCTTTTTATAGTATTTCAGAAAATTTTCTTTAAGAATTCTATATTTTCAATTAATTTCTAGAATTTATGAAAATATTTTCTTCTAGTATCCTAAAAATTTAAAGTGTCTTACTTCTTTTGGAATTTTTTAATCATATGTCTTCAAGAATTCTCATTTTTTGGAGTTTGTCAAAAATTTAGTATTTTCCAGCAGTATTTAGAATTTCTTCACATTTTTTAAAAAATTTTCTAGCTTTCAAAAAAGCTTTGGAATGTTCGGTTTCTTTGGGAATTTCTAAAAATATATCCTCGAAATTTCTCCTTTTGTGTGAGTTTTCCATATACTTTTTTTTATATTTTCCAGTATTTTTACAATATTCTAGAATTTTTCTGGAATTGTGGGCTTTAGAGTTTTCTGCTTTTGAAATATTACTTAATGTTTCTTGTTTTGTTGGAATAAAAACTTTTCTTTACAAATTCTAATAGATATTTTACAGATATTTTTAATACATTTGAATCCAATTCTATTCGAAATGTAATAGCATGTAAATGTAATAGTAGTTTCAGCAACTTTTAGAATTAACCAGATTTATTTTCTTCCACATTTTTAGAATTTTCTTTAAATGTTTTTTTACTTGCTTCTCTCGGAATTTTAATTTTCGGAATTTTCAGAAACGTTTCTTTAAATATTTTAGGATTCTATAGCAGTTTTTAGAATTTTCCATAATTTTTATTCCAGGTTTCTACAATTTTCTGTTTCTCGTGGATTTTTTTAAATATCTGTCGGAATATTAGCCAGGGAAGTAGTTGATTAAATGAGTGATTTGTTTAAGAAAATTCATGAAATGTTTCATATTTTAAAATTAATAGTTAATATTCTACAATCACATTAAAGACTTATATTTTATTACGCCATAATCATGTGTCTTTCTTAATTCACGATAAATATTTTAGACTACCCTTAACTACAACGTTTTATAATAATTTAGACAATCACTTGATGGATTCTTCATATGATACCATTATTGTTAATGAGTTTTTATTTACATGAAATATAGCTTCTAATTTCAAGCAAGAATCAAGCCTGAAAGCTGACGTAATGAATTATGAAAAGAAACAGCTAATACAAAAAAGAACCTATAATTTAATATTAGGTCGTAAAGATGTATTTGGAAGAACATCAAGATTTAAAATAAAACTATTCTTTTGGTTAGTAGTTAAATATTTAATTTAACATAATCATTATATTCTGATTTGCTCTTCTAATAAGAGTAGAGTATTTTTTTACATATTTAAAATCTTCAGCAAAACGGTACAATTAACAGAATTAAAGGCTACCAATGGGAACATCTGTAAACTGGTAATTAGTGACCCCTATAGGACTAATACATGTTTTTCTAAATTTATATGTATCTTTTATTCATTGCTAGAAATGATTTTTATCTGAACTCTATCTATGCCAACAAGACTATACTAATGTTAAACCTCCAAGTTATAAAAGCATGATTCATCTTTTGCTTCTTTATATAACCGTTTAAAGTACAATATGTTCTAACTATAAAATTTATAGAAGAGAATTTTTATGGAAAGCATTTCTGAAGCTAATATTTTTCCTTATTAACTTCTTCCAAAAAACATAGTAAATATTTATAATGTTCAACTTCGAAAGCAGTAAAAATTGAAGATAATAATAATAATAAGTCTAATTATATTTGCTAACGTTGTTCTTTAATGCATTATATTATTTGGGTTATTATCAAATTAAGATTAAGAGATGTATGAAAGCGTTCAAAAAGAGGTAATAATTATTCAGCAAAGAACTAGCTGTATTATATGAAACATTACTATAACAAAATTGAAACATTAAAGAAATGTTGTAAGTATAAATCTTTATGCTAGTTTCCTTAGAAATAAATTTAGTCACCCAAGTATTAACTGATTATATAAATGAAATATATTGTGTATAAATAAATGACACATTGAACTGTCCTAATATATATTAATTGCATAATCAACTAATTTAATTTATATAATTTAAATCTCATCAGTGCAAAACAAAAATTAAGTTTGGAAAATATTTAAAAAGATCATCAAAATTAATAATGACTTCATATTTATTTCAGCTTTAAAAGAGTTAACATTGTGTTTATATATTATACTTTAAACGGTAATATATTATGATATAAACAACTTGTAGACATTTTAAATCCTTAAATTTAATGTATGTAACAATTACGCTCTTTTCTTTGTAACAAGCAATTTTAGTCTAGCTTAAACAATATACCAACTAAAAATTTATCTCGGTATCAAACCTTTCACATTTAATTTAACCACAATCAAGTGAAAAGCTTGAAAACTAAACAGTGATGGGTGTGTGTTGTTATTTGTTAGCTGTGAGTGCTCTAGAAATCAAAACAAAATAGTAAAAGAACAGCGCATGCAAAAAGTACTCAAGTTCAACACGCAAACAAATTCTCACACACTAAGATAGTAAAATCAGAAACTTGGGTAAGGGGTGGTAACGCCAAGAAGAGTAAAAGCTTACAACGGCCGTCGGATTCGTACAGAGTGGTCTAAATAAATAATACCTGTCGCAAGAAAAAGAATAAATACTGTTAATAAAGTCCGCCTCCTGGTGTGAGTGTGAAATGTTAGTAAATCCGATTCACATGAGGGCCATGCCATTGTCAGTAAAACCTAGAAAAAATCTACACCAAAAGACACACACCGTGGAGGTTCCGATGGGCGCGCGCGCGTTTTGTTAGTGTTTTTGTTAGAATAATATGTTAGTTTAAAATAAAAACAATGTAGAATTACGTTGTTGACTTACATGAAGAAACATGGGAGCACCGACAGGCCGGGCTAGTAACATTTACCTTCAACTGAGGCAGCGCTACTGACCCTCCGGCCCACTCGAACCGCTAAAACAACAGCACAGCCTTCATACATCCGCCAAAAATGGCCCCACTTATATTATACACCCCCTGCTAAAGTCTTTACATATATACCAAATCAATTAATTTAACGCTATTTACATAGCAAAGCTTGAAATGGCTTTCGAATAAATTTCACTACATTATTTCGCACAAATTGTTTTAGTTGCTTTTCCAACTTATTTATAATACATGTACATTAAAATGCATGTTTAGAAATTAAGTTAAAATACGACAACAAGATTTTTAAATAATTTTCTTGTATATAAATAACAATCATATGTCACATGTAATGTACAGTGTATATTTGTTTGCCTATCTTAAATATTTGAAAAGCAATGTCTTTAAAAAGGTTATAAGCTACACATTAAAAAAAAAATAATTTATATATACTGGTCATACTAAGAAATAGTATAAATAATGTATAAAAATAGATAAAATTAAATTCTACAGTATAGAAGAACATCTATGTTTGTTTTTTGGGTTTTGTAAAGACTATATCAATAGATTGTCCTTTCATTATGCTATGTTATGCTAGCACTCGAAATATATATCTAAGCATAGCAAATAAAGTGTGAAGAAAGGATACAACAGTGTTATTTAAATAGAAGGATAGCTTAATGTAGTTACTTGAGTATGTGAAGGTTAAATATCACTTAATTAAAAACACAGTTATATTCCTTTCTTCACTTTTTATTTTTCACAGCTAAATGTACATTTCAGTTAGCTATTGATAATGGGTACATAGTGCCCGAAATGTACATTTAGCTGTGAAAAATAAAAAGTGAAGAAAGGAATATAACTGTGTTTTTAATTAAGAAGGATAGTTTATTAAATTTACAAATATTTTATTACACTACTTTGATAGTTATAGTTGTAAAAGGGTAAACCAAATAGCTCTTTAAATAAATAAATCTTATTTAATGAGTGTAGGTAGAGATTTGAGTCATTTTAATGTGAAACACAACGTAAGTAATATATAAAGAAGAAACAAGAATTTTTGTAGTTTTCATTAAAACTGCTAAACAAAATCAGTGACGTTATTGATAATTAACATTTTACAAGTAGCCTTTCAACCATTTAAAATGATTTTAGCAAGTTCGCTGTTATCATAACCTAATTCATAATTCATTATCTTCACAGAGTACGAATCTAAATTAAAAAGAATATTGTAATAGCGGATTCAGTGCACTTGACATACACTAGTACAAGACTGTGAGCCTTTATGAATGTAGAGAGTAAGTAAACTTATAGTCTTGAGAACTAAGTCAACAGACTTCTATTAGTTCACTAATGCAATCACAAACATTAATGTAATAAAGTGTACAGAAATGGAATTAAAAATCGTGATGCGAATAATTTGATAAATTCAATCAGGTTAACACTAGTAATCATTCTAGGAATTAAGATAGAAATAGTTGATTGAGATTTGATATACGTAGTCTTTAATGTTTATACAAAGTTTTATATTTACAAAATAATTTCATTAGAATAATTATAATAATCTTTTTAATAAAGGCGGCTTTCTATAAAAAAAAAAATACATAACACATTAATAGGAAATATGTACACAATTAAACAGCAAATTTGAACAATAATTAAGACCTAATAACTGCTGAATTTTATATATTAAATAAAATGTAAATAAAAACATATAATTTGTTTATTTTATTTAACACATAATATATGAAGTAAGTGAGGTAATTATTAATTAGTTTTGTACTTTTAAAATGATCAGGAAAGATAGAAACACGTGTCAGGCAACTGAAAATAAAAATATTATGAAACTTAAGAAGTGTTTTACCCCATCGAATTTAAGTGAGGTAATTATTATTGCTCAAATTTGCTCTTTAAATATGTATTGTGATTGCTATTTTTATTTACATATAAGTTTACAAAGGTCTTTTACGATGAATTAATTTCTCAAAAGACCAGTGGTAAAACATTTTTGTATTAATCAACCGAGCGTTCTAATTAAGATCTTTAAAATTATTAAATAGTGAAGAAGTAAATAAAAAATATTCCACTATAAATATTAATTTAGTTATTATGCGAAATAATCAGTGAAAATTATTCTATTCTTAATTTAAATATAAATAAATATTTATAAAAACAAAAACAAGTGTGTGCACAGGAAAAAATTTAACTAAGCAAAATATGTACAAAAAAAAATCAAAGAAATTATTTAAATTGGGAAAATGCACTCGCACAGTCATTTCTGCGAGTTCTTTTTTATAGCCACTATCATTACATTTAAATGACTAAATCAGGAAAATACTGTGCGCTCGCTTTTAATCGTCATGAAAATAAAAGCCGAGTTCTTTAATAGACTAGCAAGGAGTTGAGGGCTTGCAATGAATAGCTGAAAACATAAAAATCAAATTAAAAAATTGTAAACAAAAAAATATAGGAAACGCCGCTTATACTCTAGGCTACACAAGAAATAAAAATGCAGCCCGTTCGGTTCAAACCGTGCCCAAAAATGTTTTTATTAAGCAACATGAATTACACTTTCGCAACATGATTACAAGAACAGGGTTTAATAGAATATATAAAGTCATTAACGTAAACACTGATGCAGGTTTTATATATCTTTATATAATTTGGAAATTTATTTATTTATCACACAACATCCAAATAACCGTAAGCTGTCAAGCGGAGCAGTTTATTTGATTTCTTTTTAATATCGCTGTAGGACGGGCTCAATTTTTGGACATAGTTTTACTGAGCTAGCTGCGATTACCACATGAAAATAATCCGTTTAATAGTAAATAAATTGAGAATACATACCATTCGCGCAATCCACGCAATGCAAACATTGTAAAAACAAAAAAAATGAACTCAGTGTTTCGGTTTCGGTGTAGATGCCAAAAATACAGTAAAAAAGAAAAACTAAAAACTTATACTCGAGGTACTCTGTTTTACAAGTTGCTAAGCTGTGTCGGCGTGTAAAATGTGTGTAAATTGAGATATGAAGCTGAACTAAACGCAGTGTCTGTCTTTCCATCATCTAACTCACATAGGCTTACCAATTTCCTGGCAGTCGGTAGCAGACAGTAACACAATACCTGTCCTCTATATTATTTTGTTTTTTTTTTGGGGGTTCACGGATACACGTTTAATGCTACATTTTTTTTTTTTTCAAAGACCTACGTTTAGAAATTTCGAGTTTCAAGCGGCCGCTTATTGTTTAATGAATACTGACACGTGGGGTTTTAGTTAACTGGCGACTTACCGTATCCTTCTCCTTGCAGGAACAGACGGAACGCCTCGCTGACTTTGCCCGGCTGTTCTTCTAATACCATTCCGCAATCGGATATCTTAAAAAAAGTGTATTAATTATTTTATAATGGCATGTATTGATTAATGCAAAATACATCTTCATAAACTTGAACTGAGTTTGTAAAATAATAAAAAACAAAATACCTTAGAAACTTCACTATAATATTATCTATTATTAGTTCGTCATGTTTTTGTGTAATTTATTTCTGTAAATGAACTTTTTATTTTAAGGGATTGTTCATAATTTATTAATATTTATTTCTAAATAATTATTTTATTAAAGGTAGATATATGGCATCAAGGTGACATCTATTATTGAGTAGCTATAGCTTTGACATGAAACAAAATATGCTATTAAATAAACAAATATTTAAAATAGAAAATAGACATAGCTTAATTAATTAAATACTCTATTCACCTTCATCCATGAAGAATTTGTGGGATCCAGCCGTCCATTCAGTGTGACAGTGTCGTCCATATGTGGGCTGTAGGAGCCGGTGATGTTGATCACGGGCATGCTGAGGGTCATTCCTTCCCTCTTCTTCGTTGGGTCCATTTCCCTCTGGATGTTTAGGTCGGTGCGGCGGATATAAGAATCAATGAAGAGGGAGAGATTCGTGGCGTTGACGTTACGTTCGAAATAGCTCTTGTATACTTGCACCAGATCGTGGTTCCTCTCCTCAGTGTTCTAAAATATCAAAAAAAATTAATATTACAATATTGAGCGCAAAATTATACAAACAAATAATTATTCGACAGAAAGTATTTTTAAAGAACTGACTATAATTTTTGGATCAGTTTTGATCAATGGTCCACATAATTTCTAGGCTCAGGCTCGATATGGAACAAAACAAAGTTCTAGTAGTAGAAACTGTTAGACTTTGACTTCGAAATGAAGAAGATGTTGAAACCAGAAATTGGGATATGTATTATATCATGTGTACTCGTAGGTTAGAACTAATTGAAATAGAGAATTCAACACTTGATAGGCCAAAGGTTGAAACTATAGCTGTGTCAAAAAGAACCATATATAGTGGTATAAAAACGTCAAAATTATTTTCATTACCCTTTTTAGAAAATAATAACTTTGAGGAACAGGTGGTGTGCAAACTCTTAATAAACTTAACAAGATCTATAATGTTTTGTCAAAATATTAGCCTTGTAATTTTGTTGTACTATATGCCTCTAAAAAGAAAATCGTAATAGGGTACATAAAATAGTAAATAAGTACTAAGTATGTAATTTACAAAGAAAAAAAAAAGTGAAGAAGGCAAAGATGGATGAAATATGAAATATTAAAGAGAGAACCAAAATTTGTTTTACATAACACTTAAACAACTAAAACAAAAGAAGGCATACGCTATGAGGATGATAAAAGTCAAAAAAGGATACATAAATAAAATAAGAGGATGGTATTATAGAAAGTTGGAGACAGTTCGTTGAGGAGGAAGAACAGAAAAAGAAAAAATTGATATTAGGGATTTACAAGAAATGGATAAAATATTAAATATATGAGCAAGGAAAGAATTAAACAATTTAGAGATCTACTAAATAACATAAAAGAATGCCTAGAAGTGACAAGAGAATGGTGTATATGATTTAGAAAATTAAGTGCTATAGAATTGGAAACAATAGATTTATTTAAAGAAAGTATTTAAAGTTTGGAAAACGAATTGCTGAAAATTAAAAGTTTTATCAATTGCTGAAAAATGTTAGACATTTAGATTAGAAATCGATCAAAATGAATAAGAGAAAATTTCGGAAGAAGATAATATTAAAGGTAATACACAATCGATATTTCAGGTATTTACTAAAAATGTTGAAGAGAAAATTTCGGAAGAAGATAATTTTAAAGGTAATATATAATCGATATTTCAGGCATTTACCAAAAATTTCGAAGAGAAAATTAAAGAAATTCCTAAATAGGGCTTAAATATTTATTTAAAAACCTAAAAGAAATTATTAAGAAAAAAATGAGCAAAGTTGCTAGAACATTTTGATAAAATTGAGCAAGGAAAGTTTGAAAACTTAAAAATAAGAGAACCCTCAAAAAATATTTCATAATTTAAGTAAAATTTCTTCTTCAGTCTGTAAGACAATTTAAAATTCTAAAACCCTCAAGCTTAAAATTTAGGAGAAATAATTGTCCTGAAATCCAAAAATTTAAAACAAGAGCTACTGAAAAATTCTTATAAGATAAAGCAGAAAAAAATATTTCAGGCATTTACCAAAAATGTTGGAGAGAAAATTTCAGAAGAAGATAATATTATAGGTAATATATAATCGATATTTCAGGCATTTACCAAAAATGTTGAAGAGAAAATTAAAGAAATCTCTAAATAGAGCTTAAATATCGATTTCAAACCTAAAAGAAATTATTAAGAAAAAAATGAGCAATGTTGCTAGAACATTTTGATAAAATTGAGCAAGGAAGGTTTGAAAACTTAAAAAATAAGAGTTAGTTTTAAAAACCTCAAAAAAATCGAAATTTGGAGAGAACATTCTTTAAAAATCTCTTAACAATTGAAAATAATTTATTATAAATCTAAAAGAAAAATTACTAGAGCCCTCGTAAAAATGCATAAAAATTGAAGTCTCAAAAAGAGATATTTTAGCTAAAATATTAGCAAATTTAAAATAATTCTTATTGCAAAATTTCTACAAAATAAAGCAAGAAATAACAGAAAATCTCTAAAATTTCTTATTATTCTTCTAAAAACGACGAACCAATAACGATAAAAAATATATAAAAATGGCATAGATAAAACTAGAATATTTTGAAAATCTGAAAAATTCTAGGAACTTTGGTACAACTTCTTGAAAATTTATGATAAAAGAAAAGCTGAAAAACTAAAAGAAAAATGCTGATGAATTCTAGAACCCACAAAGAAATATATCATAATTTCAAGTAAAATTTCTTCTTCTGTCTGGAAGACAAATTGCTGTAAAATTCTAAAACCCTCATGATTAAAATTTACTAGAAGTAATTGTCTTGAAATTCCAAAAATTTAAAACAAGAACTACCGAAAAATTCTTTTAAGATGGAGCAAGAAAAATTATAAAGAATACGAAATAATTGAAAAATTTTCGGTATTTGGAAGCCAAATATAAACTGTAAAATTGTAGTGAAATAAACCAAAAATATTAGAAAATCTCTACGATGGAAAATAAAAGAAGATTATATCTTATAATAAACAACCACAATAAAACTGTTTCAAGCATTTAAGTAAAATAGATTATTGCGCAATAATTTGGTCACCTGCATATAATAAATTCATAAATCACCTTGAAAATATACAAAAGAGGCTTATGAAATAATTATTCTTTTCGACACATGGCATTTATCCAGAAAGGGGCAGCTACGGTAATCTTTTACAACTTTACAACCCCAACACTCTTCATAATAGACAACAAATATGTTCACTGATATATTTATACAAGTTATTGCATAACCACATCGATGATATCTCCACTATTAATTTGCTCGAATTTAACATACCAAGATCATCGATGAGAAATTGTAGGATATTTGGATACGCATTACCGAACACACGTCATCACACCAATTCTCCCCTTGAAAAAATGCTTAAATTGTGTAATGAATCAAGCAGTACTTGCGATACATTCGGGCAAAGTTTTATTCACTTTAAACAATCAATATGTAATTTTTTTGTATCGAAATAGCTATAGTTTTTTTTTTCTTGTAAACAATTTTTACGTTTTTCTTAATTTTATTTTTTGTTTTAATTTTTAATTTTATTATTAAGTATAATTTTAAGATTCTTTGCATGTAAGATATTGCCTGTAATTGGACACTGGTCTGTTGGGCAATAAATATTATTATTATTATAGAATAAGGCAACAATGATAAAAAATATATACATATATATAATTTTTTTTTTTAATACGAAAACATTTCGTGAATCTCACTGTTGTAGATTCACGAAATGTTTTCGTATTTTTAAATTTATTATTTAATTTTCTACAACGAACTAAAGGATTTTAATACATATATACAGGGTCCTGCAACAGTGCGTCAGGCTTTCTCAGCGCCTTTCTCGTAAGAGATAGAAAAAAATGTTTCGTATAAAAATTTATTGATTTAAAAATATCTATGCCGTAAAATTATTTTCAAATATACAGGGTGTCCCAATTTTGCCGTATAACAAAAGCAAACATTTTTTAAATGGAACACCCTGTATATTTTTTCATTTTCTAATTTGGATAATATTTTATAACTTCAACCTTTTTCTGGCTTTTAATTTCGATATGGCATTTCCGAGTTATTGACGTTTTTCTGAAAAAAATGTAAAAAGCGGAGGTTCACAAAAAAAAATATTCTGATGTTCTATTTAAAATTTAAGATTTTTTCTTTTTCCTATGGTTGGTCATAAGTACTCTTTATGTACCAGTGTTAAAAATTTTCACTTTGGTAGAACCCTGCTTTGAATCAGACACGCCATTTTCTAAAATTTCAAAATGTCGTAACTCTTTTTTTTTAATGGAACCATATATTTTTTTAAATTTTATATTATTCTGCATCTAATTTCCTACAAAAAATATTAAGCATACCCTATACCTAAAAGTGATATTTTTAAAGATATAAAAGAATGTATATTTCAAACGGTCCTTGAATACGAATTTGTTTTTGAATAGATAGCCATGACTGAAAATATGCATTTGTCAATTAAACAATTAGTTTGACATGTAAATCTGATATTTGCTGCAAAGTGATTCTCTCCGTTTCGCGGTATAAGTAGACAGCAAATTATCATCATGGATTTCGAAAAGGGCGAACGGAGGAGAAATGTTTTAGGAACTTACTCAATAGATTAATTGAAATGGGAAATGTGAATTACAAAAAACAAGAAAGAAGAAAGCCTATTATCAACGAGGAAATCCAACTTTCAGTGCTATTAACAGCAACTGAGCATCCCAACGTAAACCAAAAAGATATTGGTGAAGGAACTGGCATAAGCGAGAAGTCAGTACAAAGCATGCTGAAGAAAAATCGATATCATGCATACCATATTCAGCTACATCAAGAACTGAGTAATACTGATTTTCAATTTCGTTCCGAATTTTGTATCTGGGGAAGACAGGAAATTCAGGATATCCCATAACAACGCATCTGTCAACAGGCAATTTTCACTATTATTCAACTGATAATCCGCATGTTATGAGACAAGTTGATCATCAGCATCGACGGTCTTTGAATGTCTGGGGCGGAATTTTTGGAAACCATGTAGTAGGTCCACATTTCTTCGAGGGCCATCTCAATAGGCCTATGTATTTGCACTTCCTGAATTGAATTACCCGGAACGTTAGCTAATATACCCTAACTAAAAAGAAACAGGGTATGGTTTTAACAAGACGGAGCACCTGTCCAATTTTCGCAAGACGTGAGGGCATTTGATTTTTCCCAACCAGTGGATTGGTAGGAATGGACCCACCAAATGGCCTGCTAGATTGTTTTTTAAGGAACCACCAACAGCACCAACGAATATGCATCAACAAATTGTGGAAAGGTCTTTTCAGCGGCGAATTAATTTGTGCCTAAATGAAAATTGAAGACATTTTACTGTAGTAAATAATTTTGTTACCTTTCCCGGTTTGGAATAAAATAATGAATCGTATTATCTGTTTCTGTTTATCTCACATTGACACTTACTTGCATTTTGTTAGTTATTTTACCTCAGCATGATCAACTCCGTACATAGAAGTATGTATAATTAAATGGTTATTTTTATGAAAACTATTAAATATCTCTATAACTATGAGGTTTAGACAATTATTATTTGCAAAGTTTGGCATTTCTTTCTAATCTAATCGAATAATAAGAAAAATAATTGTTTTCGCCGATCTGGGTAGCGCTGAGCATAAATTCTTTAGGCTTGCAAACATCACATCAATTAATTCTTCTCAAAAATTGCATTGTTATAATCCTAACGTACAATGCAACCATACATACCAAACTTATTGTTTAATTGACACATGCATTTTTTTTCAGTCATAGCTATCTATTCAAAAACAAATTCGTATTCAAGAACCGTTTGAAATATAAATCCTTTTATATCTTGAAAACTATCAATTTTAGGTATAGGGTATGCTTAATATTTTGTGTAGAAATCAGAATAATATAAAATTTTAAAAAATATATGATTCCATTTAAAAAACAAGAGTTACGACAATTTGAAATTTTAGAAAATGGCGTGTCTGATACAAAGGCAGGGTTCCTCAAAAGTGAAAATTTTTAACACTGGTACCTAAACAGTACTTATGACCAACCATAGGAAAAAGAAAATTTCTTAAATTTTAAATAGAACATCAGAATAATTTTTTTTGTGAACATTCGCTTTTTACATTATTTTCAGAAAACGTCAATAACTCGGAAATGCCATATCGAAATATAAAACCAAAAAAAGGTTCAAGTTATAAAATATTATCCAAATTAGAAAATGAAAGAATATACAGGGTGTTCCATTTAAAAAAATGTTTGTTTTTGTTATACCGCAAAATTGGGACACCCTGTATATTTGAAAATAATTTTACGGCATAGAGATTTTTAAATCAATAAATTTTTATACGAAATATTTTTTTCTATCTCTTACGAGAAAGGCGCTAGGAAAGCCTGACGCACTGTTGCAGGACCCTGTATATATAAAATGGAAAAAGGCTAGAAAATTTTGAAAACCTAGATTACTCTGAACATCAAAAAAAAAATTCCCAGAATTTAAAAGAAAAATTACTGATAAATCCCAATAAGATAAAGCCAACAAACAAAAGAAATTTGACAAAATTAGACAGGAGGTGCTAGAAAATTCTAAACAATTCTATCTAGAAAATTCCAAAACTTTGACATTGGCGCCAGTTATTTAATATTTGGGAGCAACACACTATCGATAATTTAAGTAAGTACCAGAAATCTCAAGGGCAAAATTTATGAAAAAAAAAATGCTGAAAAATGAAATAGATAATTGTGGAGGCCTCTACTTTATGATGCATTATAATAAATTTTTTAGTTTATAATGTATAGTTTTGACAGATTTTCTGTCTTTTTCAAACTATACTTCAAACATTTTTTTACTAACAACTTTATGTAACAGTTTTACAAACAATTTAGATGGCGTTGAACAGAGGGGTATATATTAGGTCAGTTGGATCGTTTATTAGTAGAATTTCAGTATTACGTTTAATTTTATAAATTTCAAGAGACTCGAGTAAATCCATATAAATATATACCCCTCTGTTCAACGCCATCTAAATTATTTGTAAAATTGTTTCATAAAGTTGTTTGATAAAAAGTGTTTTATGTATAGTTTGAAAATGACAAAAAATCTGTTGAAACTGTAGTCACAAATAAAGATAAAAAGTGTGTGATATATAAAAAGGTATTTACAATCATTTATTGAAAATGAAATCATTATAAATTTAGAAGAGAAGTACATAAGACTTAATATGCATAATCGGTCAAATAAGTGAAACATTTTTTTTATAACTGTGTTCCATACATACGGAGAAGAGACACAATATCGAAAACACTTAAAAAAACGAGGATTACGATTACATTATAAGATTATACAAACACAAACCTTTATTTGGCATAATTTATACATAAATACACAATTTTATTATAAAGCTGCTGCTCATCCGTTCTTCTATTCCCTCCCAAGCCTCATCAAAATCTCTGGCTTTATTATCTCATCCATTCCATCACCATTCTACTTCCATCCACCCAATCCCATACATTCCTCAGCCAGATGCCAAACGCATCCTTCTCATCCTTACACAGCACATCCATTTCTCTCCCTTTCTCCTCAGTCCTACATCTTGTCCTTGCCAAGGTAACCCTCTCCTCTTTTCCCACTCCCTATAGTGAAGGAGTAGCTGAAGCATAAGGTGAATGTGGTGGGATGGGTGTACGATAAGTTAAAGGGGTTGGAGTATAGGAAAAAGTGAGTACGACAACACTTTTTCCTATAGTCCAACTCCTTTAACTTATCGTGCACCCATCCCACCACATTCACCTTATGCTACACTACACTATACTCTGACAACCCCACCCTCTCATGCATTCTTCTCCTTCCGCTCTCCACCTACTCTGCCCTACACCCACACATCCTTTCCATACCTCCTTCACTAATCTCCCCATGTCCAATCCATGTCTTCTTATTATTGCTTTACTCAATGCGCAGTCTCTATTCGTTTCCCATCGAAAAACACCTTCGATACTTAACTGAAAAGTTCTGCAAATATCTTTTGAGCTTCCAATATTATCCCTAAACTGTCTTCCTAGAAACCCCAATATAAGTTCTAAATTTAAAAAACTACATTCTACCATATTTGATTTCATTTCATTGTTTCACCCATTTATGCATTCAAGACTGACGCAATATAACTGGACAAAACTAGGCAAAAACACCTCTGGTCGATAGCCTTTTGGTAAATTAACACACTAACACTTTATTTGTTATCCGTTATTTAAATATAAATATTGTATAAATTTGTTATCAAGAGAATAAAACAAGAAGAGACAAAATAAGGAATGAAATATAAAAACAAAACTTACAACTAGTAGATATATAGAGTATAGCATAAGGTCAGCTATGATATCTTGGAAATGTCTGCTGTATGAAGTATACAAGGGCTATGCAAAAAGTATTTAAAGACAAAAAATTATAAAGGAAAAATTAGAAAAACTTGAGTCAGAGGGAGAACAGAATGGATTAGGAAATTGACATTAGATGAAGAAAATTGTACATTAAGAAAAAAAATTAAATGTAGCCTTACCCCAGAAATGGTAGAAAGGTTAATTAAATAAATAAATAATTGAAATATTGAATTGACAACATGATACATGATAAAGTACAAAACACATTGAAATAAAACATTAATTATTACCCTTCCAAAATGGTGCCACATGAGGTATTCGAGGACACCCTGTGTCATTCCCTTGGACCTGAGGTGTCTGGCGTTTAGTTTCTGGTAGCCCCATTCAATCCAGCCAGCCTGCGTGCTAACGCAGTTGATGAGACACAGAGCGGAGACCTTTCCGGGGTTGGAGAGGGCGAATCTGGCCAGGATGTTCGCACCGGCTCCAACACCGAATCCGATGATCTGTTTGAGTCCGAAATGGGAGAGGACGAAGTCCAGTTGGGTGGCGAGCTCGTCCATCGTTGGATAAATATAACTAAAAGAAAGCAAAACAATTTTAATTAAAATAAAGGAAATAATTGATAATTTAAAATACGAAAAACAATAGCATTTCGTAATTCTACAATAATGAATCTTATTAAGGCTACAGAAAACAATTATTTTTTGGTGCTATGAAGTGAACGACACCAGGATTTAAAAATATTTTTTTAATATAACTACCTTATTTAGTGTATAATACTTGATTGCAATAAATATAACATTTTTTTTAGTTTAGGATAGATTTAGGTAAGCAAATATATGGCCGAAAATAAAAACACCATTCATTTCAACGGTTTATCAAATTCTAGTCTCGGGTGAGGTCGTAACGACTTCATTGATTCGCCACAGAAATTTATAATGCGCCAAACTGTTATTGTAATTTATGGTGGCGGTGTCAACCTTTTCGAAAATTAATGTCGGTGCCTGGCATTCAATGGAACTGCATTTGGCCCCCATCGATTATCGTAGCCTGCTGTCGACTTTTCCAACATAATAATACATAAATACAATTGATTGAAGTTTAAGCTAAAGAAAATCACATACGTAAGTTTTTCAATACTGTTTTATTAAAAATGCCTTTGCTTATTAATTATATTCAATTATACTTTATTAATACGTCTTATCATATCAAAGTTAAAAATAAAACTGTTAAGTAAGATGTATATAGGGCCATTAGTTATGCATCGCAACGCTCGGGTTTCATTTCAATTTAAATTAACGTATAAATTCAGCAAACATTATAAATCTCGGTCTATTTTTTTCTCCTTCCGTAAAAGATTTTAAATTTGAAGATCAGCAGCGGGCGCTCGAAATTTGATGGTGTTGACTCTATAAATAACAAAGTGAAAGTAAATACGAGATAATGAAGTCTGGAGTGCAAATATTTTGGCGGCAGTGTCTCAGATGAATTTTAATCCGGTCTTAATTAATGGCCTATCTCAATAATGTGTTTATATTGTACGGCCACGATTTCCACGCCATATCTGCGAGTTTGTTTATATACGCAAATAAACAGGAAATAATCTTGCGTAATAATATGATTGAAATATAAATTAATTTTCGATTGATTCAAGTTGAATTATTATTACGTTTATTTTATTTAATGGATAGAAAATAGTTTTGTATCATATTAATGTATCTCATTAAGGGGCAAAGAGTATTAAATTTAAACTAAATACAGTTGTATTGCGGAATGCTTTCTAATATCTTAACAGTATTGATTTTAGTACATAATTTTTAGTTACGAAGAAAATCGTTATACATGAGAATTAAATATCCAAAGACTTACGGTCGATAGCCATGAAGACAAAGCCACAGTTGTATAATTGTTATGTCGTCAAAAAGTGCGAAGAAGTTTGTGAGGAATAGGTGGGAGGAAACAAAAAGATAACTGAATGGATAAGGGAAGATGGTGCCAGGGTAAAGACTCTGATAAAATTGGGATGGGAAAAGGCAGAAAGAAGGTAATATTATAAATAAAGTCTTTTTTACTAGGACGACCTAGATATAGATAACAGAATATCAAAAAATATTTGGAGAAGTATAAAGGTAGTAATCAAAGATAATGGAAGGAATACCTACAAATCAATATTTTTATAATTTCTTATACGTTTTTTTTAATTTTAAATTAATAAATAGTATATTATTAGTCAAACAAACCACAACCATTTCATTGTAAACCTTTTAACGCGACATTCTATATTTACGTAAAAGATTTTTATATAAAACTATTCACGTCTTCCTACAAGATCACGTAGTATCATCAAAATTCAGGAAAAGCCAACGAAGTTAAATAGGAAAGCAAGTCTGAAAGTCCCGGGAAAGAGATTTCCCTCGTGTACGGTGGTTTGGGGGAAATTGAAAAATTGTTCGGTAAAGGTTAAAGCTGCCGACACGAATGATACACGAAAAAAACGTAGATTCGATAACAAAATCCTACAATCTTATAAAAACTGTAGTTTTAGTTCTAAACATAGACAGTACGTTTTTTATTGTATGGATGCATTTTCAATGTGTATAAAAACATTCTGATATTGTCAATGACAGTGATTATTGTTATTAATGTATGGCCGGTGCATTTATCCAATCAATCATTCGCATATAGAATATATGCAGTTTTATTAGAGATAAATAACACTGGGATATTTTGAATAATAATTATTAAATACAATACAAACGGTATTTGATTGACGTTATAATCACTCAACTGAGCAATGGAATAAACTGGTATTCATCGTCATTGTAATCGTTAATCTACCCCTAATTGGCTATCGATCGCATGAGTATGTAGACACATAGGGGCCGTTACATCAGATTTTATGATTTATATATAAAAACACGTAGTTAATAATTCATACTAGCTCTAGAAGTTAAAACATTTTGGAGAAATTTAGAACTCACCCATCTCGACAGCCCTTATTACCTGATTTTAATGATGATTAACAGTAAGTTTGTACATATCTCCATAAGAATGACATATAGTCGAAACTAGTCGGAGAAAAATAAAAACTAATCGTTTTATTCAACAATCTAATTAAATATATCGGTAGAAATGCTATCCACTTATTTAACAAAATTGAATTTGATACCCAATCACCAAACCAAGCACGTCTTTTTCATCAGACCAAATGGCGCCCATAGATTTTCGCTTTGTGAATAATATCATTAAATTTACACCTCTATTCAATCGATTGTGAGTTAAATATGTAAAAAGTTGTGTGTGATATAGGAGGTGACACAGGTAGGTGCCAAATTTATGTTTACTAAATTAACGGGTAGCACAAAAATTTGGCGCCCAACGTGGGGCACGGTATAAAAAAAAATTAAATATATGTTGTTGGTCAAATTTTTATTAATTAGTAAAACACCTTTAAGAATCCATAGTTAAATTTATCCTAATAATATATTCTTGTTTATTGAAGGTGTCAACTTCTTGGTACATTTTCAAATATTATAATAATTGAAAATAATTAAATAACTAATAAATTACCGGATAAAGTGCGACATTATCAAAAATAACGGCAAGTGAAGAAAAATCCGGCGGAAACGATAAAAAGAGGACGCTACAAATTGTGAATAGCGAACGGCGCGACATTAACACCGAATTTATTGCCCCAATTTTACTACGGCAATTGAGGGGGGTTGAATAAATTGAAATGGGAATATGAACTGCCACTTTTACGGCAATTTTATGCACTGCGGCTGCAGACGTATTAATTAAATGTTTGTGGTATCATCTTTGTTCTGGTAAATACAAAAGGGGTAGTTTATGGATGGCAGTTTCTTTTTATCGCCCGTATATATTTAGCGAAACACAAACGTTACTTCGGGCGGAACGAGTTTACGAGTGTGTAATTGTTCCCGTCTACTAAGGGGTGGTTGTATTGTTCTGGCGACGAGTGTACGTGCAAATTTGAAATGTGAAGCACCAATTAACGCACTTTTATAATTAGGACAAATCACAAACATAAAATTCCTATGCTTATTATTCCAATAATATTATTGTATAATTTGTGAATTTTAAAGTTTATATTAAATTATTGTTCCCCTGTCAATAATAGCTTCGAACCGGTTTCAATCTATATAGGTCTCATTAGCGTGTAATTGACGACAGAGAAACGGAATCACATTTATACGGGGTTGTAGTTCTTCGTCAGGATAGATGTACTATTAATGTGACATCTATTATTGTACTGATTTCCTTCATTCAGTGGATAAATCACTAAGAATGAGGTTTCTATATATGATATTAGAAGTGTTTCACTTTTGGGCAGTTTCCTTGTGGTATTTCATTTAAAGCATTCAGGCAAGATGAACTTAATGGATGATTGGTCTAGAATTTGTGTAGATATTTTGGAGGAAAGACTACTAATTTTTCATCATAAACGGTAACCCAATATTATATCATTGATAATGGGTGCATTGCATTTAGCGAATAAACCAATTTTGTGATAGGAATTGTTTACCTATTTTCATTACTAAGTAACTATTAAATACATCTATAACTGTTAAACTGCCTCGAATAATCAAAGAAGATCATCGACTTCCATACGTAATAGCCCCCTAAACCAATATCCCAACATTCCTGTTGACATGCTTAGACAAAACCGCTGATTATGACATTCATTCTGTCTCCCAATATTTTGCACTGGCCAAAATATTAAAGATCCCAAAAATAAAACTGAATGCGATCATATAGGGTTTATATACTAATGCTATATTTCCTCAAAAACAAAAGTGATGATCGGTTATGATATTACGTTGGTCCTATCATAATATTGGTATTGCACATCTACATGTAGTTTTATTTGATGTCTAGTAGAATTATTGAATTTAGTTTATTTAACATAATTTCATGTCCAAAATAATTCTGTACAACAAAAAAGTATATTTAGTAGAAGATTATAAGGTACTGAAGACAAAGTTATTCTGCCTCAGAAACAACTCAGTAACATGTTTCAGTTTTTTTAAAATAAAATTATGTTTCGCCTCTCTCGTTTCGTAAATATGAAAATGTAACAAAAAATTCAAAGCATATTATATCTATATAAGTGGAACAGAAAGAACAACATTATTGGTATGTACGTTTCGACTTGTAGTTATTTAAATAAAACATAATTAGACCACTGTAAACAGGATATGTTGCCCAATAAAAATGAAGATCTGATTTTTTATAGTTTCATTTGTGAAGGTTTTTCAATATCGTTTTTGTTTTGTTTTAAATACTCTGTACAGAACCTAAAATCCTGATGTTTACATCTTGTCCAGTTATTGAGTCAAGTCTGGTAGACCTTCCTTCAATCCCTTCCTTTTACATGTGTCTTGTATAATGTCATAGGGCCTGGATCCCACTTCGGTTGGGCAACCAGGAAGAATTTGCCACTGATCGAACACACATTGTGGGAAAGTTTGACCTCTAGTGCCAAACGATTCATTTACAGGCAAGTAAGCTTTTATCACGGACATGGGTGTTCCAGCAACTTGCATTTCCTCGAAGATATGACCACGCCTTCTGTTCAATACACTGTAGACACCATCAACAGCAACTTCTGGACACTGAATTTCACAATGGTAAACTGGTTCCATAAGCCTAGGTTTAGCTATGAGCAAACAAGCATACAAGAAACGACGTGTTGTAAGAATGATTTGGCCACCACCATGATGGATAGCATCAGCGTGCACAAGTCACATTATAAATGTTGAAACGAACATCACGCAAGTTTTCGACAGAAAGGACACCCCCTTTGACGGCCCATTAGAAACCAGCAACTACAAAATCCTTGACTTCATTAAGCACCAGATTTTACGGGCTTCTGAAACATCGTAGTCATATTTTTCTCCAAGGTAACGAGCACGTAATTTGAAGTCGACTAAACAATCAGGCATTAGTGTGACCTTCACGAATAATCTGCTGTGCTTGTTGGGTGATTTTGACAAGCACATTTGATCAAATTTTTCACTTACTATTTCACGGTATGATACAACTGGATCAGAATTCTTGATAGGAATGCAAACATGGTCCTCCTCAAGATCCTTTAAGCAGATTTCCAAGTGCAACTCACCAGCACCGGCAATTATGTGCTCACCAGATTCTTCAATGATACATTGCACCCCTAGGATCTGACTTGGCCAGACGCTTAAGACCATCTACAAGTTTGGGCAAGTCAGTCAGGTTTTTTGGTTCTATAGCTACACACACAACAGGTGAACTTCACGACCTTCATGTTATGGGCATCTTTGATTAGTTTTAATCAAGCATTGAACTACACCAACTAAACCACAGATGTTACCACATGGGACACCTTCAATGGCTTGTTTATGTTTATGTTTATGTTTATGTTTATTAATCTTTAGCTTTCATTCCAAAAAAATAAATACATATGAATATACACAAATATAAAACAAAACGTACAAAAATTTTGACTGGATGAAGCTGGGCGGAGTTCGTGCAGCTGCGACGTTCTTCCACTCTAACCCTTGTATTGGTCCATGATGATGAGGGTGTAAATATCCTCTTGGACACCTTTATTCTTTTTTTTAAATACTTGTATTTACATTTTGATCCCTTTTTAGGGGAGACGTTTTGGCTGTTTATGTCAGCATGACAGATATATATGACATATATATACATAACGACCCGTCATAAGGATGGTATGTTGGATGACCTTTCCATATAAATCTTCCTTCTTACCAGGGACGTAATTAGGTCCCATGATACGAGTTTTCATACCAGTAGCAACCTTTCCAGAGAAGACACGACCAAAAGCATAGAATCTACCCTCATCAGAGGTCGGTACCATTTTTGAGACATCATCATGAGTGGTCTATTGGGGTAACAGTTCTTGACACCAATTGCTGCTTCGTCATCATGTGGACCTTCATACAACATTTTTGAGCCACTATAGGTGATGATAAATAGATGGGAATCATCTGAAGTAAAGCTTCACCGGCTGGCTCATGACCACCTTCAATAACTGCTTGCTGTCCTTATATTTTCATCATTCTTTTGGACAATGCCCAATTTGGGAAGTAAGGCTTCATACTCTTCTTTTTTGTAGCTCATAATAGAGTCGAACACTTTGTAGATAGTAGATAGGGTCCAAGATGTACATGCAGAAAGAACGTTTGTTGTCATCTTCCTTTTATTTATCCCATTTCTTGGTCTTGGGATTGAAGAAGTTTTCACCCATTAGTTCATTAGTTTCACAACATCGAGCTTGAACTTTTCGTTATATATTTCAGCAAACTGTTTCAGGGTCCAAAACCTACTGAACCCTTGCTTTGGTCAACACGAACTTCACCCATCTGACCACCGTCATCAAAATAGGTGGCAATGATGACGTTTACGTTTTCAACCATTCTATGGAAAGTTTAATCGAGTTCTTCAGCTTCAAGTTGCAACTCGCAAACATTAACTTCAGCTCTTCTAGCTCCATGGAGATAACAATGCATATCTGCAATAGTGCCAAGGAGAAACGAAAAGATAATATATTAATCTTAGTACGTTATTAGCATTAGAATTGCACACCTACTTGTAGCTTCGTTTGGTTATAGTAGAATTTTTTAATTTAGTTTCTTCATTCTGTATACTTGATCAGATTTCATGTCAAATATTTCTGTACAACAAAAATAGCATATTGGTAAAAGGCTATAATGTACAGATAACGTTATACCTAGATTAATAAATTTAAAAATACGAAAACATTTCGTGAATCTACAACAGTGAGTCTTACTAAGACTACAAAACAAATTAATTTGAAACAACTACTTCTCTGGCTAAAACCTCGACAGACCTAGATTGGTTAAGTACAAAAGAAGTGGAAAATGCAAATATGTGGATATAAAACGAAGAAGAAGGCGAAATAGGTATACCTTCAGGAAGATTTAACTATATCTAAAAGTATAATACTGAAGCATAATAAAATTATGATTGATTGTTGAAGCCATTACTTTGTGGTACTTCTTGATTACGAAGTAGGTTGAGAAATGAAAACACTTTGCTGGTATTACGAATTTTCCACAATTTATCCGTATTCATTTGATAATGTACGAATAGAACCAAACTAGTCACAATAAAAGTGAAACATTTGTGATACTGGCAAAGTGTTTTTATCAACCTATTTCATAATAAAATTACGAACAATAGCGTGATTTTGTAATTTGGGCTCGTTAAAAAATCATCCATGCCTATTTTTTGACACTCAAGAATTTGTAATGTTGTTCCATCGAAAAGATTTTTCGATACAATATAATCCCTAAGATGTCCAAACAGAGAGTAATTAAAGAAAATGGTAACCATTAACGCCAGCTCTATAAAGAAAAAAATCCATAGTTCCATCAAATAAAAAAATAAAAATAAGAGATAAGCAGCTACCATAATTTGTTGATGGTATAACGTACATAGCTTTAGAATCGCATACCCATTTCCAACTTGATTTGATGTTTAGTAGACATTCTTAAATTAAGTTTCTTTATTCTGTAGACTTGACATGAAATTGACAAAAAAATTATGTACAACAAAAACAGCATATTGATAAAAAGTAATTAGTGAAGAATGAGACACGATTACTTTGTTTTACCAATTAAGTTTTAAAAGTAATTAAATATTCAACAAATGTTAAAGTTATTTGCAAGAAGTGGAATAATGTGGATACGTGATCATGGCGAAAAATAAAAAAAAAATCTTAGTCAAATTAGGTTCAAAATCATGTTTGGTAGCTTCTCTTGATTTTGATATTTTGACTCAATACAAAGCATTCAATGGTTATTTTATTGGTATTCAAATAAGATATTTTTCATCTGAAGCGAATGTCCAAAATGTTTGAATAGAAAGCAGTCAGGATAATCGTATTTTTTTTGAAACATATAAACTATTTGAATAGCACTGTGCTCTACTTTGATCGCGTTTGCACTTTTTTGCTCCATTCTGATCTGCTTCGCTTGTTATTGCTCTTTTCTGCTCTCTACTGCTATTTATTTATAAGATGATAATTGTAATTTGTTCAACTCGATTCTACTTTGATTGCCTTTGCTATTTTCTGTTATACTTTGCTCATCTAAGTTCTTTTCTGTTCTTCTTCGCTCTCCACCGCTACTTATTTGTTCGATGCTAATTGTAACTTGTTCTACTTTATTCGACTTTGATCGCCTTTGCTCTTTTCTGCTCTACTTTGCCCGCTTTTGCTCTTCTTTTAGCTATTGTTTTTTTTTGCTTTCCATTTATTTATTTATGACGATAATAGTAATTTGTTCTATTCTGCTCTCTTGTTTAGTTGTTAATTTTCAAAATACTTTATTATTGCTTTTTTGAAAACGCAACAATTGTTTCGCCACACTGTGGCTTCTTCAGGCGAAGAAATGGAAGAAGCCACAGTGTGGCGAAACAATTGTTGCGTTTTCAGAAAAGCAATAATAAAGTGTTTTGAAAATTTAAGTGTTTTACTTCAACGACTAAACAAGTGAATATGAATTTTCAACATATAACAGCCTCATCAGTTAATCTATTCTGCTCTTCTTTGGTCGCTTTTTCTCTTTTTTCAATTTACTCGTCTTTGCTCTTTTCTGCTCTAATTTACTCAACATTGCTCTTCACTGCTATTTATTTATAAGATATTAATTATTATGTTCGCCTTTGCTCTTTTCTGCTTTACTTTTTTACTTTGTTCGTCTATTTTCTTTCTTTTCTGTTCTACTTTGCTCACCAAAGCTCATTTTTGCTCGCCATTGCTCTTTTTCTGCTTTCCACTGCTATTATTCTTCTTAGGGTGCTGTCTCCTAACGAAGGTTAGCTATCATTATGGCAATTTTCACTTTAGATGCAGCAGCTCTAAATCGTTTGGCAAATGTCTGTCCATACCACTCTCATAGGTTTCTGAGAAAGGAAGTTTTTTATTCGTCAGACACTTGATTTTTTATTGTCTATTTTTCCATCCCCCCGCATGATATGTCCAAAATATTCTAATTTTCGTTTCTTGATAATCTGAACAAGCTCGTTTTCGTTTTGAACTCGGTGCATAACTTCCCCATTTGTTTATGGTCTGTCCATGGTATTTTTAGCATGCACCGATAGACCTACAATTCAAATGCCTTTATCTTTTTGGCGTTATTTTTCTTAAGCGTCCAAGCCTCAATTCCATATAACAAAATTGAAAAACATGTAGCATGTCACCATGCGTATTCTTAGCTGTAGATTTAGGTTACGATTAGCAAGGAGCTGTTTATTTACTTCTATAGTTTGATCATTGTTATCTCCAAACCAGGTGCCCAAATATTGGTATTCTTTTACTCTTTCGATTATGTTAGCTTCTATAGTCAGGTCTGGGATGATATTATTGTTATGCGTCTTGGTCACAATCATATATTTAGTTTTCTTTAGATTTAGCTTCAATCCGTAGTGGTTTAATGCAGTATTGACTTCTTGAAGCATATGTTGAAGATCCATGTAACTGGTTGCTACTAGCACAGTATCGTCTGCATACCGAACATTGCTAATCGTTCTTCCGTTGATTATTACCCCTCCAGAACTTTCTGTCAAAGTTTCTTTAAAAATAGATTCTGCGTACATATTGAACATGACTAAACTATCCCCTAGTCTTCGGATTTCGATCTCTTTGAATTGTTGTCCATCGACGTTTATTACAGCTTTCTGGTTCCATATATAAGTTTTTAATTAAACGGATATCGTTCGCATCAAGCCATTTTTCATCAAGGATGTTCATCATTTTGTCGTGCCGTAGTTTATCAAATGCCTTTTCGTAGTCAAAAAAGCCTAGATATAAATCTACATTCATATCAAGGCATAGTTGAACCAAGACATTCATTCCGAAAAAGGCTTCTCGCGTGTCAATATTGTTGCGGAATCCAAATTGTGTCTCGCTTATATCGGCATCTATTTTTTTATATATACGATTGTGAATGATCTTCAACAGAATTTTTAGAGTATGGCTCATCAGGCTAAATGTGCTATAGTCTGAGCAATCTTTAGCAGTACCTTTCTTTGGTAGAAGAATGAAAGCACTTTTTAGTCATTCTTGTGGTATGTTACCACTACTATAGATGTATCTACTAGATGGTGTACATTATCATCTTCAATCAGTTTGATGATCTCTACGGGAACTTCGTCTTGACCAACCGCTTTTCTATCTTTGGAGTTCTTAATAGCGTGTTTTACTTCATTGGTGGTCCTTGTGTTTTTGTATTTTCTTCTCTGTGTTCTGATCCCGTATCATCGTACAAATCCTTGATCTACTCTTCCCATCTTTTTATCCTGTTAGGTAAATCCATAATAACGTTTCCATTCTTATCTTTAATCATCCCGTTTTGTTTCTTCTTTCCGGTACCAGACAGCTTTTTTACTATATATATATATAGCTCTGCTATTATAAGATTTCAATTGTAGTTTGTTCCATTCTGCTTTACTTTGATCGCATTTGCTCTGCTTTGCGTTCTTCTGCTCAACATTCTTCTTTTATGTTCTCCACTGCAATTTATTTATAAGATGATAATTGTAATTTGTTCTAATCTGCTTTACTTTGATCGCATTTCCTCTTTTCTGTTCTATTTTACTCGCCTTTGCTTTTCTGCTCTAATTTGCTCTCCATTGCTCTCAACTGCTATTTATTTATAAGGTCTTAATTCTCATTTATTCTATTAAGCTCTTTTTTCTTTGCTTAGCTTGCCATTGCTCGTTTCTGCTTCCCACTGCTATTTATTTATAAGATCTCAATTATAGATTCTTCCATTCTGCTCAACTTTAATCGACTCTTCTTTTGTCTGTATTGCTCTTTTCTGCTCTACTTTGTTCGCCATTGCTCTATCATGTTCTCCACTGCTATTTATTTATAAGATGATAATTGTGATTTGTTCTACTCCGTTCTACTTTGATCGCTTGCCTTTGCTGTTTTCTGCTCTACTTTGCTCGTCTTTGCTTCTACCATTAAGGTAACGTCTATTGCCTAAAGCTTTGCACTAAATTTCTCTAATTTAGTGAAACGATGGTCGTTGGGAACTGTAGGGAACTGTCACGTCAATCCATTGTTGTTATTGACAGAAAAAAATAAAAGTATTTATTTTAAATGTGAAGTCAGGGCAATTTAAACCAGAAGAAAACTCAATTTTAATTTAACTGATTGGCTATCGATTTTTTTCATTTTATTGATTTGAATAAAAACATGCTTCTAATTGTTTCTCATTCTACAAAATTCATTTCTTTTCTGTTTCTTAGGCCACTCAAACTGTTTTTTTTTCTACAATTTACAATTGCCATATGTTTCTTTTATTAATTTTTTTTTGGAGCGTTTGTTCTAAGTTCTAAAAGATTAATGAAATCTTGTTTTAAACGAGAAATATGGGTACGACAACCCACAAAGTTTAAGATTTTTACTGTCATAAAGTAAAACACATCTAAAAATCATCTGATAGCTTTTTAATTTCGCCCTTATAGATTATAAACAGGAATCACGCAGATTTATTGATACTATTTTATATATTGAAACTTGTATATGGTATCCTAAAAGAAAGTTTATATTTCTTTAGGTTAATGTATATGACAGCAACTAATCAAAGGAGCGCGGGGTATGTCAATAGGTAGTCTGGATTTTGGAAATTTAGTCGGTATGTAACGTTTCTTGGGAGCGAACCGCGCTTTGCGCGTGCGAATGTGTTGCCAAAATTGTGATTCGGCGACTGTAGCCAAAAAAATTCTGCAATTTTTGAAGTTATCGCCACGTAAATGAGGCGCCAAAAATACCTCTCATTCGAAAATGGATGAGGAAATTTGAACAGACCAGTGGAAAAACATTGGAAAAACCGAAAACAGGTCGACCAAGATTGTCAATAACAGCAGAGAATATGGATAGTGTGAACCAGTCTGTTCGTGACGATTCGAACTTTTTAATTCGGAAACGCGCTAGTCTTTTAAATGTACCTTGATCGTAATTACACCGTATTATACATAAAGACCTCCCGAGCGAGGGTTACCACCTTTACGTGGTGCAAGTACCCTCAATGATCGTAAGTGAGAAGGGAAACGAAGAGTAACCCAAACTCCAAGCTAAGGTGAAAGGCAAAGTGCTGAGAGCTTAATGGCCGTAGGGGTATGTGCGGTCTCGAACTTGCCCAGGGGGGCACCAGGCGAAACCCCCCTGTATCTAGCCTTACCTGGTCATGCGGGGCTCTGATCAGGCCGACCGAATATTTCCCTAGCTTCTTGTGGGAACAAAAATAATGCAAACCCAAGAAAAACAAAAAACATAGGCCAGGAGGCTTCCAAGGCTACTGGGCCAGGAACAGGAGGTCCAGCAAAGAGGCCATCCAAGCCAAAGGGCAGGTTACCTCTACACAAGAACCTCGTCAAGGCCAAGGGGCCGGAAAGGCACTACGTATAAGTGCCCTAGAGGAGGTAGACCTCATGTCAGACGATGAAATTCGGAAGGCGTCACTAAAGCGAAAGTGGCGAAACTGGTGAAGGAAGGCCAAGATTACATCGAGGCCAAAAGAGCCGTAATCAATGCTAATTTCACCGTCAGCCAGGCACGCAAGGGCCAGAAAAAACCCCAAGGACAAACAAGGCCCTGGGCGCAAACAAAGAAAGCACCCCAAGGGCAAACAATGTCCGCGGGTGCTCATAAATCCGAAAAAGGACCCACAAAGAGGACCAGATCGGATAGCAGCACGCCTAGGAAGACAAAAAAGACCAAAAGGGACGGGCCAACCTTTACGGAGGCCGTAACATCGGTCAAGGTTTCCATAGCGTGCCAGGGGTTCCCAGAAGGTCAACCCTCCGCCAGCGGGATCAGTCCCCTCTTAAGGCATAGTTGCATACTGCGCGGAGAAGGCATACCAACTCATAATAGGGTGCGACGCCAATGCGCATCACACGCTCTGGGGTAGCTCGGACATCAACAAACGAGGTGAGTCTTTACTTAACTTTATCTCCGCAGAGGGACTTATAGTATTGCGAATTGGCATGTGTGAGAAGAACCATCGTGCTCCGACTACAGGCAAATCCGCTTCATCCGCAAGTACAGAAACCCAAGAGAGACGAACTGGGTAGGATATAAAGAGTCCCTCAGAGAAGCTCTCAAGGGAGGTACAGCATCGACAAGAGAGATTGATGGGCTGGAGCTGGCAGTGGAACAAATCAATTACGCCATCAAGAAACAGGAAGCAACCTACACAGAAACAATAGAGGAAAGTCTCAAGGAACTATTAAAAATCCACTTTCCAGCCTCAACAATTCTGACAGAACAAGCCAGACAATCCCAGCCAAAGACCTAAAAAGCCCGACCGAAAGGACTGGAGATTAGTCACGGAGGTCACAAGACCCACTAAAATTAAATGGGCCATCAGCAGGTTCCAACCTTACAAGTCCGCGGGACCGGATGGGATTTATCCCATTCTGTTACAAATGGGCATAGAGGAATTGGTGCCGCACCTGACAAAAATCTTCAAAGCCTGGCTGGCATGGGGATATATACCAAAATCATGGCAAAGCGTAAGGGTAATCTACCTGCCGAAGGTAGGGAGAATAGCTGACCTGACGCCAAAGTCATACAGACCTATCAGCCTATCTTCATTCTTATTAAAAACAATGGAAAGACTGATTGATAGGTACATAAGGGACGAGATACTGTTAAAAGATCCCCTCAACAACAGGCAATATGCATATCAGCCGGGTAAGTCAACGGACTCGGCGCTGGACGACCAAAACAGGCTCATCACAAAGTCAATACCAATAAGGCTAAGGCAGGGGGAGGCCGCTCACAAGGAGGAGTGCTATTTCCACTGCTATGGGCTACACTAGTAGATGACCTTCTAGGAAAACTGTTCAAAGAGGATATCCACTGCTTAGGGTACGCGGATGACTTAGCCATTGTCATCAGGGGCCGGTTCGCGGGAGTTGTCTCGGAGCGAGCACAGAGCCCTAAACATAGTAGACAATTGGTGCAAACAGGAGTGACTGACAATCAATATTACTAAGATCACTAAGCTCCACACAGGTCGAAGTGTGGGACTGTATACGTGCTCTTAATGAATTTGGCTGTCACAAAAAAGTAACAATCACATGGGTCCCAGGACACGGAATCCGGGGAATGACAAAGCAGACAAACTGGCCAAACAAGGCTCGTCAAAAGCAGTAATTAGCCCGGAACCCTCCTGCGGAATCTCCAAAACCGCAGTCAAACGATCCATAAAAAAATGGGTGGAGACACAGGCCCATACCTGGTGGACGAACTCACCAGGATAGAGACAGGCGAAACAGTTCATTAAGAAACAATCGCCAAAATTCACGACCGAACTCCTGAACCAAGACAGGAAAATGGTCAAAACAATAGTAGGCCTGATAACAGGACACTGCAAGCTCAACAAACATATGAGAAAAATAGGCCTGGTGGAAGAAGCGCTATGCAGATTCTGCCTAGAGGAAGAAGAGGACTCGTTCCACATCCTATGCCACTGCGAGGGTCTAGCAAGGATTAGATATGAAAAGCTGGGCACTACAAACCCAAGCGCGGAGACTTATACCCAAGCCCCTCTGGCAGGGCTAATAGGAGTAATCAAAGAGGCAAAGCTAGAGCTGGTCATCTGAGATAAACAGGGATCCACAATAGACCTGAAAAGGTCGCGGTGGAATAGGGGCTGGTGCCACCCATATAACATCTATCTATCTATCTACATAAAGACCTAAAACTGAATCCCTATAAAAGTCAATTGGTATAAGAATCAAAGCCCCAGGATTGCGGTCAAAGTGAAATTTTTCTTGGCAAATTGATCTCCAGGAGAGGTCACATGAATTTAACCCTTATTGACTTTTTCCTTTGGGGTTATCTCAATTCTAAAGTTTACGCCAATAGACAAACTTCTCTGACCATTTAAAAGAAATATGTCTATCACGAAATGACAGCAATCACGGTGTCTACCTACCGAACCATCATAAGAAATTTTTGTGTGTCATGGCCATGAAGGTTTACATTTGGAGGATATTACACTTAACTAATATATTCCCAAATTGAATAGTTTAATAAACAATAAACACATTTTTCATAGATTTTTTGGTCCAATAAATATAAACTTTCTTTTGGGACACCCTGTATAACAACCGGAGCATGCAATTGTGATTTCTGATGATTTTCTGGATTTTAGACATGTATATGGAAGATTTATTGAAAGTAGCAATTTATTCAATGAGATTTTCTTATAATCTCATCGAATAAATTGCTAGTTTTCAATAAATCTTCCATATACATGCCCAAAATCCAGAAAATACAGAAAGGAGGTTATTTTAAAGAAGTGAATATCTAGCAAAATGATTATAAAGTAATTATTTTTATCATAAAAACTAGAAATACAGTCGATGAGATCATAAGGAAGATCATAATTATAAAGCAATTATTTATAGATCGTCTATAAATATTATTTCTAACAAAATTTAAACAATAGTAGACAATATTTGCCTTATTGTGAACGATTTTAGATAAAATTTATGTAACTAGGGTAAAAATCAATTATGATTATTCGTATTATTACGCAAATAAATTCAAACATCGCTATCACCCTTTTTACTTGCTATCACGATTACAAACAATTGATCGCATTGTCAGCAGATTAAATTTTTGCCTGTTTGCAGAAACGTTTGGAAACAATTAGCAGCAATTAATATCTCTCTTTCTCTCCCCTAGGAACTTTTGAATTGATTAATCAAACTGAGGCGACAATTCGTATTGAAACTAATTTCGGCGTCGTGTTGCCGAAACATTTCGGAATAATGCGAAAACACGGCGAGCGTTTCCGGCTTTAATGAAATTATTAAATCGAGCAAATTCCGGCGGCGATCAATCGCCCTCTCTCTCCCTCGCTCGTGTTTCGCCTCCCTATTCCCTTCGCTAGCCCGGAAAATCCGACCTTAGCGGAAAATCACATTTTAAACCCCTTCTCCGCCCCCCCTCGCTCATGCCGCCCGGAAAGATTAGGGTGAAATATAACCCGTGTCCGAATGAAAATAAAGGGGAGTTTTTTTTAGTATCGCGCATAACGGTAGATTTATTAATATATTTGTTTCCCTTCTTTCTGTTTACATTTACGTGGGAAATCGATTCGTTAAATTCCTCGTCTCGCATGCATTGAGTAGGTTATAATACAGATAACTTAATGGAAGGATTTAATTAAATTAATTTAGTTTATAATTAAGTGAATTAAATCATTAATTTCGATCACTTTTATTCTTTTTATGACACTACATGTAATAAAAAGAGATTTGATGATAAATTAGTTCTTTTATTCTTTTGAATGATTCAAGGGTGGATACGTTATTCATGTCGCGTTTATCTGTCTCGTATGATTAATGGACGATGTGATGTATTCAAATTTACAAGATTTTCATTTTATGCCGGGTTTTGAGATTTGAAAGGGTTATTGAATTTGTTATATAAATATTATAAGCACTTTAAAGGTATTGATTGCGAAAATGTTGTAAATAATATAGAAGATTACGGATATTTTTGCGTTATTAAAAATTGTAGTAAAATAAGGGTAACCGTAGCTAAATAAAAGATTATTTGTTTAGTATTAAAGCAAAAATTACGACCCAGATTATTTAAAAAAGTTATATGAGCTTAACCTGCTATTGTAAGCAGAAATTACGACCTAAATATTTTTTAAAGTTTTAAAAGCTTAACCTACCATTGTAGGTTAAATAGTATAGAAACTGACAGGTTCCAAATATTTTTTTTGTAATTATTCAATTCAATTCAAAGTATAAACTAAATATTAAACGAAACGTAAAACTTTGAAAATGATGAAAACATGTTTCAAGAACTGAAAATAGAGACTAACAAGTGTTTTACACCTAATTATTATTCTACGCGCATAATATCTATTACAAACATTTGAGTTTATTTTATAAAGTAATGATTTTTATCCACAACCACTTTATAATGTTTCAATTATACAAGCAAACGATCAATATTAATGACATTCATTACTAACAGGTTATGTAAGCTGTGAATAATATTTTGACTTATCACTGCTCATCTATTCAATAATAATAAATCACTATAAAATCAGGATATCTCATGTTAAACAAATTTGACGTCTAGTAAACAAACATCAATTTCATTAGAAATTGATTCGTAATTGTGTGTTACTCTTGTGATTCGAGTGTAAGAAAGAATATGGATTTGGAAACAGAGTGTGATTTAACACCCCCGGAATTAAGAAAAGCCGCTGAAATTGCTTCAATCAACTTGTTGCCCGAAAAGTCGCGTAATCTGCATCAAGACACATACACCGCATCTCGTGAGTGGAAAAGAGAGAAAAACGCACATTCTACGTCGGAATCAATAGTATTGGTATATTTTACAGAATTGTCCAAAAAATACAACTGTTCTTCATTGTGGCAGAAATACTCTATGCTAAAAAGTACAGTAAAAATCTATGAAAATATCAATATTGGGACCTTTGCTAAACTGCAAGCTTATTTGAAGCGACAAAATGAAGGATTCACGCCTAAAAATGCCAATACCTTTTCTCCTGAAAATGTTAACAACTTTATTAGAAGTGCTCCCGATGAAAAATTTCTTGCAACAAAAGTAAGTTTTAAATTACATATTTTGTGAAAAAATACAGTGGTTTCTTTCTATAGGTTGCATTAATTATGGGAATAATGGGTGCCTGTCGTTCAAATGAGTTATTCAACATAAAAATTAAGGACCTAGAAGACCTTAATTCGTGCTATATAGTGAAGGTGCCCACCACCAAGACTAAAACTGCAAGAAAATTTACTGTGACTGATAATTTTAACAAAACATTTTAAAAAAATATGTTTGCATACGAAATCAGATGAAAAGTGATAATTTTTTTATAAATTTTCAAAATGGAAAGTGTACAAAGCAGCGAATTTATAAAAATGGGAAGAGATATTGCTAATTTTTTGAAAATCCCAAATCCTGAGCAGTATACAGGTCATAGCTTTCGGAGAACTTCAGCTACCATCTTGATTGATGCTGGTGGAGATATCGCAGCCCTAAAGCAACATGGAGGGTGGAAGTCAACTGTGGTTGCAGAAGGTTATATAAACGATTCCTTAGAAAACAAAAAAGAAACAGCCAGAAAAATTTTACATTCAGTAGAATCGTCAACTCAAAATCTAACAGCTACATCAGCCAGTGTCACTAAATCAGTAAATTTAGATGTTTCAAATCAAAATGTAAATTTAGATGTAGCTTCAATACCTTCTATCATTCTTAATAATTGTTCAAATGTAACTGTTAACATTACTTCTAATAAATAGTGTTTTTTTGTCAAATGCTTTAACTAATTGTCATTTTTATGATAACTTGCAGTAAGCAAAAAAAATTACACATTTTGTGGTTGTGGATAAAGTATAGTATTCTACTCGCACATAATGGCTATTAATCATTCGAATGATTTACTCCACTCGCCTGCGGCTCGTTCCGTAAACCTCATTCTCATGATTAATAGCTTTCATTATGTGCTTGTTAAATAATATACTATTATATAATTTTCAAGTATTATTTTAACAAAGAAGTAAAATAACATTGAGAACATACGTTGCTAACAGCCACTTATATATAATGCAAAAATAATTACTCACTCGTCTGGCAGGGTCTGTGCGCCCTCCTCTTGTCCGGGGGCGTTCACGTGATAAACGCAGAAGTTCTCGAGGAGGGCCCTCATGTCGATGTAGTTGAAGAAGGCCTGGAAACTCGAAATATCTGCAAAACGAGACATTCAAGAGGTCAGGATTGCGGACGTTTTGTTCAAGCTTCTTGAAAGTTCGTGCAACGTAAACATACGTTCACAGAATCGTTCGTACTCGTTAAAAAGAAACTGGATGCACTTTTAAAATAATAGTACCGCAAGGAAGTAATCAAAAGAATGGCTGTGACCGTTACTTACACTGAATTCAAAAACTAACTATGTTTTAACCACAAATAATTAATGAAAAAGTATTATCAAGTTGATAATGACGATAAAACGTCCAAAATCGAGTCGTACTGTGTTGCTTATATTTATATAAATGTGAATCAAAAAACAAGTATTTTAATTAATCTTCCAGGGCAGAAAGACTTTTCATATTTATTGTTATTGTTATTATGTATTATGTTTGTCCAAACAAAGATGTATGTACAGGATGATTCATTAAGGGTGGCCAATGGCCGTATCTCGGAAACCGTATATCCTAGAATTTGGGGAAAAAAATTCTAATGACATAATCGGCCAAAAGAAGATGCGTTAAAATATTTTTAAATGTGTAGCTTTCCGCTAGGTGGCGCATTTTGTCATTTGCATAATTAATTTGCGTTTTTTTACAAAATATTACCGCATTAAGGCTATTGAAAATTATCAAAATTAGAAACTACTGTACTTGGTTTACAATTTTTGCTTAAGTCATTTTTTTCTATCACCTACAGTTAAGTGGTGGGGGAAGTATACTTTTGTTTACAGAAAATGGTCTGTAACTTCCGTATACCTTAACCGATTTTCACAAGCTTAGGCTTAATGGAAAGAGTATTAGAAGTTGATTACAAAAATAAATAACATTAACACATTTAATCTATGCGCTGGCAACTAGAGTGCGTTATGTAACACTTAACCCTATTTATGTATTTTTCTCAGAAATATCAAATGGAATGATATAACTCGAAGCAGCTTACAAAAAAGAAAATAGAATTACATATTGTTTCGTCAAAACCGCAATCTGATATCTCTTGTCATTCCAAAGATATTTATATTTTTTAAATTTTCGTTGTTGTTTTTCGTTGTTTTCGAAGTGTTGGTTCACCCTGTAAGTTGTAAGTGAAAACATACTGCTTCAGTTACATTTCAAAAAAATATCAAGTTAAATCGAATGGCACAATATTTATTAACATAATTAATGAAAAAAAAATACAAAAAACTAAAATTGATAACTGCACCTATTACTTAGTTATTTTAGGTACTCAAAATGTTTCCCATCATTTGCTATGCACAAATTCAGTCTTTCTATAGTGGAATTGACACTGGCCTCAATTTCAGCACCAGAAATACCTCTTACTGCTTGCCGAATCCTTTCATTCATATCCTCACGTGTAGTTGGACGTGTTTTAAAAACCAAATCTTTAATTCTACCCCATAAAAAGAAATCTAAAACCGTAAGATCTGGTGACCTTGCTGGCCATGGAAAAATACTTCCCCTTCCAATCCATTTATTTAAAAATACAATATCTAAATAATTTCGGACACCTGCGGCAAAATGTGCTGGGCAACCATCTTGTTGATACCACATGTCTAATCTGTTACGAATTGGAACGTCTTCTAGGAGGATGGGCAAATCGTTAGTTAAAAAATCTAAGTACCTTTGGCCCGTTAATTTTTCTTCAAAGAAGAAAGGTCCTATTATCTTCCTATTTAAAATACCACACCATACATTTATGCTCCAGCGATTTTGGTAATTGACTTCCCTCTGCCAGTGTGGATTTGTTTCTGACCAGTAGTGACTGTTGTGCAAGTTAATTTTACCAGAGCTTAAAAATGTAGCCTCATCCGTCCAAAATATTGCAGATAGAAATTGTTCATTATCATTTAACATTCCTTTTAACCAGTTGCAATAATCTAGTCGTCGATCCAAATCTATGTCTTTTAACTCTTGATGTAAAACAACATGGTAAAGATGCATTTTATGTTCTTTTAGTATTCTATTCACCAAAGAATAATTTAATTCTTGATCTCTTGCAATTTCCCTAATACTTGCACGTGGTTCAGCGTTAACGTATGCCAAGACGTTAATAACATTTTCTTCATTTTGTCTTCTACTTACCCTATTTCTTACCGAAACAGGTTGAACATTGCCAGTTTTTCGTAATCGTTCTGCCAGTCTTTTAAAAACTTTTCTTGAATGACGCCGTCTTTCAGAAAATCGTAACCCTTATTCTCTTTCAGCAATGACTGCATTTTGTAGACTTCTTCATTTGAAAAATAAAGCATTATAATAAAGTGATTTTTCAAACGTTCAAATTAACTTTGACAACAACAACAAATTATAAATAAACAATCACAAAACAGAAATGTCATTTCCAAAGGTGACTTGATTACTTTTACAACATCGCCCAGAAAAATAGTTTGACATACTCGTAATGTTACAGCTTATCCATATAAAACCATTGAAGAAATTTTAAGGAATCTAGGATAACATTTCACTCTAGAAGGACTGAATTTGTGTAGGTACAGCAAATAAGGGGATACATTTTGAGTTTCTAAAATAACTAGATAATGCGTGCTTTTAGAAATTTCAGCGTTTTGTAAATTTCTGTTATGGGTAATAAGTTTTATTATTTTTCATTAATTATGCTAATAAATATTGTTGTCATTTGTTTTTACATGACATTTTTTCTAAAAGTAACTTTAGCCATATATTTTCATTTACACCTTACAGGGTGAACCAACACTTCGAAAATAACGAAAAACAACAACGAAAATTAAAAAATCTAAATATCTTTGGAATGACAAGAGATATCAGTTTGCGGTTTTGACGAAACAATATGTAATTTCATTTTCTTTTTTGTAAGCTGCTTCGAGTTATATCATTCCATTTGATATTTCTGAGAAAAATACATAAATAGGGTTAAGTGTTACATAACGCCCTCTAGTTGCCAGCGCATAGATTAAATGTATTAATGTTATTTATTTTTGTAATCAACTTCTAATACTCTTTCCATTTAGCCTAAGCTCGTGAAAATCGGTTAAGATATACGGAAGTTACAGACCATTTTCTGTAAACAAAAGTATACTTCCCCCACCACTTAACTGTAGGTGATAGAAAAAAATGACTTAAGCAAAAATTGTAAACCAAGTGCAGTAGTTTCTAATTTTGATAATTTTCAATAGCCTTAATGCGGTAATATTTTGTAAAAAACGCAAATTAATTATGTAAATGATAAAATGCGCCACCTAGCGGAAAGCTAAGCATTTAAAAATCCCCCAAATTCTAGGATATACGGTTTTCGAGATAAGGCCGGTGGCCATCCTTAATGAATCACCCTGTATATATAATTAATTTTCTAATCTTTAAAGTAAAACTCGATATATGTATAAGATTCCCTGATTATGACATCCCTTATTGTCTGACTGGAGGTATATCTAAGCCAAATAAACATTTCTGTATTTATTAATTATTTTTCCCAGCCAACAACATCCATGGACTGGTTTCGGTGTATTTTGGATCTCATTGGCGTAGACAGGTAAACGTAGCTTTACTTTAGAGTTTTTAACTTCCCAGGTAAACCGTAAGTTTAGATATTACTATAAAAGTGCAACGCTAAGACAATAGATGGCACCTTTATGGTAATATTTTGACATCTGTATTTATTATTTAATAATGGCGCAATTGTCGAAAAATATATAAAAAAATAAACTGTGCTATTTCTATATTCTAGACTATTTCAATGTTAAAACCATAATACATAATTTTCTATAACACATAATTATTGTTTAATACTGATACTAATTAATTAACAACTCATTGAACAAGATATCATGACTTTGTTTATTAATTAACCCAATAGAATTGTTTGTTCTGTTAAAAATTAAAACGAATTCTGTTTATAGCAGCAGCAAATAATTCGTCCGTATAAACAATTTAATTTAAGAAATTGAAAGTGTCTGCAATGGCATCTAAAAATAAATTGACATTGGTGATCGTCATGCGCAATTTCAGACCAAATTGTAGCAATTATCTTTATCTTGTTTGGGATTACGTGAGTCATTCGTGTTTACTACACTAATTACGCATTTGCCAATGCAGATTTATTAGATGATGTATTCAATGCACGGTTTAATGAGTTTGTACATATTTTTACATAAGAGCGTAAATTATATTCAACTCAATATTATTATACCTTTGTGTAGATCATCCTGCACATTCATCAATGGATTTATATTAATATAATACTTTTATGATCATGATGGTGGTTGCGATCCTTAATTGAATAACAATAAACAATTGTGGTATATAATTTATTCAGTATCTATAAGTTATATTGAAAATAATAGAGAGAAACAAAATAAGTAAATTATAAACAACAGTCCATTATACAGGGTGACTGACGAAAAACCTTTGGTGCTGTATCTCACTTATTTTTTATCCGATTTTAATAAATAAAACATTAAATTAAACCATTTTTAAAAGACTTTAATAGGATCTGAACTGTTATTTTTTCTCGCACCCAGTTTTTGACAAAATACAATCAACATTTTTTTTTTTAATTGCACTGCATATATATTTTTATTGATTCGCAAGGAGATTTTTTTTCTGAATATAAAAATGTAGACAAATTTATCCATACATCAAACTTAAGTCGAGAAATTGAGGATTAAAAAAATAAATAAAAAGTCAAGTATCCATTGTAAACAATATACAGACCCTATTTTAAATGTCAAAAGTGACAGTGACAGCCATTGATACAATACTGCAACGATTTTTAATTATTTCATAATTAAAATGTTGCAATATTTCAAACACTGTACTAGAATTTTGTGCTTCTACAGAAATCGTTTTTCAGTTTTTGAAATCTTGCAACATTTTTATTATGAAATTATTAAAAATCATTGCAGTATTGTACCAATGACTGACACTGTCACTTTTGACATTTGGAATAGGCTCTGTATATTGTTTACTATGGGTATTTGATTTTTAATTTTTTTTAATCCTCAATTTCTCGACTTTGGTTTGATGAATGGATAAAATCGTTTAGAAATTTAGATTCAGAAAAAAATCTCCTTGCGGATCAGTACAAAATATATATACAGTGCAATTTGAAAAAAAAAGTTGATCGTCTTTTGTCAAAAACTGGATGCAAGAAAAAATATCAGTACAGTTCATATTAAAGTCTTTTAAAAATCATTTAATTTGATGTTTTATTTATTCAAATCGGATCAAAAATAAGCGAGATATAGCACCAAAGGTTTTTCGTCAGTCACCCTGTATACTGGCCGCTATAAGTAAAAGAAAATCATGATTTTTTTAATCAATTTACCTTGGAATAAAAAAAATTAAAGAAATTTTATTGGTTTAATATTACAATTTTATCGTGTAAATCAGTTAATTGGTTCCCTATTTAAGTTCAGTTCTGGATTAACAAGGTAAGTAATAGGATTTACTAGTGTGAACGAAAATTATTAAACGGAAAATGAATTCTAAATTGGTAGTGAAAGTGATATTGTAATCTATAAGAATCACGTGCGTATTTTGAGCAAGAGTAGTGAGACTGATGACTTTAGTGATGCCGAGAGAAGACGAACCATGTATAAATTTATATACATCAACATCAACTACAAATTATGAAAAACCATCACTACAGGTATTTTGCGATTTACTCAAAACACGTTGGAACATAAATGGAAAGCCTATACAATAAAATAAGGTTGATTATTTCTTGAATCATTTTTTCTCTTATCTCTTGGTGAAACATTATGAAACCTATTAAGGCAATATTTTTTCTTGGAAGGTGTGTAAAATATTTAAAACCTGCTTATCAAATATCTTACTTCTATTTTATAATCGTTGATTTCTAAGTGCCAACATTGTTTCAGTGCTCTTAGTTCAAATTGAATAGAGTTTATCTTCTTCTAATTAATGTGACGTTCTGTCTCCTCCAGGGGTTCCAACTTGATTATTGCTTGAAGATGACGACAAAAACTTTCATAAAAACACTCGAGAATACCAGGTTACTTCATTAGAAGCTATAGACATTTGGTAATTAGGACATAGATTTACTGAAAATGGGCCTAAGAAGAAAGAAACCCACCATTTATTCATATTGAATTAAAAATTTCAGAATTCCGTGGTTTAGTAAAATGTTTTCAAGTAATCGATTTGAATTACTAATAAAAATTTTCCATTACGAATAATTTAGAGTATGATCGATGTGCTGAATTGAACTTCTTATTTGAGCACGCTAACATGATTTTTCGTCAATATTATATTTCTAACGAAAAGCTGAGTTTTAGTGAATCTTATGTTGGAACTCATTCGCAAACAAGTATCAAGCAACACCACCCAAATAAAAAGCATATGTTGGGTATTAAGTTTTGCATGTTCTGTAATTCTGCAAAAAAAAATTTTTATATGGGATTTCTTGCTACCGTGATGAGTAAATAGCTGTTAGTCGGAAATATAGTATATTTTTATATAAAGTGGTAAAACGTGGTAAAATTCATAAGAATTTCTAATTTTCGTGTTTTTTCTTTAATATTGTAAATGTTTTTCCAAACTTTTTTTTCTTATAATTAAATTTTAAGAGAATACGATTTACTATCAACAGAATTTTCATTGGTAATATTTTCATTATTTAGAAAATATTTCTCGTTTTGAAATTTCTAATAATCCAAGCTACTAAATTAAAGATTCTCTGTTAATTAAGTTATTAGTGAATTAAATTTTCCTGATATTTTGGGTTCAAAATATTATTTTTGTCTAATAATCAACATTTAGAAGAATTTGATTTTGTAGCAATTAAATATTCATGAAAATTAGGTGAACAAATAGTTGTTATGTTTTAGGTCTTAATTTACTGTTTTCCAACACGTTTTTCGATTCGAAATGATTGTTTTCAAAGTATAATCTTTAAAATTATCGATACAGATCGAAAAAAGGCGCCAGACAACTGTAAATTAAGACCAAACTATGGACGTGTCTTTCTTCACATGATTTGCATATTTGGTTTCATCAAGAGTGTATCACAAAAAGTATCAATTATATCAATTTTTTATTATTATTTTATTTTTATTAAGTTTCTAATAATCCAAACTTTTATGTTAATTGGATTTTTAATGTAGCAATTTATAAATATTGAAATCACCTAAGTCCAAAATTTCTATAATGGATATTTAATTTATTATAATATAAATTTTGTATTATTTTGTGAGAAAGGAGTACAAAGATATTAATAAATAAATAAATAAATAAATTGTTTGGTTGTTATAAATTTTACAATATTTTTTTTGTCTGATAATAATAAAAGTTTCTAAGAATTTGATTTTATCAATAGAATGTTTATGGGTCAATTTTTTTAGACATTTAAGTTTCTAATTTTCAAACCATTTAAATTTGTTTGTTTTTCTAGATATTCAATGTGTGTGATATTTACGAAGCTACTCTTATTTCCAACTTTGTCTTGATTTATTGAATTTTCTAGCAATGGTTTATTTAAAAATGAAATTGGACTACTTTAATTTGTCTATCAATTGAATTTTTTATTGGATGGATTTTCTGTAAATGGATTGGAAGGTACTTTAGTGGGTAAGTAATGTAGGCAATCAAAGATGGGGATGATATTTGTGGATTCGTAAAGGAGTGTATTTGATGGATTTTGGAGAGGATTACTTGGGTGATGGAGTTTAGTGAGGTTGCGTACTGAATCGATTTTGATGGTTGATGGTGGAGATTGGTAAAGGATGATTGGACCGTATTCCAGCAAGGACCGGCATATTGCTTTATATATTTTAACAGCATTTGATGTTGTTATGCCCTCGGCCTTGTAGGTAAGACCTCTTAAATGTTTTGCCCTTGCTGAAACCTTAGATTTAATTATTTTGATGTGGGGTTTAAATGTAAATTTGTGATCTACTGTTATTCCTAAATATTTGCAGGTAAGAGTAGCATGGATCGTTTTTTTTTCTTTAATTTTTAATGACGGGACGTTGATGGAAATTCGGTCGAATGGAATTAAAAGTTGGGTTTTAGTTGAGTTAAGAGAGATTCTCCATTTTTTAAACCATGCTATGGGGAAGTCTAGGAGTTGTTGAAGGGAGTACATAGCATTATTAAGAGAGTAGGATTGGGCTATTAATGCGGTATCGTCGGGAAACTGAAGTATGTATTTTGAGGTGTCGAAAAGGTTAGGACTGGGATTATAGAGATCATGGCAATAGATGCTGTAAAGCAGAGGAGATACGGGAGAGCCTTAAGGAAGACCTTGGTTGGGATAAAATGTGAATGAGAGGCAACCTATTTATTTTGATTTATAGGGATTGATTAGTAAAGAATTGGTAAATTAGGGTAACTAAGTAGGGTGGAAGGTTTAATTGTCCTGATTTATATAGTAAGTCTTAGTGCCAAACTGTACATCTAGAAAGAGTATAGCAGAGTGTTTGTTTTCTATTCTTGCTACCTGACAATTAGAGTTTAAAATTGATAAGGGTAGTATTGTTGAGCGTTGGGATTTAAAGCCAAATTGGTATTCAGGGATGGAGTTATAAAAAATTTGGTATTTTTTTTCTTTTAGAATAGATTCAATGATTTTGCTCAGGACTGGAAGAATAGTGATGGGGCGATAGCTGGAGACTACTTCGATCAGAACCATTTTTAAAATATACATACGATTATTGGAGTGGAACCATTTATTTCTATTATTGAGGAAAGATTTGTCGAATTAAGTGTTGTGAAAATTGAAAAATATTGTCAGTTTTGCAAATGTATTTGAGATGCTGCATATGGGTATAAGGGTTTTAGGAATTTTAATTTGAAATTGGATAGATAAATGGCCAGAGCATAGGTCAGGAATTGTAATGAGTGAACGTGTGATTTTAAATTGTTCTCTGATAATCAATTTTCAATATAGTCAAATTTTAGTTAGAAATATTGAGATAGGCTTAAAATCAATTGAATATTTGGTAATTATATTTTTTTAAATATTAATTTTTGTTCAAATTTTATAAGAATCGGATTGTCAATCCTTTTATGGACCGAACTTCTAAACATTACATTAACTTTAATTATTTAAAGGTTGATCGAATTTTTGAAATATTAAACTTTCTGTTAATAGCATTAATATTGAAAAATCATTGAAATTATAATTACTAAATGTTTAGTGAACTCTGAAAACAAATGAAGAGAACAATACAGCAACAAAAATTACTATAAATAATATTTACTTTAAATTCTGAAACGTCTTAGAAAGAGCTAAACATTTTTCCAAATCTTAAATTCCTACATTATATTAAAATCTAAAAATATTTGAAACAAAATCTGATAATATTAAGGGTTGTTTATAGATAGGCCCTCTATAAACAACCCTAAATTTAAAAAAATGTTTCACCACGTGATAAACGAGAATCAAATTCAACAAAAATCTTATAACTATTTTGAAATTTCTATTTTATTAATTTAAGTATCACCTAAAATATTTAAATTATTGTATACATAAATGATTTAAACCTTTTGAAATTTTCAGGAATTTGGTACACAAAAAAAATTAAACCAATTTACAAGGAATCAAAACAATTTTCTTTAATTTAAACATAAATGTAACACATGTTTAGTTAAATTTTATTTAAGTCCCTAAAGTTGAGGACACTCGAAAACATTGCTACAGCGAGAGCTTAGATTGAACTGTTTCCATCACGTTCAGCTATTGAATTTAGGACAGGAGCGTGAGACGAATTTTGAACACAAATTTTAATTTATACCCATACAAGATTATGATTGGTCAGGAATTACGTCCAGCAGAATGAAGGAAAAGCCCTCCAAATGTTTATTTATTTATTTGTTGAAACTTTACAATATACTGGTGGCTATACATATACCTATAAACTATATAAAGAAATCATACAAATTTTGCTCACAGGACGTGCAGGCGGAGTTCACATTTCACAGCTATGTGTTCTTCCACTCAGGCCCAATAACTTTCTTCTTCTGTAGGTGCCTCTTAACTTTAGATGATGGAAATTCTTCCAAGGTGCATTTTTCCCACTTAGACAATATTAAAGCCATTTTTGACGCATTTATTCCCAATTTAGGTGGGACTCTTTTCTGACATTTTATTGTCAAATGTGACACAATTATGTTATTATGTTTTGTTATAATACACCTGATGACAATCATTTGCATTACTTAAATAACTTATCACCTGGTGAAACATGCCTTTTTCATCATTTCAGATATTTAAATTCGATCGATATAATATTTTCAAAACTTTCTTCAAATTCACTATGTCTAAATCTATATTGCTAAAATTTTCATCTAAATAGTGTTGAACCTCCTCTTATTTTTGTTCGGCTGTTGATAATCTCCTGGATCCGAGACCAAACCGGTAGTTTTTGAACGCGACGTTAAAATAAAAGAATTATTTCCCGAAACACAGAAAAAACTAATATTTCAAAATTACAATTACAAAAATGCGTTTTTCAAGCAAGTGGGAAGCAACTAGGGAATTTTAGCGCAACGCTTCAGACAATAGATGATACCTAAACAGTATTACAAACTTTAAATGTTTTATTTTCTTACTTATTTATTTTTTTATTACATCTTTGCACTCCTTTCTAACAAACAAAATATCCCAAAATAATACAAAATAAGGAAATATACTCAAAATTTTGACCGAAGGGAGGATTGGCGAAGTTTACTTCTTCGAAGGATCTACTACTCAAACCCATAATTATGCATTAATTGATATTACCCATATATTTTTATTTGTAGTTAAAATTATTAAATGTGTTTAGTTTTATTAAGTAATTGATTCACTAGTCTTATTAAACAATAATCAATCAATTATGGTCTAAATCTTCCATTAATCAAAGAGATTACTGTCAGGTGTCCGAATGATCATTTTACTACACCCCCGTTATTAAAGTTATTGTAATATTTCCCCTTATACATTTAGCACTAAGCTTCTTTTGTGTTGCTCTGCCACTATTGAATCCATTGTCTGAAACGACCTATTTTTAAAACAAAGAAATTCGTATCGCTGAAACTGGTTTGCTCCAGTAATCTTGAACTTATGTATTCCGCTAGTGCAATAATATTGGAAATTTCCATTTGCCCGCAACTAAGCGTGGACAATGCATAACTTGTAACAGTTGATTGCGATGTGTTATTATTTATATCTTTTATGGGTCAATTTTGCGGCGCGTTAGTGTTTGTAAATAATCCTCTGTAGATATTATAAATATTTTACACCGAGCTTATCTTTGTTATGTAATTTGTGGTTATTATCGTAAATGTTTTATAATTAATTGAGAATTTTTGAATATTATTAAAGTAATTACTTTCTATAATATATATTATCAAATTTTGCTTTAAAATAGAAAAAATCCATAATTTATTATATATTCCTTTCCGTTTACAGTTCCGATCAAGAATAGTAGTTTACTTTGTTTCCGAAGAAATACAATTTACTTAAATAATTGGTTAGAATTAAATTAATTTCAAAACAAATTCTATGCAAACTTCCTTTGCCTAGAAAACTTTTAAGTATCTTAAAGTCTGATTTCTTTAAATGGAAGTCAGTAATTTAAATTGGAAACTTTATGTAACTTCGCCTTTTCTGCTAATACACGTTTTGGAATTGTAAATAATATTTATATTCGAATATTTAGGTGACTATTGCAATTTGATTTTCAATTTTATTATGTAACATATTAAGGTATTAATTTATTGTTGCTTATTATAGGCATATTTTGTAAGCAAGTACTTTTTTAATACTCCGTAGTCGGAATTTTGATGTGAGCGTAAAAACCTACATCTGTCAGAAAGAATTAGGCGCCATAATAAAACATTCGTCTGTACTTACGTTTTTTATGAGCATTTAAAACACATTTTTGATTGAGAATCCTGCCGATTATGAAAAATATAATATATCAAAGGCGTGCGAGTAATTGAAATCCATCGTGGAATTAGTGAAGTATATGGCGAAAACATTACACAGGCCAACTAATTTTCACTTTTTAAAAGTCGATTTCGATCTGACTTTTGTTTTTGTATAATTTTAATCTGTTAAATTCAAATCCGAGTGTCATTTTGCCCTATCGCGTAAGGTTTTTTATCAATGTTGAAATAAAATTAATAACAAATTTGGTCAAAATAAACGCTACATTTATTGATACAGAGACAAAAACAAATTACAAATAAATTAAATTGAAAAATCCCTCAAACAATCTTTTATTTCCTTTCTTTCCAGAAGATCTTTCCCACTTGGATAAAAAACTTTGTTTAGTGGATTTTTTCTGTATTCTAGGACCGGACTGTCCCTTTATTGACCAGCCATCATTGAAACATTTGAAACCGACCTTAATACCTACGTTCCATTTCTTTCATGTCTTGGTGGAACCTCTCACCTTGCTCCTCACTCAAATCATCAAGATGAAGTCATCAGGGAAGTAGTAATCAAGATGCGAGTGTAAAAAGTGAATTTTTATGCTCATATTAATGTCATAAATTGCTGTAGCATGTTTTTCAAATTTCCTTGTAGTTAGGATTTCCCAAAAATCCTTCAATAACATTAACAAATGAAATCCGTGCATATTTCTCAGTTTTGGTCATGGTATTCAAAAATTCTTGATATTTCATTAATCTCCTTATTTGAGGACCGATAAAAATTGTTTCCATTAATTTTGCATCTGAGATATTTGGTATTTGAAACAGTCTCCTTTTTTTATTTAAATTTCTTAAATCTTTAACGTATGTTTCATTAATAATAATATGCAGTGAAGGAAACAAGATTTTTTGTGGATCAACAAGACTTTCGTGCAGAACATTTTTTGATCCGGGAGTTAAATTATCTCTTCTTATCCAATCCTTTTTCTTCAAATGTTGATGTCTACTTCGACTGCCCCACTTACACAAAAAACATGGGTACTTCGTATACCCTGACTGACTGTCCTAGTAGAAGTCTCACAATATTCAAATCCCCACAAATTTATCTAAAATCTATGATCATTGTATTTGATTTTTAAGATTTTCGTAGCATTCCATCATTTGCATAAAATGGGCAACCGGTACCGATGAAAAAACATTCCCATTGTGCAAGAGAACAGCTTAAATTCTTCTTTTGGAAGAATCAATAAAAAGCAAGCCTTCGATCATTGGGATTATATGTGCCCCCAAGTTTATTTATCAGACTGGAAATGTCAGTGCAATAAACTAGACAAGCACTTTCAAAATAGCCTGAATACTCAGTCTCGCTTTTCCAATAATACGAGATTTGATTTTAACGTCTGCCAGTAAATTATTATTTTGAAGTCTGTATGCCAAAATTTCGGAAAGATCCTTTGGAAGAGCTAAGTCTCTAACTAAGTCGTTAAGTTTGGTCTTGGAAAATAACTATTGTATTGATTTGTACATAATTTAATCTCAGTGGCGTAGCGATTTTTAGAATGTCATTTAACCCCGTTTCCGCACAATTATTTTTGAACGAAATGTGCTCGTGTCCGAGATATCTCGGCCGTATGAGGGAAGTGGTTAATTTTTATTCGCAAATATTAAAAAATAAACATAATTAATACCTAGTAAATTTATTAAAAAATTGTGGGTGATGGAAACAAAAAGATGTTGATTCTCTATTAGTTTAGCCAACAAAGCTTAAAAAAAATAAACAAATCCAAATCACAAATTTTTTGTTGGCCTGGGATTAACAATTAAAAAAATATATAATATAGGAAAAAGTAAGTCGCATAAAGATTTGTTGTAGAAAGTTGAAAAAAGTAAAAGATTATATGTTACGAAAAGGGAAGGGAGGTATATTGTTCTATGGCAATGTCCGCTTAGGTAGGGATAATCTATCCTCTGTATATTTTAGCATTTAAAGATACATCTCGATGATCAGTATCTTGACGCAGATGACACGGTTAAAACCATCGCCTAACAATGGTTATTAAATCAGGCAGCAGAATTCTATAGAAAAAAATTAGGCAAAAACTTAGAATATTAAGAGTACAAATTAGTTTAGTACGTAACTTCATGACGGTTGTGACCATTACTAGGTTGTAATCCATATTTACACATATTGAAACATTTATTATGTTTTTACCACAATTAATTGTGGTAAAAATATAGTAACATTTTCAAAAGATGTTTTCTAGGCGTTATGAATGTTTCTTAATAACAACTGATTTCGGTGGTTTTAGAGAGATTAAACAACAGCTTTCCTAGAATTGAAATTCATGGGAATAATGCAAAAAGAAGGCCAATGGGCGTTTTATAAACTTCTAGGGGTTATAAATGATTCATAATAACAACTAACTTGTAAATAACACTTTTCTTAGCGAATATCGATAAATTCGGTGGTTTTAATGAAATTAGACAGAAGTTATGATTAAAATTTATAGAAATTATTCAAAAACAAGGCCATTGAATGTTTTACGTATTTAAAACTGGGGATGAGAAATTGATATTCTACAATTCCAAGAAAATATAAAATACTGAGACATGTCCCGTCACTCATTGTCATTCACCTCAACATTAACAACTCTCGGTCTCATGTTGAAAAAATCGTAAAAAACATATTTAAAAGCCGTTTCAATTCTATCGTAAAAATCGAATTGACTAATAACATGGAACGCCTTAAAAAGATGCAATAGCTGATTGTTAAATGCGAAATGAAAGTAGATTAAGATACTGACTTTCAGGTGAAATTTAAAAGTTTTTTGAATTTAATGATTTTTAGGACATTTAAAGAATCTATTGAATGGTAATTTTTAATTTGTTGGAAATTGATTTATCAGGCAGCAGACTTCTATATGTAGACAGGTATATAAAGACACAAGCTTTCACATAAGAGTATAATTATTAAACAAAATTACATTTGTTTTATTGATATCAAAATAGTACTTACTAAAACAACATCGTAACCTTCAGATTACCTGTTTTGAATTATATTTGCATAGCAAAGAAAGCAAACTTTACTGTTATTATTATTACTAGAATTGATTAATGAGGAATTTTGTTACTAGTACTGCAATAATATAATAAGATTTACTTCTATTAGAGCCAATATTTGATTTTTTCCTGAAATATATACATATAGTACCAACTGGGCATACATTTTTTGACGAAAACGTTTCTAACATATTGTTTGATACTCTAGACACATCATAGTATTTTGAAAAAAAACAACAAAATTAAACACATATAATTATATTTTATAAATATTAACGTAGACATGTACATTCTGGTTTTGATAACTAAGGCAGCTTATTATTTTGTTTGATCTATCCTGGATTTGTAATAAGGTAGCTTTAATTCTCATGTGGCTTGCATCAGTAAACTCGAATTTTGTCTCCTGACATTCCTCGAACTAATTATAATTAAACTTATTCTTGAATGATGGCGGCGTTTCCTTGGTGGTACATTTTGTGTTTCAAGGTAAAACAAAGTTATAAAGTGTTTTATTTAAATTTGTTACTTAATCTTATTATTATTTTTCTTCGATGAGGCGGGTCAATGATTTGGCGTTATTTAAAAAAACCAGAACGTTTCATCGAAAAATCGGTAGATGCATAAACCAAGAAGACCGCAAAGTCCATGAGAAACATTTGTAACAGGCCAAATATCTTAGGTTTTCTACTCTTATCTTGATGGCTTTCATGTGGTTTTCAAAGGATTTTTCCAATATGTTGTTGTGTACTGTCAGTGTAAACCAGATAGTTCTTCTATGATAGACTTATAAGTATTGTCTACATTAATCTCTCATTGTTACAGGTGCATTACATAAGAGCATTAAATTGCCATAATTATGTTGATATTAATGTTCTTTTTGTTTGTTCCATTGTACTTCGAATCATTTAATTTTTTACCTCTTAGGTATCCTGCATATTTGAATACAGCTTTGATTCCTAACTACAGTTTTAGTTTTTTACTAAAGCGTATGATTTCTCTATGTTTTAGTATACCTGCCAGGCCATTTCCATATTTATCAAACTATATTACTTTCTGATTATTTCTGATTAAATACTTGATTGTGTGAAGATTATTATTATTAGTGTTTAAATGTATATCCTTTCTTCAACAGTTTTATTACTTTCCCTATGTAGTATATATAGGGGAAGTATTCTTTTCGTGCAGAAATGTCTGTGAGCGCTGTATCTCAAAAACGAATGATCCGATTGAGATGAAACTTTAAATTTAAGATTTTGTGGTAAAAACTGGAACTGAAAAGCTTATGGTGTACATTCGTAAACCTAATGTTTACTGGAGGCCGTTTTTTGTTTTTTTTTTCTGATAGTTTTTTAACAAAAAAGAAAAGTTGAAAAGAATTAAAAGAACTGAACAAGTTTTATTAAAATATATTTTTCGTAAAATTCATAACTTGTAAAAAAAAATGAAAATTTTGACATTTTTTGCCAATTGCTAATAAACTACAGGAGTTACATGAAATTTATATAACAAATAATTGTAGAGAATTCAAAAGTAAACAAATTACTAAAAATAGCCTTTTTGCGTAAACCTCATAGTTTTCGAGTGAAATTTAGGGAAAGTACTATGATGGCCACATCACCATTTTTATTTGGTTTGGGAGCGGACTTTAAGATGTGAATGAGAAGCATAGTCACCTAATTTCCAGATGTTTGACTAAGTCATCGTAGATCATATAACTTTGGGACATTTCCTACAAAATAACTGTTTCTTTACGTGGTGCTATGATCAGCCCATTTTTGGAGATTCCAATCCCATCTGTTTGCTTATGCAGCATCTTCAATTTGGCTAAGAAAATTGGTTCAGGAAATTTAACCATTAAAATGAGGTAATTGAATATCTATCCTGTGATTAAGATAAGCAACTATTTCGTTTTTAATTGTTCCAATTTTGTATAAATTCTCGTTGATTGTTGAGGCACTTATTTTTTGAAAATCTATTATCGCTTAATATAATAATAATAGTAAACTGATTTTCAACTTTTTATTTTACTCACTACAATTGTTCTTCAGGTGAAGAAATATAAGTATTTACAATTGTAGTGAGTAACATAAAAAGTTGAAAATCATAAATAGTTTCCTATTATTATTATATTAAGTTTATATAATTTTTTATTGTTTATTTATTGTTTCCAGTAATTCTTCCATATTTTTAGATTTTTTTTTTGAGAATTCCAATTTGATGATGATTTAACCTTGTGAAATTTTCCTACTATTTTTCTTTCAATTGAACAGTTTTTAGGAAGTTTTCTTCAATATTTCTGTTATTTCTTTGCTTTATTTTATGATAATTTTCCATTAATCTTTCAAAAGTGTTCTAAAAATTTTCATTTAGATTTTTAGACTTTTTAGATCTTGTTTACAAAAATTCATATCTGACTTAATTGTTTTCTGATGAGGAAATTGTGCGTTCATTTTAAAGTGTATTGAGAAATGTTTTTAGAACGTCAGATTAATATTCAAATGTTACAAACCAGTTAATTAAATAGAAAATAGAGTACAAAATACAAAGAACTGGACCAGTAATAAACAATAGTAAATTTAAAAAAATAATTTAAGAAAAAAACGCACAATTAACAGAAATAATTAATTTTAAAGTATCCTAAATATTCACTACACTCATTATTTTTTGATTTAATAAAAATAGATTTGACTCATTCTTCCCAAATTTTACCAACATTTTACAATAAGTATTAAAATTTTTATTATAATATAACTATACAAAACTCGTACAATTGTTTTAAAATATTTAGTTGTTTTGAATGACCCATTCAAATCACAACATTCAAAGAGTATTTATATTATTGATTTTTGAGTTACGTGAAGAGAAATTTCAATTAATAAAACACGTTAGAATTCACTTTCTTCAGAATTTAAATTGTGAAGAAAGTGAATTCTAAAGTGTAACGTGCCTTGAAAATCAAAGTTGACACATCTGCACTGATAAGCTGTGATGCAGCGAAACACGTGTCTGCGGATAGTCATATCAATTCCCTGACGTGGTAGGGAAACGTTGACACCAGAAAAAATGTTGCTGAATGTAATTTCATATATGTAACGACAAATGACAGCTATGTAATTCAATAAAACGTCAGTCAAGTTGAAATATAATTCCCACATTAGGGACAAAAATGCCTGAATATTTGGCAAAAACAAACCTAAATATGGTTTAATGGTTTCTGATGAGTTCCTGTACGACAGCAGCGTCAGCAGAAGAAGTAGGGTACGGGTGGAAGATCATCTAGGATGAACTCTGCCCAATTCTCGTGCATTATAAATTTTCTATGAATATTATTTACATTATTTTTGTATGTATTAAGTTTTTATATTAGCACAGAATTAAAACAAGCAAATAAATAAATAATTACCTGGCGGTGCTTTAGTATGAGGAGTACTTGTTTCAACTGTTAATTGATTCTGTAGTTGTTACATTGTAATAATGTAAAACTACGGTGCAGAAACGCTCAAACTAGTTAATTCTTATTACTACTCTTATTTTTAATGTTAGTTTGCTCAATTCGATTTTATATTATAATAAATAAAATCGTAATGCGTTAAGAATACATGAATAAAATATATTTCTACTCCACTAAAATAATATAAATAGAACAAGATTATCGATTCCGAATACAAATGGTAACGATAAGGGAAATTATTGATTTTCTAATAATAAACAAATACAGCAACGGTAGCGTGTGAATTATATTCCAGGTTTAACCTCTATATTAAAGATTAATTTCAAATGGAGTTTCTTTATTTAGAACGTTCATTGTTTTAGAAATTACTTCAAGGTATTGACTTATCTAATAATCATAATAATAATCTTAAGTTAATTGAGCGATCGATAAGCAGGTTGAGCAGCAAGATGATGTAATTTATATTTCAATTATCAAGGTAACGTTTTTAGTTATATTTGACAATAAGGTGCAACCTATGCAAGTATCCTTTGTAACGATCCTGTGATTGAAAAGGGCTGGTAACGTCCGATTTAGCAACGATATGTTACAAATGCAGAGAAATTAGTTAAATCAATTGAGGGAGAAAAGTTTAAAGTGGAACATTACTTATTTATTTATTTTCATCTTTAGTCTTCCATACAAAAACAAATTAATTACAAAAACATACGTACAATTTTGAACGAAAGAAAGGGCGGAGTCCATGTTACAAATCATGTTCTTCCACTCAAACCCTTTTTTACATCTTTTACATCTTCTTTTATATCGTGTATTTATCAACTCTTTAGGAGGAACTTCTTGGCTGTTTATGTCAGCATGACAGATATATAATATGTCGAACCATTAAAATAAAATACAGTGTGCTTATGCATCAGACCCAAATTATATCGTTTAATTGTTTTATTAAATTTCAGTATTATTTATGACTATTTATATAAACTAGTAAAGTTTATTTTCTAAATTAAAGTTTTAAACTTTGGTTTTTATTAGTTCCATTTCAGGTCCCTTATTTATTCTACACGAATTGCGCTCTATTTTATGACCTAAGCAGGTGCCGCGTTTGCCCTGCCCTACTTACGTCACCGGTGGGAAATGCATTAGGTTCATTCAGAAGCGTTTATGGCGAAGAATTCTAATTAATATAAGGTGAGCGAAAGTGAGAAATTGTACGTACACTTCCTTGTGTTTCAACAGAAACAAACCACGTAAATAATGCTCGAGTAGATTTCCCTTCCCATAATAATGGCAAATTAGGTATGCATTACTTTTTATGTCTCAAATTTGATAAATTGGCAAGGAAATTTTAACTCCTTGAAAAAGAGATGATTCTTAAGTGGAAGCAGATAATCTATATAGTGTTTCGAGAGTATATTCGTTTTTTTCTTAGAGAAGACTCAATTCTACTTTTTTGACCTAACTTCCCATTCAGTCATTATCTGCATTATAACTAAATATTTTTTTAACTAATATAGCAAGGCTTACTTGTTTCTAGGCAGTCATTTTGGTGGTAGCCTTATAAATGACACACAGTCAATTAAATATCCTTTTTTAGGACAAAAGGGCCATATTTGGCAAATATTCTGACGAATCGTCATCAAGAAAGTCTTCATGGAGCAACTAATTCCAGAAGAATAGAGGGATTCGAATGGAAGAATACATATTTTGTGAATTTAAGTCTTTCCAAATACTATCAAAATTTTTGTAGATTATTATTATCTATAATATTAGAATCTTTTATAGTATGTTGGATAAATGCATACCTATTACCTAAAAATGGTGAAAGCAGTTTTTTTTACTTTTTTACTATCGAAAAGGTAAAAGCCCTGTTCAAGTAAGAAAAAAATATCTGATATGTATGATTGACAGAATAGGTGTGCAAAATTTTAATCCGGTAATTCTGATATTGAAGATGCACGGCGTTCTTGAAGATGAAGATACGATAAAAACATTATTGATACAAACCGACCAATCACACCCCATCATTATTGGAGACGAGAAATGGGTTGCTCACAATAATATTAATAGCAAGAGAGCAAAAATGACAAACTGACTGAAAGTACTTCGATATTTATTATAAAAAGGTGATGCTGCTAACTCTATTTAGTGGGGTTACAAGAAATAGTTGTTTGAGCTTCTGTCGGACAACGAAACGATCAACCCTGAAGTGTTCTATCATCAGCTGGATAATGTGAACGATTACCTTAATCAGAAGGGGCCGGAATTAATCACTAGAAAAAAGGTATTGTTCAACCAAGATAATGCGAAGCCTTTTTTGTTTGTTAATTCGTTAGAACCCAAGTTACAAAAGGATGAAATATACTGGGTGTAATATTTTTCGAATAAAGGAGGTCAAAAATCACCTGGATCATTTTTTGCCATCATGCTACTGCCAAATAAATAGCAAATGTCATTTGACAAGAATTGACGATACTCCATACAAAGTCTGATTCAGAAATTAAATCCCACACAACAATAAAACAGTATATCAAAAGTAAACTCCATACCTAGGGATATTTGTGGGGATACCAGCGAACTTGTCTAAGACCTAAAGTTGCCTTACCATAGTTACGTCACCGAGGAAATGTAGTAGGTTCATTCAAAAGTGTTGATGGTAACGAATTTTAAATAATGTTAGGTTGGTGAACGTAAGTAATTGTTCTGAACTAAAACAAATGTGTATACTTTGTATAGATACGGTTAGAACAAATCAATTACACGGCTTAAAGTTCAATGGAGACAATATAATAAATGCAGATGGCAGTGATGAAAACAATTATTACATTAATTAAAAGATTAATGTTATAATAATCTTCTTATATTTTTTAAAGCCCATATATTTAGTGAAAAAAAGTGGTCTCACAAGAATGCATTTTGCCAAAAAAAATCTATAATACCAACATAGGTAGAGTAGCTTTCAATAATGCGTTGATGACGATGTACTATACCAAAAATTCAGTTAAAAATGGGATGTATAGATAAACCAGATGGATATTTGCATTGTAAACTCCTAATTTATAATAAAAAATCGATGACGGAGTTTTAGATGAAAATCTAGAGACATATCTGACCTTAAATCACACGGCCACGCATACATAAATATGTTTTCTATAGTGAAGAAACGTTTTTGATTAAATTTCCTTCTCATAATGCCATAGGCTAAGAAGTCAAAAATGTCTGGATAGTAGCGATGGCACACTTTATTTACAATAATATAGTGAATAATGAATGAAATGTTAGTGGGTTGATCTGTCAAAAGGCTAGTCGTAAGTCGTTAATGCGTAATGGGATGAAATGATGAGATGAATTCGAATATGGTAGAATTGGGATTTTTAAATCTAGGGTTTATATTAGGGTTTCTATGAAAACAAAATTGAGATTATATATGGAAGTTGGAAGGATTTTTGGATAGTTTTTCGGATAGGAATCGAAGGCGTTCCTGAATGGGGATAACTAAGGTAGTGTCATAGAGGAGCTGGTTGGAAGGATTGTGTAAAGGATTTAGAGGATGTCGGAGTTTTGTTAGGGTACGAAGGGATGCTCGCTCGCTAACATCAATATTGCGGGTGGTAGGATTGTTGGGATTAAGAAAGAGGGCACAACCATAGTCCAGTAGTGGGCGACAAATCATTTTATAAATTCTTACTGCAGTTTTTGTAGTAATACCATTATTTTTGTACGTCAGACAATTGAAATATTTTGCCCTGGTGGTTATTGTGTTTTTTATTATAGCAGTATATTTTCTAAAATTGATTTTGGGGTCTATGGTTATGCCAATATACTTTACGGAAGCTGAGGGCTGGATAATAGTTTGGGAGATTGAGATATTATAAGGGGAATTTTTGGTGCGATGGTATGGGATTAGGAGTTGTGATTTATGGAGATTAATTTTAATGCGCCATTTTGCAAACCAATGCTGAAGGGAGTCAATAAACTCTTGACAAAAAATGTTTATTCGACAAAATTAATATTTGACGTTAATACATTTTATTATTTGACGTGTCATTGTATAGTTGAACTCAGACTTTCACGAGTATGATCTTAGTGTATGCATGATTTGAAATACCCAACGCCAGTTTCGTCGTGATTTTTGTTGAATGCTTTTAATATCAGCGTAATTGTAATCTACGTAGAATCAGAAATTAAAAAAAGATTATTATGTTATACCCTTTTATAGATATCGAAGAATAAAAAATGTATTTAGTTAGTAATTCGTCAATGCCAAGTACTTCGGAGAGATCTGTAAATGCACAACCAACACGATATTACGATGACAAAACAAAAGTCATGCAAAAGAAGTAAAATATTTTTATGTTCGACCAACGATGGCAATTGTTTTAAGATATACTAACAGAGATCATAATTTTGTACATAATTCTATCTTTTACATAAAGTGAATAATTTTTACTGTTAATATATTAGCTTAAGGATGAGGGAAGTTTGGTAAAGGAGGTATTGAAGTGAAGGAGTGGGTAGATGAAGAGCGGAAAGTAGGAGAATGTATTACGGTGGGTTTCTCAAAAGGGATCATGAGGTAGTGGCTGAGCAAGAGGTGAATATGGTGAAATGGGTGCATGGGAAGTCGAAGGTGGTAAAGAGGCAAGAGAGTGAAGGATGTATGGGGAAGAGTGGATATAATGAATGCTATAGGGAGTGGCAGCTGCAAGGGAGGAGGCCGAGGTACCGAGAGGGTGAGTTGGGCAAAGGCGAGATGCGGAAAGGAGAAGAGAGGGAGAAAGAAATTGATGGATGAGAGATATGGAGAATATTTGCCCGGCAAGGAGGGTCCCCTCCTTCGCCACTTCGGGTTCTGGACCGTCAACACATTATTAGAGACTTGCAAACTGTCTGAAGAGGCAAATCATGGCCAGAAAAATGAGGTATTGCCTGGTGGTTACACTGAACGTTAATACTTAAGGCGGCGATAATGACAGCGCTGCAAGACCTTGGCGCTCTAAACTACCTCCTAGCCATCATAGCAAAGTACCTTAGCTAAAGTGTGATCTACAAAGGTATAGATCGTATTTTAAATGAGGTTAATAAATTTACTTCTATTTTCTATTTTGTTTAAGAAAAATAAAATCATGAAATAAATTATATATTTTGCAGTGGAATTTTTTGGCACCAAAAACGATAATTCAAAAAGAAGAAGAGTCTTAAATACTATTAATTATTCTGAGAAAAAGGGGAAAAACATCCTCTACATAGCAATGATAAAATTAAATTATTTTTATTTTCTACTACTACTAATAAAAATAAAAATTGGTGTTATGTAAAATATATACTTCAATTACCTTCTTATAAAACTAGAAATTGATTAATCCTTCAAGCACATTGAATCTTTTTTTAGCTTCTACAGGACAACACAATGAAGTGGGCTATTATTAACTGGACAATTTTCAGATTCAGACTTGAATAGAAAAGGTAAGTATTGATCAATAAAAAAGATGTAGTGTTCCACCAAAATAATCAGAAACCCCGCGCAAGTTTGACCACAACTTGGAAGGAATATACTACCATACCCCATATTTTATCCAGATGCAGACCCTTATTATTATTATTTGTTATAAAGGTAGGGCCATCTAGCGGTTCCATTTTATAGGTTATAGGTTATAGGTTAAGTAGGGTCTTAGTGAGGTGTGTTAGCCTCTCGTGAACTGCGACCTAAAAGATCTATTGTTCTACCCTTAACCAATCACTTCCCAAGCAGTCCCATGTCCACCATGAACCTGGTAACTATCTTGGGGGTGATAATGCTCACTTCTTCGGGGGATAATGGCGGTTCCATTTTAAATCATAGGTTATTTTGACCTTGACAGCTTTTTCCCGCTCGAAATCTTGACAGAAAGTCAGTATCATATCTCCGCGGTACGAAATGAGTCGCTTTATGCTTGAACAACGTTGGAAAATATTGAAAACTTATTTCCAAAGTGAGTTCTGTGTAGCCCAAACAGTGCGTTTGTTGAAAAGAAGTTTTGGCCGAAATGAGTCACCCACCGCGCCTGCTGTACGTAAGTTTGTGCCATGCTAGTGGACAACACTCATGGTCCTCGTTCTCGTACGGTGCGCACAGATTAAAATATGGCTGCACGAACATCACCTCGCCGTAGATCTCAACAGCTCAAAATTTCATGCACTAGCCTGAGGAGAATTCTGCACAAAGATCTCGGATTATTCGCTTAGAAGGTTCAATTGACTCAGAAATTGAAAGGCAGGACCATCCGCTTCGTTATCGTTTCATAGTTTGGGCCTTAGCGCAACTTGAATTGGATAACGATTTTGGGCGAAAAATCATCTCTTCTGACGAGGAGCATTTTCATCTTGGCGGCTACATTAACAAACAAAATTACCACATATGGGGCTCAGAAAACCCGCACGTTATTATCGAGAAGCCAATGCATCCATCCACAACGAGTGACAGTTTGGTACGGATTGTGAATTGGTGGCATCATTGGACCATTTTTTTCGAAAATGAGGCTGAGAACGTTTCGGTCAACTGTGAGCGTTACAGAGCCATGTTTTTACTAAAATTGAAGACATGGATTTGAACGACCTATGGTTCATGCAGGATGGCGCACCATGCCACGCAGCCCATGCCACAATCGATTTGCGTACCAAATTCCCAAATCGTGTTATCAGCCGTCTTGGTGATGTCAATTGGCCGATTCGGAGCTGCGATTTGACTCCTTTGGATTCATTTTGCAGGAAAACGTGAAGAACCGATGTTATACCAACAGTCCAGAAACGATTCAAGCACTTCAGGTCAACATCATCCAAGCAATCCGTAAGCTACAGCCCGGAACCATCAACAAGGTCTTCGAAAATTGGAGTGACATAATGCGCTTCTGCGAAGCCATCTGAGGCCGCCACTTAAACGAAGTTGTGTTTCATAATTAATGGGAATGTTTGCTCTTACTTATAGAGCCATAATACATGGAAAAAATACTAATTTTTAAAAAGAACCTTGTATTTGGCCCACGCTTTAGAACAATACATAATTTTTATGACTAAAGATATTGCTTTTAAAAGGAATGTAAAGCTAAACCGAAAATGAATTATGCTAGAAGCGATAACACACTATTCATATAATCGATACTTGTTCTGCTACTCTCTTGGTGGAACCAAGTTTTCAAATTGAGAGAAGTATAACTCTCGTTATGTTCCATTTATTTAATCCCAGGCAACTGGCATGTGTTTCGGTCCTTCCGGATTATAAAGAAATTGAACACAACAAGAGTTTTACTTCTCCCAATTTGAACGCACTTTTCTTTCGGTTTTATATCCTGTTCAAAACGAGTCAAATAGGACACAACTTAAAGAAGAAAATCAATGTACGTAATGCTAATTTAGATTAATGGAGTTTTTAATTATACGGCTCTCAAATTACTTTCGAAAATTCTTCAAACTGAAGTTAAACAAATAAACTTATTCTTATTACAAAAAACTGTTGCTACGAATTACAATGAAATGTGTCAGTCCACATAAACTTAGTTCAAATACCAAGCTACCGGATGAATTGTGTTAAAAAAATGGGTATTCTCTAATAGTAAATTTTTTGATTTTGATAATCTAAGTTAAGTCCAAATAATAAAATTAAAACAAGTACCACTGATCTAAAATACAACAAACATGTCATACGTGGGGCTTTTAGATAAATAAGTGAGACATTGTCAACTTCTGCTACAAAGAAACATCTGCGAAGAGGAACATCTAATAACAGCTAGAGGCGAGTGTCAGGAAACTGTTTTAGAAAGTGGATTACATTGCTAAGGTGCGTAATTTATTAGATTTGAACGGCTCTGGTGTTGTTAAATGTTGAAGAAAATAAAGAAGAAATACTTGAGGTTCAATCATCTCCCGCTTCTCAAAAATATTCAGTTCTAAGTTTAAATACTCTGGACTAAGAAAAGATAAATGTAATCGATGACCAGGGATTACAAACAGTTATTTATAATCTAAATGCAAAGATTGAAACAGTGCAACAAGCTTATGACAATTTGAAAAAAAAAATTGGCAGAAATATGAAGAATTTAGTAACCATTTGAGAGAAAATTTGAAGCTGTTAGACGAAAAAGAGCAGTTGATGTTGACATCTTTGGGCGTTCAAGCTGAAGTTAATGATTTGGAAGAGAAGGTTACAAAATGTTTGAGAAAGTGGATTACGTTGCTAAGGTGTGCAATTTATTAGATTTACACGACTCTGGTAATATTAAAGATAAAGAAGAAGAAATAATTGAGGTTCAATCATCTCCCGCTTCTCAAAAATATTCAGTTCTAAGTTTAAATACTCTGGACAGTGAAGAGAAAAATGTAAACGATGATCAGGGATTACAAGAAGTTATCTGTAATCTAAATGCCAAGATTGTAAAATGCAACAAGCTTCTTATCACAATTTCCCGTTTCTCAAAAATATTCAGTTCTAAGTTTAAATACTCTGGACTAAAAAAAGATAAATGTAATCGATGATCAGGGATTACAAGGAGTTATTTGTAATCTAAATGCCAAGATTGTAAAATGCAACAAGCTTCTTATCACAATTTCTCGTTTCTCAAAAATATTCAGTTCTAAGTTTAAATACTCTGGACTAAAAAAAGATAAATGTAATCGATGATCAGGGATTACAAGGAGTTATTTGTAATCTAAATGCCAAGATTGTAAAATGCAACAAGCTTCTTATCACAATTTAAGAAAAGTATAGGCACAAAGATGAATAAGTTAGAAGTCGATAGTTGTACTATTTGTATCATTCAATATTAGTCAAGATATTAGTCAGAGAAGTAGTTGTTTCAACAAGTAATTTGTCTTGTAGTCTTAGTAAGGCTCATTGTTATAGATTCACGATATGTTTTCGTATTTTTTAATTATTAAGTTAGTAACCATTTGAGAGAAAATTTTAAGCTGTTAGACGAAAAAGAGCAGTGAATGTTGATACCTTTGGGTGATCAAGCTAAAGTTAATGATTTGGATGAGAAGGTTACAACACTACTTTCAAAATTGGAAAACAAAGAGGAAGAAGTATTACAACTCAAGGAAAAAATTGCAAAATTACAAACAGACGTGAAAAACGCTAAAGGTGACTTCTTTGACATGGCGTTGTTGCACGGAAATGCAATGAAGGGATATGAGAGGGTGCTGGCAGCGTTGAAAACTGCTAAGCGCGGCGAGAAAATGTTACGACAAACAAATATATGAACTTGAAGCGTCAATGCAAACTATAAAAAGCAAAGGAACAAACTGATATTGACACTAAAGAAGCAGCTCAAATAATTAAATCTCTCTAAATGTCACAAGATGATAAGTAAGTAAATGTTTTGAAAAATGACATGAACTATTTCAGTTATGGTGATGTAGTTTTTGCAAGTCACCATCTTTAAGAAGTTTTATGTTTGAAGAAAAAACGTTTGCCTAATACTAATACTAATAACTCCGATTAGTGTGATTCACTTTCAAAGATTATTCAAAGAATAACTTTAGTTCATTTTTTCCATGGGAAAAACGAAAACGTCACAAAAACTAAATAAAACTAATAAAAAAATAAAGAGTTATGAAAAATATTATTTTAAAGCTTACTATCTACTTTTTTTCCTGTATTAGAAGGCAATGAATTCAGAAATATCGACATACATAGTACTTTTTTGGCAATCTGGGTGGTTTCATACAACAATTCAAAAATAATTGCTTTAATTTTAATATGAGATAATACATTTATTTTAATTCCTTTGAGAATAAATGAAACAAAACCGAAAGGGCTTTAGACTAATAAAAACTCTTTTTTGGGTAATATAAAATATACAGGGTGAGTTTTTTTCGATGTTCTCTATGGGGATCTCGGAAACTATAAGAGGTAGAGAAACGGTTAAATGGGTAAAGAAGTGTAGATTTACGAGATGAATAAAATTCCACTTTCAAAGTTTTCAAAAAAGTCAAGGGTAACTAGATATTTTGAAAAAAGTAAAAAGTGTCAATTTTTTCAAATCAATATATCTCGGTTATTATAACAGATAGAAAAAAACTCTAAAGGACAAAGTTTTAGATAATTTTATGCAAATTAATAAAAAATAATCAGAAAATTTTTATCGCCATTATTTTCCGAGATATGACGCAAACTTACATTTTTTTAAATGGAAACCATAGTTGGCTGTGACCTCATTCAAAAGGTAATTTTTTTCTCTTTAATCCAATATGGCATACGACATAGTTATTTCTAAAAATGAGTGAGTTATAGTCATTTTAAATTTTATTATAAATAAAAAATGGGTAGCCATGAAAAAGGTGAAAGTAAAACAATTGCAGTTGTTTATAATATTAGCAATATTGTAATTATTAGTTTTACAGAGATAAACCAAAATGAAACAACAGCATAAAGTAATTCAATTCAGTAATTTAATTTTTATTAATCTACATAAAATTATCTAAAACTTTGTCCTTTACAGTTTTTTTCTATCTGTTAAAATAACCGAGATATATTGATTTGGAAAAATTGACACTTTTTACTTTTTTCAAAATATCTAGTTACCCTTGACTTTTTTGAAAACTTTGAAAGTGGAATTTTATTCGTCTCGCAAATCTACACTTCTTTCCCCATTTAACCGTTTCTCTATCTTTTATAGTTTCCGAGATCCCCATAGAGAACATCGAAAAAAACTCACCCTGTATATTTAATGGAAAATATTTTTGTAAGTGTGGTTTTTAGACCTTGGAAAAGAAATAATTTAAATCGATGAAACCATTTCTTGCGTGTTATAAAGAATCCAATGAACTTTATTAATAATACATGCTAGCAGTATGATGAATTAATTTTTCACTTAACTCGTGGTGGAACATGCTACCAGAGTTTCTCAGTTTGGTTTTGTAGAATATAAAAAAAAATAAGTAGCGCTTAACAAAGGTTTCATAGAACAATTCAAAGAAAAAATGGATTAAATATTTAATTCGAAATAGAACTATGCCAGTTCCTGGAATTCATAAAAAAAAGTAGGTGTTGTAAACTCAGGTTTTCTACATACAGGCTATAAAGTACGGAATGATCTGATCCTGATTTTATCTAGGTTCGTAGGTATTGATTGATCAAGGGGTGGCCCTTGTACCCAGGTGGAGTCTTTTGTAGCTAAGTTGTAGAAAACTGTAGTATTTTATTTTCCTTTAGTTTCCAATACCTATATTTTAAATCAGGACTTGTCCAACTTTTTTTTTAAATATTTAGTATTGAAGGGTTAAATATAATAACATATTTTTATATTAAATTAAATTAAATTTTTGTCTATATACCAGTAACTACAAATATTTAAAAATCAAATAGTTAGTTTCAGCCGTTACTAACCCACAATTTAATTAATTAATTAATTAAATAATATTACGTGTATATTCTAGCAAACTATATTTTTTAATCTGTTTAAGTGGTAGTACAAATGATTTATAATATATTATTATTAATTAAATAGTTATAAAATAACGATGATGAATAATTAATTAATTACTGGTAAAGTAGACGCATGACGAAGTTAACATTTTAATTAATCATATAAAACGCAATTTAATTGCATTACTTTTGAAATATTAGACATGAAACGTTTATAACAAGACATTGATTCGATTCTAAAAATAGGGCACGATTTACTTAATTCTTCAATTACAAGAATATTGATTTTGGAATTGTCTTCTTACGTGCACTCCCCTTTATAGTCAAAATTAATGAATGTGGTAAAATTCTAGAACATAACTAAGGGCGTCGCTTCGAATTCGTCCTAAATTTTGAATTTTATTTTCGTTAAAATAAAATCAGGTCATGTGGTGATGGTTTGTGGAGGGCGACCACTTACGCAGCCCTTAGACCATTCGTTGGGTTTTGTGGTACTATTTTGGTTAATCAATAAAGCTTAATAATTTTTTTTAAATATTAATTTTAAAGATTGATTTCTGCAACAAAAATCTAAAGACAAGACACGAGTTGATAAAATAATTATGATATGAATAATCATGATGATTCTTATCATTACAAACACGAATAGAAAATACTGTTATCTAATAGATAATTCTTGAATTTAACAATCAAATCTGAAGCTACAAAATATTGATTCAATCGGATGGAATAAAGAATAATCTATCTATCTGAATTATGATAATAAGTACTTCTCAGAAAATTATTTAGGTTACATAACTCAATTGAAATTATATAACTTGAATAAAAAAAGAAAAGGATTTTACTTACAATTGAGTCCTAAATCATGGTAGGTGATGATTGCCGGTTTGTTCCTTGATCCTTGCACGGCGACAACGATGGGACCGCGGTCGGTCTCGACGGTCTCCTCGCATGCCGAGGAGTCGTCTCTGGACAGCGAACGGGCAGAGGGGAACTGCAGCTGGATGTTCTTCAGCTCGATGTCGTCCATACTGTCCGATGGCATTGTGCTGTACAGAAAGAATGGCACCGCTATAATAAAATCGACGCCGGGCCCAACGGGGATACGACCCTAAAAGTCTTCAAGAATATCGAACGAACGAACGAACCACTCTCACACACGTACTCACGCAGACACTCATGCAACCGCTCCTCACACAAAACTAAGGGAAAACGGAAATGGGGACACGGGGCGCTGTGGAAAATCGAATCGGCAGAAGGAGGGCAGTGGGGAAGGCGATGCGAGAGAGACTAACAGTAAAGGGACACTCGTAACGTCAAACGCAAAGACAATGCCAAGGCGGACGTTCTGCGCGTGCTAAAATTTAACACCGGCAGCATTACATAAAACCACGTTATAGTTTTATTTCACCCATTTATTGAAAATCTTGCATAACATCAGGGTTTAATACTCACAATACATGTAATGTTCTGGATAACTAGCAAAGAAAGTAATCAATCAAGTGATATAACTAGTCGTTACATGTTTCGTAAGTTTAACAAAAAGCTCCCGTCTTTCGAGATCGGCGACAAACAAAACTTGGGTAATATAAACTTAAAGCATATCCAGGGTAATCAAATCCCCTGTAATCAAAAGATGTATTGACTAAAATAGCTGCTTTGATAAAGACAAGTTTTGCTTCAGCAGGGAATGTTTTATTGTTCATTTTCCGGATAAAAAGGCATTCCTTCTTAAGATACGAAAATCGGTCACAAAATTAGAATATTTTGCTTTTAGTGGTTATATGATTTTTTCATATAATGGGAAAAACACGTATTAATATTAATGATTTAATGAAGAAATTTGATGAAGAGAAGCACTTGTTGTGTTCCATACTTTTATTTTCAGTTTCCTGAGACGTGTTTCGAACTTTGTAGTTCATTATCAAAGGTAATATTATTGAGATTAACAAAAATATTTTGTAACGATTTGAGAACATTTTATGATTTAAATAAAGTGGTTTTCTTATTTTAAAATGTACCACCAAGTAAAGGCCAACAATATTCTAGAAATAAGACGTTTGTAGTTAACGTATTGTTGACAAGGCTTTTCTGGCCAAGATTTCAAAGATCTGTTCACTTAAATACTTCCATTTGTAGAGAGAAAACAAAATCTAAATCTAGTTATTTGAGCTATCCTGATATTGGTACGCAAAAATATTTTGATGAATTGTAAAGTGCTCTATTCTTATTATTTGTAATTGAAAAAAATATTTTCAATTTGATTATAGATTCTGATATTTTACAATCTTCAAAGATTATCAAGTTTTTTTTTAATTTTGAAACATCATGAATAGAGTCAAACAAAGGTAAATATGAACGGTTGTTATCTTATGAGATATTTTGTTGTTTGTTTTAGAGCAATCTGAAATGCGGCCTATTTTTTGATTTTGTTGTGAGGAACGATATTTTCAAGGTAAGTCAAAATAATGCATAGGTGGTTCCAAATTCTAATCTCTTTTCATTAAAATTATACCTGTATCCCGCTACTGTAGCTATTTATTAATATTATTATTCATACATATTGAAGGTTGAAATTTGAAAGGATTGCTTTGGGACATCAGGCTTGAATGGAGTTTAAGAAAATTTTGAAAGAAGTGATTAAATAATTAGTCCTGGGGCGCTATGTTTAGTAAAAATAGGAATAACGTGTAAAAATGTTGTAGAGGAGAGATGATAAAAGTAAAGCCCGACGAGTGTTTTGTGGAATCTAACGTGACAGAATCATTTGAAACAATAATTAAACGAAGTAGGATTTTTTATAGGAATTATTTATATATTAGTCCTATAAGCCAAACCGTGGTTGAGAAACATCCGTGATTGGATTGGCATAAGATCTGCAGATGAGCTGATTGCACATTGCACAACATAAGGATACACTTTTTATGGTGACCGAACAAGGCTCATGAATGGAGAAGCCAAACCGTATTAAATTAAAAGCTGTTTGGAAATTTGGAAACAGTATGATGAAATTTTGGCCTTTGTAAAGTTGAAAGTTATAAGGAATAATTTTGTATTTATTGTGTGCACTAGGGTGACCAATTTTTTTTTTTTTAGAATCGACTCCTCTTCTGGACGTAGTTAGAGTGATCGTCGAGAAGTCCTGATGCCAAATATCTGGCCGTTTGTTTGAAGTTTAGAAGTCGCTCAAATCAAAAGTATGAATGAAAACCTAAAAATCTGTTTTTTCGGCGGATAAAAATCTCTGACATTTCCAAAACCCATCAGTAGCTTGCAGTCCCATTCAAATCTGCAGCTTTCAAGTTTTCTTTAATACGTAATTTGCGATGTTTAAGTACAACTGAGAAGTACCTCATTGTATCAACTTTTTAGAGAAATTGTGCGATTAGCAAAAGTTAAAGGTATTTCTAAATAAACTAGTGTTTTTAGAATATATTTTAATCGTAAAGAGGACAGGAATTTTTGAGTCATGTCAAGTTGAAACTCCAATGTAGGATTCCCATATTTCTGAGTAGACCTTAATTCATTTTGATGTATTTAGTAGTACTGTTAACCTGTAGGAAAGCGTTCTGTTAAATTGAACCGTTCGGATTTTTTTAAAGGGATATACACATGACATCGCACCCCAAAATTGTAATAGAATAGTTCTGATCTCATTTTGAGATGTCTTTAAAATACTTTCTGATATTTTTGAGAAATAGTTTCATTGAATATTGAAGTTGAAAATTTTAAAATGTCATATTTGAATTGCACAATTAATATTGGTTTAATTAAAGTATATCAACGCAATTCATATAACAAATTTTAGTACCAAAAATAATAGTTTCTGAAAAATACCTCCAGAATAAAAAAATCTGTGAATTGAATTTTATAAATTTATAGAAATTCGTTCTCGAGTTGCTTGAAGATTTAATTAATAAACTTGGAATAGAAAGTGTTTTATCCCAAGTTTATTTATACATTTAATTCGTTTTTTTTTTAAATAATTAACACTAAATTTACCAGACCAGTTAAAATGACTGATCGTGCAATTTCAATTCAAAATTCCAACTGCATGTAACATTCGCTTTCCAAAATGATGTTATGACTTTTATTGCTATAAGTAGAGAATATATTTTATGAACTTCAAATAACTTATATATTTTTTGTAATTGACAGTTTTAGCAGTACCAGTCAAAATGATGTGCATGTTTCTGTGAAGAAATTCTGTGATAAAATGACACTAAGGCGGCTATAACAATTACTACAATATTTTATCTGCACAGAAATACTTGCAAAGCAAATTTAGTCTCAACAGTTTGGGACAAATTTACTGAAAACATTGGAAATTGCTTCAAACCGGGAACTTATATTACCGTGGATAAGCAACTCTTTCCAACGAAGGTCAGATGCAGATTTACCCAGTATATGTCAAACAATCCCTATAAATTTTGCATAAAATTTTGGCTGGCGTCTGATGTACAAACGAAATATGTGGTTAGTGGCTTTCCGTATTTAGGAAAAGGCGAGGCTCGAAATACATCAACCTCCTAAGTGAATTTGTCGCAATGAAACTTCTTGTGCTATATACCATGAATGGTAGAACTGTAGCAACCGATCATTTTTACAAGTATTTCTTTGGCGTTAAAAGTAAGATCTAAAAATACTTCGTTGCTTGGGACAAACAAGAGGGAACTGCCGAAAACATGCAAACTGGAAAAATACAGCATGTCTTGTATATCAATCAACGTTCTTGTACCAATCCAATGGATACAAACTTACCGTTTCCAAGAGCAAACCAAATAAAAAGGTACTTACACTAAATTCAAAATATAAAAACGTCAAAATTGACTAAACTGCTAAGAAATTGCCTGAAACTGTAATGTTTTGTAACAGAACTAAATCTGGCGTCGATGTCACTAATCAAATGGCACGAAAAGTCTTTTTCAATATTTTTGATTTATCGGGAATAAATTGCTGGATATTGTACAAAAATACAATAGAAAAAAATATGTCACGGAAAAACATTTTGTTACGATTAATAGAAGAACTTATTATATAAATAAAACTATGTAAGTACTTTCAAATATTTACTGTATAACACTACAATTGTTTCGCCACACTGCGGCTTTTTCAAGAAGAATTTATATAGATGAACTTTCAACAATTATCAGCATAATCAATCAATTGTTAAAAGAACTTGCTTCAGATTATCAGACTTCAAGGCAAAAACCACACGAAGCTGATAACCAACTACAAGTGGCACGATTCCGGTGCGCAAATGGGGCCAAATAGAGTATTGCAATATCAATAAGCATCAACAAGCATTTTTTCCTATACACCAGTCATTCTGACTGGTGAGGTAGAAATAGGTATATTTGAATAGCTGGCAAATCTAGTCTTAATTAAGTTGTTGGCCCAAAATAAACTATTAAAATTTATCGTAAGAGTTTTCTGTAGAACTCTTACAAATAATATAGAACTACATAAAACTACCTTTCTACAAATAAATGTCCTAAATGTAATGAATGGCTTTAGTATTTTACTAAAAATATCAACAATGAGATGCTTGGAAGCTTTTGAAATTTCGAATTGTGGAAGCATCAGCTCTTTGGTGTAAAGAAATGATAAAATGGAATCGATATTGGTTGGATATAGATATTTCTTTAAGATATAATACAGAAATTGTCGCCCACTATTGAAGATATCTTTAAATATTTCAGTTCACTTTATAGGGATAACTAAAGCAGGGTCGTATAAAATCCTATTGAAAGGATTATGTAGAGCAGAGAGTGGATAAATAAGTTTAAATACAAGCCTCGCTACATTGCTGAAGGCAATAAAGCCTTGGACCCTAAAAATATCATCAATGAGATATGTAGAAGCTTTTGAAATGTGGATTTATAGACGCATTCTGAGAATATCTTGGGTAGACAAAGTAAAAAAACCTTGAAGTACTAAAAAGTATGAACAAAGAACTGGAGTTTGGAATTACTAACAACAATAAAGAATAGAATAGCATATTTAGGGCACATACTACACTACATAATGACAGCTAATATAGTCGGACCGACTCATAAATTTTTGTACTAAGGCTTGTCTAGCAATTAATATCTATCTCGTTCTTTCATCATCCTATAATGTCCGGGGCAGAATGAAATGAAAGACGGAACGTGTGATTGATTCCTCAAATATAGAGCGATGAGTCACAATAAGCTCTTGACGGCTCGACTATAGTAAAAGGCAAAATTAAAGGTAGAAGAAGCATGGGCCAGAATCTTAGACAAAAAATCTCCGAGAATGGTTTCAAATACCCAAAGCCGCAGCATTCGTTCATATAAGAAGAAAATTGAAAGATGGTCGTTAACCTTCGATAGAAGATGGCACAGCAAGAAGAAGTTATTAACTCTAAAAGTTCTATAGAAAACTCGTATATAGAATTTTGAACTAACTGACTTTCTAAACGCATTTTTGCTATTAGAGAAAATGTACATAAAAATAAATATTGTCGGAAGTTCTGGAAAGTTCAGACCAGTAATTCCTATAATTCGTTTTAAATTATGACGTTATGTCGATAATTGTTATGACATATTTTGATTTAACCAATATTAAATGAGTAATAATAATAATAAAAGTTCAATTTTTTTCTTGAAATTTAAAAGAACTTTTCTCAGCAAAGATGGGAGATGAGAGTTAAAAAATGTTAAATCTTTGCAATTATTTAATGATTTTTTCTTCAAAATCCTTAGCGAAGAAAAACTTCTCAAAAATACTTTTCCTTTCCTTAGAAATTTTTGATATTGTTGATACTTGGGGCTTTTACTTCGTGATACATTTTCAAATACAAAATAAAACAAGAGTCCACAAGAAATAAAGAGTATTACCATATATAGCATAAAACTGCTAAATTCTAGAAATCTCGCGTAAGGTTTAAGAAAATTGAGAAATAATTAACAACATTGTTTAAGAACATAAAATCCTGCAAAGTTATAGAATTTTTGATGAAAAGTTCCTAAAAAATTCCCGACTGCTTCCACAAACAAAATATTCAGCCAATTCTTTTAAGGGCCTAGTGTTTCTAAAAATTTAGTTAAATATGTTCAGAGACACTATAGAATTTTAAAAGTTATTTAGCTAATGTTTGTGTTGATAATGGACCTTTGTGACTGAAGTGCACATTTCTGTTATCACTATATTTATTATAGAACAGAAACAAGCCACTGTTTTACTTGTTTTTAAACACTAATTCGTCAAAAAATTATTAGAATTATAAAAAAAAATTAAAGAAATTTGTGGGAAACTCAAAAAGAATATGAAAGAAAAGAAGTACTGGAAGTTATAAAAAATCTCGAAGAATTAAAATAAATTCCTGGGAAAAATCAAAGAACAAGAAACAGCAAAATACGAATAAAGAACTTCTACAAAACTCAAGAGTACAAAAAGACAAAATTAAACAAAAACTGCTAGAAAATCTGGAGAGAATAAAGCAAGAAATTACGAATAACAAGGCGGAAGGACCACGTGGTCGATATCCAAACACTACTACTATTACTACTAGAATATGAATAGAAAGTTCATTAAATTAAACAAACACCTTGACGATAATTTGGTTCAATAATACTAATTTATTAAAAAAGGAATTTGTAATGAAATGTCTAATGACTTTAAAAGGTCAGTTTTTTTTATTTCCTGTAAGAACCTATCGACCATTGATGCGAATTTAATTAATTTAATTTTCCCGCATTTAGAAAAATAACTATTTAAATATTATTTTGGCGACTAAAAAAATTAAATTTTTTTAGAGCATACGAATAGAATTCTCGTAATTTAGAAGGGAAATGTTAACAAATTATAGTAATTTCTAAATCTTCAAAATAACATCTTGGTAATGTATAATCTGAAATGTTTCGTATTTTCATCATGGGGCTTGGAAGAAAAAAAATGTTAGAAAATTTCGAATAATTAAACAAGAATTGGTAAAAAATTTCAATAGGATAAAGAAAAAAATAATCGAAAATTCCAGAAGAGAATTCATGTAATCTCAAAGGAAAAATGTTGGTAGTAGTAAAAAAATGCTCGAGAAATGGAAATAATTTGCTGGATAAAGTAGAAAATGTAGCAAATTTTAGAAATATGGAAAATTCAAGTAACCAAAATTTAACAAGAATTGCTCAAAAATACTATAAATAGAATAATGCAGTGACATATTGAAAATTCTCGAAAATTAAAAAAAAAAAAACTAGTAGAAAATAAAAACTTGGCAACATGGTGAAAATAGTAGAAAATTCTCGAAAAGATGAAAATATATTGCTAGAAAACTTTGTTAAAGTAAACTAAGAAATGCACTAGACCCTCTATTTATAGAATTAAAAAATCAAGCTAGTAAAAATTGTTGATAAAAATCTTAGATTTTGAAGATCTATTCGCTTAGTTTCTCCAATCTGTAGAAAGAAAACAACAAAAAAAATAGTTGGATGAGCCATTCAAGTATTTCCCAGAAATTTTACTTTTATTATGATTTAATTAACACAGACTCAAAACAATGGATTTTCATAGATAGACACATTTATTGGCAAATTTAAACATACCTGCTACAAAATATTGTATTATAAAAGTAAAAATATTTTGTTAATAGATTTTAACTTGCCAAAAAACTATCAACCAAAGGTCTATCTGACTTTGTCTGTGCTGTAACGACAGTCTGTTATTAATGGATGAATTATTGAAAATTTTTTTAATTTTAGAGTTTGGAGGTATTTTAAAGTTTTTTTCGGTGAACATAAAGGTAGTATGATGTAAAATCTTATTGTAAGGATTATGCAGAGAATTGAATGGATAGTGTAGTTTGAAAACATTTCTTGCTACCTTGTATGTTATGAATTGAAGGATTATTAGAAGCTCAGCCATATTTAAACATTCGAGGGTAGAGTGTTTTGTAGATTCCAACAGTTGATTTATTTATTACAAATGCCGTATTTTAAAAATTTATATTTTCTTCGTATTTCATGTTGATTTTGACTTATTTTGAGATTACTTTTATCTACAGACAGGTTCAAATATTTAATAGAAAAAACTGTCATGGCTACGGAATCTATGCCAGTGGACTGATATGAATGCTTATAATTTCCATCAAACGGTGCAGAATTGAAAAAGCTTTGGAACAATCACAAACATGGCAGTTGCCAACGATTCCTAGAGAGCAGGGCACGTAAAGGAGAAAAAGAAGTCTTTACGAAGAATGTTGGTATTACAACGATGGGAATTAAAATTTGGAATATGTATAGTTATAGTTAAACAAGCGACGTTGTTTTATAGATTTCAACATCGGTTTAACTTTCCCTATACACAGGGTCTGGTACGGAAGTATGATGTTTTTGGAACACGGATAACTCAGGGCAGGGGCAGCCTAACGTTTTCGAAATGGTTGGTATGTGACTACCCGACCTAGCCATTTTGTTTGGTTCAGTTGTTATAGAACCATGGCCGCTAGAACAACGCGGTTAACACTTACATCGAAACTGGGCATTCTGTGGTTGCTACACAACGCATATTTCGAACACAATTTAGTATTGGAAGGCACGGTCTTGTTCCTAACGAAACAGCATCCTGAAGTGGGCGCAGAACCTCCGTACTAGAGGATCATTAAAGTCTAGTGTACCTTGAGGTGGAGAAAGAGGTGTCAAACACCTGAAAATGTGGCTCAGGTTAGGGCAGCTATGGAAGCAAATCAACATGCTGCGTGATTTTATTCCTTCCAGTTTACAAGGCGTGATTTTAATATTAGGAGAGTTTTCAGCAAAATCGGACAACACCTTAAGTGAGCCAAAGGCATTTTTGAGAGAACATTTTCCAGGTCCTACAAGGGGACATCGAGTCCTCACGATCGCCTTGCGATTTTTTATGTGGGGGTATCTAAAGGCCTGCGTATTTATTGAGAAACCAGGGACCCTTGATCAGCTGTCCAATCACCCGAGAAATTCAAGCGATTCCGGCCAACATGTTGGAAGGATGCATGAATAACTTTTCAACTCAACTTGAGAAGTGTGTGGAAAAAAACGGACATCACTTAGATGACATGTTTTTTAACCTTTTCTTTTATATGATTACGAAATGATAAATCCACACCTACCTATTAAACAAATAAAATTTTGATATTGAAAATTCTCGGAGTTATGATTCGTTAAAAACGTCATACTTCTCTATCGGACCATGCAGAATATATAGGGAAAGTACTGTTTTCATGAATGAGAATGCCTGTGACATTTTTTGTCTATTGCTAATAAACCATAGGAGTTACTTGAAAATTATATAACAAGTAATTGCAAAGAATCCAAAACTGAGTAAATTGTTATGAATTGCTATTTTTTACGTAAACCTCATAGTTTTCGAGAAAAATATAGGCGACATCACCATTTTTATAAATGCATTTATTTTTGAAAGTCATATTTTTTCCTTGTTTTTATATTGATTTTGGTTGGAGAGGTGAAGTTTTGATTTTTTATGTATGGCATTCAATAGAAGCTGAAGAAAATATTCTGGCATAGGAAATTGAGACTTTATCTAGAGAATCTAGACGTATTGATGATTCGGAAATTAAAATTTGGAGTTTGTATGGATTAATTTTAATGCGCTGAAGGAAGCAATTTAAGTTCTTGTACAATATAACAAATTGTTTTGAGTATATGTTGACATAATAATAATGAAAGTAATTAATCTGCGAAATTATTGAATAGCTCAACCAACGAGTTTTTGTTCTTGTGTGTATTAAAGAACTTTTGATAAGGTGGGCATGAGTAATCATGAACAAAATCTAGCGGGTATACAGCAAAATTGAAACAAAGTGGATCAGGATTGTAAATATAGAAGCAGAAGTTAATATTAAAGATGGAACATGTTAGTATTGTGGAAGTATTTGTTGTAATTTGGTGTATCAATGGGAGAGATGATAAAATGGAATCAAAATTGGTTTTAAATTAATATTCAATTTTTTAGAGTTAAATTACAGAAATTAATGTCTACTGTTGAAGATTCAGTAATTTCTCTTCCCGATTTCAAGATATTTTATCAACTGGTCTTCTAACTAAGAAGGGTTTCCTTCATAAAAATAATTAAAGAAGTATCATATAAAAGCCTATTAAAAGCATTATGTAGACGAGAGAGTGGATGAAGGTGTTTAGATACAATTTTTACTATATTATAAATAAAAGGATTATTGCTTTCAAGATATAGAGCACAGTCATAGTCGAATAAAGAGAAGCAGATTATTTATAGATTTCAACAATCAAACCTTAAAAGTTTTCGTCATATTTTCTCCTTATTTTTATGTTGATTTTGGTTTAGGGCTGGATTTTTTTGACTTTCGTTAGGGGAAAATATTTAATAGAAGAAAAGAATCTAATATTACAAATTAAAAGTGTTAATGATAGGAAATTAAAATTTGGGATTTATATGGATTGATTTTTATGCGTTCAAAGGGTTTAATGAGCTGTTATGAAGGAGGCTAAAGAGTTTTGGGTAATTTTTTGGTTTAAAATTGTAAATATAAGAGCAAACATTTTAAATACTAAATGTTACAGATGTGAGCCTTGTAAAAATGTTTGCTCTAAGGTAGAGGAAAAGAAGAGAAAGTTTTGGACTTGAACATGAAGGAGGCAAATTGAAAACTATCAATAATGTCAAGGAATGCTTTTTTAACGTAACTGATGATAATTTTAGCAATGGGCGAATCATCTTGAAAATGTTGATCAACGTAGAGTTTTTAAATATTTTGGAAAATTTTAGTTGTACTTACCTTAGGCAGGATACTTCTCGGAAAAAACCTTACAATAAATTTCACTTTCAAATGCAATTACAAGCAAACACAATTAAGGAAAAAATACATTCACAAACTGATAAAATCAAAAACCAGATGCATTCAACTTACTGTCGTCGTACGCTAAATAAATTTAAAAAAAAAATAATTAAAAGTAAAATAAAAAAAACGCAGCACTGTATAATGTGTGTTCTTACCCCAGAAGGGCGGCTTCTTCAGCTACACCTGATGTAGGCATTTTTCTACAAGTGTTAGTGTTAGCACAGTCAGTCCTAAAACAAAACAAACTTAAATGTCTAACGGGGAAAACTAAACAAAAAAAATATATGGAGATGAGTAGTATCTACGGAGTGTTCGGTTGGTGGGGCGTCGCGTGTTTGTTTTATTGGTCGCGGAATAACTGTCTATAAATTTAACCTTACGAATTAAGACGGGCCTCGGTTTTATTGTTTTTCTAAACTTATCGACACATCTTCAATTCGCATTAATTGAGGGGGCAATCAAGCGCGTTTGTTTGCGTTCGTATTTTCGAACTGGTCTCGCGCACCGGACTGGATCTGGTTGGAGTTGGTTTTATCTGGATGGGAAAATTGTTTTGATTGGGAAAATTCTGCGCGCCGACCTTCCTTCTTGAGGTAGGTACGTGCCAACCCGAGGACAGCGGATTCCAATTTTAGAAAACCCGCTGTCTCTTGGCAATGGGTGAATTGCGTGTCGCCCGAATTGCGTATAATTACATGGATTTTACTGTTAACGGTGGAGGCTTCTACTTCGTTATACATAATTCTTCACAAATAAAAAAAACTTTTTAACTTTGTTTGTATAACACGGACTTTATTTAGTGACTATAGTTTCGACAATTTTAGCTTGTCATTATCAAACTCACTTCTAGTTTGATAATGACAAGCTAAAATTGTCGAAACTATAGTCACTAAATAAAGTCCGTGTTATACAAACAAAGTTAAAAAGTTTTTTTACATGGATTTTAGTAATGCCGTTATAATTGATATAATTATTGCTTGGTGGGCGTCGCCGAACGCATTGATTTTCGCCTAATTTGTAGGTTGACGTTTATTTTTGGATATTAAGTCGAACATCAATTTATTATTATTAAATCATTTATTTTTATAATTTATATACTACATGCCTTCTTGATCAACCGACTTTTTTTTCCAAATGAAAACGACATATATTGTAAAGAAAAAGACATGTAACTTATATTAATTTGTTTTTATATGTAATGCTTTAAGAAAAAGGATTAAAGATCCAAATAAATTAGTTACAAATATATACTAAATCAAATGCAATATGTCTATGTCAATTAATATTTTTTAGAAACAAAGTGTTTATATCTGGATAATGAATTTGGTTATTTCACATTTCATAGTGCCATAGTATGTATATGTACTAGGTAACGCAATTAAGTATAATAAGTTTTGTCTATATATTTATATTGGACTTGTTTCACAGACCATTGTACTCAGCTGAAATAAATTATTTACTTACTTACTTACATTTTAATTAATTCCAAGTAAATATTTGTCATACCACATAATTAAAAGAGATTATAGAAAGAAAATTAAAAATGTTTTCACCAGTAAAATTTAATCTTATAAAAGAACGACTTTTAAAGGACATTATCAAGTTATAGGTTTAAGATGTTAAATATCTTGAACTATCTAAAAAGTCTTTAATAAACGGCCTTCCAAAAAAATTCGGTTGCTTTTAATTCCCTTCTAAAACAAAGATGGCGTTGTAAATTAGCCTAGGTTTTGACGTATTCCAGAAGTGTTATTCATACCATTTACAAAAACAGCTTTGTTCATATGCACACATAACAATAACATATTAAAATTGTTGGATTAATAAAATCAGCGTTTAGTAAAACATGTTTACAGGAAATTAAGTAATATTTATCGTTATAAGCGCCCAACTGAAAGAATTATTCATTGCATTGTTAATAAGTTTCAACAAACTGGTTCAATAGAGAAAAAAGTTTTTACTCGTTTTTCCACTGTAGCAGTAGTCATCCACAAAAACATATTGATTTGAATAATAGAACAACTTAAAGCTCAAAGAATCAACAACATGGTATATTTTACAAAAAGGTTTAGCTCTAAAGACATTTAAGGTTAGAATCTAACCGAAACTAAAAATTGAATCATTTAAAACGCTGTGAATTTGTTAATTGGATTTCATAACAAATCATTCTTCTTCTAATGAAGCACATTTTAAAATTGACGTTAATGTTATTTAATATTATTATTATGGTCTGGTGGTATAATTGGACACTATTTCTTTCAAAAAATTGTTAGTAATGCTGTAAATCGTGATTTATTAAATGACCTGGACTGATTGATATTGAACTAGAGGATATATGGTTTTAGCAAAAGCTCATTTTGCAAATAAAACAATTAAATAAGTAATTGTTGGTGTTGGTCACTATTGTTTGATAATGACAAGCTGAAGTTGTCGAAACTATAGTTACAAGTGTAAATAAAAAGTGAAACCAGCAAAGTTAATTGTTTATTTATTTTGAATAAAACCATTGCTTTCTAGAGACAAAAATTTCCTGGAGGAATCATTGAAAGAAATGGTGATATTTATTTGTCATCAAATCTCGAAATCTAACACGGACGGAGTGTTTTGTTGTTTTCTGTGAAAAGATTATAAAAATAATTTACAATCGTTTCCAGAACACAGTTATGTCAAAATGTCATCCAAAATTTTAACAATATGATAGAAGTCAGCGGCAGAAAGTGGTCGTAGGTTAGATATTATTTTTCGAGTATAATTCATACTCTATTTATCAATCAAAACATATTTGAAATCAATGTAAATTATGTTTTTTTATGAAACGTTGAAAATTTTCGTTTGAAATAGTTATCACCTATAAGTGTTTTTTTTTTTTATGACAAATGAATTATAAAATGATAACTATTAGTCCCATATTTCCTCGTTGTCGTTGACGAGGGTTTTCCCCGCTTTTATTGCCTTGTGATTCCCCGATCTTAAAATCCCTGATTATATACCATATAAACTTGTCAGTTTCTTTTGTAACTCACTTTTGATAATACCTTTAAAAAGCGAAACTAGTCGAGTAAATAGAGAAATATTGTGAAACAAACCAAGTGTAATTTAATTTAAAACTTCATCAGTGATAGTTTAAAAGGTTTCACCAAGTGATAAATGGGAAAGACAATGAAGAAATGAGATATATTTGCTCTCTCTTTTTTAATACCAAAATTCATATAAAAAATCTTCAAATATTTATTATACATTTTGTAATGTTAGTAACTTATGTTTCACAAAATGTTTAAAGGCTAAATAATTGTTAAAAGACGAAGTAAATAAAAAAACAGAGAATTTATCATTAAGATCTATTAATGACTCCAATAAAAATTTAATTTAATTTATAATTTTTGGTTAGATTGATTCAATTAACTCTTTCAATATTCGTTTTTATGTATTTCTCTTTTGTTTTATCAGGGTTTTGATTTTACTTTATTTGAAAAGAATTACTTTCAGAAATATGAATTTTCTATCAAATCTATATTTTGATTTTATTTAAAGTCTATTTTTATTTGGATTTTTAGTTTTCTGATTTGATTTAATTATTAGAAAACCTTAACATTAGTTAGACTTGCAATAATTTACGTTGGAAAACTATATATTATTTAATTATTGTTTCCCTGACAGCGACCCCCACGGACCGGTTTCGACCTATTCGAGTCTCATAAACGCAGCGCAGTTGTTTCAACAACATTAATGTTATTGCAGAGTTTATAAACCTCCAACTCTACACTCAGGATAGAAACACCACTAAAGTGACATCTATTGTCTAAACGTTGAACTGACTTCCCTAATTAATTAGACAAACCATCGATAACTGACAACGGCGAAAATCACCAATAACAGTGGTAAATATTCAATTATTGCTTGCCTTTCTCTTATTGTTAATTGTCGCTGTTGATAGTTTATTAATTGTCAGTGATTTGCCCATTCAATTAGGAAAATCAATGCAACGTTTTCGCAATAGTGGTGCCTCTAACCTTAATAAATGAATTTTTTATTTATGCATATTTACATTTCTTAAACTTCTTATTTTACTTAATTGCAAGAAAATAGTTTTAGGAATAATAATTTTGTATATTTTCATGTTATTTGTTTTTAAGTTTCTAGTCTAATTTTGTCATAAATATAGGACTTAAATACACATTTTGACTACTTTTAATATTTTAGGTGTGATGGCGAGTCATGTTGCTCATTTTTTTTGTTTCTTACATCACTTTTAATAAGCAAAGGATTTTAAAGGTTTTATATTTTATTATTATATTTATTAGGATGCGTGAGGTTTACGGCCGATTATTTTCGTCTCTTACTATGTCAAAGGGACATGATTTTTTTTTAAATTATTTAATTGATTTAATTATTTTTTTCATCATTTCAAGTAGTTTGAAATAATTTCTAATATGAGTTAGTTTATGATATCTTGAATATTAAGACCTTTAAAGAAACTTCCACTCCGTGTAACATCAGTGGAGTTTTTTCCTAGTTATCTTTAACAAAATGATTCATTTTTTGTAGTCAATATAAATTCTGTGTTTTATCAAGTGTTTATTGTTTAAAACTTTTCTTACGATATCTTTGTCGGAGTAGTGATAATTTTGAAAATGTTGAAAATAGATCTTTTTTTTCTTTAAACTGTACTTGCATTTGCTTAAAAATGTCAAAGCAGCAAAGTTAAGTGAAATAGTAACACAGCCATCATATTTAACAGCTTTGATCCAATCGATAATAAATTGTAAACTATAAAGCTTTAAAGCATCACTGATGTTAGGAGATCCCTAAATATTGGTTCCTTCCTAGTAAATATCTTCTACAGACCATTTTTAAGTTGATGGTAAAATTCACTTTCTATTTTCATCGACTTACGGAACGAAATGAAGTTTGTCTCTCATACCATTTACAAAAATAAAGAAGTATATCCAAATTTCTATTCCAAATTTATAATTGCATTCAAGTTAGCGTTGCTGGCCAATAGTTTCCTGACTATCAAAGTCGATTTGACTACAGAATTGAGTCTGTTCAGACCGGTCACATCATTTTTTGTAGAAGTTTGTGTTCAAACTATGACAAAACTGCATGTCAGCGATTAAATCATAAGTTATTAGAGTCAACGCCATCCTGAGTGTTTCTCAAGCATTGACCATAGCTGCTACTGTACACATGCTGTCCGTATATACAGACACCTCCAAGATATAGTAGATAAACAAGACATTATTATAATTATTCTAGCTCCAGCGTATAATGTTATCAATAGGACAACTTCATCTGAAAACAATTTAGCTATTTAAGGGTTTATAGTTCTTGGGCCAATTCGTTTTACGATGTGAAGAAAATGGAAAGTAAGAAATTTAATATAAAAGAAAAAGAGATGAAGAATTTTCTTTTAATACTCGAAAAACTTTACAATCCATTAACTCTAAAATCACTACTATAACCGTTCTACTATTGCCCAATATTATATTTTTATAATATAAAAAATATACATTTCTGCATTTCTAAAGTTTGCTGAACTTGAATTCTTCAAATTTTTAGAAACAAAATGTTTTAATCAATCAATATGAACTATTGCTATATACTGCAATAAACTTTTATTTGTAAAGGAATTCAAAGGAATCTCATTTAATGTGCTCTCGTATATAGCCGTTCGTTTTTACCAACAAGGCAACACTTTAGAAAACCATTAGAGAAACAACATTAAAGGCAAAGTTGTCAATGTTTTAGTCAATATTTGTGAGCTTAATATCCATCACTCTTGGATATTAAGCTCAAAAGAATGGACCGATGAAGACAAGATGGCAATGACTATAAATGAGATGGGATTATTAGTTTTATTTAATATTTAAGAACTCTTTACACAGTTTCTATAGAAGAGCATTAAATTACTTATTAAATTTTTTGAACGAAAATATACGTTTTGAGGTCCTTTGAGACGAATCCACTAGTTTTTGGAAAAAAGTTTGTGTCTGTGTCTGTCGGTGAACGCTGTATCTCAAAAACGAATGATCTTATTGAGATGAAACTTTAACCTTAAGGTTTTATCGTTAAAAGCTGGAACTGAAGAGCTTTTGGTAAACATTCATACATCGAAAGAGGATGTTTACTTTACGTTTTTTTGTTTTTTTTTCAGATATTTTTCTAAATGTGAAAAATATTACAAACATTTTTAAACAAAATTTAAAGGGAATGAGAAACTAAACTAATTTTGTTAATAAATATTTTTCATTATATTCTTGCCTAAAAAAATAAGATATATAAGTCCTTTACGTTGTAGATAATTCACTAATAAATAGAAAAAACACGAAAATATATTCGTAAAATCTACAACAAATGAGTCTTATTAAGACTACAAGAAAAAAATCACTTTTGAAACAACTACTTCTCTAGCACACGTGTTTCGATATTTCAATCTCTTCAGTACATCTTTATTATAAAATTATATTATATATATATATATATATATATATATATATATATATATATATATATATATTATTTTAGTAAACGTTTTTATTTATGTTTAAAATCAAATTTATAATAAAGCTGTACTGAAGAGATTGAAATATCGAAACACGTGTCTACAGGTGGTTATAAAATTGAGTATTGAATTATTTAATTGCTTTTGCTAATTTATTTTTAATTACATCAACCTAAATCCATTTCTTGTTCCAAATTACCATAGTATAGTCACTCACAAACTATTTTAACGTACATTCAATCATTTTTAGTTCATTTTACGGAAAGAAATACGTTCAAACTAGTGTTGCTTTGATAGCCTTGCTATTTTGTAACACGCAAATTACTTTTGTATCATTTAATGTCTGTCGAAGTATTAGCTAGAGAAGGAGTTGTTTCAAAAGTGATTTGTTCTTGTAGTCTTAATAAGACTCATTTGTTGTAGATTTTACGAATATATTTTCGTGTTTTTTTCTATTTATTAAAAAAATAAAATTTAAATTTTGTCGTTTTTAGCCTTTTATTAATAAACCATAAAAGTTATATTAAAATTATATAACAAGTAATTGTAGAAAATTTAAAAATGGGTAAATTATTAAGAATATCCTTTTGCGTTAATCTCATCGTTTTCGAGGAAAATATAGAGAAAGTACTATGATGGCCACATAACCACTTTTATATCTCTTACACTGAACTGATGTGATGAAAATAGAATATACTAAAGAATTCATTAATTGATACGCATGTTATATTTCGTCGAAAATTTCCTATACTGTATTAATCTAAAACTTATCTATTTCATTTTAAAAGCCATTCTCAGAATTAGATTGCGTACGGATGAATCTAACAATTTTCGAAAATCCGATTGAAAGATTCCATCGTAATATGTATATCCATTAAAAAGATCTTTTATAATCTATGTGACAACTCCTTTAAGTCTAGATGAGCCTTTAAAATATCTCAGATCCTGCTTTATATAGTGATTTTGTAGGTAAATTAAAAAAATAATGGAATTTTTAGCTTCCAGAGTTCTGCTTACCTTTAATATATGTTGTAGATGTAAAACTTACATTCAATTATCAGGATTATGACCTTTTGTTATTAATGAGAAACAATGTCTTAAAACAACAAATTTTTCACGAAACATTTAAAATTGCTACAAAATTTTACAACATTAAGGGTATTTACAAAAAATAGTATTAGTCCTATCACGCCAGTTTAGTATTCTATAGATGATAATTTTTAATCAATATATTGCAGATGAAACCATTTTTTTATTAGATTTACAAGAGTTGCTTTGTCCAGTCCACAACGTGAAAAATTTACTGTATATTTCTATCTATGCAGAACTACATCCTTATAAGTTTAAATTTTCCGATTGAGCTCTACAATAGTTTGAAAAAAAAATTTATCAAAGATGTTTATTCCTATGAAGATTTTTTATAGTGTTATATCTTTGGCAAAAAATATCTGATCTCAACAATCTCGCAGTTGGTTGATACGAGTAGATAAGGCGTTGAAATATTGAAAATCCATATTCATTTGCATATTAAAGTTGTGAACAACTAAGATTTTCAAATATGTGTTTATTTTCATTACAATTTTTTGCGAAACAATTGTAAAAAATAAAATAACACACATTTTTGAAAATCTGAGTTATTTACAACTTTAATATACAAACAATCTCACATTTAGTAATGTTAAATTATTTTTTTTCAGGATAAAGATATCATTAAGGTTATCTAATTGTCTGAAGTTCATCTACTTAATCTGGGAAATTAGTTCGGCAATAGATGTCACCTTAATGGTGCCTCTACCTCATTCAGAAAATTGGAGTTTTAAAACTCCTTTCTAACACTTCGATTCTATGTTTGAATAATTCCAAACCAACCCGTAGTTGTTTTTGAAATTAATTATTGACAATCAATGTTTTCATTAATTTTCTTGAAAGTTTTCTAATGTAATTTTATTCATATTCTTAAAGATTGTGTATAAAGGTTTACTAAAGGATATTATTTTAAAATGTTATGTTATATTTGTCTTTATCACACATGCTTTGTAAAAGAATATTAACAAAAATTGGCAGAAAAAAGTACATACAAATAAAAGAATACAAATTTTGTCAGCATGCTGAAGGGCGGAATTCATTTGTATCAAATGTTCTTCCATTCAAACCCATACTTTCATCTGCTGTTCCAAACGATTCAGCATTGGTTACTTATTTTGTTTAGCATTTAGATGCTAATTTTTCTCTTGATTTCGGGATGTGTTTAATAAACTTCAAACTGACATTGACATGTTCTGTACAGTTACAATCAAAATCCTCAAGCGAGTTATTCCACCATTACACAAAATACATATACTTCAAAAATGATTCTAAAAGCCTCTAAAATAAATGTGGAATTAGTGGTTTCCAGTAAAATCCAATCGAATATTCGTCTATATATCCCAACCACGATGTACTCTTCAAGGCATGTAAGCGGTGCTATGCTAAACGGTTAATTAGTTCTCTAACAAGCTCCACTGGAAAACTATTTTAGTCAAAATTACTTAATATCAGTGATGAATGGTCCTAACAAGATATTGCCTTATACCACACAGCTACTCAAACTACTTATCGTAGAGGAATTTTGATATTCGGGCATCCTCAAAAAATAATCTGGTTAAATAAGCAAATCACTCATGTAATGTAATGCTCTTGTATATCTTTTTATGCGTTTATGTAAAGTCGTTGGTTTACACCAAAAAGCCAACAATTTTAGAAAAAACTTTGGAGAAACAATATCGAAGGCAAAATTGCCAACGTTTTAGTCAATATGTGTAAAATAGTGGTGAATTTTTAATTCAAAAGAAGGGATTAATGAAGACAAAGTGGCGATAGCTATATAAGGGATAAAAATCTTATTTTGATGTAATTTATTTATTTATTATCTGTAGAAGAGCATTTATCAATAGTTCCCATTACATTTTTTATATCTGCTTATTCATTAACACATTTTATTGGTCATTGCCAGTAATAATAATTCTCACACTGAACTCAAAAATAAAATCTACTAAATAATTTCGATTGTTATATGCATGGCATATTTCGTCGAAATTTTCCTTACTGTATTAATTAAAAACTTAACTATTTCATTTCAAAAACCATTCTCAGTATTAGATTGTGCAAAGTTGTTTAATCCGATTTTATTGATGTAGTTTTGTCGACCATTACCTCAACAATTTTCGCAAATCTTATTGGAAGTTTCCATCATAAAAGCTTCGAATCTCACCGAAGCTCTCACAAAATTTTGTTGAGCATATAATCATCAAACAAACAATGAAATAGTCAATGAATAGAATAATCGATTAAATAATCTATCGATAAATTATTAGTAGTTAAAAGTATACCCTTTCTTCAACAGTTTTATTATTAACTATATGTACATTTCGCCCTAAGTATTCATTATCAATAGTATAATATACTTTAACCACTAATAATAATAATAATCTTCAAGCACTCAAGTATTTAATCAGAAATTATCGAGAAATATTTAATAAATTGAATATTATTATTATTATTAATATAGTTTTGATGGACATAATGCTAAAAAGTGGAGCAACGATCGAACGATCACCAAATACTCGATAGATACATATAGGTAAATAAATAAGTGAAATATATCATTTACAAAATAATTAATTAATCCAATTATCTATGATTTGATTAGCATTTAATTAGCAATTAATCAATTCATAGATTATTTTGAAAAAGTCATAGGAAATACGTATTAGATGTATTTTCATTACTGCTACCTTAAGTATTGAGGAGTACATGCAGTTGCATAAAATACAAGACGGTGACCTTAAGCAACAAAACTTTTTTATATCTAAAATATACTCAACTAACTACTTTTTGTGACACTATAATTAAAATATACTTTTAGAAATAGTTTTTTATTTAAAGAATCAACTATTTTTAAGGTCGGAAAATGGACACGTAAGTGCAAATAGAAATGCATAAACTCGCTAATTTCTATGATATATTTGACTTATTAGTTATCTTTATACAATTGAGCAAGCACAAAATCTACAAATAGAGAATTTCGAAGAAACAAACACGCGATTTATTTATTTATAAACATAAAGCTTCTTAAAACCAGTTTCTGCAATCAAATATTTAGCATAATCCTGCCTCTTAATATTAAACAAATTTTATTTTGTTTAATTCGAAAACTCCGGGTCTAATTTATAAGGCCTTGATCTATAAACTCTGCCATAATGTAAATAATATACGTTACAAAAATAAAAAAAAGAGTAATCTGGTTAATGTTGCCTTACGTAAATAATTTTAATACCCATGAAATTTATATTCATTTTTTTAATTACGTTCGTTTGACGTTATAATTACTTAAGTTGTTAAGTCGTCTTATTAAACCGAATTGAAAATTTAATTCGAATTTTTATTATAGGATTATAATAAATAATTTCGACTATTCATTTTAAGATTATTTCTCTAAATTAAGTTTAGTTATAAGTAAATTAGGTGCAGCAATACGAGGTAACAATCTCTATTGTTCAAATTATTATTTTGTATTAATATTTCAGGACACATGCTAAGAATACCAGAAGACAAGATGCCAACAAAAGTGCACAAGTGCAAGATGGAAGGCTAAAGATCAATTGGAAGGCCAAGAAAGCATTAGGAGAGGATGCTGTCGAAGAAGACGCCAAAAAAGTCCTAAAGCTAAAAAGTTGGCGAAGAGTGGCAATGGACCATACAGAATAGAGAAATAAATTAAGGGAGGCCAGAGTCCGAATCGATCTAGAGTTATTGAATTATTATTTTAACAAGTATAATCAATATGTGATAAATATGCCTTTTCATAATAGAATTTCTGGGTTCAAATAATCATATAATTAAAGTGTTAAGTATACAGCATGAAATGATAAGACAACAAATTCAAAATTTTAATATAATTTTAATTGGGTCAGGTAAACTCGGGGAGGTCACCGCATTTCGCCGTTTGAAAATATTTAAACACCGCCAGGACGGTAAATTGGCCGTCCAAGGTCTTTGCTACAACAAAATTACCGTAACTGAATACAAACAAATGAAACGGGCGAGCGCAAAAGTCAACGATTTTACGACCGTCAAACGAGAGGGAAAACGCGAAACGCCATAAAAATATATATATAATGGAAAAACGGATGAAAATTTAATGTTCCCCAGGGGGCGCGAAACCTCTGAGTTAATTACTTTTTTTCGTAGATAAAACGCCGCCATTTTCCCCGTGCAAATATTCATTTAGGATGTCTCGTGGATTAGCTAAAATGTCATACTTATAATTTGGCTGGTCTTCGTTGCTTTTTTTTTGTTTAGGTTTAATGATTTCGACTAGATGGTCGAATACCTTGAGTGTGACCTTGAGCTGTTGCTGGTCGATAAAAATGCGTAGAAGGTGACCAATTGGAAGTGTAAATATTGATGCATAGCGGGAGTTATCTACGTACTAATTATAACCACATATATTTTTGTTGCTGTTTATGTAAGTGACAATGAATATATACAAATATTTACAGGATTAAGCAATTGATTTGAAATTTTTGGTTTCATATCTGTTGTCTTATTAATTACCCTTTAAATACGTTTTAAATTCTATTCAATGACGTATATTGATTTTTACCAGCTATTTTAATTTAGTAGCTATGAAGTCATAAGCATATTATTTAAATTGAACGTAAAATAATTAATGGTAGTTGGTTTTGGAAATCTTAAGATGTGTGCATATTTCTTATGTGATATTTTCTTGATATCTTCAAATCAATGGTAGTTGATTTTGAAGATAGGCAGCGAACTCTAGAAGGTGCAAGGAATATTTTTAATATAGTAGCCATTACAGAAACTCATATATTTCCAAGATAACTGTTAGAATACTTGTGCAAAAGGTGTTAAAATCGTACAAAGATCGGACGAAGTATATTTGCTACAATTGAGGATAATTCACTTCACATTCTCTTAAATAGCAAGAAGAACCAAGAACGTTAATGCCAAAACTAAACTTACTTCAAAATATTGGCAAACGATTAGTAAGGAAAGTATTGACCGAAAATAACTTTTTAATTCATATAAGATGCCATCTATTAACTAAGCGTTATACTAAGATTCCTAGTTAAGTGAACAATCATAGGGAATCGCCAATATCAACAACTGTAACAATAGTTACAAAACCATCTTCCTAAATATATTATTATGTAATTTACATCGTTTCAATATTTCATCAAAAGTAATTGTAACTTTAAGTATGGTCTTTTAAAGCATTTTTATCTTTTTTTAACTACTGAATAAATTTTCAATTGCATAATCGATATCAATTAAAGCGAGTTTAATTGCACATCCGGCGAATTTATGTCTGGAGCCGAATCCTGCAGGAACCGTAAGATCAACGTATTCCAACCGCCGCGGGGACAATTTCGCAGGCCGTTATATTAAGTGCCCTCCGAGGTGTAATTTCACCCTGTACAAACAACTTCCTGGTCTCTTTTTCAAGCCGAAGCGATTGTAACTTGGCTAGTCACAGGTCAATATTTACATTTCCCCAGAAAGCCCAAGTATGTTGACTTTGTCAAATTAATACTGGCTATCTTACCAAGAAAAAACAAACTATTTAGGTCAAAATTGTCATCCTTGGTAAATGAAGGCGATTTATAATCAAAACACCCGCAAATATCCAATTATTTTCTAATGAAAACATCAAATTTTGGTCTTCAGATGATAGTAGTTTCTAATTAAAATAAGCGATTTAATCAAATGCTGTCGTCGCATATTTCGATTCATTTAATTAATTGCTTTGTCTGCTTTGTGATTTCGCCAATTCCGTAACAATTTTCCTTGACAAAAAGGGAAATAAAGCATTGAGTGCACAATGTAGCAAACACAACACATCCGCTTTAATTAACTTAATTAACAATAGAAATGCGTTGTTCTGGAATAACTAGGTCAAAGAAATTAACCCCTCACAAACACTCATTATCCTCAACGTGGACTGATGGGCAATACAAGGGTGTTGAACCTACATAGAAACAGTTGTGTTAATTATAAACCCAATTCAAGGGCCAACTTTTACAGTTTGTTATTTCTAAATTTCTACAACGAATTATATGGGCTACTAAGTTTCAAAAATACTCCCTCTTAAAAGAAATAATAACAAGCGTTCAAAAATGAGTTGGGAGTTTTTAATTAGGAAATATTTAGGACAGAACCTCGAAAAAGAATAAAAAGTAAAACTGATGGCATCAAGTCGAAAATTTAAGTCAGCATTTTTTATTATTATTTCTTAAATCTTAATTAGACATTATTAAAAAAACACATTTTAAAACAACTACTTCCCATAGTAATACGTATGATGGGAATTAAAAAAAAACATTATTTAAAGCCAAATGAAGGAATTTATCTTATTTGTGTAATTTTGGGAAATATTCACTATTAATAATGATTGTCAGAAAAATCATTACATCTAAAATATTGTTTGTACAATAAAGTACTGAAATCAACTTTAAAATAAATTATTGTTTCGTAAAACTTTTCCAATATTTGTCCTACATTCAAGTCTGATTTATCGTTTTTAGTTTTTACATATATTATGTAACTGGATATGTTGATCAGAAACTTTATTACACCATCCAATATAATATGAGTGTACAGGAAAATAATGTCAACAATAAGTGTCAATAGTAATAAATTGATATCAGTTTCCGATAATTAATTCTTATCATATTAATATATTTATGAGACATATTTAACTGATAATAGTGTTGAAAAAGAGATTAAAATATGTGGATTTAGGAAGGTCCTACCAATGAATTATTTAGTAGACCCTTATCCTCAATGGAAATTTTATGTTAGCAATGAAAGAGTAGAGTTTTTGCATGAATTGATTTTCATTTCTAATCTAGAAATACAACACGATTAAAGACCTCCACGATTTATCTACTTCTAAAACGTCAGGTTCGATTTGCAATTAGTTTATTCAGTTGGTAACATTTTGCTGCATAGGGTGAAATTATCGGAACGGCCCTCTTGATGGTGACGAGAGGCGGTAATGACGTGTGGTTACACCACCTGCACGTAATTGATTTATCCTGCGTCCTGCACTAATGCATTAAGAGCAAAGTTTCAATTGCTAAATGCCTACGCCATATGACTAATTGCTTCGGGGCCTTAGGGGTTGAGCTTCCGCTCGTGCTCAATACTACGTCCAATTGATTTTCAGCGTTGGCATTTATATTATAACAATTATAAAAATGAATTTATTTTTTATCTCAAATAAATAAATAACTTAAATCAGTTATTTCTAGAAAATCTAGATTGTTAAATTTTAACGGTTTTGAATAGGTTTCTAAATATTTTTTACAAACATTTTAATTGGCTTTAAACAATTGAACATTTGTCAGGTAAAAGGTTTGTAGACATTTTAAAAAACAATTTGTTAAAGATGAAATGTTACAAAAAAACAATTGTTTGAATGGTTTTCATTACCTGACAAATCTCCAATTGTTTTTTTTGCTTATAGTTTTCAAATGTTTTTTACTTCAAGAGAGTATGTTTATGGCAAATATCGGTGTTTTTAAGTAAAATGCCTACTATTCACGAGCATATAATAAAATGTGTTAATAGTGACTATTGTTCATATTCATATTTCCGTGAAGATTGTAAGAAATACAGTAGAATATGCTATAATAATTATTTAAATAATATAGAATCTTTTAAAAAATCCGACCCAAAATTCTTTTGGCAGTACGCAAAAAGGAAGATAACTAACCAAACATAATGAGCTGTCATAATATTAATGTGGAGAATGGATCACAGATTGTAAATTTATTTTCAAACTTTTTCTCTTCGGTGAATAAGGCAACTGAAAGACCTAATCTACATTCTCGCTCAAATCAAATTCTGGATAGTTATTTAAATGTTATCTTGGAAGAAGTATTTAATGCCATTATGAGTTTAAAACTAACACATTCTTGTGGGCCTGGTCAGGTGTCAAACTATTTTCTTCAGAGAAGCATTCGTTCAATTTACTATATATTCACCAAATCCTTATCAATTAGAATTATGTCAACGCAATGCAAAGGTAGCTTTATTATTCCAATTTATAAATCAGGTTTTAGACATCTAAGCTCAAAAATTATAGAGTCGTAGTTATATAACCGCTCTACTACTTCTAAATTGTTAGAGTATAAGCAATTTGTGTCCAATGCCTTCGTTTCTCGGTGCTAAGTAGACATTGTCTATACTGACTTTTCAAAAGTGTTCGATAGAGTTGATTGTGGTCTACTACTGGATAAGTTGTGATCTTATGGATTTTGTTATAGCACTTTAAAATAGTTATCTTCATTTCTTCTAAATCGAATACAGTAACCTAACCGTCTAGAAACAATACAAAAGAAATTACTTCGTAGCGCTAAATGTAAAACAAAGATTGCAACAAGTTCCTGGCAAAAATTCAACTATAATCGACAGTCTCAATATGTCAACGTTAGAGAAGCAGATAATAAGAGCTGACTTAGGTGTTTTGCACCAACTACTGAACGGAATATTGTATTCACCAAATTTATTAGAGCAATTATTCATTCACTGTACATAGAGGCAAACCCGTTCAACAAGATTTTTTAGCAAGAAACCTTTAGGACAGCTACGGACAACCATAATTCTATATCTCATGGGATGAATCTTGCAAACGATTATTGGAACAACTCATGGTTTTATTTGTTTAAAGGAACAAATTCTAATTGCAAATTAATTTGAAACTAATCTGGGTGTAATATACTTATATAACATGTAGCATGCATGCATTTTAGACCCATTTTTAGTTTTACAACATTTTAGTTACTTTATACTTTATATATTTTGAAACAGGCTTTCCAGAAAGTTTTCAATTGTTTTTAACATATTTATATTTTCCAAAATAAAAAACATTATATAAAAGTAATTTGCTTAAAAATAGTTGAAATGTTAATAACAACAAATAATAATCCAACATATTATTCATTTAAGCTTGAATCCATTAGAAACATTTGAAGATTTTATAAAATAATATTAAAAACAGATTATTTTCATTAAAACTTTTCTTAAGAAAAAAAAAAAACGTTTTCTAAAATAAAAATATTCACTTATTAAATTTATTTTTCTTTTAATTACTAAACCTTTTAACAAAATTTGAATTCTTCTTTTCATAGTTCAAACTCTGTTTAAAACTTTGGAAGTAAAAAGAAACAATTAAATTTGTTAAGAAAGAAAGAATTATGTTTTAAAGGAATAAACAGATTAAACCTTGCCTAAAAATTTATAGAGTTGAAATTTTCTAAAATACATTTATAAACTTCGTTTGAATTATTTTTTTACAAAAAAGACAGAAAGTTTACTACATAACAAATCTAAAACTTAAAAAAAAAACACTGGTAAGTTAAAACAAATAATGAAAATTTTCTTTAAATTCTTTAGTCTTCTGTTGTTATAATTTCTCAAAGAAGTTTATCAAGAAAAAATTTAAAAATTTGCAATTAAAAAATAATTAAAAAAATATATGTTGTTTTCAAGTAGCTATAATTATACCAAACTATTAAACATCTGGTAAGAAACATTGAAAATTTTCTAGAAAAACAATTTTTTGCACTTAACAAGATGAAATTTTACTAAGAAAATATTTATATTGGCAAACAACAAACCATTGATAATTAATAAATAACAAACAAAAACAATTGAAAATTTTTGAAAATTGATTTTTGTTTACTAAAAACAACTAAAACGAAAACACCTGAAATTTTTTTTTAAAAAGATTTTTACAAATGAAGACCAAAGAATAAATAAATAAATAAAAATAAAACTTTTAAAAAACAGTTTAAAATTCACTGGAAATTTTCTTAGTAAATCAATCAATTTTTTAAGAAATAACAATACAAAAGACATATAATTATTGTCAGAACAAAATGTTTCAAAAATAATAAATTGTTGAAAAAAAAAACAATTGAAATTACATTGAAGGTAATTAAAATCTTTCTTAAAATCATTTTTAAAATAAATTGAAACAGTGAACATTTTACAGAATACAAACAGTTGAGAGATGTTAAGAAGAACCAATTGAAAACTCTGTAATATTTTTCACAAATAAAAAACTTTTTAATTTTGTTTGTATAGCAGTGTTAATATGACAGATTGCAAATGACAAGCAGTAGACGAACAGTGTTATACAAAGTTCAAAAGTTTTTTATTTGTGAAGAATAATGTATAACGAAGTAGGAACCTTCACCGTTAACAGTATAATATTTTTGTATATTCATATGTTTTTTTTAAAGAAAGCTAAAGTCTAATAAACATAAACATATGAAAGTATTTAAAAAATCACAACAAATGTTATTCTTTTTTTAAAATATTTAAATATATAATCTGCAATTTGCTATAAGTCCTCAGTCTTATGTAGTTTATCTTCTCTTTTTTGTCTTCACACATACCATATGCTTTCTTTCTACTACTTTTTTATTATTTATCGGCATTTATCACCTGTTATTTGTACACCATATGTTATCTGTTTATTTGCATGTTCAGTCATGTATTATTTATTATCTGTCATCTGACTTCTATTTTCTATCTGCTGTTGTATACCTGCTTTTATATGTCATCTATCTTATATGTTCCCTCTGTATCTCATAAAGCAAGCCACATGCCTTCTTTGTATTGTTCTCTTTTATCTATCAATCGTTTACAATATCTTATGTTTTCGTCTTATATTTTAGTCTTCTGTTATTTATCATCTGTCTTATATCTCTATCTTTTATCTGTTGTCATCTGCAATCCGTCTCGTATGACTACTGCTATATACCCTCTTGAATGTTTCCTCGCATGTCTTTTGCTAATTGTCATATATATTCTTTCTAATGTTTTGTATCACCTATTTCGCATCATCACATATTTACAAGTGGCATTGTCATATGGCTACTATTACATGTTACACGATTATATGATATAACTTCTGTCTTACGCCTTCGTCTACTGGTTGTCATTTGTAATCTGTCATATTATTGCTGCCTTATGTTCCCATTTAAAATCATCATCTGTAATTTTCCTATCATTTATCTACAAAATATGGCTTTATTCTGTTTCTATCATCATTTTCTGCCACTTTTGATATGCTATATGTATATGTAAAATCTTTCGCTTTAACTAATAGTTAGAAAAACAGAAAAGATTTCGTAAATATGCAATAATAAGTCTTACTAAGACTACGAAACAAATTACTTAATGAAACAACTACTTCTCTTCGATAAGTGATTTGTTTTATAGTCTTAGTAAGAAATTATTGCAGATTTACAAAATGGTTTCGTGTTTTTCTAATTATTAGTTCATTTTCTAGAACGTAGGACTTTAATTTATTTTATTACTAAATTATGATCTTTGACATTATGTTGTAATATGCCATAAGATATCTCTCTTATTTTTCTGTCGTCTATCATTGCACATTTAAAATCTGCCATATGTCCTTTATAACCTATCAGGTGTCATGTGTCAATAAAATATATACTATGTTTAAATCCCTGTTGATTAAAAAATATATCTTCTGTATATAACACATAAATACACAAATAACACGACACAATATTTCTTGAATCACTATCTCATTTATCACTTGGTGAAACATTTTGAACTATTACTAATGAAAGTTCAAATTAAATTACACTTGGTTATTTTCACCATTTTTCTATAATACAGAAACAAACCAAGTGTACTTTAATTTAAACCTTCATTAGTAATAGTAACACGACAGAATGGCCACGTAGTCACTAGTCAATCAATATTACTGATACTACCTATTTTTAGAATCGGATTTCTTTCTTTGTAATTTTGTTCTTACATGTCAAAAGTTCAGTTTTGATCTATTTTAGATATTATAAGCGTACATAGATGGGGAAATTCCATAAGAATAGGTATACCATTAATTTGATATCAATTGCCTATAGCATTGCACTTAATTTAGTGAATAACTTATAATTGTCAGTGTTTATTTACTTAATCAGTGCAAGGCTTTAGAGCAGAGATAATTTTAATTTGATTATTGTTCCATTAAAATGGAAATATTAGGTTTACAAAACAATTTTTTCAAATTTTAGCTGTCTGCATAAGATAGTAACAAAAACTGATTAGGTAAGATGATTAACAAGTTGCAATATTAACAGAAATGTACAAAACAATTTAACAGATTTAAGCTTTTTTCTTTACTATGAGATGTATGTAGATTATCTATTATATATTTTCTATAAACTTCGAAATGCAATTTCATTTATTTTCTTACATCCTTTAAAGAGATGCGAAGGACTATTTTTATGTTACTGTTGCACTATAATGACAGATAATAAGTTTTTAATAAATTTATATTGGCTAAAAACTACAATTATAAGATATACCAGGTGAATAAACATCCATATAGATTTAACAACATTACGAAGATCAGAAACTAAGAATATTTTTAACCAAGGAGTAGGCAGACTAATCGTCAGTCAGGTAAAAGCTATCATTGAAAAAAATATCAATAGGAACATAGATCATTTTAAATTATACCAAAAATAGTACGTTTTAGTGACTTTTGGACTAAATATTGACAATAAATATAATAATAATAATTGAACTAGTTAACCAAATCACATTATTAGTTTATTTCTGAGTAAAAATATTTAATACGTTATTTGAAATAGAATATAATATTTGAAATCATTTGTATAAAAGATTAAATATTTAAATGCCAATCAGGATTTTGTAGATACAAGATCTTCTACTTCTTCGGTTTTCATTAGATGTGAAGGTTGTTGCATAGGGCATGTCCTGACAACCGGATTATATCGCGATTATCAAAATGACCGAAGAAATCTTGTAAACTAATAAGGGGAGGAGTAGAAACAATAATCTTCAAAACTGTTAATAGCAAATCCAGATTTTTTAAATTGACACACAATTAATTTTATATATTTTTATACTTGAACTAACATCGCAGAAGACGATTATAGGTGCTAGAGGTATCTTTAGGAACCTAGAAAGTCAGCGAGTGAGAGCTTAGTTTTTTATCAAGTGGCGTGAAACCTATATATTGTTAGATTATTTTTATTTACAAATTGTTTATTATTCTAACCCCAAAAGCTTCAATAACTACTAATTTAAGTAAACACGAAAGTAAAAATTTCTTGAAGTTGTTAGCCAACTTATCCCAAATAGTGTTTAATAATAGTTTCTGACATCAATCCAAATATTCTAACGATCAGAATAAAGGCATTTTCTTAATGTTGATATTGATTAAACAATTTATCAAATTAAGTGATATTATCATACTAAAAAGCATATACACTATTTATGTTGTTTTGCATAATGGGTGGCCATGATTTATTTTTTTAACGTTGGACACACTATTCGTCAATTTTCCGTTACTCAAGCGCCTGACATGTGAACCTGTCAAAATACAAACAGTGTTGCTAAATCTCCCGCGACCATCATACGTTCATTTAAAACGAAATAGCATTGTTTGATAAAGTCCGTTACTTGTCAAAAAATTACTGATAAATTTCTTTAAAATGCCAAGAATTATTAGCGCTGAAATTAAAATAGCAATAAGAAAGTGTTATGTTCAATACAGAAAAGATCTGCCAAATTTCAGCCGTGATGATATTTGTATTAGACCTCAGAATATAACGGGTGTCCAACAATTATTGCAGTCCCGGGTGGCGTTGGAATAAAAAACGTAGGTCGATTCTTACATGTTGCAAATAAATGAACTGACATTTTTAATGCACATTTAGGTTATGTTTGACAATTAACATGTCAGTTAATTTATTTGTAACATGTAAGAATCGACCTACGTTTTTTATTCCAACGCCACCCGGGACTGCAATAATTGTTGGACACCCGTTATTTTCAGTAAGTAAAAATTAAGTTAAGTTCTTTTCATTCTTCAATTGATTCCTAGGTGAGTACAAGAACAATAGCAAAGATAGTGCAGGAAAAAAATCGAAAATTTAAGCACCTCATCCTCTGACAAAAGAGTCAAAACCGACATTTTTACCAATCACATGTTTAGGAAAGACCTGAAACAACTTATTTGGCAATATAACTCAAAAAATGAATATTTTACGTTAGATGATCTTTTGGCTAATTCGCGAGAAAATTTAGAAATTAAAGGTGGAGAACAACTTTATACAAAATTCTGAAATCGATGGGATAGAAGTATAAAATGGTAAACGGTCGCAAAATTTTATGTTAACAAAAACACGTCGTTGTAGCTAAAATTACATTTTTCAGAAAATTTTACAGTTTCAAAATTCTAGTGAAAATTTTACGTTTGTATATCTTGACGAAACGTGGATTTACCAAAATGGGTCGGCAATTCGTCGTTGGATACACGATTCAGATTTGAAAAGTAATCCACGCAAAATTGAAAGTGAAGGGTCAAGGTTTACAATTTAGGTTTTTTGAAGGGATGCGATTTATTGTTAAATTCAAAATATAATGATAGGGATTATCATAAAACAATGGATGGAAACTTATTTCTAAATTGGCTAAATAATCAGCTTATTCCTGCTTTGACAAAGTTGGATAAAAAATATGTAGTGATTTTTGACAATGCGCCCTATCATTCGGTGCAGCTGGACAAACCACCTACATTTTCATCTAAAAAAAGTCGAATGTAGGAATGGCTGATTAAGCACAACGAAGAAATCAGGGATAACTTTTCGAAAAAGCAACTATGGAATTTGATCAAACCTTTCAAAATAATTAGTAATCGACGATATGTAACAGATGAGACATTGAGAGAACATGGACATGAGGTTCTTAGATTACCCCCATACCATTGTCAATACAATCCAATTGAAATGGCATGGGCATTTTGTAAAACCTATTACAACAAGCACATAAATTCGGGACCATCGTCTAAAGACAGAGCAGCGAATTTATGGTTTGAGTCTATTTCGAAATGCACTTCTGAAATGTGGAAAAATTTTTTGTAGACATTGTGAACAACTTATTTCGGAAGATTGGGCGAAATTAATGGGAAATCTTTCATTTAATAACATCTTTAATAATTACATTAGGAGAATCGGACTCGGACTCTGGTTGGGATTTTGATACAAATAATGATATAGAATTTTCGAATGAAATTATGGAAGTTGAATAGTTTTGTTCTTTTTTGTCAAGGATAGGTGTGTAAAAATGGAATAAAAGTTCGAAAAAAGTAAAAGGTAAAGTTATTAAAATAAGTAGGTACAAGATTTTTTTATAAAATTTTGTTTTAGGAATATTTTGGTTAAAATCAGAAATGTACTGGGAATTAGGTGATCTGGCCCCACATAAACTATCTGCAGTTGCCATTACGATTAAGTTCTTTTAGTCAAAAAAATTAGAAAATTGCACATTTTAGAAGTAAACTTCTCAATATATTTTTTCTTTACCTACTGAAATTCGAAAAATAATTTTAATAATTAATTAATTAATAATGTAATGAATTTAAAAGTAACATGGCTTGTGTTTAATTGTGACTATTTTTTCTGCTGGAACCTAGTAAAACTGACAACAACGCACAAAATGTTGACAGTATTTGTAACCTCAAACTTATAGAAAAATATCACCTAATTTAGCAGACAGTTTTAATGCAAACATAAATTCTAAATTTCCATATCCTCCCATTATGCAAAAACAACGTGAATAGTGTATAACAATAAATATCACTAGCATTAAAACATATCTTTATTCTGTCCGTTAAATCTTGATAACTATTAAAAATATTTGGGGCAAGTTAACTATTAATTTTAAGAATATTTTACCTTCAAGCTTACTTCAATTACTTGTTATTAAAGCTTTCGAGGTAAAATTAATACATATGTCAACTAACAACATCAAGAAATGTTTACCTTTACGTGTACTAAAGTTTCATGGTACAGATACACATTGGAGACATATATTGATTGATTTTTTTATATATATCCTATGCGTTCGACGCTATAAATTCCACACATCACAAGTTTTTCAAATATTACGTTTATTAGTTGATGTTACTGCAAAACATGAGTAGTGGTAAAATCAAGAGCAACGCTAGCTTTAGTGTGTAGCTTTAGCATTTGCTCAAGTGATTGAAAGTTACGAAAGCTTGAGTCAAGGCGTGAGGCACATGTTACATCAAAAATCTAAAACCCGGTGACGTTTGTATTCGTGTGTCAGATGTAGCAAAATAAACGAATATTTTTTGTTTGGAAAACATGCTAACGTGCTCCTTACCTGCTCATCCCCTTCGTGGAACACTTCGCACACAGCGTGGAAAAGGTCTTCAGGTACGCTTTCGTGTAATTTTCCCTATCTTTCATTGTGAACGCCAAACAAAAACAAAACAAAACAAAACGTGGCGAATCGATTTCTACTAACAAACAAAAGCGCACACGCACGGAAAATCGAAGCGATTCGGGAAATCCATGTGCGAAGAGCATTTATTACCGAAAGTGGACGCAGTAGGCCGTGCGGAAAATTCGGGAAACTGCTCGGCTCAGATAAGGAGGAAAATTATGTGGGACCAAATCGAGCGTGACTGATATTTTCAAGATGGAGGCCGCAATTCGGGACGAATAATGCATTAGGCTAAACGTCGCGAATTTTTTCTTTTCGCCATTCCGTATAATTTCGGATTTATTCTCCTTTTTGCGGGGGGGATCGAGTACACGTCTGGGCAGAGTTGGGAAAACTTCGTTGCGGGAGTTGATTACTTTTTAATGCCGGGGATGGAAATGTGGCTCGTGTTCGGTAAATGCGTTCCAGTTCGAAGGGCCAATTAGTGAGTGAGTGTGTCTGGGATGAACGTGCTTGTCGCGAAGTTCGTTCTGGTGCTAACTTTAAATTGAATCATTTTATGAACTAAATGGATTATAAGTCATATCGACGCCAATAGGAGTGCAAATTAATAGATGCTATATTATTCCTTTATTTGATTAATATTAAATTAAGGGTTTTATTTAAACAATTTGAAAAAATTAAAATTAAAGTGTGCCCAAATGACAGAAACAGTTTTTAAATATTAAGTTGTTTAATGATAAAATATAGGGTGTCCCAAAAGAAAGTTTATATTTTAATTCAGAGCGTTATGTGGAGATGTTATATCAAGGAAATACAGGCACTAAGCGTATTTTAAAACTTTCCTTGATATAACCAAAGAACTTGGTTCCAGCAGGACGGAGCAATGTCATTCACGTCCAAGAGTTCGTGAAATTTTCGCTGGCAAATTGATTTTCAGGAGAGGTTACATAAATTGCCTTTCATGCAATCCTGATTGAACCCCTGTGTACTTTTCCCTGTGGAGTTATTTCAAGTTAAGCCAATAGACCAACTTTCCGCATTTAAAAGTAAATATCCATCACGAAATGGCAGCCATCACAGAGTCTACCAGCCGAGCCGTGATATGAAATTTAAGTGTTTGAATAAATGAGTGCCGTGACTGCAAAGGTTTGCATTTGGATGATATTATTTAAAAAAAATAAATTCCTAAATTATATAGTTTAATAAATAATAAACACATTTTCAATAGATACTATACTTCTTTTTTTTGGTCCACTAAATATAAATAATCTTTTGGGACATCCAATATAATACCTTTAGTTTAAAATATGAATTGTCTATATACATTTGCTTTTGATGGAGTTTCATATATTACGAGGAAACATTGAATGTGAGAATAGTTGCAACCACAACTTCGTGGAAGTTTGTAATTAAATTTAATTGAATAATACATTAAATGGTAGAAAGCTGAAGCAAATAATGAAATAATTAAACGTGTTAAATTAATATCACATGCCAACGATAACAAGTATTCAGATATAATTTCCATTATACGTTAAATTCTAATAGTAAATTTAATTCAAAATATTACCACTTTCTTCACAAATTCTAATGTTTAGGCCATAAAATTATGGCAAGCATTTCCATTTAATATTTTAGAGTTCGATCTAATTTTAGACTTAGATTACCTTTATTTGCAGTGCATTATGATAATCATCGATTTCTCCATGCCATTCAATACGGATCTACTTATAAATATTTGACATTAAAGTATTACCTCATAAAGTAACATAATGAGATGATAATGAGTTTATTAATTAGGGTTTAAACTGGATAAAACCGCAAAAGTTCTTAACTAGATAAATCCTTTCCAGTCGAATATAATTTGCAGCAGAAAAAAAAAACGGAAACGCTCCAAAAAGGCTTTCAAACTTTGTTAAATATTTCCTTCCGCTAGAATGTGCCCGAAAGTTATTTCCAGTTTTGTGCAACAGACAAATTCTCCGGGGATTGTTTGGTCGCTTCATACTTTCACAACTATGTTTCAGAAAGTTGCGTGGCTTAAGAAAAATTACTACGGCCTCATTTATTATTACAAATGACGTGCCTGTTATGTAATAATAAATGAGGGGTTATGGTATTGTTTCCGGTAGAGGGTAAAAGTTGTCAGAACTGAGTATTAGTTTAATAAAAATATTTGATTTAGAGATTGTTTACATACTATATATATTATTGGATATTGCATGAATATCTAAAATTAGTGTTCAAGGTGAAACAAGAAAATGGGAAATTTTTAAAGAAAGATAAACCATTGATAAGAATTGAAAGCTTAAAACTTGCTATTTGAGGAATATTAACCCTCTATGGGCCCTTGTAACTTTCAGGTAACATTTTAATTTATCGACATTTTACCAAATACTTATAGCTTTTTGAGAAAAATATTCCTAATAAGAAAATTATTGAAAGATGGAATAAAAGATACTGGAAACTACAAAAAAATGAAAAATCAGGAAAATTCATTCATCAAAATTTAATAAATATTACTGAAATTTTCTAAAAACTACAAAGGAAGTTGAGGAAAATTCTTGAAAGATGAAGAAACTAACTGAAAAGTTCTAGAAATCTGCAAAGATTTTTTTAAATACTTTTTAGATTCAAGAACTCCCTAGAATAATTCTTCAAAAATGTAATGAAATCTACAAAAAAATCTAAAGAAAGTTTTATAATGATAATTAAAATTGAGAATAATAAATATCTATGAGCGTTTCTGCACTAATGTTTTACATAAGTTTTATAACTTTTATAAGAAAATTGAAGGATGGAATGTAAGATACTGGAAAGTTCTAGAAATCTACAAAAAACATTGAGAAAAATTCAAGAACACCCTAGAAAAATTCTTCAAAAATGTGATGGAAGTTTCTAAGAAGTTTTAGAATTATTAGTTAATTTTCTACGAACGAAATAAAGGATTTTAATACATTTTATTGTTCTAGAAATCTACAAAGAAAATGAAGAAAATTGTAGAAGATCATAAGGAAATTCTTAAAAAATGGAATTAATGCTACTGGATAGTTCTATAAATCTATAAAAAAACAAACTGAAGAAAATCCTAGAACTCTCCAGGAAAATTCCTGATAAAAGGAAAGAAACTTTCTAAAAAATTCTAGTAATCTACAAAATTCAAGAACCCGTTAGAAAAGTTCTTCAAAAATGTGATGAAAGTTGCTGAGAAGTTCTTTAAATGTACAAAAAAGTATTGAAAATACTTCTAGAGGCCCATTAGAAAATTCTTGAAAAATAGTTCTAAGATTCTACAATCCAACAAAAATAACTCTAAGTCTCTAAGGAAATTCCTGAAAAACGAATTAAACTTTCTGGATAGTTCTAGAAATCTATAAAAAAAATCTAGAACTCTCCAGAAAAATTCCTGATAAACTGAATCAAACATTCTAAAAAATTCTAGTAATCTAGAAAATTCAAGAACCCGATAGAAAAGTTCTTCAAAAATGTGATAAAAGTTGCTGAGAAGTTCTTGAAATCTACGAAAAAGTATTGAGAAAACTCCAAGAGGCCCATTAGAAAATTCTTAAAAAATGGTTCTAAGGTTCTACAATCCAACAAAAATAACTCTAAGTCTCTAAGGAAATTCCTGAAAAACGAATTAAACTTTCTGGAAAGTTCTAGAAATCTATTAAAAAAATTCCAGAACTCTCCAGGCAAATTCCTCATAAACTGAATGAAACTTTCTAAAAAATTCTAGAAATCTACAAAATTCAAGAACCCGTTAGAAAAGTTTTTCAAAAATGTGATGAAAGTTGCTGAGAAGTTCTTGAAATCTACAAAAAAGTATTGAGAAAACTTCTAACAAAAATAACTCGAAGTCTAAGGAAATTCCTGAAAAACAAATTAAACTTTCTGGAAAGTTCTAGAAATCTATTAAAAAAATTCTAGAACCCTCCAGGAAAATTCCTGATAAACTGAATGAAACTTAAAAAAAAATCTAGTAATCTACAAAATTCAAGAACCCGTTAGAAAAGTTCTTCAAAAATGTGATGAAAGTTGCTGAGAAGTTCTTGAAATCAACGAAAACTTCTAGAGGCCCATTAGAAAATTCTTGAAAATGGTTCTAAGGTTCTACAATCCAACAAAAATATCTCTAAGGAAATTCCTGAGAAACGAATTAAACTTTCTGGAAAATTGTAGAAATCTACAAAAAAATCAGGAAAATTCTTGAACTGATAAAATTTAATAAAAGTTACTAAAAATATCTAAAAACTACAAAAAAAAATGAGAAAAATTCTAGAGGCACATGAAAAAATTTAAAAAAATGGAATGAAAGATTTGAAAGTTTTACAAAAAAAAAATTTCTTCAAAATTGCGATGAAAATTGATGAGAAGTTCTAGAAACTTACAAAAATATTACTTAATTCAAAACACAGTTATATTCCTTTCTTCACTTTTTATTTTTTAACAGCTAAAGTACATTTAGTACAGAAATATTGATTAAAATTCCAGAGGCCCATAAGAAAATTCTTGAAAAATGGAACCAGAAAAAAGTTCTACAAACCTCCAAAAAGAAACAGAAGAAAATTCTAAGTCTCTAAAAAAATTCCTGAAAAACTAAATGAAACATTTCTAGAAATCTACAAAAAAAAAAAACTGGAATATTCTTGAACTGATAAAATTTAATAAACGTTACTAAACATATTTAAAAACTACAAAAAAATGAAGAAAATTATCATATAAGGAAATTTAAAAAAAAAATCGAATGAAAGATACTCGAAAGTTTTACAAAAAAAAGAAAATTGAAGAAAATTTTTGAACTCTCAAAGAAAATGTCTGAAATATTGAAATTCTTGAAAAATGGAACCAGAAAAAAGTTCTACAAACCTACAAAAAGAAACAGAAGAAAATTCTAAAAGTCTCTAAAAAAATTCCTGAAAAACTGAATGAAACTTTCTGAAAATTTCTAGAAATCTACAAAAAAACAGGAATATTCTTGAACTGATAAAATTTAATAAAAGTTACTAAAAATATCTAAAAACTACAAAAAAAATGAAGAAAATTCTAGTCATATAAGGAAATTTAAAAAAAAATCGAATGAAAGATACTCGAAAGTTTTACAAAAAAAGAAAATTGAAGAAAATTCTAGAACTCCCTAAGAAAATGTCCGAAATATTGAATTAAACTTTCTAAAAATTCTAGAAATCTACAAAATTCAAGAACATTTCCTCAAAAATGCGATGAAAGTTGCTGAGAAATTCTAGAAATTTACAAAAATATTGATTAAAATTCTAGAGGCCAATAAGAAAATTCTTGAAAACTGAAATTAAAAAAAATTCTACAAACCTACAAAAAAACTGAAGAAAATTCTAGAAGTCTATAAGAAAATTTATGAAAAACTGAATTAAACTTTCTGCTAAATTCTAGATATCCCCAAAAAAATCCGGAAAATTTTTCTCATAAAATGTAATAAAAGTTACCAAAAAGTTCTAAAAATTTACAAAAAATAATAAGGAAAATCCAAGAGGCACACTCTAGGAAAATTCCTGAAAAACTGACTGATTGACACTTTCTAACAAAAATCTAGATATCTACCAAATTCAAGAACCCTTTAGAAAAATTCTTCCAAAATTTGATGAAAGTTGCCGAGTTCTTGAAGTCTTTAAAAAAATATTGAAAAAAATTCTAGAATGAAGAAAAATTTTGCAAACCTACAAAAAATGCGATGAAAGTTGCTGAGAAGTTCTAAAATTTTACAAAAATATTGATTAAAATTCTAGACGCTCATAAGAAAATTCTTGGAAACTGGAATTAAAAGAAAATTCTAAAGATTTACAAAAAAAAGAAGAAAATTCTAGAAGTCTCTAGAAGTATAGGATCTTCTATCAAGTTTGCATCAGCATATCCTTTCAATTCAGCATCTTTATTTATGAAAAATGTTAACTTCAGGTTAAGAAAATTCTTGGAAACTGGAATTAAAAGAAAATTCTAAAAATCTACAAAAAAAAATGAAGAAAATTCTAGAAGTCTCTAAGAAAATTTATGAAAAACTGAATGAAACTTTCTGCAAAATTCTAGATATCTCCAAAAAAATCCGGAACATTTTTCTCATAAAATGTAATAAAAGTTACCAAAAAGTTCTAAAAATTTACAAAAAAATAAGGAAAATTCTAGAGGCACGCTCTAGGAAAATTACGGAAAAACTGACTGATTGACACTTTCTAAAAAAAATCTACATTTACGAAATTCAAGAACCCTTTAGAATTTTTTTTTCCAAAATGAGATGAAAGTTGCTGAGAAGTTCTTGAAGTCTACAAAAAAATATTGATAAGAAAATTCTTGAAAAATGGAATGAAGAAAAATTTTACAAACCTACAAAAAAATTCTATAAATTTTTTTTGGATTTAAAACAAGAATTCGGCCCATAGAGGGTTAATGGAATTTATATATTTTTTTTAATTACGTTCTTTAGATGGCGTCCTCTTATTCGAGTGCATTCTTGAAATCTTTCGTTGTGATTACTCAATGAATTTTTCAGGAAATCAGGAAAATTCTTGAACTCATAAAATGTAATAAAAGTTACCAAAAAGTTCTAAAGAAATTTATAAAAAAATAAGGAAAATTCTAGAGGCACACTCTAGGAAAATTCCTGAAAAACTGACTGATTGACACTTTCTAAGAAAAATCTAGATATCTACTAAATTCAAGAACCCTTTAGAAAAATTCTTCCCAAATGTGATGGAAGTTGCTGAGAAGTTCTTGAAGTCTACAAAAAAATATTGATAAGACAATTCTTGAAAAATGGAATGAAGAAAAATTTTACAAACCTACAAAAAAAATTAAAGAAAATTCTAGAAATCTCTAAAAAATTCCTGAAAATCTTGATGAAACTTTGAAAAATTCTAGAAATCTACAAGTATTTTTTTGGATTTAAAACAAAAATTCGGCCCATAGAGGGTAAATGGAATTTATAATTTTTTTTAATTACGTTCTTTAAATGGCGTCCTCTTATTCGAGTGCATTCTTGAAATCTTTCGTTGAGATTAGTCAATGATTTTTTTAACATCCCAGTCGGGATACTGTTAATTACATCCAGAATTTTCTGTTTTAACTCATTTATAGTTTTTGATCGAGTCGTGTTTTACTCTTGAGATAGTCCAACAAGAAAAAATCACAAACGGTAAAATCTGCCCCCTAGGCCAGAAAACTTTACCAATACTTAAGATCATACGGTTACGAACAATATTCGCTCAGCTTCTAATGATTGTTTTGGCAATGTGCAATGTCGCTTCATCCGGTTGAAGTAAGGTTTCTTAAAAATATAGAAAATTGTTCAATTCAGGTGTAACGAAAAATTATAACATCACCACATTAAAAGTTACTGTGATTTCCTTGTCAGTTTCTGAAAAATAAGATGCTATGATCGTATGTAATGAAACAGTACACCATACTGTCATCCTTTAGCGTGTAGAGGGCGCTCATGAACTTCGTGAGGATTTGTGTCTGAACAATAACGGTAGTTCTGCTTAATAATTTAAAATGGGCATTATCTGAGATTCGCAATTTGCTTAGAAATTTGTCTGATCCACGGTTACTAAAATCGCGTTTTTACTTCCTGAACGTAACTGATCCACATGGCTATTATTAGGCATTTTATCTCACCTTATACTACATGGGCTAAAAATGAAAAGACTGGCTTTATATTGTACAATTGATTATTTTAATGAAAATAAAAATGTTTTCAACTTGATCTCCTTATTCTTTTACCAGGAAGCCACTGCTTATATGTTATGTGCACCACATAAAAAAATCTGGAGAAGGGTATTGGTGAAACATTTTTTGTGTTTTGACCAAATGTGATCTTCGCCTCTTCGTCTAAGTTCAAGATAATCTACTATATATATATATTATAGGATTTTTGGCCAATTTCTGTGCGTCTTGATTATTATTGTAGATTGCTATGTTTTGCTTATTTCCTAAATCAGCTTCCAATTTTGCCAGGTATATTGCTTCTTTTGCACATTTTGTCAGAGATATGTATTCGGATTCAGCAGTTGATAGAGCCACTGTCTTCTGTTTTCTTGATTCCCAGCTGACAGCACCAGCATTCTTTATGAAGCAATGACCAGTTTAGGATCTTCTATCAAGATTCTATCAAAAGAACAAGATGCCCAGTCTGTATCAGCATATCCTTTAAAATTCAGCATTTTCATTCCTTAAACATGTTAAATTCAGGCCCCTCTTGTCCTTGAGTACCTGAGTACTCTCTTAGCAGCTCTCAAGTGTTCTACACCATAAGTTATGATAACCGCATGCGTAATGTCGAGGCGTGTCGCCAGCCACAGATATATACATCAGGGCTCCAATCAAGTTTCTGTAAGATAAATTAATATTTGGTTTTTCTTCACTTTTTTGTTTTAACCATGTCTTTAAGAGTGTTGAGATAGGCTTTGAATCTTGCATTTTAAATTTCTTTAGCATCTCATCAATAGATCTGTTCTGGTCCACTGTTATGTATTCTTTTTTACATTTAAAATCTATTCCCATTCTATTTCAGTTCAAATCAAATTTTGTTTTCAGACTTTGCTTTACTTCATTCAATTTATTTTCATTTGAGGTCATTATTAGGTCATCAATATATATTAACATATACTATGATTATAATTTCATCTCCTCCTTTCCTCAATACGTAAACATAAGGATCTGCCTAGGATGGTTCAAAACTAAGTTCGGAATTTAGTCTTTTATACCATTGTCATCTCGATTATGGTAGAAGAAGGTTTCCAAACAAGTTGGCACCTTCATTAGGATTGTTTCTTCTAGCTCTCTGTTTAAATATGCTGTTGTCACATCCATTTATACCAACTCCAATAATTTCTTTACTGACTTTTCTTTTCTTCCTTTTCTTGAAATCTGATAGAACTTAATTTTGCTACTGGTGCAAATGTTTCATTATAAAAAAAATGACATAACAAATCTAATTGAAGTCCTCTTCTCAGAGAAAAATAAGCCAAACTCGGCAAGATAATGGTGGAACAACCTCTACCAAAGGTACCCTATGTGGCAACAGTGTTATTGAAGTAACAGTAGGCAAGAGTGGAAGATCATATTATTATGAACTCAAGCCATTCCATGTGCGATCAAAATTTTTGTAAGAAATGTTTGTAATATATATTTGATCTTTATTATGTAAGTACAATGGATAAAATAAATACTATCTACTATACTATCTATAATCAACTCCAGCTTTTTGGTTAAATACTCGTGTCACTAGTCTTGCCTTTTTGTTTCAATGTTGTCTGATCCTATTTTTCTTTTTGGCACAATTTTGTAGTCTATGATATTCATATATTTGTCCTTTTTTATTATTTTAAAGTTTCATTTTTGATATGTGCTTTTATTTCAGCTTTTATTGCAGTGTGCCAAATTTCATCATTTTCATTTTCTTCACCAGGATTATTTGTATCTGTGGATATCATACTTTTTTCTAAGTCATATTCTAAACAGTAACCTTCTGTCTTTTTGGCTTTTTCTAAAAAGGTTATTTTTTTCTTTTGGCTACCCCGTTATGCTGTGGTGTATACGGGACGCAAGCAGAATTTCAAAGAATACAAGAAGAAGAGTATTCCAACCGAGAATTTGACGAATATCTAAAAGAAAATGGCATATTAATACGTCTAATATGCCATTTTCTTTTAGATAATCGTCAAATTCTCTGTTGGAATACTCTCCTTCTTGTATTATTTGAAATTCTGCTTGCTTTAAATCTTTCTTATTCAGTTGTCCCATTTTTCTATGACAAATGTCTCTTTTAGTAGCTATAGGTAAAACGTTGCGTACCTGTTCTTTTTCCTTTGTGTTCACATCCACCTAGTCCAACTGTTTTGATAGCACAAATTTCCATTCTTTATGAATTATTTATTGTTGCAGTTTCCTTGTTGAAGATTACGCTATAACCTTTTTCAGTTGCTCGAGCCTCAGATAACAAGTTTACTGATAATTTTGGTATGTATACTGTATTTTGTAGGTCAATGACTTCTCTTCTAATTTCTATTTCTCAGTTTTATCCGAGGCCAGTTTTAGGATTTCGCCAATTGGCTCCAAAGATAGGAATAAACTTCTGTCATTGCGCATGTGTGAAGTACAACCGCTGTTTATACATCACCTCTCAGTTTTATTAGTTTCTGCAGATAGGCATGTTTTTCTCGCAATATAAAGTCATTTTCGACTAGAAATCTGATGTTTTGTGGCCTAGCTTTTTGCAATTTTCACATTTCAGGTTATTTTTATGTTGGTTGTACTGTTTACTTTAGTTTTTAATAGGATAATACTTTAGTTTTTGTTTGCCTCTATAGTACAGCACATTTTTATTCTTTTTGTGTGCCTCACTCTCTTCTATAAGTCATCAAAGGCCGGTAGCTCATCTCATGATTCGATTGCTATACAAACAGTTTTGTAGCTTCCTGGTAGTCTGTATAATTACATAATGTTTTGTAGGTCCTTGTAGCTATCTCCATATATTTTAGTTTTTCGACAAGGTCAATGAACTCATTGATGTGGTCTCTAGCAGTTTCGAATTTTCTTGTGAAGTAATTTCTTCAAAAGGGTTGCTTTTCTTACGGGTCCTTTGCTTTCATAAGCATTTTCAAAGACTTTGGATGATTTTACGAGTCGTATTTCCGACGACGATACGATCAGGAGCAGCTCGGCTTTGGCCAATAAATAAATAAATCTTTTTCAACCGGTCTTGGAGATCTTTTTCAACCGAGCTTGCAGACCAGCCCGGATGCCGACAACTTCGGCTTGAACCCTCCAAGTGTCGTAGTTTGTTTTGGGTAGCTTAGAAGCCATTTTTCTTATTTTCAGCTAAACTATTTTGATTATTGGTTTATGGCAACAAAAATATTCAGCGTTTATCTTTCACAGTGTTTTATATTCAATATACTTATAAGAAAAATATAATATTTTAGTAGCACACACAATCGTGGAGAAAAATATCAATAACTGACAGAACGGAGGTGACATTGACAACTTAATTGGCGGCGGCAGCGATATACGTGTACAACCTAGTCTATTGATTTCTTTCATTTTTAAACAGGTCTACATAGAATTTGCTTTGAGAGTCGAACACCTTTCACTCTTTGGTCAATTGCCAAAAAAACGCCTATGATGTTAGCAAGCTACTGAATTCATTTTTTCGACATTCAAAGCGATTTCACTGGTTGTTTTGATGTTTGGTAGAGTGTAACTGCCTCACTTGGCCTTCCTAAACATGGTACATCACTCTTGCTCGTACGTTTACGACAAAACTCAGCAAAATAACATTTGATGGTTGAATTCGGTGAGGCAAATCCTCAATGTATAATTTTCCTCAATTAAAGAAAAATACTTCTTATGCATTCAGGAACATTTTTCATAATATTTAATTACCCGCAGACGTAGTAAAAACAATTCTTCTCATTGTGCAACTTGTTTACAGAGATAAGATAAAGATAATCCCATCGATCAACATTTGATTATACGTGGATTTCAACAAATGGCAGCAAAACCACATTAAAATAAGCATCTCCATTAAGAGCGGCATTGTTTGATAAACGAGTGCTGGTGGGTGTGCTCATTAATTTCACCGGATACAGGAGCTTGTAAAAAGGGGCATTTATTTCTGCGCGAATAGGCAAAAAAACATAAACAACCCACCAGCGTAGTATATAGGAAAAAAAAAGAAAAAATACAACACGCTGTTGCACAAAACGAGAAATAATGTTTTGATTTACATCTTGGCACAGGGCGCAGTCCGAAACGTGTGCTTGGCTTGCATCCAGAGCGTAAGCTTTTGTTGTAATCCCGCAGTTTTAAAATCGCAGAGAGATAGAGATAATGTGCATTGAGTTTTTGAATTATTTATGAATGCAATTGTTGCTTGATAGCCAGAAACACTGTATTGTAATTTACCACAGTAATTCTTAGCTTTATTAAATATTACACACGTGAATGAGATTATTTTGGCAATCATTAGATCAATATCAAAGTACGCTTTGAAAGTTAGTGTATGCTATAGGTATTATGTTTAATAAATATTTTAAATCATATAACAGAAGTTTTGTGAATAATTTAAAATGCGAAAACATTCCGTGAATCTACAATAATGAGTCTTACTAAGACTACAAAACAAATTGAAACAACTAATTTTCTGAAGTTTTGTTCCTTCCTAAGAGTTGTTCTTCCTCAATAAAATTTGGAAAGAAGAATTAATGATTTAAGCAGATTTAATTCTAAAACTTTGGTTATTCCACTTCTTTGGTTTATTGATGTAACAGATTACAAACAAAAATGAAGTTGACACAAGTTGGACAATGTTGATTGAGGTTAAATTTGTAAGATCGCCTTAAAGATCATTGAAATATTTCAGAAAGTAAATGGGAAATTTCTGATTGATCTTTAACATGATCTTACAAATTTAACCTCAATCATCATTGTCCAACTTGTGTTATCTATTTCAGAAAGTAAATGGGAACTTTCTGAAATAGCTCATTGACCTTTAAGAAGATCTTACAATTTTAACCTCAATCAACATTGTCCAACTTGTGTGAGCTATTTCAGAAAGTAAATGGGAACTTTCTGAAGTAGCTCATTAATCTTAAAGATCTTACAAATTTAACCTCAATCAACATTGTCCAACATACGTCATTTAATTCTTCTAAAATCTACTAAAATCCTTTAGCTCCAACTATTCACATAATATGCTCGTATATAACACAATAACGTTAATAATTGCATCCCATCCACCTTATTACTTTGGGTGTGACAGAAATGCCTTATGGTGTTATCGATATTTCCGATAAATTTAATTGCGCGCGAGGAAAACGGGAATGCCGGCGGGCGTTTGGAATTTCCGGTTTGGCCAGAAATCGATTATTCATATCCCTTGTCGTTCCATATACATCAGGCGGACACACACGGGGCTGAATTTAATTCCGGGGGATGCCACAGCTGAACCCCCGAAATTAAAGTAGATAACAGTATGCTAAAACAAATTTCCTATCTGCGGATAACGGAATGTAACCACCTCATATGCCGTCACGGTGGCGGCAACCACCGGATGGATGTTTACATATAGATTGCACGGGTGCAGATTTTAATTAAAGCGATGCATTTCACCCTTGATGAATAAACATTCTTTTAGAAGATAATGGAAGTTGTACTAACACCACTCACTCTGTATAATTTGAAATTTTGGCATGACCCAACCATTTCTCTCTGTGTGACCTTTTATTAGCAAAAAAATATCATCAACATATCATTAAAAAAATTTGAGGTATTCTACTATTATTGGAAACTCAGAAATATACAGCTTTAAAACTTGTTGAGCTACACTCTTTTATTGTGCTCTCTTTCAGAAATATAAATAAGGGTTGCCTTGTATTATAATTAAATTATGTAGGTAACATGCCTATTATAGATCTAAATAATTATATAAGTCTAAACGTAAATACAAATCGATACTATAAGAGCAGTCCTGACCTGACCTACAATAGCATAAATGGGAGAATTCTCCGAAGCTAACAATGCTGGTGCCATTTGTTGTGGTTGGAACACAATTACATATTATTACGTAATTTCTCATATATAAAGTGTGCTTGTTGAGAACTGCATAATTGCTTTATCAAGAATACTCGGTGGGGTAACAGCTGCTATAATGGAGTAGATGATTATTTATTAATAGTGACAACGTGTTACCAAATTACTTTTTTAGGAAAATGGGATTCATCAACTGAATAGCAACCATATGTCAAAATTGACACTAGATTATTCATTCTGGTGCAGCCATGACAATATATGATAGCTTTCTTTCTGCGAATTAAAAGAAATCAATGGCTTCAAGCAACAATCAGAGAAAATAAAAACTAGAAGATTTTTTTTTATAAAAAAAGTATTTTCATCATGAATATACTTTTTGTGAGTACAGTAAGTATTTACTAATCGTCTCTTTTAGTATTAAAGGCATTCACTTACAAAACTATAATTGTCTAACTCTGATCAAGGTCATTATACATATTGATTATATTCATTTATAATATTATATAAAAAGAGATTACAAGTATGAAAGTATACACCTCAAATACTAATAATACTTGAGAGATATCAGTAATCCCCTTTCCCAGAACACGACTACAATGGTTCAAATGTTCTCGGTTAGTCCATTATTGTAATCCTAAACACAGCCCACTTACAGTGCTTAGATGTACTGTAAAATTATACGAGTGAATATAGCCCATTACGTAATTAAGGCGCTCGCTTATTGATCTCGCGAGGGTTTAACTTGGAATGTAATTAATTCAAAGTTATTAACATCCCTACAAAAAAGATCCTTATTTATAGTATACTTATTTCCTGCGTATAAGTAATAAAAACTCAAAAAGTTCAGACAACTTCTAAAATCAATTTCTTTCCGTTGATGTAAATATTGTGGACCAAATACTTATGTCTATCATCTGAAAAACTGGTATTTCTTAATTTTAAATTCTGCTTGATGTATCAATTATTCTGAATCACCTATAAACCAAGAAAACGGAAGATGCAGGTATTAGCTACATCTCTACATAAAAGAAGAGGTTTAATGAATATAAATCAATACGCTTTCTAAATTTACTCATTTCATGATGAAGGAGATTTAATAAGAAGATATTATAAAGACTAGCATCTGAAGAATATGCAATCTGTAGATTTCTGCCTGACTTGATAATTATTTCTTTAGACAATCCTTAAGAACATTTAAGGCACCATAATCTGTGATATCAACCACCTTCCTAGCTTTGTCAGTATTGTCAATCTTGCAAAATCTAGCGCACTCGCTCAACTTTTTGTTATTATCTACTATGACCAGAATGACTTCATGCTTCGAACATAAATCAGTCACAAGTTTTTTTTACTTTCCCTATATAGTATATATATTTTACTTTCCCTATATAGTATATATAGTTTTACTTTCCCTATATAGTATATATAGGGGAAGTATTGTTTTCGTGCGTAAAAACATCTGTGGGCGCTGTATCTCAAAAACGAATGATACGATTGAGATAAAACTTTAAACTTAAGGTTTTATTTTTAAAAGTTGGAACTGAAAACATTCAAAAACCGGAAGTGGATGTTTACTCGAGGCCGTTTTTGGTTTTTTTCCGATACTTTTCTTAATATGAAAAAATATGACAAAACTTTTCAAACAAAAGTTAAAAGAAATTAGAAACTGAACAAATTTTATTTAAACATAGTTTTTATAAAATTCTTAACTTTCGAGAAAAAAATTAAAAATGTTGACGTTTTTAGCCAATTACTAATAAAAAATACGGGTAACGTGAAACTTATATAGTAAATAATTGTAGAGAATTTAAAAGTGAATAAATTATTAAGAATAGTATTTTTGCATACACCTCATAGTTTTCGAGAAAAATGTAAGAAAGTTTACCTTTTGAATTTCTTTTTTATTTAAAAAGTTGATAGATAGAATTTTAAGTATTTTTTTACAAATTTCTAGAACAAGAAATTTTAATGAAGGTTTTACAACTTTAATAAAATATTTCTTTTACATTTCTAATTATAATAATTTACCTCGAGGATTATAAAATTCACCTTATTTTATCAACATATTCTCTTCTGGTTTTTAAATTTATCTTCCATTCTAAAATTTTTCAGCAATTGGTATTTTTAATATTTAGAGTTACTAGGTTTACAAATTTTCAAGTAATTTTTATCCTTGATTTAAATTGCAGACATTATCTCTGAAGGTTCTAAAATTTTCTAGTGGTACTTTTCTTCAGTATTTTCTCTCTTATAATGTTCACTATTTAATTTCAAGAATTTTATTTTAGGTTTCAAATTTTTTTAAATGTCATCTTATCGGAATTTTCAAAATTTTTTTTTTGCGAAATATTTTTCCAAGATTTCTAAAATTTACTAATGATAGTGTTCTCTCTCTTTTCCAGCAATTTCTCTTCTATACTTCAAGAAAAAATATGATGATTATAGAACTTTTAACAATTTTTCTTACAGTTTTCTAAAGTATTTTTATTTTATTTTTTTTATGAAAGTTTTCTCCCAGATTTCTAAAATTTTCTAAAATATTTCTTCGTGTTTCATCTTATCGAAAGTTTCAGAAACTTCTCTTATACGTGTTGCAATAATTTTCCTCAAAAGTTCTAAAATTGTTTTTCCAAAATTTTCTTTCCTTTTAATTTTTTTTTTCATTCTAGAGTTTTTCACCAAATTTGTAGGTTTTCAAATCTTTATAAATTTTTACTCAACACCAAAATTGTAAAACTTTACCAGCGAGTTATTTTCAGCGTTTTCTTTCCTATGTTTTTCTCTTTCTAGAATTTTTATGAAATTGTGATTTTATCGAAATTTTCCAGAAGTATTTATGACGAAACCTTCCTCCACAGATACTAAAATTTTCTAATTGTATTTTTTTCCTTCTTATTCGGCAATTTATCATCTATATTTTACGAATAAAAACGTTTATAGAATTTTGATCGATTTTCCTTACAAATTTAAAATATTTTTTCTTTTCTATTGCAAGAATTTTTATTGAAGGTTTCACAAAGTATTTATGACGAGACCTTCCTCCACAGATACTAAAATTTTCTAATTGTATTTTTTTCCTTCTTATTCGGCAATTTATCATCTATATTTTACGAATAAAAACGTTTATAGAATTTTGATCGATTTTCCTTACAAATTTAAAATATTTTTTCTTTTTTATTGCAAGAATTTTCATTGAAGGTTTCACAATTTTTATAAAAGTTATCTCCCAGATTTATAAAATTTTACAAAAATGTTCCTTCTGATTCGATCTTTTTGAAAGTTATAGAAACTTCTTTTCTAAGTTGCAATAATTTGCTTCGAGGGTTCTAAAATTTTCCAGTGGTAAGTTTCTCATTGTTTTTCAAACATTTTATCTTCCAGTTTTTTTTTAAAATTTTCTTCCATTCTAGAATTTTTCAGCAAATTCTATTAAACATTTCAGATTTGTAGGATTTCAAATTTTTAAGCAATGTTTAGACAAAATTTAAATTGGAAAAAAATCAACAATTTTTCTTACAGTTTTCTAAAGTATTTTTTTTCTAATTACAAGAACTTTCTTTGATTTTTTTTATGAAAGTTTTCTCCCAGATTTCTAAAATTTTCTAAAATATTTCTTCGTGTTCAATCTTATCGAAAGTTTCAGAAACTTCTCTTATACGTGTTGCAATAATTTTCCTCAAAGGTTCTAAAATTGTTTTTCCAAAATTTTCTTTCCTTTTAATTTTTTTTCATTCTAGAGTTTTTCACCAAATTTGTAGGTTTTCAAATCTTTATAAATTTCTACTCAACACCAAAATTGTAAAACTTAACCAGCGAGTTATTTTCAGCGTTTTCTTTCCTATGTTTTTCTCTTTCCAGAATTTTTATGAAATTGTTATTTTATCGAAATTTTTCAGAAGTATTTATGACGAAACCTTCCTCAACAGATACTAAAATTTTCTAATTGTACTTTTTTCCTTCTTATTCGGCAATTTATCATCTATATTTTACGAATAAAAACGTTTATAGAATTTCGATCGATTTTCCTTACAAATTTAAAATATTTTTTCTTTTTTATTGCAAGAATTTTCATTGAAGGTTTCACAATTTTTATAAAAGTTATCTCCCAGATTTCTAAAATTTTACAACAATGTTCCTTCTGATTCGATCTTTTTGAAAGTTATAGAAACTTCTTTTCTAAGTTGCAATAATTTCATTCGAGGGTTCTAAAATTTTCCAGTGGTTAGTTTCTCATTGTTTTTCAAACATTTTATCTTCCAGTTTTTTTTTTTAATTTTCTTCCATTCTAGAATTTTTCAGCAAATTCTATTAAACATTTCAGATTTGTAGGATTTCAAATTTTTAAGCAATGTTTAGGCAAAATTTAAATTGGAAAAAAAATCCAGCAATTTCTCTTCTAAATTATGCAAAAAAATTAGATGATTATATTAGCACAGATTTCTAGAATTTTTTTTCTGATTTCTAAAATATTTCAATGCTTCTTATCGTAATTTAGAAGAAATTTCTCTTTCCAGTTGAAATACCTTTTTCCAAGGATTCTAAGATTTTCCGGTGGTAATTTTCTCGCTATTTTTCCAGCATTTTCGTTTCAATTTTCTAAAATGTTCTTTATTTCTAGAATTTTTCAAATTTTGAAATCATTTTTATCAATAATGCAATAATTTTCGGTAAGGATTCTAAAATTTCTCAGTGATAATTTTCTTGCAGTTTTCTAGCCTTTCGCACCTTTCTAGAATTTTTATCAATTTCTATTGCAGATTTCTAGAATTTCCATACTTTCAATTTTTTAGTAATTATAGATTGAAATGGCAAAAAATATTTCCGTAGGTACAGACATTTTCCATTGGTAGTTTTCTTGTCTCTATTCCAACCTCCAATCAGTAAAACATCATCAAAAATTATTTGAATAAATTTTTATAAATAAATCTCTAAAAATTGTAATTATTTTTTATTTATTTATATTTTACAACTTTTAATTACAACCCTGGTTTATTTTTTACTGATTGGAGGATGGGACAGAGGCCACCCACCCACCCTACATATACATGTTAACTTTAATTGCTAATCGTTGATGATTTTGCTGCTAAAAACAGTCAAACCCTTTATGTAATAAAAACTAAAAAAAAAAAACAAAATTTAAGTTTAAATGTAAATGAATTTCTATACTTAACACTATCTAATTTAAATTTAAAGTCTGTCCACCCATCGGCATCAAATTTTTACTAATTCAATCAATTAAAAATTTTACCTTTATAATTCCTTTTTTATTCAAAGAATTTTGTAATTAATTTCATTGGATATAGCGAGACGATAAGGAATTAAAGTTTATATGTGTATGTAGGGTGGGTGGGTGGCCTCTATCCCACCCTCCAATCAGTAAAACTTCATCAAAAATAAAAGGGAAAGTATTATGATGGCCACATCACCATTTTGTACATTGTTTCATCGTAGTTTTCGGCCAGAGTGCATAGTTCAAATTATTTAAAAACATCTAAAAAATCTGAAAATGGAAGGTCAGGTTCTTTCCTACATATCTGGTTAAAATGAAGGAAACCATTTAAATGGCAGTCAGATTACCAGATTTGACACCAGACTATTTATTATGGTACAGCTAGAATCCAGGAAACTGTAGGAGAATAGTGATTTTTTGGCAAATTAAAATAAAGAATAAAACTATGGATTACCATCATCTTCTTCATTGAATACCATGTTTTTGTATTTGTTAGTTTGATCAGATTAGTAGCTCTTCTAAGTCACGCTTTTAAAGGCGACATTGCTAAGAGTACTTATTTATAACACGAAACTCTGCTATTATTTTATGATACTTTGCAAACTTAGAAGTAGAAAAATCAAAAGTTCAAAAGTATCGAAGTTATTCGAATTAATAAATTCATCTCTTAGGAAACAACAAAAGTAAAATTTACATTCGCATAAGCTTTTGATAATAATTATTAATTCATGTTTCACCAAGAGAAAAGTAAGAAAATTATTAAAGAAAGCTTTTGATAAACTAATGATCGAAACCTCTTAAACAAACATTGCTGCATATCCTAGCAAAGCAATAACATAGATCAAATTTTGAACAATATTTCTAAAGTATTGATTATTATTTAATTTAATTGCTGAATTAAAAGACTTGGCATGACGGTTTCAATTCAGCAATCAAATTAATATAAAAATGTTTCAGCACGGGTTAAGTGAGAAATTAATTCATCATATTGATTTTCTTTATATACGTTATTAAAAACATTTTTATTAAAAATAAATAAAACACTTTTCACTTTGTTTTACCACAATTGATTTGTTTGTTTGTGAAAACTGTTTTATTTATTTTCAAATAATTTACTAAACATTTTGTGTAAATATATATTTATTAAGTTTTTCTTTCTAATTTTTTATTAATTAAAATCATATTTCATAATGTGAATGCTCAGCGAAACCGAACATGTGAAAACTTATCTTTTCAAGCGGGATCACCCGTAATTCCGGGAGACACTTCTAGATGAGAAACGGGGGGTTTTGCGGGGAGGTTCTTGGGGGGTACGAAGGCACGCGAAATGAATAGGCAATGAGGAGGGGGGCAATTCGCACATAAATTTCTCCGGTACACACCTTGGATTTTCAAGGACCTATAAAACAAACGGCCGAGCACGGGGAGGATTACATTTAAATGGGGGGTTGGTGGTGGTGGTTTGCGCCCGTAGTCTAGTTCAATCTGTGTTCGAGTGTGCGTAGCATGTGTTTAGTTGTGTTCTGTAGATACAGTTGCGGTCATGAATATAGCAACTTATTTCGTTCGCATTTAATTGATAAATTCAAGGATAATTTTGGTAAATAATATTTGTGTAATTGATTTATGAATCATTTAACATTATCAAAATGAAAATAAAATCTCTTTTAAATACTCAGGCCTATATATGTGACATTACATTTAGAACATTGAATTTGCTTTTAGAATATACTGGAAGTATTTATCTTGGTCTAATTAACATAAAAATTAAATCAAAATTTGTCTTCGATTAAAATCAGAATAAACATAACAAAAGTAATTTGTGTAGTTTAATTTTGGAGGCGCTTACTTTGTGATGCACCTTAACTATAATGAAGGAGAGCCACGATTACTTGATAAAGTTGCAAAACAATGTGATGTCTTCTTTTTCATTAATTCGTTTAGTTTTTTGTTGATTAAATGAGTTGGATAACTTAACTTTGTTCAATTCAGTGTTTCTAGCTGACAAAAATAATCAAAACTCTGCTTGATTGAGTGAAAGTAACTAGTTTGTTTGATAAAAGGGATTTGAGTTGAAACAAAAACTCTGAAGGTTCTCAAAATGTAATAAACTGAATTTTAAAATATCCAAAATTTGTTTCCATATCGTTTTCTTTTTTGGGTAAATTTTCTGATTAAATCGTCAACTAATTTTAGATTATTGCTCCAGTAATACCATCTACATATTTAAACTGAAGAATTATTCCATCTTTTAACTTCCAGAAGTTATCTGCCATTTAACATCTGCTTTGTTATGTTACTTCAATTGTTATTGATTATGTATTTATCTAGTTGATGTGCTATGTTATCAAAGCAATGATACTATCTAAATATATAAATCAAAAGGAACAGTTCGGTTTTATAAAATTCGGCTTTATTTAAATTTAATTAATTAAGTTAACTTTTAATATTTAGTTGACCAAAATTTCTCTGAGAATCTGTTAAATAAGTTGCTATATTTTTGACCGTACATCACTGTATATACTATACCTCGAGGCGATGATAACGGGCTGTTTAGATTCAATGAGCCTCTCTTCCTTTGGCGTCGGCGTGACAAAACTAAAGGCCTTCTTGACCGTGTCCAGTACCGTTGAGGGGCCATTTGCCACCGTGGTGGTGGACCTGTACACGTCTCCGGATCCGCCCAGGGATCTATATGACCCCCCAATGCTCCCTGGCATCACTGGCTGACGACGATATATATGTATAGGTCATTCAAGGAATTCACGTGCAATCCGTTTCCAAGGATCAATACGAAACAAGTCGGGGATGTGAACCTGGGGGAATTTCGCCCCCGACGGATTTATATCACCTCGTGCACACAAGCGTTTTCAATAACCTTTTCGTATTAATCAAATTTGTAATAAGGTCATTCAATTATTAACAAAAAAATTAAAGCTGATTGTTAATAAAACGTTATCTCCTCTAAAGCAAATATTTAAAACCATTTATTAAATAATAAAATTATTGTTGCCGCCTTAAAAGTTATGACTTGATTGCAGAGGCTATCACTTTGTGATACATATTTTATAACTTTAAATAAAATATTTTATTTAAAGTTAAAAGTTATGGACCAGTTGAAACTAATTGGATCTTATCAATGCAATGCAGTTGATGACAGCGAGACAAAATGTTACTTGGTAAATGTATTTTAATTAAGAAATTGCATAAAACTTCTTGGCAAGAAATAAACTAATCACTACAAACGTTCTACATTTTTGGAAAGATAATAACAACCTTGACAAATATATTAAGAACGTTTTTGGTATAACATTTTCTAAAAAGCCTTTTGGAACCGATACCTGCATAGGCTATACCAGTAGTTGGCTAGAATACAATGTTCCCACCTTTCCTGATATATCTCTTCACTCTTAGGATATCCCTATAGTAGCGTTTACCTTATTCTTCACTTTAAGACTAGCTATTTCTACCAAAACCAGTCTGAATGACTGGTGTATAATAAAAAATGCTTATTGATGCTTATTGAGGCTTTCAGTCTTTATTCACTCTTGAAAATGATATAAAACAGTTGAATTGTAATAGATAAATAGATTTATAGACATTGTTAAATAACAAAACACTTAATTTATTTATTTATTTATTTATTTGCATCTTTGTACTCCTTTCTAATAAAATAACACAAAATTTATAATATAAAATATGTAAATACACTCAAAATTTCAGTCGAAAGGAGGACGGGCGGAGTTCTCTTCACCAAAAGATCTTCCACTCAAACCCATGATTCTATGGCATCAATGTTGCTCCAGAATAATCTGTAGTACCATTTTTATATTTGTAATGCTTGAATTAAGCATATTTTGGTCTTTTATTAGACATGTTTACTGATTTCTACATATGTAGATTTTTCTGTGTGTTCACTTTCTGCATACACTTTTTTGTATTTATTGCAAATATTTGTAGTCTTTTTGTTATTGCAATATCCAATTTGACACCATTTGCGTACAGTTATTCTGCCACTTGTAGTTGGTATATCAACTTCATGAAGTTTTTGCCTTGAAGTCAGATAATCGGAAGCAAGTTCTTCTCCTAATCGAAACAGAAAGTTTTTCCGTGAGATATTTTCTCTTGTTGCATTTTTGTACAATCCCCAGCAATTTATTCCAGTTAAATGGCCGCCTTCGGTAACCTGATTTCATGGTTCAATGACTTCGACGCCAAATTTAGTTCTATTATAAAACGATATAGTTTCAGGTAATTTCTGAGCAGTTTTATCAATATTGACGTGTTTATGTTTTGCACTTAGTACAAGCACTTTTTTATTTGGTTTGCTCTTGTAAACGGTAAGTGTGCATCCATTGGATTGGCACAACAACGTTAAGAAGCAAGCCATGCTATTTTTTTCTTTCGGCAGTTCCTTCTTCTTTGCGCGTATTATTGTTCCAAGCAACAAAGTATGTTTAGATCTGAATTTTAACGCCAAAGGAATACTTACTTACTTGTCTTTTCCTAAATACGGAAAGCCACTTACAACATATTTCGTCTGTACATCAGACGCCAGACAAAATTTTATGTCTAATCTATGGGGTTTGTTTGGCATGTACTGAGTAAATCTGCATCTGGCCTTTGTTGAAAAGAGTTGCTCATCCACTATAATACAAGCTCCCGGTTTGAAGCAATTTCAACTATTTTCAATAAATTTGTCCCAAACTGCAAATTCGCTTTAGTCTGATTTTGTCTGTTTGCAAACGTTGACTCATTTGATATTTTTTTGACGAAACGAATGTATTGCAGAATCTCAGTAAAATCATGTCTACTCATAGTGCTCACTTGCTGTTCTACAAATATTGAAATATTGAAGCCTCACGTATTTCATTCGTACTCCTCACGTGCGTACAATATTGCAAGAATTTTGCTTGCGTAATCGTCCACTTTTTCTCTAAAACTCGAGAGGTTTCTAACTGTACAAATTCGTACATGTTCCAAAATTTAATAGTCAATCAGTAATAGGAACACACTACTTATATTCTCCGTCATAATGTTTCTTTTAACATGTTCTGTTAGCCTGTGTTCATTTTTGATAACACTCTGAACTGGTAATCTCATTCTTCAATTATTTTCCAAATAGTTCCGTCTGAAAATATTTCAGTTTGCTGATTTGGTACGTTACTTACACCTTCCTCCAGAGAACTAGAGGGGAATCACATGCATCGTCTCATACGTTTATTAGGAATATTTTCGCAGTCACTGTCGTTTGACTGATCTATATTGTCATAATCAGGAATTTCCTCATCAATACTCTCGATTATATCGTCATTGCCTTGTAGATCAGTTTGTCTCTACAATAATTCGCTGTCGTTATCATATAATTCATCACTTTCTACATCTGAGCAATTGCATTTTTAAAATATATAGAAACTTTTATTCATTTTGCAATTTTTTTGGGCCTCGATGCCGATAACGGAACAAACGAAAGACGCATGGGCCGCATATGTGCACGGCATCGGTCTCATGATTCTCCCGAAATCAAATTTCTTTGCCGATAAAATATTGCAGTATCCATTAATTGTTGTAGCTGCCCCATTGCCATTTTATCTCAGATTTTCTTCATATAAATATGCACCAGTCACTTTGACTGGTACTGTCATAAGTGTCAATAACAAAAATTTTTTTACGAAGATATATATATATAAAGTAACATTAAGTTAATAAAATGAATTTTCTACTTATAGCTTCAAAAGTTATAACATCATTTCAGAAAGCAAATGTTACATGCAGTAGGAGCTTTAAAATGAAATTGCACGACCAATCATTTTGACTGGTCTGGTAAATCGAATATCAATTACCTCAATTATACAAAAATTTGTCTAAATAACTGTGCAATATCCATATTACCAACAACATTTGAACATATTGCCAACTACTTCTTCCTAGTTAGTTATTTTGTGTTTTGTGATGCCTAAAAATTGTTAAGTAATAGCTGGACAGCTAATTCACTATTAGATTTGATTTTTGTTATAATATACTTGTAAAAGCTTCCCCAGTTTCTTAGTTTTTAAGATCAGCACGATCACGAAAGTAGACAAGATGCCACAAAAACCAGCGGTAAAGCTGCTAAGAAAGATAAAAAAGGCCTAAAAGAACACCTCCAAGGGTTATAAAAAGAAGCTCGGGAGGAACAAGAGCTGCGCAATCTACATCTACAAAGTACTGAAACAAGTACATCACGATCTGAAGTACGGCCATGAGTATGCGTCTCTTACTGCCTGGTGAATTAGCGAACACGTCGTTGGTGAAGGTACAAAAGCCGTCACCAAATACAACAGTTCCAAGTAAATTTTTACATGAAAAACCCTTAATTAAATTTTCTTCATTATTGTTTAAAGTATATTTTGTAAATGTACTAAGATAATAACCTGACTTCTCAGAACTCTAACAAATCATTCTATTAAATCTATTAATAGAGAAGCAGGAGCACTATGTTTTCCGTATCTATCAAACTAATAATGAAGGTTGGTTTTTCCTAAAAGCCTTACATTCCCTATACGAGTCTTCGGAATCCAAAATTTCAACATATATGTTTTTATTTCTATTGAGTTCAATTCTATCATTTATGTTATGTTATTTGTTACCAGCCATCCATCATCTATCAGTTGTTAACTATCTTCTGTTATCTACTATTTATAATGTCATCTGCTTTCTGCAACTTGTCACCAATCACTTGTTTACTGTCATCTGTCACTTCTTATCTATAATTTATTATATGTTATCTGGTTCTTATCTTTTTTATACTTGTTAATTTATTATCAAAATTCAGTTTTTGTAGTCAACTGAAAAATGAAAACTGGCTGTTTATAATTTACGAGGGGAGTTCAATAAATAATGCAACACATTTTTTTTTTCTCGGCCACGTTTGATTGAATAACCTGAACATTTCGTGTGGAACATCATTTAATATTCCCGCTTTGTCACGTGTAGTGCAATTGATTTCCGATTGGTGACTGCGCTATACGTAGCTGTTAAAATAGCGTCTGTAGCGGAGGTGCGTTCCAAGTAATGGGAAGTGATATTCATAGGCGCTTACAAAATGTCTACGGAGATCTTTCACACCCACTTCCAATATAAAGAAAAAGTTTAAAGCTGGTAAAGTCTTGTGGTATTATGAAGGTGTTATTCTATTCGATGTCCTTCCCCATGGTCAAACGATCAACTCTGAATTGTATTGTGTAACTCTTCGAAAATTGATGAAAAGCGTGTTTGTAGGCACAAGAAGCCAAACAAACTTCTCTCGCCATGACAACGCCAGATCCCACACAAATCTTCGCACCCGAGAGGAGCTTACAAAACTTCAATGGACTATTCGTCCTCATCCACCCTACAGTCCCGTTCTACCACCGTCGGATTTTCATCTGTTTCATGGCGCAACTCTTGTTTCAGAAAGTGTTGCATTATATGTTTAAACTCCCTTATATATAAAAGTACGAAGTTTTTCTTCATCCGTCACTTGATAAAACCTAATTTAAACGATAAAGATGGTCGTCCAAAAAAGGTCGTTTTCGGAAAATATCGATACTGTGCGAAAACTAATTGAAGAAAGGACCGTCATATGACATATCACGAAACCGGGAGATGTTTAAGTATTAGCATTAGAAGTTGTGTGCGCGTTAGATTCCACATGTGTTGACAGGTGCTCAAAAAATGCTCGTGTCGTTGATGCCGTAAAATGATTTCAAAATAAAACTGTGGTGCATCCAAAGCCATTTAGAGCATCGTCACAGGTGATGAGTCGTAGATTAATGCGTATGAGCCAGAAAGAAAAGACCAATCAGCAGTTTGGATGTTTCATCAATGTGAAGCAAAGCCAATAAAAGTTCGTTCGTTCTCGAAGCGTTAAGAAGCAAATGTAGGCGTTTTTCTTTACTAAACCCGGTCATGTAGCAACTATGACTCTTGAAAATCAAAAGACTGTTAATTAAGCGTTGTATACAACCATTTGTTTGCCTACAGTTTTCGGTAAATTGAGAGAAACCAACCCAAAACGACGAATCATTTTGCATCAGGATAATGCGATCTCATACACATCATATGCAATAAATGAGTATTTGGACACATAAAAGAGCGAATAAATGGGCCATCCGACTTGATTCTTGATTTTTTCTTGTTCCCAGTAATTAAAGATAAACTACGTGGACAACGATTTTCATTGCCCGAAGAAGCGGCCGAAGCTTTCAAAACGCATGTTTTAGAGCTACCATCTTCTGCCTGGACAAAGTGCTTTGAAGGGTAGTTCAAGCGTATGCAAAAGTGGCGATTATTTTGAAAAACAATTAAATATTTTTGATAAAATTCATTTTTCTATTCTCAATACATAAATAGCAATATCTTATTTATTACTATTATTCAACATGTACAACGAAGTAGAAGCCTACTACATAAACAGCTCTTTTTCTGTGTGTGTGTTTATCCATAGGTGCTGTATCTCAAGAACTGCAAAATATGTTCAACTGGATCTTTAAACTGAATCTCTGTCGAAAGAGCTGAAAAGCTTTTGATAACATTTCGTGCAGCCAAAGTAAGCTAATCAACTTTTGTTTAAGCAAAACTTTCATAAATGTTTTGGTTTTTGATAAAAAAAATCAAATTGAACTGTGTTCCATACCTCAAATATATTAAAATTGTGATAGGTCAAGAGTACGCTACGGTAATACAAAATGTATTAGGGTAGGTCAAGAATACGCTTGATGTATTTGTAAATTATTAAGATAGGCTAGGGAAATGCATTATTTCCTTAAGCCAGGTCAAGAGTAAGCTGGTCAATAAATACTTTAGAAAGGTATGTATATCTTTACTTATTATTTCATAATGTCTCACCAAGAGATACGTGAGAAAATTATTCAAGAAAACAATGATAGATTCATGCTTATATTTTGAGTGAAGAATTAGATAACGCGTCATCCTGATAATAAATGCAGATTTTAAATTGGTAAAAACATTGTTGTAAATGTAATAAAACAAAACACGTCATCATCTTAGTTTCGTGTAAGAAGTATGTTTTATAATTAAGCGACTAGTATAAGGAAAGTACATAGTATGATGGCTACATTCTTTTCATCACGATTTAATGTTGAGAGGCCAGATTGAATTATATCAAATGCAAAGCTTTATTTTAAGTCATTGCCCACTAAAGCCATAGTGAAACTTGTTAGAACAATTGAATTAAATCTGTTTAAACTAAAAATCATTTGGTTTATTTCACATATAATTTATTATTGTCTCTACGACTAGTTTAAACAATAAATCATTACCACTACTTGATGAAATTAAAGTTCTTATTGAGAAAATGTTTGTAGAAACAGATAACTTCATTCCATGAAACTCTTTTGTTGGTATTTTGTGGATATACATAACATTAAAAAATCGGGCTTTAAAACATTTCAACTGTTACCCAAAGTTTCATTGAAGCGTAAACAACATTTTTTCTATTCATTTGAACATGTCGAACTTTGTGCCAGAAAAAGTGTTTTTGTGGGGAGTTCTTCTTCATTACTTTAACATGAAGAAAAGTTCTTCCGAAAGTCATCGTATTTTAGTAGAGGTTTATGGTGACCATTCTCTTTCTGAAAGAAGTGGTTTGCACGGGTTAAAAGTGGCGATTTCAACTTAGAAGACGATGAACGACCTGGACAGCCAAAAAGGTTTGAAGATGAAGATGAGTGGTTGAAATCGGGTCACACGATCAAAGGGGACATCTACCAAACATAATTAATTCGTTTGAAGAGAGCGATTGCGGAAAAACGACCAGAATATGCAACCAGACGCGAATCCATAATTTTCCATCATGACAACGCTGGGCCACATGTTTCAAGACCGATTCAAAACTATTTGGAAAACAGTGGATGGGAAATTCTACCTCACCTGCCTTATAGCCCAGACATAGCCCCTTCTGATTACTACTTGTTCAGATCAATGCATAATGCCCTCACCAGAATACGCTTCACTTCAGAACAGGGTATCAAAAATTGGCTCGATTCATTCTTTACCACCAAGCCGGAGAAGTTCTTTTGGGATGAAATCCACAAACTGCCAGAAAGATGGGCAAATGTTGTAGCTTCCGATGGACAATACTTTGATCATTGAGTGTATAACCATTTTTTCACAATAAAGCCTTAATTTTCGAAAAAAACGCATGAATTAATGCATACTCCTGATATGAAATGTGCTTCAAATATTTACATACTCAAGATTACCTTTGCAGTGTGCTAATGGTTGCTCTCCAGATTTTATCACTAGATGAAGAAAATATAGCAAAAACATTCTAGCTTTATGACATAAATAAGTCAAAATTAAATTTTTTCGACTTTTGGTTTAACTTCAGACAATATTTAGAACCCCTAGCTTTTTTATTTGGCCCAATTCATGACCAAATTATGCCTATTTCACAAGATCAATTTTTATACAACACAAACCTTTATCAGGAACTTTATCAAATGATAAATAAAACTTACTTTGTTAATATCACACAGGGTATGTTATATTAACAAAGTAAGTTTTATTTATCATTTGATAAAGTTCCTGATTCAATATGTATCACAAAGTTATGTCTTCACGCATCCAACATACAAACCTTTATGATTTTTGATTAGAAAATATTATTAAGAAAGGCTTTATCCTAAAAAATAAATCGCTCATAAAGATTAAAAACCAATTACTTTTCAGTACGGATTCAAAAGCTTTTCAGGTCTTCCGATAAAGAGAATAAAGTTTTACTTCAAAATCTTTAGAGGTTTTCTAAACAAAGCGCCAATGGACAAACAGACACTTTTTTGAATGGTCAAATTAAATAATTACTTTTCGCTCAAGAGCTAATTAAATTAAATCAAAGGTTTAATACAAAATCTGAATAGCTGATCAATACAAATAAAATGTTCTCCAGTTTTATCTAAATAATATTATTAGAAATTTGATATGGTGCAAAATTTGAAAAAGCAATAATTTCTATGACAGATTCCATTTTTTTCATTTATAATAAATTAGTAGAAACACATAGAAAGAAAAACCATTTGCTTAAGACATATATTTGACCGTACCAACATAATTTGAAACTTCTATTCTTATGATCTCAAAATGACCTAATATTATGTGTAACTAGGGAAAGATAAATGAAGCCAAAATTTAAGATTATCCCTATTTGTCAAAGATACTCGGGAAATAATTAACGTTCATTGATCGAGGTACGCGCGTTTGATTAAAGTCATATTACTTTTGCAGCACTTATCTAGGAAATACCGCGTCATTCGCAAAACAAGTATTCTTTGTAAATTACTTATATTTTTCTATAATTATTTATATAGTTATATTTATGCTACTGCTATACTTTTTTAGTAAAATTAAAAGGAATCAGGAACTTTATCAGAACGATTATTAACAAAGTACAATTTTATTTATTGTTCTGATAAGGTTCCTAAAATTAAAAGAAAAAAAATATTTTTTGTGTCTTAAGAACCTTGATATTTTTGGAAATTTTGATCTAATGAAGTTGTTTATTTTTTATTGACTATAACTTTTTATAAAAATATTTGTAAAGAAAAAACAAAGCAAAAAATGGTCTAGATTAAAAACATAGGGATAAATTTATACCTAAAGCTTCTCTAATCTTTTGGCAAAGAATAAAAGCTTAAGTTTAATGTTTTAGTTCAAAATATTGAACTTTGAGTAATATATACACACTTCAAAAGTTGTCTTGGACTTTGTGGACCTCGAAACATAATTTTCGTTGAAATTTCTGATTTACCATCCCATAATTTGTACAGGAAAACTTAAAAGATAACTGCCAAAGATAACTTAAGCGCTTGATGCTAAACTACAAGGAAGGTATCTATAAGTTTTGAAATAAATGTTATTTCTTCATTTACAGCACTGCCACGTTTGAAATATGGAAATAAAAGTATTGCCAAAACCTCTGCTATAGGCTGTAGATCGTTTTAATCTAGAACAATGTTTGGTTATGTTAAAAAAAGTGTTTCCAAAGTTAGTACTGTGTTACAGAAGCTCTAAGAAAAGAATTAAATAATTATACTGTATAATATATCTTCAAGTAATTATAGAATCATAGAAGTCAATTCTTGTTATGTGGTTTGGAGTGATTTCGAATTTTTTTAAATTATAGTTTACCTTTGGCTGAAAATTATGCTCATATATTAAAAGGAACTAGAATATCTTATTACCAAGCCTTATGAGAAATCAGTAGATCAATAACCGAGCGAATTGAATTTAATAAACTTTGATTAAATTTAGTTCCTTCATCTACATACCCCCGAGCAAGAATACTGTCCTAAAGTGATGTTAATATAGTCGGGAGTCTATTTATTCAGATGAAAATACGTCCGCCGGCCAATAAAACAGCAATCCTGCAAACTTTGCGTATAAATAAATTTTCATCAGGACGACTGCCTCCGTCGCTTCCGCTTATCCGGTCTCCTCTGTATTTGCCCTCATTCAAAATGGCAAATCAATAATGTATACATTGCTAGCAGCACCATTGTTCCTTTTCGCATTCTCCGGTTAGGACTTAACGATTTTAGCTCAGCATCGCCTGGCCATTAAGATAAAACTATGATTTATACCGAGAAAATGACGCTCCTCCGGTTATCTCGGAGGCGGATGTGACGTGGCCCGAGACTGCAGACGTAATCGCGTCAGATCTGGAGGCGATGCAAAGTCTGAGTCGATATTTTGCGGAAACTCCAACTGAATCGATTTTCTTTGTTTCATTCAAGGAAGTTTCATTAAAACTTTTCAAATAGATATATTACTTTAGAAGGTCTTCTAATTTTCTTTATACGATCGAATAATGTTGGATATAGCAATTTTATTCAAATATATTACCTGTAAAATACGTAACGTATTGTATAGTTATAATTAATCAAAACCTTTAGATTAAGAAAGTTTAAAATATGTCCTTCTATAAAGACAATCTAAGGCACTAGAAGATACTTCAATTATTACAAATTTTATTTAGAATCATTAAATTATATAATAGATTTTTCATAAAGTGAACATTTATTCCTCATACATTTCATTAAAAATCTCGAATAATTCACTCACTCAACGCTCTAAATGGAACGCAGAGTATTAAGGCCTGCTAATAGATGTCGCCGGAACACCAATCCCCATTCATTACGTGACGTTAATGGACCAATTACACGTCCAATAAAAATCCCATCCCCTTTTCGGATTTTCACAGTTTCTCCGGCAGGAAATTTGATTTAGAACGACGCCGGCGATAAGGGCTAAGGTCCGCACCACTTCATAAATCCTTGCGCTTGATGCGTGTAATTTGCAGTGTGGGGGGCGTAAGCAAAAAGGGACTCTATCCCCCGGGATAATTGCGAGACCGGAGGGAACAAATTGTGCGGCCGGGCCTGGAGCTCTTCAGGCTAGAACGAATTAATGGGTCCAGGCTGCACATCCGTCTAACGTTCTCGGGATGTTGACCCTTGTCTCGTGGAAACTTTTTCCAATGGACGAGAAAAGACTGTCGCTTGTGTTCGTTTTTTCTTTATTAATGGTATTTGCTCTTGTTTATTTACTTTGAACTAAATTTTTTCAGTACTAAAAAAATAAATAATTTGTCAACTCCATACCTGTTTGGCGACAATACTGCCTAACAAAGAAGTTTTTTAATGTTTAATTGGTACTTCTTGTACTACACCCTTGATGAGGCCAGATGTAACACGTGTTGCCTCTTTAATGTGATAGTTGTATATTGGTAAAGTTTTAATCGGTGCTTTTTTACAAATTACACGGTATTAAGAACACCTTATAGTATAGTATAGACTAAAGTGAAGACTGTAAACTATGCCCAATCACAGTAATGCTACCTCCTTTATCATTCGAATAAATGTACCCCAACTAAGGTAAGGGCCAACGTCTTGAGTAATTGTCTGTCCGTCGGAGAAAAATGGCAGCAATCAATTTCGCCACAGGTGGCAAACAGACAATTCCTACTCCCTTTCATATAAAAGCTGAAATAATGAAGTTTTTCTTTAAATCGAAGAATTAAAAGCACACGGCGCCGTATATAAAGAAACAAGACTCGAACGTCTTCCATCTATTAGAAGTAATGATCGGGACAGCTGCCACCAAGTTTCCTCCATCATTCATCAAGCGCCACGTTCCCGTCGGAAAATGGGAAATTGTAGCCTTGGCTGTATGATAAACAGCTGTTCATCGATTTTCCGTCCCATCCGTTCCCGGATATCCGACTCGAATTGACTAATCACCCTCATTTTCGTAATTTGTTAGTGCAATATTTCTTTTAGGCTCAAGTAATAAATTTGTGGTAGAAGTAATAAATCAGATTAGATTTTTAAACATACAATTACTGTAAATCAAATCTGAATTTAAAGTGATTATACTATAATAAAAATGACGGAAATTAAATAATAAAAAAAAATCATCTGCAGACATGCGTTTCAATCTTTTAGATCTCATCAGTACAGCTTTATTTTTAATTTAATTTTAGAAACAAACAAAAACTTTTGGCTAGTAACAGTAGATTTCACTATTAAAATTATTATTATTTTGTATGTATTTTAAAAAACATTGGCATTATTTTCATAATAGTTTTGAGAGTAAAACCAACCTTATTTGAAATAAGTATTTACATTGATAAATTTAAAATTTTTAAATTTATTATTTAATTTTCTACAACGAACTAAAGGATTTTAATACATTTTATTATGTATTTACATTATATAACACGTTCGTGCATGTTTGAAACATATTACCATTTGCAATAAATACAGGCAGCACGCGATTTATGTGTGATTATTATCGCAATGTAATAATCCTGCGATCATTAAGCAAACATACAAACGAATAACGCAAAGGTCCTCTTTCAATTGCTGCCGACCTACTAAGCTCATGTCTCATTCCCTCGCGACCACGCTAAATTGAAGTCGCCTCATTAATTTTAGTGCCTCAATCAAGTTATTATAAGAGATGACCTCTAGACGAATTTATTTTTCCACGCGGAAAAACAAATCGAATGGCAACGTTACAAAAAAAAAATCATGATGTGTGTTCTAACTACTAAATACTGAAAAGTTATTATATGTACAAGAATAATTTCAAGCCCTATGTATAAAACTGTGTCAAATGGACTACCATAAATTAGGGCTCGGAAAGTTAAAATTGATTTATCCGACCCGAGAGGGCGAGGGTGAATTCGGTGACAGGCCCGGTGATACCCAAGAGCTAAAATTAAAACATTTTATGTTGTTATATTTATGTACGTTTATGAATTATGGCTCGGAAAGGTTTCAACTGAATTTCATTTATTTTCACCTAATGATTTCTCCTTTCACACAGTGTTATTAATTAAGGAAAATATTTTTGGATGCATATACGTGTATACGCCTTAATATTGGATTGATGAGGCTGTTACATGTTCAAACTCCATATTATCACTTAATTAAACACTGACGTAATGTAAGGTTTCAAAAATCGTTTTATTATTCTACCTAGAACAATAAAACGATTTTTTTAAACCTTACATTACGTCAGTGTTTTATTAAGTGGTATTAGCCTTAAGATGTGTTATGTCTCTTATATTATACCATTCCTCCATTTTGATGGTTTGATATGCTTTAAACATTTTGATAATAGCTTTTCGTTAAGACTGGTAGAGTTGAGCCAATAAAGTACAACCTACAAAAATTACATCAGGAAGGAACTCCTTAGTAAAACTCAGTTTCCCTGTCTTCAACTGCGCTACGCTGATGAGATCCAAAATAGATCGTATGTGACTGTTGTTGAAGGGAAAGAATAATTCAATACTTTTACATTATTATTTTTATTATTGTCGCTTTTATTTGATCGCATATTAAACGGATAGATATCACAAAATCATGTTCTTCTACTCAGATCTTAATATGATGCTCTTAGGAAAAAGTTATCCATTTATATTTGACTTGATTATGGCGAAATATTGATTTTACAACTCTTAGCTCTCTTAGCTTCTATTTTTTGTCTTCTTCAGGCAGAGCAGAGTTGTTAGAGTTCCTTTTTCCAAACTTTCACCTTCAATAATTTCCTTGTAAACCTTTAACATGATTTTTTTTTCAATATTTAACTTTTTTCTATTTTCGTGTTCAACAACAGAAATAGCTAGAGTTCGGTTAATAAATCTTCTCAAAATACTATGTCGCAAAAACTAGAGCTTGAGGAGCATCATGGAAATTATGATGTTAAGATAATAAACTCCTCCTGAGATGTCAATTTTAAATGTTTGGACTAAAGAGTCTAAACGGATGATTTCTATCCAAAACAGATCATCATTGCTACTGTGCAAAAATTTAACAATCGTAAGATAATGTTTTGCTAAGTTGGTTTGGATTCCCATCAGGGAAATACACTCAATGTTCGTCGGATGTAAACGTAGCAGACAGGTTCAACAATTTATAAATTAGTGGTAAGCCATCAACTTCTGTTAACCAAGATAATTCATTCTTTTCATCCCACTTGTCTAAATGATGTAGAACATTTTCTACAAGTAATGCAAATTATGTAGAAATTGATCAAATGAATCCACTTGCAAATCAAGAAAATAATTTCACAGAAGGTAATACTAATTAAAATAAAACCTACTCTCCGATTTATCAAAATGCGGCCGATATTTGTACGACTTTTCTAAACTCTACACCTATATACAGCATTTATAGTCCGATTTAGGGTACACTCAAGATCACGCTCACAGGCTTCAATTTGCAAACGAAATGTTAGAGAAGTTCACCAGCATTACTAACATTTTTTTCTTAGACGAGGCACTCTTCCATCTAAATTGGCATGTGAATAGGCAAAATTCCAGGTATTGGAGTGACACTAATCCTAAATTGAAGCATCAAAAACCTCTGCATTTCCTGTATGGGCAGCTTTGTCAGCAAGAGGCATTATTGGTCCATAGTTTTTTGAAGATCGCCGAAGAAATGCTGTTACAGTGAATATAGAGCGGTATATTGCCATGCTACAGAACTTTTTTTCACCAGCGCTACAGGATTTCGATAGTTTTAATCAACGATCGTGGTTTCAGCAACATACCACACTTCCAACGACTCATTAAGTGCTGTTCGTGGAATTTTTGGACAAAAAGTAGTATCCAAAACAGATGCCATTAAAAGGCCACTTCGTAGGCTGGACTTATCCCCACTACTTTCTTTGGGGATACCTTAAAAGTGAAGTTTTCAACAGCAGCCCAGTGTCCCTAGAGGAATTAAAGGAAAATATTCGAGAGGAAATGCAAAACATTTCACGAAACACTCGTGAGGGCGTCATTGAAAATTTCCGCTCCAGGTTGCAACAGTGTCAAAATAGTTAAGGATCACATATGGATGATGTAATTAAAAAAATACAATCCCTATTTGTGTACTTTAATAATAAATAGAAAGTTTTTATCTCACATAACTAGTTTCTTTTAAATCATCATTTGAAACGTAAACGAACTTTGTCCTTGTTAGAAAATTTCTTGATTTTCCTGATGAGGTCCAAAATATATCGAAAACGGCGTTAAGAGGAAATAATAATTTGATTTGTAAAGAATAAAAAGATGCAGAGTTTCTAAAACAAGTGCAGCGAAATTTATAGCCACATGATTATTAAATAGGCACGAGTGAATATATCGCGTAACGTCAATGAATCAATTGCTTACGAAATTCATAGGAGGTTATTGACCAATTTCTTTTAATTTTTTGAACAGTTTATCAACAATATGGCGAAGTAGCAGTTAAGACTCCGATTTACTTTTCTCCTTATAGCATTTTTTATAGAATGCATTCTATAATCCTGTAAGTTCGTTGGCATCTATATCTTTTCAAAGTAAAATAGGTTTTCAAGACTCTCCTTCAATTACAGAAGAACTGAAAACTGGAAGTTGTTATTTACCTAATTTTGCCATTTTTCTTTTTAAATATGAAAGTTTGTAAAAGTTCTCAAATAAATATTGAAGGTTACAATGCTTAGTATACTTTTAGAATGACAAAATTAGCAGTGAAAGGAAAGTACTATATCTTTTATCTGTTTCTCATTTATCACTTGGTGAAACATTACGTTGATTATAAAGTACTATGTTGACCACATTACCATTTTTAGTCAATGTGGAGATATAATTAAGTATACCAGTTGAAAAAAAACGCATTGCTTAATTTTGAGTCACAAAACTCACCCCCATAACTTGTAATTCTCTTTTCGTAAGAAGACCATTTCATGTCACTAGTATTCATGTTTGAAAATATGCCTAATTAGGAGAATTTATAGCAATTCTCAGGAATACCTTCGTTGACGGGTACGAAGTATGCTGTACAGTTGCGAATAAGTAATTCGTATCTTGTAATATATGTTATCAATCGCGATTAAACTTCGCTAATACTTCTAATAAAGTCTATTCGCAATTTTAGTCACACATTTTAATTTAGACTGAAACTAACATTTTCTATTGTCATTTAGAAGCAATTAATTGTTTACTGTTTAAAATTATTTTGGAGCTATTTACTTTGACTAATTATATAGATTTATATCTGAAAGTACATATTTTTGAAAATATTTCACATAGGCCATTCAGCTAGCTTACAGCTTTAGATTACCAATTGAAATAAATTTGGCCCAGGAATTTAATGATAAAAATATAGTACTTTCCCTATATTTTACTCAAAAACTATGAGGTTTACGCAAAAAGGCTATTCTTAATGATTTGTTCACTTTTAAATTCTCTACAATTATTTGCAATACAAGTTTCATATAACTCTAATAGTTTATTAGCAATTGGCAAAAAATATCAAAATTTTCATTTTTTTTTTCTCAAAAGTTAAGAATTTTGTGAAAAATATGTTTTAATAAAACTTATTCAGTTTTTTATTCCCATTAACTTTTGTTTGAACCATTTTTTAAATGTTTCATATTTAGAAAAATATCACGAAAAAACTAAAAAACGCCTCGAGTAAACATCCACTACCAGTTTTTGTGTTCACCAAAAGCTTTTTATCTCAATCGGATCATTTGTTTTTGACATACAGCGCCCACCGAAAGGCAGACAGACACACACAGACACAATTTTTAATAACAACACTCTCTACTAAACATACATATTTTTTAGACGTACCGGACGATTAAATTTATAAGACTGTTTTTAGAAAAATATATTTTAAGTTACTTTAGAATCATAATTCCTTTACGCAAAGCTTCTAAAAAACAATTTCCTAGCTGGTTTACTTCAGAAATCTTACATTGTATTAAAATCAAGAATAAAGCACGTAAGAATTTCAATCGTAATAAAACTGAAGAGTCTTACAACCACTATAAAATGTCTCGATCCCATTGTAAACGTCTAATATCAACAATGTATAAGAACTATTTAGATTTAGTCTCTGTTTCTGCAGATCCGAAACAATTTTGGTCATTTATTAACAACAAAAAGAAAACAACTAGAATTCTCGGTGTTATGTAATTCAATGGTTTGTAACTGACCTCTCCGGAATCAATTGTCAACGCATTTGCTTACTCTTTTAAAAATGCTTATACCAGAGATGAAGGTTTTTATCATATTAGAGAGAACCATAATAATCTACCAACCATTAACATAGCAACTATTAGCTCTAATGATACTCTTGATGCCATAAATAGATTGAGTAGTTCAATGCCTTGTGGTATCGATGGTATTCCGAGTTTTTTAATAAAAGATTGTAGACATATCCTGGTTAAACCTCTAAAAACAATTTTCAATCTCATTCCAAAAAACTCGTTCCCCACAGTTTGGAAACAAACAAAAATCTATCCAGTGTTTAAATCAGGCGATCCTAGCGTCATTACAAATTACAGGCCTATTGCCCTATTGTCTAATTTTGTAAAAGTTTTTAAAATGATAGTCTACGATTTTATTTATCCGAATGTCAAAAACCTCATCTCTCCACATCAGCATGGTTTTATGGAAAAAAGATCTATAATAACAAATCTCAGTTGTTTTAGCGAATTTGTATGTAGTGAACTTAACCGTAAAGGTCAAGTTGATTGTGTTTACACAGATTTCAGCAAGGCCTTTGATCGTGTAGACCATGCTATTTTACTCAATAAACTTGCTGAATTCGGATTTCACGTAAATCTTATTAACTTATTAAAATCATACTTATCTAACCGACGTCTACAAGTATCAGTAAATGGACACTCTTCAACTACACTTGTTGCTTATTCGGGTGTTCCCCAAGGGTCAAACCTGGGGCTATTATATCATCACCACCTGTTATTCGCCGACGATCTCAAAATATATTCAACCGATTTTTGATGCATCGTCTTGTATCTCTCTACAGAGTGCACTTAATATCGTATCTGGCTGGTGCCGTGTCAATAAATTATTTCTTAATGTGAGTAAGTGCAAGATAGTTACCTTCCTAAGGAAAATTAATCAGCTTCTGTTTCCCTACCACATTCATAATCAAATCTTGGAGGGATGCTCTATCTCTAAAGATTTAGGAATCATTTTCGATTTACGACTTACTTACGAAATTATTTACAAATCAGGACTTTGATTTTTCTTTATGTCTCATTTTTGCGACCTATTCTTGAATATGGGGCAATCGTTTGGGATCCATTTTACCAAAATCATATCTAATCAGTTGAAAACATCCAGCGGAAATTTTACAAATCACTCTGGTTTAGAAAATTTGGAATATATCCACCCCAGGGTTTTAACCATGAAGCACTTCTGGGTGAATTTAATGGCAAATATTTCTGTTTAATTGATTGTCAGGAACTGTTAGTTCATTTAAACTTTCATGCTCATAGGTTGTCCATTAGAAATTCTACTTTTTTCTATGCTCCACGAGCAAATTCTAACATTTTAGAAAAGTCTCCTATAAACAAAATATGCAAATTTCATAACGGAATTGCATCTAATTTTGATATATTTAACTGTAGCTTGAGTCAATTTAAAACTTTTTTATATAATATTTAATTTCTAATATGGTATATGATCATTATTTCGTATGTGTACGTCATTATGCTTGTAAATATTTTTTTATTCTTCACTGTATGTTACTCTGTAATTGGGCTTTGCCTGTTGGGTAATAAAGATTATTATTATAATTTATATTTATTGTTAACATAACTCGTACTAGCAATATTCAGATCATCTTCACTCTCCATCACTGGTATCCTTAATGTTGCCGTTTATATTACTTTCGTCTAAACTATTGTTGACACAAATTTAGAGACGATTTATTTTAAAAAAAATATTTTAATGTTACCTTCGGTCCATAAGATATAATAAAATGTATTAAAATCCTTTAGTTCGTTGTAGAAAATTAAATAATAAATTTAAAAATACGAAAACATTTCGTGAATCTACAACAATGAGTCTTACTAAGACTTATTAATTTGTATTATTCAATGTCTGTCGAAGCATTAGCTAGAGAAGTAGTTGTTTCAAATTAATTTGTTTTGTAGTCTTAGTAAGACTCATTGTTGTTTCACGAAATGTTTTCGTATTTTTAAATTTATCATAAGATATAATTAGAGCCTTCCATTCAAAGGACAAATTGAGTAGAAGGCTAAAGTGTTTTCAAATAATACTCAACAAAAATAATACCCTTCGAAAAATTAAGTATTGAGCAATATGTTTAATTTGTTTTTTTTTAATATTACATAAATGTTAATTGAACTTTAAGCTTCTTAGCTATACTGCTTAATTATTTTTTAATATTATTTAATTAATTTAAATCTGAAAGCTTTTCAGGATATTCTAGTTTTTTTAATAATACCATTAGTAATTTAGAGTTTAGTGGTCATTCAAAATATTTAGTTTATTAACTTCCTGTTTATTTATTTATTGATAATCAAACGGGAAATCCCAATAAATAATACGAACTTAATATACATTAAAATGTAGGTATAAATTCCAATCACAAAGAAACAACATTACATAAATTACAAATGATAGATTTTTACTAAGAAACTTAACAAAAATCTAAGTCTAAATCTATTTTCCCAGTGCCGAACGAAAAGAATTATAATTACTTGTAAATAAATCTAAATTATTCCCATGGCAGATTTCATTTGCCATACGCATTTTGAAATTTTCAGTGGATTACCTTGTATATTTCTTTATTTTAAAATTCAGAATGTCAGTTTACATAAAAAACAATAATTTCTTTGAAAACAAAATCGTAAGTGTCATCTTAATAATTAATTTTGAATCTAGATGGCTATTATTATTATCCTTTGTATTATATCTTAAGCAAAACTAAATTAACCAATTTTATATTATGGTTTGGTCAGCACATACTTCTTTACTATAATTTGACCATTTTATTTCAAAAAGTCATCCTTTTAATGGAAACATTTTGGCTAATTTCGGATTTCTCTAAAGGACAATAACCTATTTATCCAAATATAAATATTTAGGATGTAAAAAATTTAAATTGTTAATGGAAAAGAAACAGTAATGAAAATGTGTGATTGTAGAAGCTTTGATTTCTACTAAATAATGGAGCATGTTAAAAAAATATGTACACTTAAAAACATATTTTGCAAATTTGGAAATGACTTTTAGAAATAAGGATGATAAGAATGAAGGTAACCAATATTGTTTTATTTACAAAGTTTATATGTCACCTAATATATTGACACGTGGTATCAAATAATAATCTCTTTTTAGGACAAAATGCCATATTTGGCAAATCATTTGATAAATCATCATCAAGAGAGTTTCTATAGAGCAACTGTCCCCAGATAAATAGAAGGTGGAAATAAAAAAAAACACATATTTGGCTAATTGAAGCTTTTTAAATGCGATCAATGGTTTTTTAAATCATTATGTACAATATTAGAACATTTTTGTTAGCATATTGGATAAAATAAATAATACTAAACAGAAAGATCTCTGATCGATAGTCTTTTGACAAACTAACACACTAAAACAAAATAGAAATAGACATATATAAATGTTAACTTGTAAAAAGTTTGTCAATAAAAATGTGTATTATTATTAAATAATATTCAAATACTCAAAGACATTGAAATCGATGTAACCGTTTTTATTTATGTCTGTCTAAATTTTTTGATGAGAAAATTCCCGAAGAAATTGTAAAATGATTTAGAAATAAACACACATATTCTTCTCTTCTTCTCCATTTATAAAGGCAAAATAATTTCAAAAAACGCTTTGGACTTAATGTATGAATGTTGCAGATTAATTAGACCAGTTATTTTCAATATGCAGCTAAGGGCGATAACGTATCTGAATAATTTGAAATTTGCATTGCAAAAAAATGTATTTCCAACAAAATGGTGCCCTTCCACACAATGCAAGGGAGATTGTTGATTACTTACTTCAACATTCATTTTTGAGACAGGTAGTTTGGCAGTAATAAACCAGTTAGGTGGTCTGCAAGAACACCGGATCTGAGTCGTCTTTATTATCTCTCATTAGATCATCTAAAAAATCCTGTTTTTCTACTATAAGCGAAGATATGAAACAGAGTATAAGATGAAGTACAGTAGACAATAAAGCTCATAAACTTGACAAAATTGTAAAGAGAACAAAAAAAAATAGGTGACAAGAAGTTCAAGGTGTTTTTGTTTTTTTCTTTGCTATTATGTCTCTTAAAATAATTTGTCGCTAAACCTAAATCTACTTAATAGAAAAAATATTAGTAGTATATTTTTCAAACAAATAAATTATTTTTTTCAAGACTCGTACAATTATATTTGGATGAATAAACTAATATTCTTTGGTACTTATTATGTGAATATGTTGAATATTAATTTGGATATGATTTGATTTGCAGAAATTATGCGATCACGTAATATTTCCAAGAAATGGTAAGAACAGGACAATTATCATCTTCAGATGGGTCACACCAAGATATCACTGCAAATTTAGAAACCGAAGAAATTATTCAAGATAAGAAAATAAAAAGGAAAAGAAATTAAGGTAATTACGCACAAAATATCAGAAAAGTTAAGAGAAATAGAAGCGAAGAATACACGACAAAAAATTAAAACTTGTTAATGTCTTCATTTTTGAAAATAAGGATTGATTTTGCGCAAGGAAATGGTCGCGTAGAATATAATGAAAGAAAAATTAATTTTCATAATTTCTGGAAACTAAAAGATTTTGTAATCTATACCTATGTGCGATAGTTCATCGACGATTAATAAAACCAGAAACTTCTGAAAGACCTATGAGAAAATACAGCTACAAATATTTTCTGTCATAATAATTCAGAAGTGTCCTTTGAGAATGGTCGTCATTGACCGAAACACGTGTCAGGAAACTGAATATACCAATATGAAACCAAACAAATGTCTTATTTCAAAATCAGATAATATTCAGAAGTGTCGGTTTGCAGAACGGTTTATTAGATACATTTCAATTTTCTATAGGGCAATTTCTCTCTCTACTCTACTTTTTTACTGTTATTTACTTATACTTTTTCACCTAAAACATTGTTTCTTAAGTTATTATGTTTGACTTTCAGTTTTGTGTTGTTTATCTTATTAAAGACGTTCTCTTTATTGTTCTGATTATCTCCCTTCTCTCTCAATTTTACTACTATCGCTACTCTCGCCAGTTTCTCTCGACTCTATTTTCTCTAACTATCACAACACTTCTCTACTCTCTTTATACTGCCTACTTTCTCTACTCTCTTCTAACTCTACTCATAAAAATCTCTACTTGTTTAACTCGTTTTCTTTTCTTCTCTTTCCATTATTTATCATTTACTCTCTCTGTTTTTCCGTATCCTCTCTACTTGCTATACCGACTCCATTCTCTCTACTATCTGTACTCGTTCTACATTCTCTACATTATTCTCTAGTCTTTACTCTCTCTGTACATTCTCTCCATATTAATAAGAAACTGTATCTGAATGCTGAAGCAGTTGGAACTAATCGTTGACTGGATCTACGGGTTAAAATTAAGATGTAGGCTGTAGGAGAACATATTTTAAGTTTCCTAGCAATAAACGCCACTACACCAGAGCTTGTCATACTCCTGGTCGAAGATATTTAATTCCTTGTTTAGATATTCATAAAATGTATGGCCTATATGTAGAAATATGTAAGAAAGGTAACCAATCATTTGTTAACAAGTGGATCTATAGGAAGGTATTTAAAATGTACTTAATTAAAATTTCACGCTCCTCGAAAATACATATTTTTCATTACAAAAAATGCGATTACTGAAAGGAAAAATCAAAGTATGCAGTAATGAGGAGAGAAGTTATATCTTAGACAATTTCAAAATTTACGTTTGCATAATGCTGAGTGAGCTATTAACTGTCTTACAGAAGACTAGAATAAAAAAAAAAACAAAAGAAAATCGCAGAGTTTATAATGGACTTTCATTTGATTTGCAAAAAGCACTTCCATAACCAACATTTTCTGTTTCGTTTGCTTATTACAAGCGAAACATGTACATATACAACTTGATTTTCCGAAATTTCTATGATGATAAGGTCTAGTATGTATGCGATGAAATTACAGCTTCAAGAAGTGCATAGGAAGTAGCATCGTACATTTTAATATACATGGGGTTTATAATATAACTACTCAAAACCACGTAAAAGCTTACAATGATGTTCAATTCAGGCCAAAACCGTAATTATCTGATTTTGAAATAAGACACTTGTTTGGTTTCATATTGGTATATTCAGTTTACTTACACGTGTTTCGGTCAACGACGACCATTCTCAAAGGATTTTGTAATTCCTTGTAATTCTATTTTCGTTTCATCAAGAGTGCAGTGAGATTTACCGCAAAACCGTAATATTAAAATAGTATTAACATGGATAAAAATTGCTCAGTCATCAAAAATTATTGAAACGATAGACAACAATTTTTTAATATCTATTCCTTTATTTCTTTTCGAATGGCCGTGATTTTGGGTTGATAGAAAAGAAAATGAGAAAGCCAACTACTTTTACAACTCTGAGCATTATCATGAATTGTTAGAAAGGTGTAGAAGACGAAATACATTTTCGGTAAAACGAATATTGCATGCGGTTTTTATTTCAACAAAACCACTAGAAGAGTCAACGAGTAAAAAATATTGTCTCTTGGCTACAAATTAAATGGATGAGATTCTCGAAAAATGAACCTTATAAGATGTTTTATAAAACTTCTTTGGATGATTCTAAATTTCATGTTTTGGATCTACCACCTAAAGAAGAAGACGAATAATATACGGAAATATTAAATTACTTTCATTATATACCACCACTACATCAGTAATTGAGGAAAAACATATTTATTTAATTATTAGCATCTTTGTACTCCTTTCTAACAAAATAACACAAAATTTATAATATAAAATATGTAAATATACTCAAAATTTTTGTCAAAAGAAGGACGGGCGGAGTTCTCTTCATTGAAAGTTCTTCCACTCAAACCCATTATTATATATGTACTATTAATACTGCTTCAGAATACCTTCTGTTTACTAGCACATACCTTTATCTATAGTATTTCAGGAACATTTTAAAAATCTTAAATCGGTATATATTAGTAACACTAAAATATTCATATTGTTTTTAAACTAATAATTTAAAATCTCAATCCTCGTTTATTATCCATTATATCAATTTTATGTTATGTCATTTATCTACAACAAAACAACGGCTAATATTTAACTACTACTTATGGTAATGTCTCGCTTGAATTAAAGATAATTATTAATGTAGATTAATGCAATCAAGTCTAATATCTATTTAATCAAAACATAAAAAAAACTTAAAACAAATTTAAACGCAGTGTGCAGGAGGTTCACATAAAATCATTACAATTCGGTTAGCTCCGGACTCCAAAAATTCTTGATCCTTGGAAACGCATCGCTGTAAAAAACTACTAGAGCCGTGCACAAGCGCAACCATCAGCTGATGCACATGCACGTTCATTATATACAATATAAATACAATAAATATACATAACATGCAGATAATGTCAAAGTTTTGTTTAACAGATAGTGGCAGACCATGTTACCCAAAATGAAGGGAAAAAGCTAAGTTAATAAAAGCCGGTTAGATGAAAAGAGAAATAATGCTAGAGATGGTTAGAGTATATTTGATCAAATATGATGGTTAGAGAGCAGGAGTTATAAAGTGAAATTTTAATAAGAAGCTATATGATATGTAAATGCAAGTTGGGATAAAACTTGGGGAATAATTCAATCATAACTTAATATTAATTATAATAAGGCATACCAAAGTGATGTAGCAAAAATCTACGAATTCATACGAATGATTTGGTTTTGTATTTAATATGTTGTAAAAGTTTTAAACTAGATTTTCAATGAAAACTTTAAAAAATAATAATAAATTAATTATATAGAAATCTAAAGTCATGTCTGATCTAAACTACATGCCCACGTGTCCATTACTGTTGAGCATGTGATGACGTTTAACCTCAACCAGAAATTTACACGTGTGATCTTAGTAAAGACATGACTTCCGAAATTAAACATCAACCACGTCATCGTTCTTATATGTAGTAATATTTATCATCAAATTAAACTTTTGTATATGTAATTATTGTAACTCATTTTTGTATTAAAGAAAACAAAAATCTATATTACTTCTGAAAAAAATTATAAATAAAAAAATGTATTTTTGTGTAACTAATTAAGGCGTTTATAAGCGACCAGGTTTGCGATTTACATGAATTAATCTAGATTTTGTTAAGAACAGATTGTAATTAATGATGAAGAAGGAGACATGATGAAATAAAGTAGTAAAACAAAGTCTTCGTGTCTCCTTCTTCATTACATTTAATATTTATTGATGGGATTGAGCGACCCGCACATTAGGCAGGAAGCAGGAACTCTACATGCTAGGTCATCATAACCACAAATTTATGATAATGTAAAAAATAGAGCTATTAGAAATAATTCAATTTCTATAAAAATATAAAACGTGAAGTTTTACTAAATATATACATATATGTAACACAATAATGTTAATTAAGCTTGATAATATTAAATTAATGTATATTATTTTGTATTTTTCTGCTGAAGATGAGCTTTGAGCTCGAAACCAGTCCAGAAAATAAAATAATTAATCATATCAAGAAGTACTATATACATTCTACTATATTCACCTTAATAAGACGGACTTATAACAACCCATTATACAATATGCTTAAATTAAGGAAATATTTGCATTTCGAATTGAAACTAAGCCTTATTTTCGCCAGTTAAAATTTCGAGTATTTTCGAATAATAAATTGTATCTATTTAATATTATCAATTTGGTTGTTATTGTGTTTATATTGCCGATATAATTTAAAGTGTTGAAAAAATCAATTGCCTCTACAGGTGTAAAGTTTACGATTATAGGGTTAATAATGAAAACTTTGTGGTCTGGCCATAATACAAACTTCCTTATGTTTAACTTGAGCAAATGTCTCTGGGCTAGTTAGCTTAACTGTTTAAGATGCAGATTTCTGACATCAGGAATAATTTAATATGCACATTTATTAATGTAATAACTCTAACTAAGAGAATAACTTAAGCATTCCCGGAGACAGAATATAACTTAGAAATACGCATGTTTTAACTTGCAGGTAGTTCTTGGCTGGAGGTATTGAATAATAGATTTAAATTAATATCTCCTTTTATTTAATGACATTAAAGTTATTTGTTATACAGGGTGATTCATTAAGGGTGGCCACTGGCCGTATCTCGGAAACCGTATATCCTAGAATTTGGGGAAAAAAATTCTAATGACATAATCGGCCAAAAGAAGATGCGTTAAAATATTTTTAAATGCGTAGCTTTCCGCTAAGTGGCGCATTTTATCATTTGCATAATTAATTTGCGTTTTTTGAAAAATATTACCGCATTAAGGCTATTGAAAATTATCAAAATTAGAAACTACTGTACTTGGTTTACAATTTTTGCTTAAGTCATTTTTTTCTATCACCTACAGTTAAGTGGTGGGGGAAGTATACTTTTGTTTACAGAAAATGGTCTGTAACTTCCGTATACCTTAACCGATTTTCACAAGCTTAGGCTCAATGGAAAGAGTATTAGAAGTTGATTACTAAAATAAATAACATTAACACATTTAATCTATGCGCTGGTAACTAGAGGGCGTTATGTAACACTTAACCCTATTTATGTATTTTTCTCAGAAATATCAAATGGAATGATATAACTCGAAGCAGCTTACAAAAAAGAAAATGAATTTACATATTGTTTCGTCAAAACCGCAAACTGATATCTGTTGTCATTCCAAAGATATTTATAGTTTTTAAATTTTCGTTGTTGTTTTTCGTTTTTTTCGAAGTGTTGGTTCACCCTGTAAGTTGTAAGTGAAAACATACTGCTACAGTTACATTTCAAAAAAATATCAAGTTATATCGAATGGCACAATATTTATTAACATAATTAATGAAAAAAAAAATACAAAAAACTAAAATTGATAACTGCACCTATTACTTAGTTATTTTAGGTACTTAAAATGTTTCCCATCATTTGCTATGCACAAATTCAGTCTTTCTATAGTGGAATTGACACTGGCCTCAATTTCAGCATCAGAAATACCTCTTACTGCTTGCCGAATCCTTTCTTCCATATCCTCACAAGTAGTTGAACGTGTTTTAAAAACCAAATCTTTAATTCTACCCCATGAAAAGAAATCTAAAACCATAAGATCTGGTGACCTTGCTGGCCATGGAAAAATACTTCCCCTTCCAATCCATTTATTTGAAAATACAATATCTAAATAATTTCGGACACCTGCGGCAAAATGTGCTGGGCAACCATCTTGTTGATACCACATGTCTAATCTGTTACGAATTGGAACGTCTTCTAGGAGGATGGGCAAATCGTTAGTTAAAAAATCTTTGGCCTGTTAATTTTTCTTCAAAGAAAATAGGTCCTATTATCTTCCTATTTAAAATACCACACCACACATTTATGCTCCAGCGATTTTGGTAATTGACGTTCCTCTACCAGTGTGGATTTGTTTCTGACCAGTAGTGACTGTTGTGCAAGTTAATTTTACCAGAGCTTGAAAATGTAGCCTCATCCGTCCATAATATTGCAGATAGAAATTGTTGATTATCATTTAACATTCCTTTTAACCAGTTGCAATAATCTAGTCGTCGATCAAAATCTATGTCTTTTAACTCTTGATGTAAAACAACACGGTAAGGATGCATTTTATGTTCTTTTAGTATTCTATTCACCAAAGAATAATTTAATTCTAGATATCTTGCAATTTCCCTAATACTTGCATGTGGTTCAGCGTTAACGTATGCCAAGACGTTAATAACATGTTCTTCATTTTGTCTTCTACGTACCCTATTTCTTACCGAAACAGGTTGAACATTGCCAGTTTTTCGTAATCGTTCTGCCAGTCTTTTAAAAACTTTTCTTGAATGACGCCGTCTTTCAGGAAATCGTAACCCATATTCTCTTTCAGCAATGCTTGCATTTTGTAGACTTTCAAAATACACTGCTAGCATATCATATGCTTCTTCATTTGAAAAATAAAGCATTATAATAAAGTGATTTTTCAAACGTTCAAATTAACTTTGACAGCAACAACAAATTATAAATAAACAATCACAAAACAGAAATGTCATTTCCAAAGGTGACTTGATTACTTTTACAACATCGCCCAGGAAAATAGTTTGACATACTCGTAATGTTACAGCTTATCCATATAAAACCATTGAAGAAATTTTAAGGAATCTAGGATAAAATTTCACTCTAGACGGACTGAATTTGTATAGGTACAGCAAATAAGGGGAAACATTTTGAGTTTCTAAAATAACTAGATAATGGGTGCTTTTAGAAATTTCAGCGTTTTGTAAATTTCTGTTATGGGTAATAAGTTTTATTATTTTCATTAATTATGCTAATAAATATTGTTGTCATTTGTTTTTACATGACATTTTTTCTAAAAGTAACTTTAGCCATATATTTTTATTTACACCTTACAGGGTGAACCAACACTTCGAAAACAACGAAAAACAACAACGAAAATTTAAAAAATCTAAATATCTTTGGAATGACAAGAGATATCAGTTTGCGGTTTTGGCGAAACAATGTGTAATTTCATTTTCTTTTTTGTAAGCTGCTTCGAGTTATATCATTCCATTTGATATTTCTGAGAAAAATACATAAATAGGGTTAAGTGTTACATAACGCCCTCTAGTTGCTAGCGCATAGATTAAATGTGTTAATGTTATTTATTTTTGTAATCAACTTCTAATACTCTTTCCATTGAGCCTAAGCTTGTGAAAATCGGTTAAGGTATACGGAAGTTACAGACCATTTTCTGTAAACAAAAGTATACTTCCCCCACCACTTAACTCTAGGTGATAGAAACAAATGACTGAAGCAAAAATTGTAAACCAAGTACAGTAGTTTCTAATTTTGATAATTTTCAATAGCCTTAATGCGGTAATATTTTGTAAAAAACGCAAATTAATTATGTAAATAATAAAATGCGCCACCTAGCGGAAAGCTAAGCATTTAAAAATATTTTTACGCATTTTCTTTTGGCCGATTATGTGATAAGAATTTTTTCCACCAAATTCTAGGTTATACGGTTTCCGAGATAAGGCCGGTGGCCACCCTTAATGAATCACCCTGTACAAACAAATGAAGTAATGAGTTAAAATTTTGGAACATTTTCCATATAGAAATGTTTGGGCATTAAAATCTCATTATATTCTTATATTCTCATTAATGAAACTTTTTATAAATTGGAATAAGGGGCAAAACATACTTCTAAATAGTAATCAAACGAAATTTCCCATTTAAGACCTACAGGAAACGCATATTATTTAGGCACGTGAAGGGTACAAAATCTTCCACTTTCTTAAGAGTAGACAAGGTGAATGAACTCATATTTTTAACCAAGTGTGTGTTGACTTATCATTAAATGATAACTTAAACAATTTTTTGATAATAAGGTACTGCGACAGTTCTGAATTAACATTATAGTCCCCGAAACAAGGTAGGGATTGAGATCATTAATTATCCTCCATGTTAATATACTTAAAACAAAATGGGATTTTCAAACGAAAAATTAAATTTAATCTCATTCCTCCGCATTTCGTTCACTTATTTATCTCTTATTCCTTCCTTTGAATTTTTTTATGTTCTTCTTTTTAAATTACTTAACATTATTTTCGAGAAAAATGCAGCAAAAATATTATGAAAGCTACAACATTTTTTATCATCTCTCATTTGATTGGTAATTTGGAATTTATCATAGATCTCGTTATAACCATCCTACTTATACTATTAGTAGTAATACTATTTGGCTCTCGACCACGTGGTCTTTCCACCGTGTTATTTGTGTATTTAATAGGGCTCACGAGTTCCATGTTCAATTCAAATCGAAAGATAAATTTTATTCACGGCATGCTTTCGTTTTAAGACGATCAAAGGGTCACTCAAAACCATTAAAAGATCATTCGATATTATTCAAGGTCACCTAATGATCATTTGAGGTCATTCGACAATCGTCCAAAATCATGTGATAGTCAATCAAGCCAAACGACATTTACATCATTAAAAAAAATAAATCATTCAAGATTATTTAGGAGCATTCAGTAAATATATGAAACATATTAGAATCATTCGAGTTAAGGTCATCCAACAACAATGCAAGATTGTATAAGATAATCCAACAATGAGTAAAAACCACTAGAAAAACATTCAAGGTCATCTAAATATCTCATGAATGATTTTCTCATTTACCTCGTGGTGAAACATTGTGGAATAATAGGTAATTAACCAAGTGTTTAATTAATTACCTATCATCTAAATATCATTAAAAAAACGTTTAATTATAAGTTAGGATCATACAGCGATAATTTATTGTGCCAAAATGACAGACGTCTCCCAAAAAGGCACAAACAGCATATTTGCTTCAATATATTCGAAATGAATGATTTAGAAGCTGTCAGCATGTCTTACTGGACAGTGGACGGATGTGGGTCTGAGTAGAAGAACATTGGTAATTAGTGAACTCCGCCCGTGATTCTTGCTGTCTAAATTTGTGTATGTGTTTCATTAATTTATTTATTCTTTTCTTAATGTAATAACAGCACGAATAACAAGGTATAAAGTTATAAACAAAAATAGTTCAGTTATCCAAAGCCCATTCAAAATTATTTGAGTTAATCCAACAGTCATTTAAGGTCATCCAACGACCATTCAAGATTACCCAAGGTAGTCTAACGACCATTTGGACATTCGAGGTCATCGGACAATCGACCAAAAGTCATTGATAGTTATTTATGTCTACCCAAGGGCATTTAATATGATCCAACAATAAATCAAGGCTAATCAAAGTCAATGAGGTTACAGATTTTGATCAATGTTCAAAATTATTCAAGATTATAAAATTAGCAATAAAATGGCAAAATTATTATCAAACGATCATTCAAAGTTATATATTCAAGGACTCATTTATTTTAATCCAATCATTTGTCGTTGAATGATCACACACACAACTTTTCCTATGGTCATCTTACGGTCATTCAAGGTTATTATAGATAGCCCATACATAATTAAAAATCATATATTGGTCATTTAACATTTTTAAGTCATCCAATGGGCTTAACAATTATTTAAGGATATCTAACGACCTCAAATAACTAAATGCCATCTAACGATTATTTAGTCATCTAAGATCATCAACTCCAAGAAGAAATTATGGATCTCAAAAAACAGATACATGTCAAGCAGGAAATAATCAACATTTGTTGTTGAATGATCACACACACAACTTCTCCTATGGTCATCTTACAGTCATTCAAGGTTATTATAGATAACCCATACATAATTAAAAATCATATATTGATCATTTAACATTTTTTAAGTCATCAAATGGTCATAAAAAATTATTTAAGGTCATTTAACGACCTCAAATAACTAAATGTCATCTAACGATTATTTGGTCATCTAAATCTAAGATGATGAAACTCCAAGAAAAATTATGGAACTCAAAAAACAGATACATGTCAAGCAAGAAATAATCCATGAATTTATTCCATAACCTCAATAACTAAAAAAATAGGATAAAGTCATTTTATGTCCCGATCAACAAACATCCAGGAAGAAAACTGCAAAAAAAAAACATGCAGAATTGTATTAAAGAACCCTATAAAACAATGAAAGTTTATACGACAACCCCGACATCTACTGGACCTTCAATAAATAACAAACAACACGCAGGGTGAGTCTCCCCGACAGGTGAAAGCAAAATAAGTAAGAGAAACCGCACGGAATATTAAACATTCGAAAAATTAAAATTTTCAAAAGCAACGCTGAAAAAAATACACTACAATCCTGCGCCCAAATCACTCGAAATTGAATATTTCTCTCCAGAAATAAAAAAGGAGTAACCGTTGATCAAGTTAAGTAATATATGGAAGATATACATTTTATAATTAAAGAACTCAAACCTAAATACTTGAAGGGTAACTATTCATCTTTTAAAATTGGTATCTCGAAAGAGTCGTAATTTTGGCCAAATAACACGTTTGTAAATAAGTTTTATAATAAGAGTAGAGGAAATAATAAAACTAATTTTCCACAGGTTCAGAAGAATATTCCGCCCATATAGTTTTGGTTTATTGTTGCTAAATATTAGATGCATTAATCATGAAAAATTTAGTCAAATTCACATAGACTACAATCATTTAAATCTTAATTTTATCAGCTTCGCTGAAACTTGGATTGATAATAGTAATATATCAACTGTAAAATGAAATAACATAGTTTTAATATCCTTTTTGGACAAGGACGTGGTGGAGAGTCACAATAAAGCATGTCTTATTTAGAAACTGTAGATCTCAATCTAGATTCCTACTCTATAAATAATGTTATTGATATTTGTGGTGTGTGGTGATTTCAATGTAAACTCAAAAAGGCCAACTGATGATTAGCAAAGATTAAAAGACATCTTATTTATGTACAATTTGTTTCAAGTAAATACTGAAGATACCAAATGCTCTGGTACCTCATCAACATTCGTCGATCACATTTACAGCAACTTACATTTGAAAAACACAATAACAAACTATAATGTCATGTTTTAGATCATAAATCATTTTATTAATGCACAATTTCACAGTATATTTACTTAATAAATTTAAAAATACGAAAACATTTCGTGAATCTACAACAGTGAGTCTTTCTAAGATTAATTAATTTGTTTTGTAGTCTTAGAAAGACTCGCTGTTGTAGATTCACGAAATGTTTTCGTATTTTTAAATTTATTAAGCTATTTGTTATACAAACAAATGAAGTAATGAGTTTAAATTTTGGAACATTTTCCATATAGAAAGGTTTGGGCATACAAATCATATAGATAATGTATGTCTATAATTGATTCCTAAGAATATTTCTGTAAGATTTATATTCTCATTAATGAAACTTTTTATAAATTGGAATAAGAGGCAAAATATACTACTAAATAGTAATCAAACGAAATTTCCCATTTAAGACCTATAGGAAACGCATTCAATTTAGGCACATGAAGGGTACAAAATTGAAGTATGATGATCTTCTACTTTCTTAAGAGGAGGCAATGTGAATGGACTCATACTTTTAATCAAGTATGCGTTGACTTACCATTGAATGATAACTCTCAGTTGACAATTTATAAGGCCATGCATTTTCGATTTAACTTAAACCATTTTTTTGATAATACGGTACTACGACAGTTCTGGCTCCGTTTATATTTTAAAAGTGTTCATTAATTATCCTCCATGTTAATAAATTTAAAACAAAATGGGAACGAAACATTAAATTTAGTCACATTCTTCCACATTTCGTTCACTTATTTATCTCTTATTCTTTCCTTTGAATTTCTACATGTTCGTCTTATTTTTAAGTTACTTAACATTATTTTCAAGAAAAGTGCAGCAAAAATATTATGAAGGCCACATCATTTTTTTAATCAAATAAGAGATAATCTTTAGTTGTTAACAAAATTCATAGGGGTAATGTAATGTAATAATATAATGGCTATCTACAGTCGTTTTTACTCTGATGGTAATTTGCTCAATATTACACTAATAAGTAATAATCAAGCTCCCTGTGCATCATGTAATGATGACATAGTATCATCTACATGTATATAGATAAGTGTAAAATATGTGTCTATAAGTTCCATGAATATTGCTTCAAGTCTGAAGATAAATTAGGATTTACAGCATGCTTTCATTTTCATTGCGAAAAACAAGGAATTCGACGAATTACTCTGCAACTGGTGATGAAACTTCAAGAAGAAATTATGCATCTCAAAAAAACAGGTACATGTCAATGTCAAGCAGCAAATAATCCATGAATTTATCCCATAACAACAATAACCAAATAAAACAGAATATGCAAATGTCGTCTCGAGTCCCTATCAACAAATATCCAGGAAGAAAACTGAAAACGAAATCATGAAGAATTGTATTAAAGAACCCTGCAAAACAATGGAAGCTCATACGGCAACCCCGACATCTACTGGACCTTTAATAAATAACAAACACTCAGAGTCTGCCCAACAGGTGGAAGCAAAAGAAGTGTAAGTGAAACCGCACTAAATATTGGAGATTCAAAGAATGAAGAATGGCCACAAAATGCAGACGTCTCGTTCATTTTAAAGGTAACGCTAAAGAAAATACACTACAAGCCTGCGCCCAGATCGCTCAAAATTGGATATTTTTCTCCAGAATTAAGAAAGGAGTAACCGTTGATCAAGTTAAGCAATATATGGAAGATAAATGTCAAACACACAAACACAATAGTTTTACAAGATATTTTATAATTGAAGAACTTAAACCCAAATACCCAGAGGGTTTCAAAATTGGTATCCCGAAATAGTTATCGGACTTCATTTTTCGTCCGAAATTTTGGACAAAGAATACTTTTGTAAGTAAGTTTTATAATAAGAGTAGAGCAATTAATAAATCTAATTTTCAGAACAATATTAGACAAATGACAAATTTCGTCAAAATCAAATAGATTACGATCATTTAAATGTTAATTTTATCTGCTTCATTGAAACTAAAATTGATAGCAGTAATATATCCAGTGTAAAATTAAATAACCTTGTTTTAGGATCCAAATAGTCGAAGTATGGCATAAGTCTTATTTAGAAACTGTAGATCTCAATCTAGATTGCTACTATATAATATTATAGAAGTTAGTCGCCTGACCTGGATACCGAATAACAGCAACAGTGAAGATATGTAAGACATTCCATTATGTACAAACAAGGGAGCGTTAGTACTTTTAACTTAACGAAGTATTCTCTACAATCCTCAATATAAAATGAAATCACAATTTATATGAAATTCCGGTAAAAAATTGATTATATAGAGTGTTCCTATTTTACAGCTTCACTAAATTCAGGGCTTTTTATATCTATTTGGTGTAATTTCGTAAAAAATGTTAAATCGGTTAAAATCACTCTACGTAAAGAAATATTAATTTTATAGATACTGGAAAATATTTAGTAGGAGTTTTTATCGATCCTAGCCGCGCATTTAACTTTCTAAATTTTGATACGCAATAAGCTTCATAACTATGGTATTAGAGGTAAGGCAAATGAGTTTTTTAGATCATACTTAAGGAACAGAAAACAACATGTAAAAACTAATCATAGTACGGAAACAACTCTAAACACATATATGCCATTTGCAGAAATTATTGATATAGGGTACCTCAAGAATCAATGTTAGGGCCACTATTGTTCATACTTATTACAAATGACATAGTCGGTAATATTCCAAAACCTATATACATGTATGCTAATGATACATCTACTATAATAAGTGATTACTCAAACTCTGGTATAGACAATATTTCAAAACAAGTATTGAGCAAATTATTAAAATGGTTTCATAGTAATCAAATAGTTATAAACAAAACAAGAACAGTATATACACGATTTTAACGTACATTCAATCATTTTTAGTTCATTTTACAGAAAGAAATACGTTCAAACTAGTGTTGCTTTGATAGCCTTTCTATTTTGTAACACGTAAATTACTTATGTATACGATTTCATTCCAAAAACATTTAAAACTCAATAAAACTTGTAATATCTGTGGCAAAACCTACAAAATTTCTTGGCGTAACCATAGATGAAAATTAAGATGGGTCTATCCATTGTTCAAATCTAACAACATTTTGAACAATTTAAAATGTTTTACTACGCCGTGTTAGAAACACGAATGAGATATAGGTTATTGCTTCTGAGGTACCTCTTCTTCGTGTAAGTCAGTATTTATTTCACAGAAGGGTATTTTGAAGTATTCAAGTACTCTGCAACTGGTGATGAAACTCCAAGAAGAAAAATTGGTATAGATTGCATGAAATCCTATCGGTCGTACTTCGAAATGCTAGGAATATTAACCTTGCATTCTCTAATTACATCTAATTATTATATGATAATTAGAAAAAATATGAGAACATTTCGTAAATCTACAACAAATAACTCATTTGTTGTAGATTTACAAATGTTTTCGTGTTTTTTCTAATTATGAGTTAATTTTCTACAACGTTAAGTACTTTAATAGATTTTGATTATTATTATATGAACTAAGTCTCTATATTTTTAAGAATAAGTTGGAATTTGCCATTGCGGGACAATTCCACAACCAAAAATACTTAAAATATATTTATACCTCTATACTTATAGACTAAACGTTTGAAAATATTCACCGTCTATACTGGGTGTGATGTTCGACCAACTACCAAGTAAAATAAAATCGGAGTTATCTTCGCCAGTGTATAAAAATGTTGTTCTCATTTTTAAGAGAAAAATCTTATTATGACATTAACGTTTTCTTCAAATAAACTCTTACTAATAAGCTATACTAATAAACACATGTATGAAGCGTCTCATATGTATTCACTGTAAGTCGTGGATAATAAATAAATAAATAACCGTCATAAATTCCCGATTTAGCTTGAACAATGAAATTTTGTAGGTGCAGCATCAGTTCCAGATTAATATTGTGGTGACTCCTCGTCCCCAAAAATATTATAGTCCTCGATGCAAGGTAAGAAATAAGATCGGCTCCGTCTATATTTCAATAGTGTTCATTTATTATCTTGTTGGTTTGTATCTTTGAAACTTGATGCGGGTTTCAGTTTAATCTTATTATTCCTCATTCCTTAAAATTACTTAACATTATATTCGCATACTTCTAAAACTAAAGTCTTTTTATCCCCTCATTTATAAAAACTAATCTCTACAGATCACCCACATAATTTTCTCATTCTTCTATGGTTCTTCATTTATTTTATCAGGCCATGTTAGAGTCGAAGGTCACAATCTTAAGAGAATGTGCATTTGAGTTTAGTAGACCTATTTGGCTGCTGTTCAATATGTCTCTAAAACAGGGGACATTTCCTTCTGCCTGGAAGACTGCTCTAATAACACCGATTTTTAAAAACGGATGCAGAAATATTGTTACAAACTACCGTCCAATTTCTATTCTTTCGTACATTGCGAAACTATTTGAACGTTTTGTAACTGAATACTTATCGAGATCCTTAGGTATTTTACTTCATGAAAACCAACATGGTTTCCGAGCAGGGTGCTCTACGACTACCAACTTATTGGTATATGGTCAATACGTGACTGACGCCTTAGAGAAAGGCGACATTGTCGATTCGATTTATACTGACTTCTCCAAGGCGTTTGACACCGTTGACCACGAAATTTTAATTTTGAAACTGACTCGTATGGGCATCGGCGGTGTCCTGTTGAGCTGGATCCAGTCTTACCTAACTTATAGGTCTCAAGCTGTACGCATTCGTAGCACAAAATCTGAATTAATCCAGGTTACATCCGGTGTCCCTCAAGGCTCCCATTTAGGTCCATTATTATTCAACATATTTATTAACGATGTTGCAGATTGCTTTAAACATTGTCAGTTTCTTTTGTACGCCGATGATATCAAGATCTACTCGGTTATTAATAATGTAGTGACTCCTGGACATGTACAGGATGACCTTGATAGGTTTGCCGACTGGTGTCGGCTTAACAAGATGCGGTTAAATATTGATAAGTGTCACGTAATTACTTTCTCGAAAAGGGTTTCCACCCCTTGTAGCAGATACCATCTGGACGGGGTGCAGTTGGAAAGGGTTAACCAAGTTAAAGACCTGGGTGTTATTTTGGACTGCAGCTGGAGTTTCTCAGCTCATCTGGCTAAGATAGCCTCCAAAGCAAATCAGTTGGTTGGTTTCATTAGAAGGCATAGCAACCAATTTAAAGAAATTGATACCCTTATATGCCTTTACAAATCCCTAGTTCGTCCTCACTTGGAGTACTGTGTAATTATATGGTGTCCTTATAAAGCCAAGGATATCTATCTACTAGAGCGAGTACAGAAACGTTTTATTAGGCATTTAAGTTTTAAATTTAATCTGACTGGTTCCTACGATACAATTTTATGTAATGTCGGTTTAAGTCCGTTGGAGTTTCGGAGGCGTTACTTTGACATTACATTTGGTTATCAGATCATTAATGGACTTTTGAACTGTCCAAAACTAACTGAATTGCTTAGTATTCATGTTCCTAGTAGAGTCACCCGAGTTAAACGCGTGTTTCATGTACCCTTAACTCGAACGGACTATGGCAAGAATTTTGGTATGTCCAGGGTAGCAATTAATTGTAATAACTGTGACTTTGACTTTTTCCGCGGGACCTTAAATGCGTTGCGTTTATTTATTAGGAATCATTGAAAGCTTTAGTGGTTTTTATTATTGGTTGTTTTAGTTTTATTTAATAATTTCATTTTATATATCATTTTTAATATGTCCTCTAATTATTATGTTGTTTTTAGTTTAGTATTTAAATTTTAACATGTAAGTATTTATTGTATGCCGCTTTTATCTGAATTTGTATGTATATTGTATTGCTATTTTTCTAATATTATGTATGTACTATGGTATTTACCGTCAATAAACAAAACAAACAACAAAAACAATCGAAATCCTGCATAATAGCCATTGCTTATTTATAGATCAAGCTCCACCCTGCTGGAAACATCCATTCTCAAGCCTTAAATCACACGCAAGATCTTTCTTCATGTAACTCATACTCAGATAAAATTTTTGTTGCATTAAACTGGTCAACAGTTACAGCAAGAAGTTTTCTAAACTAATTAAAATCAATAAAGTCAAAATACATCTATAATGATTTTTTAGAATTTCGTCAACTTATGCAAATGATTCTGAAACTACTAATACTTTAGGTGGTTTATACGCCTAGAGCAAAACAACTTACCAAAAAACGTTATCTAAACGAGTAGAGCATTTAGATTTGTAATTATTAACGAATAAAACTATCTGAATAGAAAGACTTATCCAGAACTATCGCAAATATAGTAAAACTAAAAAAGATTTTCATTGTGTTGTATATGTGCTTAAAATTCTAGGAAAACTAAAACTCTAAATACCCTGAGGTTACAAAAAGAACTACGCTACTCTAATAAAATAGAATGAAACCGGTACGTAACGGTTTTTGATAGGGAAAAATTAATTCAATATAAATTTTTTGTAATTAGATTTAAAAAAAGAAATGAGGCGAAAGATTCCGTAATTACCTTGATTTTTTTAAGCAGTACCCAAAAGAACATCTTTAGAAAGAAATATTGGATTTCCAAAATTCATATCAAACTTGATTTAAAGCTTTTTACATGTTTAAATTAAGCTCTCTCTCTAGAGATGACATTATATTAATTGGATTAATTAGTTTCCAAAAAAGGAAATTAAACAACAGATATATCCGTGACTATCTACATTTGATTTAAAGTTTTAAGCAGTGATAAATATTAATGATTGGAAAAATATGGGTTTTCCAAATTCATATCAAGAGTTATTTAAAGTTTTGGCTCTATATAGAGCTGTATCTTTGTCTTAAGATTTAAATATTTCCGTAAACTATTTATCTTGAGTAAAATAAAAAAATATATTAATATTTTTAGTGGTTCAATTCCATAAATCCGTTTTAGCGTTAAGTGATATGCAATTACGAAGGATTATGTAAATCTACAACACTTTAGCCGATAAAAGTAAGAATTGTGTAATTTGTCCTGGTTCTGATGCTTTACAACATTTATACTAGAGACATAAAAAATTTGGATCCTGTATTGATCGCCCAAACGCTGATGACATGGCTCACTATTGTTTATCTAGATTTAATACAAATGTTAATATAATAGTTCCGTGCATTTGAACAGACATCAAAAAAGGCAGATCGGAGGAGGGTTCCTTCCAAATAAAAACGACATTAAATCATTTTTGAACATCTTAGCTGGTCAAAAACCTACTCATATTAGATCCAAAAGGTCAAAGCTTCGTTGATTAAACTGTACCAGTGATCAATTGTATCTATCAAAAATAGTATAACGATATTTACAATGATTACCCAGTCGCAGTTAACATATTCTCCAATTTAGAGCTACGGTATAAACTCTTCCAAATTGCGAGACTTCTTCAACAAAATTGATCAAAATGTTGGTGTTCAATTAGATCCTATTAATCTTTGAGCCATCCCAATTTGACGAGAACATCGCAAAAACGACTAGATCCCTAAGTAGTTGACTGAATGGTTTTAGTCTGTAGAAGTAAATAGGAAATTTCAGATTACAAATATTAGAAGTTTAATAAGGAATAAAAGAGAATTATTTACGTTGTTTGGGTGTTAGGTAATACACGTTTAGTACATTTATTGGTTACCTAAAAATATTATTTGGTTCCATACAAAAAATATATAATTATTAAATTACCTCAGAAGCAATATTGTTGTCAATTGATCAAATATAGTGCAATGATCGATTTCATAAGTGCAATATTATGTTGAAATATTTCAAAAGCTGTTTCGTCATATGACTCTATTTTAATATAACGGTGAATAAATAAAATGTGAGTGTAATGGTGCAATCCAGCCAATACATTTCATCAAATTATTGTTTCCCTGTAAACATCAGCTACGGACCGGTTTCGACTAATTAGGTTCTCGTCAGCGCAGTATAATTAAAAACGGGGAAACAGAATGTTACTGCGGAGTTATAATACACCAGTTTTTAACTACAGTTGACACTAATAAAGTGCATTTGCCAGACTACCAATGTAATTATAGTGATAAGTTCTTTCATTAATGAGCAACCAATCAGATTCGTCCATTTTTGATAAACGCCGCATGCTACTGAAACTTAAGGCGGCAATGTCACCGTGAACTGATAAGCTCCTTAGGGAAATTATCGATAATCTCCCGGCTGTCAAGTTGACATTTATACCATATTCGCAGTTGCTAAAAAATACAATCGATCTGTCAATGTATAATCAGGTCCGTCTGAATCACGCCTTGGTATAGAATGTGATGAAGCAATTAGTTAATAGAAAAACGACACTAGAAACACGGTTCAAAGTGAATACTTACGGAGGCCGTTCGAGCACTTTTGTGAGGTTAGGAAATACGAATTAAATCATAACCGCAAAATTATGACAAAAGACGGAGCGATACGCCAGTGGTACCAACTTACACGCTTAATCATTGTTATTTATTATTATTTGTATAAATAATAAATAACTTTTAATATTTTGTAAGTTATTCAAGAACTTATCTTACCGAATGCCCCTCGGGCAATGATACATACACGATAATTTTGACTAGTTCCCTCAAGTGTGTTGCTTTAAGCAACACACTTTCGGGTAGTCAAAATTATCCCTATATAGGGAAAGTAAAAAAACAATTACTTGAGCTAATTATTGCATTTATTGCAGTCCCGGGTGGCGTTGGAATCAAAAACGTAGGTCAATTCTTTCATGTGCCAAATAAATGAACTGACATGTTAATTGTCAAACATAACCTAAATGTGCATTAAAAATGTCAGTTCATTTATTTGCAACATGTAAGAATCGACCTACGTTTTTTATTCCAACGCCACCCGGGACTGCAATAATTGTTGGACACCCGTTAGTATAGTTCAAAGGATATAAATGTACTGATAAATAAAATATACTACTAGTAATATCCACCCCAATAAAATATAAACGATAATCATTCTGGACCGAATCCAAGAATCCATCACAAATCTATCTCCTCGCCCATTTATGAAATAGACACCCGCGATTACCACCCCTTTAGGAGTAATCTCTCGCATAAAGGCCCGACACATCGCCAATGATTACAGTTTTTTTTTTTGATCGCGAGATGAATTAAGTTACATGAGGCGGAAGAGATCGCGCCCTTTCCGCCCCATTAATTCGCGCCTCGAATTCCCCGGAAGGCGGGCGGTAATTTCGCGAAAGGGCGGCAATCTCGCATGTTAATTGAGAGGAGGATTTGGGGGGAAAGGTGGAATCTTAAAAGGTAAAGTGACGCGGAGAGTGCTAATTTCGTTAGAATTGACGGAAACGGTTAACACGATTTATGTGCGAAATATCGACGCGGGCAGAGGAGAAGGGGGGGGAGGAAGGTGAGATAAATGCGTTCTTGATTGGGGGTATTCGCGGTGTAAATTGGATTATTGCGAAATCTTTTAAGAGTCGAGACTCGAGTGATTCGATTTTCCTTTTCAGGATATAAATTTTATACAACGTCCCAATAATTTTTATCTTCAAGAAATAAATCAAAGTGTATACTTTAAGACGCCAATTACAACAATGCCTATTGTTTATGTAGGTGGTAAATTATATAATTTTAACTTAAATTTATTTTCCTGACTATCATTTTCAAAGGAATTTCAAATTTTAACTGTTAAAAAATGATCATGTAACAATATTATATATTGGAGTTAATTGTGGGAAAGTACTGATAATAAAGTTGAGTGGTAAATTAATGACATAAGCACAAACAATAACAAATAATAAAAAGTGAAAATGTAGGATAATAGAAATACTTTTGCAGAAAGACCATGGGTCGATAGCCGTAATAAAAATCAATTACGATTATATTGTACATAACGAATGTATTCAATAATAAATAAAGATGTTTGTCTGTCTAGAAATACTAGGGGCTGAAAGACCACCGGTCGATAGACGTTGAGCAGAAAAACTAAACCAATGTCTTATATCAGAATTTATTTTTCCATTAAATCTATTATATTTTATTTGTTTCTGTAAATATAGACGTTTGGTAGTAGAAATACTAAATTGGCATCTATAGATGTACGTATAACCAAATACCCTAATAATTTTCTGTAAAACTTATACTATATTCTTATGACATATATTTTCGTCTCTTTACGCATTTTATTTTATAATGTGATTAAAATTAAATGAACAAACACAGAAATATTATCTGCCCTATTTCCTGGAATTAATTTAGAGAAAATTACGTCGCAATAAAAATGAAATGTAAATGTTAAAGTTTTGAGGACGTTAAATTATTATTACATTCCAGGGGGTTCGCCATAAATATTTAATAGGCTTATAGGCTCACTTCGTGTACGGATTCGTGTTATTGTATCTAGGTTACCGGCTGATCGATGCCCCGAAAATTCAGTTCAGTATCCAATGTTTGTATCGTACCGTTGTTGATAAGAGTTTGCTTGGTGTGTAAAATGATAAGAATGCACGCATACAATTCATTAGCAAGCGTTTTATTTTTGTCAAACGGGAACTTTGTAAAAATATTACATACGTAAAATTTTTACTAGAATGTACGTAAACAGTGACAGATTTTACAGTTATTTTTATTTGCTGAAACGTAACTGTACACGCTAAAAATTCGCAATATTACTCGAAGCAAACACGTAAATGGCCCATACATTTTGCCACCTACGCTCAAAATAACAGAAATACGAAGGACAAGTTTTGGAGACGTATTTTGTATAAATTCGTCACGTATTTAATAATTTCATGTTTTAAAGTATGTCATTTTATGTTACATTAAAGTTTTATTGGCACATTTATTTTTACTTTATTTGAAAATTATCTATTAGCTGTATTGTTTTAAATATACATTCGGTTTGTAATCATAAATTAATAGAACTATTTTTTTGTTTAATTAATGATTCATTGTTTCTTTCCAGTTTCAATAGTTTTGACTGAAAATTACATATCGTTTCGATTTACAGGACTAAATCAGATACATTATTTATATATATACAGGGTGATTCATTAAGGGTGGCCACCGACCTTATCTCGGAAACCGTATATCCTAGAATTGGGGGGAAAAAATTTCTATCACATAATCGGTCAAAAGAAAATGCATAAAAAACATTTTTAAATGCTTAGCTTTCCGCTAGGTGGCGCATTTTATCATTTACATAATTAATTTGCGTTTTTTTCAAAATATTACCGCATTAAGGCTATTGAAAATGATCAAAATTAGAAACTACTATACTTGGTTTACAATTTTTGCTTAAGTCATTTTTTTCTATCACCTACAGTTAAGTGGTGGGGGAAGTATACTTTTGTTTACAGAAAATGGTCTGTAACTTCCGTATACCTTAACCGATTTTCACAAGGTTAGGCTCAATGGAAAGAGTATTAAAAGTTGATTACAAAAATAAATAACATTAACACATTTAATCTATGCGCTGGCAACTAGAGGGCGTTATGTAACACTTAACCCTATTTATGTATTTTTCTCAGAAATATCAAGTGGAATGATATAACTCGAAGCAGCTTACAAAAAAGAAAATGAAATTACATATTGTTTCGTCAAAACCGCAAACTGATATCTCTTGTCATTCCAAAGATATTTAGATTTTTTAAATTTTCGTTTTTTTCGAAGTGTTGGTTCACCCTGTAAGGTGTAAATGAAAATCTATGGCTAAAGTTACTTTTAGAAAAAATGTCATGTAAAAACAAATGAAAACAATATTTATTAGCATAATTAATGAAAAATAATAAAACTTATTACCCATAACAGAAATTTACAAAACGCTGAATTTTCTAAAAGCACCCATTATCTAGTTATTTTAGAAACTCAAAATGTTTCCCCTTATTTGCTGTACCTACATAAATTCAGTCCTTGTAGAGTGAAATTTTATCCTAGATTCCTTAAATTCTTCAATGGTTTTATATGGATAAGCTGTAACATTACGAGTATGTCAAACTATTTTCCTGGGCGATGTTGTAAAAATAATCAAGTCACCTTTGGAAATGACATTTCTGTTTTGTGATTGTTTATTTATAATTTGTTGTTGCTGTCAAAGTTAATTTGAACGTTTGAAAAATCACTTTATTATAATGCTTTATTTTTCAATGATATGCTAGCAGTGTATTTTGAAAGTCTACAAAATGCAGTCATTGCTGAAAGAGTATATGGGTTACGATTTCCTGAAAGACGGCGTCATTCAAGAAAAGTTTTTAAAAGACTGGCAGAACAATTACGAAAAACTGGCAATGTTCAACCTGTTTCGGTAAGAAATAGGGTACGTAGAAGACAAAATGAAGAAAATGTTATTAACGTCTTGGCATACGTTAACGCTGAACCACGTGCAAGTATTAGGGAAATTGCAAGAGATCTAGAATTAAATTATTCTTTGGTGAATAGAATACTAAAAGAACATAAAATGCATCCTTACCATGTTGTTTTACATCAAGAGTTAAAAGACATAGATTTTGATCGACGACTAGATTATTGCAACTGGTTAAAATGAATGTTAAATGATAATCAACAATTTCTATCTGCAATATTATGGATGGATGAGGCTACATTTTCAAGCTCTGGTAAAATTAACTTGCACAACAGTCACTACTGGTCAGAAACAAATCCACACTGGCAGAGGGAAGTCAATTACCAAAATCGCTGGAGCATAAATGTGTGGTGTGGTATTTTAAATAGGAAGATAATAGGACCTTTTTTTGAAGAAAAATTAACAGGCCAAAGGTACTTAGATTTTTTAACTAACGATTTGCCCATCCTCCTAGAAAACGTTCCAATTCGTAACAGATTAGACATGTGGTATCAACAAGATGGTTACCCAGCACATTTTGCCGCAGGTGTCCAAAATTATTTAGATATTGTATTTTTATTTTTTCAAATAAATGGATTAGAAGGGGAAGTATTTTTCCTTGGCCAGCAAGGTCACCAGATCTTACGGTTTTAGATTTCTTTTTATGGGGTAGAATTAAAGATTTGGTTTTTAAAACACGTCCAACTACACGTGAGGATATGAAAGAAAGGATTCGGCAAGCAGTAAGAGGTGTTTCTGGTGCTGAAATTGAGGCCAGTGTCAATTCCACTATAGAAAGACTGAATTTGTGCATAGCAAATGATGGGAAACATTTTGAGTACCTAAAATAACTAAGTAATAGGTGCAGTTATCAATTTTAGTTTTTTGTATTTTTTTTTTCATTCATTATGTTAATAAATATTGTGCCATTCGATTTAACGTGATATTTTTTTGAAATGTAACTGTAGCAGTATGTTTTCACTTACAACTTACAGGGTGAACCAACACTTCGAAAAAAACGAAAAACAACAACGAAAATTTAAAAAATCTAAATATCTTTGGAATGACAAGAGATATCAGTTAGCGGTTTTGACGAAACAATATGTAATTTCATTTTCTTTTTTGTAAGCTGCTTCGAGTTATATCATTCCATTTGATATTTCTGAGAAAAATACATAAATAGGGTTAAGTGTTACATAACGCCCTCTAGTTGCCAGCGCATAGATTAAATGTGTGAATGTTATATTTTTGTAATCAACTTCTAATACTCTTTCCATTGAGCCTAAGCTTGTGAAAATTGGTTAAGGTATACGGAAGTTACACACCATTTTCTGTAAACAAAAGTATACTTCCCCCACCACTTAACTGTAGGTGATAGAAAAAAAAACTTAAGCATCCAGTTTATGGTTATTCATCGCGTGGGAGGTCTGTTTCTCTTGTCGGCTCTCTGGTCTGTTATGCGTGCCACATGTCCAGTCCAGTTCCACTTTAGCTTGGCCACCTGACATATAACATCCGTGACTCCTGTTCTCGCTCGTGTAGTCCTCATTTCTGACGTGGTTACGAAGTGACACACCGATGCACTGATTAAAAACTTTTCGTTTTAGACAAAATGGGAGATCACTTTTAAAGACATCTTCCATATGCAACCCAAGCGAGCGTAATTCTCCTCTGTAATTCGCATGTTTGGTTGTCTCTCGAGATTCGTATTTCATGACCAAGATATATGTACTTATCTACCAGCTCCACCTCACAGTCACCAGAGTAATATTTCCACTAGGGACCAGATTTGTCATAAATTTTGTTTTTGATGTATTAACCTTTAGCCCAACCTGGGCACATACTTCCTAAAGATCTTCCAGCATTTTCTTGATATCTTGTAGTTTGTCGGACAGCAAAACTATATCATCCGCGAAACGCAGATTTGTTAGGTTTACACCATCTATATTTAAACCCTTTCCTCTCCATTCGAGCATCCCGAAGACGGATTCCAGAACAGTGATAAACAGTTTGGGTGACATGACTCTGTCGTACTCCTCTGCCGATTCTTATGGGGTTGTTGTTATCATGCAGCTCTACCATCATGATAGCATTTTTATATATGTTATATATTAGTTTAGTGTAGCGGTAGTCAAAACGTCATTTTTGTAAGGAGTCCAAGACTACATTCAGCTCAACGATGTCAAAGGCCTTGTGGAAGTTTTGAAGATGGTCATTGGTTCCAAAACATTTGCGGAACCCGCCCTGTTCCATTGGTTGATAAAAATCTAATTTGTTTTAGAATCGTGTGGTAATAATTCTCGTGAAGAGTTTATAAAGGTGACTAAGAAAGCTTATTGGTCGATAGTTTTCCAGTGCGGCTGTATCTCCCTTCTTATGAATCAAGATCACGATGGCATTGTACCACTTGTCTGGTATGGTGCTTTTAAAAAGACAGAGATTAAAAAGTTTTGCTATTTTCTTTAGTAAACAGTTACCACCTATCTTAATTGCATCAACAACCACGCAGTCCTCTCAAGGGGCCTTATTGTTTTTTGTTTTCCTCAGTGCTAGGTTTATTTCGTCCAGAGTAACATCAGGCAGTGATTCTGACCCTTGATTAACAATACCTTTTTTACTAGTCAATATCTCTGGTTCTGTTTCTGAGTCTGAATTTACTTCATTGTGGCTTTTATATTATAGGTAGTAAAAGTCCTCAACTTTTAGAATACCACCCCAGTTTGCATACTTACAAAGTTCAATTAACACAAGAACTGAAACCTAATAACTATAAATAACGAAGAGTTCGTAACATGGACTATTAAACATCGATTAGAGCATATCGATTATAATTATTTGATGAAGTACATTTTACCTTAATGGCTTTGTTAGTATTCAAAAGTGGCGCATTTTGAGGTTCAGAGAATCCGCATATGACAAATTCATTTTCAACATGTCACTGTTTAATGGACATCATTGGACCATACTTTTTCGAAAATAAAATAGGTCATGCAGTGAATGTTACTGGCGACGTGGTAGCACAGTTCTTTCTGCTTAAATTTGTGTCACGTACTATAGAGCCCGTGTAACAATTCAATTACTTTGCTCCAAACAATATATAGGCCAAACTATTAAACAAAAAACCGGATTTATCCAACTCACCCCTACTAAAAAATTCCATCCCTGTAACTGCTCCTCACCCACACCACCTGCTGCAGTGATATCGCTCCCAATAACATCATGTAAAAGGATAATGAAACGTGTCACATAAAAAGAACTCTAGTGAGAAGTGATTTATTGGTGTAGGTAATGAATTGACCAACGTTAAATCCTGATCTAAATCCTATTTAATAAGCGTAAGATTATTTTGATCGGTGCAGTTGTATTCACTAGAAACAATCCAGAAAGCTCACAGTAGGAGTGATCGAGGACCTTTGTAAACTATTGCTGATAGTAAACAGGTGACAAGAAGTTATGCGTGTCAGTAAATAACATACTTGTTATTAAACCTTGCCAATACTCAGAAAATTCGACTTACATTTTCAGTTCACATTTAAGGAACTTTTTGACTTACTACTCTACCGATATATTTTTATCATTTTGCCACTAAAATGTCCTTTTTCTTTTTATCAGAATTGCACTCGCTAAGTGTGAAAATTTACCAAAATTTACAACACGTTACAATGCACCAAAATCGTTCAATTTTACTTGGAGAACTAACATTCAATTGTAAGAACGCAGCGAGCATATCGTCGTCATTTTAACGTTAGAGATGCGCTCACAGGAGGTAATAATTCGTCGCTTAATGGATCGATTTGAGCAACAAGGTCCAGTAGGCGGGTGACCTTCCACGTACCGGGAGACCACGAACAGCTAGGACAGAATAAAATGTGGATCTTGTGAAGGATAGTATCGAAGAAGACCCAAAAACGTCCAACTACTCAACATCAGTCGAACCTCACTACACCGAATTTTACACGGTTTACATCTTTATACGTACAAGATTCAAATGGTTGAGGAATTAAAATCTGTACAAACTATGCACTCAGACTTTAACAATTCGTAAGAGAGGAAAACAACTTTATGGATCGTCTAATTATGTCCGAGGAAGCTCATTTCCACCTAAATGGTATGGTTAATAAGCAAAAGTGCAGGTTCTGGGCCACTGAAAATCCTAGAGTGGTATCCCAGCATGAATTACACTTCGTTCAATGCACAGTTTGGTATGGAATAACATCACGAGACATAATCGGACGGGTTTTTTTTGTGAATGACAATGGTAAAGAAGTTACCTCAAACGGAGAATGATATAGGGCCATGCTTCAGAATGTTGTGAGACCTGCAGTGGAACGTAGGTTAGGAATGTCATTTCAGCAAGATGGCGCAACCTGCCATAAATTGAAAGTTGAAAGGGCCGCTTTTTTCGACCGAATAATCTCGAGATGTGCCGTGAATTATCCGCCACGATCTCCAGATTTTTTATGGAAAATTTTTTCGCAAATAAACCTAGGACAATTCCACAACTCGAGGAAAATATTCGTGCCGAAATTAGGGCAATATAGCCAAGATGTTAAGAGTTATAATGAACCATGTAGTCTCGAAAGAGCTCATTTGTGCGAAGTGGAAATTGGGAGACATTAAAAAGATGTTATATTTCGTACTTAGTATAAAAAAGTTCTAAGATGTGCTTTTTCTTTTATGCTTTGAAATAATACCAAAAATTAAAAACCATACATTAACAACCGTACTAATAGTCAGAGATTAATTCTCGGATTGTAGAATCCTAGATTCATTGTGAGATTTAGTAACTTTTTTTAGTAACATTTGAATATCACTGGTTTTACGCTGGTGTCACGGAATAGCTGACGTGATTGTCAGTAAAGAAGAACGTCAAATGTTTGTTTGCAAAGTTAGTTTGTGTGATAAGGGACAAGGAATAAGCATTGTTTTTATTTAATCAAGATTAAAGTAAGTACAGTCTATAATTATTTTCAATAAAAATTGTAGAATTATTTTCATTTAATGTTTTTGCAAACAAACTTTGCATATGCTCCTCAACCGACAATCACGGGTTATATTGACAATAACATCAGCTGTTCCGTGATACCAACATAAAACCAGTGATATTTAAATGTAACTAAAAAATACGACAATTAATCTAGGATTCTACAATCCGAGAATTAATATCGGTCTATTAGTACGGCTGTTAGTAACTAACTGAGATCCCTTAGCAACTTTTAGGCCACCCTATATATTCAATTATTTAAAGCTATTATTCAAGATACGATGGTTGCCTTTCATATTTAGGAAATGGACAATCCAGGCGCTGCCATCTGACAACCAGCATCCCTAATGTAAAGTTCGACCTTTCTTTTACCTTATTCACAGTTGTTTATAGTGATATAGGAAATTCATGCGGGCCAAGAAAAGGTATTAAGTCGTGAACAATTCCGTGTAGTTTTTGATATAACTTTCGACATGGATGTACACCAATGAATCTAATTTTTTTGCGAGTAGCACTATCAAAAACCAATATATAGCGATGGTGTGGTATGAATTTCGTAAAGGTCGTCCAAAATTAGTAGTTATTCCTGAAAACATTGATGCTGTGCGTGAATTGATATTGCAAGGTGGTCTTGTGCCTTATCTTGAAATTGTGGCATCCTTGGATATTAGTGGTACCACCATACATTCAATATTGAATAAACATTTGGCTGTCAAAAAAAATGTTAGCGTTGGATCCCACATAAAAACAGATCAAAAAGGCATGGTCGTAAGACATGCTTAAGAAATACGATTCCGATGTTTGAAAACACGTCAATTATATAGTAACAGGTGAAAAATCATGGATATAAGCGTATGAGTAAGTAGCAATCGACTGTATTGTTCTTTCAAGATGAGTTAAATCCAATAAAAGTTGCTCGCTCACGAAGCATGGCCTGTTTTTTCGTAAAACCAGGACAATGTACCATTAGTGCAATGTCGGACGGTCAATTCCGACTGACATGTAATCATTTGTTAATCAAGATATTGCAAGCTCTCATAAGCTCAACCAAATCAAAATTAAATTAACGTTTTTCGACAAGTGAAGAAGGGATTGATGCGTTCAAAATGCATATTATGAAAATACTTCAATTACAGTGGAAAAAGTGCTTCGAGGTCCAAGCATATGTAAAAGTGTATTCATATTCATGGAGAATATTTTGAAAAAAAAATTTTTTATTGTTTGTTTTCTATTCCAAAATATAAATGTCAACACTCGTAGTGCATTTCTGCAATTCTTTTGAGCAATGAATGTTCCAAAATTAGTTTTCTGTAAAAAACAATTATGTTTACTCATTCTTTAATGAAACAAAACAGTTGAAAGACGATCTCAAGTTTTTATTTATTTATATAATACAAACCTGCGCATTTCTGATAAATCCGAATTTCTCGAACAAAAAGACCCAAATGGACAGAAAAACCTATATTTATCCATATCATATAAAAGTTCTTTAAATAAAGATGTTAGTACCAATCTCGTAATTTCTATCATCCACATAGCTTACTAATGAGTCTACTGCAGTTTGGTCTTAGTCGACCCTTTTTCTTGTATGAGTAATTACGTTCCTAGTATACTCAATTCTTAATCACGATAAATATATTTTTCGCTGCATTCTTGGCGCGGAATTGGATGAGGTAATCTTGAATTAACACACTGATTTTGTAATACTACAATCAATAACATTTTTAACTATACTTGAAATTAATTAACCAACTAAATTAAATAAGTCTACTCTTAAAATAATTGTCTTCAAGAATGGTACAATTGTATATAAAAAGATAACCCTAGTCTCAATCATCTATATCTCTACCAACGACATTTCCAAATTTTAAATATGTATGGTTAAAAGTGTTATTGATTGTAGTAATCCGGCAATGATCGCCCAATACTCTGATGAAATGGGTTTCATTTACAGAGAGGGCACCACGGCTTATCTAAAAATGTTTTCCCAGCCGACTTCAATTCCTGTGAAAATTGGATGAATAAATGGCGACTGAAGGTCGATGCTAATAAGGAAGTTTACATGCATTTCATCAGACATCGAGATCGATTTTCTCAATACTCATTTGGAAAGAAACTAAATTAGATTAAATATTTCCTTTATTATTTCCTCATTCTTTATTTACAAAATTAATATCAATATTACAAATTACAATTAAAATCGATTGCGGGTCAGGTTCACTTCTATAAAATGTTCGTCCACCCGAACTCAAAGGTATTATTATTCTTCGTCGCAGAATTACGGTGATCTATTAACTCTTCTATAACTCGTCATAATATTTGCATTAAAATATTCCTGAATAATTGGTCAAAAAGGATTGTGGATCTGACGTTCAATCCTTTTTGACTAAAGCTCACCTATTCTCTTATTTGGAGCTATTGTCCATAAAGTGCGAGACTCCAGAGAACGTAACTCTACTTTATATACGCAATATGCAAGTTTATCGAGACACTGCAATTCCCAATATTCTAACAATCTTTTCCGGAATCAAAATGGAAAGCATCCTTTCGAAATGTTGATAGAAAACATCGCAGTCTTATAATATCCTAACTGATACTCAATTAATATTAATCCTTGAACAATCCAATCCCATGGTGTTTCTATAAGGGAGACACTTGAACCTAATCTTCATCATGCTAGTCTTCATTAGCCAATTTTGACTTCTAATTTAAGTTGTTTTATATTATGTCTACTTTGTAATGAATTTTATATACAAATAGTATTATGTAACCTGGCGCAATCTTGACATTATACAAACTCTGTCTAATTCATACAAGAAACACCAAATGACTAGACTAGTACCAAGTGATTCAATAACCAAGCAGAGTTTCTTGACAACCTCTCAAGAGGATCTAGATTCAGCAATATTATCCACCAATAAAATAAATGTACAATTGATATCGAATTATTTACTATTGAAATACACCTTAAAATATGCCAGTAATAAATAAGGCTTCATATGAATAATTCTTTGTATTGGATATGATTCCGAGTTGAGACAATTACAATTTAAGATTAATATTGAGTCGTGCCGGATCGAACAGTCCCGCCCCCCTGGAACACAGTCGATAATTCCCCTAGGAAGGGGAAATAAATTCGCTGAATCGTGTCAAAGGCTGGTGCAAAAAGCTGTCGATACACGGTACACAAACGTGTATCATTAGACGGTTTTACGAGGAAGCCCCCGCAATCGGAGAATAGTGCTCGCGATTTTATATAAAACGCCAAATTGGATGGGATAAACGATCTCAGAAGCTCTTTTTGAAAATACCCTCTTCTGTAATGCTACTCCCAGGGATGGGGAACGCTTATCCATCTGAGCCTGTCGCGATCTTCTGTGAAATTGGATAACAATGCTTTTGTAACTTTCGTTAATCAACGAAAACACCTTCAAATAATCTAGTAATTAATGGGCCTATCAACATAATTAATACAACAGTCGCTAATTGAAATATTTGAAATATCTGGCAAATGAGTTCGTGCTATAACTGATGTTGAACATAAACACATCAGAACCTGCAAACGTATGCAATTAAATTAATAAAACTAAGATGTTTTAAGAGTTTTGCTTTATTATGTGAAGACACTGCTACAATTGTTTCACCACATCGTGGGTTTATTAAATGAGTCTCTTTAAATTCGTAGTAGAGTTTCGCCTCATTAATTTAATATCTGCAAACTTTATTCGAATAAAGCAATTAATTGTGAAGGTGGTTGTACTTTTTCCAATTCAACTCAATCAAAAGCGAGTGTCTGAAATTAATAGTCACAAAAATGGTTTTCTAAACACTAAACCTTTTTTATCACTAAGAAAGCATCGTGAATTACCGCATTGTACCAGTCACCATCCTAATGATTATTAAACTCGATTGACCAGGAAGTCATGTTATTATTTCTGTTCGAATTTGAAGAGTAATTATTACTCTAACATTCTAACAGAAATTCTAATAATTGTTTTTTCTAAACTTAAGACTTTATATCTGTATATAACAAGTAGTCTATAATTATAGTTGTTACATAAATTATTAATCAGATAATACTCAATTAATAATATATGTTTACATTGAATCAAGATTTGCGCAATAAACAAAACTTCGTACAACAGGCATACATATATCATATACAAGTTTGAACAATTATCCCATATATAAGACATAACTTTCCCAAGTAAAGTTCTGACCAAGTTTCCAACACACCATCATCGTATTCCAATACATACAATTAGACACTTATGGTTTGTAAGTTTACTGGAATTATCACCGACGCCCTCCATCAAATATTGAAAGTCTAGCAATTTCTGCGCCATTACCCATTAGAATTTTCGCATTACTTGCACCTCATTAAATTTAATGCGGTTAAATAACCCGATTTGCTGCGGCTTATTACCGCATAAAAACTTGACATGTAATAAATTTCAAGCGGTTGGTCCCAGGGTGCGTGTACATTACCGGCCATCTTTGATCGATTAAATTTCATGGGCCGTGAAATAAATGTCTCTGAAATTTTCTGCGATATTTAACGTTAATTGCGGTGAAGTGATTTTTTTTTTCACCTGAGAAGCGAATTCAGCTAACTTTCGAACTGTAAGCTCGAGTGAAAAATTCTACGAGATTACCGAGGTTAAATTTAAAAGTTGGTAATTTATGTTGAAGTTTCGCGCTATTTCGAAGGAAGCGATGGAGTTGGGAAATCGGATTAGGTACAACAGGGGTTAATATTGGGAAAATAAAGTGTACAGTTAACAATTGAATTGTGTAATTCTAAATTAGCTTTTGCTTTCGGATAGTTCTTTTTTTCTTTTTTTAAACAATAATGTCAATTTCTACTTGAATATCTAATTTTCCTGAATGACTTTCTCATTTATCATTTGGTGAAAAATCTTCAACTATAACTGATGAAGGTTTAAATTAAATTACACTTGGTTTGTTTGACAATTTTTCTCTATTTACTGGACTAGTTTTCGCTTTTTAAGGCATTAACAAGATAATCTTGATAATAAAAAGGCAAACCAAGTGAAATTTAATTTAAACATTCATGAATGTCTAAACTAAAAAGCTTTAAAGAATTAATATTTTTTACAACCTAAAAAATAAATTGTTATAATTTGGAGAAGGAAAACACCAGTTCTATCAAGAAGATAGCGCAACTATAAATTGTTCTAACTTATCACACAGAGCAACTTACCATTTTCCAAAGTTTGATAATAAAGTTATAATGAATGATTATATGGAAGATCCCTTTATCATTAATATCATTTTCTGAAAACTACTTAAAGAATTAAGTCCTGGTAACAATATTTTTAACTTAAGGCTTTTATGAAGATTTATAGTTTAGGGTCTTCGATAAAAATATTTATTATGCAAAAACCGAACAAACTTTTGCTCCGAATCCAGGGCTTAATTGCAAAGTAGAAATACTTTCCTTTTTATTATAATACATAGGCACCCAAACGTTAATTATATCGTACGCTAATAACAAATTACATAACTTGGCAATTCAATTCTCTCTCGTTTTTTGCAAGGCGTAACCCCAATTAGTAGGATTTACTATTAACTGGAGCCACGTACGTAACGAGGCACTTGAAGTTAAGTAGGTCATAAAGAACACTAGTTGTCCCTAAAACGGAGGAAACGTAACAATGCAATGAGATGTTAAAAAGGTAAAAAAGTGTCTAGTGGATTTACCTTCTGTTTAATAAGTTTTCTACTAACAAACAGTTTATTGTTGTTGCATTTACGTGTAATGGGGATAAATTGCGTGGACTAAACATAATTCGTCCTTCGTACTGGATTAATTATTTCTGTAATAAGAGCAGAAACCAGGATTTGGCCTAATCATAAAATAACTTTTATGAAAATATGATTCAATTAAAATTAAACCTATTGATATTATTAATCACTGTTGCAGACAACCAAAACTTAGCACAGCATATTTACTTTTTAAAATAACGTTTCTCCAGAAAATCTAACAAGCTGTAAATTAACTAAGAACGATTAATATTAATATATATTTATAATTTGAGCAGAGGTACAAATGATTATTAAATAAGAATAATCAGAATCTCCAAAGTGATTCCAGGAAGATTTTTTTTGTTTTTTTCATTTGATTTTTTTTTTTTTGATTGGAAATCTAAAAATCTTTGGGATGAACACGAAATATAATGCAACTAATTTCTTAAAAAAGCAAATACTGGTAGTTCCCTTACAATATTTTCCTCTAACTGCTTCAGGTCAACCTTAAGAAGAATTTGACAAATTATTGAACGACCAAAACGAAAAATAATCAAGGATACTCGTTCAAATTTTAGCACTGAAGAAGTGGCCAATGTAACTTAAATTAGGTCGGGGATATTTAATAAAACTTCGAATTTCAAGGGCTTTAAAAGCAATTTAATCCTTCAATCTCTCTCATTGTTGAAAGAATTTAGGGCAAAATGATTTAATTTCTAAATAAATTTAATTTTATTTATCAATATGGAAAGAGACAATTTGGGGTGAACAAAAAAATATATAAAAGGTCTAATATTTAATATCATAAAACCATTATACGTTCATCAAAAGGTCGTTCAAGGTCATACAACGGCCATTAAAGACCATTAGTCTTTATCGAAAAGTCATATAGCATTATTTAAGACACTCCAACAGTCATTCAAAATCATCCGAAGATCATTCAAGATCATGTAAAAATTATTCAAGATTATTTAAGGTTATCTAACGATCATTAAGTCATTCGATGTCATTTGACCCACTAACGGTCATACAAGATTATTGCAGTACATTTAAGGTGACCCAACAATCATTCACTTGTTTGGTTGTTGAATTTTAACTTTTCAAAACACTTTATTATTTCTTTTTTGAAAACGCAACAATTGTTTCGCCAAACTGTAACTTCTTCGGGCGAAGAAATGGTGACTTCAACAACCAAACAAGTGAATATGAATTTTTTACATATATCAGCCTCAGCAGTTAAATAATAATTAATTAATTCAATAAAAGACATTTGAATTACAAATTTGAGTTTATTAATAATAATATCTATTCTTAATAATAATCTTCATCTAACGGCGAAGATCATTAAAAAATCATTCAAGGTAATTTAGAATCATTTAACGAATATCTAACATCATATTACGATCATTCAAGGTTATTTAAGGCCATCCAACAATCGATCGTTGTTGTTAATTGTTTAATATAATTTAATGCGATTCAATAGTCATTAAAAACCATTCGAAGATCATTCAACATTATTTAAAGTCACCTAACGATCGTTTAATCATATGAGGTCATTCAAAAATCATTCAAAATCATCTTATGAATTATTTAAGACAGTCCAACAGTCATTCAAAATCGATCATTCAAGATCTAACGGTTATTCAAGATTATTTGAGGTTACCGAACGATCATTAAGTCATTCGAGGTCATCTGAAAATCGAGATAGGACCTCCTAACGGTCATTCAAGATTATTTAAGTATATCCAAAGACATACATCAAAGACATTTGAATTACAGATTTGAGCTTATTAATAATATAATAATAATAAGATCTAGTGTTAATAATAATCTTAACTAATAATGCTCATTTTTCAAAAAAAAAATCAACGTCGAAGATCATTAAAAAATAATTCAAGGTCATTTAGAATAATTTAACGAATATCTAACATCATATTACGATCATTCAAGGTTATTTAAGGTCATTCAACAATCGATCATTGTTGTTAATTGTCATTAAAAACCATTCAAAGATCATTCAACATTATTTAAAGTCACCTAACGAGCGTTTGATCATATGAGGTCATTCGACAATCAATCAAAATCATCTGATGGATTATTTAAGACAATCCAACAGTCATTCAAAATCTTCTGAAGATCATTCAAGATCTAACGGATATTCAAAATAATTTGAGGTTAGCTAACGATCATTAAGTCATTCGAGGTCATCTGACAATCGAGATAGGACCTTCTAACCGTCATTCAAGATTATTTAAGTATATTCAAGGATATACATCGAAGACATTTGAATTACAGATTTGAGTTTATTAATAATATAATAATAATAATATCTATTGCTAATAATAATCTTAACTAATACTGCTTATTTTTCGAAAAAAAAAATTCAAGGTTATCTAACAGTAAGGATCATTAAAAAACATTCAAGATCATTTAGAATCATTTAACGAATATATAACATCATATTACGACTACTCAAGGTTATTTAAGGCCACCCAACAATCGATCATTGTTGTTAATTGTTTAATATAATTTAATGCGATTCAACAGTCATTAAAAACAAAAACCACTCGAAGATCATTCAACATTATTTAAAGTCACCTAACGATCGTTTGATCATATGAGGTCATTTGACAATCAATCAAAATCATCTTATGGATTATTTAAGACAATCCAACAGTCATTCAAAATCTTCTGAAGATCATTCAAGATCTAACGGTTATTCAAGATTATTTGAGGTTACCTAACGATTATTAAGTCATTCGAGTCATCTGACAATCGAGATAGAACCTTCTAACGGTCTAATTTGAATTACAGATTTAAATTTATTAATAATATAATAATAATAATATCTATTGTTAATAATAATCTTAACTAATACTACTTATTTAAAAAAAAAAATCAAGGTCATCTAACGTCTAAGATCATTAAAAAATGATTCAAGGTCATTTAGAATTATTTTATGAATATCTAACATGATATTACGATCATTCATGGTTATCTAAGACCATCCAATGATCGATTAAAAACCATTCGAACATCATTCAACATTATTCAAAGTCACCTAACGATCGTTTGATCATATGAGGTCATTCGACAATCGTTCATAATCATCTTAGGGTCAATTTAATTATATCCTACGACATTTAAAACGATGAAAAAGTCATATAAACAATTTAAGAACGTTCAAAAATATTTGAGACCATTGAATACACATTGACATTTTTATTAGGACCATTAAAAATATATTAGGATCAGCATCATCATCATCATCGAGGTTACTTAAGGTCATCTTGGATTTTAATTCTAAGTAAATTAGAGACATTTGATTAACATATTTGAGTTTATTAATAATTATTATCTTGTCTAATACTGCTCGAATTACTTCTCAATATTATTCAAGTACATAAATCATTCATGGTCACTTGTCATTCAAGATTTTTTTAAAATCATTTAATGAACAATGATGTTAAATGTTCATTAAATGATTTAAAAAAAATCAGGATCATTCAAGGTAATTATTGATGATCCAAGAGTCGTTCAAAACCATACGAAGATTATCATCATTTAAGGTCACCAAATGATCATTTAAGGTCATTCGACAATCGCCCAAAATCATGTGATAGTCAATCAAGCCGAACGATATTTACATGATTAAAACAATTAAAATCATTCAAGATTATTTAGGAGCGTTCAGTAAATATTTAAAACATATTAGAATCATTCGAGGTTAGTTAAGGTCATGCAAAAATAATTCAAGGTTGTAAAAGATGATCCAACAATGATTAAAAACCACTTAAAAAGCATACAAGATCATCTAAATATCATTAAAAAACGTTTAATTGAAAGTTAGGATCATATAACGATAATTTATTGTGACACAAAAACAGACTAATGTCAAATAGATCTTCCAAAAAGGGACAAAAATGGCATATTTGCTTCAATATATTCCAAATGAAGGATTCAGAAGCTGTCAGCATATCTTACTGGACGGTGGATGGATGTTGAACTTCCACTCAGTTCATTGAACATTGGAAACCAGTAAACTCGCTGTCCAAATTTATGTACGTCTTTCGTTAAATTTAATATACAAGAAGAACAAGGTGTAAAGTTATCAAGGTATTCAAGTCATACAAAAATAGTTCAGTTATCCAAGGGCCATTCAAAATTATTTGAGATAATTCAACAGTCATTCAAGGTCATCCAACGACCATTCAAGATTACCCAGGGTAATCTAACGACAATTGGACATTCGAGGTCATCGGGCAATCGACCAAAAGTCATTGATAGTTATTTATGTGTACCCAAGAGCGTTTAATATGATCCAACAATAAATCAAGGCCAATCAAAGTTAATAGATTTGGATCAATGTTCCAAATTATTCAAGATTACAAAATTATCAATAAAAGCCATTCAATGGCAAAATTATTACCAAACGATCATTCAAGGTTATTCAATAGTTATTCAAGTTTATTTCAAATCAAGCAATTGAAATGATATGACGACATTCTAGGTCATCAAACGATCATTAAAAGCGATCTAACAGATATGCAAGGTAATGCAAGAAATTATTTATGTTAATCTTTTAAGGTCATTTGTATTTCTAATAGACACAATCTTGTCCAATAGTCATCCTACGGTCATTCAAGGTTATTCAAGATAACCCATAAATAATTTAAAATCATATAATGATCATAAAATATATAAGTTCTTTACGTTGTAGAAAATTCACTAATAAATAGAAAAAACACGAAAATATTTTCGTAAAATCTACAACAAATGAGTCTTATTAAGACTACAAGAACAAATCACTTTTGAAACAACTACTTCTCTAGCTAATACTTCGACATCGTTATCATATAACGATCATTTAATGTTTTTAAGTCCTATAATTATCGTTTATTTAAGGTCATCTAATGGTCATTAAAAACTCTTTAAGGTCATCTAACCACCTCAAAGAACTAAATGTCATCTAACGTAAATGGTTGTTAGATGACATTTAGTTATTTGAGTTGGTTAGATGACCTTAAAGAAATCGTCTAGGGTCATTCGACAGTCGTTCATAATGACTCAATGGTAATTCAAGGTTGCTCATGTATATTCAACGACAACAAAATTAACTCAAAAATAATTCTGGACCAACCAAAGTCAATTAGGTTACAGATTTGAGTTTATTTATATCTATTAGTAATTGTCTTAACGAAATTCAGCTGGAATTACTTTTTATTGAAGATTATAAAATTATTATTCAAGGTCATATAACGGCGACTCTATTAACTAGGGACCAAGGCAATTCAAGGTTATAAAATGATCATTTAAGATTATCTAATGATCATATTCATTTAGTTGATTCATTTATTTGTTTGTTTTCAGTGCCACCAAAAAAAAAAACTAATACATACAAAAATAATATAAATAATATTCGCACATAATTTAGACTGCAGAAGAACATTCAAGTATATTTGGGGTCATTCAAAGGCGGTTCAAAATTATCCAATGTTTATTAAGATTATATAATGGATTTTAGTTTAGGTATATCTAGTATATAATAATAATCTTAACTAATACCGGTGGGAACACTTCTATTTCAGATTATAAAATTATTCGTCAGGCAATGGCGACATTGTTATCTAAGGATGATTTGAGGTCATTCGAGGTTCTGCAATGGCCATTTAAGAATATTTAAGATTATCCAACGGTTATTAAGACTATATAATAGTCATTAAACTTTATTTAGTTCATCCAACGACTATAGGTCATTGAAGGTCATTTAAAGTTCAATCAATGTCAGTTGAATTACAGAATTTAGTTAATCATATTTGTTTGTTTGTTAACAATTACATACTTTCGGTGAATAACATTTTTTACCATATAACATGAAAGGTCTAAAAACATTGTAGGTCATAAAAATGATCATTGAAGATTATATACTGATCGTTCAAGGTTATTTAGCCTCATTTATGTTCATCCAATGACCATTTAAGGGCATTTGTATTTGTAGCGAACACTCAACTTATTTAAGGAAATCAAATGATTACTTAAGATCATTTAAGGTTATGTTTTGGCCATTCAAAGTCATTGAGAGATGAAATTTATTCAAGATTGTAAAATTATCAATAGAAGACATTCAGTGGCAAAATTATTACCAAACGATCATTCAAGGTTATCCAATAAGGTCACCTAAGTGAGATGATATAACGATAATTCAGGTCATCAAATGATCGCTAAAAGTCATCTAACGGATATGCAAGGACTTATTTATATTGCTAAAAGTCATCTAACTGATATGCAAGGACTCATTTATATTAATCCATTATTTAAGGACATTTATATATCTACCAAATACACAACTTCTCCTACGGTCATTCTTCAGTCATTCAAGGTTATTACAGTTAATCCATAAAATAATATAACGATAATTTAATGTTTTTAGATGACATTTAGTCATGTGAAGTCGTTAGATGACCTTAAATAATTTTTAATGACCATTGGATGACCTTGAATGTTTTCTGAATAGATGAACGATACCTAGAGAAACTATCGTTCATTTATCCAACAAACATTCAAGGTCATCCAATGGTTATTAAAAATTATTTAAGGTCATCTAAGATTTCACATTACTAAACGTCATCTAACGACCATTTAGACATTTAAAGTTATCCGACAATTATCCAATGGAAATTCAAGGTTGCTTATGTATATCCAACGACGTTTGAATTAAGTCAACAATAGTTCTGGGTTAATCAAAGTCAATTAGGTCACAGATTTAAGTTTATTTATATCTAATAATAATCTTAACGAATACCGCTGGAATTACTTGTTATTGAAGAATATAAAATTATCATTCAAGGTCATACAACGACCACATTGCCATGTAGGGGCCATTTAAAATCATTCAAGGTCATACAAGATCATTTAGGATTATCCAATGATCATACAACCAACATTCAAGTATATTTGAGGTCATTCAAAGGCGATGCAAAATTATACATCGGTTATTGAGATTATATAATGGATTTTAGTTTAGTTATATCTAATAATAATAATAATCTACACTAATACCTGTGTACTCACTTTTATTGAAGATTTTAATATTATGATTCATCATACAACACGACATTGTCATGTAGGGATGATTTGCGGCCATTTAAAGTTATTCAACGGTATTAAATGTTTAATTGTGGAGGCGTTTACTTTGTGGTACATCTTGAATATACTGAAGAAAGAAAACGGTATTGATTGACATTATACTGACCTTCAATGACCTATTGATGATCTGCTAATCATAAGATTCTCTTGAGAATACAAATATCCTTAAATGAACGTTGGAGGAACTAAATACACTTTATTGACCATTATAAACTCTTAATAACAGTTGAGAGTCATATAAATGTCAATCAATGTCAGTTGAATTATAGAATTGAGCTAATTTATATTTCTTTGTTTAAATGACCAACTTTCAGTGAACAACATTTGACTATATAACACAAAAGATCTAATAACATTGTAGGTCATCAAAATGATAATTGAAGATTATAAACTGATCATTCAAGGTTATTTAGCCCAATTTATGTTCATCCAACGACCATTTATATTTGTAGCGAACACACAACTTCTGCAACTTATTAAAGAAAATCCAATGATTAATCAAGATCATTTAATGTCGTTCAAGGTCATTCACAGATCAGTCAACGTCAATTAAATTAGACAATTGAATTAATTTATATTTCCTTATCTTTTTAACAAATACCTACCATTCAAGAACAAAATTTCACTAAATAGGTTAGGTAAAGACATTTTTTTGGGAGGCGACTTGCTGGCCAAACAAGGGGCAGCAGGTGAATTCATAGGACCTGAATTCGCTTTCAGTATACCCCATGAAACCGGAAAGGAATAATCCTACGGAGGATAACAGAAGAGCACAAAAAGCATGGCATAACCAAAATGGGAATGAGGCATACGAGACTCTTCCTGATGGTCCTGTACCCGACAGCGTGCTGATGCTGTCAAGACTGAGCAGATTAAAACTAAGAAAAATCGCAGGACTAGTCACTGAGCATTGTGGCCTGAATAAGCAAAAACATAGAATGGGAATTGAGAAAAGCTCCCTATGCCGTGGGTGTCTGGAAGAAGAGGAAACTCCCCAACACCAACTGAGTACTTGCGAAGCATATAAACGAAAGGTGAAATTCGGGTAGCCTATGTTTCCTGTAGATCAGCTAAAGAGCAACCCCTTGACAGAAACTCCTAGACTTCATAGAAGATACAGTAGTACACAGGGAGTGAAACATCCAGAGGCGCACAAAAGGACCACGGAGATCGCAGCACAGTTACGCTAAGCGTACCTCCCCATGAGGAAAAAAAGTTATTTCAAGTTCATCCAGCGAACATTCAAGAGCATTCAATAACACCTAAGGGTCACTTAATGTCACAACAACGGGTGATCATCAATGAATCAAAGACAGTGCAAAGAAAGCTCAAAACAGAAGCAGATTTTTGCAATCCAAACAATATGTTGGTCTCCCGTTTTGAAATTTCTTTGTCATTTATGTTAAATTATTCAAGTATGTCAAACATATACAGCATGCTCCATGCATCGATTTAGTGCCTAGCGGATTGACTACACTTGTTATATTAAAGTAACCTATAGAAGTATGTAAATGGTAAATGAAAAAAGCTAACTTCGTGTTTCAAATTAAAACCGTATTTATTAGTTAGAAAGCACAATAATGTAAATAGAGACCACCGCTTTCCTAAAGTTCTTATTACAGAAAAGCAGAATTGACATCTAGGACACATAATTTTAGAAACGATTTAGAGAGGACATGAGCTTGAAATTGACTTTGGAAAGCATTGTAATTACACAATCAAAGCTAGCTCTTGGTATAGCGTGTCAACAAGTATATACACTGATAGTTAATGTACGGATCAGATTTAATTCCTTCATTGGTATCACCTGTAAGTTACTTATAGAAGGAGTATAAAAAGAATACGCCAAATAAAAAAAAGCACGTAAGAATCTTCACGCCAAAAACATAGAGAATATAATCCAAAGACTTTTGACAAAACGAATATCTTCAATTCTAAGCACAAACCTTCAGGTAAGAAGTCAAAATCCCACTTTCAAAACGCCAAAAGCATGGAGAATATAATCCAAAAACTGTTAACAAAATGAATCTCTTCAATTCTAAGCCCAAACCTTCAGGTAAAAAGTCAAAATCCTACTTTTAAACGTGTCTGAACTATCGAGTATTAAGTTGCATTTAATATTTTAATCATTTTGGAGGTATAATGTAATTTTTTATATAATAATTTGTCATTCCCATTAGACTCCATTGGTTAGTGTTTAGTAGACTACCTGTAATAATTTTAGGTCATTTAATTAATCCAACCCAATATAATTCCAATAAAACAAAACACCTTGAAAATATCCCACTCAATTCACTTCGCATTTTCCGCTCCTCCCGCCCCCCTCTAATAATCCCAGGAATGTCCCTTTACCCAGAGGGCGCCAGTATTTTTCTATTAAACTCCCTCGGCAGCTCCGGCTGATAAGGCCCTGAATTAACTCTCGGAATACCTCGACAATGGAGGGCCTCTCCACAAAGGTGGCTTTTATTTAAGGGCAGCATTCAATCGAACGAAATGAAAGGGCCTCCGTTGAGGGGCGGTGGTGGTGGTGCGGGCCACGAAGGCATTCTCCGTTGCCGGTGACAGTGACAGTTTGCTACATAAGGGCATAATGGAGGTCTGTTGTTCGTGACGTTTCCATTACACACAAACGTGTTCACTGGCTCGATCTACCCTCCTCCCTTTTTTGTCCACCGTTAAAGAAAACTGAATCAATCATGATAAATATGTTTTTAAATTTAAAATATGATTTGATATATTGTATATTTTAATTTGGAAAAATTACATTCAATGTCAGATTAAAAGGATGAAAACATATGAAAATATTTTATGTGTATTAACTTACATCAACAGTTAGTTATGTAAGAAGGCCTGGTGTTATTTAAAAACTATTTGAGTTATTGCTTTTGATATAAACTAATACACTTTTCATATTGTATCTATAATCATTGATCTATATTTATTAAAACCTATTTAAATGAAAATCGCGGGATTGGAAAATTAAAATAAACGAACTGCAAACAATATTAATTGAAACCGAAATGAAAATCACGGATCAATTAACAACAACAATAAAAACACGCTGATAATAAATTAAACAGTGAAATTTATAATGAGAAAGATACACAAAGACTAATTATAGTTACATAAATAGTATTTGGAGTTTACATAAGTAAATTCTAGATTCAGAATAACAAGTAGTCGGCGTGAGTGAGATGCATTAGAGACGGATTAGTTTAGTTTATAAATCTTCACATGTTTGGAATCTCAGTTTGCACAGGAAACTGGAAACACACCCGATTCGAGTTTGCAAAAGTTTTACTAAGCTCCGGAATTCTGTTCGTATAATCAACGAGTTATTACAATTGCCATCACACTTAAAACTAGTACTTCATAAGCTTACTTAGAATTGTTGTTAATCCATTCAAAAAATTTTAACATGTAATAATTTATGCACATTTCATATAAATGTGTAATTTATTTTTTATAATGGGAAATAGATTTGTTTGTTTTTATTTTAAAACCTGCTACTTTCATATCTTATCTAGACATTATTGAGGTCAATAAGGCTTTTAAAACGAAACGATTTGTTATTTACCAAAAAGTTACTTCTGGTCAAGCCAGTTTTTTACAATATCTGGTTGCTGGAAATAATTTTCTATGGTCGTTGTACATAAATTAAATAAAATACAGGTTTATGCAACGTCACTAACCTGTAGTTTGTTTTGATATACTAATAATATCAGGTGAAAACTTTCTGTGCACAGATTTTGTGTTAACCCGAAGACAGAATTAAATTAATAAAATCACATTCATAAAGAAATCAGGTCTTTACTTAATTCCATGTTTCGAATTCATGCTTATGTAGGACAAATATATCTTAGCTTAAATGTGCAGATGATTTTTTGGGCATTTAGATTTGAAAAAATTGTTTAAAGTTGAGTTTCCATGTTGTTCGCTGGAAATAATATTTTTTCTATAAAAAATCAACTGCATTGAGACTAATTTATCTAGCAATTTAGAAATAACCAATTGAATTGCAATTTCTTGGTAGTTTCTGATATTCTTCCTGCTTCCAATATTTTTAAATAAACGCCTTTCCAAAATGAAAAAAAACTACATCGTTTAATAAATAAAACAGATCGTCCATCAGGAACATGATTAGACTAAACTAGTAATACACTGCGTTCAACAATGTTTGATGGACGTTTGAATTTGGCGCGTCTTTTTCATTTTTACAATGTTGGTAACTTGTCTGCGAATTTGTTTGTTTGATCATTAGCATCCGCGCATCAAATGTAATTGCGGTACTTCGTGCTCTCTATTCAGTTTTGCGTTTTAAGTTTTTTACCATCATCATACTGCATAAATTTCGTTGGTAAGTAAAAATTTACCGCATTAGCACATGCACTTGTTAATTATGCAATGAGATTTTAGGTTATTAAAGCATATTTTCGAAAGGGAACACGCAACGTAGAAGGAAATTGGAATTATTCCTATCAACAATGTGTAGAAAAATTTCATGTGCAGTTTCCTGATCTTGAGTTCGATATTGTTAAGAGATTCCATGAAACCTGCAGCGTCTCCAAAGGAAAATCTACAGGCCGGCCTACTGTCCTTACAAAAGCAGTCATTGTAAAGAATAGATGCGAGTCAGAAGAAATCGTTCCAATGTTTATATGCCAAGAATGATGTATCGCTTGGTATATTTCAAAAGGCCTGTAATTTTTTTTTTTTTTTCATTTATATCCATACAAGATAACTGCGACTCATCAGTTCTGCCCCTTGATTATCCTTGCCGACTGAACTATTGTTATTGGTTCAATGGATTTCTAAGCAATGACGAGGTGTTAGACTTTACGTTCTATGGTGACGAAGCTTGGTTTTACCTTGGCGACTATGTGAACTCACTAAACCAGAGAGTGTGAGCTGCAGAGAACCCACATATTTTTGTTGAGGCTCCGTTAAGTCCTCAGAAGGTTGGCGTATGGGTGGCAATGTCCCGAAGGAGAATCTATAGCCCTATTTTTTTATTACAATATTAACTTAGCTACTTATCAAGAATTACTCTTAAATCCTTTTATTGTACAACTTCTTGAAGATAAGTTGCAGCAAGGGTACTTTCTACAAGACGGAGCGACTGCCCATACTACAAATGCAATCACCTACGGCAGTTCTTAGAAGATATGTTAATATATCTATCTAGATCTATGGCCTCCTCGTTCAGCAGACTTGACACCGCTGGATTATTTTTTATTCGGATATTTAAAAAATAAAGTGTATGCTAAACGATTCCGTATTTTACAAGAACTACGCGATGCAATAACAGAAGCGGTGCACAATGTATCACCTGAAATTCTGACAAATGTCTTCAACAACATGAAACGCAGAGTATATTTATGTTTGAATCAAAATGGGCAACACATTGAGCATAAGTCATAGAAAAATAAAATTTAAAAATATTTAATTTCTATAAAGTCCCTCAAGTCCTGCCACTGGTAAGTTTTTTTTTAATGGGTGGGAAATTCAAACTCCTACCAAACTTTGGTGAACACACGGTATATTCATATAGTATTTAAAATATCAAATGAATTAATACTAAATATGTATAATATTATTATGTTACTAATGGGAGTGACATCTGAATTTGTATCTTTACATAATCATCTAAAAAAATCCTTCGAATAAAGGGTTTCTTTACAAAATTTTTATTGTTGTGAGTAAATGCTCGTGTGGAAACCCGTTCAACCGATAGGTCAAGTTAATGGAGTGTGTCATCTGACGTAGCAAACGTGCGTCAATTGACCTCCGTCGAAAACTAGTTCTATAAATTTTTTGTATGAAACTGAAGAAAACCACGACAAAGACTTTTTCGTATATTTCGGATTATCAAGAAGAAGCCATATTATGTGCAATGGTGTTCACGTGGCACAAGAGGTGAATGACGTAAACGGTTAAGTGTCTTTAGATGTTCGATTTATTGCCGATGAACTGCAATTGGATCAAACTACAGTGTATAAGTTAGTAAGAGAAGATTTGCAGATGAAAAAAATGCGTGCCAAACTTGTTCCCAAAGTTCTGACAGATAAACAGAAAGCAAATTGGAGGATGGGATAGTGGCCACCCACCCTCCCTACATATATTTTTAAACTTTAACTGAAATGCTGTTGAATTATTTTCAAAAATTATTCGCACTCTTCGGATTTTAAATTTCCGCTAACTTACCATAAAACACTGTTTGCGATTGAAATTTAAAAAATATGTATGTAATTGTGGGTGGGTGTCCACTAACACACCCTCTAATTTCTCCAACATTAGCTCTATTTTTTGAAGTAATATTAATTGTACGAACTTACTACTGATTATTATAAAATATCTTGCATAGTTAACTGCAAGATTTAATTTAAATTTTATTAATTAAAAATTATAATATTACAAAAATTATTAACCAATAATTTACTATTCCAGCGGATTGATTATTGAAGTAGGTAAAATTACGCTACGATTAAATAATTTTTATCTAAGAAGTTTAATTTCATCAAAAATTTAATTATAAAATCTTGCGTGTTTTGATATTTATAACAGCAAACTTTTGTGAATAATCTTGTTATTGGAGGGTAGGATACTGGCCACCCACCCTACATATATATTTAAATTTTAAGTGAAACAATGTTTTTAAATTAGTTTCAAAAATCATTCGCACTTTTCGTATTTTAAATTTCTACAAACGTAAAACACAGTTTGTGATTTAGGTTTAAATAAATATGTAAGGCGGGTAGGTGGCCAGTAATTCACCCTCCAATTTCCTTAACATTAGAAATTATTATAAAATATATCGCATACTTAATAGTGATATTTAATTTAAATTTTAATAATTAAAAATTATAATAATAATTTCTTAATTTTAATTTAATTTTCTACAAGGAACTGAAGGCTTTTAATAAATTTTATTATTTGATTATTGAAGTAGGTCAAAATACGCTCCTATTAAATAATTTTATTCTAAGGAGATTAATTAAATTAAAAATTTAATTTAAAATCTTGTGCGTTTCTTATATTTACAATAGCACACGCTTATTGACAATCTTGTAATTGGAGGGTGACGAAGAAATGATTCAACATTTGCCACTTTTTTAATAAGGTGATGAGATCTGGATTTACGAGTACGATCCTGAAACAAAATGTCAAAGGAATGGTACACCTCTTCAGCTCCAAAGCCCAAAAAAGCTCATATGAGCAACTCATACGTGAAACCATGCTTCATGTTGTCAAAGGATATTTTTCTTACTCAACGTATCAATACTCTACATTTCCCCTATTCAGCCAACACCTTGCTTCCATCGACTTCTTCAGGGAACCTATTATCATTGAAAAAACGCTGGCAGCTGGTTTATTGTTGCCTGAGGGTAATATTCATAAGACTTTTAGTTCGTTGTACAAAAAATTTTAATAAAATATTGGGAGGAGATTTGCAGGTGAGAGGAGTGTTTGCCAAACTTATTCCCAAAGAAAGAAATGCTTCAACGTTTGCAAGACGATCCCATTAAAAAAAAGTGGATACTAGTAATTTGACTGGGGAACTGGGTCTACGATTACCATCCTAAAACAAAACGTCAAAGTTGGAAGTGGTACACCCCTTCATCTCTAAATTCCAAGCTTGTAAGAGCAAGTCATGCGTGCTTCAGCATTTGAATGAATGAGTCCACCGCGTCCGCAACTTTAAAGACTTTTGGACTGTTCAATACGGCAATATGTTCTCTTAACGCCGCTCAAAATGTGAGTTCAACGTTTAAATACAGTCCTTTACAGCCCCGAGCTCATGCTCCCATCGACTTTTTTTTTTGTTCCTTCGAATCTTTCAGAGCCTTCCAAGGAGCTTATTAACCATAGAAAAAACCTGGCATCTGTTTGATGGTGCCCAATGGTAATTTTTCTTGGTGTTTTGTACAAAAATGTTTAATAAAATTTGTTCTCTCATACTCATAAATTTTAAAGTGTATATATACCATGTATTAAAATTGTGTAATGTTTTTTATGTCTGTATAAGGAAGAAATCAAATCATATGTAGATTTAGTTTATTCTAATCATCTGAAACTTGGATATTAGGTTTCAGATGATCCCTTTTTAATCCTAGAATTCACCATAGCATAGATATTCTATAAAAGAGGATGATCTGAAACTAGAACAGTAATGTTAGCAATATTAGAAAAAAACGTTTTAGGTTTTTAATTAGAACTAATTTACAATTGACTAAGGTTTTTCAATTTTCTTTACACCTTGTTAGTTTATTCTTTAATGTTTTAAAACACTTTTTTCACTAGCTAGACAAGCCTTAGATTAGGAGTTGAACTAAGGTATCAGAAAGTAAATTTTGGATCCTTCAAACTGGCGTCAAAATATTATTATAGATCGGTACATTTTTTGAAGGTGTAAACTAAATGATGAGGCCATTTAGCAGAATGAAACGACTCCACCATAAAAGACTGCTAAACTTATTCAATTAAAATTTTTATTAATAAATTTAAGAACAATAAGAAACATATTACTACAGTTAGAAGTACAACTTTTTTACACCAATTGTGAACAAAAATTTTAGTGACTCTTTTTCCAGCCCTATTTTCAACTTTAGATGTGAATGTTTCTTGTTCGATCCCTACTTTTAACTTTAGCTGTGTGTTAATAATATCCCCTAATACCCTATTGTCGCAAGCTCATCTATGAAAGGTTCTCTTCTTTTCCCATTTAAATGTCAAAAAATGGGGTCTTAATGCCCATATCAAAAATTGATATTATACTAGAGGTGCCATCTATTGTCTAAGCGTTGCACTAGATTGTATTTACGGTTTACTTATTCTCCACTACAGTGTCTAATCCACTTACATAAGCATATTAATAGTTATATGAAGATACATATGATTATTATACTCGACATAAAACAAATATTTATCCTAAATATATTCGATTAGAGATAGCAAAAAGTAAACGCTTCTTAAAATAGTAGTAAATTAAGGTCAAGCTACCTCTATCTTTGAAATTGTGGTAGACAGGGTAAATTCACGAACAATGCTATAGATGACTTAGTGAGTTCTTTTTTGACTCGTATGGATGATACACATTACCAAAATTTAACTTTTTTAGATTTTTCTAATTCTCTAGATTCAATATTCAAAAACTTTATATGTATAATAACATAGAACGGTCAAACTGCAGACAGCTCATTATTTATTTTCTCCGTATATTTAATAATAACAAAGTTGTGCTTTAACAGCCAATAACAATTTGCAAACTACTTGGCAGTTGAATGAAGATGCATGGTCGATAGTAAGCGCATGGTACAAAGTAACCGTCTAAAACTGAATCCAGGAAAGTCAACCAATGGTAAATATAAATGGTAGCTTCATGGTAACCATTAAATTATTGGAACTATATATAAAGCAATAAGTTAAAATAGCATGAACATGGGAGATAATTATCAAGTAAACTGAACAAAAATATTTTTCTGCTTCTTAACCTTAGCAACAATGCTACTGCATTAAAAATTGCATAAAATGATGCTATGTTGCAATCACAATTCTGGAAGGAATATTCTACCAATATCAAATTGGGAACTATCCCAGCAATAGAACCAGACTTATCAAGTTATTGATGTTCCATTCTTCAAATGATGATGTCACTAGTTTAGTAGGTTATGTGAAAAGAATGAAACCATATCTATTACATCGCTAGGTACAATAAAGCTGAAGGCAGTTAGTCTCCATTATTGAGAGTTGAGAGGTTGTTAAATAAAGAATATGAGGTTTTGTACTTGGTTGAAGCAGTTATGAGTACACAATGTCAGCCATTCCTGAGATTGATAGCAAGAAATTCCAGAACGTTGCTAAAGGCTTTTCCTTGACAGAGCCTGAAGGTAGTGCACTACAATTAAAACAATTGAAGACACCTTTTTAGCCTTTGACTAAATGGCTGTCTGACGATGCTCTTGAACAACATATTGCTAAGGCAACAGTTTTTGGGCGTTTGAGCGATTTGAGCCAGTATGTTTGGATGGGCTAGAAACATGGAACGCCTGCCAGTTTCTAATGCCCATCAAAAGTATGTTGATCCACAAAGGACTAATTATTTAAACCAGAAGAAGACCCTTGCCATCAACCCAAGGCATCTATTGCTTCTTAAGAGAATTAATGATTACCCTTCTGATCCAATAGCTAAACATATGGCCATTATGCTCTTCAGAACAGCTATTTTAAGGTCTAAAAACATCTGACTTCGCTGCAAGCATTGAAGTAATGACAAGCAAAACTTTGGGAGTTTCCTTAGATGAAGCTGTCGAAGAAGAGGAAGATGTACCTGAGGATGGTGAATGCAGATAGGAATGATGAGCACGATGAATAGTAAACTAAGAGTGTGTGCATGTGCGAGAGATGGTTTTACGAACATTTAAAACTATTATTTTTGTATGGATATTATTAATAAGTCCGAATTTTATCCTAGGAAGTTTATTATCTATTAGACATGATATGTTTGGTCTCCAAAGATGTACAGTTTAATTTGTTGCTGTGGTTAATTACAGGTAAGAATGCAGATAAATATTTTCCCAAATGGACATACTTATTCTCCCTTATTACATAAGCATATTAATAGTTATATAAAGATACATATTATTATTATACTCGACATAAAACAGATATTTATCCTAAATATCTTTGATTAGACATTACAAGAAGTAAACGCTCCTTAAGTTAGTAGTAAATTAAGGTCAAGGAAATTCTACCTCCATCCTTGAAATTGTGGTTTCCTATCCATCCGAGTTATGCGTCCAAATTAAGGTCAGCCTGGCGAATCCTTGAATATATCCTTCATTCGATCATAACTTGATAAAATCATTTAACTACATCTAAGTTATTATATATGTACAGTTCTGTTTAGATAACAGTAATTAATATCATAACTACAGCTAGCGTGCATTCAATTTGTAATTCAATGCATAGTTTGGACTTATTTATATTCAATCTTAGAAACTATAATGAACAAGGAAATAAGTATCATTTAAATCTAGGGGGAGGTGACAAATGCGTGATTGTAGAGGCTAAACAAACATATTACTAATAATAATAAATAATAACTATAGCGACAAATCAACTTAATCACATACGCGAAAATAATCATAATTTTAAAAAAGATGCATTTGATACTATCCACTTCCCGGAAATGGTATTAAAGTTAGATTTATTAGAGGCCAAAGAAATTTTCAAACTATTCCCATAATAAACGACCGGACAGACCCATTATTCTCTTCTTTGTTTAACGCATTATAATGAATAGGTATAGTCGAGCCATCGAGAGCTGTCTAGGACTCATACATTTTCGTACTAAGAATTGTATAACAATTAATATATATCTCGTTCTATCATCATCCTAGGATGACCGGGACAGAATGAAATGAAAGACGGAACGTGTGTCTGATTCTTTCAATACAGAGAGTCATAGTTAGCTCTCGACGGATCGACTATATAAATGTTTACACTGCAAATTAAATATTAATAGTATGACAATGACAAACTAAAGTTGTCGGGACTGCAGTCACAAAAATAAATAAAAGGCGTAATACCAAAATAATTAAAAAGTGTTGTACATTATTATTATGTTTAATTTTTTCTTTTTACCAAATACTTTATGATCCGCCCTTTCTAAATAATTTTGCATTTCCTTTTTCTGTTGCAAATAAGAAAAACAGATTATTTTGTACCAGAGATCAACATCTACGTGCTATCCAATTATTAACTGTTCAAGTTATACCTCATAAAACTTTGGTAATCGCGATAAAGTCAGGTGGGAAGGTTACATAAACTCGGAATTGATTTTGGAGAAGTTAACGTAACCTACTTTCCGCCCACGCGAAGCGAGAAATGATAAAAAGAAAACAACGGTGGCAATGCGAAATGCTGCGGCGGTCTTCTAAAAATATCATAAATTTTAAATGATATTAACAGTTTGGTGCGGATAAAAGAGGATATCGCTCAGCACCGTCGACTCCTTTCCGGAGCAGCACTCCGGAGACCCTCATGACGTAACTGGATAAGTAATAATGACACCATTACACTTAAACAAGCAATTCCGAGGCGGCAATTTGCGTAACCGTGTTAGCATTAAATTAAACTGCACGCTGGCAAATTTGATATGTTGGAATGTTTTCTTTAAAAAAAAGACCATTTCAGTTGGAACTAATATATCAATTTAAATAAGAATGTTTTTTAAATTAATAGTATAATTATAATATATTTACGTATTCATGCCCACTTGCACCACAGCTACTTAGTCATTGATTAATAAAATAAGTTAATCAATGGCTAACAGAAAATCAGTTTGCACCGCAACTTAGCCACGGTTAAAGTCTCCAAAAAACGTCAAATATTTAACCAGCCGATTTTAACGTGCCCAGTAGGTAGCGACTAACTTCAGGACTTATCGTGAAGTTATTTAGGTATAGACATTTTTTATATATAGGTTAAGTATACACACGCGCCACTGGTCTCAATTGTACAGCATAAAAATACCAAAAATAAAAATGAAAACCCTATAAAAACGTGTGCTCTCTATGTTATGATTCTGTGATCGGTGGTTACTTAATCAACAGACGGTGCAAGAGAAATACTCTGGTTAAAGTTAATTAGGGTTAGTTATTCAAAAAATTTAATCAGAGCTGGTGCAAAAACGATGTGTCCGCATTTTGGTTTAAATGCGATTATATCTCTCTAGAAAGTGCGACAGCGATGAGTTGGAGAGGTTGCTTGCTGAAGAGTTTGTAGAACAGCTGGGAGTAAACCAGCACTTGATTTCCAAAAGGATAATGTGTTCTGGATAGACTCACTGAATCCAATAATAAACAACTAGGCGATGTGAAGAGGATATCAATCTATCCGAAACGCAGAAAATCATAGGCAAATCCCGGCGAATCATCACAATCGGTCGCAAAACCCAATCTCTTCGAAAGGAAGGTTCTTGTCAGCATTTGATGGGATACGAAACAGTTACTCCGGACTACTTCTGTCAATTAATCTGCTTGAGTCAAGAAATGAAACGAAAACGGCCATATATTGGCAAAGGAAATCAGTGAAATTGCTCCATGACGCCAGTCTATACATCGCTTCCAATACAAAATACATCATAATGAGTCTAGTCTGGGACGTCTTGCAGAACACGGCATATTCACCAGACATTGCTTCATCCGGCATGCATTTCCAATCAGTGGATAGATCCGAAAATGGCTTGACGACTTTATCGTGTCCAAAGACGTAACATTTTTCAGAGGCGGAATTCATCAGTTCTGAAAGATGGCTTAAAATTATAGAAAGCAACAGGGAAGACTTTGATTAAGCATTTAGTTTGCTTCCTTTTTTACAATATGCTCTTTTGCACATCCTACAACGATAGTAACAAAATAGCTGGCATTCATGAAAAGGTAAAACATAATCTACTTAGGTTATTGCGAAAAACTAATAAATTTCAGAAAAATATTCCTCTTATGGCGTAGGGCAGCAAATTATGCACTGTTGGATATTGGATTACGAAAATAAATTCTAAACATTTATCGTTGATAAAACTTGATTTTATAGATTGGATGTTTAGAAGTTTAAAATTGAAAAAAATAAGCTTCTTTATTCATAAGAGTTTTTTTTAAAGTCTATAATCAATTTGAATCCAGAAGGGATTTAATTAAGTATTTTTATTAAAACATATAACATATTTGGGAGCCTAACTTTGATAATTGAATTTCCTTCAGACAAAATATTCAGCTTTATCTCTTCCCTCTTGGATTGAATCTATTGTCCCTATATCGAATGCCATAGTCACAAGAGAATTCCATTTGACCATATTATTGGATTTTTTATTAAACGCTTTTTTCATATCCTGCGTCTGTAACAAAAAAGCTTCCTTCATCCATGAAAATTACGAATAGGTAAAAAAATAATCTCCTTAGGGCATTACAAATGAACAATAAATTAGAAAATATTAATGTTATGATGTAGGGCATCAAATTATAGACTTTTAGGTCTACTAGAAAAATATTACAAAATATTCTAAAAATGTATGTACTTAATTTGAAAAATACGTTTAATTAGAAAAATACGAAAACATTTCGTAAATACTAAATATATTTCTGGGTTTTTTCTAGTTATTAGTTAATTTTCATCAACGTAAAGGAGAAAATTAACTAATAATTAGAAAAAAAACACGAAAATATATTTAGTAGATTTACGAAATGTTTTCGTATTTTTCTAATTAAAAGTATTTTTAATGCATATTTATTGAATTTTTCAACTTTATTTAGACAAATTTTATTCATAAACCGGTCGACATAATGAACTACATTTAATTAAGTTTGTTTTATATAAGTAAAAATTAAATTAGTAATTAATTAATTAATCCTTTAATAAAGATAGTTCTTGTAATTATTTAATACTTATTTATTCTTTTTAACGTAAACATGTTTCATCAAAAATTAATATTATATAAAAATACATATTATACTTTATAATTAATTGAACAATTTTGACCCTTTTGACTTATCATGTAAAAGAGATTTTAGCAATATTTATAGTACTTATATAATTTACATTATTTTTTCTTTGACTTTTTACCCATATTATAATTTTTTAAGTAAAAAATTAATTAATTAAATGTGTTCAACAAATTTTACCTCTATAATTTATAACGTTAAAGATAATTCTTACAGATATCTCTAATATTTATGGAAGTTACATAATACACATTATTTTTTTAACGTAAAACAAAAATACATTCTATATTTTTTTCTTTTATCACAAACACTAAATGCCTAACATTAAATCCCTTAAATAATAAAAAATATCCCTTATAAAAAATAATCAAACATGCGATATTCAATTGAAACAATTGAATATAAAAATACACCGTATAAACACACGCATTATTCACTTTAAACAATTGAATATAGCAAATAATTACACTTTTATAATTGGAAATAATTTACCGACGCTTTTCGCAAAAGTTAAAACTTAAAAAAGCTCAATTCGCCGGTTACGTCATCGTGTTTTCCTCGAGGGTTGCTCGAGTCCGGCGATGGGGTCTAGTTACGTCACCGGGTTACCCCTCAAACCGGAATCGATAACCGTAGGTCCCGGACGGAGTGGACCCGAAATTTCCGCGGAAATCGCCCCCCTGGTCGCTTACGTCGGCCCCCCTTTCGCTTCTGATGAATCGAAAGGCTCGAAACGAAACCGTTCGCCCCTGCACCAAACCCTGTTATTGATTGATTGAAATGTTAGTCGGCGATGATGGATAAACACGTTACCGATGGATTGATTGGGTGTTATGGGGGTTAATAAGGTTTTATTATTGATTTTTTCAGTCTAGGTAAGACAGTCCCTCGCCACCACCCTTTCAACATTTAACATTATATTTACAAAAGGCGTGCGGTGATCGTAAAATTAACGAAGGGAGGAAGAGGTTTAGTCTGACATAATGTGGGTCATCTTACCGTCTGTTGTGTTGAATCTGTTTAAGTCGCCTGTCTGTTGGCCGTCAGCCACTTATATTTAACTTTTTTAAGTGTAAGTCAACTCAACTCGCACCAAATGACGTTTCTACACTGATCATAATCAAGTGTTGTAATGCACTGCGCGCTTCCATTGGTTGCTAGGGAGTCACGTGAACAAATATAATTAACTCCTGTCCGAATTCCAGTGTCGTATCATATAAAATAGACGTAATATTTTTAATTTATTTTATATGACTACTTCTAATACATATTTTAATTAATATACATGAAATGACAAACTTATTTACTTTCCGAATTATAATTACTTTCGTTTTATAATCGAGTTAAAATTATTATTAAAACATGCAACACGAGCCGACCATGATTATTGATCATGGGGCTCTAACAGAAATGGTTCGTAGATAAACTAGAAAAATTAAATTTGATAACTGCTGCGACATCTAGCTGTTTTCATTTATACTACTATTTATTTTAAATCCCGGTAGATAGCAGATGGTGTATACCTTGCTTCTGTATTGCAATTTGCATAGTTTTAAAAAATACATATTAGTATTATTAATTGTATTGTATATTTTTAATCATTAATTTTGAATGACTTTCTCATTTATCACTTCGTGAAACTTTTTAAATTATTACTAATGAAGGTTTAAATTAAATAAACACTTGGTTTGTTTCAAATATTTCTCTATTTACTCGACTTTTCGTTTTTTAAGGGATTATCAAGAGTGAGTTACACAATTCACTCTTCATACTGCTAATGAAAAACAAACCAACTGTAATTAAATTTAAACCTTGATCAGTAATTGTTGTAAAAACTAACATTTACAATTAATTACAGTGTATATAAATTTGGTCTATCGACTAAAGGTTTTCTTGACTTTTCCTGAATTTATCAAATTTAACGTAACATAATCTAGAGAGAAGCTGATAGTTTGAGAAATAAAATGCAAAAATCTGAAATATAAAGAAATGTAACAAAACTATTATAATTCAAATAATATACAAACTAAATTGAAGTTACACAAGAGGACAAAGAACATTTATAGTAAAAATATATTTTTAAAACATTACTAACCCAAAAATATTTTATGCTTTGTGTTTTATAAAACTAATAATAAGACAAAATATATAGAAATTCCATTAATTTATAAAATATTATAATCTCACTATATAAATATAGATAGGCAACCCAATAAACACTAAAACTACAGTTTTAATTTATGTGCTTGTTTGGATATTTATATTTCTAATCATTTAATTTTGGATTAAAGAAACGGTGGAGAATTTATACAGTTGCAATTATCTTTTGCTCTAATCATAGATGCTGGGGAGTATTAACATTTGTATTAACTTTTTAATTTTATAATATTTTGTATTTCTTGAATCAAATCGAAATCCATTTTTAAGGATAAAAGTTTATTCATGTTTTTTTTTGGCTAAAAATAATTAAAAGTGTTATGATCACCTCACGCTTTTCCATTTTGTGGAAATAATGATTTTTATCAATATTGGTTAATACATTTTATGTATCTCTTCCATTTCTTGATTATCTACCTAAATTATGACTTTTAAATAAAAACAAATAAAAGTATTTACATTTTGATTAAATAAAATTATTCATAATAGGAAAAATGTTATGAAAATGATTTAGACTAGAACTGATGTTAGAAATTTGAAACCATAATTTCATTTGTTCTAACTCCGAAATCTTCGGCATATGAAAAGGGTATTCCAAAAAATTAGAACCAGCAGTAGACAATTTGAAAACTATATAAGGTTTTATCTGCAGTCGTCAGTTTAGCAAAAGGTTAATTTAAAAGGTTCTAACCAAAACAATCTTTAGCCATTTGAAATTTATAATAGGCATATTTTGTTTTTATTTTGAATATTTTAATCGTAGATGATAGTAGAGGAAGTATTTAAGTAAGACTTATTTTAAATAATTTGAAAATTTTGTTTCGTTTTGTCTTTAAAAATCGTGACTTCGAACCATTTGAGTAAAAACTTGTTTTATCAATTCGAAATATAGATAGTTTGTTTTTGCTTTTAAAACTTGAAATCAGTATAAGATGAAAAGTTAAAGTTGTTTTCATTAATTTAAAGTCTGCATATGTTTTTAAAATTAAATCAAATCATCAAAATCTTTACTTTAGGTAAGCGGCAAGTATTTGATTTAGAACATTTTTTTACTATTTTGAAATTTGGATAGTTTGCTTTTACCTCCAAAATCTTAGAAAGTTTAGAAAAATAGCAACTCAAAGGATTTGAGTAGGGACTATTAACAATAATCTTCTTCTGCTTGAAAAGCAGAATTTTCAGTATATTTTAAGATACTTTTAAAAGAATAAGAGGTAAGAATACTTTTCACATATGAAAAAATGGTGATGTGGCCATCATACTACTTTCCCTATATTTTTCTCGAAAACTATGAGGTTTACGCAGAAATGTTGTTCTTAATAATTTGTGCACTTTTGAATTCGCTACAATTATTTGTTATATGAATTTTATCTATCTCCAATAGTTTATTAGCAATTGGCAAAAAATGTCAAAATTTTCAATTTTTAGTTTTTTTCTCGAAAGTTAAATTTTTTATGAAAAACATGTTCGAATAAAACTTGTTCAGTTTTTCATTCCCTTTAACTTTTGTTTGAACCGTTTTTTAAAAATTTTCATATTTCGAAAAATATCACGTAAAAACAAAAAAACGCCTCGAGTAAACAACCACTTCCGGTTTATGAATGTTTACTAAAAGCTTTTCAGATCGAGTTTCTAACAATAAAACCTTAAGTTTAAAGTTTCATGCCATTCGGATCATTCGTTTTTGAGATACAGCACCCACCGACAGACAGACAGACAGACAGACAGACACACACACACACACAGACACATTTTTTTTTTCCAGAAATTAGTGTTTTGGGTTCAGGGGACCCCAAAACGGATATTTCCGCAAAAAATAATTTTGAAAAAAAAATCACGAAAACAATACTCCCCCTATATATACTATATAGGGAAAGTAAAAATATCAGATGTGTATGAAGAAGATATATTAACGGTTGGATCGGGTAATTTCAATGTTGACCCATGACCCATGCATTATGAAATGATCGATCATTTATAATCAATTAAAACGCCTAAATTTAAACTCAAAACTCGACTTAGGAGCCCCACATTTTCTTAAGGAAAGAAATTTGCGTGTGATTTGCTTATTCGTACATTATACATTTTTTAATCTTTTCATCACTGGAGAAGAGAAATGGTTTCAAAAATATTCAATGCAAAAGATCATGGAGTAAAACATTTGAACCGGCTCAAATCACTTTAAAACCGCATTCATCAAAAACGTGATTTTAAAGGAATTATTGTTTTCGAGCTTTGACTGGACAGCACAGCAATCAATTCTTAAGTGTACTAGTATCAGCTAAACAAATGGTTTACATATACAGAAAATGCAAGAATATATCAACAGAATAGGTGTAGTGTTTTACTAAGGTAATACAAAATCTCATTCAAGAATAGTACGTCAACAAAAGCTTTTATAGTTTGGATGGAATATACTTCCACACCCATCATATTCTTCAAATCTAACACCTTCTAATTATTATTTATATCGATCTCTGTATATTTTAAAACCGTAAAACCTATACATCAAATGAGGTGAAAAATCATCTGGTCCAGTTTTTTAACCGGCAAAGAATAACAAATTTATGAACGAAATTTTATGCTACTTTCAGAAATATGATAAAAGGTGTTGGATCAGAATAAAGAATATATAATTAAATTGAGTATTTATTGTAAACATTAAATTAGTGTTCCCTGTCAACAACAGACACGGATCGGTTTTGGTCTATTTTACAGCTCATTAGCGTAGCGCAGTTGAAGAGAAGGAAAAGGAGTTTTACTTTGGAGTTTTTAAACCTCCAGGTAAACCGTATTATTAAGATAATACCATCTATTGTCTGAGCGGTGTATTAGTTCCCTCTTTCATATGTATAAACTTATGTGGCAAATAGAAGGATATGGTGACGTGTAAACTTCTACAAACGTGCCGCCGTCATCCACCACAGCAAACATAATTGAACTCAGATAGTCCGCCATAAACTCCCCTCACTAGTCAGTGAACATCTTCGGATCTCCGGTACAACGTTCCGCTCCTCGTCCATTCAGTTTCACTTACTCTTGCGTCATAACCAGCATCGCCTTAGATATAACTTACGCCCATCACGGCACCCACTATATATATATATCCACTTGTTTTCTAGGAAAGCTAAGAAGACCTCCCCCGAAATTAAAATCATCAACGCCGTAAAACATGCCGAATGGAAGCCATACTTCAGAACCATTGAGGAGACCTGCCGCAATCCGCCTTGTCCACAATTCGAGTAATTGAAGAAGCCGCCTGCCGGAGATTATTTCGAGCACGGCGTCGGCTGCCATTCCAACTCGCCACAAGTGATTAAGATTAAGTAACAACGCCTTTGGTGTCCAAATGTGGACAGGCACAGGATAATCTTTGGAAGAGCGGCCCAGAAGGGCTGTCATATATAGTACCGAACTGAATCTAGAAATAAAGATGCACTTAGAGGAACAATACAATCATCTAGGTAGATTCTTGTCACCTACAAGGGTTGTGAAGGTCACCAAGGAGAAGAGTGAATGCTGATGCTGTGGTGAAAATGGAATGGAACCGGCTGAACGCAAGAATAAAACTATCCGTCAGAGAGCACACGAACGAATAGTGGAAGAAAGCGACGGCAGACCCTAACCAAAGAGACTGTGCTAAATTTTGGAAAAAGTTTAAGATCCTTACCGGTTAGAAACCGACTTCGACGAGCCGACTACGCATCAACGGCCACCCTCCAGTAGACAAGGAAGAAGAAGCCGACTCACTGTAAACTGCGTCAAATACCGCCAAGAATCCGAACTTCGACGAAAACCACAGGCAACACGTCATCTACAACGGGCTTTCAGTGTCTCCACCTGCAATATACGAGAAATTAATCCCGGCATCCACCGTCGACGAAGTCATGAGATCATTAAACAAGCAGAAACTCCGCCGCTTGGCCGGACAAGATCGGTCGCACCGTGCCCACGCAGCTGCCTCTACCTGCCGCAATTTAGATCGTCGACATGTTCAATGTATGCATGTCCGTCGGCCACTTCCCTCTTCCTTGGAAAATGGCAAAAATAATCATATTGCATAAACGCGGGAAACCACCTGAAGACTTCAACTCATATAGTCTCATCTCCCCCTGAATGGAATCGGAAAGGCGAGAATCATTCTCAGTCAGATCAACGCCATCTGTAATGAGCATAGCATCATTCCGGGTCACCAATTAGGCTTCAGACCAGGAAAATCCGCATAAGATCCAACAATCCATCTGCTGCATGGTGCCATCCGAGCCATCAACAACGGCCGCATGTGTTACGGCGTCTACTTAAATTTCCAAAAGACATTCGATACCGTATAGCACTGCGGGCACCTATACAAGCTGAAGGAATACCGATTACCACACCAACTGCAACGTATCGTTGTCAGCTTCCTTAACGACAGAAAATTCACGGTCACCTGCAAGAATTCCAACTCCAGAGCGTTTACGTCAGGAGCCGGTCTTCCCCAAAACTCCTTGCTCTCTCTTACTTTATTCAACATCTACTTCACAACAATACGTGGACGGTAGGGCGTTCTGAATTACCGCCATTTTAACTGCAGCTAATCACCGCTTCACAACATCTCTTTGACAAGTTCGCCAGACTTGAAATACGAATCATTCGAAAATGCTTCCGCCTCTTCTAGGAACATCCAAGCGAAGACTTCCACGATGTCGCCGAATAGAAGAGCGAATCGCATCTAGAGCCGGCCAGATCATTTCCAGAGCTCTTCAACGAGATAATCAAACCGCCAAACTCTTGTTATCTCCACCGAAATGTAGCCCCACCCCTATATCAAAAAAGCCCGACCTCGCAATCCGTCTACTGAGCTGCGCGGAGGATCTCGCCGACGAAGCCCAGAGGATTTTAGACAAGGCTCCCACAGCGCTAAACCACTAGAGGAGCCGCTCTCCTGGTTTATCCATATCCTTAAAATCATTACATTCCAAGCCGAAGAGGCATATTCGCCTATAGCAGCCAGGAGAGAGGTTTTAATCGGCAGGCACACCAGGAGGTTGTGAATCCGACACTATCTCGTATTTTCAGGGTGCCTTTTGAAGATTTCCTCTCGTCTATAACAAAATAAAATTAAAAACAAAAACTTAACAGCCGACGAGGTATTAGAGGCCACGTTCGCTGCTGGCCCTGACTGCTTCCGGGCATGGCATATTGTCGCCCGCAGCACCAACGCTCCCACCAGATTAGTGTCAGGCCAACGTAGCCTGGACCACCTAGTCACGAAGGGCCTACTTATTTTCAATCACTGATTTAGGACAGAGCTCAGCAAACCTTTAGGGACACTGCTATCCTGGATCTGGATCTAGATCTGGATTGATTTTGCCAAGGGTGATCAAATCATTGACCAGAGCACTTAGGCCTCACTCGGCCCGTTGTGCCCCCTGACTGGGACAGCCCTGCGTTGTTCTACCACTCATTTAGCCACCCAAGGTGGCGAGCAAAGGACAGCACAACGCTTGGAGGTTTATCCCTTATGTTGGCCATGTTCGGCCAGAGCTCCCCTAGCATGGACTCTCTACGGTGGGCGAGAGCCGGGCAGGTGGTTAACACATGTTCCAGTGTCTCGTCCTCTCCACTGTCTCGTCCTGCGGCGACATTGCCGCTTCAACTCTGCAGACGAGCCAAGCACCTACCTGTTCCACCTGTGCTGCCATGAACAATAACTCTTCATCTTGCCCGTCGAACATTCAATTGTCTCACTTGAGGTGCAACTGACCACTCGGCATTCTCTTTGTAGTAGCTATTCGTCACTTCTCTTAATCTATTTCCCGACCGTCGCTCTCAAATCGCCAGGCTGTTTGGACAACTTACCAAAAAAACTCATAACAGCGAAATAAAAATCTAACAATATAAAATAACACGTAATCATTATTTTTGCCACTCTTGTACAGCTATTGAAAATGTTACATTGTAAACGAAATGTAAATTTAGCAAAATAAAAATAAACTGTGGAGAAAGTGATTACAAGTTATCAATCAACATTCTGGCAACAAACTCCATTACACGTGGATTGATCTCCGCAACCCTAAGATTATGGTAGATTAATAGGCCACTTACAATGGCTTCTGCTATCCTGTGCGACTGGAGCAAGAAATAGCCACTAATTCAAAATCTACTGACCGCCGATAACATCGATATTCTAGCTGTCCAATAAACATTTCTGCCACCGCAGTGGTCAATTTATATCTCCTGATATATAATTCACCGTCAAGATGAACCTGTCCGTAGAGGCATTGCTTTACTCTGGCGTCGCAACATTCCGGTCAAAATCGAGCATATCTCTTTTCCTTTTCCTAGCAACGTTTCTCTCTGCGCCATTTCTATTCCATCTCTTGCCGACAGCATAACAATTTCTTTAATATATATCTTACTTTATGGCCCCTTCCCTTCAATTCCTGCATCAGCTCGTAGACGAACCTCGAGTCATCCTTGGACACCTGAAGTCATATCTCTCCAGATTAACCAACCGACGTGAAGTACTCCTTCTGGACGTCCACGCTGAGTCTGAACTGTTTCGCATTTCCAGCAACCGCTTCATCTTTCTCCGCGGCCAAGCAGCATATACCATTGACCACATCCTAGTGGCACCTTCAATTTTTCGTTTCTTCCAGACCAATCTATCGCCAGCGACCATATTCATAATGTCACTTCCGGTTCACTAAGAAAGGCCGTTCTTCCACTACCAGATTTCAAAAATGTCAATGTTTATAAAAATACAGACTGGACTCTCTTCGCCTCTACGCTAGTCGCCTTACTTCCTCCGGGCACTTTTCTTACCATTCACAATATCTAGTTTGCCGCCTCCACACTACCTATATTAATTAACTACGCTGCGAACGCTGCTATCCCAATCAAACATATCACTATTCACCATCCTACAAATAATGTGCGGAAAGCACTTTTCAGGCAACGGAAGGGCGCCGAATTCCCAGCGATTAAAACTGAATGAAAGAGTTTCAATTCCAAAGTTTGTCTTTAGGCCAACGAGCAAAACGAGAAATCCTAGAAATCGATTAGCGATAGTGTGCCAAATTTTGACAAAAATTCAAATCTCTTATGGGCCAGAAAAAACGAGATAACTGCTCCATTCTCATTAAAGTTCGCCGATCACCTCAAAAGCACCTGCTCCACCCTCTACGAACCCAATTTTTAACCCCATCATTTCTTCACCATAAATTGCCCCATGTCAATGAACTCATCGCCACTCTAATGAATGTATTTCCACCCTCGGCTGAAAATTAACCATAACAAGGCGCAACCAAACTTCCGTAAAGGCTTCCGAAAATGTAAAATACCTCCACTTTCTATCTGGGGTAAACAAGTCCATCTAGTCGAAAGCGTCTCATTTCGTGCAAGCAAATATAAATATATGCCATTTGTCCACATTAATACACACTTATAAAAGTTGTTTCAAGTCAAAATACTGTTCGCCGCTTGAGCTCATTTGAGGAACAGCATAGCCTCAATGGAGAGCAGAAGTATCCGCCGATGCCCCCGCTTACACTTTTGTCGCTAAAGTGGCCAATTTATCCTTGACCGCATTACAGCCAGACGTCAGAGGATTACCTCACGAGCCTTCCGTATAAACAATGAAGTCAGCTGACTTTTGCGTGAAGTTCCATCTCACACACTTCTCCCTAGGAAGAAGATACCTGGCCTTACGTCTGTTCCAAGCCGCAGATGATGACAGTCATAAATGAAGCTTCAAATGCGTTTAGCTAAACTAACGCTCCTTATCTATTCTATGCTCTTTAATTTTAAACTCTTTTTACTTTACTTTTAGTACTTGTTTCAATAAGTGATTTGTTTCGTAGTCTTCTTAAGACTCATTGTTGTAGATTTACGAAATGTTTTCGTATTTTTAAATTGTTGGTTTAAGACAATATTTTGAAAATATTTATTCACTATCTGAACAACCTAATATTTAAAATAGATTTTTTTTAAATGTTACAATATCCATATCATATTTACTTAATACTTGGCCCAGATTTTGAAAATGAATTTCACTACTTGCATTTACTATATTTATGTGATAAATTACAATTCTTTTCTGCACTTCATAATCAGTAAAGTAAGAAATGTTTACTTAGTTTATTATAACATAAATATTTCACTTAACCCAAAATTACTTTTATATAAAAAGTATTTAATTAGGTCAAGTAAATATAATGTGAAATAATGTGATGTATTTTAATAAAGAGAATGGTTGCGACCGTTACTACGTGGTAATCCATACTTACACTGAATTAAAAAATTCACTATGTTTTAACCACAAATAATTATTGTAGCAATATTATATAACGTGTAGGCACAATTATATAAATCTAAACAATACAGCACGACTCTAGTTTCGACGTTTTATCGTCATTATCAACTTGATTAATGGTTAAAACATAGTGAATTTTTCAATTCAGTGATGTATTTTAAGTTGCCTACGTTACAGCACGACTTGTTTATTTAATAATGTTTTCTTCATAAAATTAATATTTCCAATTAACTATTTCTATTTCTTGTTTGCGTAATAATATTAAAATAAAACTAAGCATTTCTATGTATGTCATCACTTATAGATAATTGAATGTTGAATAATTTTGGAGTCGTTTACTTTACGGTGCATCTTTAATATAAAGAAGGAGACACGATTTCTTTATTTTACCACGTGGCAAAACAAAGTAATAATGTCTTTAAAATAAAGTGGTAAAACAAAGTAATCGTGTCTTCTTCTTTAAAGATAATTTTGTAATTACTTTAAATACCGGTGCATCTTAAGTTGCCTATATTACAACACTAATTCCTTCTATGTTGTTAGTCGATGATTCAAAACGATTTGTTAATATAATTTACCTTATTTCTTAATAGACTAACGTTTTGTTTCTTTTGTTTCTTATTTATTATCTAATATTCCCCACACTTCTAAAAAGTGTTGTTTATTACTATTTTAAGTATGATTTTTGTAATAAATTTGTTTTTATGTGTATTCTTTTAATGAGAAGACCAAACTACTACTACTAAATAATAAGATTGCAAACATTTTTCATATTCATGAGACGCATGTTTTATTTCTCACGTATTATATATTTATTAAAAGAAAATGTAGAATGTGTAATATTTACAATATAAACAGAATAACATTATACAATTTCTTTAAAATATAAAGTATGTATTAAATATGACTAACATTCTTACTAAGTTTTGTAAATTAGGGTATTTATAGATGTTATTATAACTTTATTATAAAATATGCTCTAGAAATATATGGGTTAGTTTTCTCTCTGATAAATCGTAAAATTTTTGGAAACACAAAGCTCAAAAGAAATCACAGAAATATATTTGTTAACTATAACAGCTGATTAAATAAGTAATTGCTAATTAATAATTTTCGCCATAATAAATACTAAAAATAAACTTATGGGAACCAGGCATAATTTCTTACCACGAGGGCCGTACTGAAACCTTCTTAATCGAAATTAATTCAATTATAAAAGGTTTTTTTTATAACTCCCCATGGGGGGATTCGTATCGCGAGCTAATTTACAATATAAATCTGTTAATTCGGTCTGTCGGGGTGTTCCAATTTGAGCAGCTGGTCGGCCGAGGGGCGGGCCCGCGTTCATTACAAAAGTTGCCGCTGCAGGTTAAATTAGCAAAGTTTTCGGGAAAATTTCCGCGACCGGACGTTAAATCAAAACGTTACGAGTGGTCCGAGGGTGCACAAGAGCGCTTTTAATCACACCCCAGGCGACTAATCGCACTAAATGTCAGTTCTTGTTATAAAAAAAAACTACGGCCGGGTTTATTGCCGCCTAATTTTCTTTAGTACATCATCACATATAATGATAATAAAAGTAAAAATAAAACAATGTTTAAATTTTAATATATGTAATCGTCCTAATTTAGATACCGTAAATGTTATGATTATTTTCGATAAAATAATTTAGTCTTAATGATTACTAATACGTAGGTAATTTAGTATCCATTACATGCCATTTGTATACGTAGGGTACGTTTATAATCGTAAATAACGTATGGTAATGTTGGTCAATTAGGGGCGAAATTTGTGTTAAATTAGAAAAATATTATTGTCAGCATAGCAACGTTTGTTTGGTTGTCTAATTATACAATCGATGCTTAATAAGGAATTATATTATATTTATAGGTTGCGTAGAGACTTTAAGTTCTTGAATTATATTTAGTTTTAATAATAAAAATATATAAGTCCTTTACGTTGTAGAAAATTATTTAGTTTGTTAATGTGAATCAAAATTGATGCGAACAAAATCAAATTTCACATTATATAGTATATAATAGTGAAGAACTGATCGTAGAGTTTGATGGTGACATTTTTAAGTTGTCTTAATTATTGATGTGCAACTGTCTAATTAATTTTGTTGGTAATATTTTTTAAGGGACTACAATTTTTCAATAACGTTACTTTTATATTTTTTGTTACCGTAGTAGCCCAGTAACAAAAATTTTTACCTATAATAAGTGGAGAAACAGAATCTCAAGAATTAATCTAAGAGGCTAATTGTTGTTTTTATTTATTTATCGCTACAATACTATTTGAAAGTTTTTGTTACACCACCTAACTGTGCATTTAAAATGAACTTTCAACAATTAGCAGCGAATACGATTCAAGTAAGATTAATTTCCACGAAGTAATAAAAATTAGAAATAAAAGATGTGTAGAGGGTAAAATAGTAAAAAAACTTTGATAAACAGAAGATGATTGCCTACATCTCCAAGATTACAACATGTTCAAAGTATTTTTAGTTGAGTTTTTGCTTTCTTTTATAAACAACATAACATTTTCACACATTTTGATGTACAAGTATATATATTTAAACTTTCAAAACAATTTATAAATTCTCTAATCCTCACTATTTCCCTTGTGTCTTAAATAGATTATTTTCATTCTATAATATCCCACACATGTTTGAGTTAATTCTGGCCAACAAAAAAATCATAGAAGTAGATCATCATTAGCAATATTTAGAAATTCTATTGCAAATCTTGAGAAATTCAATTTAGAAGATTTTGCAGATTTTTTTAAAATTTTTCCATATACGGAAAGTTCTCTGGTTCAAGCATGTGACAATGTAGGAACTTAAAATTATATCTTGAGTGTAACCAGTATGTTTTTCTACAAAAACTGCACATTTCTTCTAGAAAGTTTTATCCAATCACGAGCGCATTAAAAAACCAAAATTGGTTACTAAAGAAGACTTGATTTCAATTCAATGTCGTAATACTTCATTGTTGTTGTACGATGGGTTGGAATTAGAGGTAAACAAAGCAGTGGTCGTTATGATTGTAGTCTAAAAGATAAAATTCCTTGATACGTCGAACGTAACCAGATTTGATTTGATCAATTAATCCTCTCCCACTATCCTCAATTTCAATTGTCAATGAAAAAATGGATACAAGCCAATAAGTACCATGGTCACAATCAGTTGTTTGTTTACGCCAGGATGCAAACATCGACTTTTAATTTTCTGACCATCAGCATAGGATCATTAATGACGATATCACGAATTAATAATTCGACCGATTTTAGTCTGCTATATTTAAACAAACTCGGATTATTGTTTTGAACGAAGCAAACCAACATTATTTACATTAACACAAAAAACAAATTGTTTCGTGATAGATGATAACTTGATTCATCATATTAATATTTTCATCGTTTCTTAATAGAGATTAAATTTAGAGGACTTGAATATTTCAATTACATAATTTTGTAGTTGGTTCTTGGGTGGTTCCAGATATTGCAAATTTTTTCGGAATATTTGCGGTTCTGGTTGCTTAATCGGATTTATGTATGTGTTGAAAAGAGGACAGTTCGCTCCTTTTCTTTTCTTCTCATGATATTAGATTTGTTTGTGCTAGAGGTCTGTGAATATGTCAGAAAATAGGCTGCATTTTCGGAATATTTTGCATTATTATTCCAAGAAAGGCAAGCGAACTGCGGAGACTCACCAAAATATATGCAGCGTATATGGGGACAATTCGTTAACAGAAATGATTTGTCAAATTTTGTTCCGGAGATACGAGTCTTGAAGATGGACTCCGCATCGATCCAAAGGCAACGTCTTGGCTAAGTGTCTCACCTCTATGTTTGGGTGCCACACAAATATGAAACCATCTAATAGAATTTTATTGACCAAAGAAAACCGTTAGCGATTTTCACCATCCAATGTAGACGGACTCAATAGAGTTAAAGACCGTTTTTGGTGTCGGGTATAGGATAATGCGATTAATGGTCAAAATGTTCTTTGATGTAGTAAGCCTGTAGATAAGTTAGGCTCCTCTCACTTCGCAAGGGCAAGGAGACAAATTTGGGGGATATATTGTGCAGCTGGGAAATATCCTCCCTCATTGATCATGACCAAGTGTTGAAAACTATCTTTTACTCACAGAATAAATATACTAATAAACCAATACTGCTCGTTACTAGGGTATATGTCTTCGTTGATCCCGGCTATGGCAAGCTCAGTTGATTTTTCGCGGGCCCTAGGATTCCTCACACACCTCCTTCCTAGTGATGGATGAAATTTGCATCTCCAACGATTTAATCTCCTCCTTCAACCCACAATTATCCACAATCAGCATTTTGATAACCTCGTCCTTCTTGACAATCCTCTCCTTGAGCGTGGCGACGATCTCGTTATTTAGCGCGTAGCGCTTGGCCACCGCGTGGACGTCGGCGTCGACCACCACGTTGTTCAGATTATAGTTCACTTCTTTATTCAGATTGTAGACCACTTCTTCGTGCTACTCCTGCGGCGTCGTCGATTTCTCCGTCAGATCATCACTGTAGCCGCTCCAGGCCTCGTTATCAGACTAAGCCTTCCGTGCGGCCTTATCTTCCTCCAAGGGCAAGGGTCTGATGCTCCTTGGCGTCGGTACTTCTCACTAACGCTCACGATCTCGGATATATTGTGGCTCATTGGCTGAGTTGCTCGAAACTCTTCGAGCTTTTCAGGTAAATCTTTTCGGCTTCGCGCATAATGTTCTTGATGCTGCGATAGCAGGTCCTTATGAAAGAGATGTGGATCTCTTTCATAAGGACCTAAAGGACTCTTGGCTGACAGCCGTGTGATCTCCTCCAGTATATTTCCAATGTCAACATCCGCATCCGTATCAATCTCCTCCAAGTTGGACATATCATTCTCCTTCTCGAAGAACTCGGTGAGTAAATTCGTGAAGCAACAAGAATCGTGACGATAACTTAGTTAACTTTGATCACGCAAGGGGATGGAGTTATCAGCATAAGTTGGCCGAGGGCTTAAACTCTGTTGATAAGTGATAACGATGCACAGCGGATACTTACACCAACTTTCGTTGAAATCTCCCTCTTAGACTTCTAAGGAAATCCCGGCAGATCGTCCTAGATTTTTCTTCGCTCTTCCTTTCTTGCTTACAGGATAGTTGGAAAGCTTATCTCCTGTGCCTATTAGGACGATGCGTGGTAAGTAGCTAGCGATGTTGTAAGATTTTCTTTGGAGTAAACTTTTCTGTGGCTTTCTTTGTCTATTTGTTTGTGATGTGACCCAGAATAACTCTCCTTGAATGTATATTTCAGCCTCGATCGTCTTCTGTCGACTTGCAACTTACATTTAGCACATACGTGATGTCCGATATGTGAATGTCCGTCTTCATGATTTCCCGAAAGTCGTGTTGAACGTCAAACGACGTGCGGAGTTCTCGTCCAAACGTTAGGTATATCAAGGACTTCTCTATTTATACACAGTGTGCGGAGTTCATGACAAATCGAATTGCAGAGATCTTGGTCAGTCAACTGGTTTGCTTTGTTCCTATTTGCTTGGCTAGCTGAGCTTTAAGTCGCTTCACAGGATTCGTTACCATATGTTACACCGAGATGAATGAATGGTCACTCTCCAGCCAGTAGATGATCTGCTAAAGTACAGTACCCAATTAATCTGGTTCAGTTATCACTTATTATCCTCCTCGAGATCTCGTAGCTTAGGAAGATTTTTTCAATCAGTGTTCTTCCGCAGGCTTCAGCCGATGCTATCTCCAATAACTCCACCTATATTGAGGCGGCGTCTTCCACTATTAGGATCCATTTTTACTTTTAAGGCTTTTAACTGTCAATACTTCGAATTATCTGGTCATCATAATCGTCTAGAGGAGTAGCTGTGTTTTTTGTTCTCAGCTTTGTTCTTCTGTTATTTTTGGCAATTATTCACGTACTCCACGACATCGTACCGAATTACCAACTAGAAACTATTCCTATCTTTTTCATGCAGTATTGATGGAATTAAAATGTGTATGAGAAAAAATAAGCCCTTATATTATAATAATTATGTGAGAATGAACAGCAAATAGTTAAAATAACTACTCCTCGTACTAAAGCACCGCCAAGCATTGGACTACATAACTTTTAGCGGCCGTCACATGACTTAAATCAGGGTGTTTATGCGAACCACATATACTACAGTGAAAATGATGATTATTCGTAAAAAAATATTATAATATAAGTCTTCAAATGATCAAGATACAAGCCATCAAAGTTTTCCAAATAATGTAACAAGATAAAAATAGATGATAGAAAAAGTGATTCTTACTGATGAATCCACTTTTTCTAAAGACGAAAGCATTAATTTTTATCTTCTGCTGCATTATTTGGCAATATTCCAGTTGTAGTGGATAATCGGCCAGGAAAACTTCCTGAACTTTGCAAAAATGGAAAGGATAAAGTTGTTACTAGCGAAGAACATGCCAGACTGTTGTTTTTGATGTTCCAAACTGCGTGGCCATATAAAAAGTACTAGCGGTAGTATTTTCTTCTATGTAATCTAGAATTTCTTCTTCTAGTTCAGGAGTTCGGACTGATCTTACGTTGCCGTTGTTGCTAAAATTAGGTTTAAACGTACCATTTTCCCTTAAACAACTTTCAATTCTTGAAAATGTTTTTCGGTTGAAGTGGCTGCTACGGTGTTTCCATGACATGCACCTAATATCAAAATCATGTCAGTTTGTTCATTAAACTCTCCATTCTGATCTCGAAAAACTAACGAAAAATTACGACATAGGCTCAATTTAAAAATTGTCATCGCAGACTCAAATTTTTCCGAGGATTTTTCTCCAAAAAGGCCACTGCTATCAAAATTTAAGTGAAAGAATAAATTTAAATTTACGAGCAAACAATAAAGTTCTGAGCAAACAAATTTTAGGAGCACTCTGTGTAGCATGGTTCCCGCTGTCTGATTAAAGTAACAAATTGCCTAAGTAATTTACTTGATGTTAGTACCTTGGCTGTACCAAATTTTAGCACTCTGCCACCAACTGTATTGAAAATATTTAGAAAAAAGTATTATAATTTCTTGATTTCTTGGTGGTATTGTTATGTACTGGTATTGCAATATCTATAATATATGTTTAATACAGCTTATTGGTTTTGTCCTGGAATGTAATGTCCGGTCTATTGCATGTGATGGTTTTATAAGTGTGTATAGTTACGTCTTAGTACAGTTTGTATTTGTTATTTTCTATTAGAGTAGTCTGCACATAGTTATAATACCGTACTTGCTCGGTAATGAGGTTATATTTTATACCTATAGTTTGATGGGTGATTTTTACCTCAGTGTTGTAGCGGTCGGTATTATTAAAATTTTGCATTATCCTATAATATGGTCGATTGTTTCTGGTTGAAGCTGACATTTTCTGCAGGAATCAATATTTACAGATGGGTTTTTTATTATGAATTTTTGATAGTTTCTTGTGACCCTGAATGACCAATGACTCACGGTGCAGTTGTTCTTTTTGTAGCTACGTTTATTATTTAAAGGTGTTTGCATTGCAGTGTTTTTGTAACCATATTTTATCCTTTGTTTGTGCCAGTTCTTGTACCTCCTGTGATAAAAGATTCAGTGGTGTGTAATATTTGTCTGCTTGTGCTATTGCCGGATGTAGTGATGTGGTTTTATTTAGAAAATATTCTTTCAGAGTTTTGATTTGTTTGTCGTGCAGTATTTAGATGTCTATTAGCCCTCTACCTCATTTGAAGGTATACTCAACCTTTCTTTATACGCATGTCGTTGGTGTGCTCTGTGTTTTGTAAGTTGGTTGTATTATTATTATTATTATTATTATTATTATCATTCGGGGCCAGGCGATTGGCAGACGGGTTTAGCTGTAACCCTTCTTAGTTGATTATATGGTCAAGGTAGCGAACTGATTTGCAGCGAAAGTGGCTCTTCTGTAGGTTGATCCTCAGATTAAAGACTTTCAAACTATAAGAAACCTGTTTCATATTACTCAGGTGCTCTTTAACGAAAGTGAATTGGTTCTAATCCAGATTTCACATTTCTTGAATAATTTTCTTTCTCCTAAAGGCATTCTTGTGTATCTAAATAATTGGAAAGGCCTTTTTGTCCCTGTTTTCACTCATTATTCGCAATAGGTGATGCCTTTACAATGAGACATCAATCGTAGTTATTGGGCTTGGTGATGGTATTTAATTTATTGATAAACGATATAGAGGGCATGAGGTATGAGGGCTATGCGTGTTTTTAAATTTTTTTATCGATCACATATTTTGTCGCTTGTATGATCATTAAACCGATCTCTAAATTCTTCTAACAGTTCATTGCATCAATTCTTTTCTTTCAAGTTCAATAGGGCAGATATCGGGATGAAGCCATATCTCCGTCCAATCCAGTGTCGCTTTTTGAAGATACCAGCATTCATTCATCGCGGTTCGGGCTTCCCAGAACATCAAGTCGAATGGATCCATAAGCATTTAAATTAATAAAACACGGATGTTTTAAGAGTTTTATTATCTACGGATACTCCTACATCATGGTTTCATCAGGCAGATAATGTATAATACACAATGGGTTTTCTTCAAGTAACAGCCTCATCAATCCAACGATACAAAGGCAGCAAAATGAAGTATTTAGCAGGTTCCTGACGACGAGGCTATGGTGACGTCGATGTCTTCGGCGAGGGCATCTCTTCTGTAGTACGATGTCACACATTGCTACCTCTGGGAGGTTTCTGATAACTAGACTATGGTAACATCTATGTCTTCGGCGAGGGGATCTTTTTTGGAGTGTGAAGTCACACGTTGCTACCTCTGGGAGTTGTGTGTCGTGAAAAATATTTTCATGTTAGTTTTTTATGCCGGCTTTCTGAAAGCATATTTTTTTTGATTGCTTCTTTTGCCTCTTGTCAAGTGCGAATTCCGTTTTTGATTCCAGTCCACCTGGTATTTGCTGGTTCCTCAGGACTTTCGTTAGAACCTTTAGTTTTTGGTATTTGTATTATTTAAAATACAAGATTTCTAAGATTCTTTATTTACCATACATTTGTTCTTTTCTTTCTTTTGTTGTCACATGCATATGTTTTTTTCTTGAAAGTAATTTAATAGTATGGTACAATCCTATAAGGAAGAAACTCAAATTAAATGATCATGAGTAGTTAATAGCAAAGGTAAATCTTTTGACATTTTTTAAAGCATAAAACTTCAGAAACGATTTCTTTTTACCTTTTAAAAATTTATAAATATATAAGAATTTGTTTAAATTTGTTATTATTATTATATCTAGCAGGGATTCGTATATAGCACGTTCAAAAAGTAAGGTCATACAAAATTATGGTTTTTCTAGCTGAAATGTGACCTTGCTCTGCTAACAAAAAAATAAAATCAAATTTAAAGCTACAACACAATTTTTTCTTGAAAATTCAAAACATCGTCATAAACAACTATAACTTTTATATTTTTATACTAATGTAAACAGGTTGTTTATAATTCTGAAGGGAAATGTAAATACTTTTAAAGTAATGAAAGAGTACAGCCAAATTAACTTAAAATTTAAAAAAATTAAATATATATGATTGCTAATTAAAACAGCAGAACACCTACTATGTGAATGCTCTGCCCTGTCCCTTCAAAGAGGAAGCTACCTGTCATCGACATTTTTAAAGCCTGATGAATTGGTACTCATTAACCCTCAAACTGTCGTAGACTACGTAAAAAGTATAGACATTGAGAGACTCAAATAGGTCAGGAAATAATTAGAAAAGATCTCTTAGGTCAAGGTAATTTCGGAAGGTCCAGAGGCCATACGACCCACCCAACTCATAACATACAACAACAACATAATTAATTCCATTATCTAGCATTTTGAAGTTTTAAAATTTTCTGACCTTCTATATCTGTTTTTATATTTCTCAAATCCAATTTTAGATTTAATTACGGTGTGAAATTTATCTACACTCTAACGTACGTTTGTAAAAATGGCAAGAAAATTTATGCGAATTAATTAAGTAAAATTGTACGGAAAATTGAGTAATTTACAACATCGGCATTATTTAATTAGCGCCGGCAACGAGTCAATGAATCAGCGTTAGTAACGGTGAAACGGATGAGGGAACCACAAGTTTCCATCGTTCGGGCGCGGCTAAATCAAAAGCAACGACTCCTAGTGCGGTAATAAGCGCTCTCGCGAACGCCGTACTATTTTAACCCGGCGCCTCCACTTAATCCGCCCCATTAACCCTTCCCGAGGAGGCCTTAACGTCCTCATTCTCTCAACACTCTTTTTCCCCGGCTCGGAAGCCTCTAAGACAGGTGCGCTAATTAAACCTGCACCAACATTCTATAAATTTTCCCCTCGATGCACGTCTCCCTCGCCACCCCCCTGCACCCCGTACCGCCGCTTCGCATGAAAATGGGCCCCAAACGTGCACTCGGATGGATTTTATTGCCTCCCGATTTTCCGATACAGCTGTATCGAGGATATATGTGGATTGATACCATCCTCACATTTTCATGCAGAAAAAAACGCGATTTACTACTTTTATTTAGCTAAGGGCGTAATAAAAAAAATTAAAACCAAGATTAACGGTTATGTTCAGTATGAGCTCAAAATTATATACATATATACGGGCGATAATTGGAAAGTAGTACCGATTTATACCGTGTGGAGCTCTGGTGATTAGAGTGGGGCCCGGATGTGTGCTAATATGTTCAATTCAAAAAGTACATAGCTTTCTTACAGATTTCTAGTTTAAATAGATTGTAATACTATTTTCAAGGCATTACACTCAGTATTTGAACTAAACGTTCAATGAACCTTATAATTTAAGGTTTTTCTCACGTATCTCTTGGTTAAACATTACAAATAATAGATTATCAATTTTTTACCTATTATTTCACAATGTTTCATCAAGAGATGAGTGAGGTGAGAAAATTATTTAAGAAGTATTATAAATAAATGAAAATATCATAAACATATATGCTATAAAAATTTTACACTTACAATTTCTATTGGTTTCAATTAATAATAAATATTTATTTATAAAAATTAATCAATTATGAAACAAAAAAATTATTAATATAAAAATACAATGTAAAAATAAACAGAATGAAAAATAACTCACCTAAATCATTACACAACAAAATGTTGAAATCCGTCCGGATGGATTACGAAGTGTCCACAGGTCTAGAAAAAAAGCACCTACATAATCCCCCCTCCCACATACAAAAATATACATCCCACCTGCCGTGTAAACAAAATAAAATATGCCCGCGGTCTTACTTTATCATCATCGCCTTCGGGGAATATAAATACCCTTATTTTTCAACGCGGGTAGGATAGGATTCCACAATCATCCCTCAAGCTCACATTCGCACAGTCGTTCAACAGGGGACGATTTCATCCTCACCCGTCTACATCGACGAACGCCATGTTCAGGTGTCCCGTGTCCCGCTTGAACCATGCCAGTCTCTCTATTTTCTTAAATGTTTCCCCGCTGGGGACCGGCATTCCTCTGGGGATGTGTACTGCCACGTCGGCATTGGATTTTCCTCCATTCCTGAGCGAAAGAAAAAAAAAAACGATTTTTAGGCGAGTTTGATTCTTGTAAATACGCTAGTGTGACAATAATATTTAGAAATCTTTAATTTGTAAATGAGACAGAATAACTATAAAAATAGAAAAATATACTATAATATATAAAAAAATATATACAGGGTGAGTTTTTTTTATGTTTTCTATGGGGATCTCGGAAACTATAAGAGATAGAGAAACGGTTAAATGGGGAAAGAAGTGTAGATTTATGAGACGAATAAAATTCCACTTTCAAAGTTTTCAAAAAAGTCAAGGGTAACTAGATACTTTGAAAAAAGTAAAAAGTGTCAATTTTTTCAAATCAATATATCTCGGTTATTATAACAGATAGAAAAAAACTGTAAAGGACAAAGTTTTAGATAATTTTATGCAGATTAATAAAAAATAATCAGAAAATGTTTATCGCTATTATTTTCCGAGATATGACGCAAACTTACATTTTTTTTAAATGGAAACCATAGTTAGTTGTGACCTCATTCAAAAGGTATTTTTTTTCTCTTTAATCCAATATGGCATAAGACATAGTTATTTCTAAAAATAAATGAGTTACAGTAATTTTAAATTTTATTATAAATAGAAAATGTTACATGTTTTTTTATTTATTTCACCATCAGAAATTTTTAATATTATGGCAAAGTAAATTTATTTATTAATAATGTTTCCAATTAAAAAAAAACTAAATATATTATAATCTAAGGATTTTTAATTTGTTATGAAAGTGCAACTAAAAAAAATTAAATCAAATATTGCATATAGTAAACTGCATTTAAACTAATTGAAATTGATTTAAAGAACATTTAAATAATTTAGTATAACAGTTAAGATTTTACAAAAAAAATTGAGTGGAAACCAATTGTAAACTCTATAAAAGGTAATTAAAAAATTATCTTTTATAGAGTTTACAATTGGTTTTCACTCAATGTTTTTTGTAAAATCTTAACTGTTTTACTCAATTATTTAAATGTTCTTTAAATAAATTTCAATTAGTTTAAATGCAGTTTACTATACGCAATATTTTATTTAGCTTTTAGAATGCCTTTAAAGTAATTTCCCTGAAAAATGTTTAATTAATTTTTTGCAGTTATTTTTACTGTTGTTTTTAAATAATTTTTTGAGTATTTAGGAAATTTTCGAATGGAATTCAAATTGTTACGCTTGTGTTTAAAGTTTTCAAATGTATTTTATTAGAAAAATACAATTTTTCTTTAATTTTAGCGATGTTTACTTTGTAGTAGATTTTTAATGATTAAAATAAAGAAAATAATAAGTGACAAGTCTTATATTTGACAGAAATATATACCAAAGGGGTGGATTTGTAAATTATACTTGTTTAGTATTAATTTTAGAAAAATATACTATTTTAAAGTAAAGTTTCAATTGTGCCTTTTTCTATAAAAAAATGAATTGTTTTTAGCAAATATGTTTTTCCTGAAAATTTGTAATTCTTTTAAAATAATTTTTAATTATATTCTGTTAAAATTCCAGCTACTTGTTGTTTACAATATTTAATTAATTCTTCTTTTATTACAAATTTTCAACTGATTTTGATTAATAATTCGGCTGTTTTACTTTTAGAAAATGTTGGTCTTTTTTGTAAAAATGTTTAAATTCTTTCTTCTAATTTTACTTCTAAATTATTTTTAAGTTAAGTTGGTTATAAATTTTTTATAGTTTAGAATCTTTTGCTTAAAAATTTAAATTGCTTTTCTTAAAAAAATAATGTTTGTTTCTGAAAAAATCTTAATTGTTTCTTCTTTAAATTTAGAAGCTTTAATAGATTTTCTATAGATTTCTTAGGCTATATTTTAGGTTTTTAAAGATTTTTTTTACAGAAAGTGTGTTTTCTGTCAATTTTATTAATAGAAAATATTAATTATATGTTATAATTATAATATTTCTACTAACCATTTTTAAGTTAGTGTTTTTTTTAAAGTTTACAAAAATTTTATGCTGTTTCTTTTGTTTTAAATTTAAAATTCTTCTTTTTATTACATGTTAATTAATTTTTCGTAACATTTAATGAGTTTCTAACAGATTTTCAATTGTTTTTAGGTTTTAACATTTTAAATGATTTAAAAAAATAATAAGCACTAGAGAGTTTTAAATTGTGTTTAATAATTTTTTAATTGTTTTTAATATAAATTTCAGAGACTTTTAAACAAATAACTTTTTTAATTTTAAAATTTTAAATTTTAACCGTATTTTCTGGTAAAATTATTTTTAATTCTCTATCTTTTGACATTTTTCTATTGCATTTCTTAACCAGTTGCTTTTTTGAGAAATTTTTCACTGTAGTTTTTTTTTTAAGAAATTACTGTTTTCTGATTCCAACAATTTTTAAGTAAATTTTTAATTTTCTTTTAAAGCTTTTAACTGATTTTTTCAACATCAATTGTTATTTTTAATACTGCTTTAAAATACATTTTTAATAGTGTTTCTTTTTTCTCGTAAAATTCAAAGAATGATTGAATTTCTAAGCCAATTTCAATATGTGGTTTTAAGATTTTAAATTGTTTTAGAAAGCTTGGATTGTATTTTTTTAATTCGCATTTTTCACAAGATTTTTAACTGTTGTGTTCTTTGAGAAAGTTTTCACTGTATTTTTTTAAGAAATTACATTTTTTTTCTGATTCCAACAATTTTCAAGTAAATTTTAAATTATCGTTTGAAACTCTGAAATGATTTTCTCAACTTCAATTGTTATTTTTAATTTTTAATTTCAATCTGTGTTTTTAAGACTATAAATGTTTTTAGGTAGCTTCACTAATAATTAGAAAAAACACGAAAATATTTCGTAAAATCTACAACAAATGAGTCTTATTAAGACTACAAGAAACAAATCACTTTTGAAAAAACTCCTTCTCTAGCTAATACTTCGACAGACATTGAATGATACAAAGCTTCACTAGTGTTTTTTTTTTTAATTCACATTTTTTTCACAAAATTTTTAACTGTTGTGTTCCTTGAAAACATTTTTTCTGTATTTTTGACAAATGACATTGTTTTTCTGATTCCAACAATTTTCAAGTAAATTTTAAATTATCTTTTAAAGTTCCGAACTGATTTTCTCAATTGTTATTTTTAATACTGATTTGTAATAAATTTTTAATTCTGTTAATTTCAACCTGTGTTTTTAAGATTTTAAATGGTTTTAAGAAGCTCCAAGAGTGTTTTTTTTAATTCGCAAAGATTTTTAACCGTTATTTGAGAAATTGTTCACTGTAGTTTTTTAAGAAATTACATTTTTTCTGATTCCAACGAGTTTTAAGTAAATCTTAAATTATCTTTTAAAGTTCTGAAATTATTTTTTTAACTTCAATTGTTATTTTTAATACTGCTTTGTAATAAATTCTTAATTGTTTTTTTATTTTGCAAAATTCGAAGAAATAATTTATTTCTATACCAATTTCAATCTGTAACGACTTCAAACTGTTGTGTAATTAATTTTTAATTGTGTTTTATTTCGTAAAATTTAAACTATTTTTAAATATTTAGTTCCTTTAGCTTTTATTAGAGTAAGTTTATAATGGATACTTGTTCTGCTACTCTCTTGATGGAACCAAATTTTCAAAGAAATGGAACATAACAAGAGTTTTACTTCTCCTAATTTAAGTTTATTTTTGTTCTTTAGGCCATTTTAACCTATTTGGTAATAACCATAAATTTTGTTTTTGGTAAAAATTGAACTATTTCTTTTTTAACATCAAAAGCTTTTTCTTATAAAATTTTAACTAATTTAAAAATGTTGTTCAATTATTTTAAAAGGATTTTTAATTTTTTTGTTGTAATATTTTAGCTTCTTTTTATAATGTTTAACTGCTTTTCTTTGCAGCTTTTCTATTATTTTGACAAATTTAAGTTTTCGATTATTTCTTTTTTGAGAATATTTCCTTTCATGTCTTTTTAAGATATTTTCAATATTTTTTACATTGTTACTGGTATAATTTCAACTACATTTTTAGAAAGTTTCAACTGTTTTTCTGAAATTGAATTTTGCTTTTTTAATGTTGATTGATGAGTTACGTGAATATAATGCAATATAAAATAACTTGTAATCACTTTCACCATAGTTTATTTAATGTCTTTAATAAACTGAGGAGAAAGTGATTACAATTTATTTTATATTTGTTTTTTTGTTTAGTTTTTTCTTAAGCTCATTTGCCAATTCTTAATCTATTACTTCTTTGGGAAACAAACTTTCGCTATTATTTTCCCCCAATTTTAGCTATTTCTTAGAAAATTTCAAATTATATTTTTAATAATAGGTAATGAATTGATAACAAACCAAGTGTTAAAATTATTCAAGAAAAAAGAATGTTTATTTAGGATTTTTTTTTGATTACATGAGAGTATTCTTTACAAAGTTTTGAACTGTTTTGGGATAAATTTTTAATTGTTAAATACAAACTATTATCAAAAAAGTTACTTCTTTTCAAATGCTTCCATTAAGAACGGGTTTGAAATATTTTTTAATTTATGTAGATTCTAAAGTATTTTTTTAGAACGTTTTGAGCTGTTTTGTAATACATTCTCAATTGTGTTGTTTGATGTAATTTGAATTAGTTCTTAATTGTGGTTCGTGGAAAAATTAAAACTATTATATTTTTAGATAATTTTTTTTGAAGAAGGTCTTTTAAGACCTACATAGACATAATTATATATTTGACGACAAAAATTCCAGACTTCAAGTCCAAACTTAAAAATACAAATCTTTTCGAAAAAATAGTTATTGCCTCGGATCAATAAGGGACAGGTTAGGCACCTTACCTGTTCCCCAAGACAATTGTAGTCTTGTGTATAAAACAGACTGCATTACTCCAAGGGTAGTTATAATTTTCAGAAAAGACATTAATTATACATTCATTCCAAAATTCACCACAGGGGACCTAGCTGCAGCCCTAGTAGAAGATCCCATGCAGAAAAGCAAGAGGCAAGTTGTCATGGCCTCTGCCTAACTTCCAAGAGTTTAAAGCAAACCAGCACTAGATGAGGTATGTAGACTTGTGGAAAAGTGTAGAAGTGGCAATAAATACCTCCTGTTGGGCTGAGATGCCAACGCCCACAACATGGTATGCGGCAGCACGGATACCAATAATAGAGGTAAGGAACTAGTTGAATTTCTACCTTTGTGAATGCATACAGGCAGGAGGTATTGTACATCACTCTATGATGTACAATACTGAATGCTGATGCATTCACAGCAAGTACAATTAAAAAATTGGATTAGCATGTTTTGGAAGAAACTATTTTGTCAGACCATCAGCAGTTGAGTTCGACATAGAGGCATCCGAGGAATGGCAGACTGGGTCTTCTATAGAGGTTGTAAGGGAACCTCAACAGCAAGATCATAAAAGAGCTAGGAACAGTAGCCGCTCTTCCCAGAAATAGCATTTTAAAGGCGTACAAATGCAGTTGTCCGCTAAAGAAGAGCTCTTGAGAAATAAGGATATAGGTTGCCTCAAGATGCTAGTCAGAAAAACTTTTAACAGTGCGAAGAAAACAGGCAACTTGGATTTCTTTAGACAGATACAATTGGAATACAATAAGGAGTTGAGAAAATCGAAAAAGAAAATATGAAGAACGAACTGTGGGGTAGTTACTGATACTGATATCGGGCTAATAAAAACTAATGAGCATTATGCGATGTGCTATTAAAGACGCACTTCCTAGGCTCAACATCGGTGGACTCCCAAGAAAATACTTATTACTATTAGATATGCTTCGAGTACCAATAAGATTATAATTTTAAAGTTATAAATGTTGGTCACTCAAAATTAGAATCTAAAATAGGACGGGCGAGAGGAACGACCACGTCGACAAGTTTTTGTTTTGCAGACGATCTTGTTAAGGTTGAAGGAGATTTCGTAGCTACGTCAGTGTATGCGCGTGGAAGGAATCATTCGAACGCGCAGTAAACATATGCAACATTTCTACCACTCCGGAAAATACAATAGTGGGAAATCGTTTTTGCGAGAGAAATTTTGGGCTATATCAACCAGATCCTAAACGTCCAGACCTCAGCCACCGTGATGGTCAAAAAGCTCACATGCAAGAGAAAATGTGCGCTCTTGAATTCCGCACTGCGTATGAAATCTTTTCCCTTGAAATGGAAGCTAGCCATTGTAATCAGCATCCTCAAGGAAGGTAAATCATCTATCCTCCCCTCGAGCTATCGTCTCATTAGATTGGTCAGCGTGTGTAGCAAACTAGTTGAAAATGTTATTCTAAGTCGTTTATCAGTTTACCCTGAAGACCACAGAATCATCCCTGATTCACAAGGCGGTTTTAAAGCCGGCATGTCCACCAACCACCAATTATCCATTGTGACCGAATCCATCGCTGAAGGCTTTTCGTTAAAACGCGACATTTCCGCAGTCTTCCTCGACATTTCGAAAGCATTCGACAGGGTTTGGGACGACGGACTCATTTGTAAAATAACGCACGACTTTCTTCGTGACAAAAAGTTTTGCAAAATTAACAACACGCATTAAAGAGAACGTAAAAAGTGCAGGTGTGCCACAGCGCTATGTTCTGTTTCCGACACTGTACAATAACTTTACAAGCGGCAGTTTTAATCTGGCTTCGGTATTGTTCGAACAATACGCAGACGACACAGCTTTTCTGCGTAGAGGAGGTACCACAGTTCATCTAGAGAAAACTCTCCAAGCTGCTCTCGATTCCTACGAGAAGTCGGCGATACAATAGCGACTTGAGGTTAATGCTGATAAGATTGTATCGTACATTTCAGTAGACCGTACTTCAAAAAACGTAAGATCAATTCCGCCCAACTCTCCTATGGAGGGGAACTAATTCCGATAAAAGACGAGATCAAATATTTCGGTATGATATCTCATGATCAAAGATGATCGCATATTTCATCCGAAAGGCCATAGCTAAGCCAACACAAGATAAACCTTGTCTGTGAAAAACAGACTAAGGCTGTTCACCATGATGATAAGGCCGCAGCTTATCTACTACACCCATTTGGAGGTATTGTAGACACACTCAAATAGCGTTACTTCAGCTTATGCAAAACGTCGCTCTAAGACGCGTACTGAATGCAGCACTATATATATGCGGAACACGCTGATACATCGTCACACTAAGACCCCGATTGTCTTGGAGTTCATCAAAGAGCTCGTTGTGAACTTTTACAGCAAAATCAATGATAATCCCCCAGCTGGAATAAAATTTCCAAAATACGATGTCACTGCTGACAGCAAACTTCGAATGCCACGTATAATCCTAATTGGTACTCAATTAGCTCCCTCCCCAAAGCCCAGAACCACCGTAATACGTCTAGTGACGCTGCTCCTTTCGAGGAGAGCGCCACATAGGACGATCCGAACCCCCCACATCTTAGCGATCCATCTCTTGATTCCCGAATAGAGAAGACCATTTGGTCCTGGAGTAGTCCAAACAACTGCAATCGTGGAGAAGTGATTTTGGCCGATAGGAGTTCGACACTACCCTACTATAAGTGTGTCTCCATCCAAGGTTTCCTCTCCTTTTATCAAAGAAAACAGACCTTAGATCTTGGCGATCATTTTTTGACCCATCGCTTGAGTCCTGATTAGAAAAGCGATGGTGGAGGGGTAGTTTCAGTCGGTAGGAGACCACGTGGAAATAGTTCGGAGTTAGATAATTTCGGGTTATTTTCGCAAGTCCATATCGTATAGAAATAATTCAGTTTGTTAATATTTTTTAGGGATAACTCAATAAAATTATTTTTATAAGGCCAAACTTAATCGTTAAGGGTAATATTCAAAGTTGTTAGTTAATTCCCAACCGTAAATGTACTTTTTAAACACTAAATGCCCCTTTTGTTAATAATTGATGGGAGTGAAATAATTAATATTCTCGTTCTCTCTGCGATTAAAGAGTCATCTATTGAGAGGAGATAGCGAACACGGCCGTACACCGTGCCAGTTTTCTGACAAAAGACGGCCGCCGACCAAGAGTTCATTTTTAGCTACTAGTATTTTGACAGAAGACCGCCGCCCAAGAGTTTATTTTTATTTTGTACATACTTTATTGAGTATATGGTACATATTGTTTATATTTATTTATTGGGTTAATAGATCAGAAATTAATGAAAGCTAGAAAGAGTGAAACTAGAAAGCAGAAAGATATTTAAAAATGAACATAACGAACCCAGAACCATCCCGTGGTATACTAAAACAGTCTAAATTGTAGAACATCATTAATAATCATTAATATTTAATAGTGATTTATTGTTCAAAATTTTCTATACTACACAATCTATGGAAGGAAGCATATTAGGTAGGAATATGCTAGAGAAATCAAACGCAAGTCTGGTTAACTCATTACCAAAAAAATTAAATGGGCGGTTAATAGCTTTAAACTCTTCTAGGCATCAGGCCCAGATGATATTTCACAGTTTACAACGCTAGCTTTCCCAGTAGAATGGAATGAAGCTACGGTGATATTTGTGCCCAAAGCGAGCCGAAGGCCACTCGACAAGGCCAAATCCCACTTTACCTCATTTCATCTAAAAGTCATTGAGAAAATTATAGACATGAAATAAGGATCAGTGCCCTAAAGGCAAATCCGTTTGTCTATCAACCTGGCAAATCTACTGTCGATGCACTTCATAGCCTCACAACATGTATAGAAGATTCACTACAACACAAACAGATTGCATTAGGTATTTTCGTGGTGCGTTTGACAACACAACAAAACCATGGAAAAAGGGGCCATCAAGAGAGGTATCGCCAAACCCACAATAAGATAGATCAAAGCCGTACTTAAAAACTGTAAGATCACCGCAGGTATGGGGAGTGAATCAGAAACGGTAACCACAGCAAAATGGTATCCACAAGGGGGGAGTTCTGTCGCCCCTGCTAGGTGAAGATAGGATACTTAATTGGGACGGGCATATAGCAAAAATAATCTGCAAGGCTACAGCGGCACTATGGATATGCCACAGGCTCTTTGGCAATTATAGGGACTCAAATTGATACAAAATTAGAAATGAAAGTCTAATGAGTACGATTAGACTGGACTGGCATTGTGAAAGACGTTTATTTGTGCACCCTGAAATTCTGAACCTGATTAAACCAAAGTTCCTAAAAACCTTTGGAGGTAGTGGCGATCAAATTTGACAGTCGCTAAAACTAAAATATAACTCTGTTATCTAGTATATAGATGCATCAAAACCAGAAGCGGGCTCTGGAATAGGCATATTCGGCTTTAAATACAGTGAATCAGTTCCTCTAGGACAAGGTATATCAGTCCTATAGGCTGAAACAATAGCCTTAGAAAAATGTGCTTAAATTTGAATGAAAAAGGCTACAAAGGGACACATATCTCAATGATCTCAGACAAAGCATACAACTGCAATTTCAAAACTATTTGGAACTGTAAACAAGCTCTAAACCAATTGGCAATAATCTCACTTTAATGCGGGTACCAGGCCACGCAAGTATAATAGACCATGATCGGACGAAAACCTACATGCTGCCTATCAAAAACACACTGGAAGGAAGTTGTTCAAGAGTGGAAAAAGTGCAAAACGGGGCACTGTATAAATACCCTAATGAAAATGTTTGTTTACTTCTCGACAAGCAGAGCACTTGCATCTCACTAAGGGCAAGTTAAGATGGGTCACGAAGTCTTCTTTCACGACATTAACCTGACAGTACCACTTGTGTACTATGTACATTCTATGGGTGTGTGTAGCATTGGCTACCACCAGACTTTCAGACTAGAGAAATGGCGATAACATTAGAACGGATCAGGGGATGCCTTCCTAGGAAGTTAATTGACTTTATCAATGAAATTGATTTCCTTAGAACATACCAGTAATAGGGTATTAGTACAAAACATGTACTCAAATCACTATAAGTTTATATATAGCCAAACAACCCCATTAATCTAACCTCTAAGCTATTACCTTTAAGAATATTTAAGAAATATGTGTAGTGCATAACCGACACTATAAACTTGTACTCTTTGTTCGTTTATGAAGAAATCCGGTCTATTCTTTGATGATTATCTCATTAACTAACTGACAATTCCCTTAAGAAAATTACTTGTACAATTGAAACTTTAATCCCGTTTGGAATTAATAGATTGTTCTGCCACTTTCTTACAAATAATATTTTATCTGGCACAACAATGAAGAAGGTGCAAATTTAATCTGTTGAGTTTTATTAGACTATATAAAATTACAATTTTGAATAAAAAATGTCAGTCAGCTCATAACAAATATCGTCTCATACATCACCTCGTTCCCATTATGCATACAATTGCACGCATCCAGAGTGTACAAAGAGAGTTTAAAAGGGCATTGTTTGTGAAATTAATGCCTCCACAACACGTTTTTTTTTTGTTTTTTGGCGGCTCGCAACATTTAGCGAATCCGGACGCAATTACGGTTAATTAGGGCTGTTTTTAATTCGCAGCCAACAATTTTGCAAATGGCAAATGGCAGCGATGGCCACGTGTGAAAAACGGCCGGCGGGGATACAAATCAAGCAATTTAATTAATAAAAGACCGCAACGGCGTTAAAACACCGCCCTATTTACTAATGAAATTATTTTACGATCCTTCGACAAATAACGGGCGCAAAATACGCGGCGCCATTTATCTCTCGGCCGGTTTTCACATTTTCACCGCAATTGATGGAAACGCGCATTAAATTTCATATTCAATATAATTGTTGATTTGATTTTACGCGATGTCGTTTGTTACTATACATAGATCATGAGCAATACTTGATCTATAACATTATATAAATTTCCTGACCAGACTGGCGGCCTATTCACAAAAAGACTGCCAGAACAATCAAAAGATCTTTGTACTGATTGACGAGGCACTTAGTTGAAAATTCATATTACATCTAATTAATAGGTACAAAAGATGTTTTATTCCGCTAGCTATTGGAGATTTTAACCAGTTAGAGGTAAAACTAATTTTAATTTCCGATAGCTAGTAAAATTACTACAATAAATTATATATTGGTTTAATTCTTTCTTCACTGTTTTTATTAATAGCAGTGTTTAAATAAAAACAGTGAAGAATACATGCATATATATTGGTTTGCCGTACAAGTATTCTAAGTTAATTTTCGGTTTATTGAGGTAGGTCAGAATAATGCTAAGTATTAATAATAATATTATTGTATGTCGGGGTTAATATAAAATTTATAAGGTTAGGTCAAGCGTACACTAGGTTAACAAAAGAACAATTGATGTAGGTCCAGAGTACGCTAGATTTTTTTATATAATGTATCAAGGTTAACTGCACACTGCATTAATAATTAATATTGAACTAACAATTAGTATAGAATTTATTGAATTAATGCAAAATGGGAAAGAGGCGGGAAATAGCCAAACAAAATTGTTAGAAATAAACAAAAAAGTATGAAATAATAATCAAAAATTGCTTAAAAAATTAAATATTAATGTTGACATTCGAATAAAAATGGTGTAAACTTGATAAAAGTAGTGAAATTATAATAATTTTAAACTCCTGTTTAATTTAAATTTATTAAAATATGTTTACATATCTCGAAAACTAACTAAAAACCATTAAAAGTTTTACAGGACATATAACTTTGAATAATGAAGAACAGCACAATTAATGGAGCCTACATATTAGAAAATGGATAGATCTGACAAAGTAATAAGTAGACTACTACAAATAAGGACGTAGAGTGGCAGTGATAAGTAATTTCTTTACAACCCATAGAAAAATCAAAGTCAAGGTGACGTAAACAAAAACTTAACATTGGTGACAATGTCTTTCTTCTAATTACATTTTTAAATTGATCCCCTAATTGTAATGTTCTTCATCACTTTTGTTACTGTTTTCAACCTTCATAGTTGAAAACAGTAATAAAAGTGGTGAAGAACATTACAATTAGGGGATTAATTTAAAAATGTAATTAGAAGAGAGAGATTTTGACACTAGAGGCAAAAAAGTATGTTACAGCATACCTCAAGGTAACACTACAATAACTTAAATTGAATTTTGTTTAATATTCACAAAAGCATAGTATTAATTTTACAAAAGGATATAATTCCAAGGTAACTTAAGAAAATGCTGGAAAATTTTGGAAGTCTGGAATATAAAATGCTGAACAACTTTAGTATTAAACAAAAATATGGATATGATAAAATTAGAACTAGTGAAAACTTTTCGAAAACTGAGAAACAATTTTTGAAAATCACAGAAATCTGGAAGATAAATTTATGAAAAAATTTAAAAATTTGAAATAAAAACGCTGGACAATTTTAAAACCAAATGAATAGCTTTGGGAAAATTTCGATAAAATCGAGTTTCAAATGCCTAAAATTTCCAGAAATGCGAAAAAAATTAGTAAAAAACATAGAAAAACTAAAAATTGAATTGGATAAAAATTTAAAAAAAGAAATAATTTTGGAAAATTCTAAAACCTTCAAAGAAATTTTTTCATTTTAAAAGAGAAATGCCAACAACTAAACCAGATGTTGCAATGGTACGCTAGTACTAATGAACATGTGTTGTAGTACTATGGACACTAGAAGATGGAGTACTACAACAAGCTAAATACAGTTTTGTTTGATTTTGATAGACATCATAGAGGCATTTTTAGGAATAACAAAGTGAAATTAGAAAAAATCCTGAAAAAAACACACAAAATTCCAGAAATCTAAAAAAAAACATGCTAGTTGGGCAAATTTAGAACTAAATAAAAATTAGATAGGATATGTCAAAAATGGTGTTAAAAGTGAAAAAAAATTAATTTCCGATAAAATAAAAATTGAGCAGAAAATCAAATATACCAGAATAGGCAAAGACGAAGAATTAATCACTCAGGAATATCAAAGAGAAATTCCAAGAAAATCCTGACAAAACTATACAAAGGTAGAACATATGCCGAACAGTTTTCGAACTAAATAAAAATAATAAAATATATTTACCATTTACCATAGTACAGTCACTCACAAACTATTCAACGTACATTCAATCACTTTTAGTTCACTTACAGAAATAAATACGTTCAAACTAGTGTTGCTTTGATAGCCTTGCTGTTTTGTAACACGCAAATTACTTTTGTATCATTCAATGTCTCTCAAAGTATTAGCAAGAGAAGTAGTTGTTTCAAAAGTGATTTGTTTCTTGTAGTGTTAATAAGACTCATTTGTTGTAGATTTTATGAAATATTTTCGTGTTTTTCTAATTATTAGTAAATCAAAATAGGATAAGATAAAATAGAAAATTCTTTCAAAATGAGAAAAGTTTTGGAAAATTTTGATAGAATTTAATAAGAATTGGTTAAAAATTCTAAAGACACTGGAGAGAAATTAGGGGAAAATTCCAGTAACATAAAGCAAGAAATGTTGGACAATTATCGAAAAAAGAAAGAAAATTTTGAACCTTTAGAAAAAATCTTTAATTTTAAAAGAATAATTCTAGTACCAGAACGAGATTCTACCATGGTGGCGCTAGCAATAATAAACATGTCTGTTAGTGTCCCTAAAAAATGAAACACTGCAAAAGGTAAAATATATTTTTATTTGTAAAGATATCATACAGGAATTTTCAGGAATATCAAAGAAAAAGAGAAAATATCTAAGAGAAATTCCAAAAGACCCGAGAAAACTATGAAAAATTGTAGAAAACTGAAAGAAAAATTGTTGGAAAATTCTTGATATAGAATAGAATATGCTGGACAATTTTAGAACTAAATAAAAAAAATAGAAATAATTTAAAAAAATAGTAGAAACTTCTTTAAAATTAAAAAAAACTATTTCGAAACTGTAAAATCAAATGCTGGGAAATTCTGGAAAACTGTAAGAGAAAATGGTGGACAATTTTAAAAGTGGGTAAAATTAAGATATGATTAATCAAGAAATAGTGAAAAAATTTTAAAGCATGAGGAAAAAGTTTTAGGAATGTACAAATAAACTGAAATAAGAAATGCTGAAGAAAAATTGCTGGAAAATTTAAATACCATTAGGAAAGAAATGATAGATAATTTTGGATAAAAGAAAGAAATAATTCGGGGAAATTCTAGATACATTAGAAAATAACTCTTATTTTAGGTTGATAGATAAGGCTTTGAGGTGTTGAAAGTCCATATTCATTTGTATATTAAAGTTGTAATTAACTAAGATTTTCAAAAATGTGTGTTTATTTTCATTACAATTGTTTCGCAAATTTATTACTTCTTCAGGTTAGTTTACAAAAAGTTTTGTAAACTTTCATTCACCTGAAGATGTAATAAATTTGCGAAACAATTGTAGTGAAAATAAACACACATTTTTGAAAATCTTAGTTATTTACAACTTTAATATGCAAACTCTTATTTTAGAAGAGAAATACCAGCATTCGATCCAGGTAAAACTATGGCGGGGCTGGCACCAATGAAAATGCATGTGTTTGATGATGGTTAAAGATATAGTAATAATAATACAGAAATTTTTAGGAATATCAAAGAGAAACCCAAAAAAATCCTGAGAAAGCTTTAAAAATTCCAGAAATCTTAAAGAAAACATAGGAAAGAAGAAAGAAATAATTTTGGAACTAAATAAAAATAGGATAGGATAAATCAAGCAATAGTAAAAACCTCTTAGAATATGGAAAACAGTTTTTATAATTTCCAGAAAATGCTAGATATATTTAAAACTAAATAAAAAGAGAAAACGATAAATCAACAAATAAAGAAAAACTCTTATAAAAAGAGAAAAAGGTTTTGGAAAATTCTGATAAAATGAAATAAGAAATGCTTGATAATTGTAGAGATGATGAAGAAAACTTTCTGGAAAATTCAAATTTAATAAAGTAAGTAATGATGAACAATTTGCAAAAAAGAAGAAGTAGTTCTCTAAAATTCTAAGACCCTTGGAAAATTCTCTCATTTTAAAACAAAAATACCAGCACCAAAGTCAAATACTACTATGACGGCGCTACTACCAATGTTATGGTAGCTGGAAACTAAAGATGTTTTAAAACTGCCATCTATAGTTAGAGGAGGTTCAGTTTAAGTTTTTTAAGTTCTTAGAAAAAGTTGTTGATTTATTTGTCACAGCTAGTCCTTAGTAAAGGAACTAGCTCTAACAAATAAATCTACTAAATGACGTAATGTTATTGTCTTTTATTTATAAACTAGTAAAAAGTCTAGGGAAAGTTGGCCCATACAAAAACTTAACATTGATGGCAAGTGTAAAATAAGAAAAGTGCAACAATATGGCAATAAATATTATAATAAAAAATTTAAAACTGACGGATTCACAAGTGTAGTTGAAAGAGTGAGATTTGGAAGCAATAGGCTAAAAAATATATAACAAGAACTTAAGGCAGTTCTACAACGGACTAAGATTTTTTAATTTGGTATTGGTAAAGACACAGTATAAATAAACTCAAGTTTTTGTAAATATCAATGTCGAAGAAATGCTGCTGAGAAATGGAATAGAAATAAGATAGGAGAACATTCTTGAAACAATATAAGAAAAGTTGCTGGAAAATTTTAATAAAATGAAGCACAAATGCTTCAAAATTCTAGAAAATCCGAAACAAATAAATAAAGAAATATGTCTGGAAACTACATACCTGGAAAAACCACCATATCCAAAATCATGCATAACTAAACAATCCCTAATTCTATGCATAAAGTTTTCCCGAATCTATATGGTCTATCTAAAATACACAAACCCGACAAATCACTCCGACCAATCGTCAGTTCTCTTGACTGACCCACAAAAAAATTAGCTTAATTTTTAACCAGACAACTTCAACCCACTACCGAATACGCCAAATCCTTTGTTAAAAATTTATCACACTTCATGGGCCTCATCAAACCGATAAAATTATCTAAGACAGATATTCTGGTTAGTTTTGATGTTAAATCCCTTTTTACCCAAGTACTCATTCACGAAACCATTAAACTTTTGAAAAACTTTTAAAAACTAAATATCAACAGCCTATTGCAACTATATAATTTATTAAACATTGCTTGATAAACACTTATTTCATGTTCAATGGAAACTGCTATAAACAAATTAAAGGAACACCAATGGGATCTCCTCTCGCGCCTGTGGTCTCCAATTTTTTATGGAGGATTTTTAGAATATAAATTTGACCCAATGGTAAAGACAAACTCAATAATTTTCTTCAGCACTTGAACAATATCGATCGTAAAATTTAATTCACAATGGAATTAGAACTGAATAAATGATTGTCATTCCTCGACATACTAATCAATAACAGCTCTGACGAAACTATCAGCCACACCGTACATAGAAAAGCAACCCATACAGATACCTAAAATGCTGCTTCTCACCATCACCCAGCACAATCTTGTTCTGTAGCAAAAACTCTTTTAACCCGCTCCCTCCAACCTAGTTGGTTACCCTCGAGATATGTGCAAAACGGTTTCCTTCCAGGTACAGTAACATACTTACTCAAACAAAAATCTAACATCAGAAACACTGATACGTCTCAAGAATTTTTAAACATAACACTTCTTCCATACATACGGGTAAACAAATGACAGAATCTCTAAAATAATGAAAAGATTTAACATGAAAACAATTTTTACCACTTTACAAAAAAAGTTACATTGACTTAATGTGATTTAAGTCATGCGACGGCAGCTAGAGGGCACTAACATGAACATTTCCGCCAATTAAGCGAATTCGACATAGGCCGTATCGTTAATTGGCACGAATATTGTTTTTTGCTCAGAGAAATTGCTAATCGCCTTAACTGCAATCAATCCACCGTCATGCGCTGCTATAAAACATAGGCTAGAGAGGGTCATGAACGTCATAGAAGAGAAACCAGTAGACAAAGAAGAACAAATAAGTTTCAAGTCCACTATCTTCGATTGATGTCAACAAGTAACCGTATCAGATGAATTGCTGATTTATAGTTAACTAATGAAAGTTATCCAGTAACTCTTCAAACGGTCTTCCGCAGAATCAAAATACATCATCAACATTGCTACCAACATTTGGAGTAGTGTAAGTTACGACTACACTACTATCTAGCTTGGTATAGGGTGATGATTAGTAATGAATCCCGATTCTGTTTATGGATACATGATGTCCGTATGAGGGCCAGATGAAAACGTGGAGAACGTCATAACATGGAATTTTCTGCTGAAATACCTCTGCTTCAAACTGTAGGGATTGTGATATGGGATGCTATAACTTATGAAAATAGGTCTAGTTCCATATTCATTCAAGGCAATATGAACGCTCAGCGATATGTGAATAAGGTGATAGCAACCCACATTTTTCCGTTTCAGATAGATGGATAGTTTAGCAGTTGGCGACCCACTTTTCCAGCAAGACAATCCCCCGTCCTCATATTGCAAAAGTTTCTATGGAAAGACTTGCGGAGGATAATGTCGAAATTTTGCCATGGTTTCTCCGATCTCCTAATCTTTCATCCATTGAGCGTATACTTCCTATACAATACACACCTCTTAGAATTTATGCCACGAAGAATAGAGGAGTCAATAACCAATTCGGGTAGACCCACTCATTGTTAATAATATAGTTTTGTTATTTTTCTTTCAAATTTTAATCAATTGCCTCTTCAAGCGAAGCTTGTTTTACCCACTGTGCATAATTGTTTCTACTTTAGTGGTCGCTCGTTGATTAATCATACTTTATTCATACAATACAATTATGTGGTCTGAATTACTAACTTTAACCAGAATTGTTTTATTAATACACTCAGGACTTCCCAAACAGCCGTTTTCAAACAATACACCATCAGGTTTTAAATATAAATACTTTTCATTAATTCGCACGTGCGCTAAGCCGCAAAGATTTGCATTGAAGCATTTCTTTGTTTATATACACATATATTGCAAATATTGCCGAGGTTATTTCTTGGTATTTTATATTTTTAACTGTATTACAGTTAGTTCAACGCGCAACGATATACACCTTATGTAATTATGCGGTGTTGCGCACGACCTTTATTATTGCCGTTTAATGCATATGGTTTTAATATTAAATGCAGTAAATCAAATTGCATTACTCATTGCCGCATAACGCGTTGATACTTTTTTATAAATTGTTATGTATTAATTTACAATTTAATGTGATTTTACAACAATAAACTATGTAATATCTATCATTATTAAAATCATTCTTCTTAAACACTTTTAACCCTTGATTAATCTAAAAAGGTAATTGTAAACAATTATACAAAAACTGGTGTTTTATATAAAATTGCTTACATTTAAATTCAGTAAATTCAGATAATAAGGCATTTTTAGATGTATAGAATTAAAAATATCAACAAATATCACTCGTTATGTTTTTTTTATAATCAGAATAATAATTTTAATTTATTCACACACAATCGAAAATAAGACATATGCTGCAAGTAGTAGAATAGAAAATGTATTAAAAATGGAAGAATGTTGTTGAAAATTTTTGAAATAACACAAATGCCGCAAAAATATTATTGCGAAATAATGGATTCAATTAGGCAGAAAGACCTCTGGTCGATAGCCTTTTGACGAACTAAATCACTAACACATCATCCATTATTCATTATTTAAATGTAAATATGTATAGTTTGTCAATAAAAATGTGTATTATTATTGGATTCAATTTTAAAAAAATTCAGGAGAATTAAAAAAACGCCGAGCATGAAATACTAGAAGATACTAGAATTTTTGTAGAGGGAGGAAAAAATATTACAGGAATTTTTCGGATTCATCGATCAAAAATTAGGGAAATTAAAAAATTGAAACTATTAATTAAAATTTAAGGCTACCAGTGGGGTTACAGGTGGCGGATAGTGAATTGCCTCTAAATATAAAGGTAAACAAAAAATTCTTAAATTCTTGACGCATAAGTAGCCTCTCACCAAGCAGACCGAGCGAACGTTGGTATAAGCGTTCCACCTAGCTGCTAATGGCTTCCATACCGAAGGTTGAGGAGCGGTCACTCTTTCTTTGGGCTGAGAAATCGATCCAGGAGGCGAAGAACAGAATCAACAACTGCAGGAAGAAACGGAAAACTGCTGCATTTAAGGCTCGTAAGGACCTCCATAGGAAATCTACTACTAATTTGCAAAATAAAGGATGTCCGGGAAGTACAGATGAATTTGAATTTTCCGCCATTTTGCCATATGACGTTTGGCAGTCGTGCTTCTTTCATGTTTGTTATTTGCTATCCTTGACCATTAGAAGCTGGATAGTTTTTATGTGATGAGCATTGTAGTTTGATGTTTATTTTTGTCATGGAACAGATGACAACTAAACGATGAATCCAAGTGATAAAAAGTTATTACAAAAACAGTGAAAGTCCCACGGCAACCGTTTGTAAATTGCATGTGATACTTTAAACCGAATCTTCAGTTCCGAAGTTAATCCGGATGTTTGAGACCATAGATTCGGTTGCAAATGTTAAGAAAACAGGACGAACACATTCTGTTCGAACACAAGAAAACATTGCTGCCATGCGTGATAATGTGGCCATATGTCCCAGAATATCGGTTTGCCCAACCACTGATTTTATCAACAGATTAAATGCATGCAATCCTTTAAAAAAAAAAACTGAATATGTATTCATTCAAGATTCAACTTACACAAGAGTTGAAGCCTGCAGATCATGAAAACAGACATCGTATTTGATTCTATGATTACCTAAATTATCAATGTTAAATTGACATAATTGATATATATCTCGTGAAACGAGCAAAAATAGGGTTTTAGTGACCTATAATATTTGTATTCCAAACTGGACCTCCAAAGGCGGATCAGTGAGGAAGAGGATCAGCGGGTTCAAATGGAAGATCATTCGTTAGAGTGAACTTTACATGCAGTCAAAATTATTTGTATAAGATATTTTTTTCTTACGTTGTTAGTACAATTATATATTTGTTTATGTAATGCATGTTAGAAGAAGATTAAATACAATAAAATACGATTTTCTCAGTGGGTATTGGGCTGACAAGCGGAGAACAATAACTTCACAAAAATAATAAGAAAAAAATTGAACTGCAGAAATTGGAGTACCGAAAATTCTCGATTGGCCGTGGAAGATGAGATGCATCCACAATGTACGACTGCTTGGTGTGGGTTCTGGGCAGGAGGGATGATCGACCCGTACTTCTTTGAAAATCATAAGAGAGCTGCCGTCACTGTGAACGGCGTTCGTTACAGAAACATGTTTTTTGATTGGTATGAAATAGAGCATTTCTACCGAAAATTTGATAAAATATTAACATACACTAAGACGGATAAAGTGAACATCACAGTTTATGACTTCAATGCCAAGGTATGGCATGAGGCAACACCGGGAGTATCGGGAGACTTCGGTCTTGGCGAAAGAAATAAGAGAGGTGATAATTTAATAGCGTACTACCAAGCCTGTGGATACGTTGTAGCCAACACCTGGTTCAATTAACCTAATAGGCGATTATACACATGGTCATCTCTAAAAGATAACCAAAGTCATGTAATCCGCAAACAAATTGATTACAATCTAATCAACAACCGGTTCAAATTTGTAATTAAGGGCGCCAAATCATATCCGAGTGCTGATGCAGCCACGGATCACAACTTAATAGCAGCTAAAATAAACCTCACGTTAAAAAAAACGCAAAACTCTTCACCAGAATAACGTATGACATTTTGAACAACATCTAAGCAGTAAAATAATGACAACATCAAACAGTCCCACAACGTGCGAACAGTTGAAGAAAGATGTTCAAACATAAGAGATGGCATCAAGGAATCGACTAAACAGACAAACCTGTGGATGACAAAAGAGATTATTGTGCTTGTGAAGGAACATCACCAAGGAAGCTGAGTATAAAAGGAAAAAGGGAAGTATTAAACTGGAAATCAAAAAAGCTAAGTAAGCGTGGATGAAAAGTAAATGCGATGAAATAGAACTGCTGCAAAGGACGATAAATTCAATACACACATGATAATTAAAGAAATCTTAGGTGCACACAAAAGAAACAGCACACACACTCTGGCAAATAACCCAGGATGATTAATAACACATACAGATGAAATAATGGTAATGTATTAATGTTGATATTGCATTTCTCATAACTTGTTTACTATAATAGAGGAATTTTACCAACAACTTGATGAAATATTAACATGCACTAAGACGGATAAAGTGAATATCCTAGTTAGCGACTTCAATATCAAAAGGCAACACCAGGAGTATTGGGAGACTTCGGACTTGGTGAAAGAAATAAGAGAGATGATAATCTAATAGAGTTCTGACAAGCCGCCGAACACGTAGTGACCAACACTTAAAAAGTTAAATGTAACTGATGTGACTGAATGGGACCTGAATAAGTAAAAAAATAATAACAAAAAATAATAAGCCCACCTTACAGACTCTAAAGGCGGAAACCGGTCCGTGCATCTTCACAGCTGAAGTAGAAAAATCTATCAATCAGGCTAAGAACAACACAGCCAATAGACCCGCTAAAATAATGAGTGACTCAAATTATTGAATTATGACAAAATAAAAGAGGTATATTATTAAATAATCCTAAATACTGCTTAAGTTTATTAACACCATTAACATGTTGTTTTCTTATAATGCTGGAAACTAAAACACAGTCAGTAATTTCTGCGGACCACCCGATGCGATAAGCGAGAACGTGGAATATACGAAGGACGAGATCTTCTTAGCGGCCCGCGTCAATCCACACCGCAAGGCTCCGGGCCCTAATAATTACAAGAATTAGGCTTGTAAGGAGTTCGCGAATACCTGCCTACTGGTCCTGCTTCCTAAATAGCGCAAACTCCTCTTGTTCTCTAGTGATTATTGGACTCTATACCCCCTAGATGTATTAGGCAAGCATCTAGAGCACCTGATCAGGGTACGCTAGGAAAGATGTCTAGCCGAACTACTTCATAGCCATGTTAGCAAGCTGACTAAGCGACAAGGTAGTGATCTACGAAGTCATCTACGGAGCATCGGAAGCATAACCGGCGACTTGCGGGTTTTCCCAGGAATCGTTACTTGGGCCTACTACATTCCCTGCGACAAGGTACTGAACCAGCCATTTGAACATTGTGGGTTTTGTCGACGATATCATAATGATAGTGTGGTATCGGGACATGGAGGACTTTGTACGTCTGGCGCAGGACGCTACATACAAGGTCAAGTTATGGATGCAGGACTAGGAGTAGCGGCGGAGAAGGCCGGTGCGGTGTGGTTATCCAGATGCCGCGTAGAGTGCTCCCGAACGGGCAGAATTGAACCCTGGGTCACGAGCTGCAGGTGGCACCCTTGGGGTTTAGATCGAGGCCAACTCTCGTTGTAGCTCTCAAGTCATTTTTACGGCAACTGAACCGGGGACTCTTCCGGTGGTGAGTGGATATCGAACCACACTATCGGACGAGGTGTAGATCCTATTATCCTACACACCGGCATATCTGAAGCTAAGGGCTAAGCAAGAGGCGTACATACGCTTGGAGTTACACCCCCAGAAGGAGTGCGAAACAGGAAGCTGGGGAACGTCTCCTGATAAGAATGCAAACCAGGTGGATTGACGGCACAACAGAGAACTATCTTACCATCTGGGAGTTCTTCTTGGGGAATGATTAAATTAATGAATGCAATTTCTACGCACTTTCTTATAACATACACAATATTTTCTCATATATAATGTTGATTAAATGGAGATTATGAGAATAATTATCTGTAGATTTAAACAAATTTATATAAAAATATTTACTTCTTAAACTTTACTGATTTTAATTGTTATTAAAGTAATAATCTATTTCGTTGAACAAGTCAGGTAATCAACAATGATATTTTTTGTAGTTGTTTTAACTGTTAGCTGGAGTTTTTACATCATTATTATGTAAAACATTAGTGCACAAGCTCATAGAGATTTATTTCTCTCATTAATTATTATCATTAACACTGCACTAGAAATTTCAATACTTAATTTGTATATTTAAATGCCAAGAGCGGGCCTTTTTTTTTTTTTGTCTGTGGTGATATCGTTTTTTAAACGGGCCTCGAAAATCGAACATCGGCAATGTTTCAATTCTAAATGGAATTGATTCATTCTCGTGGCGGCCTTCCAACAGGAAGGACGCACGTAATTATGACATAGCTGCACTGATGAGCTGTGATACAGCGAAACACGTGTCTGCAGATAGTCATTACATAACACTTTTCGAGACTCGGTTAAAAAAACGATAACACCACAAAATTGTTACATAGTGCTAAATATAATTTTAGACATGTAACGACAGCTAACAGTTATATCATTCAATGCCTGGCGGTGCTTTAGTACGGGGAGTAGTTGTTTTAACTGTTAGCTGGAGTTTTTACATCATTATTATGTAAAACATTAGTGCACAAGCTCATAGAGATTTATTTCTCTCATTAATTACTACTACTATTACTACTACTACTAAAATAAAAACAAAAGTTATGAAGCATTAAACAAGAAAGGAGGGAAGATATTCGAATTTTTGTAGAGAGACCGACCGAACTATGTATTATAGATGCTATAAATAGTAGAAAATTCTACAAAACACTTCAATAAAATAACAGAATTGCTGCAAAAATCGAAAATTTTTGAAGAAAAATTGCTGAAAAATTTAAATTGTCATTTTCGAGATGAAGTTGTCAAAACATCAGTCTAGAAAATTAATACAAATGTGATACCTACGAAGTTATTCATTTTATCGAAATTGTAAAAAACAATGTATTATAAAATCACGTATTTAGAAAATAATTTAACTCTTAGCCTCCTTATATATAAATAAGTAAAGCGACAAATCAGTATCATTTAATTCACATAAATTTCGTATCTATATTTCCCTTGCTTCCACTTTATTATTATTGCTTAAGTAGAAAACTATTTAATGAAAAACAGTGGACAATTTATAACTATTATTACTACAATTAGTGTTTATGTTCACGAAATAATTATTTTGATTAAAAATATGCTAGAAAATTAATAATAAATTGTTATAAAATAAAAAAAAAAGTATTCTTTTTTTTTAAATATTTACATTTATTACACTATTTGAATTGTTGTAAGTATGTTAATACAATGATGATTATTTAGTAATGAAATATATTATTATTATGAATATAAAAGTGAAATATATTCATTAATAAAACTGTCATTATAAAGATTTTTTTCGCATGTGCAAATATTCAACAACTTGATATACAATATAAGTTAAAACTTGAGTAATAAAAATTAAACGTGTTTTACTGTATTGCAGGTATAATATATTACTTTATTGTAGACTTTTTTGTTGTTGGGTTGATGCAAAATCTTGCTGCTTTTTTTATAACTACAAAAATGAAAGCAAATTATTTTAAATGAAGAAAACATTATTCAATAAAAAAGAGGTGTGACGAAAGCTTCAATAATTATGCATCGATCCTTTTTGTAGTAATAATATTTGGCTAACGGCCAGATGGTTCTTTTGAAGTTTGTTCATGTATTTGTGTGTCTCACTAAGCTTAAAACTTCAATGTATCATCCTCGACACTATCAATCGCCATTAATTGTAACCCCAATGGCGTATGGTACCGATCACCCATTTAATAGCTGATCCGGACTAAAAATGCTGCACTATCGCTTTTACTAGTTTGTCTGCAACCCTTTGCACCCACCCGCTTTATTTATTAGAAAAAATTATTATTGTTTAATGAATATTCTTCTTTTAATTTAATAATCGAAATTAAACTGTATAAATTATATAATTATTTTATGCTATTTTTAAATCGTAATACAACAATACAATTACAAAATATTAACTCTTATTTAATTAAAATGATTAATATTTCTTGATGAAAGAATAATATTGTTATTGCACATTTTTAACCAGTTAAAATTTATAATTCATTTGAAAATGATCGTCGCTTATGTCAGAAAAATATATGAAACATAAGTGTTAAATTAATATTTGAACTAAAAATTTATATTTTTAATTAAAATTAGTTTAAAAAACGTACCCATTTTTCTTCAGGAGATCGTTTACACTGAGTACTTCCAACATATCCAATTGTGTCACAGACCGTAATCAAATGAGGTACCGCGGAAAACACTCGACCTGAAGACGGTACGCGCACCTTCAAAACGTCGCTGTAGTTCCGCTAATGACTGCCGATGAAATGCCAGTGTCAATTCGAATACAATCGGCGCCTACCTCAAGCCTTGCCTTGAATAAACTGCTTGTCCGCCGTCCTGTAGAGACAACACGACTCTACCTGGAAAATGCAAAGAAAATTAAAATTAATATATACCAACACACGTAGGTACTCAGTCGATATGTCCGCGAATTGATGATTTATTGCCAATTAACTTCACAATTTTTATTGTTTTTTTCCCAATTGCGATTACATGCTTATCAACGGTATTGTTAATAGTGCACGATTATGAAATTATTATTCAGAATTTTTTTGTTAAAACAATACAGACTAATTTATTTATTTTATATTAAATAAAATCTTAACTTCACTTTTATCTCATTTACACACCTCGTTTATCAGGTAGCTAGATCTTCCTTTTCAAACATTGGGTACCACATGTTGTATGTAAGATATGTAAAGAGGGTTTAAGACATTGGAGTAATGGAACATCCTTTTGAATACCAATGATTTGGCAAGCCAACCAATCACCATGATGACTGTTATTTCTGTATGTGGAATGTACCTGGATATAATACAAAAGATTTAAAAAAATCATAATTTATCCGAACCTCAAGTCTACAATTAGGCCAGTGCCGCATGGTCCAGATGTGCCAAAACCTAATAAACTAACAAATTTAGAAGATGTTACAAGCAGATCTGAACCTGAAGTTAATGAAAACAACTTTAGCGATGCCAGTAAAATTTCGAGCGTTACTAAGCAACTGCAGTTATTTTTCAAGACCGAACTTAACGACTTAGTTAGAAAGTTATAAACTCTAATTTATTGGACCGACATTTCTAGTCTGATAAACAAACTTGGGGGCACATACAATTCCGATGATTGGAGGCTTTTAATTGATTCTCCTAAACGAACCCTTAGATCTGTTTTCTTGCACAATGGGAATGTTTTTTCATCGGTACCAGTTGCCCATTCTGTGCAAATGACAGACAGCTACGAAAATCTTAAAGTACTGCTTGAAAAAATCAAATACAATGATCATAGTTGGAAAATTTGTGGGGATATGAAAATTGTGGGACTTTTACTAGGACAGCAGTCAGGGTATGTGAAATACCCATGTTTTTTTGTGTGAGTATGACAGTCGATGTAGAAAATGTAGAAAATGACTGGAGAAGAAGAGATAATTTAACTCCCGAATCAAAAAATATTTGGCACGAAAGTCTTGTTGATCCACAAAAAATCTTGTTACCTTCACTGCAAATTAAACTAGGATTAATGAAACACTTTGTTAAAACTTTTAATAAAGATGGAGACTGTCTCAAATACCCCCGTGGAAAATTTCCCGGTATCTCAGATGGAAAATTAAAGGAAGGAATTTTTGTCGATCCTCAAATAAGGAGATTAAGATCAAGAATTTGTTACTACCATAACCGAAACTGAAAAAGATGCAAGGGTTTCATTTGTTAATGATATTGAAGTTTTTTTTGGGAAACAACACAACAAGGATCCTAACCACAAAGAAATTGTGAAAAACATGCTACAGAAAATATGGAATTGGGATGTAATATGAGCAGAAATGTTCACTTTTTACACTCGCACATTGATTCCTTCACCGAAAATCTTGGTGATGTCAGTGAGGAGCAAGATGAGAGGTTCAACCAAGATATGAAAGAAACGGAACGCAGGTGAAATGTTTCAATGATGGCTGATTACAATCCGGCCCCAGAATACAGAAGAAAATCCACTAAACGAAGTTTTTCAACCAAGAGGGAAAGATCTTCTGAAAAGAAAATAAATTAAAGATAGTTTAAGACTTTTTTCAATTTAGTTTACTATTTGTAATTTGTTTTTGTCTCTATTTATCAATAAAAGTAGCGTTTATTTTGACCAAATTTTGAATTACTTTTATTTCAACATTAATAAAGAAAACCTTACGTGTTTGCAAAATGATACTCGGATTTGAATTCAGCAGATCAAAATTATACAAAATCAGATGTCAGATCGAAATCAACTTTCAAAAAGTCAAAATTTGTTGGCCTGTGTAATATATCCCTTATATTCCCCATCTTTATCAGTATATCTTACTTCTTTTATGTTTCCTACCGACTTCTCTATAATCTCTACTTCATCCGCATATGTTATACACCATTTTTACCCACAACTACATTCCCTGTTAGACAAATACTTTCTTCATATCCACTACATATAAATTAAATAGTAGTCGGATTAGTTGATAAGGGTGGAAACTTTAACTGGAATAAAACTCATAACTTCGATATAGGCGATTTTTTCAAAAAATCCCGAAACACCTTACGTATTAATAAAAATATATAAGTCCTTTACGTTGCAGAAAATCAACTACTAATTATAAAAATTCGTTACGTATTCTTTTTTCTTGCCCTCATTTCTATGTATATGCAGTTTGTTTATCTGTTCCCGGAAGTGCCCACCCACCTCCGACCTTTTTTTTTCAAATGGAAATGTATGTCAAGTGACACCTCATTTGGGAGAACTCTTCGCAAGGAATACAACACACTATTATTTTCTTGAATATTTTCAAAAGCCACGCGATAAAAATGAAAACCAATTTATTATACGCTGCCTTTAAATAAATAATACATGAATAATTTAATTGAAGTTCTCTCTTCAGAGGAAAATAAGACAAACTTGGCAAGATAATGGTGGAAATAACTCCACCAAAAAGACCTTCTGTGACAGCAGTGTCGTCGAAGCAAGAGTCGGAGATCTTCTTTTTATGAACTCAAGCCTATCCATGTGCAATCAAAATTTTTCTAAGAAAGTATTTTTATATAGGTATTTTGAATTTTATCACATTGACTTATAATTTTATAGAAGTAATATTACGCGAACAATATCGTCTACTTAACATCTCGGAGACATGATTAAATCAACAAATTCTAACAGATGTAGTCGCTATAGATGGGTATCATTTTATAAGAGCCGATCGAGACTCTCGATGTTGGTTGTTATATTCAAAATACTTTTAAGTTTGAAATATTAAATTGTGTAAAGTCTGTGGACATCGAACATCTTTGGATTAAGTTGTCAGTACTTAATCATGTCTGTATTATCGGTACTGTGCCTAGACCGCCCAATAAAGATTGTCGGATATTTTAAAACATATTTGAAGGTACAATGCCAAAGTTTATAATAATGTCACATGATATAATATGCGGCGGATATTTAAAATATAAATCTATTTGAACCTGAATTATCAAAATACAAATTATTTTTGGACTGTATTGACTTCTTCAACCTAAAACAAATTATTAACTTACCTACACACATCAATAAAGAATCAAATCAAATAAGTCGAAAGATGTTGGTAATATAATAAAGAAAAGGAATTTAGAAGATTTAGAACTACTCGAAAATCTTTTAGAAATTACACCGTTTCATTATACAGGGTCGCTGATATGTATGGAAACGGTCGAATATCTCCTAAAGTAAGAGAGCTAGCGAAAAATACAAAAGTTTTTGGGTTTTTTTAAATTATCAGAATAAAGATAAATTAAGTATACAGGATCAGTTAAAAAGTCAAGACGAAATAAACTTGCTTTTTCTTTAATGGAACACGCCGTATATTTACCTCGAAATTCTACACAAAATTGGTATAGCACATCATAAGGCTAAACTTGACTGTTTTAGAGATATCGAACTTGAATATGGAACAAAGAAGATTGTTACACTGCGGTGTACTATTTCATAAGATCATACTCATCTGTCAGCCATCATATCTATACTGATTAGAACACTTAGAACCTTTCTTCAATATTTTATTTTTATCCAGATGCACATTTTACACTTTGTGTCCGAAATGTGCATCTGGATTAAAATTAAATATTGAAGAAAGGTTCTAAGTGTTTTAATCAAAGTTATTATTATCTTCAAGTAACTCAATCAACCAAAATATCTACACTGCATAATTAAATATCGAACAGATGTCCACACACCTAATTTAAGGTTTAGAAACCTATTATCACCACCTCTACATAAATCTATATTTTTCAGAAGAACTTTACTTTTAATATTTACAACACTTACAATAAAGTTCCAATAACTTATAAAATTCTTAATCTTAAATGCTTAAAAAATGCTTATAAATCGTTCTTATTGGAGGTCTCTTCAAAAATATGATTCCTAACTGTATTTCTTAAATGATATATTATGGCTACTCAATTTGTTAACACCTAAAATGACTGCAGATTGTGTACAAGTGCACAATGTATATACCAGGGTTTTTTAGATGCTAAATATATGATATTAAATGGGTTAAATGGATAGAGTATAATCTATGATAATGTAATATTACTTACCCAAGGGCTAAGACTTAGATCAACTGTAGTTAATAAAAGGATTAATTAAGCACTTGGTTATGTTTCACTATTTTAAAATTGTAGTTGTTTCTTAGTCGTTTTTGTATGTCCTAAATATATAATTCTAATTGTAATTGTAATTATATTGTAAGTATTATTATGGAATGCAATAAATAAATAAATAAATAAATAAGTACAATGAATAAATAAATACTAACTACTAACTGCTACGCATACATTCCTTTCTCCCAATTTTTCTGTTTTATTAGTCAATTTAGTCCACGGTTCCTCGGTCTTACGGAAGCCTCCTTACATTTACAGGAAGTAGGTCTTTATTATTTACTTCTCATTCTTACTTTTTATACTCTGTATATGAGAAATACTTCTGTAATTAAGTGCATCTGCATCGTCCCCTATTTAATACCTTTTTGAAATAGTCCCTACACTCCCTTCATTTGGGAACTTATTTATGTGTTCCTCTTAATATTAGAATTAATACATCTCTCCAATGTCTTTAATAGAAATCCTCCGGTTCTCCAAACGTTTGTCTTTAGCAAAATGCCTGCTCTTCCTCTTCCTTCTCTCTTATTCAAGTGCTCAAAATGCCTTTTCCACCTCTGCATTTCTACAACCTCTGACAATAAAGTTCAGTGAATAGTACTGAGACATTAACGAAGGTGAAATATTAACAAAATTTACCTTACTGTCCTTCGCAATTGTCACTTCTCATAACTATGTATGTCCTGGAAACTTATCAATAAGGCTTCTTTTGGGATAGAGTTCAAAAGCATCGTTACGCTTCATTGGACGTCAGGAATATCGCCAAATCTCGTTCTTTCAAAGCGAGTTTAAGTCGCGGGAACGGGAAGAAGTCTGGAGGATTGAGATCTGACGAGTATGATGGATGTTCAGTTTGCACCACCCCCTTTTTTTGCGAGGAACTGTTTGATGATATTGGCTATATGAGTGCGAGCATTGTCGCGAACAAAAAACAATTAACCTTGTTGTTTTAAAATTTCAATATACCTTGCAGCAATAATCGTCGATCCCTCAGTTACAAAATTCCTTGTGGATAATGCCTTGACTATCAAAAAAGGTAATAAGTATTGATGCGGGATTTTTCTGATCTAACCATTTTTCACGAGGTGATATAGAAGAACGTCATTCCATGTTTAGGTAACCACTTCATTTCAGGGCCGTACTTGAGACACCAGGATTAATACTCAGTGACAATATAGCTTAAGAAGTTTGGAGTCGCATCCGCCGTTTCGACAAAATCTTGTAAAGCTTCTAAACGTACCTGCTTCTGATCATTAGCAAAGTCAACACATCAATTTTTGGGTAATGATTTGTCGCACGGATTCACGGTTAATCTGCAGTTCTCAGCTATCATGCGTACAGTTAATTGACGATCTTCCTTGAGTAATTTCCTCACTGTCTCAATGTTTTCATCACTGACGGAGATCGCCTTTCTTCCTCTACGAGGGTTGTCAAAAAAACTTTCACGGCCTTCTCGAAAACGGGCAAACAACTCGTACACACACTTCAAGGACACTGATTTATCTCCAATAATACATACCAGCATCTTATGAGATTATTTCGGTGTCTTGACGAGTTTAAAACACAACTTTAAATTGATCTTTTGTACGTTCAATTTCCTGTTATCAGTTAATAACAAACGCACTAAACAAGTCCTTTATAAATCAAGTCTTACACGTCGTACAAAATACTCTCAACTGAACAACGGTGGGAGCAAATGGTCAACGCCTGCCACTACGTAAGTGCAGTGTTTTGTATCGCCAGTGTTGCAAAATCGGCTGTTCTGACTTCATTCACCGAACTTTATTGACAGAGGTTGTATTTTGCTTCCATTTGACTATCTGCATTTCCCACATTTTCAAATTGTTTTTGTTGTTTTTGATCTCGAATCTTTCACCTCTCTTAGAGCTTGTTTGGCTTTCACGCACTTCTCTTCAGACCAATAGCCCTTGCTAAATCTTTTATTTTCCTTTCGCTTAATCATTTTTCTGCTCCTATAATGTCCATCTCTTTAACTTTCTCATATTTTTTTATTGCTATCTGTATAGCTTCACCTATTTTTTTATTGTTTCTCTATGCTCTTTGTTCTTGATCAATCCTATATGGACAGTTATAGCAAAGTATTCAATCCATATTTATTTTCTATGACAAATTCTTTAACCTTCTTCCAATTTTTTCGTTTACAAGCACATCTGGGTAAAGCCTCCACCTTTCACTTCGTGAAATATTTTATTAATTCAAAATAAATAATTGTTTGATAATGACAAGCTGAAGTTGTCGAAAGTTTAGTAATAAGGGTAAATAAAAAAGTGATACCAAAAAAGTGAATTGCCTTATATATATTTATATATATATATATATATATATGTTATTTTAACGTTTAAGCCGCCTTTAATGCATACGTTTAAGATTTCTGTACCTTGTTTATTTGCCCATTTCAACAATCCCTCTTCTGTTCCAATTGTCGAATCGTGCCCTCCTTAATTCTTTCTCGATTATTAAATTGCAGCCTCTCCCTGCTATTGAGCTATTGAATAATATAATCGTGGTAAAAACAAAATGGCAGCGCTAAGAATTTGAATGATGGAAATTATAATTGTTTTCGCTCAAATAATTAATTGTAAAAATATAATTACTGAAGAAATTAGCTTTAAATTTTCAGGATTTATCTTCAATTGAAAAGTTTTTAATTTTATGTAAAAACAAATGTCTAATCGTGACTGGAAATAAAATGACAGCTGTTAGAACTTGAATGATGGAAAATAAAATTGTTTCCGCTGAATTAAAAAATTGTAAACGTGTTACTATTGAAGGAATTGGCTTTATATTTTCAAGATTTGTCCTCAATTGAATAGTTTTTAACTTTTTATAAAAACAATTGCCTAATCGTGGCTAGAAACAAAATCGGAGCGCTTAGAATTTGAATGATTGAAAATAAAATTGTTTTCACTCAATTAAAAAAATTCAAAATGTAACCACTGAACGATATAGCTTCAAATTTTCAGGATGTATTCTGAATTGAATAGTTTTTAACTTTCTGTAGAAACAATTGCCTAATCGTGGCTAGAAACAAAATGATAGCACTCACAATTTTAATAGCTTCCTTTATGGAAAATATAATTGTTTTCGCTGAATTAAAAAATATATAAAAATTTAACCACTGAAAGTATAAGCTTTAAATTTTCAGGATTTGCCTTTAATTGAATACTTTTTAATTATCTTTAAAAATTAAAATAAAATAATTAACTGTAAAAATGTATCTGTTAACAGAATTAGCTTTAAATTTTAAAAATTTATCATCATTTGCTAGTTTTTAACTTCCTGTAAAAACAGTTGCCTAATCGTGGTTAGAAACAAAATGATTGCACTCAGAATTTGAATGATGGAAAATAAAATTCTTTTCGGTGGATTAAGCAATGGAACTACTGAAGCAATCAACATTAAATTTTCAAGATTTACTCCCATTTGGATAGTTTTTGTCTTTCTGTAAAAACAATTGCTTAATCATGGCTATAAACAAATTGGCAAAGTCCAGTATTTGAATGATAGAAAATAATATTGTTTTCGCTCAATTAAAAATTTGTAAAAATTTAACCACTGAAAGGAATTAGCTTTAAATGTTCAGGATTCGTCTTTAATTGAATAGATTTTAACTTCACTGTAAAAACAATTGCTTAACCGTGGTTAGAATTAAAATGGTAGCGCTCAGAATTTAAATTAGAATAATTAGAAAAACACAAAAATATTTTCGTAAAATCTACAACAAATGAGTCTTATTAAGACTTCAAGAACAAATCACTTTTGAAACACTCATTTGTTGTAGATTTTATGAAAATATTTTCGTGTTTTTCTAATTATTAGTGAATTTTCTACAACGTAAAGGACTTATATATTTTTATTTTTAAATTATAAGTTAACTCTGTAACTTTCAAAATAAAACACGTTTAATGATGTAAAATAAAATTGGTTTCCATGAATTGTAAAAATGTAACCACTGAAGGAATTAAATTTAAGTTTTCAGAATAATATAATGAATTATTTGATTAGAAAACGCCGACAGAGGAGACGACTAATAAAAGATGATATCTCGGTAACACAAAGTTTATTAAATAGAAAACATTTTTTTGTCAGTTTTCCTCTTCTTTTTCAATTTATTTAAATAAAAAAACATGGTTTTCTAGTTTTTACAACGTTGCCTTTATCTTAAGTTCAATCATCTTTTGCTTTAAAATTTTTATGCGAAACTCAAAAAAGTAAAACTCGTTATGAATGAAGATAGAAAAAAATTATCACAAAACTGTTAGTTACATATAGAGGAGAAATCTCGTTTTCCAGTTTTTAAACGCTGCCTTTATCTTAATGCAATGATCTTTCTCCTGGAAGAATTTATTCGAAATAAAAAAAAAAACAAAAAACGCTTTATTAATGAGGACATGAAAAAGTTCTTAGTTATGAAGGTTAAATAATCATTAAAAAACTAATAACCATGTTAGGAATAATAAAGAACTCTCGTTTTTCTAGTTTTTAAAATATTTATTTTAATAATAATCTCTCTAGAAAATTTCACTTCTTATTCAAACAACTAAAAAAATGTGTGTGAATAAGGAATTGAAAAAATAAAGTTTTTGGCCTTTATCTTTTTTACCTTAAGTTTAATTATCGTTCTTTAAAAAAAATATGAATAAGGAAATAAAAACTGAAGTTTTTAGCTAAGAAGATGAAAGAAATCATTATCAAACTAATTAGGCCATATTAGGCATTAACTAAACTAAAACAATTTTTTTGAATGAGGTAATACTAGACAGGAAGTTTTAAGCTAGGAAAATGGAAGAAATCATTTCAAAACTAATAACTATATGAAACATAGAGAGGAAATCTCATTTCTTCGTGATTTCATCTTAATTGTTAATCTTTGAATGTGTGTATTTTATTTAAAAAAATATAATTGGAAGAAACATTTATGATTTTATAGAAATTTATAAAAGAAGAATATAATACTTTTCAGGAAAGCAATTTTAACTCTTAAAAAATCTTTGACAAAGAGATTTTTGCGAATTTATACTTAAATGAGGCAATAGAACACATTCAAAAGAGTTTTGGGGATTTTTTTTAATCAAAAGTTGATATATATATATATATATATATATATATATATATATATATATGTGTGTGTGTGTGTGTGTGTGTGTGTGTGTGTGTGTGTGTGTGCATTTGAATGGCAATTTGGAGTAGAATTTTTGGGGCGAAAGGCGCTAAAAACTTGTTACTGCTTTTTAATTGACTGTACATATACGATATGTAAATATTTTAATACATTTTTTGTTGTTGCGAAAAATGATAAAAAGGTATTACACATTTTTCTATACAAAAAACGTAAAGTATTTTCGCAAGTATTAAACATGATAAGGGAAATTGTGGTGTACATTGTTTTCCTAATAGTTTACATAATTTACTAATCTTCGGTAATATAGGTTCAACATATTTAAGTGATAAATATAAACCATTAATTTATACTTATAAATTATTTTCACAACAATGGTTTTTAAGGACTACAAAAAGCAAAATAACTTAGAGTTATATTGGCCAAGGATATAATATTTGTTTTCTGTGGTTTGAATAGGATAAATATTTAAAAAAATTCATATTGTAAATAACAACTTTTAAAAATGTGTGTGTCTATCGGCAAATTAAGGAACATTTAAGATTTTGAACTTTAAAGCTTTTATTTATTTAATGAATCAAATGCCTGATAAAGCCACAGTGTGGTTAAACAAATAGCAGTTTCTTTACATAATAAAACAAAACTGTTTAGTCATCCACGTTTATTAATTTAGGTGCATTTCTTAGGTTACCTATTTTTCATAGTCTATTACAATTCGTTGTAAAAAAACTCTTCGGTATCTTTAAATCAGTTGTTTGCAAGTGAACGTCTGTCGGTATGTTTTCATAAAACATCTAATTGCATATCCTTTGAATTCCATTCTAATGGATTTCAATTGCATGGAAACTGTTTATTTGGTAATTTTCAAAGATTCTATAAGTCTTTCTTGCATTTGACTCATACCTTTATTGAGTAATGCCTCTAACACATTTTCTTCGATCTTTTCTGTCTAGAGTCTTGTCTTCAACATTGATATTGCTATTTGTGAAACGTTGGAAAATTTCTCTACATGATTTATAAGTTGGAGCACTGTCATGATAAACTTATTAAAGCATTCGACACACTCCAGCTGCAGTTTTCTTCTAATTAAAGCAAAAAACTGAGATCTCAAACAAATGCCGTAAACAAATTTTGACATATTCAAATAATCTAATTATCACACACATCACATTCTTCGTCGGGTTAGATAGATATAATTTCAGTAATTTTTACAACCATATACATATATCAAGGGCACACACTTAATAATTATTTTATATTACAACAGCCATAAATATTTGTAACATTAACCAATCATCATTCATAATTTTTAATGAATGATCTTAATTTTCTTTTTCATTGCTAATGTTTGAAAAACATTTATTACCTATAAAATTTTATGGATATTTTTTGTATAATTAGGCATTAAAAATATTTTTTTCCGCAGAATTTAAAATGCAACAAAAAATCCATAATGTATACTATTCTCCCTCCCTCTCACTCTCTTACATACATAACCAATTAATTTCTTTTGCAACTTCTTTTAACTTTGGTAGTGTTTTAGGCGTATACAAATATATTGTTAATAATTGATTAATATTTTTTAACTTCTATAATTTAAGAATGATGCATCTAATTGAAGTTATATCTTAAGATTGCGATCAATCTTGATTATATTATATAATCAAAAGTAAAAACATATTTGTCTAATTTATACATGAATTAGAAATACGCGTAACTTTTTTATTTTATATTTTAATAGTGACTAAATCAGTCAAACTTTCTCTTGAAGAGAAAAAACGTTTTACGTTGTAATCAAGTAGAAATCTTTACGGCGTTAGTTTCGACACATTTTGAAACTATAGTGACTATTATAAGATAAATTATGTGATGTTATAAAAAATTACTTCTATTTATAATTTATAAAAATGTATGACAAAGTGGAATTACTTATTTAATTTGTACATACTATATTTTACATAATAAATATTTTAAAATTCAACTAGTATACCTTGTTAAATAGTGGATTCAATTTGTACAAAGTAAACACCTGTAGAATAAATTATTACAAATTTCAGCTAATTATATAATTAAAAATATATAGATTCCTGTTGCGTTTTTTTAATTCCTAAAAATTTTTTTAGCTTTAGTTATTAAAACGTTGTCCATGAGAAACTCACTAACTAAAAAAGAAGAAACATTAAATTAACGATGGGAGAATTAATATTGCGCCAACATTATACTTGATATTATGAATTATATAAGCAATACAATTAGTTTGTCTATTTTTTTAAGTGAATTCATTTCCAGAAATTATATTAAATAAATGTTAACTTTCTGGCGTGAAATCTATTTCCATTTAGTGAATTTGAAGTTTTGTGTAATCAACACTGCTTTCATTTACTAAATCAGTTAAACTTTCTCTTGAAGAGAAAACACGTCTTAAGTTGTCATTCAGTAGAAATCTTTATGGGGTTTTTCTTAGCCTTCAGGCTAAACATATTCTTATGATTACGTGTCTCGAATTTATAACCGTTGCTATAAATTCTAGATTACCTACTGAAACGTAGAGAAATCAGAGGCCAGGAAGGTCTTCAACGCCATTGACGTTAGAGGGCTTGGATTAAGAGTGAAGCCAAAATGAATGTCATCTGTATCTACAGTTCATATCTCTTGCAGCAGAATACATTAAAGAAGAAAAGTGAAGAGAAATGAAGAAGAGAGGAAACATGTAAGGAAAATGATAATAACTAGTACATAAATAAGTCCCTTAGGTACTTGTATAAAAATGTTTATTTTCTAAATTACTTATAATGACAAAAGTATAGTAATTTATTTTGAAGACTACTTAAATCACTTACTACAATAATGGTATTATAAAAGTTAATATCTGGATAAATTAGACAACAACTTTGCGTTAAATGCGAAGACATACATCTGTTCTGATTACTGCCCACAAAACGCAGTAATTCTAATGGCTATCATTAAACCACATATCGCAGTTGCTGTCAATACGAACCTTATTTCTAAATATAAATTTGAAGTTCACAAAGCGACCACCGCATTCATTTTTACCAGACCTATGAGCACTAATAATTAAGGTGCTGTTTCAACATCTACAATAATTTTATGATTTCAACCCAACTGCCAACTATCTATCACCACACATTGTAACACTGTAACAATATTATTTCTTGAATAAAGTTAAACTTCAAATCAATAACAACGCCTCAAGTTATGACATCAAGTGGAGACAAGGATTATTCACAGCTTGATTAAAATCTCTCAATTAAAAAGCAACTGCGATTGTTCTAAATGTGGAACAAAATCCGATTAAGATCGTCTTGGCTTATTATTCACCATCCACTACCCAATATCATATCAATAAACTTATCTGGAGATTGGAATTTTAACTATTATGTGTAAAATAGTACTCACTATTAGTCGCCTATTTATTTAGTTCCATCTTATCAAAGCAGTAGGTCCTGAGAACTCAACATATTTCCGACCGAATTCTACCTTGATATCACTGTTGTTTTAAATAATTACTTAGACCATGTTAGGCGTCTGAATAAATTAAATTCCAATAAAAATCTTAAAATTATGTTTTTGACAATGGGAACTAAAGGGTCCGCCAACAGGGACGCGCGAAGTTTGCCGGAAGGGTGCGGCCATGTTGTTCGAGGTAGAGCTGTCAAAGTTGCTGTCATTTGTTCAGTATATAACCCCAAATCACCATGGCATTGTTTTACGAAAATGGGTCATCAGTTCGAGCAACGTTCCGCGCACTTCGCCCATTTTACGGTCGCGATGATGGGTATGTGAACAAGCAAAATTGCCGCATTTGGAGTGAGAACAACCCACACGAGGTCCACCAAGTGGCAATGCATCCCCAGAAAGTCACTGTTTGGTGTGAATTTTGGGCCGGCGGCATCGGCGGCATACAGGTCGATGATAACCAACTTCTTTTGGCCTAAACTGGATGATATGGACACGGACGACATGTGGTTCCAGCAGGACGGCGCCACGTGCCACACAGCCCATGCCACAATGGACATTCTGCACGAGCGATTTCCGGACATGGTCATCTCGCGCGGAGGCGATATCAACTGGCCACCGAGATCGTGCGATTTAACGCCTTTAGACTTTTTTCTCTGGGGCTATCTCAAGTCGCTGGTCTACGCCAACAAGCCTCTAAACACCGATGATCTCAAAGTCAACATACGCAACGCCATCGCTCAAATTGAGGCCGATATGTGCTCCAGAGTCATCGAAAATTGGACCTCCCGGATCCGGGCTACCAAACGGAGCCGCGGTGGTCATTTGAACGATGTTATCTTCCATACTTAATGGTGTCGAATACCCTTTCGAATGAAAAATAAATTTCGTTTCTATTTCACACACAACTTGTTTTATTCAATTTTAAAGTTCACGCGCCCTTATTGGCGGACCCTATATTATATCTAAGAGGATTTAAATCTAAACAAAACACATTCTTTGCTGATCCCACTTTTATAGAGAGTTTTGTTTAAATTTTCAAGATGTATCACGAAGTTAACACCTCAACCAATAATTAATTAGAACTTGAATCAAATAATTATCTTCAATGCAAAATTAAGATGAATTCTTCAAAACTCTCCATTTAATCATCAACACAATGATTGACTTTACAGCAGCTGTCTTAAAGCTCTCATCAGTCATGATGACCACTTCTTAAGAGACTCCTCCAAAACATATCTCTTATTTAAGATAATAAAGAAATTGCCCACTGTTATCTTTTATACTTATCTTTATTTAGACTTTATCAAACATGATTACAATATATGCAAATAAAATAATGAGGCATTCAAAATATCGAAGGAATAAAAAACATACATATAATTTTTACCCATGTTGACGAGAGGAGCTCACGCTTGCAGGTGATCTTCAACTCAAACCCATGTCCCTTCCTCTATTGTTCATCTAACACCAGCTTCAGATACATATGTTTAGCATTTACATGCCTATTTTCCCTTTAATGGGCGATAAGAGAAAATTTTGTCATTTTTACATTGACATTGAAAAAAAAATATCGGTATAAAAACATATGAAATCCGTTAATCAGTGCGGAAGTTTCTAAAGTAGCTTGGCAAGTTAAAGATGTAATACGCGTACTTTGTAATTAGCAATGGGATCTTCGGTTTAAGTTGTAGACTGAACACAATCAATGTAGATCTTCTTTAGGTCGTCTTTGAAGCTTGACACAGAGAAAGAAAGGTTGTATACACAGAAAATAAAACAAACTAAGGCATTTAGTTTAGTTCTAGTGGCTTACTATGCTCTAGATCCTAACGTACAAAACTTTTTCGTATAAGCAAAAGAAGAATGAACTATTTTTTCAAAAACTCTTGATGAGTTTGTTAAACAGATTCTTGTTTTCGAAAGTAGAAACGTTTTCTTAAATATAGCTGCTATGCGTTTAGGCTCATTTACATCTGTTTGAAATCTGAGCGCTGTCGTCTGGGTCATAGGAAATTCACCAGCACGCTATCAATCAATTGGTTTTTCAGCATGCCAAGCTGATAGGATCACCAAGGACAATAAAATTATTCATTGACGATGAAGGCTTCCACTTCGTTATATATCATTAATCACAAATTAAAAATTTTTACTTTGTATAACTTAATTTTTGTTTGGTGACTATAGTTTCAATACATTAGCGTATCATTTTCAAACCGCAAAATTAGATTACCATAAGCACTGTGTAATGGCGTTAAAAATGGCATATTTTAGTTCCTGCTGATCGTTGATTACTGGGATTCCTGGATATAGTCCGGGCTTTAAGAATTTCTAGAGACTCTAGGAGATTCGTTTTACGACCCTTTTCGGAATTCAGTAGTAGTAACTAAATAAAAATTAAGTTTTACAAAGTAAAAATTGTGTTTAATTTGTAATAAAATTATTTCGAAGGCTTATCTTCTATGCCGGCTTTACAACTCTCCATTAGCTGCTGGGGGTGATCGGTTTACATCGCTAAGGGTTTTTCTATTAAAAGAGACACTGCCTCAATATTTCATAACGCTTTTAACACGTTGAGTGCCGCGCGTGTTCACAGTGAAATTTATTTCTGCGCAAGTAGCCAAATAGGCATCACCCTAATATGGGTGACGCAACCCGATTCAAACTTTACTGGAGTATCTAGAATATGTGATTCGAATATTCAACGGTTTTAATCGTTAAAAAAACTTCCGTATTAAAATTAACTGCACGTAGGGTGGGTATACTCTACCTTAAAGCAAGGGTACGATATTAGCAAATCTTCTTCAGGGTTTGGCCCTATCTCCAGCCTTCAATATCTGCTTCATACCGAATTGAACTCCGGTCAGGATTGAATAATACTGCACGATGAATTAAATTCTCACTTAACCCGTGGTGAAACATTTTTATGTAAATTAGAAGATTAATAAAAACACTTGTGTTTTAAAATAGTTAAACAAAACCAAGTGTTCTAATTAATCTCCTAATTTACTGAGATTTGTGTTCATCTGTACAAAGGTACAGAGGGACTATTTGGTTCTCCTCCTGAAGAATATTGTTCGTTCCTAGACTTCTTCTAGAATTTTTTTTACCGCGACTTCTCGACTCTCTTGAATTTAATTTCGGTATCAATAAAGGTCGCACGTGATTGGTTCTTCGTTCTTCATTCATTTCGGACGAAGGGCTGCTAACCAGTTGGTGGAAAACCGCCTGTGGTCCAGCGGCAACGGCTTTTTCCAGGACCCCCTGGAGTGGACGAGGGTGGCGATTATTTGTTTACTTTATTGGGGTACAGCGATGACGGGTAATAAAAATTCTATTCGGCTTACAGGCGGTAATTATGGAATAATTACTTGCCTAAACCGAACACTACGTGTCATTATATTTGACGAAATCGACGCCGAGGCTTTTGGTAACAAAAATCTAAGGTAACCTACAAAACCAGGGTCAATTTTTACAAAATAATCATTAGACCGTAGTTACTTATGCTACTTTGTTTGAGGTTATTACTTACCATTTCATATAGCCAAATTACAACGTCAACAAAAACATTCCATTTTAACACATAAGATCAAGATGTTAAATGATTAGAGATTATTAGGTTTCCCGTGTTTTCTGGTTCACTTAATTTCGGAATATAATATTTGTTCGGATTAGGTAAACGATTTTCTCAAAATCGTGACCTGTTTGCCGAAACCGTTATTTATTGCCAGAAAATAAATCGAAAGGCACGAACAAGCGAACTACGGGTGGCCTCTTTGGGATCAATCCATGTCCTTCCTGGAAGAAGCTGCCCGTCCGGTTTCTAAACATGTGGTCAACACCCGGCGAGGCTGTAAAGGATCGAAAAACTCACCACCACCATCCCCACCTTAAGAGTTTTCTTTATGTAAACATTTTTGTAAATAATCAGTATATCTTAAGACATTGTACAGACGTCTTTTCTTGTCGTCGTCAACCACTAGTATGGTGGGTCAAGATTAAAGAAGCAACGGTCTTTCGTGTTTTAAACTTTCCAAAATAATAGCCTATTTTGGCATCACGGGGGCTATGCACAACACCCGCTCTGCCGAGAAAATCAGAACAGACAATCTAATGAGTGCGATGAGACTAGACTGGCATGGTACAGAACATAGTTTCGGGTACTCAGAAATTCTGATGAATAAACCAGAGTTCCTACAAACACCGTCGGACGTAATGCCAACCAAATTTGATTTCGTATGATGAAATAATTATTGACAGCCTGAGTCGAATCATAAATCTAAAACATATCTCTGTAATCTGGTATATAGATGCATGAAAAATGGAAGCGTGCTCCAACATAGGCATATATGGGTCTAAATACGAGGAATCATTTTCTTTTGGACAAGACCCATCTGTTTTACAAGCTGAAACAAAAAACAAAAGCCTTCTCAAATTTGTACGAAAAAGGGCTATAAAAGGGGAACACATCTGTCTTACCTCAGACATCTAGGCTGCCTTTAAGAAGATAAAAGTGTACAGTTCAAATTCCAAAACTACTTACATCTGCAAACAAGCTCTAAACCAATTAGCCAAGAGTAACAAACTCACCCTAACCAGGCCACGTAAGTATACTAGAAAACAAACATGCCTACATAAGGGTTATCAAAAGCATATCATAGGAAGAGCGTGGTTTAAGAGTGTAAAAAAGGTGCAACACCAGGCACTAGTTAAACACACCAGGTACAAGTCAATAAAAATGTTTATTTTATGTGTATGTGAATTTCTATGGATTGATGGAGGAAAATCATATGCATACTACCAACAAACTAGCCTTAACCGGAGAAATAGCAATGATGCCAGAACAGATCAGAGCATGGATTAGGAAATTAATTGATCTTAACAAAGAAATTAAATTCCTGGAAATATATTAGTAGTTGGGTACTACTACAAAAGATCTAACCAGTTTGCAGTGCTTTGAGGCTGTCTATAACCAAACGACTTCATTTATTTTAATCTAAATTCACTAGAAATATTGATGAAATGAAAAAAATAAATAATGGACAGGCTTGTGAATAAAATAAAGATTAGGCATGTACAGGTAGTTAGGATCTCAAACTACTATAAATAATGGAAAAAATAAATATGAAGATACTAGAAAGGAGGAAGGAATGACTTTAGTAAAAATGTAGAATAGCAAACTAGCAAACATAAATTTGAATATGGCAAAATAAGGGAAAATAGATCAATGAACTATTTCATTAAAGATTTATACGTTTCTGGGAGATAAGAATGATGCATATCTGATACTATCTGCTTTCATAACGCAAGAAAAAAGGTTAAGATTGGAAAAAACTAAATGTTTTTAAATTTAAATTCTCTATAATTCCTGTCCAAAAAACCGCCAGTCTTTGCAGATATGATTCATATAGAAATTTAATATATATATGGACAAACCAACAAACGCATGAAGACACGGCGAAACGAATCCATCTGAGCTGCCGAAAAAGATCTACGTTTCCCATCTCTGGCCGAACATTCTAAATCCACTGGACACAGGATCAATTTTGATCGCACGACATCTATCGCAGTATTAGACCATTTCTCGGAAAGGATCATCCGAGAGGCAATGGAAATAGATAAATATACTGATAATCTTAATAAAAGCGACGACGCCCAACGACTACCCTCCACACATTTTAACCCCCACAGGCTAAATTTCGGGGACGTATTACTTCTCCGCAGATGCTGTTTCAGTTCTCCCCATATCATCTCGATTGGATTAAAATTGCAATGATGTGGGGGAAGACGAAGAAATCGGCGTTCCTTCAAAATCAGTAACTGGGTTCTAACTTCTAACTGCAAATGGTCCTCTACGTAGATTACAAATATTCGAAATAACAGTGAACGGCGCGCGAACTGTACTGATGTACTGTATTATTGCATTATTTTCAGTCTAGAATGAAATTAAACTATTTGGTTATATAAGCCTTTGCAATGCATACATTTGTTTGGAGAAAATTATACAATACGGTCCTGAGCAGACCGAGAATATATATGGGTTTGGTTTTACGATATGATGGCCCTAAACTCATTAAGGCGGTCAAGTGGTAAAAGGTCATAAACGCCAAATATCTTTGGGACGACTATAACACCAACGAAATCCTTGTTAATCCGGTCCAATCACAAGAAGCCGCACTTGCGCCTCCAAACGTCAACCACCAACACCGCAACGATTGTCTCAGAAGAATTTGTGCAATAATTTCAAAATATTTCTTCTTTGAGATGCTGCCACTATATAAGCTCTATCTATTTTTCAATTTATAAATTGTTTAAATATAGCGTAGTATTGTTATATTTTTATAAATATATTAAATAAGAACTTACAGCTATCAGATGAAACAACTAGATAGCTGGGTTCATATAATAATCAGAACAATGTTGTTTTTTTTTACTCTTATCTTTTAATTTTTGATAGGTCACACATATTACATGGTAATCTCCAGAAACGTGTTTGACTGCTTGTTATTGACTCTTTAAATAAATTTGTCGTAAAATAATAGCTGATCAAAAATTATGATCAACTGCATTCAATAGTCTAAAGGTATCTTGAATTTATACGAATAAACCTTATTTAGGAGCTTGAAAGACATCATAAGTTATATTCAGAAGAACTGTCGTAAAACCTTCACTAAACCATCATTGAAATTTGAGAAAAAAATTTCTTTGTGATAAATGATTCTCTAGTTGATTATTCATAATAATTGCTAGAACTTTAGAGAGAGTTTAGCTAGGTTGGGTTTTTATTCTTAGACAAGAGAATACATTTTCTTCTAAGAAGTAATCAATTATATTCGTAATCAAAATAGACAACAAGTTTTGATAACACGTATTTTATTTTTAGTTTTGTTTTATATTCTGATGGTTTTCTACGGTGATAACTCATTTAATGCTTGTAAAATCTAATTATTTTACCATGTTTGATAAAGATTAAATAAAGAATAAAGAATTGAAATAATAAGAATAAAAAGACTAGACTTCTCAACATATTCTTAGGATCCGAATGTTGTTTAAAATATTGATATATGATATCTAACTTGCAATATTAAATTCTCTTCACAAAACTCAAAAATACTAACAAACAAAAATAGATGACAAAATAAAAATTCCATACTATATTCGAAACTAATTCTGATACTTTGTTGATGGAACTAAATTTTTGATTTTGAACTCATGCACTTGTAATGTTCCATGTCTTTATTATTTCAAATAACTGACAAGACATGTTTCAAAATTTCTTGTAATTTTTTCAATGTAGAAACGCTAGCAATTTACACACTTAACCATCTTAGTAGGATTTTTTTTTACTTCCTGGAAACTATTCTTTGTTATAAATATTTTTTACGTATTCGTCTCTTTTAAGAATTGTGAATTCATTTTCTTTGTAGGCTGTACATGTTAAGATATTGTATTTACACTTATTTTTATATGTTTAAAGGTTTACTTTTCGTTATTTCTACTTGGCTTCGGTTTAGTCGATTTCTTCGGTCCCTGATTACTGTGTTTGAGAATGGTATTTTTTGTAATAAATATAAATAAATACAAACAAATTCTGCAATTTATTTGTTATGGCGATTTCAGTTTCTAATGCTAGTTTTTTTTAAGTTTAGACAAATTAGTTTTAACTTTGATAATGATTTATTAGGACCGAAAAACGACAGTTATCTGAAAATAAAGAAATAGAACTTAACGAGTGCTTCTATCGGATACTAGAAGATTTATTATTGATTGATGTATGTATGATGTAAATATAAATACTTTTGCAGTTTACATCACTGTTAAAATATTGCTACATACATAAATCCATCTATATCAACAATATCAATTTAAATTCCTCTATTGACTAAAATAAAACTCAATGTGTAATTCTAACAAATTGAATTTAATTACATTACATAACACAATTATTATTGTTATTATTACAATATTGCACCACACAAAGATGGAAATTGCACTTTTCAAAAGACCTTGTATGCAGATTACGTCCAAGATATAATGACAACGGTGATGTTAGGATCGATAGCTGGCAACGTAACAAATATTAAGCGACAGCAAGTGAAACGATCGAGCAGATTGCAGTAGATAAAGTCGAAGTGCACTCGTCTTTAATTGAAATGCAGCAGAAACGTGCGGCATTCAGAGATAATTGCCGGTGTGCAGAATATTGAAATACCTCCTACGGCCATTCGCAACATTTTATCAAGCTTACCACATATCATCTTTTATTTACGCGTACGCACAGTGGTTTTCAAGGATTAAAAAAAAAACGGGTTCACTATTAATAAATATGCTCGGTCGGTACGTATTAATATTTAACGATACGTTATTCCATTATTTCTCTCCGCGGGTTTACCGCACAAACAGCGGCAAAAATCATTATTCTGATTAAGTTTTTGATGTTTTTTTACACGGCAGTGACTGCGCTAATGCCGCAGAGGATTTAAATTGTAAAGCGATTATTATTCTAGTTCGTGTTTTAAAACCGATGTTTCGCATTGATAAAGTGACGGCTTATGCTTTTAGTCCAAATATTATTGAATATTATTATTATTATTATTAAAATTTTTGATAGTATTGGGTAAGTGATTTAAAATAAATTAAATAAATTTACCAGTGCAGTAATATTATAAGTTAGATATCTAACTTATAATATTACGTTTCTCTTCACGTAACTCAAACTTACTAATAGTAATACCGTTAAAAAATCGGTAATATTTTAATTTTTTTTGGAATTGAGAATAAACCAATTCCAAAAATAATTGAAATTGAATTGACGTAACTTTTGATATAGGTGCACTGAGAAGCTGTAATATAGCGAAACATGTGTCTGCAGAAATGTATTATCGTGACGCAATTAAAAAACAATAATAGCTTCTCTGTAGCAGGGGTGGCGGATGAGCCTTTTCCAGCCGAAGATTTCTTTCTCCTGTGTAGGCCTTCTTGGTTACGCCTAGGTCACCACTTTCTGATGCATACTTAGGTGATTTGGTCGTCTTCGTGGCTGTAGACTTCTTGGCGGTCTTTGCCTTGGGCTCAGCTCCATTGGCAACCTTCCTGCCCATCGACGAACCGAAAGTGAGCTTAAATGATCCAGATGCCCCCTTGCCCATCGTTTGGATGATAATGCCCAAAGCCACAATTAATAACAACTTATTCTTGACTGCATTTGTCCTTTAAACGGATGCAAAATTGTTGCGATCTCCCGGCGGTGTCTTGGGCTTCTTGAAAGAGTCTCTGTGAGCAGTTTTTCCACAGAACTTACAGTTTTAAATCAAAAGAACTATCTTGACATTGTGTACTAAGACCTTCCTGAAACCTGCAGGCAACATGTGGCATGTGCTTTGTCAGCAGAACCGTAACCTATGTTGAGCATTCAATACTCTCGCCTGTCCACTTTATTGTCAATGCCCTTGAGTTTAGGACAGTTAGTTACGCCTAAGTTTACCATATCTGTCAGATTGATGCCTGATAAACTACTTCGTCCTCTTCCTGATGATCGTCGGTTGGTACACCCATCTCGGATGGCCATGTTTAACTTTGTACCTACGTGAAATTAGCGAAGTTAAAAACTACTGTGGCTGTTGGGATGGAATGAAAAACTTAAGGCTTATTTTTTATCTCAGCTTGGATGTTGCGTAGCATACCTTCCTGAGCAATCGTAAAGTCAGAAAGTAGTTTGATCAACTCTTCCTCGTTACGGATGGCCAGTTGGCCTGGCCAAGTGATATGATGATGAAGTTTTAATGTTATCCCTGATGGCGTTTTCTGCTAATCCCAACACTTCAGCGGCTAAGAATTCCATAATGGCCGCCAAGTAAACTGGAGCATCTGTACCGATTCGCTCAGCATAATTTCCCTTATTAACAATCTTTTTCTACTGATTTCCTGGAGGAATGCATTTTTGCACCGTTCAAAACAGGGGTATATGGGACTCCACCCCTTCATTCAGAAGGGACATTACTCACTAAACCTCCACTCTAATCTCGCATCATCGTACTGGGACCGTCTCACGGTCACCCCTGTCTACTCCCTCTCTCGCCAGCAGGTGCATGGGGATTGTATTCGCCACCGCCTGTATCGCCTTAGTCGATTCTGTACGATGCCACCCATGGCACAGCGAAGCGGGCCTCCGAAGTATAGCATTAAGCGGGTTTATGCCCTTGCGCCCACCAATGCCTTCTTAATTACCTTCCCGATGTGGGGTCCCAGATTGCTATTGTGCCCCAGAGTTATGCCAAGGTACGCCAGCTCTCTACTCATTTTGATGGTATGCGCGCCAGGTGCAATCTCGACAGTCTTCAGGTTAGCTTTATCCACCAGGTTAATTTCCTCTCAACCACGTATATGTTAATTTTGGTACTCTACTATTCTGTCCATCACCGTCACAATCAGTCCTAGATAGTTGGCGTATGACACTGCGGTGACTCCTAGGCGTCAGGCGGAGCACGTCATTGTAGAAAATATTCCACAGAGTCGGTCCCAGTACTAACCCCCATGGAACCCCCCAACACATCTTTAGTCTGTCCGTCTCGCCTATGAATCTGTGGATATGGTCAACTTGGTATTGAAGACCAGCACGGTTAGAACGAGAATACTAGTCATCTGCCTGATGAAGCCATTGTGTGACGAAACAATTGTCGCAGTGTTCTGATATTTAAAACTGAAAATTTTCAAAAGGGTTTCGTTTTTGACATATGAACAATTAAGATAATGCAGAAATTAACCGCATAATTTAAAAATCTTTTGTTTTGTAATCACTTTGGCTATTTATTCTTAAGTTGTGTAACAGTTATTATTTCTCTTCCGATACAATTCAAAGCAGCTGTATGTGGCTTAAACTTGAGTTTAGATAAATTGCATTCGGTGATTTGTAATAATTGCGTTAAAAAACCTACAGTGCTGCCATTGTGTTCACGTTTAATTCAAATAGTTTCTTTAATCATAATATTAAAATTTTATTAATTTTTAACGTATTTACAAATTTTTACAATAATTCCTGCTGTTTTTAAAATTGGAATTAAAAAAATCTCAAGATGCGACTTTTGTTAAATCAAAATCAATTCACAGTGTTGCCTTTTAGTTTTCAGTTGAGGCACACTGTTTATTTTATAGAATATTAAAATTACAAAAAACTGTTAAGGTGGTTATTAATTTTAAGGTCAGTTCCTGCTGTAAAATTAACTTAATTTCAATATGTAAATTTTGTTAACTCAAGTTAAATTCGCAGTGTTGTCTTTATGTTTATATTTGAGTTACATTGTTTATTTTATAAAATTGTTAAAGGTACATAAATTATAAACATATTTATAAATTTTGAAGACAATTTCTTGGGTGAGATATTTTTTGAAATTGTTGAAATCTGTCTGTAAATGTTTATAAGTTCGTTAATTAAAATTCAGTTTACAGTGTTACCTTTATATTTTTGCCTGAGCTACATTGTTTATTTTATATTATATTAATCATGCATTAATTTTAAACGTATATACAAATTTTGAGGCCAATTCATTAATTGATGTAATTTTAACAATCATAATAAACTCGAGTTGCGAATTTTCATAACTAAAATTCATTTTACAGGGATGCCATTTTGTTTTTAAATAGGTAATTTAATTTATTTTCCATAGAATATTAAAACTTGAACTATTCTTAATACAATTACTTATTGAGGTGTTATATTTTTTAATAATTTTTAAAACCTTTCAATTTCTGAAATTCTTCAAAATACACTAAATTCATCTTTTGTTTATTAACTAAACCAAAAATATTAAAACAGTTGCCAACAACTAAACTACACTAAATCCATCTTTTCTTTATTAAATAGATCAAAATCTACAACCATCCCTTTATTAGATTCCCCAATAATCGCAGGAGAATAGTTTGCTGCAATTGAAATATTACTCTTTAATTCCTTTGAAAAAAAAACAAGTGCCAACAACTAAAATCCTACAAAAAAAACAATAAATCCATCTTTTATTTATTAACTAAAACAAAAACTACAATAATCTCTTCACTAGATTCCTCAATAATCACAGGAAAATAATAAAACATAATATTACTGAAAGAAGTGAACAAAATAAATAAATTAAAAATGAAAGTTTTTCTAGTTTAATTGATCATTGATCATTTTAGTGAAACTGTTGTTAATCTTACAAAATTTTGAGGTTAGGATAGTGGACACCCACCCACCCAACATATACATTAAAATTTAAACTACACATAATGTTTGTGGTGTAAGAAATTACAAAAAACAAATGTTGGTTTTGATGTATGAATTATAATCAGGATTAAATTTATCAAACCAAATTTAAAACAAAATAGTGTGGGTGAGCGTCAACTATGCTACTCCATAATTAATTGAAGATGTCTATTAATCCACCCTCCAATTAATTTAACATTACCAATTGAATTTGTTAAACTAATGATATATTTAATATTTTTTATTAAATTAGTTTGTAGAAATTTAATTATTATAAGGTAATCGATCTTTACTGTTGAATTAAAACAAGGGATAAACCACCCATCATATTCCATATTTATTACCCCTTAATGTTTATATTGTTTTATTATTAATTAAAATCTACAGTTGTGATTACTCCTTAAAAACTGTTTGTAGCTTAAATATAAATGTATATGTAGAGTGGGTGGGTGGCCTCTATCCCACCCTTCAATTTATTGCATAATAAAACGGAATTTTACTTAAAGAAGTGAAGAGTTATTTTGTAAAAGAATAAATTATTAACCACCCTACATATTTATAGAAATTTCAATCACAACACTATTTTAATGTATTTAAAACGGTTGTCAATATTTTTTTGAGAAACAAATAGAGTATCAGTAAAGGTACATAAAAATTTATATGCAGGGTGGGTGGATGTTCCCTAAACTACCCATTAATTATTAAAAAAATAAATATAATTGTACATTACGTTAATAACTTTCTTTAACCAATTTTCTTTTACAAGTCATTGTTAATAATATAATAACTGAAGGGTGGGTTAAAAATGAAGCCCCCTACCCCTCCATGCATATAAATATTTTAACCTCTATTACGACACAATACTTCTAAGTCCTTTTGAAAACTAACCATACTAATGCTTTGTGTATTCTAAAAACTAATCATCTAAGAGTGATTCAAGTTTGTACGTACATGTAGGGTGGGTGGGTGGCCTCTATCCCACCCTCCAATCACTTAATCATAAACCATCGTTTTACTAAATAAAGCCTGAATTATAAGTAGATTGACAATTTTTATATTTGATTTGTTTTGCAAAATCTCTCCATGGGAAACCCTCGTTTGTTATATAATAATTGGAGGGTGGGATAGTGGCCACCCACCCACCCTACATATACATTGAAATTTTAATTACAAAACTATTTTAATGTACTTGAAACTCTCATACAAACACTACTGTCATTTTTTTGAAAAACAAATATAGTGCCAATAGGAGTAATTTTAAATTTATATGTAAGGTGTGTGGATCTTCTTTAAAGGATAATTCATCCACCCTACGTATAAATATTGTAAATTCAGGTAAGAAACAGTTGTTTTATTTTCTTTACAAAACGAACCTAATTTTGCTGTATTTCTTTGAAGTCAAATTTGTAAGAGTGAATAAAATTTTCATGAATATGTAGGGTGGCCTCTATCCCACCCTCCAATCAGTTAAACTATTTTACTAAATAAAAACACCCTCCAATTATTACATAACAATCGAAAGATTCCTGTGGAGAAATTATATAAAATAAATAAATAAATTGTTAATTGAATTATAATTCAGTGCTTATTTAATAAAACAAAGTGAATTGTTTTTATTCCTTTTTTGAAAACCAAAAATGTAATAGTGATTAACATTTTCATGTATATGTAATGTGAGTGAGTGGATTTGTTTTTATTATTACTAGATATAAATAACCGTATGTTCAGTAAATATAGTCATATTTTCATTTTGCTCTAGAGCTCCTCATACATTTCAGTTACTAGATCTTAAAAATTTTATTTCTGTGTTAGGCCAATTGTTTTATAACGTTTAATAAATAAATAATTTTTGGTTAACCGCTGGCTGGCTTATAAATCTTGTTACTTGATAATTTATTATGGCCTATGTCATGACGTTTCCAATTTGAAGAGCTCGATGTTATTTTGGATTTAGTAATCACATAATAACCCTGTTTTGATAACAATTTTTACTTCATAACTTTTAATCTTATTATGTTATGTCATGAACCATAGTTTTGTCTTTATTTACAGTTATTTAACACGTGATTCGATCCGTAACGATCATTTTCAAAGGTTATTTTTTAATCACGTGTCATACAACTACAAGGACCAAAATATGGAACATAACAAGTAATTTTCTTGACCTAATTTAGATATCTGGTTCCGTCAAGCTCAATATATATCTCAGGTCATTTAATAGGTATAGTAAAATAAAAATCCATTATTTAATTTTTTAATTATCATAGTTCAAAGCATTTGATTTAGGTCAAATATGCGCTATTTTTTTCAATAGCTTGTTGCCCTTTTGAAGGTAATTTCATTATGCCTCTCTCATAGAAGTCTTCGTCCTTACTGCACTTGACAGTCGATTTTCACAAGCGAATTTTTCACCAGCAAAATTGTTTGCCATGGATAGGAACAAATGGGAATCACTTGGTGCCAGGCACAATTCCTATTGGCCAAAGCTAGCCGCTTCTGGGCAATTGCCTCCTTCAAATGGACCAACTGTTGACAGTACAGTTCCGAGTTAAGAGTATTGCCGTAGGGGAGCAGCTCATATTAATTACCAGAATTGAATCTACGATACCAAAATTGCGCGTGATTGGCTGTTACAGTATCAGCACCATAAACACTATTCTCATTTATCGATGCTAGTGTCCATTTTTGACGCGCACTAAAACGAGACTAAGTAAAACAACTATAAAAGTGTCAGAAAAGTTTTTTTAGTTCGAAATCTTCCTTTTTAACGCCATCCAGTGGAACCAGATCGGACTTATATAACGCGAGATCAGATAATTAAAGCCATCTATTGGAAAAATAATGGAGTTCTTGTATTTCTGATTGGTAAACAAGTCCCTTTTATATTCTATGACTACTTATGTTTTTTTATTAATTCATGTCACTTTTCATTTTTTCATTTAAAATTGACCTATTTACTACGACGATATTATTATTTCCTTGATATGTGACAGCATCAATTGTATAACTTCTTCAAGTCTATTTTATAGTTTACAAAGTAGATTTTTCAAGGGTCTAGCGTAACAAGCAATAATTCTTTTCAAATTATTCAGTAATTTCGCTCTGGTTTTATCAAAATAGGATTATATTACTTGATTATCTTTTCTTGGATATCTTTGTAACAAGACAGCTCCAATTAGACAAGCACAAATTTGAACTAATAAGGGATAATTTCATACTGTAGCGGTGAAAAGTTGTTCTCAATTTTTGGAATATATTATGATATTTTTCATTCCATTAAAAACTTTATTTCCCTAGGATGTGAAGGGTTTAGCGATATTAAAACCATGAAATTAAAAATTCTTCAGAAACAATTTATTTCTATTAATATCTTTTGCAAATCAACTGCTACACCTTCATGTAAAGCAATATGCCCTAGGAACGTTACTTATTCAAAACGGTAAAACACCTCTTCTAAATCATTTATGTAGTCTTATGATGATTTTTCTCTTTTAATTATTGGGTTGAGTTTAAGTCATTTATTTAGTAATGAATTGCCCATTTTTTTCGATCACCTTTTGCTATCATTCAAGTAACATCATAATGCTACGCTCAAAGAACTTCTGGCCTTTCTCAGCAAAAAAGTGAAGCAGGTGCATTTTGACATATCTAAATTGAATTGTTTATTATTCAAAAAGATCGAAACAAATAGTAGTCTGGCGGTCAAGGTCTGGTGACGATTTAGCAATTTTGGTTGCTTTTCGTTGATGGATTAATTCAATTTATCCAATTGGCGACAGTACACAGTCGTATTGATGGTTTGGTTCTGTGGTAGCAAAATTAACTTTCTTTTAATGGATATTTGTTTTCGAAGTAGTTACAACTTGAGAGCTATTTTCACTTGTTAACACCCTCTTTTAGGATCAACAAAACGACCCCAATATATCTAAAGCGGCACCAATTTCGGATAGCAGACAATTATTCATATAAGTCACATTATTTAGTTGATGGTAATTAACATTTAAGTGACACATTTTTTTATACAAAATTTATTTTACAATTTGCATTTTCTTTAGGGGTGTTAAAATATTTGCAGAAATTTTCTATTGATGACTTTTAGAAGATTTCAGATCTCTGTCAAAAATTATTTATTAATTTTTCCATAAATTCTTCAAATAAATTTTCTGTCTGCTGTTTTGGATTCCACAAAAAATATTTTACTTTTACGTTGTACATGCATCCGCCTGACACTTCTAGGAGTACACATTTAAAATCGGGACTCGTCCGATAAATACATTTTGATGCCATTTTGGAGCCCAATTCGTTTCTCCATTTTAGCCTGCATATACTGTAAAATGGTGTAAAAAGAAGACATTAAAATGGACGATGTGAACGCAGCCCATAAGACCTTATTTGGCGATAAACAGATGACATTAACATACAAGATCAAACACCTCTCATCCAATCATTTGGAATTGATCGATTTGTTGAAAATCTGTCTCTTGCGGCCAAAAGTCTAAGCGATGTTCTTTGCGATCTGTAGTCCTCCGGAGATGTCCAGATCTAAGACGACGTTGTTGAACCTATTCTTCGGTTTAAAAGCAATTTCTCTTAGCGAAAGTCAGGCCTATCTCATACTAATAATGCGGCCAAGTTCTAAATCAGTTAATTGAAAAAAAACATTGATATTGGCATAGTTTTGGAATTGTTCTCAAGTTGATGCCAGGCCCAAAGAACTTTCTCAGCAAAAAAATGAAGCAAGTGTTGTTTGACACTATTGTCTAAATTAAATAGTTTTTCATTCAAAGAGTATTGCAAAGATCGAAAGATCGAAACAAATAGAAGTTGGGCAGCTAAAGTCTTGTTAGTATTGTGAATGGTCCATCAAATCCTATCCAAGCTCCAGGAACTTCTGGCGAGTCACTTGTGTGTGGTCCCCTTATTATTTGCCAATTCTGGCCGCTTTTTGTTGATGTATTAATTAAATTTTGGACAAAATGGAAAGCGTAACCATCTTTTAATAGATATTAGCTTACGAAGTGGTTACAGCTTGATCACCGGGCTTGCATCATGACGTAATCGTAAACTATCAATTTCTCATCGCTATCTCAAGCGTACTGTTAGAGAAATTGATCATTTTCATTGTTTCTTTGAGTTTGTCGCAGGCGTGTATGTGCTTTGTTAAATGGATTTCTTCGAGTTCATGTGGAATCTAAATATTGAGTTTACTAATATATCCTATTTTGCGCAAATATCTTTCCACGGTTGTTGATAAATATTTCGTGTTTCTGTGACTTCTTAAGGCATGCAAAGGCAATAATTAGAAAAAAATGTTGATATTGACATAGTCTTAGCATTGTTCTAATCTTCAGAATAAAATTGTAAACAAACAATTTGCAAAATTGACAGTTCTTCAAAAATTGTTAGTAGGTGCAAAAGAAAAAACAAAAAAAGACACAAAACTGGCTAGATTTTATTCAAAATTTAATCATTTTGTTATTTAATTCTGCCTGTGACAAAGTACAACGTCGTGTGAAGTCGCAGCCGGTCCCAAGCCGGGATAAAATAGGAGAGTATCCAAGCAAGTCCAGTAACCTGCTTGGGGCAAAAATAACACAAACAACTAACCTCGGATAGAACGGGAACAACAGACGACGACTCGGCAAGAAAAAGGACCAAACGAATTCGGAAACCCAAAGCACTAAAATCGGATGCTGGAACGTGACATCCCTTAGCAACAAAGATCAGGAAAGTTGAAAGACACAAGATCGACATCTGCGCACTCTCAGAAACTAAGAGGAAAGGAAATGGAATCACTAATTATAGAAAATATCTCCTTATATATAGCGGTAAGGATAAACATAATAGAGCAGTGTCAGGCATTGGAATGCTACTGCACGAATAATTCGAAACCAACACCAGCGACACAAAATACATTAACGACAGAATCCTAAAGGTCACAGTACAATTCAGGGGTACAAATTCGACACATCTGATCAGCGTCTATGCCTCCTACATTACTAAACCCAGGGAAAAAGTAGATGCCTTGTATCAGAACTTGATACTGGATAACATTAGCATACATACCAAATCTTCATCCTAGGAGACCTAAACGCTAGAATCGATAGCGAAGTAATACCTGGCGTAAAGAATCAATACACCGAAGAAAACAAAAACGACAATGGCGAACAACTAATATAGCTATGTGCGCAAACAGAACTGAGAGTGTCAAAAATCAATGATAAACGTTGTAATCACAAACAGAAATATCCACCCCCGCGGAATCCAGGACGTCAGAACCTTGACATCAGCAAATGCCGGAATCAACTGAGTCTCCTATTGGATCACAGCTGGCCGAAGAAAAAAACGAAAGTTATATCAAAATCACAAACAACAAAAATAAGCTTGTAAGGAAAAGAACAACGAAATCCAGATAATCAAAACGGCTTACTGGGAATAGTTCTCCAAAGATTTGGAATGAGACCTCTATAAAGGGCAAAAAAAGGTATGGGACATGCTCAGAAACCGAAGAAGACTAGTAAACAAATATCTACAAACAGCAAAGAATACGATCAACAAATGGGAGAAATACTTTAAGGAGCTAGGACAAAAATAGGACAATTTAACAGGAAACTAAAAATAGGAAGTGGCCGGGAATGTATGGATTATCCAATGAAATGATCAATTCCGGGGGTGAAATACTACTAGATCAGATACAATAAAATACTGCACAAGAAAGATATATCAAAGGAATGGAAACGCAGCATAACGATACTGTTATAAACTACAGAGGAATTGGTCTTCTAAATACAATATCGAAGCGTCTAACAAAGGTCTTTCATGATGCAATATTGGCAGAAAACGCCACAACGAAATGATTAATGAGAACAACGGAGATGAGAACCCTAAGATGCATGGTCGGATACAGTTTCCTGGATCACATAAGAAGAGAAGACAATCGTTCAAGAAATTCTAGGTGTTGCAATTTTATAGTCACTATACGTTATATTAATAGTGGTTTAAGTAGCATATAAATAAATGAATTTAATATTTTTATTTAATTAACATATGTTTATGTTTCTTAATAAAATATTGTACAAAAACACGCAAATTACTTTTGTATTATTCAATGTCTGTCGAAGTACTAGCTAGAGAAGTAGTTGTTTCAAAAGTGGTTTGTTTTTGTAGTCTTAATAAGACTCATTTGTTGTAGATTTTACGAAATATTTTCGTGTTTTTTCTAATTATTAATTAATTTTCTACAACGTAAAGGACTTATATATTTTATTATTGTACAAAAGCATTAATTATTTTAAAGGTATAGCAAAATTATCTCACATAGATAATATATAGATCTTTTCTTATAGATATAATAATAAACCCTTATCGCTCCTTCAAGGCTTGTACAGTACAAATTTTCATCTGTTTGGTTAAAATTAAATACAAATAATATTTATAAACATCTACCATTAACTTAGTTTTTAAGCATATAATAAATATATTCATTTTATAATAATAAATATAAAAATAATTAAACCCGTTGTATTAAACATAAAACATGCTTGTTTTTAATTATATAAAATATTGAACGTTTATGATAAATTATTCAACAGTGTACTAATAAACGCTGAGTGATGAGCAGTGATTAAAACGGTTTCTCATTAGTCTAAGGATTGACCCTTTTGGTGGGGCAATATTAGGGGAGCAGTAATTTGTATCCATTAACCTAAGTTCAGATTGTGATTATTAGTGATGCCTTTCAAATCTCTCAAATCAATAACTGTTAATAAAACACGAGCTTGATTGAATATTCTATAGAAAATTATTTAATAAACTGATATAGGTTAGTAATTTCACCTTAAATATTAATTAATCAAATTATTATATCTATTAAAAAGGCATAATTGAGTAAATTAAAGGTTGTTGGGTAAATTGATTAATTATAATAAATTAAAAATACGAAACACATAAAATATATATTGAAGGAAATACAATTTCACATTTTGTTTATAAAAAATTTCAAGGAAACTATTAAACTTTTATGTAATTAATATTATTGTTATTGGATAATTGAATAATTTTCTAAATAGTGTATAGAATAACTATTTGTAATTGAATACTTGATTGCTTTTACTTTATGGTTACACTGTTTAATATTTCCAATAAATTGTAACTTTTTAAGTATCACACCAAAATGTGATAATTAAATATTTGCTGAATTAAATTCTCGTTTATCACGTGGTGAAACCCTTAATAGTAATAATTAAAAGTTACAATTTTATTGGAGTTATTTGTAATTGTATTAAAAACTAATTTTATTTTATTATTTTATTATTTCTCATTTATCTCTTGGTGAAACATTATGAAATATTAGCTAAAGTTTGTATCAATTCTTCACCTAAAAACATTATATGATTACACTATAGATTTGAGTTTACGTTATACGTTTTATATTACTCAATTAAAACTGGTTTTATTATGTATATGTCATTGATAATAATCAAATTGAATTCGAAATGAACGAGTTAAGTATGGAATAAACTCAGTTTTAATTTAATAGTTTTATTATTTATTGTCGGAGAAATTGAATTGAAAATAGTTGCTGTCTTACCCTGTAAATATTTTATTAAACTGACGGGATATTCTTCTACTGTGCACATATGTTATCCCCGATGACGCGAAACACAAATGCGAAATCGAAAACTAGGGGAAATAACAACAAACCGTTTAGGGTGCGACATCCATTGTGAAAATGACACGCTTCAACAATCACTTCGAATAAGTCGACAATGGTCTGCACCAACAAAATAAAATTTGTTGTATAATACTAATTAAGTTTTATAATACTAAAAAAACTAATAATGTAATCGTATCATATCCTATAAATTTGTAATAAAATACAATATTCGTCCGCCACATAATTTTTTTGATTTCATAATTAATTAATTATATTCAATAAAATTGTTTATTATATACTAGCAATACACTTTTTTTTTAATTAAACCATCAATTTTGTGTAGTTAATTGAGAAGAAATGATATTAAAAGCAGGTACAGACTATTAAATATAGATTTTATGTGATAGAATTAATACATTTAAGATTATAAAACTACAAGTTTTATGTTAAAAAATAAATATCTAATAAAAAATTTAAATTGTTACATTTTGTTTCCTAATCGAAATCATGCGTACATAACATGAATGGATTAACAAGCAATTAAGCTTCAAGGCTGTCTCTTTTTTTCCACTTAATTTAAACGTTAACTCGAAAAGTGTCTTAGACCAGAACTACTCAGTGGTGTGGTTCCAGTATAAGTAAAATTCCATTCAGAAGCCAAAACTACTTAATAGTTTGGTAGCGTTTTTCAAAAAAATATATTTAACTCACAAGGACGGCACACAGCGATTAGGGACACATATCTTCATATTAATCTATCATAACGTCGCTTCAATTTCCCAACACAATGACTCAATGACAAGAAAAAAGACACTTTTTGGAACCTAAAGCTTTGCTGTGAGATCCACAAATTTCAATGGAATACATGTATATACCTTTGATAGATTTTTTGTCAATTATTTTTTTTTTGCGCCAAATACATATAGCTACGCGGTTATATATTGTTGTCAGTGATCAAAAATTACTAAAACTATTCAAGTTATAACAGTCGAAACGGGCCCAACCGATACTGCATTCTTTACGTATTCCAACAAGGAAAAAATGATGCAAGAGCGTTCAAATCGATTTGTTCATTTCTCGGCAAATGTGTTGTATCGTAAGATGTGTGTGTACTTTGGTTTAGGCGGTTTAAAAGCAGTGATTTATGTCTGAACGACAAACAACGTCTTGTAGGAAGAATCAAAAGAGAGTTATGTGTTGAAGTAATTGGAACAAATAATTGACGCTAACGTTAAAATATGCAAAATTGAAATGAACTTGTAAAAAAAATTTAAGAATGATGAGTGATCTAAAAGAGGAGACCATTGGTAATTTAGAATGCACTACGGGAAGGTCACTGGCATTAAGAAATAAATTATGCGATAAACAAAAGAACATTGTAGGAAGGTTGCTAAAGATGCAAGAAATCCCAATAAGAGATGGAGATGATGTGCGCTGATAAATCAGCACAAACGCAGAAAACGCTTACAGAACAGCTTAGTAATCAAAAACTCACTGAAATCAACAAAAAAAACAACGAATGACATTGCTTAATTATCAGCGTCGAAAGTTTTTCTTGTGGAAAATCTATCAGAAATCTATGAGAAATGGAAATGAGACAATCCGAAACGATAGCGAAATCGACATTGACATTACAATGGTTCAGAGCTCTAAGAAATTTCAGACACGTATTAGACATCAACGCCTTCAACACTCTACTAAGGCATATGCTACTGGAGGCCTTAAGGGAGAAGCGGATACCGGGATATCTGAGGTGGTTGTTTTAGAGTTACAGGAGGGACAGGGAGCTGTTGTACTTGGGGAACCTGGGCAAGGAACAAAGCTTTGCCGACGACCTGCTGATCGTGGTAAGCAGGAGAATGATAGATGACCTACGGGTAGTGGCCCAACGAGCGGTTGAGGTCGTCGCAGAGTGGCTGGCAGCGGCTGAACTGGTTGTGGCAGCGGAGAAGACAGCGGCGGTGTGGCTTTTCCTCAGGAGAGCGGGGCGTACTCCAGGGAAAAGGATCGAACTGCTGGGCAATAATATTCTAGTCGAGAGATCGATGAGCTACTTGGGGATTGAGGAGAAACTTCTCTGCAGCTCCCAAGTAATAGACGCAACAGTCGGGGCAGCAAGCGCGGTTAGAACGGTGGGTAATGTGGGAGGCCCCACGGAGGGAACCAGAAGGCTGCTGATGGGTGTCGCGGCTTCAAATTCACATTTCCAAAAACAAATCCAAGGAAATGTGGAAAATAATAAATGCTGAAAGAGGTAAAACATCAACTCATAATATATTTCCAGATGTGGAAATACACAAAGATTAGGCTAATGCTTTTAATGATTTCTTTGTGAATATTGCGGATAATGGACTTGATACAAATCAAAACTATTTGTTATACCGTCATATAATAAATACAAAATCTTTTTACATGTATTCGGTTACAGAAATCGAATTACGCAATTGCATTCTGGGCAGAATGGGATCTACGGGGCGATATGGTTAGCCCCTACTAGTGTAGGTAGGGGGGTTCCGGGAAAATAATGTTATTTGATACCACCGGTACCCCCAGAGGAGAGAGAAGAGGTTTAGTGGATCTATTCCGAAGGAATAGGATGAGCCTCACACACCTCTGCTGAAGAGTCGTGCGTAAGCGATGTAAACAGTAGTTGTAGTGCATTTTAAATACGTTCCATATTTATGTTAACGCGAATTTTCCCCATACTAAAAAACACATAAGAAAACATTTAAATAAAATACCTTATTTAACTCCTGAATTATTAAATATGAAACAAAAATTATCACTATATCAAGCGCTATCACAATTAGATGCAAGCTACAGGCCTAATTTTAAATATTGCCAAAAAGTATACTGTGAATTACTAGAACTCAACAAGAAACAATATATCCAGAATAAAATTCACATTTCCAAAAACAAATCCAAGGAAATGTGGAGAATAATAAATGCTGAAAGAGGTAAAACATCAACTCATAATATATTTCCAGATGTGGAAATACACAAAGATTTGGCTAATGCTTTCAATGAATTCTTTGTGAATATTTCGGATAATGGACTTGATACAAATTATACCATCATATAATAAATACAAAATCTTTTTACATGTATTGGGTTACAGAAATCGAATTACGCAATTGCATTCTTGGCATGAAAAATTTAGATAGCTCTGGTGCCGATGATATTCCAATGCACCTTATAATATCAAGTCTAGAATATATAATAACACAGTTGCTCCAACTTATAAACAAATCCTTAGGAAGCGGAATATTTCCAGAATCATTTAAAATATCAGTCGTTACGCCAATATATAAACATGGTGATCCAAACATATTAAAACATTATCGACCGATTAGTGTACTAATATCATTTTCAAAAATAATAGAGCAATTAGTTTATTCTCGCTTATTAAATTTCTTTAAAAGTTGACAGCACTGGAGTATAAATATATTGCATGTGGCATGTTCCTTGATCTATCGAAAGCTTTCGATAGCATCGATTATACTATACTTCTTAACAAGCTAGAATGCTATGGAGTTAGGGGAATCGCTCTCTCTTGGTCCAAATCATATTACACAAATCGACAAAAAATAGTTAAACTTAATATAAATGGTGTGGAAATTAGGTCGAATAAAAAATCGGTGATCAAGGGTATACCTCAGGTTAGTATTTTGGGACCCTTACTTTTTGTGATATACATGAATGACATTAACTATCAATTTAGGCATTGCGAACATAGTATTATAACGTACGCGGATGATACAACTGTTATCATTAGAGGTCCGGACTATCCAACAATTAAATTAGAATGTGAAAAATATATTAATATTCTCAATGAATGGTTTAAAATTAATCAACTATCATTAAATACAAACAAAACAAAATGTGTTATATTCAAAACTAATAATAATACTCCCACACCGGAATTTATTGAACTAAATGACATAAAGTTTCCAACTAATTCGTCTACCAAACTATTGGGTGTAGAACTAGATGAAAACCTCTCATTTGGTCCACATATTGATATGCTCTGTAGAAAATTTAATGGTATCTGTTATGCCTTTAGAAGACTTAAGCGTATCGTAGATATCGACACATTGAAAACTATGTACTTCAATGTCTTTGTTGCAAACATAAGGTTTGGAATAACTATTTGGGGCCATGGTAATGAGGTACAACGTATATTTATAGCACAAAACAGGATACTTTGTATCATGTATAAGTTAGGTTTAGGTTCATCTTGTAGGGGAATATTTAAAAAAATACAAATTGCTTACAGTGTATGGCATCTGCATTTATGAATGCATAATGTTCCTATTAAAGCACAAAGAATTCTATAGGGAAGATGAAATCGATCATAGTTACCATACAAGATTTAAAAAGAATTATAATATCCCAAAACATCGTTTAACACGAACCAAAAAATGCCTACATTACAATAGTATTATTTTTTATAATAAATTATCAGAGTGGCTCAAAAGTATTGATGATATAATGGCGGTTAAGAACGATTTATACCAGCTGCTATGTGAAAAAGAAATATATAATATTGATGAATAATTAAGGTAGTTATTTGTATTTGTAGTTGTAATCATTTATGTATTATATTCTAAATTATGTTACCATCAATGAATTATGAGGCGAAGCCATTCCTCCCTGACGCACTTTCTCACTTCTCTTTAATATTGTATGCTACATATTATTGTTTGTAAATGAGAATACTACATTCTTCAACGAGCGTAGAATGACGGCTATTATTCACGTGGATGAAGCGAGCGAGTGTTAGAATCATCCAAGTGAATAATAGCCATTCTACGCAAGTAGAAGACTATACTTTCTCTACGACTATAATAAACTTAATCATAGTTTTTAATACAAATCTTTATTAACACTTTAAATTTTAAACATTGCAATTATAATATGACCTGCCAAGTATATAATAAGTAATTTAATTTACTGTTTGGCAAAAGTTATAGTAAAGTTGCTACAATTACTGATATTTAATACAGTCGGTGTTGAATCTTGATCAAAACTCGCCTCATTTAAAGTGCTAGTCTGTGCTGTGTGTTGTATATTTTGTGCGATTCTAGTACTTTGTTCTACCGACTGAAGTATTTTGTTTTCATTCTATTTGTCATAGAATCATCCACGTAGCCTTCAGCTACGGAGGTACTCTTCCAGCCTCCATGCCGTTTGAGAGTTGTAATATCTCCTCCTGCATCAACCAATAAGGTGGCAGAAGATCTACGAAAGCTATGTCCGGTGTACAGATTTGCATTCGGTAAATTTAAGTAGGTTGCTATTTGTCTGCCCATTGATGCAAATTTGTTAATTCCAATTTTTTGAATAGTGCATTTTCCATGTTGGTAGTTTAAGAAAAATAAAGGCGTTATTACATTCGCTGGGCGTAGTGCAATATACTTTTTGCATATTTCATAAAATTTACCTGTAACAGTAAATTTTCTAACAATATTTGTCTTAGTGTAAGGTATGGTTATAAAAAGAGCTGAATTAAGGTCTTGAATGTCTTCCATTTTCATTGAGTGCATTTCATTATTACGGCAAGCTCCCATTATTCCTACGATTAATGCAATCTAATAAAATAAAAACTTTAATACTTTTAAGTTTAGGCAAAAGCAATTACATTTGTTACCTTTGTTCCGAGATATATATAATCCGGAGATTCTGTAATGAATTTATTTATGTCTTCTGCACTAAATATTTTCGATTTCTTCGCCTGAAATTTTTCCCCTTTTCGTTTAAGGAAAGCCCGCAATTTTGGATAATTTTCAATGTTAATTTCATTGTAAACATTTAATGTACTTCTTAACATGGAGTATATTTTCCATAAAGATGACGATTTGTATTTTTTGGAAAGTTTTGTGAAATATGCTAGGAGAATGTTTTCCGAAAAGGAACTCACATTATTGGATTGTCTCCATTTCATAAATTTTGTATAAACTTGAGTATACTGCCTTCTGGACTTTTCCGGCAGTAAAATTATTGTAGATGCTTGTGCAATTTCTTGAATTTCGGGAGGCGTACATGTTAGTTCATTATCACTATCACTACTAACGTCCTAGTGTACTAGACGTTATAAATAACTGGTGTATTTGACGTTTCAAATGGCGACTTGTTAGGAGGTTGCTAAGATACTCTCGATTTTTCACATTCAAAGCAATGTGATTTTTTCATATTAGCGTGAATTCTTAAAAATCAAAGGATGTGATTGGCCAATCTAGAGTGATTTCTTTGTAGGAATTCACGGTGTGAAGAATTTATGCTATTATTCAATGTAACATACAACAAGAATGAGTGTATTATTTAATAGTCGTAGAGAAATAAAGTTATTATTATTATTATTATTATGCATTCCTCCTCTCTAAAAAAAGGTTCACTTATAGATCAGTGAGTTACAAATGGCGGAACATTAAGATCAAATATTTTTTCTGCCGTTTCTTCTTCTAGTGGTGCTGATGTTATATTATTATTTTTGTTGAGATGTTTCATAATACACAAAGTTTTAATAGTTTCTGATTTATTCAATGATTCTCAAAATTGCAATTTTTGCTTTCGTTTGTTTTTTAAAACACGTTTTCCTAAGCTCCTAGAAAGATTAGACACGAGTTTCATTTGTCGGAATAATTTACTATATTTCTCATCCTACTATTTAAGCTTCCTTTCTGATGTTGGATTATATGTGGTTTTTACTAGTTTTGTGGCTAATGTAATCATATCAGTAAGAAATATATATCTTTATTTATACTGGTTGGAAAAATACGTAGGGGGTAAGTTTCTGAAATATGGTTCCTAAATAAGCTCTGATGTGATTTCGCAAAATTCTATCTGGAATTAGGTTGTACGATATTATTGGATAAAATATATATATATATATATATATATATATATATATATATATATATATATATATATATATATTATAGTTCCTAAAAGAAAGAGAGCATCACATTGACGTGATTATGGCTAGTAAATCCAATAGAACTAGAACGTATGACAGATGGGTTAGGGAAGCCAACAACGGTAATGCCACTATCTAATTTGGCCCTAATATCAGCCACCTGGTCAGGGCAATCAATAAGAGGACCTCTACAAGTACAAGCACAAGAACGATATTAATTTATGTCACGATTTTCAAAACACTACCTCATCGAGGCCTTCATTCAAGTTTAACCATTGTACACAACAAGAAGTGGTCTAATCAAATTTTGGAAACTGCTGGGCATTCTTACAGTATGCAATTCGTTTAGAAAAGGGTAGTGAAGAAAAGTGAACACAACAGAACCAGGACGGATGGCAGATGGGTTAGCGATGCCAACAACAGGAATGTCATCATGTAATTTGGCCCCAAGATCAGTCATCTGGCCAGGACAATCAATGAGAGGAATTTCTGCAACAAAAAGCACGAGCCCGATATTAAGATTTTATCACGACTTTTAAAACACTACCTCATCGAGGCCTTTCTGCAAGTTTACACATTGTACACAATAAGAAGTGGTCTAATCAAATTTTGTCAACGGCTGGGAATTCTTCCAGTATACAATTCGTTCAAAAAAGGGCAATACAGAAGACCCTACTGCAAGTGCAAACATATCAGCCAAGAAGAAGAAGAATCTGAAATAATAGAGCTCATAAAGAACAAGTCCAACCTGAAAAATAGACAACCTAGTAATAATATTATTTTAATAAATCTCATGGTACTTAAATAAAACACTAGTTTGGCACTTTTTTCACTTGGTTTATTTTATAGCTAAATGTACATTTCGGTCACAAAGTGACCATTATCAATAGCAAACGGTACTTATTTTGAAAATGGTTTTGCCACCGATTCGAAGAAACATATGAATTTGGACCTTCTTTGTCCAAACATTTGGCTTCTCATTTGGATTGTAACGTGTTATCAAATGAACTGAATAGAAGGCACTTCAAGGGTTATTTTGTCGGCACTCCTCCACCCATGCTGAGTAGATTGGATACAAGGATGATTATGCTGGAAGAGGAAAATAATTTGCTACAAAATAAGAAATTGCCCAGCCCAAGAAACAGGTTTCTGATTTAACTGCTACAAATGAATTCCTCCTAGACCAGGATGCAACGCTAAAAGTTTCCAGCAAAATAAACAGAACTATAACTATTCAAGCTTTTACAATCACAAACACTCTACCTCAGAATAATCTGCGGGACTACTTAGGAGAGAATGAAGGAATGTTGAATAGATTGACTACAAGAACGATTATGCTGGAAGAGGAAAATAATATGCTTCAAAAGGAAATTGCCCAGCTCAAGAAACAGCTATCTGATTTAATTGCCACAAATGAAATTCTCCTAGAGCAGGATGCAACGATGCGAGTTTCCAATAAAAGAAATGGAACTGTAACTGTTTCAGTTGTTATAATCACAAAAGTAATTTTAAAAATATCAATCTGACAATATGTTCTTAATTTACCGCTTAATTAAAAGAAAAGAGCATTTATCGCTTTAATATATGTTTATATTTATTATACTTTAGCTCCCTTGCCAAAAATACATATGAATATCAAAAATATTATAAAAAACATACAAAAAATTTGGATTATGGATATTTGTTTTTATTATATATTCACATGATTTGTCTTGCAGTTAGGATCCGTTTCCTGTAGAGGCAATACATATATATTATTATTATTATTATACAAGGATATATATTTATAACTAAAAATTGTTCAAAGCCATCTATCTATTCGACAATTATTTGATACGTCACTTACGTTTATCAAAGATCATTCAAATTATTTCGAAAATTAATTACGCCAACCTAATTAAAAATTTAACAACGCCAATCAACGAACTTTGAGTGTTAAAAATTTATACGTATACAAAGCTATGAACGTAACGATAAATTCACAAAAACTTTTACGATCTGACACTCACTTTAAATATTTATTTATTGTTACCTAGAACAATATTCATTTAATTGCAATTTGAAAGAAAATAATAACTTTCAATTACTCTTTAGAATTTTATGCCATTTATTTATTTATTTATTTATTATGATGCTTTGGATCCCTATTAACAAAATACATTAATATACATACATAAAAAATACACTAAATTTTGAGCACAGGAATCACAGGCGGACTTCATTCTCCATAATGTTCTCTAAGTCAAGCCCTGATGGAATGTTCCCATTAATTCAATACACAATTGAGAATTAAATCCATCAGCCCTGGCTTATGATGTAGCAATTGGAGGGTACGATAGAGATCACCCACCCACCCTAGATATATAAGTAAAACTTCTATTATTGACAATGTTTCAATTTTCAAAATTTTTTAAAACAATCATTTATTTCATGTTGTTAATAAATTAACAGTAAATTGGATTATGTAAGGGTGTCATAGTCACCACCTATTCTAGCTTTCCAAATAATCCTAAATACTGCTTAAGTTTGGTAAACACCATCAAATTTATGTTTTTTTTGTTTAATGCTGGAAACTAAAACACAGTCAGGTTTGCTTCTATAATTACACCTAGGTACTTGAGACGGTTGGCCACCAGCAACTCCTGGCCCAGGATCGAGATGGTCTCCCACTTGGTCCTGCTTGCAAAACGAAAGCCAGGCCGCCTCTGTCTTGTGGGTTGCCACCTGAAGTCCAACCGAGCCCATCTAGGTCACCACCATCGAAGCCGCCTCCTAGGCGGTTGACTGCAGGTCTCCGATGTCTCTTTTCCTGACGACGATGATGATATAATCCGCGAATCCGATGATGTCCACCCCGTCCGGCAGCTCAAGTCCTAGCAGTCGTAGACAATCTTCTAAAGGAGGGGGCATAGGATGGAGCCTTGGAGTACTTAGTAAGTATCGATGGACGCACCATGATTAGAGATCAACTTAAATAAAAAACATAGATCTGCAAAATTTCTACGAGAAATTTATTAAATACCTTTGATGCGGTTTCAGATGAGAACGCACCAATGCACAAGACAATATTATTAGTGTATAAATATTAAAATCTGCACCATTCCGCCAAATATTTTCGAATATTTTCTTGGCTCTATTAACGATTACATTTCATGGGGTTCAGCCCAGTAGCAGTGTCGTTCGATTTTTTTCCTTCTCTTATTTTTGCCTGAACCTCCAGCTCTTGCGGAGGCGACCGTTCTCATCTTTAAGATCTAGTTGAAACAATTGACTTATTGCATGCAGAAACAAAATGACAACGTTGTAAACTAGGGTTGAAAGAAATAAAATTGCATTCGTTGGTTTGAACAACTGTAAAAATGTAACTAATCGTAGAATTTACTTAAAATTTTAAAAACCTATTTATAATAGACGTATCTTTAAAATCTAGTTGAAACAATTGAAGAATGGAGTGGAGAAACAAAATGGCTACGTTGTAAACTAGAGTTGGAGGAAATAAAATTGCTTTCGTTGGTTTGAAAATCTGTAAAAGTTTAACTAATTGTAGAATTTACTTAAAATTTTGAAAATCTATTAACAAAAGACGTATCTTTACGATCTAGTTGAAACAATTGACGTATTGCAACCAGAAACAAAATGGCAACGTTGTAAACTAGAGTTGAACGAAATAAAATTGAATTCGTTGGTTTGAAAAACTGTAGAAAATTTAACCAATCGTAGAATTAACTTAAAATTTAGAAAATCTATTAATAATAGACGTATCTTTAAGATCTAGTTGAAACAATTGACGTATTACATGCAGAAATAAAATGGCAACGTTGTAAACTAGAGTTGAAGGAAATAAAATGGCTTTCGTTGGTTTGAAAATTTGTAAAAATTTAACTAATCGTATAATTTATTTAAAATTACGAAAATCTATTAATATTTGACGTATCTTTAAAATCTAGTTGAAACAATTGAAGAATGGCGTGCAGAAACAAAATGGCAACGTTGTAAACTTGAGTTGGAGAAAATAAAATTGAATTCGTTGGTTTGAAAATTTGTAAAACTTTAACTTAACATAGAATTTACTTAAAATTTAGAAAATCTATTAATAATAGACTTATATTTGATATCTAATTGAAACAATTGACGTATTGCATGCAAAAACAAAATGACAACGTTGCAAACTTGAGTTTAGGAAATAAAATTGCTTTCGTTGGTTTGAAAAATTGTAAAAATTTAACTAATCGTAGAATTTACTTAAAATTTATAAAATCTATTAATAATAAACGTATCTTTAAGATCTACTTGAAATAATCGACGTATTGTATGCATAAACAAAATGGAAACGTCGTAATCATCCTTCTGGACGATTTGCTTCGAAGGCTTCAATAATGAATGGATTTTCTCATCATTAAGTTGTCGTTTGTTAAGTGATCGATGTTGATTAATTTGATTTTTTTATCGTTGATGAACAGTCTGAAAGGAAGAAGTTAGCAATTTTTTTTTTATTATTAACATGAAATATTATGGTTGCAATTGATGGACTTATCTTTCAAGGGCATCTACTTTAAGAGTTTGATTCCCAAATATTAAGGACCCCCCAAGTCAGATATAGCGTTAACTTTTAATAAAGTAATGTTGCCAATTATATATCTACTATTTAACATATTTCTGTTTCTAGTAAAGCTGATCATTTTACATTTTTCTAAATTTAAATCTAATTTATTATGTATACACCATTGAAATATTGAAATAAGGCCTTGTTATATAAATTGAATATATTGAATTGTTTTTAATCTGCAAAATATCTTAATATCATCAACATATAAAAGGAGTTTAGAATATTTTATTATAGTTGGAAGGTCATTGATAAACAATAGACATAGAACTGGCCCCACATGGGACCTTGGGGTACCCCTGATGGTACACAAATAGATTTAGATATTGCACTACCAATTCTCATCATTTGACAACGTTCCGTCAAAAAAAAATTAACCATCCAACAATAGCATCATTAAAACCCAACAAGCGTAGTTTTTGTAGCAAAATCTGGTGATTTACTCTGCTGAATACTTTAGAAAAGTCAGTGTATATGGAATCAAATTGAATCCCATGTTCCAAGGCGTTCAACAGACACGTTTGGTAATTAATTAAATTCGTAGTGGATGACCTGCCATGACGGAAGCCATGCTGCTCGTCAATAATTATATTTTTTGTGACCCATTTAAATTGTTTTGCTAATATACTATCCAATATCTTGGGGGTTGCCGATTGTACGATACTCCTCTATAGTTTTTTACATCATTACGATTGCCATTTTTATAGATTGGAGTAATATAACTGCTTTCCATATTTGTGGACAAGTTTGCTCCTGCAATGATCTATTATAAAATTTATCTAAATGTTCAATAAGGACTTTATCTATGACTGACTCCAATTCATTCGTACTGCAATTTCCAAATACTTCGTCATCGGGTCCTATTCCTTCGTCTTCTACCCTGCAATCGGTTTTCTGAATATATTTTATTAATCTGCATATAATTATCTCAAACTTTATCTATTATAGTTTTTTTTCTATCCATTATAATAACCAAGATATATTGATTTGAAAAAATTGACACTTTTTATTTTTTTTCAAAATATCTACTAATAGTTACCCTTGATTTTTTTAAAACTTTTTAAAGTGGAATTTTATTTGTCTCGTAAATCTATACTTCTTTCCCCATTTAACCGTTTCTTTATCTCTTACAGTTTCCGAGATCCCCATAGAGAACATCTAAAAAAACTCACCCTATATATTCACCAGCAGATGCAAAGCAAAAAAGATTTAACAACATTTTATTTGCGTATTTGTGTAAATAGAAGCATTGCATGAATTTTTATTATTTACTGAATTAAAAGTATTTTTTTTCCTCTAATTCTCAAACGCAAAAATGTTGTCAAGCAAAAATAGCAATAAATACTTAAGGTATTGCTAATAATTATCCTAACCATGTCCACGGAATTATTGCATTGATAACGCCGCTCGTTCCGGCAAATTCCGGCAATTATTTCGGAATGACTACACAATGAGTGATAACTCCCTTCTTTCGATTGATGACGATAAACTTGAAGTGGCCATAGAAAATCCCAATTATGATTTATTGTGCACGATAAATTCGAGATAGTGCTTGGAGCAAACGCAAAAGTCATCGACGGTTGGCATATGTAGAACCTTATCGCATTCTATTTTTCTGGCGGCCTTTTGGATCATTCGCAGATAAGGAGCCGACCATCTATTATCAAAATTGATAATGCATACGTTATAGTTTAGTCGGCAAGTACGGGTGTTGAAGATTTCAACTTTGTTGTGTTTTCTTTTAAAATGGAACATAATACGACTCAAAGTAGCACATCGCATCCCACTGTGAAAATGAGGGAGAAAAAGTGAGTATCTTGTATTGTGATTAAGTGAAAAATATCTAATGACCTAAATAATTTCTTGTTGTTTATTTTGAGCACATGTGTAATTAAACAAAAACGTTTACTTGGTTAATATCACACTTGTTCAATTGTTGTTGTAGTGAGATGTAGTAGATAGTATCTTTATTTCTTTATAAAATTAATTATGTATACAATTGGAATTAAAACATTATAACATTTCATGGTGGAGTCGATTATTTTGTAATTTAAAAAATATTTATAATTCAAATTGTATAATATATACAAATATCTTTATTGCAGACACTTTTACATATTAAGTAAAGCAACATTATAAGAAAACAATTGAAAAAAAAAGGAAATTTCTGCTAAATAGCTATCGAAATGGGGTTTTTCAACTTGAAACTATATTATTTTTTGCAATTTATTAAAACTACCAAATCAAAAATATCTTGTATGTATTATTAACCGTTAAAATTATTTTTTTAAATACTTCTATCTCGTGAGATCTTTATAGTTTTGATTAGATATGTTTATCGGTATGATGAGTTAATAATTTATTATATATTCATTATTTATCTCATATTTACAACATAATCGGATCTAATAATATCGAAAAAGGATTAAAAAAAATTGAAGTGCTTAGTTGTCTTGGTTAGTAGATAATACGTTTATCCTGTTCTAGATTAATAAACTTGGAAATTTAATTGTAAACTATAATAAAGCAAGCAATAAAACCGTTAATTATTTAAACAACGTCACGAAATTATTTTCCAGTTGTTATCATCAAATACAGTAGTTGTAATAATGCACATATCTTGGGAAAATTGTTAGTAAAAATGCTTAGATAATACATTATTAACATTCATAAAAAGAAAATTATGTCGCATTTTAAAATGTTTTAATTATTCAATTATCACATTGTGTAAATAGCACAACTATCAACAAAATAATACAGTTACAATACTCCATAATTTTGTCAGAGATAAACAGAAGAATGTAGATTGTTATCTGGAAGCCACTAGAGTGATTTTAATTATTTTAATTATTATATTATACATATATAAAATTTGAGCCATGGCAAAGCAAATACTTAACATTTATTTTGCTTCAGTTAGCAAAGTTCATTCGTTATTTTGGTGAAATTCAAAAGGTTTTTGAGTAAATTTAAATCTGCTTTTTTAAGAAATCGTATTTTAAGAAGTTTTTGCGATTTTGATCTAAAAGTTTAAGCTTAAGCTTTTATTCTTTTTTGAAGAGGGCTTTTGGCAAAAAATATTTCACGAAAGTGGGAGATATTCCATTTAATTCGTTATTTAGTTCTTTCCGGATTTTTGGACAAGCAAAAATTTCAAATAAGAATTATATGGTAACAAAATGAAAATTAAACCAAAAATGGGTCGATCAAAAAACGGCAGACAAGGTAAATAGTGTCAACAAATCAATTCATGACTATCCAAAGCGTTCTAAATGTGTTTAAATCGTATCACACCGTACTATGCACATTAACCTAAAGCTGCACCCCTATAAAATTAAATTGGTAAAAAACTAAAGCTTCAGGATACAGGCCAAATTGATTTGCAGAAAGGGTGACTTAAATTACCCTCCATGCAGTCCCTATGATTTTTTTTCCTGGGGGTCTGGCGGCTCGTGATTTTTGCTATCAGTTGCTCGAATAAAAATCGCGAATAAGCAACAAACTAGAGAACAGAATAGAAACTATGGTGAAAGATAAAAGAAGAAATAATATTGTGACAAAAAGGACGCAAAATAATAGAAGAGAACGTAAAGTCTGGAGTAGAGAAGTTCTGCAAGGAAATACTACAAGTAGAAGTCAAAGTAGTTAAGACCAAAAAGTTGGAAAAAGGAAAGGGAGAAGAGATAATAATAACGGAAATTTAAACAAGAAAGAAGAATGAGGAAATTATGAAAGCCAAGAGCAACAAACTGAAGAACACTCAAATATATATTGACAAAACATGACCACAACTGAGAGAGAGAGAAGTGCAAAGAGAAATTAGAATCATACCCAAGGAAGAAAGAAACAAGGGAAACAAAATAAAGGTAGGCTATCAGAAATTAATAATAAATGGAGATCAAAACACCTGGAATGAGCAGGAGAAAAGACTAGTTGCATAGAGCCAGAAACATGGGCAAAAAAACTAAATAATAGAACACAAAGTCGAAATGAAAAAGAAGGATAAGGTATACTGAAAATACATAAAGGATACTGGATAATCTGGTCAGGAGTGGAGGAAAAAGAGAGAGCTAAAAGAGGAGTAGGATTAATAGTAGCACCAGACAGGTTGAAAACCATTATAAAGAAATGATAGGTGAATGAAAGAATAATGTCAGTAGACATAATGATAACAGAAGAAAAAAAAGTGGACTATAATAACAGCATATGGAGAAAATGAAGATGCAAGAAAAGAAGACAAAAACAAATTCTATGAGGATCTACAAAAAAAAATAGACGATGGAACGGAGGACACTAAAATCATAGGAGACCTAAACAGAGAGTGGACAACCAAACCAAATAAATAGAAGAATACATGGGGAAAGAAGGAGAAGCAACAAAGAATAATAATGGAGACAGAATAATACAACTTTGCATAGAAAATAACTTAATAATCATAAACACAAAATTTAAACACAAAGATATACACAGATATACGAGAACGCAAGCAGCGAGGAACGAAAAGTCTCTAATCGATTAATGCCTAATAAGTAAAACTAAATGGAAAATGGTGAAAAGGTAAAAGTAACAAAAAATCCGAGATAGGAAGCGATTACTCATTACTCAATATAGATATAGCAAGAAGACAACAAGAACAACCTGATAACAGAAGAGAAATAATCAAGGAGAAAATAAAGACGCACAAACTTAAAGAAGAACAATACCGAAAGACATACCAGTAGATAATAAATAGAGAATTCGCTAAAGAAAAAGATAATAAAGACATTAAAGAAAAATAGACAATATTCAAAAAATGTTTGACAGAAGCAGCAATAAAAAGTTGTGGAACAACAAAGACAGGCAACAAATATAAAAAGAAAACAGAGTGGTGGACCCAGAAAATTAAAGCAAAAATCTAAAATAAGAGAGAAAGGTAGAAAAATATCTAAAGGAGGACAAAAACGAAGATTATGAAGAATACAAAGTGAGAAGAAAAGAAGTAAAAATACCTCTATTTTCATAAAATACAGCATAGCCAATGCGGATTTAGAAGAGGAAGAAGCATGCAAGATTCAATTTTCAAACTGAGACAAGTCTTCTTCTTGAAATGCCTTCTCCATTCAATGAAGATCGGCAACAATTGTGGCAAATTCGTCTCTGTCTTGAACTATTCTTAGCAGAGAGTTCGATTCTAAGTCTGTCCAATCCCTTATGTTTTTCAGCTAAGAGCACTGTCTACGTCCAGGACCACGTTTTCCGTCAATCTTGCCCTCCAAAATCAGATGCAGGAATCTGTATTTGTCTTGTCTCATGACATGGCCAAGGTAAGCAGTCTTTCGCTTTTTTAGGGTCTCGAGAATTGTTCGGTCCTTGTTCATTCTATGTGCGCAGCATTCTGCGATATACCCACATCTCAAATTCTTCCAGCTTGTTAATACTAGTGACTTTTAGCGTCCAGACCTCGACACCATACAGTAACGTGGAATACACCTAACGAAGCTAAATCTTATGTTTAAGTTGAGTGTTCTGTTGGTTAACAGGTTCCGCATTTTAATGAAATTGTGGTATCTAATTTATATCACTGTGTCATCGGCATATCTTTTTTTCCCATTGACTTTCAGACCGTTTTCTGCCTCGTCCAAAGCTTTTTGGAAGGTAACTTCTGAATACATATTGAAGAGCATGGGACTAAGTACACACCCTTGTCTGACTCCACATCTTATAGTTACGGTGTTTGTTTCGGTGTTTTCCAGTTTGACAGATGCCACCGTTGTTCATAAAGATTCTGTACGCTCTTTAGATCTTGTGCATCGACAACTTTCCTTCCAGCAGTTCTAATAGTGTGGTGTGATTTATACAGTCAAAAGCTTTTGTATAATCTATAAAACACAGATATACTTCCTTCCCTTGATCTCTGTATTTTTTCAGCAAGACAGACGACAGTGCAAATAAGGTCTCCCTGGTGCCCATTCCTTCCTGGAAACCCATTTGTACTTCGCTTACATCTTGTTCGCATTTTCTACGTATGCGCCTATGAATGATTTTTAATCGGAAATCTGCTCGGGCTTTTTAGGTATGGGTATGAAGGTTGATTTTAGCCAATCGCGAGGGATGTACCCTGAATTATAGATATCATTAAATAATTGTACCAAAATGTGTATGTTTTCCTCCTCTATAAGCCTTAGAATATCTGGGCAGATGTCATCCGGACCAGTTGCTTTTCTCATTTTTATCTCTTTTAGAGCTTTTTAAACCTCAGAGTGGAGTATTCCCGGTGTTGGCTCCGTCGGATCTTGTCTGCGGAAAGGTGGGCTATTGCTTTCAAATCTATTAGCTACATAATTTGCCCATACCTCCCTAAGTTCGCCATCGTCTATGATTTGTTTGATGTCTTGGTTAAGTACATGGATAGAGACGGAGTATTTTCGACTACCAGTAATTTCCTTGACTTTCTTATGTAGGTTGAAGAGGTCGTGTTTTTTATATAGATCTTCTACTTCTTGGCACTTTTCTTTCATCTATGTTTCCTTGGCTTCTCTAACTTTTCTTTTGATAAATTGTCTAACTGAGACAAGTAAGCGAAAAATAATAAAGAAGAAGAGAGAGGTTCCATGTATATTTTGTGGACCTGGAAAAAGCATTCGTAAGAATAAAGTGAAAAGACATATGGAAAACTTGAGAAGGTAGGGGAATAGGAAAGAAAATAATCAGAACAATCCAAGCCATGCATAAAAATAACAATAACATCGTAACAACCAATAACGAAGAATCAACAGAGTTCACAACAAGAATAGGAGTTAAGCACGGTTGTGTCCTAAGCCCAATCCTGTTCACACTAGTATTAGATTCTACAATAAAAGATGCAACAAAGAGATGAAAACACTGAAATTAGGATTTTGGAAGACGAGACGGACGAAAATAACATAACTACTATTTGCAGATAATAAGGTCATAGTAGCAGAAACCTAAAAAGACCTACAACAAAGTATGCAAATACTAAACAAGGAACTTGCAAACATACATATGAAGATAAACCATAAGAGTGAACTCTGCCCTTCTACATTCAGTAAAAATTATTTTTATATTTTTTTTCTAACGTTGCTAGTAAAATTATATGTTAATTTATGTAATGCATGTTAGATAAAGATTAAATGTAATGTAATGTAAAGACAAAATCAATGGTAATATCAAAGAAGCGCAAAACACACAATATTTTGCTAGGAGGAACAATAATAGAACAAGTAGGCAAGAAATAGAATACAAAGTAGGAAAAACTGGGAAACTATACAACATGATGAAACATACGTTCTTTGGTAAGAAGGAAATACCTAAAGAATTAAAACAGAAATAGTAAAAACAGTAATAAGACCTACCCCAACATATAGCACTGAAACCTAGTCAATAACGGAGCAACAAAAAGGGAGAATAAACGCTACAGAGATGAGATTTCTTAGGAAGATATAAATAAAACAAAACTAGTCAAGGCAAAGAATGAAAAAATTAGACAGAACCTAAACATTGAGCCAATTAATGAAAGGATAATAAAGGAACAGATGAGATGGTTTGGACATATAAACCAAATGAAAACTGAAAGAAACACGAAAATAATATATGAAACAAGGGAGGAACCAGAGTGGAAGACCGAGAAAAACATAAAATAATAAAACAGAGATGCAATAGAGAGAAGGGGAATGAATTGAGAAGAAGTAAAACAGATAACACAAGACAGAAAGATGTGAAAAGAGACATAGATATTAAACATGTTAAGATAATTATGTAGGAGTATGTAAACCACCTTACACCGAAAGGTAAAAAGGAGTGTGAATTAATAAAAATACATATTAAGAAGAGGTATTTCAATTTGGTTTACTTTGGTTAATTGATGTAGTTGAGTATTGGATGGATTGTAGCCAGAATTTTTAGGACGGCGGGATAGTAGAAGGGGGTAGCAGAGTAATTAAGCAGAGGGCGAACATATTGTCTTGTAGATGTATGTGTACTATATTTATGGCAATTAATTGTTAGAATTCTTTTAGTGGTATCTGCTGTAACGTAAATTTTAAATATTAGTATATGATCAAATGGTTTTACAGGGTTGGAATTATTTAAAGTTGTTTTGTATTTAGAATTGTGACTAACAAGGTAAACAAATGATTTTTTGAGTTTAATATCCACAATCCCAGTCGTATAGTATCAATCAATTCCTCTAGTATGGCAATGAATTTGTTTAGAATTTAAAGGATTCAAATTAAAAAAGCTAGAGGAGAATCTGGAAATTCTTGGAAAATACATTGTTTGGGGATAAATGAGTGCGGATATGAGTTTCGAATTTTAATCTGGAGTAGTTATTTAGGAGAAAATTAACAATTAGGTTAAGATTATGCTTAAACAGCAAACCTAAATGATGCCATACTGTATCAAAGCTTTGTTGATATCAAGAAAGACTATGTCTAATTCCTAATTTTCAAGGTTCTGTCTTACAGTTTGGTACAAGAATTGATACCTAGATCGCGTGTAGAACAACTGCCTAGTTTTTAGAATGGGTTCGAAAAACTTGCTTAAGAAAAACTTGGTAATATAGAGATATCTTTTAAAATGCTATTAAAATTTAGATAGACACACACATTGCAGTCCAAATAGGCGGTGTCTATGAGTAAAGTAGCCTCATACAAAAAGGCTGTACTCTAGGATTAAGTGAGATGTTGCAAAACAGGTCGTTTTTAAGATCTTATTTGATATATTCCGTACGAGAAAAATCTATGTACATAATCTGTTTGCCAACTATTCAGTATTAGCATTCCATGACAATGTAGGATCAAGATATATCCCTAAAAACTTGTCCGGGGTGGAGTATCAAAGTCATGTTTTCTTAATGTAAAAAGCATTTGATTGTTATGTCTTTGTTTAATAATAACTTGTTGCTACTAAACCACTCACTACATTTATCATTTGCGCTCTGGTTTCTACGGATTGCCTCGTTAAGAGATGTAAAGCTGTTAACTAACATAGTATCATCGGCATACATAAACCCTGAAAGTATCATTAATGTACGATGCAAAATCGTTTGTGTAGATTATGAATAAGAGTGGCCCCAAAATGGCTCCCTGTGGCACATCATGTTCTATAGCAAATATGGTATACCCGAATTGACACCACCATATGTAACTATTTGAAATTTACGTTATATCATATAGATATATTGTCATATTTGACAATAAAATTTCAGAAAAGCGTCTCACCTAAATTGGGAATAAATGAGCCAAAAATGGCTAGAATATTGTCTAAATTGCAAAAAATACACATTGGATGAATTTCCGTCATCTAAAGTTAAAAGACACCTACAGAAGAGGAAAGTTATTGGGTCTGAGTGGAAGAATACATAGTTGTGAAATGTGAACTCCGCCTGCTAGTCCTGTGAGCAAAATTGTTGTGATTTTTTTTTATATGGTTTACAGTTTTATATGAATAGTAATAGGATATTGTAAAGTTTCAATAAATATGATTAAATTAAATCATAGCACGCAAGTTTTTGATTAGAATGTCGTGACTTACAAAAACTGATGCTCTACCCAAATGCACAAAAGAGGTCATGATAAACTCTCCTCTCTTATGTCCATTTAAAAGATTATTTATAAGTAATATAATAGCATTGTTATTTTACTAGTATGAAATACAAATTGGGAATGATTAAATAAAATATTTAATTTAAAATACTTGGTGATTTGTAGCAGAAGGATTCTTTCTAATACCTTAACGAAAATCGGCAAAATAGATATAGGTCTTGTTTAATAAGTAAATAAATTATATTTTTTGCTGCAGTCAGTTTTCTCAAGAATTTTTTCAAAAACTAAATGTACCTCACTCAGTTATTGATCGTATTACCTTATATTTTAAGAAATCGCGAATAACCTCCAGTTAGAACTGAATATGGATGCCTTAGTGGTCTTATTGGAAATATTTCAAATCCTAATGATTTATGAATATATTATCCAGTATGTTTGTGCCTCTAATATGAAAACAAACTGTAAGGCAGCAGGATTGAAACATATAACAGATATCTGTTACTCTTTGATTAGGATGGTTAAAATGTATATTAAAGTCTCCTCCAATCAAAGTAAGTAGTAGTAACTAGATCGTATTAAACGACGATAAAAAATAATAACAATTTTATTTAAGTCAACCAGGTATATAACCGACAATTCATAATGAGATTCTATTGATAATTTATTTGTTAATATTAGAGTACCTCCGCCTGTCGAATTCTCCCTACTGAATAATATAATAATATTCACTTTCTTTAGGTACACTATATCATATTTTTAACATTCAATGATATTACTGATTTCATCGAATTTATTGCGCACAGCCTGCGTGTTTATAAAAACCATCTTGAAGAGATTTCTTAAAGACTTTCACGAACTGATGTTGGTAGGCGTTCCTTGTATTCCATGAATTGATTATGTAGTACTTAGTTTAGTGAGAGTCTTCCTAAAAATATATCTGTTAATTTTGATGCTTGCTGGCCAGTTAGATAGTTCCGTTAACACTTTGTGCTCTGTTAAGTTCGCCCTTAGTTTAAAATTATTTTATTTTGTTTTAATTTTTTTGTTCACTAGTATTTTATTCATATGAGCTTCCATTTTTGACAAGGCTGCATCCATTTGTACTCTCCAAGATTATTTTATTTCTTTTAATAATAATAATAATCTTTATTTAGTGCTAACCGATTTACAATCTTTACACAGGTCAAAGATATAATTTATGTAATTTAACTGTGTATTAAAATTAAGACAGATTAAAATTTAAATGCTCAAAAAGTTAAAAAATAATTGCATATTAAAATCAAGTTAAAATTAATGCCAATAATTAATAAATAATAAGAAAATAGTTATTTTAGAAACTTTTAGTTTTTTACGTATTTTTTGGTTGTAACAGTCTACTAACTGATTGCTTGAATAAAACATATTTTTTGTTGTTAAAAGTAATGAAATGAACAAGTTTATTTTGATATGCTTTTTTGAAAACGCTAATTTGGTAGGATTGACAGTAGGTTGGTTGGTAACACACCATTCAGTCGCATTAGAATCCATCTGAACAGCCATTTTATCAGCTAGGTGATTTACTAGGGTTGTGTCATCAGCAAATAATATGGTGGAAGTATTATTATTATGGTAGGGTAGAGGTTATTGATATAAATTATTAATAGTAATGGTCTCAATATTGTACCCTGTGGAACACCATACTGCTGATGCGATTCTAAATATTCAAGCATTTGGAGGTGCATTACATGCTTGAGTACTTTAGATACTATAGACAAAAGAGACATAGGCCGGTAGTTATTGATGTCATTTATATCGCCTTGTTTATGAATCGGTATAATACAACCACGTTGCAGGCATTGGGGAAAGCTACAAGTTATTATGCACTGGTTTATCAATTTAGTTAAGGGGTCCAAGATTGCATCAAGTATACCCTTCAGTTAACTTGTATTCATACCATATATATCGGGGCTTGATGATGATTTAAGATTATTGATAGTATCTCTAGTGGTAGCACTGCTAACTTCCTTGAACAGGAAGTAGGTATTGGATTAAAGATCACTTGATTCAACAAAGGATTTATTAGGATCAGTGTCAGTTGGAGGTAACTCATTGAGCAGATTTTCAGCAACTTTATTAAAATGATTGTTGAACGATTCCGCGTCAATTTTACATTTTAAATCACCAATGGATTTGCCATGTTCAGATTTTATTAGTTTCCACATTGCCTCAGGCTGAATTCCAGACTCCTTTAGGAATCCAGCATTACCTGCGATTCGGGCATCTTGAAGTGCCCCCTTGTACTCAGATTTAAATTTGTTGTACTCTGCTTTTATATCAGGGTATCTTAGACCTGCATCGCGAAGCAGGCGCTGCGTTCCTTGCATCTTGTGTAGTTTGCTTAAACCAACTTACTGTGACATAATTCGTAGTTAATTGAGATTGCACACACATATCCAATTCATCAAAAAAACACCAGTCAGCACATTCAAGAAGTAAAAACAATTTATAACGTTCAATTTGCGTAATTGGTCTATTTATCTTATTAACGGAGCAGGGCTCTGGTTTAGGTAGATGTACCTCATCATGGATGCCGACCCGATCCGAGAGACCAGTATCATGTAGATTAACTCGGATGTTCAATTAGTTAATGCTAGTGAATACATTATCAAGACAATTTGTATATCGAGTATTAAAATTTACCATACTAGTTAGCCTTAGTGCTTAGTAAATCACAGAGTGTGGTTGATCTTGCATCGTTGATGTTAAATTTGATGTTAAAATCGCCTCCTGTTATTATATGCTTCGTTAAATCAATATATTCGAGTCATAATGCACATAAGTTCCTTAAAGTCACCAGTAGGTGAGCGGTAAATAGTTAAACTATGGTGTTCACGTCAGGAAGGCGTGTTCCAGCTATTTCGCAATGCATCTCTTTTGACATTTTATTTATACCTTCGATTTGTCGATTTGGTAAAGGTATTTTAACCAGCCATTATCACCATATTTTAACTTGGTCCTTTCCTATTTTACACAGTAAAACCATTATTGTCATTATTAAAGTAATTTTTCTTTTGGTTTATCAAACTGCCTTATGGTAGCAATATTAAGCGCGCAGGTGGTTTATTTCCGTGCGGAAGCTTATAAACGAGATTTGTTTTGTTTGTTTGTGGGTTTTGTATAGTGACTTTTTCCTGCACGTCGTGGCTAAACTCTTCTAGTACTGGTTTTGACAGCTTGGTGATTAATAAGGATAATTGCCGGCTTACGTTTTGGTTTGTTGCCTTGCTTATTTTCAATAAAAATTATTTTTTAGAAGAGTAATATTATCTTCAAGAGCAGTATTCTTATTTTCCAGTTCTTGTATGATCCTACGTAATAATTTATATTCTTCTACTAGAAAATTATTTTGCCAAATACCCGAGTTTGCGACTTAACCTCCACTTGATTGTCGTTTGCTAACATCAATGGTAGCTTCCCACAGGTCTTTATTTGGATTTTAAGACAAGGCTGATGAAAGTAATGAGCACAGTTTATACATAACATGGCATTTACAGATTTGTTTTTGCAATTATTGCACTTTTTCTCGACTAAATTATCAAACTCGCCCGAGAGACAAACTGGCTCATCCGCCATTTTTATTTATAATGATAAACATAAATACATTTAGAACACGGAAATATCAATTCAAAATATGCATTTATCTTTCTGATTGGGTAATCGATCATTGGTCTTTCTGTCCTGTCTTTACTGTAATTTATGTGAAAAATAAATTTGCTTAACTGTCCGAATGATTCAAGCTGATGAATTCATGAAGTTATTCTTATTCTTCAGATAAATTATTCATAGTCTTCAGATGTGATCTCTTACAACGTAAAGGAGGTGGTGTTTTAATCGCCATTAATAATGAATTTAAGTGTACTGTCTCTATAAATTATGCATTAAAAAATAGGAATATTGATTTTGTCACAGTAGAAGTGTTTATTTCTAAAAAAATATGCTGTTATTTGTGTATATTTGTCATCTTACAACATAAGAACCATTTAAAAAAAATCGAAACAAGCTAATATCTACCATATTAGGTCCATACAAAGTGGCAAGAAGACAATTTGAAGACAAATCTAAAATAGCATTCGATCGCTTCAATGAGAATGCTGAACTTAATATATCTTCAAATCCTCGGGAATTTTGGACTTATGTTAACAGGAGAAAAAAGGTGTTTGAATCCTAGGAATTATGAAAATGGGCGAAGTTACTTTAAGCTCTTCTGTTGAAATTCTTCAAGGATTTGCAGATATCTTCAGCTATTTGTATAATGTATAGTGGTAATTGTGGTGCAGATATTGTAAGTTGTAGTGGTGTAATGGGTAACTATGAAATAGATGAAGCTAGCGTCCTTCTGCATTTAAGGAAGATTAAGCGCAATACGACAATAGGCCCCTATCAAGTGCCTGGAATTTTTCTAAAGGATTGCGCGTCTCAATTTGTTACACCTCTCATACATATTTTGAATTTAATTCTAGTACTAGTCTCGTACTTTTCCAAATCAGTGAAAAATAACACGTTTGTATTCTGTTTTCAAATCAGGTGATAGATCTGATAAATCAAATTACAGACCAATTGAGATTATACCTAATTTATAAAAAAATATTTGAAAGTATTATTTTTGACTACACTCGGGAACGCACTGAACACTTAATAACTCTTCATCAACACGGTTTTCTTCGTAGAAGAAGTAGGTTAACTAATGTATTATGTGTTACACAGTTTATATCTGGTGAACTAGATCTTGGTGCTTTGGTATATGTTATATATACACACATTTCGAAGGCTTTTAATCGCATGCCTCATTATTACACAGATAATAGTGAATTTCTACAATTCGTCGATATTTCAGTTCCTAGATTGACAAGTAGAAACAAATGAACTTTTAATTTTCCGACACCTCGTACAACGGATCATTCTTCTCCTCCTTTGCAACTTATGATAAAAAATAGCATACAGTAGACATTTTTAATCAGGATCGTAAGAGACTATTTGTTTTTTGTTTCCTCAATTTTAACTATATTTCTCGATATTCTTTTTTGGTGGCATACATTTTTTGTTTTTGTTGATAAATATTAATTGTATTTCATGAATTTCAATTAATTGTTTTTGTTTGATTTGCTTTTCTAAGTCAATTTCTACTGTTTAATTTGTTAAATAATCAAATGTTTTCGTCTTAATTTTTTGAATATCAACTTTTTAGACAAATCTATAGCTTTCAACAATAATACTGATAAATTATTATGATAGCCTCGTCACGACGTTTTTTATTTTATTATACAATATTATAGTTCTGGGTAACTATAAAAGTACGATAAAAATTAATATTACAGTGACGTAAGTTCTAAATATATCGTGTGGCGTTGTGACGTATAGAAATTTACAAGGTCAGTGTTCAATTCTCCTTCGATTTATTGATAGTGTTAGATTAGGCACAGTGAAGAAAATGAATATACAGGTTTTTAATGTTTTGCACAGACTAATAATATATTTCTTCGTTTCTTTATAATGCTTGACCATCATGATCAAAGGAGGAAATCTTTCAGGCAAACCTCCTAGTAGAAGCATACCTATCCACAAGTCGTCAATTTTAAATAATAATAATAAATCGTCTTTATTTCATGAAATATATATGTACAAAATAAAAAATAAATTGAAGAGTAGGCAAAGTTCAGTAAGGTTGTTACCTCTCACTGCTCTTCCACTTAACCTACCGGTACCTTTTGGTTTCTGTCCTGTTTCTCCATTTGGTTTACATATTCCGTCATGGAATCACAGTCGAATATAAATTAAACTGCGGAGCAAACTTACTCTTCAGGGTTTACAGAATCTTCGAATAATTTCTTGAAATAGTTCCACAATGCTTTCATCATCTTCTGATCTCTATTATGAACGTATAAGGATGAATCTATAGATTAGATTTTGCTTTTGCATGGTCCGCCGTCGTCTCGTCCTTGAGGTCCTTTTCTAAGCCTTCAAATATCAGCAAGTTTCTAGGGCAAATGCCCAATCGTTGTAATTTTTCCTTCCTTTTAAGTTGGGGATAATAACATATTTCTTCGTTAGTTGATATAATACTTACAGAGGACGTTTAGCGGAGTTTTTAGTTTTGATGTTATAACTACAACAGATAGTTTGTTTGAATTATGGTTCAGTGTAATGAAGTATCCTTACTCCATATTTTAGAGTAGACATTCATAATTCTTTTGTTTTGAAAACTTCAAAGGTTTCTTTAGCTTTTGGTTAAGTAGCGTTCAGAATGTTTCTCGACGTATTTATTTTTTTATATTTGTGTACTTATTATTTAAGGATTTAAATGTTTTTGAACGATCTCTCGATCTCTTTAGTACAGCTGTAATATGTAGTTGATTTTAAATACAAATTAAAAAAATATACTAAAAATGAATATATTAATAAATGACCCAAAAATGTTTGTTTTGTTTTTTACTGATGAAGGTCAGTAGTATTCTGGGTTAATGTCTAGTGTATAAATGTAGCTCAAGAGTACACTGGGGTAATGAATAATTTATTGGTATGGATCAAGAGTACGCTAGAACAATAAAAAATCACTGGTCCAGGTCAAGGGAATAATTAATTGAAGCAGGTTAATATTACGCTAGCTTAATGAATAATGTATTAGCCTAGGTTAAAAGTACGCCAAGACAATAAATTGTCTGAGCAGTAGTAAATGAATGGTTTAGAATTTACACAGTTTTTAATGTGGCTTCATACATATATTACCTTCTACCGTGTGGTCAATCATGTGGTCGATAGCCAAAAACTATTGTGGTACTAATAGTGTTTGGCTATGTTTAGTAGTTTTTCGAAAACTCATCACATATTGCAATTTTCTGGTTTTATACTATACGCAAAATAGTATTTTCAGTGATAAAAAATTAATTTATTGTCTTTTTTTTTTATTTTAGACCTTGTGCTGATTTAAGTGAAACCGAACGTAAAAGACGATCCAAAAATAGGTTATCAAACCGAAGAAGCACCGGCATAGTATCAGCAGAAGATCTCGCCCAACTAATACTACTAGACGAGCAGGGAAAGTGTCAGGAATCGGCGACGCTTGAAAAATAACTGAAATCATCACCGTAAATAGAATTCACGGAATCCTGAAACCACACCAATGACACCATATACTGCTTAGAAACAATTAATGTACGTGGGATTAATTTGCGCGTGATAATAATGTAATCAATTCCTTGCAAGAATACTCGATAAAGCAATAATTACTGTATGGCTATAAATTAATTTTAACATAAAGGCGTGTCGTTAAGTTTCTGATCTGTTTGTGCGATGCAAACCTTCTATTTATAATAATGGAAATTTATGTTTGTAGTTGTTAAGTAAATTTTATAAATAGCGTTTTGTATAATTCATGCACATAAAAATTCTCAATAACAACCATATATTACGAATGATTAGTAATTTATATAACTTTAGAAGTAGCTATTAAATTAGGATTATATTATGAGAATGCGCCAATAGAAAAAATACTTGTATTAAAATTTTCCTGCTATATATTAGATTAATTTAATAGTTATATTATGCACATTATAATATATAAGGATATGAAGGTAAGTTATTGTGATAAAGAAATAATTTGTTATTTAGGTGTCTATTAATTAAATTAAACAATGTTTAAATTTAGTGTCAGATACATCAAATAACTAAGGAATAAATAAATGATTTGAATGTGATGTTTTATATTAATTTAGTTAATTTTCGTCCAGTCTTTTTGTATGAGATTGAAAACTGCTCTAAACTCCATTTGCACCATAGTATTTTGATAAAGAAGCAATTAAAACGTTTTTGGGGATTTCTATTCAAAATTTCTGAACTAAATTCATCGGCACCCCTTGTAATATGACATCTGCGGTATTACCATAACCAAAATCCTCAAGCCTAAATTACATCTGAATATTGGGCATTTAAATTTTGAATATAAGTTGGAACGTTCCTCCTCTGGAAGTTTGTCTATGTTAAACTGGGGAACCAAGAATGTTTTGCTTTATTTCTAACAAAAACAAGACTCGACTGGACTGTTTGAATCAAATTTGGACCCTCATCTTTTAACCATGACGGATATAATAAACAAATCTGCAGGATTTTAGTGGAATATCATTTTGAATAAGAGTGAACTCTGCCCGGAATCTTATAACCTAAATTATATATAGTTTCTTTTTAATTTTGTGATTAACTTTTGCAAATATCGTTAATGCTTGAAACTTCCGTCCTAATAAAACAAGAAATTTTGATTAAAAAGTTATTAATAGAAGGAAGAATTAAATTAAACGAAATAGGTGCTATTCTGTCAGAAGGATAGAGAAGAACATTGCTAGTTAGCTACATTATTGGGCGCACCAGCTAGAATCCAAAAAGACTACAACTGGAACGTCGTGTTCTTAAAATAGAGTATATCCAAGAAGAAACGGGAAAAATTAACTTTAAAAATATTAAGTTATATTAAGGTGCTTTTGACCAATTAAAACCAAATAGAGGGCAAAGTATGTGAAAAATACAGGTGATTGTGAAGAGTTTGATGTTTTTGTTTTTAAATTAATTTGTTGTAAATATAATTTTAAAGATAGGAGACCATATATAATTAAATAAGTAAACAAACCTTAATTGGTTGATAATCATCAAACTCTAAAGAGATCTACGAAGCATATTTATCACATTGTTGTAGGCATCTTATTTACAAAACGTATATCAAAAGACATGGAGATTACGAACCACAAGAAAAGAATCTGTTACTATTCACGATTAAATCTAGTCTACCTTTACCATAGGAAACACAGCATTTCAATACCTACAATGAAGATGAATTTATACTCAGAATAGATATCATTAATACAGGGAAATAGCAAGTTTTTGGAACGCGTATAACTGAGCGCTGGGATAGCCTAGCATTTTTGGAATGATTGATATGTGACCACCCAACCTTGCTATTTTGTTTGGTTTAGTCGTTATGAAACCGTGGGCGGTTTACGACACTTACATCGAAACCATGCGTTCTGTGGTTGTGTGATTTCGAACACAATTCAATGTTGGAAGGCACAGTCGTGTTCCTTCGTGAAACAACCTGAAGTGGGTACAGAACCTCCGTAATAGAGGATCGTTAAAGCCTGGAATACCTCGAGGTAGAGAAAGAAGTGACAGAACCCCTAAAAATGTGTCTGGAGTTAGGGCAGCTATAGAAGCAAGTCCACGTCGATCGGTGAAGATGAAAATTTTGTATTTAGATTTACACTTTTACCAAAACAAGATGATTGTTGTACAAAAACTGCAACCAAATGATTATATACGGACCTTACGAATTGCTGAAATTATGCTGGAAGAGATGACGCATAACAGGATTATCATAATAAATGAGTACTTAATAAACAACTGTCGCTACTGGTCAAACAATAATCCGAGGAAACTCCATGAAAGACCACTTCATAGCGAAAAACTTATTGTGTGGTGCGCACTTGAGAGATTCAGAGTTATCGGCCCCTACTATTCCCGAAAGAAAGGACGCACAATAACTGTCAACACACAACGTTACGTCACCATGCTGGGTGATTTTGTCATTCATAGTTGACATAACGTGATATTGACATTAGAAGAGTCTTTCAGCAAGAAAGCAACTTCAAGGGAGTCTGTGGCATTTTTGAGAGAACATTTTCCAGGACGACTCAATTCGCTACGAGAGGATATTGCCTAAAATTAAGCCCTGCGATTTTTACTGTGGGAATACCTAAGAGCCTGCGTATTTTTTGAGAAACCACGGCCCCATGATCAACTGTCCAATGTTATCACCAGAGAAATTCAATCGATTCCGGCCAACATGTTGTAAGGATGCATGAACAACTTTTTAACTCGAGTGTGTGGAAAAGAACGGACATTACTTAGATGACATTTTTCACACATGAATGTTTTTTAACCTTTTCTTTGATATGATTACGAAATGTCTATTAAACGTCTACCTAATAAACAGATACAATTTTGGTTTAGTTAAAAATTCTTTAAGTTAGGATTTTTTAAAAAAACATCATACTTCCCTGCCGTACCCTGTACTAAAGGCCTCCAATTGAACTTTAAGAACGGAATAGTGAAAGTTAATAAAAAAAAGTTCAACTATAAAGATGAAGTATTGGTAGAGTTCGGAAAACAATTCCATAGGAAGTAGTGATCCTCAGATTAAAATTATATGATCTTTACGCCCGTTACCTGTAATGATAATGAAGCACGACAAATATCTATAGGTAAAACCCTAATCCACAGAAATTACTTAATTTAAATGTCCGATGAAGAACGAGAAGGAACCAAACGTTTTTGACTAAAATATTTATTGCTGCACTTAACTTAGGCGTTGGAACACCGACCCACAACCTTTTAGATTGCAATCTAACTATCGACTGCTCTTCCCTGCGGTCCCACAGATCTTCCTCGATTTCCCGATCAGCATAAAAACTACTTATTGGCAATAATCGAGGAAGTCCTTGGAGTACATACTCGCAAATCGGAAGATCGTACTAGTTAAAAAGTCAAATACTAACTTATAGGAAAGACAAACAGTAAGAAGATGAAGGAAGGAAATTAATAGCATCCTCCAAGAAATTATTATTATTATTATTATTATCTAATTAGGACTTAGATTTATTACAATGGATTAACTAAATATGCAGAGCGGATTAAGGTGCGGTGTTTTCAGAAGAGGTATATGTCATTATAAGAGCTTAAATAATGGCGAAGAAATTAAATCCGTCTGCTCATTAAGCAGATTAGAATTAATATTCTTGCTTTGGCGGTATATCTCTAATGACTCCAAAAGATTAAGACTTCCGGATTGTCCTACATATATTTTGGGGCAGTCACAGCAGTTTAACATGTAGATTCCACTTTGATTTTTAAGTTGGGTGTGTCTTTATTGTTTTTTATTAATTTTCCTAAACTGTTTGATGTTTTGAATGACGGTGTTAAATTGTTTTTAGAAAGCATTTTGCTTATAATACGGCTTTCTTGTCCCGTGTACGTTAATGAAATATAATTTTTATGTGATTTTAATTGTAAGTCTGGATAAATTTCATTAACCGTGAGTTTTCTCAGTTTTTTATTTAAATCCGGAAGATCTATAACGGATAGGATAGAAGAGCATAAAAAAGATCTTCAATATAAGAGAGAGAAATCAGCATTTGCCACACACCTCATCGCAGAAAATCATAGATTTGGAGAAGAAACAATTCTACACATTGAAAGAAAAGGAAGGAAATTGGATGCCCTAGAATTCATGGAAATCAATAGAAGAAAAGAAACTGGACACCTGCTAAATGAACAAACTGAATTATCAAAATCCCCATTATTGAACTTGTTCAATTTACCACCCCCACTCACAAATGTATAAATACTCAACCCTAGTTTAATAATGTACCATTCTTCGCCTGAAGAAGCCACAGTGTGGCGAAACAATTGTTGCGGAAAATAAAAGCATACTCTTTGAAAGTTTGTGTTTTAATTAGAACACCTAACAGTGAATTCAAAATGGACTTTCAACAATTAAAAGCCAATACAATCAAACTCTCTTATCGTCACTAAAGCTGACAAATCAAACTCAATAGTAATATTAGAAAAACAAAGTTATTTAGATAAAATGTACGCTTTCATAACAGCCGAAAATTTAACAATTTAAAAAAAGACCCAACGGCAATCTTTCAAAATCAAATTAAAAGTTTATTGTCTAACATGAATATAATCTTTTCCAAATTAGAAAAATTTCAAATTATCAACAAAAATCCTCTAGCACCTCGACTCTATAGACTTATAAAAACTCATAAACCCAATAATCAAATTCGGCCAGTAGTTTCATATATCAACACTCCCACAAGAGTTTTAGCAATTAAAATTAATCATCTTTTTAAAAAATTTACAAATATCACTTCTCAATATTCAATTCCCTTGAATTATCCCAAAATCTAAAATCCATTATTACACACAAGAACTCAAAATTAGTTTCTTTTGACGTTAGTAGTATGTTCTCTAATATTCCCACAGGTGAATGCCTTCAAATAGCACATACTCTTTTAGATAAATCTAACACTAATCCCGTTGTAAAAACAGAATTACTAGACGCATTAGAACTTTCATTAAATCAAAATTACTTGCAATTTGACAATAAATATTTTCAACAAACCAACGGATTAGCGATGAGATCTCCTCTCAGTCCTTTGTTAGCAGAAATTTTTATGTCAAATATTGAGGAAAAAATTTTCAGTTCAAATTTCACAAAAACACACATTTCATTTTGGTTTAGATACGTAGATGATGCTATCGCATGCTTTAGTGGTACATCACGCCAGTTAGATCAATTTTTAAATTTAATCAATAGTGTTCACCCTAAAATAAAATTCACAGTAGAGAGAGAAAATGACAATAAAATCAATTTTTTTGAACTTACATTAATTCATCAGTAAAATACAATTAAATTTGAAATATTTAGAAAACCTACTAACGTCAACTCTACAATTTCTTATAATTCAAATTATCCTCTATCCCATAAGTTTGCTGCATTTCACTCTATGATACATAGAGCATTCATAATGCCTCTATCTGATTCAACTAGAACCACAGAACTAGACAAAATTATATCAATAGCAACGGAGAATGGTTTCCCAGTTAATCTTATTCAAAATTTAATTCACAAAAAACTGTACAAAACAACCAAGGCTCATATTTATCCTAATATTTTAGACCGAACGAACACAAAATTTACAACATTTACTTATTTTGGGCGCGTAACAAATAAAATATCAAATATTTTCAAAAAACAATATCATCAAATTGCATTTAGACCAGCGAGCAAACTTTCAAATATACTTTTGAACGCGAAAGACAAAATTCAATCTTTTAAAAAATCGGGAGTATACCAAGTTTCATGTTCCGAATGTAACAGCACATATGTAGGACAGCCAGGTAGGAGTTTTGAAAAGAGATACAATGAACATTATAGAGCATTCAGACTTAGACATACAACAAGTTCTTTTTCTAATCATATCTTAGAATGTAATCATTCATTTCCACATATGGATAATTTAAAACTTTTACATTTTTGCAATAAAGGCCAAAGGCTTAATCTTTTGGAGTCATTAGAGATATACCGGCAAAGCAAGAATATTAATTCTAATCTGCTTAATGAGCAGACGGATTTAATTTCTTCGCCATTATTTAAGCTCTTATAATGACATATACCTCTTCTGAAAACACCGCACCTTAATCCGCTCTGCATATTTAGTTAATCCATTGTAATAAGTCTCAGTCCTAATTAGGTTCATTAAAAATTCATACCTCACCTATAAATTGTTAACACCATGTATTCTTCTTCATTCAACACATGATAATGACCTGCAAAGGTCGAAACTATAGTTGTGTCAAAATTGATAATATATTGTAAACTCTGTTTGGGTATATTATGCAATAAATAGTGGTATAAAAACTTAAAAATTATTTTCATTTAACCTTTTTTAAATTAAGAGATGCCATTATTTGGTGATATTAAAAAATATGTTATTTTCATTAGAATTTATTTTTAATTTAAGTTTTCTGTATACATTTCCACGAAAATAATACACTGGTGAGCAAAAAATATAGTTCACTTTAAAATTATGATTTATTTTTGGAATTTGTTTGTTTTAACTTTATGTTTGCAAATTGTAAACCAAAGTAGGCGTTTAATAATACATTTCCTGTCAAATGTTATCTATCTCTCAGCTACTATCACCGTGTTACAGACCTTTATGAAACAACATCCATTTCGCTCTAATTGAAAACCTACGTTTCGTTGTAGTTTTCTTACTTAGTGTTGATTTTTCTCTGCGAAACTTGTCATTCACACGGTGTACTGTACTTAAAAAGTCATAATGCCTTTATGCTCTATTGTTGTGGCAAGAATAATAGCGTCATTGAAGATGGACGAGAAAAACGTGAAACTGCAAGGATTGTTGGCAAAAGCCGTTGTGCTATACAAAAAGTATATCAGCGTTACTTGGATACTGGCCTGATAACCAGAAGACCAGGATCCGGGCGAATAAAGGTCACCACGATCAGAGATGACCGTTTTTTGGTGTCTACAAGTTTGCGGAATAGAACAGCTTCTGCAGTTTATCTACGAAGTCAACTCCATGAAGTTAGAGATGTAAATGATAGAAAGATGGCTACAGGTCCACCTTTTGCTTTTGCCCGAAATCACCGGGCATAAAATAATGAAGACTGGAGCAGACGCGGAGAAAGATACGCTTCAGTTTGTATTGATGAGCGACATCCATTTGAAGTGGGAATTTCGCGATTCTATTGGCCAGCTGTCAGCCCGGACATGAATCTCATAGAACATGTATGGGATGTGTTGGGACAACATATCAGAAAGTATACACCTGCTCCAAGAACTGCTCAGGAGCTAAAACAGATGTATATGTGATCGTTAATTTAATTCAAAGTGTTCCTCGTCGACTTCAAGCAGTCATTAATACAAGAGAGAATAATACTCGTTGTTAGTGATAAGTTTTTTTTCATTATTTTTTTGTTGTTGTTTTAAGAACAAAAATTCGAACTTCGTCTGAAATGTAAATTTATGATATTTCCAAAATAGGCAATAAAAACAATAAATATGCTTTACGATTCAACATTGCTTTTTTAATTTAGTGTGTACAATACAGTACAATTGTTTGCATTTTGCAAACATAAACATAAAACAAAAAAAATCCAAAAATAAATCATAATAATAAAGTGAACTCTATTTTTTTGCTCGCCAGTGTAGATATTTAAATATTCAAAATTTAGCACGAAATGAACGCCTCAATGATTAATCAAAAATAATAAATATATAAATTAAATATTGAAATTTGAGTGCAGTGTTATTAATAATAATTAATAGTGAGAAAAATAAATTTTCAATATGAGCATTTCTGCACTTATGTTTTACATTTTAATGTAAAACTCCAGTTAATAGTTAAAACAACTACTCCCCGTACTAAAGCACCGCCAGGCATTGAATGACATAACTAAAGGGTCCGCCAATAGGGACGCGCGAAGTTTGCCGGAAGGGTGCGGCCATGTTGTTCGAGGTAGAGCTGTCAAAGTTGCTGTCATTTGTTCAGTATATAACCCCAAATCACCATGGCAAGTTTGAGTGTCGAGCAGCACGTGCAAATTATTAAATTGTTTTACGAAAATGAGTCATCAGTTCGAGCAACGTTCCGCGTACTTCGCCCATTTTACGGTCGCGATGATCTGCCTGTAGAGTCGACTATCCGTCGATTGGTGGGCAAATTCGAGTCGCCTGGTTCAGTAAACAACCAGCCAACACTGACACGTCGACGAAACGCCCGATCGAACGAAAATATCGCTGCTGTCCGTGAGAGTGTGTGCGAGAACCCGAGGCAGTCCATTTTTTGTCGTGCACAGGAACTTGGCCAACTAACCAACTTCTTTTGGCCTAAACTGGATGATATGGACACGGACGACATGTGGTTCCAGCAGGACGGCGCCACGTGCCATACAGCCCATGCCACAATAGACATTCTGCACGAGCGATTTCCGGACATGGTCATCTCGCGCGGAGGCTATATCAACTGGCCACCGAGATCGTGCGATTTAACGCCTTTAGACTTTTTTCTCTGGGGCTATCTCAAGTCGCTGGTCTACGCCAACAAGCCTCTAAACACCGATGACCTCAAAGTCAACATACGCAACGCCATCGCTCAAATTGAGGCCGATATGTGCTCCAGAGTCATCGAAAATTGGACCTCCCGGATCCGGGCTACCAAACGGAGCCGCGGTGGTCATTTGAACGATGTTATCTTCCATACTTAATGGGGTCGAATACCCTTTCGAATGAAAAATAAATTTCGTTTCTACCTCACACACAACTTGTTTTATTCAATTTTAAAGTTCACGCGCCCTTATTGGCGGACCCTATATTAGCTGTCGTTACATGTCTGAAATAATATTCAGCACGATGTAACAATTTTTGTGGTGTTATCATTTTGCACTGATGAGCTGTGATACAGCGAAACACGTGTCTGCAGATAGTCATTGCATAACACTTTTCGAGAAGCATAGTTTGCGTTATTATAACTATACAAAGACGGACATTATGATGAAATCACAAACACACCTTATTGATGATTCTAAATGGTAATTCAAGCTCGTCGACGATTTTGTATTACATGCCAAGGGTTCTTCAGTGTTTCCCAACACCGTTTTTCTTTGAAGCATAAACTCTACAGGCAATATGCATTTACTGTATCAGAGGATCATTGCTATCACTTAAAGAATAAGACTTGCTTGATTTTTTTGGTTTTGTTAAACTATGAGCATTAGATTATCGCTTTTTCTCTGGGTAACGTGGTACAATAAGACATGAAAGAAGAATGTGTATCGTTTTGTATTCCAGATTTAGCATTTTTGAACCCATTTGGCACAAAGTTTCCTTTAATGCAATTATTGATGTTATTTGTATGATGAATAAGGTCAAAAAACTTGTTGAAACTCGTAGAGCCTATTCTGCTCAATTTGTGCAGTGACGGTTTAATGAAGAGAGTGCGCGAGCGTTTATTTAAAGCAGACCCTCGTATGTTGAAGTCCTTCACGTGATTATAGAAACTAATAATTTTAAAATACGAAACATTTCATAAAACTAATACATGCGTCTTACTACAAAAAAATCACTTGTAGAAACAACATCCACGTGGGATATTAAGTTATACAAAAGTTATTTGCGTTTTGTAAATAATAATTGTACTTGTAAGACAACTTTGAAAGTATTTATTTCTATGAATATAAACTTATATAACAATGTTAAACAAATTTTAAAAATAGTTGAATTTATGGTGATTTGATTTGTATTTGTAATGAATCTGACAAAATATAAATAAAATCAATTTAATAATTTCATAAAAGTGCACCTATAAATCAATATTTAATTAAAATCACTTTACTGTGTGTAGTTGAATTTCAATCAGTATTTCAGTAGTATTGTTGTTTTGTAAGTATTATACTGACATTATAAATAGCAAATAAAAACAAAACAATAACTCGCATAAGTGTTCATATCTGTCATCCGTTTAAGTCCAATAAATGTTTATTATATTTCAATTCATAATTTATATAGTGTGTAATTAATTTATTCAATTTTTTATATAATGGAAGTGTGTACGTTAAATTGTAGTCAATTCAATTTTATACATTTAACCAGTTAACTGAGTTTGACGAGTATACTCGTCATCAATTGATTTTCGCGTTACACAAAAATTCGCAACGGAACGACAAAGTTAACTGTCAATAAATTAAATGTTATTATAAATCAATTATGTTAAGCTGAAATAAACATGCATATTACCGAAAATATCCTGAAGCAAACTTCGGATAGCGTTTAAGGGAAATATGATTTCCGCCCGTGCGCGCCCACGTACATCCCCTTTCCCGTTTCTTCGTTACGCCTTATTTCCAAACGAGAATTTCCCCAGTTCCGAAAGAAAATTCTTAGGGAAACATCGAGTACAAGCACGATAAATCAACACCGCGTTTTCTAGCCTCTTGTAATATTTATGCATTGCGGTTTCTGCACTTGCCTGTGTCGCACTAAATTTCACCCTCTTGTCCCTATTTTCGCGTTTTTATTTACACCTCGAGAAACACAAACGTGCAACGGAATGTTGAGTGCCGCCCGCCAGTGTCTTCTGTATTGTGATAACGTTTTATCAAGATTATGCCGCGGTGGTAATTTACGACCGCCGGGTTCAACGATTTCCGTTTCCTGATATAGGCGAGCAGTATTTTGTCTAGTATCAAATTAATTAGATCGTAATTAGTTCGAAGCGCCGGATTTAATTGTTGATAGTCAGTTATGGGCTATCAAAATGGATTAAGTAACGATTTGTGTTTATTATTTCTATATGATAAAGTTTATATTTTATTTCTTGACGATAGAGGCGTTTACTTCGTGGATTAACTTCGGATTAAAAACACGGTGAATTTGTTAGTTAGTTATTATCAAACTAGAAATTAACAAAAAAATGGCACAAAAAATACATATACTTAAAGAATACAAACTTAATCATTATGCTGAAGGGAAGAGGTTATTTGCGTGAACTCAAAACCATCTAGTTTTCTCAGCTGTTCCAAACTGCTCCAAACCTAATGATCCGGTATTTGATACTTTTTTTGCTTATTATTTAAGATTCATATTTCCCCTTGATTTCGGAATACGTTTTTAAATTTTAACATTGTCGCTAATTTTAATGAATAATACATTACATTAAAGGGAAAGTGTTATGAAGGCCACCACACCACCATTGTTTTTAATGAAAATGGTGGTGGCAACCTAGTAGTTCATTTTAAATAATAAATTAAAATACTTTCGACGTTTTCGATTGTTTTTAGTTTTGAAATATAGTAGTCTTATAACATGCGTTGTTGTCAAAATACGAATGTTTCCGCCCGGGTTCGAACCGGGGACCTTCTGCGTGTGAAGCAGACGTGATAACCACTACACTACGAAAACTTGTTAGACGAGTTGTAAAAGTGTAAAAACTCACTAATTAAATTACAAATTTGTAGCATAATATATACCTATATACCTAACGTTGGTGAATTTATGTTGGATATATACATAGTGTCCCGTTAATGTGGGGAAATGGCTGGAACATATATTCCTGGGGTCAAAATATGATGATTTAACACAACTTATCTATATCCAAAAATTTATGGTTAAGCCGGAATTTGTCTTCAAAGTTTATGGCTTTTCGGTACCTAGGTAATTTCAGATTTTTGACTTTTAATTTCCAAATAGATTTTTTGTCGAATAAAGATGTTGGAGTGTTCAAAATTTTGTTGATGTTTTTTAAAGGATTGCAGTGTAAGGGGCGAAATATAATAACAGATTTACGTCTTTGATTTAGTATGATTTTCTAACAATCGCAATGGTGATACCTTTGTCTGAAAATCTGAAAAACAGTCCTTTTGCTGTCCTTGGATTTTTTTCTAATAAGTCTTTTGCTCTTTGACTTGGTTCGTGAAGGCGATTTCAATGTCGTTGATCATTTCTCCTAACGGGTCGGCTCGGTGTTCGAAAACGTGTTTTAGGCCTTTTTTAAATGTTATAATTCTTTTTCCGAAGATCTCTGTGGATGATCGATGTTTATTTAGGAGGTGTTTAAGTTTTTTCTGGATCTTGTGTGATTGATCTGATTTTCGCATTTATGGAAATGTACATTCTGGTTTGATGTTGGTCCCAAATATGAGATGGACTTGCTTTACTTAGTTTAAGGTGGAGTTCATATGCGTCGTACCAGGTTGGTAGACAGTAACTCGTTCACAATGAAGTGGCTTCTGGTGAAGTTCACGCAATTGCCAACATACCGATTGATATGCTGCGATGAGTGGAGATGAACTTCAAAAATCGACTTAATCAGTGCATGCACAATGGGGATCGCCATTTAACCGATGTAATTTTCAAAACTGTATGAAAAAAAAATTGGATATTATATTCTCAAATAAAAAAAGAACTAAAACAATAACTGAAGTACTTTTGTTTTTATTGACCTTTCAAATAAGTAAGTTTCTCTGGCGCACCCTGTACTTGCATTATTTTAAAAACAAGTTATACAATACAAATCGGTTGGCATAACTAATGCAAGTTATATTCCGTCCCATGGCAACGTTATATTACACCTTTGTCATTTGGCACCATGGCAAAGACAAATTCAACAATTTCCTCGACCAATTAAAATTAAATTTACAATGGAATTAAAACAGGTCAACCGATTGCCATTCCTTAACATATTAATCAGTACTAACATAGACGGGACTTTAGGTTACACCATATACAGAAAAGCAACTCAAACAAACAGATTCTTTAATCAGGAACTTGAAATGAATGAAAATACACTTCGTTGATATCAGACACAGGATTTATTACGTAACTATAGTTTCAACCTTTAAAACGTACTGTACGGTTGATAATGGCCTGTTAAAGGTTGAAACTATAGTCACGTAATAATTCAAGATCCTGATTCAAGATTTATCACACAGTGATGGCTTAAACATAAGATTCTTAAATGCCATTTCTGCCCAACTCCATTCTGTAGCAAAAACTCTTTTAACTGGCTCCCTCCTACTAATAGACAAATCCAACCTGGACAACGAACTCGCCAAAAACATTGATTTCTTCCATACATAGGAGGTATAACTGACAGAATCTCTAAAATACTAAAAAGACATAACTTCAAAACAATTTTTTACCACTTTAAAATTCCACGTGGTGACTGTAACAAAGTTTATATCTGACAAACGAACAGATGCATGAATGTACTGTAAGACAAACAGTTTTTATTTAAGTAAATAATAATTTAAGTAAACCCGAAATTACAGAGAGAAAACATCTTTATTATTAGAAGTAAATATTTTAACAATTTTTGTGAAGTGAAGTGTGCAGACTTGAGATTTCTTCTAATCAGCGTCTATCGACTCGCGGTCTTTCAGCCTGGATTTAACTGACTAAAAACGTCATGATTACTAATATCTTACGAAATTAACTGTCTTCTATAATTCAAAGGTAATGATCGCTAATATCATTATGAACTGATGAGATGAATTGATGAATGGTGATGTCTGGGAGTTTTGGCTTTGGGGTGATTAAAGGGTTACGAGGATTACACAACTGATTAAGGATTTCGAGGTTATGGCGATTTATGGCAAATTTTTGGGATAGGTGTTTCAGATGCTCTTCAATAGGGATTACTTGGGTTAATTTATATAGAGGGTTGTAGATATGTTATGAATGGGATTATAAGGGTGTCTGATTTTAGTAAGAATGCGAAGGGCTGATCGTTCTGCTACCTTAGCTCTATTAATAATAAATATAGATCAAACGTATCCTAGATACTAAAATGTAACAGATGGAGTACTTACAGTTAGACAATAGAAAAACTTTTTGTTGATATCAATTTGTAAGGAATAAAATAACACCAAGTTTTCGTAGTGTAGTGGTTATCACGTCTGCTTCACACGCAGAAGGTCCCCGGTTCGAACCCGGGCGAAAACATTCATATTTTGTATTGCTGATATATTTTAAAAATATTAAGCCTGTTATATGTATTGTATTAATTGAATATAGTTCTTAAAACTGCCGTCCGCACGTCTCGTAAAAATTTCTTCGCTTGGCGCCGGCAGCACTATTTCAGATTACTTCGCTTGTTTCTGTTTCACTTCCATTTTTTTGGATATACATACATAAAAACAACAAAAAAACTTGCTGACGTGTGTAACACAATAGATCATCAACAAAATGCAAGTGGTACTACAGTACATCACTGTGGTGTAGCGGGCCGCTGGATATTTTGGACAGTACACCAATGTGGTGTCGCCGGCCGTTGAGCGATAGTTTTTTCGTGACACCACTGTGGTGTCGCCGGACGGCAAAGTGTTAATATAATTATTGCGAAATAATCGTACCTGGACAAATGTAAATAATACTTCAAAGAACTCGTAGGTATAATAATGAAATATGAAATTCATCAACTACAAACACAGGTTTTAAAAGATAAGCCTAAAATGGATATAAGAAAACTTAACAATGTTCATCCGAATCGACGGATATCACATTTAGTAGTGACAAAAACTGTTCACAATTATAACATTAGTGTAACAGTAAACAATTTGCCAAAAAGTGCAACAAATTAAAATGTAGTTTAAAATTTTGCTAAATCTTTAGAAGAAAATCCTCATTTATCCACTACTGACCTCGCCAATATGTACAATATTAGCAGTCTTCATAAGAAGGATATGAAGGCGAGAAAATATCATCCACAAAAAATTCGCCTTGTTTAAGAATTGTCCAAAGACGATTTCAACTGGCGTTTAGAATTTTGTGAAACGATTATGAATATAATAAACGAATTAATTAAGCACCTGGTTATGTTTCACTATTTTTAATTAATCCTTTTATTAACATAAAAATGTTTCACCACGGGTTAAGTGAGAAGTTAATTAAGCTATTATGGATTTTTTCAACTGCAGCAATAATTTTCTAATAAACGTCGTGTTTTCTTTAACTGTATCATTAATAGACACAACTACCGCTACTGATCACAAAGTAATCCTCACTGAGTACAAAAAGCTCATACGCAACATTCACAAAAATTAAACGTTTGGGCTGGTATTTTTAACAACAGAATCGTGAGACCATTCTCTTTACAAGAAAATTCAAACGGATTTTAAACACACAAATTCCAGGCTGAATGAATTTGTCGATGTTCATATAATATTTGATTTCACCTGAAAGACGCACCAATTCGTTCGCATTGTTGAGATCGTTTAGGTACAATATTTCACAACAAATAGATTAGAAGGAGAGGTTCTTTTGTATGTCCTGGGAGAAATCCCGATGCTAATCATCCAGATTATTTTCTATAGGGTTATTTAAAGAATTTAAATAACAGGCTACACAATTTTTTTAAGAATTAGCTGAAAAAATAAACTAAGAGATTCTGGGAATAGGCAATATTACAAGAGTTTACCAACCGACTTTATTGTCAAGAATTATAGGTGTTCATTTTAAACATTTAATACATTAAATTTAGTTTCTGTTTACACGGCACTCCTATTTCATTTCACTGTTTTGTAATTCATTTAGTTTTAGTTAATAATATTGTATAATTTCATTTATACACACAAAAATAACACGCCTGAAGGACCACGCGGTCGATACCCAAACACAACTAGTACTACTACTACCACTTCTAGTATAGTAATTATTTTTTACTAGACTACTATTTATAATCAGCTTTTTTCTTCTTTTAGATACTTTTCTGTCTGAAACTAAATAATTAATAAACACTTGTTTTTTTTTTTCATTAAATTTGTATATTTACTCGACTAGTTTCGCTTGTTACAGCATTATCAAGAAAGAATAAAAGAAACCGACAGATTTTTATATTAAGGTAATAAGTACAGAGGAAATCCAAATCTCTTCATTAACGATGGGTTTTCTTCGATTTATGGCTCTACTTATTTCAGGGTCTTCCTTCAGATTTAAAATAAATCCCTTATTACCTAAGTATAAAATCTTAAAATTATTTACATCGATAAAATGATTTTAGTGTGGGGTTATATTTTAGACCTTTTTTAGCAGTGTAGTTTCGGACTTGTCCAATTGTACATTTATAAGATTTACAAGTCTAGGATAAAATTTGATATCACTGTAAATACCGGGTGAAGTTAAGTTCTTATTACTAGGGTGTGTTCTTGAAAGTTATTTTGTTTTTTTTTTTTATTATTTTATATTACATATATGTCAAATTGACATAATTAATGTTCCTCGTAAAACGAGTAAAAATACGGTTTTAGTGACCAATAAATAATATGTGTACTCTGTACTGGACCTCCTACGATGGATCAGTGAGGATGAGGATCAGCGGGTTCGAGTGGAAGATCATTCTTAAGAGTGAACTCCGCCCTTCTACATACAGTCAAAATTATTTGTATATATTTTTTTCTTATGGCATGTGTACAATTATATATTTATTTATATAAGCATGTTAAATAAAGGTTAAATACAATACAATGAAATTCAGTAATAAAAAACATTATAATGCTGTAACAAGTGAAACTACTCGAGTAAATATACAAATTTGATGAAACCAACCAAATGTTTATTAATTCTTTATCTACTATTCCATAATGTTTCAACAAGAGTTAAGTGAGAACATTATTCAAAAAATATATCTAGGGTGTTCAGTACATATTTTTAAATTGACATTACTTCCGGCTAAGCCAGAAGTTCAAAATTGTCAAAAAATTAAAAATAAATAGGCAAATTATAGTATTACCTTCTTTTCAAATTTCATTTCGAAATCCCTAACAATTCGACAGATATGTACTTGGTTCCATACATTTGTCCATCACTATATTTAATTTAAAAAAAAACACTATACGGGTTTAAATAACATAAAATCCTAAATAACTAAGAACTTTAGAAACCACTTAATACATAATTTATATTTAGCAGCTATAATTTTTTCTTTAAGCGATATTTCATTGTTGAAAAGAGATTGAATTTTTCACACAAATCATGAGGACTATGAACTTTGAATTTTAATTTAGAAAAAGAGAAGAAAACTGGCGTAAAATATTTCGGATAACTTGAAAAAGTAATCTAATGTGATTGACTCCCTTGTATACTGCATACAGTTACTTATTTTGGGAACGTGTTTTGGTTATAAGTATAATAGTGTTATTGAAACTTCTATAATGTTGGTATTGATTGTAGCGAAATTTAAGGAATTTTTATTTGTAAAATTGAGTTAATTCTTTTACCATAATACCTCAAACTGTTCAAAATTGTCTACGTTTTCTGTATAATATTAGTTGTATGCGATTAATAGCTACTTACAGAGTGTTTCTTATTAACATGTATAAGAGAGTAGAAAGATAATAATGAGGGAGCTAGTGGGAGACAGAGAGCGAGGAAATAGTTAAAAATTATAGCGAATAGAATATAAGAAAGAAAGACAGATAATTGAGCAAAGGGCAATCAGGGTTTCATCCAAGACTCTTACAACGTCCGTTGGCATCGGCGTCTTGGAAGAGATGCAGAGCCAGGTCAGGGATCTTCTTCCTAGAACGGCGTGTGCATGGTGGAATTTTACTTATTTACTCAGGAGTCTCCTGGTGTAATTGTTTAGACAGAAGGCTCGAGAGGCAATCCTCTGGCTTTTGGCTGTAATGATAACGGAAGTGTGAGCAGAGGAATTGACGGATAATTCTGAGCTCTACGGAGGAGATTTTGTTCATCAAATGTGCTGTAGCGGCGATCAAATTTGGGCCTTGGCATTCTGCAACGTGACGGATAAAAGTTTTATAAGTACGTATTATTATAAACGAATATGACATCCACTTATGCTGGATGCCAGGGCACATATAAGTCGGAGACGAAATATCTTATAATTGCTCCATATGAAAAGTGAAGGTAGTTCACATTTTCAGAAACATTTATGGAATAGATTGGTTCTGTCTTGTCCGGTCCACAAGGGCGGTGATATCGAGCAGGTGGAAAACTACAGAGGAATTAGGATAATGAACACAGTTCGCAAAATCGCGATATTGTTAGTGAAGAGGAGGTTCGAGGAGAAGACACAAATCTGATAACAGAAACACATGGAGGGTTTATCAAAGGCAAGGGAACCAGAGTCCAGTTATTTAGCCTGCCCAGAATAGTGTAATGAGTTTTGGAAGAGAAAAGGAGTATGTTTGCGGTGTTTTTGGACCTGAGAACTATTTTGTTATACGTAGTGGAAGTATGGGAGTATGGAAATATGAAAGGGTAAAGAGTGAACAGCGGTGGTTTCTGGGGTCGATGATATGGGCAAAGAAATGAAGAAATCGACTCGGGGTTACATACTTCTGGAGAGACAGGAGAGGAAGAGTGAATGAGAGGTGGTAGATACATGGGAGCAGGCTAAGTTATCTGGAGGGGGATAGAGGAGAAAATAATTATGGCGAGAGCGAGATGCGAGAGAGGAAGAAAAAGATAGATAAGTGAAAGATAAGGGGAATGTGTGTTATGCAAGGAAGGGAAGAATACGTGGGTACACCTGGCGGAGGAATGTAAGGGAGTGGATGTGGAATGGGTGAAAAGATGTAGAAGGATAGTAGAATGGATGAGAGAAGATGGGATCAGGGTAAGGATCCTGAAAAGGTTGGGGTGGAAAAAGAAGAAGAGAAGGGAAGAGGAATGAAGGGAAGAAAAAGAAAGTTGATGTTATGTTAAGTTATTATAATTATCAATGTCTTTCTCTTTTCCAGGTAGGCTCACAGTTGGTGATTTGGTTGTAATATAGGCTAGTAAGTTCGAGAGATGAGGCGGTTATCCATAAGGTAGTGTCATCGACGTATTTCTTGATGGTGGTTTGCTACAAAAATTTTAAAATGATGGGAGTTCAGTTCTGATCCCTGGGGCAGGATAGCTGCCGCCGTAGTAGATAACCGAGCATACTCTTCAGAAAGAAACTCGGTGGTTAGTTGTATTAGCCAGGCGGGATATCTTGAATATGAGTCAATATGCTAGAAGGGGTCGAAGGCGCTCTGAAATTCAAGCAGTACGGCATAACAGTCGTAGCCTCCATTAGTGTTTCGTAAAGCAGGTAGATGGCTGGTTCAAAAGTACTTTTAGTGCTGTGGAAGCCGTACTGGTGGTCTGGAATTGTGCTGTGGACTAAACAGTGATCATTTAGGCGGGCAAGTATATTTTATGAACGTCTTTCTCATAATATCGAGAATAAAATGACGTTTTTATGATATCATGGTGGCTCGTGATTTGCCTGTTTTTTAAATCATGATTATGTTTGATCGTTTCCAGATCGTCCGAAAGTAGGGGTCGAAAAGCAAGCATTAGAGAGATTAGAGATTTTGGAAAGGAGGTGGCGATTAACTCAGTCCTGGCTGGTCGAGTTGCTCTTTCCCTTTCTTTCTCAAAGACTTCGCCAGGAATGGCAATTTCGTTGGCGTCGGCATAGGTGTTAGAGGAAATTAATTCGTTGGGGTCGGATTGTAACGGGTATTTATGGCGAAGAAATGATTTTTTTAATATTGTTCTTTTGTACCGTTAGGTGTAAGGAGTTTTTGTTTAGTGTCTGTTTCTATATTTTTTCTCCATATTTTTCTATCTTCAGATAATTGTTTAATATTTCTCCAATATATATCTTTTTACCACTTCTTCCCTAATTCTGTTATTCTATGTTGTTCTCGGCCTTCTCCGGTATTTTCTTCCTTGCGCTCTTAATTCATATATTCTTCTTTCTGTTCAATCCTCTTTCATTCGGCACATATATCCGAATGATCTAAGGTGTCCTTCTAGAATGGTGTCATAAATAGATTGTGTCTATACGCCTCATTCCTTATTCTATATCTTCTGGTCTTATTTCCAATTTTCCTTAAGAATCCCATATTAATTGAATTTATTTTCGTTTCAGTACAATATATTATTGTCGGTCTTACAACGTTTCTTCACTATTTCTGCTTGTATGTTTTTAGTTATTTCTTTCCTACTAAAGAATGTAGTCTTCATCATATTATTTTTCCTCCTTTTCCCAGTTTATCATTTATCTGTTTGTCTATCTTCCCTATATTTTCTTGTATTGTTTCAAAATACTCATAACATTCTGCATGTTTGATCTACTTTCCGTCATTTGTTTCCTCTAGATATTATAATTGTTTTGTGTTATTACTTTTTTTGTATTTTATTTGTTTCTGGTAGTTCTATTATTTCTTCTTATGTTTCTATTGTCTCCTCCTGTAATTTTGTAAGTTAATCATAACATTGTCCCATCTTTACAAGAAGAAGAAATGATGCGGGTTAAAATTGGGGTCGTCGAGAGTGCTTTTGAGGTGATAGGCATTTGTCTGGGTGATGATGCGGCATCACTTTCAGGAGGGCTACCGTCAATGAGAATGGAGCAGTTGTCCCATTAATTCTAGCCCATAAGAGATTTAAATTTTTGCAAAAACTTTGCACCCTGACGGTAATCTATGTTAGACCGGATTTGCTGGATATCTCAGTACGCTTCAGGATTTGGAGACAAACCTTGACATTGAGACGATTCCATTTGGTTTTAATTGCTGGGGATCTGATTGTCTTCCATTACCTGAAAAATGGCGTTTTTCGTGGAATAGCTGTAAGGTAGATGAAAGAAGAGAAGGGCGGTGAATTGGGATAAATTTGATTGGGATAGCTGCATTCATAACGGAGCATTCATAATATAGGCAGTGTGGAGGCGGCATGTCAGATATCGTGAATGATGATAAAAGTGGCCCGAGGAAGTGAAGAGATTAGTCTAGAGGCGAAGAGTGTCCAGTCCAGTGAATGTTTATAATCATTGGCGTTTTTAAAAATTGAGAGTGAAACGAAAAATTGAAAAGAATGCAAAGTTTTAGAAAACATATGTAACATATCTTTTTACTTATTTGTTACTCAAATGACTCAGTTGTTTGTTGTTTTCCATAAAAATTCACCAGGAATGCATAATGATAATAAATTGTTCTATAGACATGTCTTAACTCATAATAATGTACCCATATATTAATTTTTTTCAATTTTGTCTGATTTGAAATTTTTAGGTTATAATCGTGCACTTTTAGTAGTCCTTTTTATTTCGAACCCGAACACAGATATGCCGAGGAATAACCTAGAGCTGATCTAATTGTATGTTACTAATTTAAATATTATTAATTACCACTAGAAATTGATATAACTTAAAGCACCCTATTACGTCAACGACATATCTAGAGCAAAGAGAAATATGCTTTTCAGCAAAATTTAATGAGAAATTCTCTACCTCAAAATTTGCCATGAATACATTATCTATTAGTAGACTTAATGGGTATTCCATTGCTGACTCGTTTTCGTTTAATAGACTTCATTATAATATTTAAAATAATTTTGATTCTGTTATCTAAAAAGTTGTGTGTATTAGGTGTTCAATCAAGGCACATAATGTTTTGGACTAGATATAAATTAGTTTTTAAAGAATACATTAAGTTTTATTGATAAATCTCTTACAATACTATTAATATATATGTCCATTGATTTAGTTGGGTTTATAGGTATTTAATAAGACCATTCTAGGAGGTAAGGGGTCCTGATTTATAAATTTTAATTTCTCAAAATCTGTAAAAAAAATGTTGTTTTTTAAATGGTATTTGGGTTTACGCTTTTGAAATATGGTTTTTATTAAAGATAGTTAAATTTTTAAATGAAACTGTTAAATTTTTTGATCAAAAATTAAAAATTGTTGAGGAAACTAATTTAGTAGTTATCTTCCGAAGAAAGCGGAATTTTTTTGAGTATAACTATTGAGTTGTATTTATCTGCTTTAGTCAGGACTAAAAAATTGAAGGTTCTTTTTGATATAGGTAATGCCAAGTCTATGGGACAATTACGAACGTAAGATTTAATATGATCTGCTATGTTAGTGTGAGAAGTTCGGAAATTCTTCTAAGCACCATTTCTAACTCTAGAATTATTATGGTTTTATCAGAATGTTAGATGTAGCTATAGTTTGAATTTTGGAAAAGAAAAGCTTGATTTGTGGTACGAAACGTACATTTAAAAAATGGTGATGTGGCCATCATAGTACTTTCCCTATATTTTACTCGAAAACTATGCGGTTTATGCAAAAAGGTTATTCTTAATAATTTATTCAATTTTGAATTCTCTACAATTATTTGTTATATAACTTTCATGTTGCTTCAATAGTTTATTAGCAATTGGCAAAAAATGTCAAAAATTTCAATTTTTATTTTTTTTCTCGAAAGTTAAGAATTTTATGAAAAATATATTTTAACAAAATTTGTTCAATTTCTCATTCTCTTTAACTTTTGTTTGAAAAGTTTTGTAATATTTATCATATTAAAAAAAATATCGGAAAAAAACAAAAAACGCCTCGAGTAAACACCCACTTCCGGTTTATGAATGTTTACCAAAAGCTTTTTACTTTCCCTATATACGTAGTATATATAGGGGGAGTATTGTTTTTGCTTTTTTTTTTCGAAATTTTTTTTTTGCGGAAATATCCGTTTTGGGGTCCTCTGAACCCAAAACACTAATTTCTAGAAAAAAATTTTTTGTGTCTGTGTGTGTGTGTGTCTGTCTGTCGGTGGGTGCTGTATCTCAAAAACGAATTATCTGTTTGAGATAAAACTTTAAACTTAAGGTTTTATTGTTAAAAACTGGAACTGAAAAGCTTTTGGTAAACATTCATAAACCGGAAGTGGGTGTTTACTCGAGCCATTTTTTTGTTTTTTATCGATAATTTTTTTAATATGAAAAATTTTACAAAACTTTACTAACAAAAGTTAAAGAGAATGAAAATCTGAACATACTTTTCATAAAAAATTTTAACTTTTGAGAAAAAAAAATAAAAATTGAAAATTTTGATATATTTTTCTAAATATAAAAAAAAATTAAAAACGGTTCAAACAAAAGTTAAAGGGGATTATAAACTGAACAAGTTTTATTTGAACATTTTTTTCATATAATTCTTAACTTTCAAGAAAAATAATCAAAACTGAAAATGTTGATATTTTTTGCTAATTGTTAATAAACTATTGAAGTTACATGAAACTTCTATAACAAATAATTATAGAGAATTTAAAACTGAACAAATTATTAAGAATAACTTTTTTGCGTAAATCTCATATTTTTCGAGTAAAATATATGGAAAGTACTATGATGGCCACATCACAATTTGAATGGTATTGTGCATGAAAATGCACGAAAATGAGGTTTTTTGTCGATATTTTTCTAAATATGAAAAATATTACAAAACTTTTTAAACAATAGTTAGAGAGAATGAGAAAATAAATGACTTTTATTTAAACATTTTTTCATAAAATTCTTAACTTTCGAGAAAAACAAAATTGAAAATTTTGACATTTTTTGTCAATTGCTAATAAACTATTAGAGTTACATGAAACTTGTATTACAGATAATTGTAAAGAATTCAAAACTGAACAAATTATTAAGAATAGCCTTTTTGCGTAAACCTCATAGTTTTCGAGAAAAATATAGGGAAAGTACTATGATGGCCACATCACCATTTTATTATTCTTTAAGGAGTGGATATTTTTATATTTGGATATTTTATGTAATTGTCTTTACTAATATTTTCACAAACAAAATAATAAAAAATGGTATTACACGTAGTTTATATGTTAGTTCTGAATGCAATACCTTGAGATTAAAATCTTGCATAATTGTAATAAAGACACTAAACCTAATATCCTGGTGTCATTAGAAATTTTCAGAAATGTAATCTGCTAGTAACTAAAATTAAACTTTTCGCCACTTACTAGTGCAGTATTTCTAATTCGCAAACCAGCAACAGATATATTCCCTTGTCCCAAACTAGAATTAATTCTAAAGTATATAATTCACTTGGTAATAACATTTAAACGTCAGAAATCTAGTGCTGTTGTGTTGTTTAGATTAATATGACTGTCTTCACAAGCTATGTAATATTTTTACAATCATTAGTGTGGTTAAAACAGTTAAATTTAAAGAATTTTCAATTTGGGATTTAATTTAATCAACTAACATTATTTTTATTTTACTTTAATTTTAGTTAAAAAAATGATATATCCATTAAATAGATAAAGGTTGTTAAAAAGGTAAATTTAATTACAATAAAAATATATTTATGAAAGCTATACATTATCCTAAAACAGGGAACAGCGCAGACGGCTATAGTTTTTTATCTCTTCTTGGAAGGCGGTATATATAAATTACTTTAAATGCGTCTACTGTAGTTACATGATAATATATTAACATAAACTAAGAAATTATAGTTACTGCAAATGACGCTTCCCTTTAGAATTCGGTATACCTCAATGAGATACCCTGTTAATTGTTAATGATTAAACTTTCTGAAATTATCTCCGTGAAATAAAACACCTCAGTTTTGTGAGTAATAATATAACATGGCTACAACAATTACCAAAAAAGTGCAATTCACGTCCAATGTTCAAGCCCCGATTCGTCTTCATTTCATCCTTGATGAGGACGAAAGTGTCACCATTAGTCACCGTTGGCTGGGATCGTTTAATTTTTCTGCCTTAATTAAACTGCTTATAATTTTCCCCGGCACTCGTTCTCATCTCCTGTACTGTGTATTTTTTACCGTCGTTTATATATTCACCGGGTTACAAAACTTACGAGGAGGATAACGTTCGGATGAAAATAAAACGGGAAATTTATGTTGTAGTCTATGCACGGTATACAATTGCACGTTTTCTTTTTTTTCTTACGGTTGTGCTTATGTATAGGTTGAATCTACGCAAGTGTAGAATTGGTTGCATATATTAATAATAATCATAGAATTGAATTTGTATAATAAATAAATTTGAAGATTTAAGACGAAAGAAAAGTTTATGCTTAAATAATATATAGAATAGTATAAATTAGTTAAAGGATATTTACTTATTTTAAACCATATTTAAGTAATATAACACCTTTTTATTGTTTTTATAAAGTACATCATTTGTAATGTTATTAATAGAACAATAGTGTATAGAATTTATAATCCTATGGAAGGTCGTAGGTATTTAATATATTATGAAGATAAAATATAAAATATAATATGAATTTTGTATAAGCTAAAAAACGTATAATTTATTCGTTTTTTGTATAAATTTTATACCGAATTTAATAAAATATTGTATCTAACCATATATTGGGTGACATCTATTAGTTGTCACTTAATACTACGACTAAGCATTGATAATGCTACTAAAGATTTACAATCCTAACGACATCTATGCTAAAGTTAATTAAACTTACTTAAAAATGACATAACCTTTTGGTGCACTATATAATAAACACACGTATGTATTTTCGATTTATCATCAGAAGTAACATTGGTAATTTGTAATTTTCTGCAAAATAAATTCGTAATATTTTTGAGGACGTTGACGATTTGGGCGCGTCTAAATAATGCAAGACGGCATCCGGTGCGCAGGCAAGTTTTTCTGCATAATTGATGGCGGGGCGGCTTTCAAATTTTCCAGTGGAAAAGGGACACACGCGCATATGTACACACGTGTGCGCCTTCAATTTCCAAATAATCGCGGACATAAAATTAAATTGGCCCACTGCGATGCAGCCCTTTGCTCTCTGCGGATTTTACCATTAAAATAAATATGGGCTCCTGTAACATTTTATATGTAAGGGCCAACAAAATTGAGATTTTACATTACTTTTTAGAGATGTTTAAGTATTCAGTTAGAACATATTTTTAACTTTAAAGTATTTTTGCAAGTCTACTTACTTTTAGCATAATAACGTAATTATTCAATGATATTAAATAGCCATTTTAAAAGTTTTACATATAGAATAGTAGTGGTGATAGTATTAGTAAGAAGATAAAGAACGAAATATAAGGGATAGCTAAGCGATGAATAAAGTAGCTAATGGAACAAATTGGAAAACCATAAAGGTAATAATAAGAAAGATACAAAATCACACTACATTCCCTGTATTTATCATTTTATTATCCTTTGATATTATTAATATATTAATTTATCATAACTCTTATAGCAACTCAGTGAATATCTAAGAATCCTTATATAATAGTATATACTTGAGACTACAGTTCATGTCACTAAAATCACAATAAAACCATAAATTTTAAGTTTAATAGGTCAAAATTATATACAGGGTCTATTATGAAAGTAATACGCATGACTTTATTATGACGCGGAGTAAAACGTGTCGGGAAATTTGGTAAAGAGTCTGCCCTTCCAATACAGCTGATCGTCAGTTTGTTCTGAGCAGCCTGACTGGAAAGAATTGCCGCCGGGTGAAAAAATGCAACCGAAACATTAAGATGGTTCAAGAGCCCTTTAAGGATGACTCCATTTCAAGGTCGCTGTCCTGGAGATGGCACTAAGCGTTTAACGAGGGCCAGGAGGTGTTTCTGGCCTGGAGCAACACCCTGGTGGTTCCCCAGCTCCCTGACAGTCCCGATTTGGCTCCGTGCGACATGTTTTTGCTTACCTAACTGTAAAGCTAAAAAAAAGCATTAGGAGTCAGTGAAAAGCATCTAAAAGTATGTTAAAACGTTCCTAAGAGACATTCCCGTCAAGGAGTTTCAGGGTGCCTATCAGGCATGGCAGACACGTTAAAGTATAAACATTGAGACTATGAGTCTAGACTCAAAATTAACGAGAAAAAATCAAGATTCTTCATCTAGGCGACAATTTCAAACCAAGAAACTCCAGATAGAACAAAAAGAAAAAATATAACCATAGGCAAATGTTGAGAATGTAAATTGAAGAATAAAAAGCACAAATCTGAAGAAAAACGTAAAACTGATACAAAATCCTGATGAATGCTACAAATTAAAACATTAATAAAGAAACTGAAAAGTAACAGAAGTTACATAAATCGTTCTAGGAAGAAAACCAAGAAAAATTTAGGATAGAAAGAAGAAAGAATAAAGTAAGAAAGCAGCATGCGAGGGAAACTGTGTCGAAATAATAGAAATGTTTACAAGGGAAATCAGAAAACAAGAAAAATATGGAGAGAGGAGATGAATAAAGCAAGATCAATATAAATGAAAGAATTAAAAGAAATGAAAGGGTCATAAAAAGAATAGCAATAGAAGAAGCAATAATAACACATGAATAAAAAGTCAGGACAATAAGAGAAAAATGAAGCATTTAGAAAAACAAATATACAAGAAAGATAAGAAAGAAGAAATATCGCGATAAAAAGAGCATGACTTCAAATACGAAGAAAGAAACTTCACTTTTATAAAAGACACAATGAAAAATTAAAGAAATAAGGAATTAAGAAAATTAAAGAAATAACTACTCAACACAAAAATAAAGGAATTGGAAGAACAAAAATACAGAAAAGACCAGAAAAAAAAAGACATAGTAATACAAGGCTAAAACTTTAAAAATAAAGAAAAACATTAACAAATTTATAAAAGAAACAATTGAGGGATAGAGATGGAGACAAAAGAAAACCTTAGAATGTATAATATAAAATCGCAATAATGTAATAAAAACAAAAAAATGGTGATGTGGCCATCATAACACTTTCCCTATATTTTACTCGAAAACTATGCGGTTTATACAAAAAGGTTATTCTTAATAATTTATTCAATTTTGAATTCTCTACAATTATTTGTTATATAAATTTCATGTTGCTTCAATAATTTATTAGCAATTGGCAAAAAATGTCAAAAATTTCAATTTTTATTTTTTTTCTCGAAAGTTAAGAATTTTATGAAAAATATATTTTAACGAAATTTATTCCATTTCTCATTATCTTTAACTTTTGTTTGAAAAGTTTTGTAATATTTTTCATATTAAAAAAAATATCGGAAAAAAACAAAAAACGCCTCGAGTAAACACCCACTTCCGGTTTATGAATGTTTACCAAAAGCTTTTCAGTTCTAGTTTTTAACGATAAAATCTTACGTTTAAAGTTTCATCTCAATCGGATCAGTCGTTTTTGAGATACAGCACCCACGGACAGACAGACAGACAGACAGACAGACACACACACAGACACAATTTTTTTTTTCCAGAAATTAGTTTAATGGACTCAGGGGACCTCAAAACGGATATTTCGGCAAAAAAATGTTTTCAAAAAAAAATCACGATCACAATACTTCCCTTATATTTCATATAGGGAAAGTAAAAAATCAGGCAGAATCATAAAAATATACGTTCGTTGTTATTCTTTCTGATTGAATTTTTAGAAGGTCATTTTGAAAATTGAGTTTGTAAAGGTCACAAATAAAACAATCGTCTATAATAATCATCAGGTATATTTTTTTTAATCTACTTGATAAAAAATGCACCACAAAATAATGGTTTCAAACATCAATCATGAAAAAAATATGAGAAAAACTAAAGATATGGTCTTGAATGTCACGCGGGGGTCATCATGACTTCGAAGTGAAAGGCAAAAGTGATGTTACTATGAAATAGAAGCTTACCTACTTAAACTAAATTGCCAGTAAAGAAATCGAAGGTTTGAAGTGAAGTATTTATTACCGAACTTGGACATTGGAACACCGACCCACAACCTTTCTGATTATAAATCTAACTCTCGACTGACTATCCCTGCGGTCCCACGAATCTTCCTCGATTTCCTCGATCAGCATAAAAACTACTGATTAGCAATTATCGAGGAAGTCCTTGCATTCCGCCGAGCACAGTAAAAAACATACAAAAATATATAAGAGAAAGAACCAGAAATAAAAAATCACAGTAGTAAAGCATCGAGAAGACAATATAAAAATTAGATAAACTAAAGATGGTCTTTATTGAAAATGACATGATAATAGATGTTATATGGGTGGCACCAGCGCCTATTCCACCGCGACCTTTCCAGGTCTATTGTGGATATGATAACAGATAGAAACATATAAAAATGTATAAGAGAAGGAACAAAAAATAAAAGTTTTGAAAGTGGACAATACAGAAATGATAGCAAAAATAAAGCTCAAACCATGAGAAGACAGAAACAAAATAATAATAAAAGCATGACCTAAAAACTAAAGAGATGTTTTTTTGTCAGATTTTGTGCACAAATCACACTTGACCTTTGTAAGAGTGTAAAAACAAACACTATCATCAATAGCTGGTGTGTTTGGGAAGGACTAAGTGTCAACCCGAATAAAACAATCATAGTTCCATTCACACGTAGGAGGAAGCTATATATAAAGGCTCACTCGTTGAATGAAATGAAAATAAAGGTCTCTAACGAAATGAAGTATTTAGGTATAATTCTGAATACCAAACTGGCGTGACATCAGCGTGTCGACAAAATTATGATCAAAGCAACGGCGTCGTTCTGGGCTTATCGGCGGCTAATTGGAAAAACGTGGGAATTAAAGCACAAAATCACCTATTGACTATATAGAACGGCGGTGGTACCCGCTGCCACTGTTAAAAGAAGCTGGGTAGGCTTCAACGTTTAGCATATTTAAGCATCACAGCTAGTAATGCCATGCAAACGACCCCTACCATGGGGATAGAGGAAATCATAGGTCTCTATCTAGTGGTACAAAAAGAGGATGACTTGTGACAGAAAACACGCCTGGAAGACTGGACTTAGAAATACTGCAGCAAATTCTCCTTTCCAAACTAACGGACATCATATCCAAGATTCTCGAACTTATAATACTGTTTTATGTGTTGGTTGAAGATCCCAAAACGGCTTCGATGTGAGTCAATGAGTTTGGTCGAGGAATATTAGCAAGAATAACAAGGGTACTGGAATAGGCATTTATGGCTCTAACCAAAATCACAGGCGCTTTATGACTTTGGTTACGATACTCACGATTCTGTAAGCGAAATCAATTGCAATTGATATGTGCACCACGGAATGCCTTGATAGGCTCCTAAATGGCGCGCATATATACATTTGTTCAGAAGAAAGGAGACGAAGGTAGTGGAACAACGTTCCAGGCCTACATCAATCAAAACGACTCATCAAACTCGATTACAGCCATAAGGTACTTGAATTCATAAGGAGCGAGCTGAAAACATTCCCAGGATTCATGACAGGCTATTGTGCTCTCTGGTACTATTTGTAGAAAAAGAAAAAGAGAAAATTGTAGATTTTGTGATTCGGCAGATGACCCAGCACTATACAATATAACAAAAATCCAATATATTAGGGACGATTGTTCCCTTCAAATGTTACAACGTGAATGTACATAATATTTACAAAAATCAGTAAGATTTCACCCACACCCCAAGGCGGTTAGGGGGTGACCAAGTAAAATTTCCAAGAAAATACACATCTGCTAAACAGATGCCGGTTACGAAGGGATGGTTCGTTTTCTCCTCGATGGACAGGATTAAGGGCGACCGCGGGTTGCAACAGTTTTTATTGAAGATAACATGGCGAAACAAAAAATATATATAAATATATAAAGGTATCAAATATAAAAGACAAAGTAAATATACAAGAATAAGCTTTCAAAATATATTGAATGGAAAACTAGGGAATTGGTTACAGATTAACTAAAGGAAACTGAAGATATTAAAACACATTAAAAAAAACTAGAAGATACTAGAATAACAACAGAAGGATTACACCAATATAATCGAAGACATCTGTATCGGTGATTTGTCTTGGGCTAGTGATGTATATGGCTCTGACGCCTATTGTAGTAGAGACTATTATTTAGTTTACACTTTTAGCTGTTAAGATGTGTCTTCTTTTCTCATCCGGTGTCACGGGGCTTTACTAGATGTCACCCTTGTCCCGTAGGATGGCGAATGATGGTGATGAATTCTGTAGATAATAAGTCGTGTGTTAGCCATGTCGCGGTTTGATTTCAATTAAGAAACTCTAAGAAACGCTCTACCAGTCTCCCACTTACCATCCTTACGTCCAATTTATAAACTACCCACCTTGAAGGCAAATCTTCTGCAGCACTCTTCCTTGATATCCGTAAAGCCTTTAATTCCGTATGGCACACGTCATAACATTTCCTCTACAAATGCCACCTCCTTAATATCCCACCTCATCTTATACATATCCTAAAATCATTCCTGTTTAATAGATCCTTCAAAGTAAAAATTAACAACTCCTATTCCTCTACATTCACACCCAGAACAAGGGGTTCCACAAGGCTCACCTCTATCCCCACTCATCTACAACATCTTTTGTTCCGACATATATAACCCCGATCCAAAATAATTCAATACCTCCAAATATATCCTGCAATTTGCTGACGATACCGCCCTTATATCCTATGCTCCCACTCGAACTTTCGCCAAATGGAGAATCAAAATTAACGCTCGAAAGTCCCAGCTCTTTATTCCCTACCACAAAATCACTAATTACCCATATATCATTTCCATTTCACAGAACCCTCATACATAAAATACATTGGATTTGTTTCGACACAAAGCTCAAATTTAAGAAACATACTTGCCTCATTAAAAATAAAATAACAACCAGAGTAAAACTTTTCAGAGGAACTCTTGCGTAGTGTGTGATGTTGTGGAAGTGATCGGATGTCATCCGCGTTCATCTTAACATCGCAGACGTCTCGGTCAATCGTGTACATATTTTTCGAACTGTAAACGGTCCAAGCTACTTAATTGCAAAACTTTCTCCAATTGTCCATTTTTTGTTCTACAAAAAATCTGGAAGCTCAAAATTAATTTTTATTTTCCTTTGATTTTGTAAGAATTAATTAGAAAAGGGAGCTAAAAAAGAGAACGGGGACATGCAACAGAAGTAAGCTATTAAAAATTAATACTGAATTAAAAACTAAGGAAATGAACTAAAGGAACGTAAAAATAAAAAATCTACAAAAAATATACATAGCAATAGAAAGATAGATCAGTAATAAGCGGGGATAATAAAAGAAATAAAATAGAACGACAAAATATAAAAGAAAGAATATACAGTAGAAACGCTAAAGGACATAGGATAAATTGTAAATAAAGATAACGAATAGATCAAGGGAGAAGGGAAAGATTTGAAAGAAGAACAGAAAAGAGGGAACAACTAGAAAGGAGGAGCGTTTTTGGAAGAAGTTGATAAAAAAGACAGGAATTTTAACCATGTATCTACAAGCATGAGTACATGAGTACAAGGATGTTGTAACCATGAATAGAAGAAAGTCAATGGGCAAAAAAACCAAGAAGTACTGTCAGATAATTACTAAAAGTTGCAAGTAGGAAGAGCACAGGAAAAAGACCTTTTTGCATCTTTAATGGTTGGAAATAAAAAAGAAGATAAAACAATTAAAGTACGTAGAAACGATGTAATTAGGTAAAAAATAAAACAAATAAAGATATAGCAAAACTTAGAAGCAATACAGCCAGAAGGACCACATAATCTAATACTAATAGAAGCAACAAAAAAACAAATTTAGGTAATAGCTATACCAGAAGACCAGAATCCAGAATCAAGAAAATAGTCTATTAGGATCCTATCTTCCTAATAGACTATTTTCTTGAGGCGGGAAAAGAAGAGTGGAAAACAAAGAATTATAAAAAGAGGAAAATTAGATTAATGGAATATAGAAAATGAAATAGGATTGCAAAACGTAGAAATATAATAAAGTGGTAAACCCAAATAAAATAGAAGACAATGTAAAAGATAGAGGAAGGAGATATCGAGAAAGGGACAAATAGAAAGGAGAAGCAAAATATAAAACAAAATACAAAAAAGCAAATAAGAAGGTGAGAAATTAAACGGTGTTTTTGGAACGTAACAGAAGTATATAATAAAGTCAACAAATTTTGGACATACATCTACATAAATACAAAAGGATGTTATAAACATGAACAGAAGAAAGGGTATAGTTTTTAGTACATAAAAAAATAAAGATCGAAGAGGATGAATACAACATATTAACCATAAACAGCAAGAAATAGAAAAAATAAGTAATTGTTATTCGAGAATACTGAAATTTATAGAGAGAAAGACGGACCATCAGGATGATAGGAAGATAGGGAGAGAAGAATCGATAATGAGGAAATCAAGAGATAAACTAATTAACAGTGAGAAACGAGCAATGATAGGTTGGATAGAAGGTATACACCTAGAATATAATAAATGGAAGAAAATAAAGGGACAAGTAGGAGTAGTATACGAAAGAGGAAAATCAGCAAAAGGTTATATAGTAGCAAAGCAGAGAGATATGTTAAAGACTTTAGTGTGGAGGAATTAATAGAATCGGATTACCAACCAATAGTATAAATAGTAGAAAACGCAAAAATGGACATCAGTAACTTTAATTTAAGTTATTAAAGACTAAAATGTGAAGGAAAGAATAATAACGGACTATGAACCAATTGTAAAAATACTAAGAAAATCAGTAATATATTATACAATAGTAGAGCAGAGAAGACATTGAAGACTTTAATTTTCTCTACATTAAAGTCTTCAATGTATTCCCTGCTCTACTATTAGAAAAGAGTAGATCAACAACCAATATTATTGATTTGACGAATAAAGCACTAATAACCTTTCTTCACAATTATTAATCTTGAAGAAAGGCTATTAGTGCTTTATTCGTCAAATTAATTTGGTCTTCACTTAACTCAATCAACCAAAATATTATTGATTTTAAACAATAATAACAGGACAGTAATAAAGACCGAAAAAGAATAGAAGGTGGAAAGTACAATACATAGAAAATCAAGGCAAAATGAATAATTTGGAAAGAAAAGTATTAAGAAATTTATGAAAAACACATATGTTTAGATCTTTAGAATCTAGGTTATAGATTGCTATAACAGAAACAGAGAAAAATGTATCACGAAGTCAAAACCTCTACAATCAAGTATTTAGAAATATAAGAATCGGTTCGTTCAAGAATTTCCCTACTCAACGAACAGACTGATTTTTTAAATTACTGTTGTTTTAAATTACCAGAACAGTCGATTATTTCAAAAGATTCAGAAGTTGGCAACAAATGTCTACTATAAAAATGGTAAGGCTTTTGAAAATCTACTTATCTGTAATAAATTGGAATATACACGGTTTTATAAACATGTAACTTTAATTCACCACAATTTTGTTGGCAACCCTGTATATCCCAATTTATTACAAATAAGTAGATTTTTAAAGCATTACAACTTTTATATTAGACAATTTTATTTTGTATCATTTTTTTACTAAGACTTTTAAAGGAAATAAACTAAACTAAACTAAGCCATGAACTTAAATAGGTTCATAATAATGCACACGTTTATTGAAATACATATTCAGTATTTGCAGTTTGTAAACAGGTCTTGTAAATATATAAAAACGTATTGTTCCCCTTTGCCGAGTTTTTCCGCGAGAGCATAATATTTATAATCTCGATAATTTCCGCTTGGGCCCATTATTACAATCCGGGTATTACTACCCTGCTTTTTCGCAACACGAAACTTAAAACCAACGAAAATATTTCCTGCGTATAATCGTGAACATGTATACGGATGCCGTTATAGGGCAGCATATGTGATTCTGTTTAAGCGTTATTAGAGAAGGTAAATTTCTTTAGATAATATACTAGTTATTTACTTTCATTTATATTAACGATATTTGTTAAACAAAACATGATAGGTGGCAAAATTACTCAGAAAATATACCTTTATCTTTTAAAATATACATATAGTAATGTATTTAGTAAATATAAGCGATAAATTATCAATCATTCTAGAAAATATTTGAAAAATAGAAGTATATTCTTGTAATCTAGAAGAGAAATTGCTAGACAATTCTGACTAAATAAATTGGATTGCTGAATGTTCAGAATCTTGAATTTTCGACAATATAAAAACAGTAGAATTTCTCTAAAATTCCAAAACAAATGCTGGAAAACGTAAAAAGAACGTAATTAGTAAAGAAAAAAAATGCTGGAAATAGTGGAAGGAAATTTGTTAGATAAGTGTCAATATTATGGAAAGGTTTCTAGAAAGTTCCTAAAAAGGTTCTGATGAAATGACAAAATTTTATTATATCACACAATAAGATGAAAATAAGCATGTAAATACTAACTATATGTATCTGAAGCCGATGTTGTATGAACAGCGGAAGAGAGGATTTGGGTTTGAGTGGAAGAACACCTACAAGCGTGAACTCCGCTCGTCAGCATGGTGTTAAAATTATATGTATGATTTTTCCATCAATTTTCTAAATATCTATATTGTAACCATGTTTTGATAAAGCTTAAATAAAGATAAAGATAAAATATTCAAGAAATATTGATGAAAAGTGTTTGAAAAAATAGAAGAGAATGAAGCATATAAATGGGACTTTTTTCGATAGATTTATATTCTTCAGTCTCTTCAATTTTGGCTGCTAGCTGCTTTAAAACTACAAGGCTGAATTCGAAAATAGAGGATAACCTTGAAAAATAGAAGAACCTAAACAAAATGTTACAGAATTTGAGGAAGTCTTTTGAAAATAAGAAAACAAAAATAGAGTGCTAGAAATATGAAAGTTCCACGTATACTTAACGTCGATGAAAATGAACGTCCATTGATTCCAACTACAAATAGACAGAAACCAAAACAAAAAGTTGACTAATGGAAGCGGAGTCAGATTGATCGGGTTATTGGATATGACTTTTTATCAAAACCCCAAAATATTCATCTAATATCTCGGGTATTACGAACTACAACAAATAAGTTACTACTACTATTAACGAAGAAATTAAATCTACGATTACTTTAGGCAACAAATCGTTGGCGTTACTATAAGCATCAAACTAGATTTTAATAATGGAACCATAAAAGTTAGCAGAGCAGACTTGAGAGTCGGAAAATCATTTAAGTAACCCATTCCTTAGAAATGTTGGTTCTAGAGAAATGCAAAATTATTATTAATGGCTTTGATTAATTGATTGAAGCTCGTTTGAGACTTGAAGTTCTATAGAACCCAATAATTATTATTGACAATTTGGATGAAACGTCGTATCAAAATTATAATCTTTGAACCCATAATCGATGATAGTAACAGAGGACTATAAATAACAACATATAATACTTAAAGTTATTATTTATACAGTTGAGAATAAACGAATAATAAATATAATTATTCTGCACATTTAAGGAAGATAATATTGCTATGATATTGTACTTTTATCGATTTGGTCAACACTACAACAGATAAATGAGTAGAAAAAGGATTTATAAATTCCCTTTAAAAACTTTAAACTATGACCTAAAATAAATATAAAATAGCAGCATGTATTCGATCCTGGACGAAAAGGGTGAACTAATTCGTTCAACATTAAGATTAAAACCAAAAATGCTCAGCCAATTAGATTGACAGTGAGAGGATTATCAGTAACAAAGAAAAAGGAAACGAATTTGATTATACAGGAAATTAAAATCTATAAAACAATCCATTGGCTTCGCCAGTCTTTCTTTTTTTTTGGCTTTACGTGCCTTAAAAATATTTTGTCTCCAAAACTATCCTCTGCCATCCCTTTCTATCCTATGCCATTCTCTGCCACTGTGTTTGATTTTCAGTTCTTTCAAGTCCCTCTCTACGTCATCTTTCCATTGCAGTGAGTCTATGGGCCGCGTTCCCTCCATTTTTGTTTCCAACACTTGCTTATTTACTCGGCACTTATCCATGCGCGATATGTGCCCCAGCCATCTTACTTACGTTGCCTTTACATATCCTACTATGGTGTCTCCGTTTACCAGCTGCTCGAGTTCTTGGTTCATTTTTATTCTGTATCCATCATCTGTATTTATAAGGCCTTATATCATTCTTAATATTCTCACTAAGGAGACTCAACACTCACATCCATATATTTTCACCGGCCTCACCAGTGCTTTGTACAGTTTCATCTTGGACTTATGCGGCAAGATGTTAGAATTTGAGAAGTAATTTAGTTCTAAATATCGTTCTATTGCCCTGGTAGATTCTGTGTCATATTTCGGCGGCACCGAAATGATACTGAAAACTTTCTATGTTTTCGAAATTTTTGTTTCGTCTTATGACACATTGCAAATTTTATGACCGTTTTAATTTTGTCTTCATTTACTCATAGTCCCATTTTCCCCGCTTTTTGCTCTAGCTTTTTGTAGTTTTCTTGTACCACTTAGTTGTTTCATCCTATTACGCATATATCATCCGCATGTGCCGATTTGTAAAGTAGGTTACCGTTATTTTTTATTCTACATTTTCTTATTACGGATTTCAGTGCTAAATTAAAAAGGATCGGAGAGAGTCAATCTCCTTGCCTTACTCCTATTTTTATCCTGAAATTTCGTCAGATTCTGCCCTCTATTTTTACACGACTTTTTGCCATTTGTACTGTCATTCGTATTAGTCTTAACAGCTTCGGTGGGATTCCCAAAACTGTAGTTGTTTTGTATCGATAGAATCATATGCCTGCTTGAAATCTGCATACTGTTGGTACACCACTATATTATATTCCCAGTCTATTTAGGAAGATATAAGACATGATCTTGTGCGCTGCATTTAGTAACAAGATTCCCTTGTAATTATCGCACTTGGTACGGTTCTCTTTTTTGTAATAATTATATCAATGATGTATCTCACTCTTTGAGTATTCTTTCTTCCTTCCATATTTGCAAGATCAGTTAGGTTTTTCTTTTTTTAATTTTACAGTTCCGTCTTTGTAAAATTTGTCTGGTATGTTATCCAGTCCTGGTGCCTTATGATTCTTCTGCCTATTGATCGTTTTTTCTACTTCTTCCACTATGATTGTATTTTTGTTAGGTTATGCCGTATGGATTGGTATTGGTTCACTCCCTCCGATTGATGCCTGGCTGTTTAGAAGGCTCTCAAAGTATTCTGCCCATACTTGTAATACCTTCATTTGGTCCATACATAACTGAACCTCGATCGTACTTCCGTTGATTTTGGTTCTCTCGATCTTTTAGTTGGTTCACTTTTCTAAAGAAAGTTCTATCTCCGTTTTGTTGATTATCTTAACTTGTGTCGTCAATTTTTTCTCTAAAATATGCTTTCTTCGTCTGTCTGCATATTCGCTTAGCATATTTACTTCTTGCTTTTTGGAAGTCCTTCCTCCTTATTATTTCTTTCTCGCATCTCCTTTCGTTTCTTGTAGATTGTCTCACATTCCTCGGTTTACTTCGTTTCGGAATTACGTATATAATCAATTTTTCTGCAGCATCTATTATGCTTTCTTTTATTTCCTACCACATTGTGTCGATGTCTACCTTATAACTTTGTGTCCAAAGCGTCGTGAAATCCTTCAGATAGGATTCCTCTCTCGGCCTATCTACGTTACAATTCCTGACTCTGCTTCGCCAGTTATACTGGTTAGAAAAAGGATAACTCGATTAGCTTTTGTAGCTTTTGTGTTAATTAATGCCAACTATAGTGTGACCAAAACTCACGGGTCCAAGAAAAATCAAATCAAATACAACAAGTCGAGTGATAGGTGGAAAGGTTTCAAAAGTTTAACTTTGATACTGAACACCGTTCTGGGTCAATTCATAAGAACGCATATATTTTATCTTGGAGAAAATCAAATCTTCTGATAGAACGAGGAATCTGTACATTTCTCGCAGTTCAGAAATTTAGGATAATAAATTAATTAATATGGTGGGAAGGGCTTAAAGAGTTAGATACTGAACTATGAAATAGGGCAATTTACAGGGTAGCAAACCACACAGAATACTGTAAGCTCTGTAACAAAGCATAATCGGAAGCGAATTAAGTACGGAGAATGATAGTAAAAATGACTGAAGAGAATATTAAGAAGAATAATGAGTTTAAGTCTATCCAAAAAGTCTTAATACAATCAAAGAAAGAGATTTTGAAACCAATTTGAATAAATTGCAAAATATTCTCCGAAAGTTAAATCATACTAGCTTGGTGTATTAGGCAATGAACTGCTAAATCGAACATAATAATTAAGAGGATCAAGAAAAATGTAGTTAGATTGAAGAACACATTAAAAGAGTTGACTTTAATACTGAAACGCAGGTACTTCATCTAAGAGACCATGTTCAAAATCCTATAAGCACTGTAACAACGCAAAATTAGAAGAGTTTTAGGTTTGTACAAATGGTGGTAGAAATCTTATGAAGAAATGATTCAGAAAAATCAGAATGATTTTTAAACCAATATGGGTATAAAGTGCAAAACTATTCTCCAAAACTGTGGCTCAGTGTATCGGACAATGATTTTCTAAAACGTATCGTTCAAAATTTAGAAAACCAAGAAAAATATATAGAACAACAAGTAAAAAACTGCTTGCAAATCTTCAAAAGTTTTACGTTTATTTAACTGAATACGACGTTAGGGCAGGTAACAAGAACACAGATAGTTTATGACGGACACTATGCTCAGAATACTGTAAGGAAATGATTTTTAAAGCAATATGGGACGATAAGGACGTCACCAAAAGTGAAGAATATGATGAGAACATGATTGTTGATGAGCGTGTAAATATTCCACTGCCAGATACGTCTCGTCCTGAAGCCTGCTAAATATGTTTTTGTGCCTCCATTTGACTGAAACAATACTGGCTTAGTGTATCGGACAATAAACTGCTAAAACGTATCGTTTGAAATTTAGAGAACCAAAAAAACGTATTCAGATAGGACAATATTTGTAAATCATCAAAAATTTTACTTCGGTTAGAATTAGGGGCAGAATATGGCCAGAATATTATAAGGAAATTATTTCTATTTTATTTTAGAATACGATAAAAAGATGATGTTTGATGAGCAACTAAATATTCCGCTACCGGAGACGTCTCGCCCTGAAGCCTGCTGAATGCGTCTTCGTGACTCCATTCGACTTCATGTTCTAAATCGCACCGGTGACATTACGAAGGTTAGATTAGAGCCCAGCAGGATCCTATTGTCTTTTCCGACACTCATCGTCCTATCCACTTTTGTTGAAGAGCACCTCAGGAATCTGAATAAGATTTTACAACGTTTTGAAGACTTTAAACTGAGGATCAACCGAGATTATTCTTGATAATGGCCCAGTGCCGAAACTAGTCTGATAATAAAATAATCTATACCATACAACCGACAAAGAAGGGACAGAGCCAAACTTTTGCGATAGTCAACCACCTGGCCCCAAAGGATGTAAAATAACTGCAAAGCATGCTTCAACTCTGCAGTGGTCATCGGAAGTTTATAAAAGAGTTAGCAGAAGTATCGAAGCCTCTGAGGAGCCTCACAAAGACAGATGAAGTCTGGACTTGGGGAGTACAATAACATGAAGCATTTGAGAAGTTGAAGATGTCTCTCATCAGTACACCGATGATTCAGCAGGCCAAACCGGATCAACCTTACATCCTATGGACAGATGCAGGGAAGGGGGTAGAAGATAAGCCAGTGGAGTACGCCAGTTGACTTGGCGGAAATTAACTACAATACCATCGAACTAGAGACACTAGCGAGGTACAACAATCGTTCTAACGGATCACCGATCCTTTAGGTGGCTGATGTTATACAATCTCACCATTGAAGATACCTCGGGAAAGGCAAACGTATACGCAGACTTTTTGCCTAGGCCACTCGAAAACGACAATACAAGATGATCAGCATATATTTATTCGCTAAAACCATGGCTGAGTTAAGAGACGAACAACATGCGGATGATGACACTAAGAAAATCATCGAAACCTTCAAGACGGATTGCCTAGAGAAAATACATCAATGAACCGACAGGGGATATTTAGTGAATCAATGTATACTCTACAAATATGCCCCGGAAGACGATGTATCGGAAGAGATAGTTCATCATACAGAAACAAAAAAGACTGAGCTGCTCAAGAAATTTCACGACGGCTCATGCACTGTGAAGAAGATACTAAGGAGTATTTATATGCCAGGAATTCGGTACGCCTAGTACGCGAATTGCCAACAATGCCAGAAGTACAAAGGAGCGAACAAAAAACTACAGGGAGCCTCGTGACAAACCGACGTTTCGAGGTATTGGCATTGGACCTGTATGGACCACAAAATTGCACAATATTCTCCAAAATTAAAATCATGCTAGACTTAGTGATTGAAAACGACTACCAAAATCAATCTTTAAAATCGATACGATAAAACCATAAAGGTGCCAACTATTGTCTGAACGTTGCACATCTAGTGCAATGTTTAGACAATAGAGGGCACCTTTATGGTTTTATCGTATCGATGGTTGACAAGGAGAGTTTAATACCTCCTAAGTGAATCTCGATTCTCTGTCTCCAACTGCGCTACGCTGATGAGATCCAAATAAATAGAAACCGGTTCGTGGCTGTTGTTGACGGGGAACAATATTCAATCTTCAAAATATTAAAAGGCCAAGAAAATGGAGTCAGATTTAAGAAGGAGCCAAGAGATGTTAGGAAGGCTTCAGAAGTTTGACTTTGATACTGAATATCAAGCTGCAATAATAAGGACGCGGATGTTTTATTTTGGAGACCATGCCAAATACTGTAAGCACTGAATTTTAAGAGAGTTAAGTACGACGAATGGCAGAACTGCAGAAAATGATAAGAGAAGATTCAGAAGTATTAGGAGAATGATTATAAAACTTCTAATAAAATGAAAGAAAGAGATATTTAAAACAACTTGGGGTGAAATTGAAAAATATTCTTCAAAATTAGAATCATTGAAATCGGATTGCTGAAACGTATCTTTAAAAATTCAGAGGGTAAAGAATAACGGAGTCATATTCTTATTTTAGAAACAAAATGTTAGAAGTCATGAAAAAAAATCACAATGGATCTTTTAAGTGGATATTTGTACGAAAACAATTATATGAGTGAATTGATTATAGGATCATTCCTATAATCAACTTTTTCTAAGAACGTCTGCGAGAATTTGCAATCTTTTCAGGTTAATCGCATCAAGCAGAGCTAATATTGATTTAATATTTGCTATTCATTAAGATACAGCCTGTAATTACAACTCACTTGTTATTAAACTATGCTATGTCTTAAGTTAATAAACGAAAAACTATCGATTATGTTGGAGTACAAATATAATGAAGTAAAAATTTCTTAAAGAGAAACAATAAATTGGACGTCGGCCATACTTCAGTTTATAAGTCTGCCAAATATTGATATCCTTCTCATTGTCCGTGATGATGCCTTTTTTTATTACTCATCATTTCTTTGGGTTTTCGTCTTGGAAATGAAATAATATTTACATACCGGCGCTACATTAAGTAATCAAACATTTACATTGTAGAATCTAAGGATACATAAAAACCCTCGCGGAGGCCCTTAAAATAAGATTTAATTTTTACGGCCTCCGACATTGTTAAACAAAATCCTCGCGCAGTACCACCGCCACTTGCTAATTAAACTTTTTAATTAACCGGAGAGCATTTTTACAGCCCCCCTCTTCCCACCCCCAATAAACAGCCGAGGCGCAAACACGCCACTTTCGCGTATTTTATGAACCGGAAAAGTTGAAATCCATTCCGGACGTAGTTGCGAAATTCTCACATCCGGTTCCCACGGCACGGCACGGGATGATGTTATTCATATGAAGGGTCGTTTTTAAATATTTCATGAAACGGATCGCCCTATAAATCAGACCGATATTAGAAGTAACTGCGGATAGACACCATTCGGTCTGAGCACATCTTCTTTACTTCCTTCCTGCCGGCATTAACGGCCCGGCTTAAATATTTAATGCGGCAATATTAAAATTTTTATAAATATTTACAGCGGGAGCGTGCACCGACCTATAAAGTCGGTTTATTTAATAAAATCTTATTTACCGCCTCCTCCATACAAAATTGTGTGAACAGTGTTTTTACGATGGAGTGTCCAATATATCATTTCCTATATTACGTACATATTTTGTATCTGTCTAAATGTATACAAGTAGCCGAGGGTTTTTTTTTCAATATTTCCGGCGTTCCTTTCCCCTTAGATTCTGAATTGTACACTCATAAAAAATATAAGTCTTAACACGCCTCCCCTTAAACCTGATATATAACTTAATCATTTGAAAGATTACGTAAGAGTTAATTTTATATATTTATTATCAAAGAAAAAATGCAAATTAAGAGAATTAATGATATTAAAGTTTTATCAGATATTACGAATAATGAAATCATTGATGGTCATTACATCTTGTATCGTTGCGATCATAATCAATCTACTTCTACCAACTTTAGAGAATCTGGCTACTTTGTTGATGTCAAATAACTCTTAAGTCTCTGCTTATTTAAATAATGATATTGCTAAGCTATTTTTGGATTATTTTCAAAGTTTATTCTCCAATCACTCTAATGTTGCCAACAATATTAATTAATCAAAGATCAGCATTATTACTACAAAAGGAGTACAAAGGTCTGACTTTTTTAGAAGGGTTACTATCAAATTTAGACGTTCGTACATATATCACCACTTTAGCTAGATCAATAATTGATTATTGTTGTATAATTTTTTCTTACCGCCAGTGTCATATTGACAGAACTGAAGAAATCTATGCTGTACATAGAATACTAAACATGATTTGTTTTCGTACAAAAATTTTCTATGATTCTGATAATTATATTTTAATTCTTATATATCTAGGCCGTCTACCTTTATACAAACGCCTAATTTATTTTTCTTTAGATTTTGCATATCACGTTTTAAATGATCTTGTTAGTCAGTTCATAGTTCTATGAAAATTTCGGCGGCTTGGCGAACAGCAACAAGAGTTCTGCTTCTTCTATAGTAACCGCAACAGCTTCGTAGTGACATATACTTTAGATTTCTTTTTTTCTGTTGGAAAAATGCATTCTTTTTGGTTGATTATAATATATGTCCAGTTAAATTATAATTATATTCAAAGATTTATAATTTATATCTTCATTAGCTATATTTTCTTCTGGTTTAGTTCAACTCTGGATGTATCAAACAGATACATACTAATAATTTAATATCAAAGTTAAAATTTGTATTTCGATTGTTAGGTGAGCCTTCAACATACCACCACTACACATCTTCATTCAAGGAGAAGCCAGGTCCGTATCATACAGACTGATGCAAGGACAGGCGCCCATAATCCGATCACACGGAAAAACGCACCAATGGCTAGAAGACGAGCTGAAGGCTAACGCGATTACAGCAATGCCTAGCGATGCCATGGTGAAAAATACAATTTCGAAAAGAAATACAAGGTTCTAATCCCACAAAGAGAGGACTGGGTCGAAGGCCAACCTACCAAAGCAGAACCATGCTGGTTTACGGACGGCTCAAATACAAACAAAGGGGTAGGAGCAGGTATATACGGCACAAAACCCGAGACAAAGATTTCTGTCAGTCTCACCAAGGACACCATGGTGTTCCAAGCAGAGGCGATAGCTCTTCACCACTGCACAAGAGAAATAGCAAGATAAGACACCAAAAGTAGGTCAATTGCTATATTCTCCGACAGCCAGGCGCTACTAAGAGCACTAAGCTCCACATAGGTCGAATCTAAGCTAGTGTGGGACTGTATACGCGCTCTTAACCAACTTGGCTGTCACAAAAAAGTAACAATCATATGGGTCCCAGGACACGGAGGACATCCAGGGAATGACATAGCAGACGAATTGGCCAAACAAGGCTCGTCAAAAGCAGTAATTGACCCGGAACCCTCTTGCGGAATCTCCAAAACCGCAGTCAAACGATCCATAAAAAAATGGGTGGAGACACAGGCCTATACCTGGTGGACGAATTCACCAGGACAGAGACAGGCGAAACAGTTCCTTAGGAAACAATCGCCAAAATTCACGATCAAACTCCTGAACCAAGACAGGAAAATGGTCAAAACAATAGTAGGCCTGATAACAGGACACTGCAAGCTCAACAAACATATGAGCAAAATAGGCCTGGTGGAAGAAGCATCATGCAGATTCTGCCTAGAGGAAGAAGAGGACTCGTTCCACATCATATGCCACTGCGAGGGTCTAGCAAGGATTAGATATCAAAAGCTAGGCACTACAAACCCAAGCGCGGAGACTTATACCCAAGCCCCTCTGGCAGGGCTAATAGGACTAATCAAAGAGGCAAAGCTAGAGCTGGTCATCTGAGATAAACAGGGATCCACAATAGACCTGGAAAGGTCGCGGTGGAATAGGCGCTGGTGCCACCCATACAACATCTAATCTAATCTAGGTGAGCCTTTCAGACCCAGTTGTATAGGCTCATCTAGTATTTCATTAAAGTCATTACACCCATTAAGAGTAGTGACAGGTTTCATTATATTTTTGGAATCTCCAAACGATACCAATATTTTAATTTGAGTACTTCAGGTTTAGTGATAAGTTTTCCGGGGTATTCTATTAAGCACGCTTTCTTACCCCTCCCTTTATATTAGCGTTTTTCTCAAATTCCTTGCAGAGTGTATGAAGATTATATTTATTTTCGATTTTTCCCTTGAGGAAATCCAACATATTTTGCTAACTTGGTTCCTACATCCATAGTATATTTCCTTTTGTCCGATCTGGAGAAGTCTTTAGAAAGATACATATACCAGCTATACGCAGTATATACTAACTCTAAATTTATTATATTCAATTTATTATATTATACAGTAGTATGAAGTATTTTAAAAGTTTTCTGTGCCAACTTCAGGCCTGCTCCTTTTTTTCTGCTCCTACCAAGCTCATCGAGGTCGCCACCATAGACCTGACGGTTGAGCGCCCCGATGTCCCTCTTCCTGGCGACGATGAGGATATCATCTGCGAACCTTATGAGGTGCTGAAGGCCTAGCACGCCATCGTAAACGATGTTCCAAAGGAGTGGGCTCATGATATGATGGAGAGCCTTGGGGTAGTAAACCTCCCCCCCCCCGTGACCGACCACTCTTTCGTCGAGTCTGGTCTATCGTAAAGTAGTAGCTGGTAATCCGGTCCCTTTCCTCTTAAGGGCCGTAATGATCGTCGACCAGGGGAAGGTGTTAAAGGCATTTCGCATTGCTTACATCCAGCGTGATTGCTAGACAATACTTCCTCCCCCTTAGCGGACCCTAGTTTACCATATCAGCTAGCCGGCGGACCTCAAACAGCGCGTCTACCGTCGACGGACCACGACAGAAGCCAATGTGCCAGTCGGATAGGCCCCCATTATCCTCCAGCGACGCAGCCAAACTGCCCCTGAAGAGCATCTCCAACAGTTTGCCCTCAACGTCGATCAGGTAAGAAGCCTGAACCCGGATGTTGTTGGTATCTTGTGTGTTGAGAATTAGGCGGGATATAAATTTCACTAAAGGCATATTTTCCTTACGAACACATAGAGACACAATAAGTTTATCGTGATATTCTGAAATACTGCTGATTAGCTGAGATTTGATACCACCTCGGTATTTACCATAGACAGAAGGATTTAGATCACAAAAGTAAATGTAATTATCAAAACAAATTTCTGCGTTAAATACGCCGTCGCATACACGCCGGTGGTGGCACATTCGGTTGCGGCCCTGAATTGACGTGCAACAACGTTAATTCGGGTCAGTACTTTAATGGGTGACCGGTACCATTCACCATTGGGATACAATTAATGGTGTTTTAGAGTGACGGGGGCGATCCTTTAAAGTAACAAGCTCATTTACACACACATATATACACAAATGACACATGGCAGAAGGACCACGTGGTCGATAGCCAAACATTACTACTACTACTATGTCGTCGCACAGCCAAGTCTAAGAACGATAATATCATGATTGAATAAGGATTTACTGAAGAAAGTTTTGTGGGTAACCCATTAACATTTTAATAAAATGTTTTATTAAAGTTGATCGTTGATGATGGAATTGGTTGGCGAGGATTTTTAGTCTATCCCTAAAAAAATAGCATTCACTGTGCTTCGTGATTTTGAACTTGACATTGTCAACTCCACCGTCTTGAAATAATTTAGTTTTTAAACTTAAAAGTTTTATCTTTTATGTCATTTATTAGAATGAAGAGAAACATTGATATCCGACTCCAGACGAGACAAATACTTATGCAATTATTCGCCTAAATTCTACACAAAATTAATAAAAAATTGGGAGCTTAAATGAACTTGGATTAACACTGAATAAAACACTTACTATGTTATTTATTCAGTGTTCATTATGAATTACCACATAGTAACGGTCGCAACCATCATTATGACTGAACTTGGATTACTCTTCTTACTTCTCCGGCGATAAGGGAGAACCTTGAGGGGCGACTTATGATATTGAAAAAGGAATAGGAAAGCGTTTTTTCAAATTCTTACTTGGCAGGATCTATTGGAAAGAAGGTTTTGTATAAGTATTATTAAATGATGAAGGGTATTAAGTTGAAAACATTTATATGTTCAATATGCCAAACTGTAAATTGTATTGAAAATACTAACACTTTTTCACAAATTTATTTTTATTTTCTGTGTTGTGTATGTATGTACATATAGATAGATGTTAGATAGATATATATTATATGGATGGCACCAGCGCCTATTCCACAGCGACCTTTTCAGATCTATTGTGGATCCCTGTTTATCTCAGATGACCAGCTCTAGCTTTGCCTCTTTGATTAGTTCTATTAGCCCTGCCAGAGGGGCTTGGGTATAGGTCTCCGTCCTTAGGTTTGTAGTGCCCAGCTTCTGATATCTAATCCTTGCTAGACCCTCGTAGTGGCATAGGATATGGAACGAGTTCTCGTGTTCCTCTAGGCAGAATCTGCATGGTGCTTCTTCCGCCAGGCCTATTTTGCTCATATGTTTGTTGAGCTTGCAGTGTCCTGTTATCAAGCCTACTATTGTTTTGACCATTTTTCTGTCTTGGTTCAGAAGTTCGGTCGTGAATTTTGACGATTGTTTCTTAAGGAACAGTTTTGCCTGTCTCTGTTCTGACGAGTTCGTCCACCAGGTATAGGCCTGTGTCTCCACCCATTTTTTTTTATAGATCGTTTGACTGCGGTTTTGGAGAATCCGCAGGAAGGTTTCGGGCCAATTACTGCTTTTGACGAGCCTTGTTTCGCCAGTTCGTCTGCTTTGTCATTCCCCGGATGTCTATGTACATATAGTAAATAAAAATAAATATGTGAAGAAAGTATTAGTGTTTTCAATACAATTTACTACAATAATATTCACGTAACTCGAGTAATATATTTCTATGCCAAATTTTGAGAAATGCTTTATGGAGAAGTTTTTCTTTTTGGGAAGGAAATCAAACTGGTAATTATCAGGGATGTATTTAATGAAGGTGTGAAGGAGTTTTTTTAATGATGCATTTAGTATTGGTTTAAGTGTAGTCTAGCAAAAGTTGCAATTAAAAAACGTCCCTCAATGAGGAACCGTTAGCTAATATTGTTTATATAGTCGGAGTTTTTGTATTTTGACAGCTTATTAAATTCTGTCCAGTATGTATTTTCTTGTTCCTCGTTGATTTACATTTTTTTGTCAATTTATAATTTTTAATTTTTAATTCTTAGCTTTTTAGTTTTTAAAGCTAAATTTTAATTGCATTTGCTTGAAATTAGCGCTCCGTACTACCCTCTCCGCTTGCGCCACCTACGTAGGAGAGAGAGGAAAAAAAGAGGTTCCTAGATGTCATTTGCTTATAGATGGCAACTATCTGGTATAAATCCTTGAAAAATATCCCTACCCTACTTACTGAAGTTATAACAGAGGAAGTATACTACACTAACCTTCACAAATGCAAAAACGCAGCACCCGGTTATGACAACATTCCTAGAAGTATACTGAAATCCCTTTCTGACAATATCCATGTATACATTATACAAATATTCAACCACATTTATCAGTCCCAAATTATTCCCCAGGAGTAGAAGCGAGGTATAATAACTTGCATTCTAAAATCTGGACACGACGCAATAGAAGTATCAATCTATCGCCCCATCACCTTGCTTCCGGTCCTGGGGAAACTATTCGAATCCATACTAAAAACTAAAATTATGCTCCACCTCTCCCACCACATCCCTATATACCAATTTGGATTTCTTGAACACCGCTCCACTTCCTTACCATTAACAGTCTTGACTTCATACTGTCAAACAGCACACCTCGAAAACCAAAAGTCCGCCATAGTCTTTCCAGACATTCGTAAGGCATTTGACTCTGTTTGGCATCGAGGTTTGCTGTTTAAATGTCACTCCCTAAAAACTCCACCCCATCTCCTTAATTTAATTGACAAATTCCTATTGTTTAGACTCCTTCAAGTAAAAGTCAAAAATACCTTATCAAATTTGTTGTTCCGCAACAAGGTGAACCCCAAGGTTCTCCCTTATCCCCACTCCTCTATAATATTTATGTACACGACCTTTATAATCCCGACCCTCTCTATCGCAACCCATCCGCCTATCCACTGCTTTTCGCAGATGATACAGCGCTCATATCACAGTCACCCACCCTAAACAAAGCCCTTTCCACATTACAAGGGCTGATTAATACCATACAATTGTGGTTCGCAAAATAGAGAATATCGATAAATCCAAATAAATCCCAACTCTTCATTCCCTTTCATCGACCTTACAATTCTCAATACACAATAACAATAAATAACCACATACTAACACCTTCTCAATCCTGTAAATACCTAGGAATATCATTTGAGCCCAAATTAACCTCCAAATCCCACACCCAAAACCTTAAGGCGAGTATCAAGAAGAGAGCACGCCATTTTAGAGTTTTATCGTACCAAAATCAAGGCATATCTACACACACAGCCGTCCATATTTATAAAACGATTTGTAGTCCTCTTCTTGAGTACTCCGCTAACCTATTCCATAATTCCCGTCCCGCCGTCTTAAAAAATCTCCAGGTAGCAGAACAATCAGCCCTTCGCATCCTTACTAAAATTAGACACCCTCTTAATCCCATTTATATCCCATCTAATACTCTCCTATATGAATTAACTCAAGTAATCCCTATTGAAGAGCGTCTGAAACAAATACCCCAAAAATTTTCCACAAATCCCCATAACCTCGACATCTTTAACTAGTTGTGTAATCCTCGTAACCCTTTAATCAACCAAAAGCCAAAACACCCACAAAGCACCAATCATCAATTCAACTCATCAGTTCATAATGACATTAGCGATCATAATCTTTGAATGACAGAAGACAATTAATTTCCTAAGACATTAGTTATCATGACGTTTCGGACAGTTAAATCCAGGCTGAAAGACCGCGGATCACTAGCCGCTGATTAGAAGAAATATTAAGTCTGTACACTTCACTTCACACAAAATTGTAAAAATATTTACTTCTAATAATAAAATAATTCATAGATTTTTTAATTAATTTCTATTATTTCTGATGTCGGTGTATTGTTATTTGCTTTAAATTGAACGAAATTTGTCTTGTCCGTGTTTAATACTAGTTTATTACAGGCAAACCCATATTCCAAATATCTCAGAATAAGATTACCATGTTCTGTAATATCTTTCAGTGGGGATCCCGTTAAAAGAAGTTTAGTATCATTGACATAACACGTTAGTGTGCAATTCTGAGATATTGTGATATTGATGTCATTCATAAAAATTATAAAAAGAAGAGGACCTAGGATGCTTCCTTGAGGTACACCCATATTGATATCTAGGACATTGGATACTATATGGTTACCATGTATATCACCTGTTATTTTTACAGATTGCCTCCACGATGTAAGGTATGATTTAATCCAGTCATTAGCCTTTCCTCGTATGCCATAATGGTTTAATTCAGTTAGTAAAATGTTATAATCAATTGTATCAAAAGCCCTAGAAAGATCACGGAGGTTACCGCATGCTAGTTTTCCTTCATCGAAAGCTGAGTATATTGATTTTGAAAAATGAAAAATCGCTGTTTCGATGCTTTTTCCAGTTTGAAAACCATGTTGGTTTTAGGATAATAAGTTATGACTTTTAAAGAAATGTATAATACGTGATGCTACACTGACGAGCAAAAAATAGAGGTCACTTTAAAATTATGACTTATTTTTGGAACTTTATGTTTGCAAATTGTAAACAATTGTACTGTATTTTGCAAACTAAATTAAAAAAAGCAATGTTGAATAGTAAAGCATATTTATTGTTGTTATTGCCTATTTTGGAAATATCACAAATTTACAGCTCAGGCGAAGTTCGAATTTTTGTTCCTAGGACTAATATGGAACAAAAAATAATGAAAAAAACTTATCACTAATAACGAGTATTACCTCCTCTTGCATTAATGACTGCTTGAAGTCGATGAGGAACACTTTAAATTAAATTAACGATCACATTTTGGTCGAAATTATTCCATTCCTGCAATAGCACCTGTCTTAGCTCCTGAGCAGTTCTTGGAGCAGGTGTATGCTTTCTGATATGTCGTCCGAACTCATCCCATACATGTTCTATGGGATTCATGTCCGGGCTGACAGCTGGCGAACTGGGAAATTCCCACTTCATCCAGATAATCTCTGACAACTCTGGCTACGTGAGGTCTAGCATTATCTTGCTCGCCCATAGTTGTCATGAAGGGCATAACATGATATTCGAGAACCTCCGTAATGTATCTGTGTGCTGTCAGGGAGCCATTCTCTATAAAGATCAACTCTGTGCGTGCTTTGGTAGAAATTCCTGCCCAAGCCATAACCGACCCACCGCCAAATGGATGTCGCTCATTAATACAAACTGAAGCGTATCTTTCTCCGCGTCTTCTCCACACTTTCCGACGACCTTCTGATCCATTGAGGCAAAACCCCGACTCATCTGAAAACAGTACCCTGCTCCAGTCCTCATTATTTCATATCCGGTGATTTCGGGCAAAAGCCAATCTTGCAGCACGATGTCGGCGTTGTAAAGATGGACCTCTAGCCATCTTTCTACAAGACAATCTAGCAGCCCGAAGCCTTCTTTTAATGGTATATTCACTAACATTTACATCTCTAGCTTCATGGAGTTGATTTCATAGATAAACTGCAGAAGCTGTTTTATTCCGCAAATTTGTAGACACCAAAAAACGGTCATCCTTGATCGTGATGACATTTTTTCGCCCGGATCCTGGTCTTCTGGTTATCAGGTCAGTATCCAAGTAACACTGTATAGCGCAAAGGCTTTTGCCAATAATCCTTGCAGTTTCACGTTTTCCTCGCCCATCTTCAATCGACGCTATAATTTTTGCCACAACAATAGGGCCTAAAGACATTATGACTTGTTAAGTACAGTACACCGTGTGAATGACAAGTTTTGCAGAGAAAAATCAACACTAAATAAGAAAACCACAACAAAACATAGGTTTTCAATTAGAGCGAAATGGATGTTGTTTCATAAAAGTCTGTAACACGGTGATAGTAACTGACAGATAGATAACATTTGTCAGGAAATGTATTACTAAAAGCCTACTTTGGTTTACAATTAGAAAACAAAAAAATCTAAAAATAAGTCATATGTTATGACCTCTATTTTTTGCTCGCCAGTGTATTATCGATTCGAATATTTTTGAAAAAGTGAATAAGACACTAACTGGTCTATAGTTTTCTAATAAATCAGGATTTCCTTTTTTAAGGATCGGTGTTATTAGTGCATATTTCAAATCGTCTGGAAATATTCCCGTTTCCAGCGATGAGTTAAACATATGTAACAGCGGTTTAATTATATGGCGCAAAGCTTCCTTAATTATGCTGTTAGGAATGCTATCGTAGTCACAGGTACTTTTATTTTCAGATTTATTTATAAAATTAATGATTTCTGAATATGTAACAGGTTGAAAAATATGGAGCTGTGGTGAAGAGGAATATTACATTAGTATTTTGTGGTCGAGAGACTTAACTTTCTTGAAGCCAATATTTCTAAATGTTGTAGAAATTATTAGGTTAAAGAGTTTTACTTGCAGCGTATTCAGTCCTTGTTCTGTATATATATATATATATATATATATATATATATATATGTATGTTGTAGCTGGTTTTTGGGTTATACTCCGCAAGGTAATACAGTATTACCTTGACCAAACAAGAGTAAACACTTGAAAAAGATGGCAGAGAGACCATCGAAACGTCGTGAATATAATTTACAAACCACGCGGAGTATAACCCGAAAACCAGCTACAACATACCATACCCGCGAAAACATCAAACTAAATAATATATATGTATGTATATATATATATATATATATATATATATATATATATATACATTGTCAATGTTCGGCTTTAATATTCGAATTTGCAATTGCTTGGATTACGTTGGTGGTACCTGTGGGGATTGAAATCTGTGGAGCGGGTGAAGAGATATGCATTTTGCGTAAAATGGATTTCCAAGTGGGGGGTAGTCGTTGGGCGTCGTCGCGTTTATTGAGATTATCGGTGTGTTTTTCTATTTCAATTGCCTCGCGGATAATCCTCTTCGTGAAATGGTCTAATGCTGCGATGGAAGTCGTGTGGTCGAAATTTATCTTGTCTCCGGTGGATTTGGAATGTTCGGCTAAAGATGAGGAAGGTAGATCCTTTTCGACGGCTCTGATATGATCGTCTCGCCGTACATTCATACGTCTGTTGGTTTGTCCGATATAAACTTTATTACAATCGGCACAGGGAATTTTGTATACTCCTTGATTTTCAAGGGGAATGATGTCTTTTGGGGAATTAAGGAATTGTCCAATTTTATGCGAAGTGGTAAAAATTGTTTTGATATTATGTCTTTTTAGTATTTTAGTGATTTTGTCTGTCGTACCTCGTATGTACGGAAGAAATGTTATATTTTGTAATTCTTTGGACTCGGCGGTGTCTTTGGGGCTCGGTTTTTGTTTTAGTAAGAGAGTTACAGTACCTGGGGAGAAACCGTTTTGGACAAGAGCTGTCTCGAGGGTGGCTAGTTCATTGTTTAGATTGGACTTGTCTGTTAGTCGGAGAGAGCGAGTTAGGAGAGTTTTTGCCACAGAACGGAGTTGGGCAAGATGATGGTGAGAGGCGGCATTTAGATATCTGTTTGTATGAGTTTCTTTTCTATATACGGTGTGGCCGAGAGTTCCGTAGGAGTTTTTATAGATAAGTATGTCGAGGAAAGGCAATTGGTTGTTTTGTTCTAGTTCCATTGTGAATTTAATTTTGGGATGAATATTGTTTAAGTGCTCGAGGAAATTATTGAGCTTGTCTTTGCCATGGGGCCAAATGACAAAGGTGTCATCAACATAACGTAGCCATAAGGATGAAGTATAAGGGGCAGAATCTAGTGCGATGTTTTTGAAATCCTCCATAAACAGATTGGCGATCACAGGTGAGAGTGGGGATCCCATTGGTGCTCCTTCAATTTGTTTATAGCGGTTTCCGTTAAACATGAAGTAGGTATTTGTGAGGCAGTATTTGATGAGTTCTATCGTTGAGGTAGGTTGTTTATATTTGGATCTTAAAAGTTCAATTGTTTCGTTGATGGGAACTTGGGTGAAGAGAGATTTAACGTCAAAACTGACCAGTATGTCCGTCTTAGAAAGTTTTATCTGTTTGATGAGGTCCAGGAAGTGTGAAGAGTTTTTGACATAGGATTTGGCTTGTTCGGCAGTCGGTTGTAATTGTTCGGCTAAGAATTTAGCTAATTTTTGTGTGGGTGAGTAAAAAGAACTGACGATGGGTCGGAGTGATCTGTCGGGTTTATGTATTTTTGGTAAGCCGTATAACTTGAGACATTTGGAGGACTTCTCGCGTGGAATTAAAGATTGTTTGGTCTCGCTATCTAAAGGTGACAGCATGATTTTGGTTTTGGTAGTTATTTCCAGGTACTTTGTTGGATCAGAATCGATCAATTTATAGCTGGTGTTGGTCAACAAATCGTTCATTTTTTATTGGTATTCTGTCGTGTTTAGGACTACTGTAACGTTTTCTTTGTCCGCCGGTAAGATAGTGATGCGCGACGACGCCCAACGACTACTCCCCACTTGGAAATCCATTTTATGCAAAATGCATATCTCTTCACCCGCTCCACAGATTTCAATCCCCACAGGTACCATTAACGGAATCCCAGTTCCACTTAGCACGATCGCAGTTCCACATCGAACACCGCCTGAAGAAGACCAATGCGACTTGGTCGAAACGTTGCAAATCGGTTCTTTTCAGAACCATCAAAACTTGCAAATTCGAAGATTAAAGCCGAACATTGACAATGTACAAAAATAATTTTCGCGAAACTATCCGCACCAACATCATCAACCTCTACGGCGAGGACACCCTGCATCAGATTAAGAAATTCGAACATCTAAACTGTTAACGTGCTAAACTAATGTGTGACTTATATTTTCAGAAAAAATGCCGCGACAACAATATCCTGCAAACTCGAAGCAAACACGTTCCACCCTAAACAGAGCAAGCCGAGCCCTACTACGAGAAGCAATTCACAGAACCCGATATCTTCTAGCCTAATCCGACAAGCAACTTCTCACACTTCGTCTTCTACTATCAAACAAAATTCACTGCACACTTTGGTTACTTTGTGACAAACTATTTCAATTCCGGACCGAAACCACCAAAGCACTGTTAACCGACAAACTAGAACAGAAACTTAAAAAACTAGCACCACCTGTCTCCACCACCAACACCTCTAGACAAAGCCTCAATCGATGTCCTATCAAAAGGCAATAATTTTGCTGTTGCTCCCCGTACGATCCATGTAGAAGATATTATATGCAATATCGAATCCCGTCTCCACAAAACCGACAGTGCCACTTCCGAAATTATTCGATAAGAAGTGGCCCATATACTTAGATCTTCATGACCACCGAAACCTAACCTATCACATAATGAATTTGCGGCGATGAAAAACTTAAAACAAAACAAAAACATCCTCATCTCTAGCCGAACATTCTAAATCCACCGGACACAAGATAAATTTCGACCACACGACTTCCATCGCAGCATTAGACCATTTCACGAAGAGGATTATCCGCGAGGTAATTGAAATAGAAAAACACATCGATAATCTCAATAAACGCGACGACGCCCAATGACTACTCCCTACTTGAATCTATTTTTATGCAAAATGCATATCTCTTCATCCGCTCCACACATTTCAATCTCCACAGGTACCACCAACATAATCCCTGTTAATCCGACTGACCCAATTACAAGAAGCCGCACACGCGCCGCCAAACATCAACCGCCAACACCGCAGGTATAAATAGCGCAGTTTCACTTAGCATGATCGCAGTTCATATATATACTGGTCTTGACTAAACAAGTGTAAGCACAGATGGCAGAGAGACATACAAGGTACAAAACACGCGGAGTATAACCCGAAAACCAGCTACAACATACCATACCCGTGAAAACATCAAACTAAATTACCTAATAAATTTAAGTACCTTACTAACGACCTAATTATTTATGCCAGACGGAGATTTCCAATGTAGATGCCGAGAGCTGGTTAGCCTTGAATTTGCAAACGTAGATTGGCTTAGCAAATCCTTTCGGTTGAACTATTTTCATTTATTCTAAGAAACTAGTAGATGGTATCCATAACTCTTAGGAAATGTACGTTGGCTATATTTTTATGATTGTTGCAAGAATTGCTGGCTCGCAAGTAAATTCCATCAAGATCCAGGGCTTCGAGGTGTAGATTCCACTTTCTACTAAAAACCCGGTGGGATAGTGAAGCACGTTCTCAAATAGGTCTACAGAGATAACGAAAAGTGGTGTAATTCAATCGCGCAGTTGTTGGTTTCTGTAAGCGATGTGAACATGGGCCTAAAACTTGTGCAGTTTCTCATTTACTTCAACTTTTGTTTGAAAAGTTTTGTAATATTTTTCATATTTAAAAAAATATAAACAAAAAAACGCCTCGAGTAAACATGCACTTCCGCTTTATGTTCACCAAAAGCTTTTCAGTTGCAGTTTTTAACGACAAAACCTTAAGTTAAAAGTTTTATCTCAGTAGGAACATTCGTTTTTGAGATACTGCGCCAACCGACAGACAGACAGACACATGCATAGACACATTTTTTTCAGAAATTAGTGGAATGGTCTCGGGGACCTTAAAACAATTACTTCCGTTAATAAAAATTCAATTTTTTTTTACAGAAACAATACTTTTCCTATATATTCTATATAGGGAAAGTAAAAATATATGGCCTGATGTCTGTCTTTAGTATTTATTTTTAGAGTAAAATTTTTCTTCATAATTTTTTAGCGACTTAATTATTAATTTAGAAAAAATCTTATCTTATTTTTCAAGAATATTTCACTCTTTTTTGCTTTATCTTTTTGGATTTTATCATTAATTTTTTAAGTTGTAAAACTGTGTTCTAAAATAAATATTATCTTTGGTTCAGCAGTAGATTCCTTCATTTTACATCAAACCGAATCCAGTATTCTATCGTAATCGATTACAAATTATATAACTTATTACTTGTAGAAGATCTTTATCATGAAGTAACCGTTAAGTTAAATACTTTTTATTCCGTGAGGCCGAAACAAATGCATCCCCATTTCTTTTTTCTAATTGCTAATAGCGTCGTCTTCGCAGGGGTGAGCGTCGCGGCGGCCGCTAAAAAAGCAATAAATTAAAGGCGGTAAGGTATTTGCGCGCCAGGATTATGAGAAAGGATATACATTATATACCTACCTATTCCCTTGAAAGTTTTATTTATGTTTCGCCGGAGAGAGGCGGGCGGTGGTGCGGCAGTCTTATTTCCTGTACTTAACCCGAAGGAACGGGGCTAGGAATTTCAACTAATCTCCTTAAACATCAAACTTTAAAAAAAATCTGTTAATTTATTTCCGCATCCGGCACCGTCTCATCCGGCCTCATCATTATTTCACGGGCCGGGACAAAAAGGATCCTCCACTTTATTGAAATCCGAAGAGTCTGGGCGCGCTTCCGTGCATGATTAAAATTTGAATATTTAATGGGAAAACATAAAAATCGGTACGAATTTATATTGTCTCGTCGTTCATTCGCGGCGACGTTCAAGTCGCCTTGTCTTATACGGAGCGAACGGTGATGAATGAAGCGCCTTGAAAATTCTGCTGCATCACACGGTTTTCTGTAAGAAAAAATAAAATTAAACATACATAGTATTAATTAATTGTTTTAATTTCAAAAGAAAGTAATGAACAGCTGTGATTTATAGAAAAATGTAAATGTCAATCACTAATATGGACTGAATCAGTTGTAGTGATTTATTTCGATGTACATCCACTAATTTCATCATTAAAATTAATACCATAATTCCTAATAGTCGAACAAATTTACGCTTGCTATACTTAACACTTTTATTAAAACAAATTGGATGGCCGTTTAAATACTATGAAATGATATTATGTCGCGAAGCTCTCTAGAAATTCTGGGGGCCGGCACATGTCTCCGTAAACGTTTTCCCATCTCATCCCAAACATGCTCAATCGGATTTAAATCTGGACTGCGAGTAGGCCAACGAAATTTTGTGATTTGCCACTCATCAAGATACTCAGTAATTATATGAGCAGTGCGGGTTCGTGCGTTATCATGCATAAATGTTGCGTCGTCTCGAAGAATCATCATTAACGGTAAAACATGGTCTTCTTGAACCTCTATCAGATACCTATGCGCAGTCAACGTTATGCCTCCCCATGCCATACTTCATCCTCCACCAAATGGAAGTCGCTCGGCAATACACGCTTGAGCATATCTCTTACCTTGCAATCTGGTATACTCGGGCCAGTAGCTCTAGTTCGAGAAGATAATCCAACAGCATGAAGGCTCCTCCTAACTGTCCACTCACTTATGTTTATATTTCTCACTTCTTGCAGATGATTTCATAGGGAAACTGCCGTGACCGCTCGGTTTCTCAAAGCACTAGAGATGATAAAGCGGTCATCTCTAGCAGTTGTAGTCTTGCTTCGCCCTGAACCAGATCTTCGAGTGAGCAGAGCAGTCTCTTCGTACCGCCGCCATACTCGTTGAATACACAACACCAACGTTTCTTGCAGTTTCGTGCTGACCGCGGCCATCTTCTAAAGCCTATCGTGATTTTTTTGAAAGCGATGGTTATTATTTTTGTCGTTTCGTTCCAAGATCCACTAAAACTGAGGTATAGACGCCTCGGACTAACCCTCAATTTGCCCTTATTTAAATGTATCTGTTTGTGGTCTTATGTTGACTGCCCTTTTCGATTCAGTTGCAAGTAATTCTGTGCTTGGGGGTCCTGGAATCTGGATTAAGTATTATTATTATTATCCCTCTCTTTAAAGTTAATTAAGTACGAGGAAAAGGTGATAGGTACCGCGCAAACCTTTAAATGTTGCCTTTCCTCTTTCTTTGATACAGTAATGCGTAACCTTAATTCTGAGTAGAGATTGTGATAAAATATTTAGAGTAGCGATGGATTCTTGGTCTTTTAAAGGTTGCGGGGAAGGCAAATGCCATTAGGAAAGGGCTTTTACGAATTCACTCTCATGGACCAAGTACTTAGGCCTGCTCTTTAACTATACTGTCATCATTACAACCCCTGGTTTTGAAACTCAGTTGTCGGTGCTTCATGAGGTATTTTTCTGGCTCAAGGAAGGCAATTTGACAGTCAATTTAGAAAAATATAAATTCTGCCGTTCCTCTCTGATTTATCTTCGTTTCGTTGTAGACAGTTTGGGTTTGACAACTGATCCAGTTTTATAAGTATGTGTTCTTGGTACTGGCGGTTTATCCCATATTTTTCGACACTGACGGCTTCCATCAGTTCCCTAATAAAAGGACTTATGTCTAAGGAAATAAAGTAGACTATTGAGGCTGAAACATCGTTTAAATTATAAATCCCAAGTTACATTCTTGATGGAACAAAAATTTAATAGGTTTGTTGTTGTGTTTTATGTGTTCCATGTCAGCAAATAAAAACATGAAACACAAGTTTATTAATCCAAACCAACATATCGTTTAAATTGATTCATTATCGCCCCAGTTTTGGCAACACCTGATTCCGAGGAAAAGAAAGTGCCGATTACGTATGCTAGCCGTAAATTGTCGGATTCCGAACGGATGTTTTGTGCTACCGAAAAGGAGTGCTTGGATGATCATCACTCGCTTCTGTGGTTGCAAAATCTCTAAGACCCTACGGGTGGCTTGTTTGATAGGCTGTCAAAATGCAAAAATATAATATGAAGATTGAGCACAAAAAAGATGCTTAACGTTGTTCTGGATGCACTGTCTAGAGCACCGCTCGATTCGATAATTCTTTAGAGGTTTCCATTGAGGCTTATATGTCAGATTAAAAAAGGGTTAGTGCGATTAAGGAGAAGTACTCTCGGTGGAGCATGTCTATCAGAAAGATAACCTCATTACAGACTATTGCCAGTGGAAATTGGTTGTACCACGGTCATCTATCTATGATAATTTGAGGGCGTGTCACAATTCTCCCACACCTGACCATTTCGTAGTTCTCAAGACTAAATTGTGATCGTGACTTATATTACTGGCCGCGACTTCGTCATGACGTTAAGAGGTATTTTCGCTTTTGTCAGATCTACGGTGCTCAAAAGATGATATCTACTGCTAATCCTAGCACGTTCTGGTAATTGTAACTGCTATCTGCTAGTGGCTTAAAACACCCTGTTAAAATTCCTTTATAAGACTCTGACCACAGCCATTGCAGAATTTGTAGACAATCAGTTTTCCCTAATGTTCGAAGCACCCCAGATTCTTATGTGTGACAAGGCACAGAATTAGCTTCGAATTCTATCAAGGAACTAGCGAGGGTATATGGAATAAAAATATGGTATAATACTAGATCTCCAGGTCAACTTTGTAGAGCGATACAGACTATAAGTACCGCTTTTTCTTTATAAAAGTTCTTGACCAAAGAACAAACTTTAGTTAGATCTTGTGAAATCAAAAACAGAATGTAATCATTGCGTGATAAGAAAAGAATAATATTTTATATTAGAATCCTGCCCCTTTTAAATGGTTCCTGTTGTTTGAGGATCTAGAAGGATTTGCTGCAAAAAGACTTTAGACTTGCGATTTTGATAATAAACACCAAGCTGGGAAACCAGGCAGATGTAAAAGAGAGTCTAGAATGACGATGAACTGTAGAGAGTTATTGGAATATATAGAGGATTTAAAAGGAGTTATTTCATTCTAAAACTTATGATAAAGGGAAGGAATTCTAAGACAACATGGGAAGAAATTGTAAATTCTAGAATATTTTTTAAACAAGGTGTGTAGAATAATAAAAGAAAATAAGAAAAATATAACAGCTTTATAATCATTTATTAATCAGAGGGTATAAAGAGAAGAGTGAATAGAATAATGTAGGATACTAGAACCGAAATCTTTATATGTTTTTGCTTGACTATCGATTTGCAGCACTTAAAACAACAGATCAAATTTTAGTTTTGTCGTGTGTTGAGAGCTACCTTGTCTAAAAAAAAGTGGAAGAGGATAATTATGTAAATTATCTGAGGTGAAGAATAGTGAAATAATGAAATTTAAAAAAAATTGAAATGAAATATCTACTGTCCCAAAACAAAAATGATTTCACATTAGTGAATTCAAAAATAAAAATCAAAAGGAACGTCACCTGACACAAAGGTTAGAATCAGAACACTCTAAAAGAACAACCGAATAACTGAATAATATACAGGAAGTAGAAAATTTCACCTCCTCAACGATCAAACATCTAGATAATACAATATCGACGACAATATAAAAAGGCCTCGTCAGCCCTAAGGTTGTCATTTTGAAAACCAGAGCAACTGGAAACGACATCAGGCTGCAACTTCAGTCACCTAATGACTAAAGGGTAACGGTAAGCCAGAGATATCTTGTTCTTTACCCATCACTTCAAAGAAGAATAAAATTTCCATGCAGTTTTCACTAAATTTAGTGAAACAAACCAAGTGTTTTAATTAATTAACCAAGTGTTTTAATTAATTACCTAATATTCCACAATATTTCACCACGAGGTAAATGAGAAAATCATTCATGAAATATTGAGGCAATGTATATTCTTCACCTGAAGAAGCCACAGTAGGGCATAACAATTGTAGTGAGTTAAATAAAAATTTGAATATCAAACACTTATTATTAAGTAAATGTTCTTAAACACGCATAGTTCAAATATTTTGAATCACCCACATTTGTAATTAACCACACGTCAGTGTAGAGCTGGCTCGCCGAAACCCGAATCAGATGCAATATCACCGGTGTCAAGTTTTCGGGCTCGGTGCCACAACGGATTGCAAACGCGATCTAAATATTGTCGGCGTCCATAAATGGTGCAACTGCCATGGCTTCCATACAGCTAATTCAAAAGGCTGTACAAAATTCCTTAGAAAGAACCCGCTACAAAGGCAACCACACCTCCACTGCCGCCCAAAAACCCTACTCCTAGCGCTCGAGCTTCCTTATGACATAGATGAGTAGATGATTATAATCTCACCCCACATTCAGGTCGCCAGAGGTAGCACCGCGATCTACGTAAGGCGTGGACTTGATTTAACCATCCTTAAGAGTCCACATCTGAAAACCACATCAATCATAGTTGACATAAACGGAAAGAACTTTCAAAATACCGCCACATTAAGTGTTCCAAAATTTATTGTCAGAAAAAATTCTAAACGAAAATTGATCTCCAAAACTTCAAAAACCTTGAAGATACTCAAACATTTGTTTATTTAACAACTAAAAATTGTTCAACAAAGACCAAGAACATACTTAGTCGGGTATCAAATAGCTCCAAAACATCTACTAATTATGTGGTGTTCGAAAATACATTCAGGCAGTCACTAATACATCTCCAAAATATATAAATTTCATCATCGGATGTTCAAAATTGATTGCCAAATATTACTCCTAAAACTAGAAAAAAGAAGCCACTCTTGTTTAATACCTATTTTTTTAACGGTTAAAAATGTTTTCATTTAAGACCTAGACCGGAAAGTTCATAAGGCATTTCAAAGTGCATTGTCTAAAAATTTATTGTAAAATATTTGGATTTCCAACAACCAAAACAGTTCATCAAAAAAACAAGAAAGTACACTAAGTTAGGCATCAAAAGAGCTTCAAAATGTATTCTCTAGTCCAAAATGTGTATTCAAAAATTATGCCTAACATTAAAAAAAACTTAAATGCTTAATATCTGCTTGTATACAATGCTTGAATCTTTATCGATAAAAAAGTTGTTTATTAAAAACGAAAAACAAGCATCATTAAAGCTCCAAAATATTCTGAGATCATGATGTGTTCCAAAATGTCAAAAAGTATGCCTGATATGACCTCTAAAACTCAAAACGCTCTAAAGGCTCAAAGCTCAGCACTTGTTTTGTTATCGTCTAAAAAAGTTGTTCATTACAGATGAAGAACATATTCTTAGGGTACAGACAGAGTGCGAGCGTCTGGCGGTGCGGGTGCGTGCGGCCTTCATGTTAAACACGTGCTAACGCATGATGGCGTCCTGAGTCGTCCAGAGTGCCACGGAGCGTAAGTACGTGTTAAAAAAACGAAGCCGCGCACATCGCACCGCCAGACGCTCGCACTCTGTTCGTACCCTTAGTCAGGCATGAAAAATAAAATCTGTTAGAAAAAGAAGCCACAAAGAAAATTCAAAAAAATATAAAGACATCTAGAAAACTTTTAAAAATATAGAAAAAAACATAGTTAGAACATTCTGAAACCCTTGAAGAATTCTCGCAATTCAGATTTTTTCGCTACAAAATTCCAAAAATTTAGAACCACAATTGCTTGAAAATACCAATCTTATAAGGCTTGAGATGCTGGAAAAATCTCGAAAGAAAGACCAAAATGTTGAACGAATTAAGAAATCTAGAAGAATATTAACTGAAGATTTAAAACATCCAAGAAAGTTTATGAAAGTTGGAAAAAGTTTGTTTGAATATTCTAAAAAAACTTAAAAGAGGAATTGCAAGAAAAGCCGAAAAAATTTAATAAAAATTGTTTAAAAGTTTCCACAGTAATATTCTTTATACGTCTCCTGATGACTTTTAAGTCAAGATCAACACAGAAATTGAAAATATGCTGAAGCATTGTGAAAATTTTAAATTAAATTCACTAAAATCTTTGAAGAAGGGCAGAAAGACCGAAGGTCGATAGCCCAAACGGACGGACTAACCCTTATTTTATATTTAAAATGTATTCGTTATAAATGTATTTTTCTTTGTCCAAATAAAGATGTTGTTCTCTCTCTCTTCGAAGAAATTCAAAAATCTGGAAAGATAATTGCTGGAAGGAAACCAAGAAATTTCTGGAAACCTGAAAAAAAAACTTTTTCGCGATTGTTTGCTAAAAAATTACAGAAATTTAGAAAAAAAGTTGCTTAATAATACCATTCGGATAAAAGGAGAGATGATTGAAATAAGAAATGTTTTGAAAAAATCCTAAAAAAACTAGAAGAAAAATTGCTGAAAAATTCTAAACTCACAAAATCGAGAGAAAAATTCTTAGAAACTTCTGAAACCCTCGAAGAAAACTTAAGAAATTTAAAAAAAATGTACAATTGGCGAACCGTGTAAAAACTTCTGGAAACCTAGAGAATTCTAGAAGATTGTAGAATCCTTTAAGAGATTGCTTGTATTATTTTAAAGAAATATTTAAGAAATTTCGAAAAAATTACTTAAAAATACTATTCAAACAAAGCAAGAGGTAATGGAAGAAAACACATTTAGAAAAATTGATAGAAAGTTTTGAATATCCTTGCAATAATTTTCTTCTGATGTCTTTTTAATCAAGATCAACAAAATAATGGAAGAAAATAGGCTAAAATATTCTAAAAATCTTTAAAAAAACATGCAGATATAGCTAGAGTTAATTCAAGGAAGAAATAAGTCGCTAGAGTTTATCAATTATTTTTATACTCCTTTGAGAATGGCGAGCAATCACCGAAACACGTGTCAGGAAACTGATAGTAAATATATGAAACAAAACAAGTATATTATTCCTAATTCCTATCCAGTCAGTTATATGTTTCATCAAGAGTGTAGCAAAGCAAGTATCAATCATATTCTAAACGCTAGTGACGCGAAGTTAGCTACAATGTATAAAAAAATAATTCTGAAGAAGAAGAAGTGTTCAAACTATATACACTTTAACACTCAATGCCTCAAATTAAACCTATGCCCGAAATACATGAAGTTATCAATTACCATCAAACTCATTAAATAAAAAAGCATCCTAGCTGGCACAGTCGAATCAAGAATCAAAGAGGCCGAAAATTGTTCGTTATTTCTTACATTATAAGCAGGTGATTCAGAGTATAAGTCAAAACACACCTACTGATTTCCTAAAACGCTGCATACCTCCTGACCTTTAAACAGAAATATCCAGATTTGAGAGAACAGATACTTTACAAATCCATCAGAAAACTCGTACTATCGATACTAAAGATGCGTAGTCGTGAAGAAATTGAAGAGAAAATGTATCACTATTCAATTCAATTTCAATTTCAATTTATTTGTGATATAACAACAGTTTTACACATGTCAAATACAAGTAGATATAGAATGATATAAACTAATAGTATGATTAATATTAATATATGGATATATAACAATATAAAACATTTAGACATTAAATCAGTTATAAATAATAAATAATGAAATACAAGTAAAAGCACTCAAATAAATAACAATAAAATAATGTATAAATAAATAAATAAATAATAAAAAAGAATCGCCAATAAATGAAACCAGTGTATAAATGAAAGCGGTATATGAATACAAGCAATGTATAAATAAAAATAACAAATAAATAAATTTTTAAAAAAACAGTGTATAAGTAAAAACAGTCAATGGATAAAAACATGGTACAAATAAATAGTTAATTTATAAAATCAATGTAAAGTAAAACTAAAGAATATAAATAATAATAATGCTAAAATAAAATCTATATTCTATAAATAAGAAGATAAATAAACAGCATTTATAACTAGCGCCTTAATGCTCAAAGTTTCCAGAGTATTTTAGTAGCCATTGGGTATTTAACTATTTAATGGATATTGCATAATTATCAGCTACACAATCCTCAATACTATAGAATGCCTTTGACAGCAAGTATGATTTAATAGTAGATTTAAATTGTGGCAAATTTAATTGTTTGATTGGTTCTGGAAGTTTGTTAAATATTTTCGGCCCATAATATTTAGTACCGGTTTGGGATTTCGATAGACGAGAACGGTGAGGATAGATATTGGTATTAGCTCTTGTATTATGGGTGTGTATCTCAATATGATGGAGATATGAGTCAATATTTTCACGTATGTATAAGAGACATTTTAGAATATAAATAGAGTCATGATACCCAAATTGATGAATTCATTTCTGCAATCTGCTTGGTAATTCAGGTCTGCAATTATTCTTACAGCTCTACACTGCAACCGAAATAATCTGTTGATTATTGCTGAATGCTCCCACACCAGAATTCCATATGTCAAGTAGGATTGACATAGCGAGAATAAGGCAGTACGTATGGCCGATCTAGGCAAACAGGTTTTGAGCTGCCTTAGGAGATAAGTATATCGACACACTTTATTTGCAGTTTCTTCGCCATGTATTCGCCAGTTTAATTTGCTATCCAAATATACACCCAAAAATTTTGCATTTTCGTGAGATGTTGGTAGTTTTAATGAGAAGGTTAAATTATTTGTTTTTTCTCTATTCACAGTGAGTCTGTTAGTGGCAAACCATTTCATGGCTTCTGTTTTAATGCAGTGGTTAAATCCTGCGATTTATTTAGAAGCGTTTTATCGTCTGCATATAAGAAAAATTTTGAGTTTTTATTTATTGCTGTAAGGTCATTGATGTATATTAACAAAAGTAAAGGACCAAGGATGGATCCTTGCGGTACACAATACTGTATTTCTTTTTTATCAGAATTTAAGTTATTCACTATAACAATTTGTTGCCTTCCAGTTAAATACGAGTTTATTAATCGACAACTACTGGGATGAATATTATAAAAATATAATTTTCGAAGAAGAGTGCAATGGCAGACACAATCAAAGGCCTTACTGAGGTCAAGAAAGGATGTCGTAGTGTACATACCTGTTTCAAATCCATTAACAATTTCCTCTGTGAGGCCAATGACTGCATCCGATGTAGATCTTCCCCTTCGAAAACCGTATTGTTGTTCTGATAAAATATGTTCAGTTTCAAGATAATCTAATAACTGCTGTGAGATAACCTTTTCAAAAACCTTTGATAAAATTGGAAGTATTGAAATAGGTCTATAGTTATTAGTATCCAGTTTGTTTCCAGTTTTGAAAATTGGCGTTATTCTAGCTATTCTTTAATGACATGGGAAAGATACCGCTATTAATACATGCATTTATTAATTTTGTTAAAGGAACAATTATGACATTGACAACTTTTTTAACAGCACTGTCTTTATACAATAAATATCTCGGCTATTTGAGTTTTTAAGATTTTTTATAATATCCCTCACTTCTATGTAAGTAACTTCTTTAAAAGTAAAACTGATTTTGCCGCTACTTGTATTTGCTTCAGCCATTAGGTTTATTGGATCGTTTTTAGATGTAGGTAACTTTTTTGACAGATCATCCGCGATAGTTACAAAAAAGTTATTTAAAATATTGCGATTAATATTACATTTTTCTTCCTTTTTGTTACGATTATTATTTATTATTTTCCACATTGCTTTTATATTATTGGAGGCACTGTCAATTTTATTAGCTCTAACTTTTACATCTTTTGGAGCTATATTATATTTCATTTTGTATTTAAGATAGACATCTTTTATCTCTGGATTTTTTTCATGTGCTTCTTTTAATAAATTAAGGTTTTCCGAAAAGTGTTATTGAACCACTTAATTTGTTTTTTGCCTCTATTTAAAACAACTTTCTCTGGAAAACTTTGGCTGAAAAATGTTTCCAATTTACTAGAAAATAATTCGAACTTACTGTCTGCTGAGCATTTTGTTTCGTCTATAAAACTCCAGTCTGCTGATTCTATTAGCAAATAAAAATGATTAATGCAATGTCGAGTAATTGGCCTAATTTTCACTTTATCTGGTTTCTGGATAGTCGACTTTATTTTAATACTTGTGTTAATACCAATATGGTCTGATAAATTAGCATCACACGGTAGAGTACTTATGCAATCTGAATTTAGATTAGAAAAAACATTATCTATACAGTTGTTTTTCCGAGTTTTAAAATCTACTTTGCTGAACAAACCATAAGTTGCATATAAATCACATAATTTAGTTACTCTGTTATCATGGGTATTAAATAATATGTTAAAATCACCTCCTATTACAATATTGTTTGATATGTCTAAATTATCCAGAACATTTTTCATAATAGTTAAGAATGTATTAAAATCTACGTCTGGTGATCTATATATACTAAGTAAAGTTAGCTTAAATAATGGTAAGAATGTAGCTGCAATTTCGCAATGCTTTTCAATGGATAACTTATTAATATTATATAAATTATTGATTTGATATTTACTTTGAGCAAACTGCATTACCTCGCCATGGTGATATTTTAATCTAGTAAAATATGACGCTACATGAAATTTTCCAATTTAAAAAAATCTATTTCATTTTCTTGTAACCAATGTTCGCTGAGGCAAATCAAATCAAAATCAATTTCATTTGATAGAATAAATGGTTCAAATTCATTGATTTTGTTTCGTGCACTCTGAATATTTAGAAAATACATGTTTAATTTATTTTCCGCATCATCCGTTACATTGGCCCGGGCCTTTTCGTCTAAAAATATATCTATTAATTGATATACCTTCCTGCCAATTAAAGGCTGTTGTTTCCTTACAAATATCTACAACGTTTGTTTAAGAATACTGACAAAAGCTAGCATTTCCTTTACAACAAAGTTCATCTGTATAAGGCTAAATAGGGCCAAAAATGACATATGGACCCCTGCATGGATTACTGTCTCAAATTTGCAGATGAATAAGCTAGAGTCTAGAGAAACGCGCCCCGGAAACTTACGACTGAAATAGGTCCTCTGCAAAAGCTCCTTACCAAAACTCACTAGCCTTACTCACCTGAAAACATGGGCAAACTTTTAATGAGGACCAAATTCCCAGGTTCTAGTATCTTCAACCAGAAGTGGAGATCTACGGTTACATCCACAGCGCCCCAAACCTAACCGGATTGAGACCTGGTGGGCTCAATCGTTACCAGGGAAAGGGTAAACTGGTCATTGAGGAGTTTCTCACCATACAAGTCCCCAGGGATGGACGGGATGCCCTCAAAATAATTGAACACGGGTGTAATGACCAGTCTCTGGCCATAAACTGACTGAAATGGTCCTCTTCACAAAGAAAAGGAAACTAAGTAAGCTAAAGCTTCCTAAGCTCCTCAACACCCAGTTGACATTGTCGTCGGAAGTCAAATACCTGGGAGTTATCCTCGACGGCAAGCTAACGTGGGAACCACATCTCAAAATGAAATGTAAAAAAGCATGTGTCTCCCTCTGGCAATGCCGGAGGGCTGTGGGGCAGACATGGGGGCTATCTCCCAAGATGGCACTTTGGCTGTACCCAGCGGTAGTAAGACCAATGCTAATCTATGGAGCACTGCTTTGGTGGCAAAGCGAGACAGAAAACCTCAGCAAAGCAGCTTACTCAGTTGCAAAGGATAGCACGCCTCAGCACGACCGGAGCAATGCGAACAACGCCCACTGAAGCAATGGAAGCAATGCTCTGCCTTCCACCTCTCGACTTATACGTAGAGAAGATGGCCACGGCGGCAGCACTGCGCCTAAACTCCGTTGGACTATGATACAAAGGAGGCAGGGCTGGCAGTCACTATCACCTTTTAAAGAAGGCTGTCAAGAAGACACCCTTCCTTGGAAGGAAGACAGACAATTTGCCACCCTGCTACGTCTTCAATAGACCTTATAATGTATCGATAAAAAGAGGAACCTGAAGTGTAGAGGGTGGGGAAACCCTCCGAATTTACACCGATGGTTCTAAAACCACTGACATCCTCTAACAGAACACTCTCAAGATGTTAAAACAACGTTGGGACAACACCTCGGGCTGCAAACAGGCCAAAGAAGCAATGCGCTCACCCAATCTGAAAACATCTGAATACTGCGACTATCCCGGGTGAATCTGCGTCTTATCACAGGTATCCTTACGGGTCACTGTCAGCTAAGGAAACACTTGTTTACTATGGGACTGGTGGAAACCCCCATATGTAGAGCATGTGAAGAAAAGGACGAGACAGTGGAACATGTGTTTACCACCTGCCCGGCTCTCGCCCACCTTAGAGAGTTCATGCTAGGGAAGCTCTGGCAGAACATGGCCAACATTAGGAATAACCCTCCAAGCGTTGTGCTGTCCTTTGCTCGTCACCTTGGGTGGCTAAATGAGTGATAGAACAACGCAGAGCTGTCCCAGTCAGGGGGCACAACGGGCCTAGTGAGGCCTAAGTGTTCTGGTCAATGATTTGATCACCCTTGGCAAACTCAATCCAGATCCAGATATAGTGGGGCAAGGATGCTATCCTAGACACCCTATTGGCCGTGTATCGAGGGTGTATTGTCTTCAGTTACACACCCTATGCGTGGAGGGAAACTGATGTTTCTGTATACCAAAACCAGGATGCTGTAGGAAGTTTTTGCAAAAACCTGTCCCTAAAAGAAAGTACTACACTAGCTAAGAGAATGAGCACACGAACTCGTATATACTGTATGCAGCAAAGGTATTCTCTGACAAGAAGATCAAAGGAAAAAACATTTAGATGATAACGAACATATAAGCAGCAATTTCGTCTATTGCCATCTGTAAAATTACCTCAGCATTAACGCTGGAATGTTGCGAAGCCTTGGAAAATATGACTCGTTGGGTAAAAGGACACAACAACAACAGAGGACATAATAGCAGATAGTTTGACGACTAAGGTATCCGGACAAATGATAAGCGGACCGGGCCCACCCTGCAAGACATGATTACCCTACTGAAAAATGCATCAATCAGATGCTACAAGGAGCGATGTGACAACACACCTAGCTGTAGGGTCTCAAAAAACGTTATCGCAAAAAACAATATAACGGCCAGATACTGCTGGACTTCCCTGTGGTATCCAACCTACGCGAATCCACAATAGGAGAAGGATATCTAAAGTCATCTGACATCCTGAGTCCCTCATGCTGCGGTCCTGGCGTTTACCAATGCCTTGGGTTGGTTCGATCGTAGCATGGAATGAGAACTCAGATGGGAGGATGTACAAAGGACCCACTGAAACTTACGTGCAGAGGACCATTCTGTCCTCCCATCAAACAAATCCAAATCCAAGCTAGAGGCCATATTGAGCTTCATGATCAGAAGGAATGTCAATGCGCCATGGTACGTGTCTAACTCTCAGCTGCGTTCGAAATTAATTATCCCTAGAGTCCAAGATAATATCCTTCACTTGGTTTTTAGGCATTCTTCTAAATTTGATCTTTGCTTTCTCTAGGATCACATTGACTCAGGATGCCAAAGAGGTAAGAGAAAATGTTACTACTGTTGGGCAACTAATAAAGTAAATCAATTAATTAAACTTTTTAACAAACCAATTATATTTTAAAATTCACATAATTCCATTTACTCAGACACTCTAAAGCCATTATCAAAACGAAATAACGTTATTCCCATAAAAATTATTAAACAATATTTTTTAAGCAGAGGTCCTGATTTGATCTAATCCTACTAGAGAAGAAGGTTTCTAGGTGTCTTATTAACTGGATTTAAATTGAAGTAAATAAGAAATAATTAATGTGTATATTTTATAGGTAAAACAAATCGATTTACAATATGTTTACTATACAATGAATATTTTAAACTGCAAATATATGCATGGAAAAAAATTTACTGCAAATTTCACAATCTTTCATTCGAAAAAATGAACTCCTGTCATATATTACAATGTAATTTATGAAATATTTGAATTTTTTCTATCCTGCACGGTTGTCTTCTCTGATAAACAGCGCTGAAAATATGTTTATCCAGTGCGAGCAACGCGATTATTTTTCGAATTTTCCGAGGAACGTGTCACATGAATATTTCACGATAGCAGCTGAAAAAAAAAACAGAGCACCGACCGACGGACGGAGGGCAAAATATAATAAATTACGGTAGGAATAGTTAGTTATTCATAGCGTCAAGGGAATTGAAAATTGTCGTCTGTGCGGATATGTTAAAACGGCCGGAACGAATTACCAGATTGAAACGCGGGTTATTAATAACGTTTTCAATTAGTGCAGCTTATTTCGGATCGTAATTAATAAATAAATCGCAAACAATATAATAAATTATGTTATTAGCAGCAGACGTGTGCAGGTGCAGCGCGGACGCCCCATTATTTGCATAAAACTGGATAAATAATGCGAGCGCAACCCCCCCCAGAACAATGCACTACAATAAATATAAACAATGTCCTTTCGCAATATAAATTTCCACGTGTGGAACAAAATCGGGTTTAATTATAAATGAAATGGAGCTTTTCCCTCTTCCCCCTTGTTCGCAGGACAAAGGGCCACTGTTTCAGATAGCCTCGGTTTTGCATTGTGACCGACCCGGAATTGATTTTAAAACATGTGTTTTAGATATTTACGCCGGTCGGACCATTGTTGTCCAATTGTTGACCGCCGGGTTGTGTTATTGTTGCCATCCCTTGACAACGTTGCAAAATCCGAATTGAATTTATAATGGCCGGCCTAAGTAATTTCCACTATATCCATTAGGGCTTAAAACTTTATATTACGCTATTGAGTTAAATTTAATCGACAAGATTATTCAATAGAAGATTAATATTTAACAACAAACATTACAAAAATTTACCTCTGTATGAAGAAAGTATTTACAGTATATAATTAAAATAATAGATATTATGATTCTTTGTCTTCTTCATGGCTATCGACCGAATTTACGTATTAATATCCAAATTAATACTATATAGTTTAAAAAAATAAAATTGCTTATTAAATTTTCTCTCATTAACATTAATAATAAATGCAAATATAAAAAACTTAGATCAATATCTGTAATACTATATTTATTTCATATTATATAAAATCTGCATATTACATGTACATTGGTTAATATCTTTCACCCTTTAATCTTTACACTACTGCAATTAACACCACTAAATAGTCGATGTCATAAAAGTTACTATTGGGATAAGTGATGTTGCTATAATACATAAGCTAAGATAATACGAGACATTTCCTCGAAACTACTCCTCATTTACAAATATCATTTGTTAAAATAAAATACAGCACTCAACGTAATGAATACAATTACCTTACATGTATACAACAAATTTAATTAAAAAAATATGTATCATTTCAAATAAATCCGCAATTAAAAAAGTACTCAGCTCGAAGCCCTCGCGTAAGGGAAAATATACATAAATATTATGTATGAAAATACTTAGAACACCACCTGAAAATTTCCCCTTCGTGCGCATTTTTTTTTATATTTAAAACGTGCCTTTGATCTAGAAAATGACGAACATCAGCCGCATAAGTTGCGTTCGCATACGAGCCGGAGCAAAATGAAATTAATAACCCTTAGGCCTTAATTCTCACTCGATTCCGGCGTAATGAAATCAACGTACGCTCATGTAAAATAAAAAATAAAAACAGGGAAAAAGCGTACGTTAAACCGATAATGTATTCACCGGAGGATTCCTGTAATTGATATATATGTCCGGAGCCCGGACGTAAACTCCGGGGGCTCAGAATTAAGGCATCGACTTTACGGCGGCGTCCTAAAACAGTTCCATATACAACCCTAGAATTGATTCATTCCGGGGCTTGATGAAAATTACTTCGAAAGAATCCTATATAAACGTGGAAAGGAGAATTCTAGTACAAATATGGATGTTTTAAATATAACATTGGCTTTAATTCTTACTATTAAATTAAATATATTAAAATACCAAAATCGATTATTTCAAAAATTAAATAAATTTGCAATAAATTTCATGAATAAGTTTTGTGTTTACCAAGCCAAATCTCCTATATCCTTGAGACCCTGATAAAGATAATGGTCAGGGTCACCAGAAGTTGGCTCTGGAGAAGATCTCATGTCTCTATGAAGTTCGGAGATGACATGCTGGAGTCAGACGTGTCCGAATCGTCATCGGCATATATTAAGTAAGAGTAAGTTTCCTACTTAATATACATTCCAAATTTGACGTACCATGGTCATTTAGTCAGAATTTTTACTTCGCCAATATCTTACCTCATCTATTCAGTATTTTGTAATATCTTCCCACTCACATCATTTAAGCATCATTTGCATTCACACAGCTTATTCTCAACCAGCTTTTCCTACCACTCTCTCCTGATCCATATCTAATTCCTTTCAAGGTAACTTTTATTTTTCACTGACACTGACACTGAATTGGCACTATTAGATCAATTTTTAGAGGGCTACTGCATGAAATGTGTAATTCTCAACTCTACCTAGAAGTTCAACACCAACCTAACTAATATATATCACAATAGATATTATTTTACCTCCTAGAATAAAATAAGTATAAATAAACGATTTACTAGTTTTTTTCTTTCCATTTTTTTTACTTATTTTGCTTTATTTTTTCTTCTTCTTGTCTCTCTTTTCCTTTTTCTTAAATACTGACAAAGGATCGACTGTTAGATTCAGCTCAAATTCGAAAATAGAATTTAGAGGGTTGTATTACTCAAAATAAAGGTAGAAAAGGGAAAATTGGATAAAAAATATAAAAATTAAAATAAGAATAACATTAGAAAATCAGATTTTTTAACAGTAAGGCTTAAACCGAAAGTTAAAGCATTTTATCATTACTAACAATTTCCTTTATTATACAATTAGAATGCAGATCTTTTAAGACTCATTTCCAGAAAGGACCAGAAAAAGAAATCAGGGCACGAAAAAGATTGAAGTAAGATTCAACTAAAAACTCGATTCGTCTCTAACATTAATTAATTTTAAAAATAACTACAATGTCTTCATTGTGAAAAGAATTAAACATTATATAAATATATTGAAGCTTATGATACTTCTTTTGGTATCACTTTTACGAATAGCTTTGGGTGATTTTAGAATTGAGGTATGCATTAATAAATTAAGTGAAAATGTACTTAAACTCCAATACAAATTTTCTACAGTTTTGCTGTATTGCTTAAGGAAATTTTTAAATATTTTATTTATAGAATCTAAAATTAATGGAAAGTCAACTCATTTTCCAATTATTTTAACAGAATGATAAGTTTGGGTAAGTAGAAATGCAACAACAGTTCAATTTCTTTGAAGATATTAAAAAAACAAGCAATTCAATTAATCTTTTGACTATGAAAATCCAACCTATCTTAACTCGTTAACATTTCTCTCACCATATGCTTCCAAGGTCCTAGTTTACCAGAAAATATTTTTTACTATTTAGATAAAATTGTTATTTTGGACTAAACTACTTAGTATGATTAATGATAGAAACCATTGCCTTGTCGAACTTTGAAAAAAAAAATGCACTTTGTTGATATCACACACATGATTTACACACTGTAATTACTTTATCAATTTGAATATTTAAGAACTAGAAACAAAGATATTCATTTAATAGTTTTAACATCATCATCAACAAACCCTTTCTTTAATTACTCCTATATCTATTATCAATTGAATAGTATTGTTTCTAGCATTAAGCAGAAGCACTTACGTAGATAGTATTATTGGGGTATATAAAATTTAAAAAAGTTTTTATGATGACCTTATTAAAAACATAGCTGATTTTGTAAACGGAAAAATACAGATAACCTCTTTTAAATAAGTAACAATAGAGTAATAAGCTTTAATTGATAACACAGCTTCTAATTAAACAATCAATCAATCTTCGACTCTGTTATTACTTTATGGGTTATATTCTAAAAAATATTAGAAAGGATTTGATTATATGTAGATTATCATCAATGTTTTTCAACATTTATACTCAAGAGCATGCATTTCCAAGAGTATTGTTATTGATTCTGATAAGTATATACTGGGAAGTATCTTGAAATTTTTGGAAAAGAACAATTTTCTTGCATAATAGATATAATTTACAAAATACAGGGCCCGGCAGAGAAGTTTGATGTTTTTGGAACGCATATAACTCAGCGCAGGCGGAGCCTAACGTTTTCGGAATGATTGATATGTGACCACCCGACCTTGCCATTTTGTTTGGTTTAGTCTTTATGGAACCATGGACGCTAGAGTAATACGTATTTGTTTATGATACTTACATCGAAACTGGACGTTCTATGGTTGTTACACAACCAGAGAATTCGAACACAATTTGGAAACAATTGTTGGAAGGCACGATCGTGTTCCTACGCGAAATACCATCCTTAAGTGGGCGTACCTTCATACTATAGTATTGTTAAAGCCTGTAGTACCTCAAGGCGCAGAAAGAAGTGTCAGAACCCCTGAAAATGTGTCTCGAGTAAGAGCAGCTATGGAAGCAAGTCCACGTCGATCATTTTTCCTTCCAGAGTTGACATAGCTTGACATTAATATTAGAAGATTCGTTTTTCAGTAAAACGGGGTTCGACTTACTTATCACACCTCAAGAAAGTCTATGGCATTTTTGAGAGAACATTTTCCACAAAGACTCATTTCTTTACGAGGGGACATCGATTCTTTTGTTTGCATTCCCCCACGATCGCCTGATCTTACGTTCTGCGATTTTTCTGTCCCGCGTATTTAAGAAACCACGGACTCAGCTGACTAGTGCTATCACCCGAGAAATTGAAGCGATTCCAATCAACATGTTGGAATGATGCATGAACAACTTCCACTCGACTTCATGATTGTGTTTTTTGTACATTAATGTTTTTTAACCTTTTTTTATATGAATATGAAATAGCAAATTCACACCTACCTATTAAATAAATAAAATTTTGATTTAATTGAAAATTCTCACAGTTATTATTTTTTCAAAAACGTCATACTTCTTTGCCGGACCCTGTTTTTCCAAGTTGTGGCAATAACGTATTATTGTATTATAATGATGTTTTTTATTATGTTCATTTGGTGTACTGTTTACTGTTCTGTTTTCTTGTTTATCTGGCTTAGTGTACGATTCTACTTCTGAATAGAAACAATTGTTTCGTTCTAAAAAGAGCAATAATAAAGTGTTTTTGAAGTGCTTTTTACTTTAACTAAACAAGTAAATATTTAATAATATAGGTGCTTGATCGAATAGTTTTATAGATCCAAAAAACACAGCCAGTGATGGTGAACACATTCAAAGTTTCTTTTTATTACAAATAAAATTAAAATTACTGATTATAACATTTGGTTAGTTTAAAAGAACAAACATCATGGTGGATATTACATCCATTACTAGTTTCATATAAAGTCAAGCAGAAATAGCAAAGCAAGTTAGAAAGCAATGGAAGTATCAGAAAACATGGCTGGTTGAAGATTTTAAGAAGCTTAAAACTGAGATAGACTTCATCTCTGTGTACTTGAAGGTAATGTGACTGCAAACTGATAAGTAGATGCATTAATGGTGAAGATCCATCTACAAAATTTGGAATATCTGGTGTTTTCTTTTTTTAAAATGAGGTAATTGCAAGAAAATAAACAGAACAAACATTGCCATCCTATGTCAACTACATGTTCGAAGAACAATAATAATTCAGTACAAAATAAAAATTGATAATTAAATTCTCGAAAAAGTTGTAATTGAAACACGATAACTTGGTTTTACCAGTAAAACAAAGTTATCTTGTTTCAATTACAACTCAGTCAAGATATATCACGAAGTAAAAGCCCAAACCATCAAATATTTAATTCTCGATAAATTCTAGAAATTGTGTAAATTAGAAGAATTTATAAAAGATATCCCAAAAGGTGCTTGAAAAGAATAAATCCTAAAAGATACATAAATGATAATAAAATTTAGATGAGAACTCATTGGAAAATACAAAAGTAATTTACCCCGAAGTACTAAATTCCTCTGTTGACGTGCATGTCGAGTGGGAACGCACCAGAAACCAATTAACCGTTTTTATTTATTCTAAATATTTTAATGGCCAGGCGCAGGAAGAATGTGTGAATTAAAACAAAAACTTCAAACTCATGACCCAAAAACTTTTGCTTTAATTCACACCTTCTTCCTGCGCCTGACCATTCAAATATTTGGGATAAACATTTTAAGGAAGCCATTTCAATACAAATAAAATTTTTATTTATATTCAGAAAACCTTGAGCCACCGTAATCCGTTGGTGTCGCTGCTTCTATCGAGGAGAGTGACACGCTTGAGACCAGACTAGAGAAGACCTTTTGGTCGTGGACTAGTCAAACAACAATGATAGCGGAGGAGAGGTTTTAGTTGGTAAAAGTCCGTCACTACCCTAAAAAAAATATGAAAACCTGTAAAAAAAAATAGCAACAGAATAAAGCAAGAAATTAAATAATAGAATTCACTTTCTTAACAGTATTACTCTAACTTGTATTATTTAATCTATCTATTTGCGTAACTCAAGAAATAAACCAACAGAATTAAAAAAAAAGTAAGACATTGTTAAAAATTGTCGAAAATGGTGAAAAAATTCAGTAAAATTCTAAGAATGTCGCAGACAAACCATAATTAATAGAAATTTTAAGGAAGGTCTCAAGAATTATATTGAGCAAATTGCGAAATAAAATGAGTCAAACTTCCTGGACAAACTTTTTAGATAATTTGCGACTTTGCGACTGCTACACCTGCCAATGATCGGATATATAAGAAAAGGTTACTATATTGTATGTATCACGATGCAAGAATACAAATAATAATTTGCCAAAAACTATGATCCAGGGTTAACATTCACAGCTCAAAAACCACTATCAAAAATCTGATGATAGTCTGCAAAAATTAAAACAAATATGCATTTAATGCTGATATAGATATTTTTAGACAGATTGAAATATAGAGAAATAGAGCAGGTGTTAAAAATAATACAGTGTTTGGCCAGTAAAAAAATGAGGTGCTAAAAATGTGGAAGCTTTGGCCATACTTCATTGCATAAAAATATTATTGATTCGAAAAACCAAGAAAAGTTGACCAGAAGGGACGACTGTCAGCTTCTGAATATCAAGCCCCCAAGAAGTGCGTAAATTGTATGCTTGTTACATCATGCCAGTATTGTTTTTGTGGATGGATATTTTGACGGAAATTCTTCTATGCTACTACTAGTTTCCTTTGGTAGAAATGGCAATTTATTACAAACACAAGACCACAAGAATGCTGTGATTATTGAATCCATCGCCGATGATAGTAATGGAAAACGAGGGAGTGCAACAGGCAAATCCCTTGTTCATACTAACTATTTTTTTTGGATAAAAGGAATATTGTTGATTTTGTATGATCTTTGAAGATATCGTCGATGAGGATAATAGAGAACGTGAGATAGCAATAAGTAAAACTCTTGTTTATACAGATAAGAACTAGTAGGGTAGAATAATAGATACAAACTATAATTCTATATATTTTAAACATGGCCGACGTGCCAGATGATCGAGCTAGTGGTTTAATACCAAATAATGTAGTTAAAATGTGTAAATGTGGTAGGATTGCGGTGTAACCTATCATAAAAGTTGCTCTGGAAGATTAAAGAAGTGCTGCAATCAAGTCCTCTTAGATGATCAGCAAGAGTTAACCTCAAAAGAATGCAGTGATGAATAAACTCTGCTTAAGATACTGATTTGAGAAATGCGTAATAACAACACACATTTGGTGAGTGAAGTAGAAGTAGTAGATTATTAGCTATTTTAAAATCGAAGGAAAAAGAAATAAAATATTTAAAAATGATAATAAAAATAATAAAACAGCATAAGCGAAGATACTGCCAACTGGAACCGAGCAGTATAGAAATAGTAACAACAACAAGGAACGAATATTAACTTTCAATCTAGCCAGTCGGCCCCGCTGATAAGCCTGCTGCTCACCCAACAAGTCTCAACGTCAATGTAGAAACAATCAAAACAAGGAACTAGCTCTCTTAAAGGGACAAATAAAGCTTTTGAGATGGGAACGGATGTCAAGCATAAGAACACATTAATGAATGAAGAATCTTGGTCAGCTGGTATAAGAGCCTAAATTTTCCACCACGAGAGGTGAAAAAAGGCGCAGCGTAGGGAGGAAGGAAATTAAACATCCATTCCAGGACATTGACGCAACTACCCATCCAGTAATCTAAACATGCTGGCTCAAACAAGGAAATAAATTTATGCTTCATTAATATTCAGGGCGTAAGAAACAAAATTAATGAAATTGAAGCGTTTCTCATTGAACAGAACATTTTTCATTCCCTTTGTTTGAGCGAGTACTGGTTGGATATCAATGAAGTATAATTAGTTCATATTTCTGAATTTCATGTAGCATCGTACTAATCATATACATGGAGGTGTGATGCAGGTAGTAAAGAACAATACATTATATAAACCATTGGACGGCTTTAATGGCCTCTCCAATGAACTTCATTGGCAGGTAGCTGCACACTCTAAATTTCAACATGTCTGTATTAACAATAGTACATCAAATGAATTAAAAGTAACAAGTGGGTCAATCCTAGACCCATTCCTATTTATAATTTACATAAATTATTTGCCGTGTCAGTTAAGTCAGTCATCTATCATATTAATCGCAGATGATACCACAATAAAATCTTATGCACATACGAAAATGATGCTAATGTCATCAATAAAATGTCAGTGGAACTGGCTTCCCGAAAAAGCAATACTACAAATATATTATTCGCAATGTCAGAGCTATCTCTCCTATGGCATATTGGTCTGGGGTCACTCTAGCATTACAATACGAATATTTAAACTACAACGTCGTACAATAAGTGTTATTACCGACTTAGGTTACCGTCAGGATTGTAAATGTGCGTTTAGTGAACTTAAGATATTAACTTTACCCTGTCTATTTATATTGGAACGCCTACTGTATGTACATTCACATTTGAATGTATACCAGAAACATCATCAAATACATGAACATAATACTAGGTCTGGAATCCTTATAGTGATTCCAAATTTGCGACTGAGTAAGTCACGAAACGGCATAAATTACTACTGGCCGAAATTATATAACCACTTACCTGAAAAAATCAAATCTTTTCCAGGGCCATCTTTTCGGAAGACTATAAAAAATCTTTTTAGTACTTAAAAGATTTTATATTGTAGATGAGTATCTAATAAGTAACTTTTCTGAACTGGCCGTGTAAGCTATGTATATGTATATGACTTGTGTAAAATCACCATGTTATTAGCACCAATAAAACATATTATTATTATTATTATTGATGCTGCTGACATTTTGAAAAAACTGAGAAAAACCAAAGTAGTTAATGTAACAGAAAAAGATTTACCAAGAGATATTGTATACTGAATAGAAACATCGTTCAACACTGAGAAGTTTGAAATTGGAAAATAGACAGAGATCTAATAAAGTACTATAGAATATAAAGAGAGTGGGCAATATAGAACCGTCCAATTGTCTATATTGGTTAATAATGAAATAAATGGTATCCTTTTGTGTTGATTACCGTCAACTCGAAACTTCTTCATGACATAATCGCAATGGAAAACCTCCAATGACCATTTTAAGCAAAGCTATTCCATCGATTAGGAGATTTTGGATTGAAACTCATTGAAGACCCTGAAAACATCTTTTTAAGATGAAAAATCTAGGACACATCATCTCGACTGAAGAGGTTGTAGTTAATGTGAAAAAGGCTTAAACGGTGCCTCTAGAATTTGCATCATCTTCGATTTTTTTGGATTATGCATGCATCTACAATAAAAGATATAATAAATTTACAATTTGCAAATTGCATGATTATCAATTAAACAAACTGAAATCTCTCGGCGCCTCGGAATGATTCAACCTTTGGCCTTAATCGCGGCGTTTTCTCCACTCTTAATTAAAACGTGTCTTAATTAATGTTTTCACGGGCGATTATAAATACTTTCAATTTCGCGACGAGGCGATCCGAAGTTTCAATAACGCCCAGAAAGACTGCTTAGAAGCTCAAGAACTTTCAGGAAGGCGGACAAACACGCGCGTCGTGCCCCATTTCCCGCTTCCATCTGGAGCGTGCAAGAGCGCAACGGAGCCATCACTTAACGGAAATAACCGATCGGGGGGAAATCGCTGATAATTAGCGACGTTTCACGCTCGTTGGGAACGTGATTCGGAACGCACGGCGCGCGTGAAAATTTTTCGGTCCGTGATTTTCCGCGGAACGGCCCGTCCATGCCGAAGAAAAGTCGACTTTCTCGAAAGAATCGAGAGCATTTTCGCGATCAGCTGCGTGTGTCGCCCCGACGAAAGCGCAATTTCGATCCAATTTATTTGTTCGCTGCACACAATGGTTTATTGTTTCGTCATTCCTTATTGGAAATTTAAAATTCACATTTCCGAGTAAATTAGCGGTTCAAAGCGGGCCAAATAAACGAAATACGCACAAATTGAACGAACGACGCGAAATTTAACGCTCCGGCGCTTTCTAAGGCAGAAAACAACTTAAATAAGTGTTCATTGTTTGACTTGAATGCGGGAAATTGTGCATTAAATTCTGTTTAACCTAGATTTTAACATAATATGTACTAAAATCAAGAAATCTAGAACTGTACTGTGTGATTTAAATCTAGGTTGACCTATTAATGTCTAATTTAAGTCTATTAATACTTAAAATAAAACAAAAACACCTTATTCATAATTGATATATTAGACTAAATGTAGATTGTGAGTACCATTTACTCATTTTCAAAAGCTTATTGATGAGCAATTGATAATAAGTGTATAGTACTCATAATGACATCTAGAAAAATAGTTGATGTAAGGAAAGAAAATATTGTTACAGTTACTAATTTTCCAAATAAACAGTTTGAAGAGGTTATTTGTTCAAGATAAGGTGTAGATGAATTCTAACTAGTGACGTAATAAATCTTATTATCCGTTGATGACGCTCATCGTTGTCATCCCACCTTGCCGTTTGAAATGATTTCTCATTGGATGATTTTGTTTCTGTTCCACCATACATTATGTGGTGTGTTTGTTCTCTTACAATGTACATATTTAGGCTTTCCTTTTGAAGAAACAGACAGCGACGCGCAAACCATCTTCATTTTCACGTTCAACGATCGTGAATTTGTTGACATTATGGTCGTCATGCGCATTCATGTTATTAGGCTTCAGTCTTCTTCCATTAGAAGGACCTGATCGTCAACATTTGATGTTCGTCCTCTTCCTTCCTTAACTAAATTACTCGTGTCGCCCATTTTAAACTTCTTAAACCATCTCCTTGGTTTTTGCTGATTGTTCCATTATCAAAATGAGCTATTATTGAGATCGAAAAATCACTCCATCGCTTTCCAACCTTTCTCAGAGAGGTATAACTTAGACGTTTTCTGTTGTACAGACACTTGCCATTTATGTCCGCTATTGACGCTCATCGTCGCCATTCTACGATTAAAGATAATTTGCTCCTTTTGAAGAAACAGCCAGCGACATGCAAATTTTGTTTTACCTTCAAAAGTAGCCATAAATCATTACACATGACGAGATTCTTCAGAAACGGAACTCATTTTGTTGCAACAAATAGGTAAAAATGCGAAAACGTTGCTGTGAGGAACTACGTGGGGAACCAAATCAGCCAATTTCTACACCTTTCCGAAGTTAATATTGAAGTTCGAAGCTCTAAGTTGTCTAGGCAGGTTTTATTAGGCTTTAGTCTGTGTTCACTAGCAGCGCCTGGTTATAGGTTATAGATTATAGGTTAAGTAGGGTCTTAGTGAGGTGTGTTAGCCTCTCGTGAACTGCGACCTAACAGATCTACTGTTCTACCCTTAACCAATCACTTTCCAAGCAGTCCCACGTCCACCATGAACCTGGTAACTATCTTGGGGGTGATAATGCTCACTTTTTCGGGGGATAAACGGTCCCTGCCGAAGTGTGAAAGACGCTTGTGAGCAATCGTGACACAAGTGCATAGTATGTGCTCGGTAGTTTCATCTGCCGAACCACACAATCTGCAGTTTCCACTTTCCTCTTTTCCCATTTTCCGCAAATGGTATCGGAGGGCACAGTGCCCTGTCATGAGTCCGGTGAAAGTTGTTAGCTCGTTCCTTGTGAGTTCAAGCACCTAGTGGCTGTGATCGAGTTTCAGGAGTCGTTTTGATTGACGTAGACCTGGTACATTGTTCCAATACTTACGTCTTCTGTCCTCTTCCCATTTTTGCACCACCTCTCTTCTATGCGCCATGGGGAGTCCACAAAACGGCTCTGGTCCTATAGGAGTGGCATTTGCACTTCTTTTTGCGAGTTCATCGGCCACTTCGTTGCCTTTAATATCCCCGTGCCCTGGGACCCACATGAGGGTCAACAAGTTGTTCTTCGCCAGTTGCGAGAGGGATCTTCGACATTCCCAGACAGTCCGTGAGCCGTGACTGTAGGCTCGAACGGCCTTTAATGCGGCTTGGCTGTCTGAGCAGATGTATATATGTGAGCCATTTAGGTGCCTATCCAAGCATTCTCTGGCGCACATATCAATTGCAATCGTTTCCGCTTGCAAAATCGTGGGCGTCGTGCCCAGAGCCATGAAGCTCCTGTGGTTTTGGTTAGGCCCATAAATGCCTATTCCAGTACCTCTGGTATTCTTGGCACCATCCGTGTACCAAGCTGATATCCCTCGTCCAAACTCCTTGACTTTCATCAAAGCCGTTTTGGGGTCCTCGATCGACACCTTAAACGGTAATTCGAATTCGAGCTTCCTGGACATAATGTCCGCCGGTTTGGACAGAAGGGCCGGGTCGATTTGCTGCAGTAGCGCCTGGTCGTCGAAATTCGCTAGTTGACCTCTTTCTTCTTCATCCATAATATTCGTGCCGCCTGTTTTAAAGCTCTCATTGATATCACCTTATTATACCATCGCCAAATAGCTCATTAAGATGGTAAAATCACTCTGCCGCCTTTCAACCTTTCGCTAGATGTTTTTGTACTGCCACTTGTCATTTTTGTTCACTATTGAGACTCATCGTCGTTATTCATCATTAGAAGTGTCGAGATTCTTTAGGAATGGAGCTTGCTTATTTTGGAAACTACATGGAAATCCTACTTGGTCGATTTGCATACCTCTTCGAGATTTTGAGATGAAGACAATCATAGATTTATTGACATTGTAGTTGTGGCTACTAGCATTTGTATTGTTAGGCTTTCATCTTCTTCCACTGCAACTATATTTGATGGTGGTCGACTACAATTATATTCGTATCGTCTATTTGACTTTTACTGATTGTTCGTTTGTCTAATAGCTCTTGGAGATCGCAAAATGACTTCGCTGCCTTCAAGCAGTGGAACAGCATTATATAAAAAACAAAAGATTGAGAAAATTAAGAAAATAATGTTTTAATAATTATTAAAAGGTGATTTCTTAATAACAAAGGTGAACTTTATAGTATTCTTAAATGTACATTTCTTATTTAAATATAATCTACATAGTAAGGTGTATATGATTTTTTTGCAAAAAAAAGAAACAAACAAGTTGGATTGTATTGTGCTCGTAGAGAAAATATGCGTCTCGAGGAAAGAAGGTCGGGTCAACATCTGGTGACCAATCAGAGAGCGTCTGGAGTACGGAAACATGGCACCGTACCGTCCAATTACATAAATTACAGAAATTCGTATTTCCACCACTCTTCTTTGATCATCCGGTTCGAAAGACCAAAAAATGTAGAGTAATTCGAAGGACCAGACTACACTTATTGCCAAAAAATAAATGTGTTTTTAAAACTATACGTATATTTATCTTGCGTAATTACAAATACGCAGTTACATTTAACAAGAATGGTTCTTATCGGCTAGTACGATGCTGTTGGAATGAGTCCACAAATATTTTATTTTCCCTCTTTTTCTCACAAAAAGAAGAGTGGTGGAAATACGAATTTCTGAAGTTGGTCAATGGATGCAAGGGTGGTGACGGTAGGGTGCCATGTTTCCGTACTCCAGACGCTCTCTGGTTTTTCACCAGATGTTGACCGTCCGAACTTCTTTCCTCTAGACGCATATTTTCTCTACGAGCACAATACAATCCATAAAACGCCCTGTCATTATATTGGAGGCGAGATATCTTAAACAAGGGCCGAGGCCGCAACAAAAGTCTTTCAAATAACGGCCTATTAGGTAATAGCTAAGATAATAAAAGAGGTCTTCTGCAATTAAATTTTTAGTTGATGCCAGTTTTAGGGCAGTCATTAAATAATTGCAATAAAGGCAGATTGTCTAAGATAGGAAGATTATGACTGCTGGAACCATAGAGTATATTATTCCATCTTTACCAAAAACGAAATCTTCAAGACTGTTACTTCTATTTTAACTGAATAAATGTATGGGAGTTCTTCGTCTTTGTAAGGGGATCGGAATTTTCTATTCGGAGTCACCAAGTTTTACTTCCAGTTTTACCTTTTAACAAAGGGCGCATGGATTTCTGCGTCATTGTTGATGTTATTTCCAAATTGGTATTCCGTAAACGATCACGTTCTCTAGAGAATTATTAGAAGGATCAAAAACACTATAACTAACTAGATCTAGTGTTTTTCGAAAAATTGTGTTTCTTAAGAAAATACTTCTGAAAGAGTTTTAAATCAATAGATCCTGATATTTATTCATTTAGAAAAACAATAATAAGGTGTAAGGATTCAATGAACGATAAAAATAATTTTTTTGATTCTTTACATCTTATCAGTGTTTTCCTAAGTGTCCCAACAAATAACAGCCTCATAGATCTAATATTCATATTTATTTTTTTTAATCGTAGTAACTAGGATCATTATCAAAAATTATTATTAATATAACATATTGAAAATCTAAAAGTAACAATATCTAAGAATCTTAAAGGAGCTTCTTGGAAATTTGGTTGAGGGTAATTTGCATGAAACTTTTTGGTATAAGGTGTAACACCGGAAGAAGTAATTGCATGGCCAAGGAACTCTAAGTGCGAAACACCAATGTCACATTTAGTAGAATTGATTTTGTTTCAAAGATATTCCAATTTATTAAAAAGTGCGAGTAAATTAACAATATATGCCGACATGTCATTACTAAATATTAGGATATTGTCTAAATAGACGAAGCAAAAAGGAAGACCACGCATCACTATGTCTATGAAATTTTGGAACGTTTGTAAGGCATTCCGCAACCCAAAGAACATAGGTAAATATATCGGAAGGTTTAGTTGGAATTGATGATAGGCTTTGAGCAAATCTATTTTTGAAATAATTTTGCATCCATCACAAAATTCTAAATGTGTGGAAGAGCATAGCGATCTGCCTTCGATATTCGATTGGGTGCTGTATAATCTCCACAAGATCTCCACGATTTATTTGATTTAGAAACCATGTGGAGCAGAGAATACCAGTTATTGTTTGATGATCTGATGACACCTACGTATAAAAGGTCATTAAATTCTTTCTTCGTAATTTGAAATTTATTAGGTATGAGTTTAAAAAATAATACCCTTGGTCTCCATAATCGTGTATTTGATTGAAGAATCTGAAGTAAAATGGTTGGACAAATTAGAATATTCCTTTAGTAGATTGACGTGGGCATCCTACGGTTATTCGAGCGTAACTGGAAAAAGATTTATGTTGTCTACTAGAACATCTTGGCAAAATTTAATAAATGTGAACCAATCAATTTTGATAAAAAATTATTAATTGAAAGCCTTGTAAGAAATCTTCTTCCAAAATGTTATGACTAATGTCTGCGAAGAAATCTCTAACTAAAATGTTTATCAAATCGGAAATCTAGATTTTGTTTCATTCAGTTTCAATTATAATGCCGCCTTCAGATTTTGGCTCCGGAGACTACTTAGGGAAAATTTGTTGTGATACCATCAAAAACAAAACAAAATAATGTTATTTAGCAGTTGGGTAGCCATCTTATTATTACCATATTTCGATCCAGATATCTGTTCAAATAGGTCCTCTAATATGGGTGTTAACTTATCAGTATTTTTATGAAGTTCAGTAATTTCGTGACGAAATGAACGGTTGGTTTTGATAATTTCATTTTTTGTTAGCGATTAATGCAAGTTTCTAATGGTTGATTATCTGATATAGCTAAACATTGTCGTATCTCAATGGGTAATCTATACTAAAAAATTTGCTTTGGTGGAACATTAAGATTTGTTTCCCACAACATATGACATGTGTCTAAGAATTATTGATTAGATGTTCTTCAACCAAATTCCTTATTGAAAAGAAGTTCTTTTATTCGTTGTTGATTTAAGCGATTAGAGTTTCATACGGGTCTATTAATGGTGAGAAGATAAAAAGATCTCTTATTTCTGATGCTATATGCAAAGGTAATGATAAAGAATCAAGTTATAATTGATTTTCACAGTTAATAATTTGATGTCTGCATAATAAAAATATTAATAAAGTTATAGATCGTCACTATTTAAGGAAATAGTGACGCCCCAGGCGTTTTCGAGGTATGTAGTTTGTTTTTTCTGCAGAAAACGGGATCATGTTGAATAATATTTTTATTTTAGTCTAGAGAGAAAGAAATGGCTATTCAGCTCTTCAATTATTCTAAGCAAAGGCAATATTGGAAAATGGGTAATCTGATAAATAAACATTGGCGCAGGACAATTGATCCAATAGAGGACGTATAAGGATTTTACTAGAGCTCAATTAGCGGGTTTGGATCTTTGATTTAAGATTGCAGAGTGGTAGGAAAGTTCACACCAAGACATCTCAGCAGAGATCAAAGGGATTTTAATGTTTAAGTATAGTTCTGAAATAGGAAAAAAAAACATTTTCAAAGACAATCAAAATTTTTCTACAAAATCGTCACAGAAAACGAGTTATTGTGCTATGGACACGATCCAAAGAGTAAACAACGGTTATCCCAACGTAACCAACTAACCAGTCATATTTGTTTCTAAATATTTTTTTATTAAATAATACTAAAGTGGCAGTACTAACCCATTAAGACTATTCTCATTAAGAATTCAACAGTACCTCTACCGTAAACCATACGAAGTTACTTAACTAAATTACTAACTACAAACAAAGCATCGCAAAGCCTCAGCGACCAGTATAGCGTTTCCTCCGTTGACCAATATAATTATCGAGCTCGAATTCAAGCCTTGCTCAATCACCAATCCTTTCTGGTATCGAATGAAATATCCCTGGCAAGTTTAGCTTTGTTCAATTTGTCGGCGGCCAATTCCTCAAAACAAGGTATAATACTTCTACCTATCGAATGACAATCAATTTTTTTTAAAGACCACCAACCCATCTTATAGCTTGTAGATTTGGTTATAACAACAAATGCTTGGCCTCATCAAATCCCCATTGGCATATCGCAAAAGTAGTACCCGCATCGTTAACATACTTCACCATCTCGGTGAAATTCTTCTGCTCGTAATTCCTCAACTCTTTGTAATCTAAAAAAGCTCCGCAGAATGAAAATCTATTCAAATCTAAACAGAATCCTTTCTTGTTCCCATCTTTAAATAATCCTATATTTGTGTTCTTGATATGTTTTTCTATAATCTCTCATTTATTTTTGTAGAACCTTTTCATATTGTATATATCCTCCCTTTTATCTTTCTTCAATGTTGACTGTTGCAAAAATCATTTTATCTTATAGCAGTTGTTGTTACTATTTAAACTTTTAGTATGTTATCTTTTTATGTTAATTGAATTTCGCTGGCCATGAATAATACAAATCAAGATTCATCGATTACAACCTCAATCGTTTTCGGAAGTATTTCTTAAGAAACTCCAGCCTTTTAAACACTAGATCTACATCATAGTGTGTTTTATCATTTAAATAATTCTCAAGAGAATGTCATCGATTACTGAATATGAATTTGGAATTGAAATCAACAACGAAAGTTCTAAAAGGAATTTCTACAAAAGTAAAATGTGTAAGTTTGCAGAGATTGTTAGTTTCCTCTGCTTATACTTATACATTAACATTGGATTGCTCAGAGATAGGGAAAATAACATATTTTCTAGATTTTAAAGGTTTCTCATACTAAAGACATAGGGTTAATGAATAATGTGTGAATAATGTTTCATTGCTTTTAACAGAAGCTTTTGCTTTTGCAAGAAATTGTATTGTATTTTAACAACAAAGAAGGATTATCAGTTAATCTATATAAAAGATATCTCAAGGTCTTGTGAATATCCTCTTCAATTTACTAAACGAGGTCTTGAGGATTGATTACAAGAGGTGTTTAGCGACAGAAGGGTAATTCTTTACTAATAATTGAAACATATATCACTATCTCAGGAAGAATGATTTTTATTAATAACAGTATATGCTAAGACGACAAATTGTTTTAAGAAATTTTCTAATGCCTCTGGAGCCAATTATGACATTTATGGGGAGCTTTTTATAGCACCCGATCGTAAAACGTATATTATGGTAACCTATGAACTGAAATCACTACAATTTTTAGAATGTCTATTAACACCTCGTAAAAGCAAGATAAAAATTTGCCTTAATGGTTTAGAAAATGTTTTGTACTTTGAACTAACATAACTAAAATTTAAATTCAATCAAACCTTTACACCTCAAGATATCTTCATCACTTATCTTATGACTTACGTCATAAGCTTAATATTAGCCTTATTGAAGTATGTGACCATATTGTATTTTGAATCCTCTTTTTTGGGATAATTTATATTCAGAAAACGACATTAATCAGAGTATTGAATTATTAAATAAAATCATATTTTGTTACGTTTTATTACAGACAAATTTATCAAACAGGAAAAACTTTATTAGATTTATAAACGTTCCAGAGTTTATACCAATTACGTCTTGTTGAAGTGTTTCTGTGTGTTTGTTGTGATACCATCAAAAACAAAACAAAATAATGTTATTTAGCAGTTGCGTATCCATCTTATTATTACCATATTTCGATCCAGATGTCTGTTCAAATAGGTCCTCTAATATGGATGTTAACTCATATAATCAATATTTTTATGAAGTTCAGTAATTTCGTGACGAAATGAACGGTTGGTTTTGATAATTTCATTTTTTGTTAGCAATTCATGCAAGTTTCTAATGGTTGATTATCTGATATAGCTAAACATTGACGTATATCAATGGGTAATCTATACTAAAAAAGTTGCTTTGGTGGAACATTAAGATTTGTTTCCCAGAAGATATGACATGTGTCCTAAGAATTATTGATTAGATGTTTTTCCGCTGTAAAATCTTTTACAAATATGCTTCAACACCTTCGAAAATTAATTTTAATTCGTTTTGAAATTATACTAACACGAACAGATAAAGTTCTTCAATTCCTAAACCTTTTAATCAAAACAAAAAGATAATATATCATATGCCCAATATAGTAGAATGACTTGCTGAATATTTTAGCGCCATTTTTAGCCTACTCTTGTGAAACTTGTTTTTAGGACCATATTAACTTGAACAAACTTTAAATCTCTAAACTTCAGATTGAGAATCTAAAAAAATTTATACAAAGTCTGACAATAAAGTTCGGTGAATAGATGAAATATTAACGAAAGTTACCTTGCTGTCCTTAGAAATAGTCACCTCCCATGCACTGGTGAGATCTGCTATACATGTCCTGGAAACTTTTCAAGAAGGCTTCTTTTAATATCGTCAAACCTCTTTCCTTTCAAAGCGAGTTTGAGTCGAGGGAATAAGAAGAAGTCTGGAGGATTAAGATCTCGCGAGTATGGTGCATGTTCAAATTGCACCACCCCCATTTTTGCGAGGAACTGTTCGACGATATTGGCTGTATGAACATTGTTGTGATCGAAAAACCATGCACCTCGTTGTTCGTACTGTGGTAGACTGCGTAGACGTTTCATGAAACGGTTCAAAATTTCAATGTACCTTGCAGCATTGAAAGGAAAGAGATTTTTTATTGGCGGCGTTGTGCTCAACTGGTTTATATTTTATTTGGTACCTGTAGGCACCTTCTTAATATTTTGGACCATTATTATTTAATGTTTTCAAAAACGATTGCAGGAATGGTTTTTAACTTCGTAAATGCCACGTTATCAGATTGTGCTTTGTTTGACAGGTATAAACTATTTACTCTTTCTTTAGCAGCCATTGAGCAAAATAGAAGTATCTGCTGCTTCGCGTTTTTTTTTTAATTTGGTTTTAGCATGATGGCTCTAACTAATTGCAATATGTAGCCAACAGTGAATCGATCTAATCCGCCAGAGATATGAAGCCTGCTTCATGATCCTGGGTCGTAATTTCAAACACCTCTTTTGATGACGATTGTTGTCTCTTGATTTTATTTTTTCTTAGTTTTTTGTTGTAGTTAGATATAAAAACATGTTATCTTCCCTTTTTTGTAACCTTACTTGTATTGCATTGCTATGTAATTTCCTATTGTCTAGATGAGATGTACTTTATCTCTTTTGGACCTTTGTAACAACTGTACCGATACACTTTGTGAATAAAGGGTCCATTATAAAAGTAATTCACATTTTGTGGAAAAAGTATATGTATTGATCGTACTAGTAAAAATGCTTAAAATTCTTCAAAATATTCTTAGGATCATTATAAGATGCCTCTGAATGTTTTCCACATACTCCCAATGTTTTAGTACAAATTCAAAATGAGCGATTCTTCAAAAAATATTGATTCTGGGTCGTACTCGAACATTCAGGAAATTCTTACGAATTTTCAGATCCTCGGTCACTATCTCATGTACCGCAAATATTCACATTTGCTGGATGTTTATTTGACAGTCAGAACGCAAAACTTGTATCCAAAACGGGGCCCACATTGAAAGCATTGTGCTACCTACTGGAGTGTCACCTTGAAATGCAGTTCCTTAAAGTCCTCTCAAAGCATCTGGAATATTTCGGTTGCATTATTTACAAACTGTGCACAATTTATTAATGAGCTCTGTTCAAGCGAACACTCCATCCTATCGTATTACAAGGTCAAAGAACACACTTCACACGGAAGCACTCAGACTCGGAACTGGTGACCAGCCACCACATTTCTCGACCCGTCCCCGTAATAATAAAATCATGCGCATTATTTTCATAATAAACCCTGTATACATTACATACACGCCTGCTTTAGTTGGTTTAAGACAAGAACATTTCGTAACAGAAAATGGTCTTAAATTTATCGGTTGGCATTAGCATCGACAACCTTTTTAGAAAACTTTCACAATTCTTCGCACAAAAGAAATCAAATATTTTATAACTATATCAACACCGAAGGGAATATCTGCCACATCTACTTTTCGGTGCTGTACGTTAAATTGATCTACTCGTTCAATCACTCCGCACACGTCGATTCCTAGTAATATGATGTTTGATATTGTTTGAAATATCACATCCAATAATACATGATTTTTGTACCCATCCAATGTAATAAATTTAAATAATCACATAATAAACATGTATTCTGTATGTAAATCAACAATGAGAATTAGTCCATCATTTATTATTCATTATTATTTTAATTAAATTATTATTATATTCATTTAATTTCTCATGTAAAATACATGTTTTACTTAATTAATTATCGAATACCTTATTAATATATTTGCTTTCTAATTATAATGCGTTATATTCATCTACCTGTTCGAGCAACTGTATGGTGAAACATATTGCATTAATCAACAATAAAAAAGTATTGTATTGTTTATTTCAATTAAATAATTAATTTAAATAGGTCATCTCGTTGCAAATGATATACCTTAAATCAAGGATGGTAATTAGCACGTTTTGCATATTTTTAATTATTTGCTAATTTATTTCTACGACAAACAAACGAACATTTTAAATTTCCTTAATTAAATTTTGTACATTATTTCAGCACTCGAATTGAATAAACCAAGTTCAGGCGGGGTATATAATTCCCCGTTGAGAAGATCCATTTTTATTAAATAGATGGAAACAATGGAGTCCATTGTTCTAACTTTCATTAGATATTCAGTTGGAAAGCATGATGGCTGTGCCGGATAATGGAATAAACACATTTCAGACTAAGAAATCCGAAGAGTAATCACGCCGGTTCAGAATGTATACTCGCACATCCGTTATAATTGTGATTTTGGGACCGTGGATTGAAGCCTCTCACTGCTCTATATGGTTATGACAAAATCGTGTCTGGATATTAATTAATATCATAAATTTCAGAGCGTTTCATTATGTTGTATTGTATGAAGTGAGTTGTGACAATTTGTTTGGCATGGTAATATATAGTTTTCATATATTTATTTAAAACTTGTATACTTAATTATTTTCTTAAAACCTTATTACTTTTATTATAATTATTATTATTACCTTTATTATAACATTTTTTTAATAAAGAGATTTAACGTTTTTTTACTTCGAGTAAAATATAATTATAAAATCTATAATTTTAACATAGTTTAGCATATGTCAGTTCTGGAAGGTCCTGTGAAAATATAGAACATATCACATTCTAGTTTATTTGGCTCATGAATAATGTTTAATTATCCAGATATGTAGACAGAAGGTGTCCTTTACAACTTTGCAGTGTGTTCAGTTGTTCAGTTCAAATTTCTATCATTAATGTAGCCATATAATAGTTAAAGCTCATGTCACAAGGTTGTCGTTGCAGCTTTGCAGTGTGCTGGTTGCATTAAATTACTTCTGTAGGTATTTTCTTATTGTTCTTCTCTTTATCTTACTACTAGAACCATGTTGAAAATGAATTTTTTAGCTTTAAATATAGCCTGCATCCAGTAAGTCTTAGAATTATTATTTGATCCATGGACTGCTTCGATCTTCATTGGATCAGGCACACACTTGCATGTGGTCCATTCTTTATTTTTATTATAATATCGCTTGACATGTATTTTATTTTATCCCTTATGCTTAACTACCTCAGCGCTGCCTGTCACCCTATATAAAAGAAATTCTTTGTTTCAAAAGCCCAATTCACTAAGAAAAGCTTCTGGTTTACCAAGAAACCATTTATAGTTTCTAGATCGGGGGTAATATCAATTGCTTATCTGTACCATTTTTCAATTTGGCTCTTATTGTAGCATTTAGAAAATCAATTGTCGCCTCGTAATCGTAACCGATTCTGAAAATTTTTCCACTAAGTGGATTTCGCTGAAAACTGGGATCCATTGTGAATATAGGCTTGCTTTACCATTTTCCAGATCGTGAAAGGTTTAGTTAAGTCGACCAGAGCAATCAAAAGGTATGATTTCTTACACTTTAACTAGATACAGTTTTTGCAATTTGTTTAAATAAGCTCGTTTTTGTCCTGTACCTAATTCAATGACTTTTGTTTTTTTTTTTTACTTACGCCGCAGGATTTTCTTAAGAAGCAGATACTGACCTTTCCTATTTCTTCAATCAGACTAATCTTCTGCGTTTATTTTTTCTACTGGTACTACTAAAGCCATTTCTGTTTCTCTAAACGTTTAGTCTGCTGCGTTTCTTTATTGTGCTGTTATTACTAAATATTTACAAGAGACACCCAAAACTTTAGTTCTTTGACTTTCTTGAGAACCTATATGATACTAAAGACGTAGACTTTACTCCAACAATAATATTTTATACCAAAGCTAAAATAAACTGATTTATTTAATAAAAGATTAATATCTCGTCAAAGTAACTGTTGAGGCTTGTTAAAGTTCATATTCTAATCACTTTGGTAAAATGTGTCGAAACAATTGTCGCGAACGGCAAAATAAATATTTGAATGTTTTATAGTATTTCATTTACGAAAATTTACCAAAGTGATCTTGTCAAAGACTTTTTTGCATGAACATTTTTTGAAATTTTTTTTATTGGTTCCTGGAACATCATTTTTTTTTATATAGATACATGGGACATAGGATTCTTAAAAACATCGACTTTTATGTAGAAGAATATAATATTTAAGCAGAAATAAGCAAGAACATAGAATAAATAACGCCGGAAGTTCGTAATAAAATTAGAAAAATTAAATTATGTTCTCCGAATGTAAATACCTCACTTTGATAGTTCTGAATCATTATTTTTTTAAGAAATTTAAGTCTACAAATAGATGAAGTATGACAAAAAAGGTCACTGCATTGACTTTTGTACAAAGTAGTAAGTTGTTACATGTTTTGCAGATAATATTTCAATAAGACAAAAAATATTATCACTTAAAGTTAATGCTTGTTGCGCTACACTCTTGATGGAAACAGATATTACTATTAGGTGGTAAATAACACTTGTTTTGTTCCATATTGTTTTTATTTTCAGTTGCCTGACACGTGTTTCAGTCTTCGCAGACCATTATAAAAGTTAAAACTAATTACAAATGAAAAATGTACAACCATATATACTATCCGATTTTTCTTTATTGAGGTCTCTCCTTATAATGTGCATTAAGGGCACTTTGTCCAGGTTGCTTGTTTTACCGACTGTTTAATGCCAATTCCGTGTCTATTGCCAATTCTTCAAATTGTTCATTCAGTTTAGATTAGCGATTAAATTTTGCAAAAAGGGAAGAAAGCTTAACCTGTTGGAGGGATTAGAGATCAAGAGAGCAATCGAAAAGGGGATTAACGTCCTTAACAACCAACAGGAGCTAATCCAGGCCGACAACATTTTAATCACGGGGCTGTCCATCAATTAATAACCTGCTTTAGTATATATGGTTGTACATTTTTCATTTGTAATTAGTTTTAACTTTGATAATGGTCTGCGAAGACCGAAACACGTGTCAGGCAACTGAAAATAAAACAATATGGAACAAAACAAGTGTTATTATAACTTAGTTGAGCATTTGGTAATTACAAGGTTTGTGCAAATGCATATTGCACATGCACTGATGGTTTATTGTTACAAAAAAATAATAGAAGTGTGTAGAAATTTAGGAAGATATCATTAGTTTAACAAAACGTGCATATTTTGATACAATTAAGAACACCTTGTAAAATTTAGATGTCTAAGTATTCTTAATCGAACACAAAATAAGGAGAAACTCATCAAACATTAACTAAGTTTTGGCATAAGTAATGTGAAGTGTTCTATAATATTAAACTAGATAAAGCTCTTGCTTCATTTGTTGTTTTATTTTATTATTACCAGATGTACAGTTCGAGTAGTCTGTACTAATTCTTATTAGCTTATGAAAATGAGTACATGACATTTTATTGAGTTCATCATCATCAGATCAAAACTATAGTTAGGAGTCAAGACCATGATACAAAAATTGATCATAATGAATCAATAAATAGTTTATTTGGTTATTTATTAGTTGTTTATTAACCTGGTTATTATGCGGAGCGGTACATGTATATAATCTACCGTTAGATAGTTTAAACCAGGTGTTGGTTATGATCTATTTGGTACTTTAGCAGAATTTGATGATCGGTTCTTTGGTGGTATTCGCCTAACCCAAAATTTCCAACTATATCACCTCTTCTGTCTACCTATTTTAGCAATGAAGTCTCTCATTATGATCGTAATCTGGTTGTTTTTCAATGACTTTAGCACTTTCCAATATTTTCATCACAATTTCTTATGAGGATGAATACAAGTAATTTTATTGAGTGTATCATTATCAGATACTTGTTTCGTAAAATTAAAGACCAAATATATAAAATAAATAAACCTGAAAAATTATGTCAGGTACATGTAAGACTTTAGCAAACATAAGAAAAAGATAGACTAAAAACTCAATCGAGAAAAACAATTCGCACATCAAATGAACACAGAACTTTGCTTAGAACAAGGAATCTCTGAAGCATTGTTAAAACAGAAGAATGCAATTATCACCCATATTTTTAAATTAATTAGGGCATATGAAATTAATTTATCAGCAACAATGGTTTCGAGTTTGAGAAATTTATTTTTTAACGTTAATAATGTTTTACTGCTTTTTAATGACAATTATTAATTTTAAAACTTTCTAGTTTTTTGTTAAATTTTTTTAATGAAATTCCAATTTAAGAAAAGAAATATTCTTTATTTGAAATTTTCAATTTTTAGAATTATGCTGTTAACTCATCATCTTGATTGTTTTTAAATCAGAATCTAAATATGAATGTATGAAATCATTCGAATCATTCGAACTGCTTATTTTACAAGACAGGATAATTCTTTTGCCGATCTTTCAAATTACATTTTGCATTTGGGATATTCATAGTTTTATAATAAGCCACCAGATGGAGGATTCGTATTGGATATCTAAGCAAATTATGTAGCAATTAAAGCTATCCTAATTCAGGATAAATAAAAAAAGCAACAGTTACTGTAGAAAATCAGAAAAAAAATACTGGGTAAGAAGGAAAAAATAAATTGCTGTCGTTAATTCTGTGGATCATTGTGATAAGTATTATTATAGTAGTAGAAGAAAATATTCATACTTAGAACAGAGTATATTGTTTTTAGATAACCTAATCAGTTTAAGAATCCCAAAAGACAAGTTACAAATTGGGTTACAAGATTGTCAGCAATACTAAAATTTGAGATGATTCACAAAAATACAGATACCCTATTTTTTTTTACTCTACCTAAAATAATATAAAGATATTCTTCTTTCATGTGCCTTGCCTGGTATCCCTGGCGTTCTTTTACTCCAAAGGAATTTAAAGTTAGTTAACCCTTTCAAACAATATGGGATTCTGGTAAAGATTGATATTATGTTCTACAAGACTGAATACCATGAATTTGGTATTACTGGTTTTTATTTCTAGACCGTACCTTTCACCAGCTGCGTTGATTCTGTTGAGCAGTAGCTGAAGTTCATCTAGACTGTCGACCAGTATGACCGTATCTGCATATCTTACAGTTACTATGGACAGACCGTTCACTTTTACTCAGTTTGGAGGTATTTCTTGAAGTGCAGCTTATAGAACTCGATGGACTCAAGTTAATTTAATGTGTTTTAGTGGTCATTCAACATTATCAAATAGATGTTCAAGCTTATTAAGAGAGGTTTAACGATTATTTAAGGTTATTCGATGGTCAATCAACGTTATCAAATACTCCTTCAAGGTTATTTAGGGGTTATATAAGGTCATCCCATAAAATGGAAGGACGTTAGATGTAATCTAATCTAGTGGCGGTTTGAAATTATTCAAATGTATTAAACATCATTTAAGATTATTTAAGGTCATCCATTGATTATCCAGGTTTATTTAAGGTCATTCCACGGACGTTTAAAGTTATAAAACAGATATTCAACGGTATTTAACGATTGATAAAAATTATTTAGGATCTCCAGCAATAAAGGTTATTAAATAGTCGTTCAAGGTCATTTAAGGTGATTTAAAGTTATTATTATTGTTAAGATCCTTAAAGTCATAAATCGATCACTCAAGATCATTCAAGGTCATCTAATGCCATCCAATGATTATTGTGCCTTTGCTTTAATCGAATGTTTATTCAAGGTTATTTAGTGATAGATAAGGTAAATAAAACATTAGGTTTGTAATTTCACGAATTTAATGTCGAAATTGCGATTAATCATCTTCCTGATGAAGCTACTGCGGGTCGAAACATATGTCGCAGCTCATCAATTCAATATTTAGTGATAGTTTGAAATCATTCGAATGAAAAGTATATTAAAAATACCAGAAGCTAAAGAAAATTGTAAAATATTTGTAATTTCACGAATTTAATGTCGAAATTGCGATTAATCATCTTCCTGATGAAGCTACTGCGGGTTAAAACATATGTCGCAGCTCATCAATTCAATATTTAGTGATAGTTTGAAATCATTCAAATGCATTACACAATATTTAAGGTTATTGTTATTATTTAATTAATATGTAAATTAATATGTAAATTCTCAAATAACTTGCTCCTTTGTTCAACAAGCCCCCCCCCCCTTCCGTCCTATAGTTCTAATAGTATATAAGCTTTAACATAGTATAGGTACAATTTGTTAAATTAGTATTCATCCGCCTGATGAAGCCACTGTGTGGCGAAACATGTTGCAGTGTTCAACAATAAATGTGAAACCCTCCCAACTGTGTTGTTTTATTTCAATTTGTTATGGATTTCATCATGTATCCGCCTTGTCAATTCAATATTATTTAAGGTCTTTCGACAGTCGTTTAAAGTTATTTAGAATCTCTAGCAATCATTTAAGGCTATTTGATGGCCATTAAAAGTTATTAAATGGTCGTTCAAGGTCATTCAAGGTGATTTAAGGTAATTAAATAACAATAACATAAGGTTATTCAGATATTAAAGATTATTTAAGGTCATCTAACGATCGCTCAAAAGGTTATTTGATGGTAATTGAAAGTTATTATATGTATATCCATGGTTATTACAAAATTATTTAAGGTCATTTATTTATTCGACGGAGAATCAAGGTTACCAAATGACCATTCAAGGTTATTTAACGGTATTCAATAATAATTCAAGGGCTTTTGATGTAATTTAATGATTAGTCACGGTTATTTAGTGGTGGTTTCAGATTATTTAAAGCATCAAACGTTATTTGGCTTCATCAATCGATCACTCAAGGTCATTGCAGGTTATTCAAGGTCATTTAATAGCATCCAATGTAAATTCAAGGGCGTTTGATAACTTACCTAATGACAATTCAAGGTTATTTAATAATAGTTTAGAAACATTCAAATGCATCAAATCAACAACTTCATTTAAGGTATGCTACGGTCAAGCGGTAAGAGAATATAACTGTCCGACTTCTTTTTGTATGTTGATTTTTTCTGTTTTATCATTGCCTAAACCAATGTAAGTCTGCTGTCTCCAATACAAGTTTTTTTTATATATTTCTGATGTCTATCACATCCAGTGTAGTATCTTGCAGTATTTTAATTAATTTCTCGTGGTTTATTCGGTCAAATTATTTAATACTGTTTACAGGATATTGCATCATGGACAAAAACAAGAGTTAGAGTGGAAGATCATCGCAGCTACTCGAAATCCGCCCATCTTCATTCATCCAAAATTTTTGTACGTTTTGTATATTCATATGTATTTTTTGGAAGCTAAAGACTAATAAACATAAACATAAACATCCGTGTTTATTTTGGTGGCAGCATTTTTGCAGTACTACTGCTAAACAGTGCTTTAGGAGTGCCAGCCTGGAATGTAGGAAGTCGGTACTTACATTCTATATACCAATTGTCAATCTAGATTTCACCACTTTGACCCGAAAAATTCTTCACACCCCTTCTTCACTAAAGGGTTGCCCGGAACTAGAGGCCATCATTTGTTTCCTCTTCATTGTAATTTCTTGGGGAAAAGAGCTCTTATCAAGGTGGTTTCTAGTTGACTTCCTTGGTGTTGTTCTGAGCCGACTATTCTAGAAACAGTCGCTGTTCTCAGCCGCCAAATCTGGGCCAGACGCTACTACGCTTGTTTTGTCCACCTCAAGTATTTGATTTCCTAGTGCGAGCAACCCTTACGGGTAATAAAAACAATAACAACAGAAAATCCAATGGGAGTAAAAAAGAGAGAAAAAAACAGAAGGTTGGAAAGTTTATTAAAGTGATTTTATCTTTAAACTCCTGTAATTGAAAAAGATAAGGATCTGTTTGATAAAAATACTTAGAACCTTTCTTCAATATTTTAATTTTGACTGTGTGTCCGAAATATACATTTGGATCAAAATTAAAATATTGAAGAAAGGTTCTAAGTGTTTTTATCAAAATGATTATTATCTTCAAGTAACTCAATGAGCCCAATTAATAAGAATCTGTGTTAATATTGGAAGAAAGTGCAACCTATTCGCTAGAATTCAAATCTTACTTCGATCTATAAAATTCTATGATATTTTATTATATCTTCAATCTATAATAATGAAAAGTATATTAAAAATACCAGAAGCTAAAGAAAATTGTAAAATATTAGAAGTTCCGTTAGATTCTTAGAACATCGAGAAAAATTATTCATCTGGGTAGAAGAAGTATGTAATATTTTAAATCGTTTTGATGGGTTATACCAAATTAAAAAAGAGTCGAAGATTTATTATATTGGATTCAAAAAATACCCCAGCACAAACCGAAAGAAATAGTTCCATTATTTTCTGGAGTATGAATGAGTATATATTGTAGTTCGGGATATTCAATGTAAATTTAGTCGAGTACGCTACCAGGTGCGCCATCCAGGCACAGTGGTGAGAACTGGGTTTCTCATCCACCATGCACCCAAGTGTAATTTGTACCCTTCCAAGGTCACATATGGAGAAGGAGGTCGCACGAAGTCGACGTGATTTCCGAACTCTGATTAATTTTTGGTTGCTGACCACTGCGATTGAGTGAGATGTAATTGTAATAGATCAATGCAATTAGCATTTTAGCCTAGATGGCGCAGATAGTAGGATACTCTAGAGGACGCAGGTTCAAATCATGCTTTAGATACATTTTTTTAATTTACATATAAATTACAAAAATGTCCAAAGTATCGATTTGATGTATGTATATATAGAGTTGTATATACAAATCATATACAATATCATAAATTAATTGCATTTATGAGAAAGATTAGTTTCTAAAATAAGCATGACTAAAATATTGCGTACTAAATTAAAACCAAAATGCCAACTTTCGCAAACCCACTTATGGATACTAAACAATCAACACCTCTCCTAGGAATTATGATTCCGCCAAGGCGTAATCGGCATAAGCCGCTAACTCGCAACTGTAAACCATTCCTTCGCAAGTAATGCTTTCTCCTCTGCTTTCTTTCCACCGATGATGTCACTCGTTAAAGAGGAGAAATTACGCATAAGCGCACAGTATTTTCATTAAACGGAATTCCACAGATGAGAAAGTTATATATGTCGTGCATTAACAATAATTACTGGTATGATCTGCATGCATTGATAATGCGTATAAGCGTTTTATATGGTCTGTATAATATTTTATTTTAGCTAGTTTCTATTATAGTATAATAAATTAAAAATTTAAAACTGTTGTTTTGTGCCATATTAACGTATTTTGTCGTTGTGACACAATTAAATAAATATGTTATTTAAATCTTGAAAATGGAAATATATAATATTGTGATCGTGTTTTTTTTTTAATCCCAAATTTCGTTATAAATATACTCAAGATTCGTTGAGTTAATCCAATTATTCCAATTTTGAAACGTGTCTGTGTATGTATCTAAAGAATCACTAAAGCTTTTGAAATATAAAAGGTTTCATTGCTTTCTTGATGAAAGTGATGAAGAGTTTTTGTACAAACCAAAATTTTTTCAAATATAGAAATTTTTATAAATGTTATAGTTAAAAAGTATATTTTAAATAAAACAGTATCAAATCGTACACAAATGTAAATTTAAATTAGTAATTTATAAAGAATATAAGTAGTTTAATAGTTACTTCACTATTTTTTTTTTACAAAAGTGTTAACTATAGATGGACTGTAGACGTAATGGTCCAGAAATCAATTAAGGCAGACGATGAGCTGTCGAAAGTTAAGAGGTCACGAACACGACTCGTCGTGCCTTCTCGCAACAACAGAGAAACACAATTTGCACGAATCTTCTCGGAATTTAATGCTCCTAACCGGACGGACGATGTAATGACTTTCCTTTCTGCAGGACCATGTGTGACACCTTAACCGTTGACTTTCTCCGAGAGCTTCCTTAATAATTTACGAGCTCCGGGGCACACAATTTTTGGCGGCTAAACGGATTCAGACACAAATCAACGTTCCATTACTGAAATTAGAAAAGAAAACTTTTCGAAAAGTTTTACGCCGGCGCATTTTTTTTCCTTTTGTTCCGTGATCAAGGGCGGATTTTCCAATTAGGTAATTGACTTTTATTATGAATTACTACTAAAATTATAATACAGGTCATTATAATCGATGAAATGATCAAATTTAATTATCCGATAATTGGATAATTCAAATGATTTAATTAATTTAATACTTTAAAAAAAATTATGTCATTGAATTGCACGTATGTATAATAGACTCGTCTGACAATATTTATTAGTACTTTATTTATTACGTGGTTCATCAAAGATTTGAAAGGAAAGTACGTTTTTGTTTGGGCTTAATTGACATAATGCTCATTATAAGATTCTTGTATTTAGAATCTTACTAGTGTTAATTGAATATTTAGCTCTCGTAATAGTCACATAGTCACAACAGCTTAGGCTATGTTCAAAAATGTTATTTATAATTATATATTATTATTTTCAACGTGCTTGGTTACTGAATTGCTGTATTTTTTTAATATCCTTATAAGTAGTCTTCGTCGCAATTGATGTTATGTCTTGACCTCGTTGTAGAGTGGGTTAATTGTGTTTTAGTTTGATGAGAGTATGTAGTGTTTGTAGAGATTTGGTCTAACATGATTGTTGATAGGTGAACATATCGATTTATAAATTTTAACGGCCGATTTACTCTTTTGTATATTAATGTTGAGCTCTAGTTTTGACCTTGACCTTTATAGATTGTCCTTGGGCTTTGAAGGAGAGTTGGGAGTCAAATATAATGTCTAGGTATTTAAAGGAGTAAATAGGGTAAATTGTGGTACTGTTAATAATAGTGGAGGGGAAGTGTGGTGTAATTTTGTTATACGGAATTAAGAGTTTGGATTGGGAGGGGTTGACTTTCATACGCGATTTGGAGCACCTTGATTGGATTGCTTTGAACAATTTTTAAAGGGAACGCTGGGCAACATAAGGACGGTATCATCAGTGAAGAAATTGAGGGATCAAAGTATGTAGGATTGGGATTATACAGATCGTGACAGAGAGCCTTGGTGGACTGGGAATGGGTCGGAAAGTGCTTGATTCTAACTTGACTGGATCTATTGGAAAGGAAGTTGTATATAAGGATTATTAAGTGGGGTGGGATATTTAAGAAGTATTTATAAAAGAGGCCAAACCGAATGAAAAGCTTTCTGAATATCTAGAAACAAAATTATTGATGATTGGTTTGTATATTGGAGATGAGAATGTATGAAGGAAGAAATATTGATTTTTCAGGTAGGAAACCAAACTTATATTCTGGGATGTGGATTTTGCGTAAGCTTTTGTTTGAGGAGGAATTTGAAAAGTTTACCTAATATTTTAATACCTTGTTTCCGTTCAATGGCAAAGTTTTGTTGGGAATAGCAGTAATTAAAAAAATTTCATATAAACATGTGGATATCGTATGAGAGTTTTTTGAGGAGTAGACGAGGAATTTTATCAAGTCCACGGCAGGAACTTTTACCAGAGTGCAAATGTATGTAATAATCTGTCTCGTCTATTGAATCAAAAGAATTGAATCAATCAGTCACTTTGCTATAAAAGTCGTTGTCGTTATTGTTGCTGTATGAGTTTTGAAACATTTTTTCTGAATGTTCCTAAATTGCTTTTTCTATTGATGTCTCGCCTGTCCGTCCTAAACCGTCGGTTGGGTCTTTAATATGGACAAAGTTGTCATTATTTTATATTTGGTTAATTTTTTAATTTCGCTACAGTAAGTTTTTTCCTTTTTGGTCATTAATGCTTTAACAAGCCTTAAGCCATTTATGTTTTTTGTATTCTAAAATTAAAATTGTTGATCTCTTTATTTAATATGTTTAATTTATTTTTGATTAAACATGCGGAATCATAATTATTATATGTATCCATCAAGTAATCATAGAAAGCAAAATTGAAAACGAGGTATAGGAAGAAAAAGATGTACTGGATCAGAAACATACGACAATGGACTGGACTGAATACTATCGGTAGTCTGGTTCAAACACTCATATATACATTAATGGTAAATGCATCAAAAGAAGAAGAAGAAGAACTGTCCTTATAGAATTTTCTGTTTCTTTATAATTATATATTTTGATATGAGGTATTTGTAATATTGTTTATTTATTTCGGGGTGTGGGACGTAATAGCTTTTGATAGAGATAAGCAAATAATAATTTCGGAAGGTACCAGAAGATTACTTCAGCCAATCTGCTTTACGCTACACTAGCTGCACCAATGGAAGAGAAAAATTAAGTAGTTAATTCACTCGTGCTTATTGAAACCAGGTAGGTTAGCTATTCCATAAGATAAGATTGGGTGAAAGCAGATAACAGAACTTCTTCGTTGATTTTCATTTGCTATTGAGGAAGGTATTTTTGTTTAAATAGCAATATGGAATCAAGTTTTGTGTGCCGCTTGAAAAATCGACAACTGAAACATTTCAAATGCTTCAGGGATGATTGCATTTCAAAGTCACAGTTCAAGGAGGATGGGCGACGATCCCCATTCTCGATGCCGAACAACAGCCAGAGCAGTCGAAAACGTGAAACCTATGCGCGAAGTTTTGCGTTCAGACCGTCCACTTGTCCACATTTGCGGTACATGGGAAGTTTTTACCGAAAGTGTTTACGGAAGAGAAGAAAGAACTTTAAGCTTCTCGCCGTCAAATATTGTTTTAATTCCAAATGAGCTAGACTTTCTTAGCTCTGTCGTAACCGGAGACGAATCCTGGATGTTCGAGTAGGACCCAGAATTGACAAGACAGAACAGCGTGTGGCTCACAAAATCATCCATCCATTCCAAGAAAGCGTAAATGAGCAAGTTTCGTGTAAAAACGATGCTAATTGTCGTTTTTGTTGTCTGAGGAATCTTTCATTTTGAGTTTGTATGTGGTGATATCAAAGACAAGGTCTCAATGTTCCCAGCCATAGAAGCAGTATTAGTGAAGTCTATTCATATCATTTGAAGAAGTGAACTAACTCCGCCCGTTGGGTCCCAGGACACGGAAGACATCCGGGGAATGGCAAAGCAGACGAACTGACCAAACAAGTTGACGAGCCTTAAGCAGTAATTGGCCTGGAACCCTCCTGCGGAATCTCCAAAACCGCAGTCAAATGATCCATAAAAAAATGGGTGGCGACCAGGACAGAGACAGGCGAAACAGTTCCTTAAGAAACAATCGCCAAAATTCACGATCGAACTTCTGAACCAAGACATGGTCAAAATAATAGTAGGCCTGATAACAGGACACTGTAAGCTCAACAAACATATGATCAAAATAGGCCTGGTGGAAGAAGCACCATGCAGATTCTGCCTAGAGAAAGAAGAGGACTCATTCCATATCCTATGCCACTGCGAGGGTCTAGCAAGGATTAGATATCAAAAGCTGGGCACTACAAACTCAAGCGCGGAGACCTATATGCAACCCCTCTGGCAGAGCTAATAAGACTAATAAAAGAGGCAAAGCTAGAGCTGGTCATCTGAGATAAACAGGGATCCACAATAGATCTGAAAAGGCCGCGATGGAATAGACGCTGGTGCCACCCATATAACATCTATCTATCTATCTAACTCCGCCCGTTCTCCTTTCGGCTAAAATTTTAAGTATTTTTTTCAAATTTTGTATATACTCTTTATGATATTTTATGAGAAGGGAGTGGAAAGATGCTAAATAAATAAATAAATACGGTCATTGTTGTTGCAAATTTCCTGGTTCGGTGTTCTACCAGCTCCATTACAGTTACCGACTTAGCTTAATGCGACTTTCTTACCTACACTAAGAACTGAAATGAAGTCGTTGGGAGTCCTTGGAAAACATCCGTAAGTGTATTACACCGTTCCTACGAGACATTTCCGTCGAGGAGTTTTAGGTTGCCTTCGAGGTATTACAGACAAGTGTATTGACGTTGAGAGAGAGCATTTAAAAAAAGTTAAGTGTTTGTACCGGTATGATAAATATCTTTCCCTGAAATTGCACATTACTTTTATAATAGACCATTTATATTTTTGATAATTTTTTAAATTAAAAATATTTTATTCAAGCATTTATTTTAGTGGAATTTCTACGGTTTATACGCACATTATAAAATAAAATTTAACGCCATCTAAATTATTTGTAAAATTGTTTTATAAAGTTGTTTCTAAAATTTGAAGTATAGTTTGAAAATGACAGAAAATTTGTCGAACCTATAGTCACAATAAAAATACAAGTGTGTGATATATAAAAGGTATTTACAATCATTAATTAAATAAAATTTCAATTTTTTTTTCTTCTATTATTTAATTTATTTTGCTTCTTACTAACTTTTTATTCTTTACTTTAAATATGTCTTATAAAATTCTTAAGTATTAATTAATTAAGTTTCATTTATTAAGTAAAATTTCAATTTTTATTTTTTAAGTTTTGGTTGTTTTACCTTGGCGAATCCAAAATATGATTTACAGTAAAATTTTAACAAATTTCAGATTTTTAACTGTATTTTACTCATCCAAACAATATATTTAATTTAATTAAAGTAAATTCAATTAAAGTAAAGTTTTTTTTAGAAAGTTTTTAACAAACTTGAATTAATTAATGCTTGTAACTATTTTAAGCAAGTTATCCTTCTTTACGTCAAATGCAATTTAACAAATTTTCAATTGTTTTAATTTTCGAAAAAAAAGTTATTTATTTCATTTTGTGAAAATTCATCTGTTTGTTCTTTTAATCAAATATTTAATAATTTTAGTTCGTAGCGAATTTAAATTTAATGTATTTTTAGAAAATTTTCTGAGTATTTTTACAACTTTAATTTAACAGATTCTAAATTTTTTATAATTAAACAAATTGAAATTTAATTATTTTCTTTTAGTAAAGTTTATTTTTTTAATTTTTAATTACTTCTGATTTCATTAAGGTTTTTTAGATCTTTTTTTAGAAACTGCGAGAATTCTATTCTAAGTTGCATAATTTTTTTTATGTAATTTTATTTTCTGATTTCTGTCTCTTCAGGTGCAGGATAAATTTATTCGTATCGGTTATTAGTATTAATATTGATTAAACAATATGTTCGTATGGATTTGACCTCGAATAGGTCCAGGTTGTATTTTTTATTACCAAATTTAAGTTTCAGAAATTGTCAAACAATCTTTCTTTTAAATTTGAAGAATCTTTCAAGGTATTTAAGGTTTTTTTAACCTATTCTCTTGGCCATTTGATCGGAATTTTTAGTATAATTGTCTTTCATGTTGGTACGAATTTTTAGAATTTTCTAGCAATTTTTGATGGAGCTTTACCTTGGAGGTGTCTGAAATTTGCAAATTTTTTCTTCATGATTTTTGTAGCATTTTTTCTTTCGTCCAAAATTTTAAGTATGATTTTTTCTAATAAATTTGTTTTAGTGTGTATTTTTTTTAATGAGATAAAAAAAAGTTTTGAATAAATAAATAAAATATATAAATTGTAAACATTTTCTGTGTCCAAAATTTTTCTGCAACCTACACTATAAATGGTAAAAGGGTTAAAGATTAAAAAAATAAATAATTTTCTTTAAGAAAATTTATTTCTGGACTAGTATTTTCCAGGAATTTCTATTCTATATTTTCAAGTATTTTCTAGAAGTTTCTAGTGATTTTAAGAGTTCTTTTTTTAAATTTTGAGACTTTTTTCGTATTTTCTTTTTCAGCATTAAATATGAAATTTTTCTATTGCCTAATTTTATTACTTTTTTTGGAAAGTTATCTCAAGTAATACAGCATATAATCTAGTATGTTGTAGCATTTTTTTATTGAATTTTGTTCTCAATTTGTTTTTAACCATTTGAAAATTTTTGTTCGATTTGGTAACTTTTCGTAAATAAAATACGATAAGACTTTCAAATATTTGAATTATTACGAAAAGTTACCAAAGAGAATGAGAATGTATACTTTCAGCAACTAATAGCCTCACTTATTCAGTTATGAAAATTTTTGGGCAAAATCTCTTCGAAAATAATTAAAATGTTTACAATTTTGTGAAATTGTAAAACAGTGTTTAATTAACCTCTAATTAACATAAAAATGTTTCACCACGGGTTAAGTGAGAATTTAATTCATCGTATAATAAAAATATTCTTCAAGTTTTCTTTTTAGAATTTATCAGTAATTGTCTTCCCAATTTAAATTTTTTTCAATAATATCTCTTCCAAATTGTTTTATTAAAATTTGTCTGTAATTTATTTTCAATTTTCCTAGAATTTTCAAACACAATTTCTCCCAAATTGGCAACTACAAAGAAAAAGTGAACAGGTCAAATGGAAGATCAAGAAAACGTTTGGAAGATGCTGTTGAAGAATACGCCAAAAAAGTTCCAAAACTAAAGGGTTCTCGAAGAGAGGCGAGGGACCGTGCAGAATAGAGGAATAAATTAAGGGACGCCTGGGCCCGATTTGAGTAATATCTCTATCTTTATTTTATGAAATATTTCCAGAAATTTCTTATTCATTTTTAAAGAATTTACCTTTTAAATTTGTCCCTTAATTTTTAGAATTTTCTAGGAATTTCTCTTCGGAATTTTTCTTCGAGTATCTAAAATTCAGATAGTTTTCTTCCTGTTTTCTATGATTTCTTCTCATTGCACCAGAAATGGTAAAAAGGTTAAAGATTAGAGAAATAAATAAATCACTTCACAATTTTCTTCAATGTACAATTTTCCAGCATTTTTTTTTTATTTCTAGAGAGAGAGAGAGAGAGAGAGATAAACATCTTTAATTGAAGATAGTATTACAACTGATAATAGGACAATTATGCTTCTCTTATTGTTATCTTCATTGGCTATCGACCGGTGGTCTTTCCGCCCTTGAATTTCTAGATGATACATATATTTATTGACAAATTTTACAATATTTACAAAACATAGTGAATAATGAATGAGGTGTTAGTGAGTTAATCTCTCAAAAGTCGTTAATGTGTAAAAGGATGAAATGATGATATGAAATCGAATATGGTTAAATTGGGATTTTTAAATTTAGGATTTATACTAGGGTTTCTAGGATGACAGTAAAGAGATTATATATGGAAGTTGAAAGAATTTTTGGAGAATTTGTCTGATAGGAATCGAAGGCGTTCTTGGATGGGGATAACTAAAGTAGTGTCATAAAGAAGCTGGTTAGAGGGATTGTGTAGAGGATTAAGAGGATGCCGGAGTTTTGTTAGAGTACGGAGGGATGCTTGCTCGCTAACTTCAATATTGCGGGATATTGGATTGCTGGGTTTCGGATAGAGGGCACAACCATAGTCAAGTAGTGAGCGGCAAATCATCTTATAAATGTTTACAGCTGTTTTTGTATGGATGCCTTTATTCTTATATGTTAAGCTTCTAAAGCATTTTGCTCTAGAAATTATTTTGCTTTTTACTATGGCTGTATGTTTTTTAATATTGATTTTTTGATCTATAGTTATGCCCAGGTATTTTACGGAAACTGTGTTTGGTAAATATGAACTTTGTGAGGGGAATTGTTGGTGTGATGGTAAGGAATTAGGAGCTGTGATTTGTGGGGATTTTAATGAGTCAATAAGCTCTTGGATAGATTGAAGGGCTTTTGGTAGTATAGGAGCATGTGTGATTAGGGCAGTGTCGTCTGCAAATAGCAGGAGGTATTTGGATGGATTAAAATATAGAGAATAAGGATTGTAGACATCGGCACAAAAAATGTTATATAGCAGAGGTGACAGAGGAGAGCCTTGAGGGAGTTCTTGTTCAGGAATAAAGGAAAAAGAAAATGAATTATGGATTTTGACTTTTAAGGATCTATTAAAGAGGCATTGTTTGATAATGAAATGATATGGGGAGGGATATTTAGGAGGTGGCACTTATATAATAGACCTTGGTGCCAGGCAGAGTCGAACACTTTCTGGGCGTCCAAAAATAGAGCTGCAGAAGCTCTGCCTTCAAGGTGGGATGTTTGAATATTAGAGACAAGGATAGTGAGTGGAAGGGAAGTTGATCGGCGGGGAAGAAAACCAAATTGGTATTTGGGAATATGATTGGAAATTAAAGAGAGGATTTTGTTTTTGAGGAGGGATTCATAGATTTTTCCAATAATGGGTAGGAGTGTGATGGATCGATAGCTGGATAATAAAGAAGAGGGTTGATCACGTTTAGGGATACAAATGACTACTCCTGTTTTCCATACTTCAGGGAAGAATTGTTTTTTATACAGGAAGTTGATATTATTAAGGATATGATCGTGGATGTCGAATGGAAGGGATTTTAAGATGTGTCTATTGGATTTATATTTTTCAGGAATTTCTCTTTTATATTTGCAAGAATATTTTTCGCGGTTTCTAGAATTTTCTAACAATTCTAATATAATAATAATAATAATTCTTTATTACGGTAGACCATTAAATAATACATATATAATATACATATAACAAAATATATATACAATCAAATAACAATACTATACAATAAACTATACATAAATCAAAACCAAAAAGTATATGAAATAAAAAAACCTCAGCAGAAATCAATAGATCTTAAACAAATTCCTTTAAAATTATTTATTGAGACACCAAAAAATTCTATTAACTCGCTAACTAAATTAACATTTTTTATAAGTGTATTTTTAGGGCTATTATAGCCATACTGAGTCATATGGTGTTCTTCGGCAAGTAGTTTTTGCTGCCTAGTTGAACGAAATGGGACGTTGAGAGCAATTGATGACAGTATACATGGGCAAAATATCAGTCCATTCAGTATGCGATATGCGAAACATAACGAAAAATAAATTCTTCGTTTTTCAAGAGGCAGCAAACCAAGATAATTAAGGAGCATATTATAGTTATTATCAAACAAAAGGTTAGATCGGTAGCAGATTAGTTTTACCATTTTACGTTGTACACGTTCCAATCTATCAATGTGACACTGGTATGGCGACCAAATAATGCAGCAATAGTCTATAATTGGTCTGACTAATGCAGAGTATAATGTTAACAAAGTGCGGATAGATTTAAAATGTATACTAATACGCCGTAAAAACCCTATTGTTTGTAAAGCTTTTGCTGTTATTAAATTTAAGTGTTCATTAAATTGATGATATAAACCCTATCTAAAGGATTGCTATCTAGAAAATAGATAGCCGGTACGAATAGTCCTTGTTTTTTAGAAAATCGTATGTATTTGCATTTAGTAATGCAAGTCATTATTGTAGCACCATAACATAAGTTGATCCAGATCATGTTGCAGGATGCGACACTCACTGGTGGTGATTTTGCGATACAACTTCATATCATCTGCATAGAGTAAGAAATTTGATTGAATTTCTTTACCAATATCATTAATAAAGATGAGAAATAACAATGGCCCAAGGTGAGACCCTTGAGGCACGCCGGAAGTTGCGTTTATTACAGATTTGGAAACTGCATCGTTTATTTTCACCACATGTTGTCTACAACTCATGAAATATTGAAGCCATTCAATCATGTGCCCAGCTACACCATACATTCTGAGTTTGTATAAAAGTCTGCACTGACTAACTTTGTCGAACGCTTTACTAAAATCGGTATAGATTGAGTCTACCACTGTCCCTTCCTCCATTGCATCGGTAATAAAATTTGAATATATAAACAAGTTGGAAGCTGTAGATCGTGATGGAAAAAAACCATGTTGTTGCTCAAATATCAGTGGCTTAAAAAGTTTTAACATAAACTTCGCAACCAACTTACCTAACAATTTAGGAAAACATGATTAAATAACTATTGCTCTGTACTTGTTTACAAATTTCTTTAATCCTGATTTAAAAACCGGGACAGTGTAGCAACGCTTCCAAAGAGATGGGAAGAATCCATCACTGAGTGAACGGTTAAATAATTTAGTAAGAGGTAAAGACAAAGCAGATGCACATGCTTTTATCAAAGCAGGCGGTATTCCATCAGGACCGGGTACAGCAACGTTTTTAATTTTAGATAGCATTCTAAAACATCTGTCTCACTAAATTGCAAAGTATTGAATATTATATCACTAGAATTAATAACTTCAGGACCAATTGTAGTATGATGAGAATATGAATTTTTTCTAATTTCTAAAAAATCCAAGAGTTCTTTTAAATATCGTAGTTTTATGTGTGCTATTTTATTTATATTTGTATTCGAATTGTAATTTGTTAGTTTATAATTTAAAAGAATAAACCATTACATAAGGAAACATATATAAGTTATGAAAATCATAATTTCGTCGACTTTATTTTGAAAACTTTAGTATTTTCCAGTAATCTCTATTCAATTTTTTTTTTACTGGAGTTTGTCAGCTTTTCATATTTTTTTTCTCTTGAATTTTTAAGCAAAATTTGTTTTTTAAGCTTTTTCAGAATTGTACAGTAAGTTTCTTCCAGATTTATAATTTTTTTAATTGTGAACCTTCTAGATTTTTTTAGAAATTTATTTATTTATAGAACTATTTAGAATTTTCGTTTAGGTTACTAATTTTTTTTAACAATTTTTCTTTCAGATTTTTAGTAATTTCTAGGATTTACTCCAAATTTTCTTTAAGGTTTAAAAATGTTTTCATTAATTTCTCTTCTAAATTTTTTGAGTAAATAAAGACAGGTTTTTTAAAATAAATTTTTTGTTTGTTTTTCTGTAATAAAAGTTGCAAGTTTTGGTTGTTTTCATAAGAAATTGGTTTTTGTTTCTAAGATTGGAATGGTTATTAACTATTTTTTATTTTATTTTACGAACCAAAATTTGAAATTTGTATAAAAGGTGTTCCAAAAAGTTTTGAATTAAATAGAAAAGAGTCACCGGTCGATAGCCAATGAAGGAAACAAGTAGAGAAGAAACATACTATTTGTCTTATTATCAGTTGTAATACTATCTTCAAATAAAGCTGTTTTATACATATATATAGAAAACAGTATTTAGATTGTCATTTTTTTATTGAATTATATAATACATAGGATAGGGTTATTTATGGAATAACTCATCGGACAACCTGTTTTTATGGCTTCCCTGACATTTCTTTGTTGAAATTTTTCATATTCACGATGAATTTCGTTGGTGTAGCGTTGAATTCTCTCCTGTAATGCATGGATGATTGTAGGCTTATTTTGATATAGAACTTTGACTTTAAATAACTCCATTAAAAGATATCTAATGGTGTTGAATCATAGGATCAACGAAATGAGAAAGTACAACACCAGGAAATATCTCACGTAGTAATTGAATTGTTTTGTGGGCCGTATGGCACGTGACACCGTCTTGTTGAAACCACATATTAGCCACATGAATATCATCCAATTTCGCTAGAAAGAATTGTTTTATCCTGTCGCGATATCGAGCCTCTAGCCCAAAATAGGTGTAATCGACGATAACAAGTGGGTTCTCCGAATTTAAGACACGCCAATTTTGGCGATTAACAAAGCCATCCAAGGTGAAAATATGCTTCGTTGGTTAGGATGATTGTGCTTGAAAAAGTAGCATCCACTTGTTGATGTTCAATAATCTATTCAGCGAACTTTGTAATCACGGAGGCACAGATTTTTGTAAGCATGCGCAATAGAGAGCTTTTGGAAATTTGCAATTGATGTTCTGTGATTTTCAACACTCTCACGCACTACTTCGATATTGATATTTGAACGGTTTGTTTTGGACGGCCAGATGACCTTCAATGTTAAATTATACAAATTTTATAGATATAATTAAAATGCTTAGAATTTGTACAAAACCTTCCTACATCCGATTAACCATTATTTGGTCGTGGACGTAATTATTTTCTTTTTTTATTCTCGTTGTATTTAGTGTTATTTTTTTTCAATAATTAAATATAGAAATATAAACATTAAATAACAAATATGAAAGTTATATCATAATTCAAAGAATTAATATGGAGTACTATTTTTGTACATAAGGGTTATAAGAATATTGTTGCTTTGGAGTACACAAAGGAGTACCCTTAGGGTGTTGAACACCACTGTTTGAGCCAAGCATGCAAATAATGTTATTTCCGCTATTGTTACTCAATAGTTTGTCTGGTTTTGTAACCGGGGGCATTTATAATTCGAAATTAGTCTTATACTAAAAAAGAAAGGGGAAAAGTAATGATTAAGGCATTAATAATTAAACAGTTTGAGTGGCTTACAAGTAAGTACTGAGAAGCTAGTTGCACTAAATATTTCAATATTTTATAATTGTACATACATGGATAGTTTAAATAACTACTATGGTCTAATTACAATGTCACCAGTTAAGTGTGGATAATTGATTTAGTAATAGTAAGCGAAATTACGTGTTGTAAGGGAGTGGATAATTATTTATTCACATCGGTTGCGTCAGTTCATTTGAAGTTAAACTGTTAGGTCAACGATTGTGGATTTATAGGGAACGTCGAAATAATTCGATATTGACACTTCGGATTAAACAAGTGCTGTTAAATGAACACGATTCGCTTAAACTCGTATGGTGAAAAAAATAAAAGTCGATTGAAAAGCTACTCTAACTATTGTTATTGCAGTTAATAAAAATGTAGTAAATGAGTAAAATGTAGTTTTTAAAAAAATAAAACGTAGACAAAGTATCGTCACGTGCACGCGCCGTCCAATGGAGTCGCGACCTGTGGCTTTGTCGCTATCGGTCCTCGTCTAAAATCAAGAGCGCGAGCGAGACGACGCTCAACTGTTTCTCCCACTGTCAGCGTGGCAAAGCATCGTGGCAAGTTCCGCAGGTTCATTGAGCCAGTTTGTAGTCAACATTCGCGTGCACCACAATGAAATCCCTCCTGTTCCTCGTTGCGATCGTCGCATTCGCGAACTGTGACAATGAAGAATTAAAAATTGACGTTATTAGCGTGCCAGAAGGATGTGAAGCCAAGACGAAGAACGGTGACATGCTCACCATGCACTACACCGGGACACTCACCGACGGCACCAAATTTGACTCCAGGTACCGTTACACTAAAATTCCAGACACGTCATTCCATAAACAATTGACGCCATCCGATTTACAAACCGGTCGCCTTGAACGAATCGCAGTTGTTTTTTCATTCGCTCTTGTCTCACATACGGTTTCCCCATTTAAAATTTCCGCCCCGTGTTTTTCCTCACCGTTTATCGCGTTAAATGCTAATTTGGTATAAAAATGCTGCGGGATTAGCCGCGCGCTTAGCAGACGTAAATCAGAAACTTTGAAAAAACAGGTATAATGAATGAATAAATTAATGAAAAATATGACCTGCTAAACTTCTAGACAGTAACGAAATGAATGAATTAATTTATAAATGTTGAAACATTTAAATTCTAAATTACTGCCTGCTGTTCTTCCTACGCGTTCATTTCATTTACCTTCTGCGAAAAATCAACAGGGATATTTTATTTTGATAATTTAACATTGTATTAGACGTTAAAAACGAGGTCAGATAAAATTTGCAGGTGGAAAACACCTGCAGTTGATTTGCGCAGTTTTAGTAATTTAAATTTCAAACAATGCTATATCTTTAAGTAAATATAATTATAATTAATTTTTACGTAAATATACGCGATTAAAAATTACCTTTTCCTTGCAATGGAGATAATACTTATAATATATATTTTTTAATTCGTATTTTTATTTAATATTTATCTAAAAAACTTAAAACAAACATATGTTATTTACTCCTACAATTGGACTGCTTGAAACTAAGCAAACTGAACTAAATATGTAGTTAATGAACTATTTAAAATCAAGGCTATTGAAACGTTCAAATAAACACTAAAAGATAAAAGAATGCTAAAAATGTTTAGTCTTTAAACAAATTTTCATAATTTTAAGGAACCTTACTTTAAGTATTGTTAAAATTTGAAACTATAATTGGTATAATATCTGATAATAAATAAAGAAGATAAAAAACACGAATTGTAATTGCATTCGAAATTAATGCTGAAAATTTGAAAATTCTCGAAGGAAATTTGATTGTGGAGGTTTTGATATCGTGATACATTTCGATTAAATTTATTTGAATCAAGTTTAATACGAACAAAGTTAATCGTTTTTTTTTAATTAATAGAAATTTCTAGAGGATTCTCAGAAAATTGGAGCAATTGGACAATTCTAAAACCCTCAAAGAAAATTCTCGAAATTTAGACGAAACAAATTCATAATCTAATCACTTTGGTAAATTTTCGTAAATGAAATACGATAACACTTTCAAATATTTATTTTGCTGTTCGCGACAATTGTTATTCATAAACTTTAAAAGATGAATTACTGAAAAATTCTAAATAAACACAAGAAAATGTCTTGAAAGTTCTAAAAAATTGAAGAAATGCGTGCTGGAGAATTTAGGAATATCGAAATTTGGAATCAAAACGGTTCATATTTTCACCAATATTTTTGATTATTGACCTTAACCCTAGTCTTGAAATAGTCAACATACGTTTCACTTATTTCATTAGAGTAAGTGATACACTGGCGGTTCGCTAAGAGATGTTTGGCAGAAGATACAGAATTATAGCCACCAACAGATTTCACCCTTCGCCACAACTCTGAGGAAGACGTAATCATCAATAACGGTGTTTACATATCTTTGCCATAGGGGCTACTTTTAAAATACATTCTCTAGCTGTCGCTCTGGAGTTTTTAAACCTATTTGACTCATTTCTCCCACCATAATACTGTTTTTCTATAGCTAAGCTAGAATCTAAATTTAGTTCAGCTGCTTTGTGTGAAGGGAAATATTAAAGGCTTTTGAAGGATTCGTTACACTTATTTCAATTCGCCTTTTCAGATTCTATTTTCTGTAACCTTCAAACCTTCGCTAATAAATAGAAAAAAACACGAAAATATTTTCGTAAAATCTACAAAAAATGAGTCTTATTAAGACTACAAGAACAAATCACTTTTGAAACGACTACTTCGACAGACATTGAATAATACAAAAGTAATTTGCGTGTTTTCGTGTTTTTTCTATTTATTAGTGAATTTTCTACAACGTAAAGGACTTATATATTTTATTTTTCAAACCTTCAAATCAAGAAGGGAAACAGACTCGTTTATCTGACTGCAATATTGAAGGCTTTTGAAGTATTCGTGATACATATTCCAGTCCGCATTTTCAGATTCTATTTTCTGTAACCTTCATATCTAACCTTCGAAATATGAGTATTGATAAAGATTGAGTAGTGGTCGCTAGGCAACAGGTTATTCTAACATATATGAGTGGTAGCGTGTCATTGCATCTCTACCAAGAGTTCCATTTCAATTTTCGAAGTTGTGAGTTTCTTAAACGTCTGATCAGATCTCACATCACTTTTGATTGGATTTCAATGCTTCCGGGATAGCAGATATTAATTCTGTGGCTTGGAACTAAAATGGCCAATGTCAATATTTTGCCGTTTTGATTTAAGCAATACATTAGACTTCTTTTCTTACGGTCTTTCAGATGGTAAAACAGCCAATGTCAAATCTCAACCAAATAAATTTAATTTTGGCCAATGTCGCTATGAATTCATCAACATCAGTTTATGCTAAAAGGGCCAGTGTCTACTTTAGCCCTTTTAGTTGTAGCTATTGAGATTGGGCAAATGTAATACGTTTGGTGCCAAGAAAACCCCCTATAAAGGTTATAGAATTGGAATGAAACGACTTTTTAAACTACAAATCATGTTTAAACACTCACTATGTACATCGAAAAATAAACATCTTAAAGAAACCAATTCAGTGGCTCAAAATAAAATGGATGCAGTGTTCAACAGATTCTTTGAACATTTTGTACAAACATTCCTTTGAGGACGAGTTTAAAATTTTCGAAATATCCAGAAATCAGAAGAAAACACGACAGAGTGGTCTTCTCAAGCTTCAACCACTTAATAATAAACCACTCCCCTTAAGTACGGATAAATTAAATGACTTAAAGGCACTTTTGCCAGATATCAGCACAACTAATCGCATGTACTACAATCACACAAATGTCAGCAAATGATAACATAGTGGATTACTTGGGTGAAGCTTCTGAAGAGGAAATAGATTTACTATCATAAAGTTTTTCATATCTAGATGTAGAATATCTTAGTTTTGTAATGTATTTAGTTTATTTCACCTTTGTTATCACTAAACTTTGTAAAAATATAATAAACTTCGTAACAAATAACTATATTCTCGTTTTTATTGTTGTTATATAGGTCAATGTCACCTAATTTTTTTTTAAATCGTGAATGTATGCAACAAAGGCCAAAGTCATTTTTTTTTCAAAGTAAAATCATTTTTCAAAACATGGAGTACATTATCAGATTCTATGCAAAGTTATCTTTGTTTGAGGCACAGTTGAAACATACAACTTGTACTTTATGTCAGTTAGAATTAAAATAAGTTTGATAAAAACTTTCAATGCGTTTTTGTTTTTCTCAAATACGCAATTTTTGACATTGGCTTTTTTAGCTCCAAGCCACAGAATTGTTGTAATAGTACTTCTTTGTTTTGGAACTTTATAGTAGCTTACAACAGCTCTTATATTGTTTTTTTGTAATTAATTTAATAAAACGATGGCGTATGTTTTACTGATTGGAGGGTGGAATAGTGGCCACCCACCCACCCTACATATATATTTTTTATTTCAATCACTCACACTGTTTTAATTTCCAAATATTATCACACTATTACTGTTGAAGTATTAAGGGATTCTAAACCACAATTTTAGCTTAAGTTAATTACATTATTAATTACAGTATAAATATTTGTTTGGGTAATTCAAGTAATAATGTTTTTCATTAAATCCATAGTTCTCTTTATATAGTGGATGGGTGGTTACTCACTACTACATTTGCTTTGACAATGTGGGTTTATCAAAATAAATTATATTACAATTACAAGAATTTTTATATAAAACAGTTTTTATATTACATTTTATAATTAATTCAATCAAACTTTGGAGTATGTTTTACTGATTGAAGGGTGAAAAAGTGGCCATCCACCCACCCTACATATACACATTTCATTTCAATCTCTGTTTTAGTTTCATAAAAACATTCACACTATTACTGTTGATGTGTTAAGGAAATCTAAAACACATTTTAGTTTAAGTTCATATTTATATTTCTACCTTACGTGGGTGGCCTCTATTGCACCCTCCAAACCTTCGAACATTACACATGAAATATTATAATTCTTTGTTGTTTATTACAGCTGTTGTTAAACTATTTTCTTGCGTAATTTAACTAATTTAGGTGTGTCAAAATAAGTTATATTTTTGAAATAAATAAATTACAACATTGCTTCTTTTAAATATATAATTATCTCAGTAAAACTTTGGGGTATGTTTTACTAATTGGAGGGTGAAATAGTGGCCACCCACCCACCCTACATAAACATTTTTTATTTTAATCACTGACACTGTTTTATTTTCCAAATATTATCACACTTTTACTGCTGAAGTATTAAGGGATTCTAAACCACAATTTTAGCTTAAGATTTCATATTTATGTAGGGTGGGTGGGTGTCCACAATCCCACTCTCCAATCGCTCTATCATTAAACATGTAAAATGGTTGTTTCTTCTGTTTAAAACAGCTGTTCTTAAAATATTTTCTTAAGCAATTGAACTAACATTAAAATTAATGTTTTTTATTCAATAAATTTATAGTTCTTATGTAATGGATGGGTGGTTACACACCATACGTTCAAGTTTATAATTTATTCGTAGGTTCTTCAAAAGGAATTAAATTCAGGAGAACTATTTTATTTTGATGAATAGCAGGAGCCATTGGGGTAACCAAGAGTCGTGATTTGGAGCTTTGAAGCAGATACTTATAACCCTAGAGAGAGGGTAGTTCGACCTAACATAGCAGGGTGTATGGTGCGCGCCCTTAAGAGGGTATTAGCGGAGATATGCGGTGGTCATTACAGTCCCCCTTAGAAATCGGCTTGAGGTAGTCCTGATGATTTCTATTCATAGTAAGAGGCTACCGGATATTTCCGTGGTCGCCTTCTTCTCCGGATTGGTGTAATTAGTGCTGGTGGTGGAGCATCTGTATTTGCATAAAGTCTAAAAGCGAATGAATGGTACACTCCTAGACCCTTGGTACGATCTCGTAGGATGTGAATCCCTTCTGTCTTGGTGCGGTGTTTAAGGGGCAGTTTTCTTGACGTCTTCCTTTAAGCAGAGCTTAGGGAGATTCGGTGATCAGATTCTCGTGACGACCACTCCCTAAGCTCTGCTTAAAGGAAGACTTTCGGTTTTGCTGCTTTTCGTGAACTTTTCGTGCGTCGAAGGAACACTCAGTGAGTCTCAATAGTTGTGGGGTAAGCTCGGAGGAAAAAGTGCAGGACTTTAAAGTTAGGTAGGCCGGAAAGTATCCGATTATTTGGCAGATGGCGGTATTGTTGGCGAACCTAATAGCTGGCAATTTTTCGGACCAGTGGTCGTGGTTTTCTTTGAGACCAATTGGTACTTAAATTCGTCGTTCCACTGCGTTAACTGGTACACATGAGTTAAAATATTCTTCTGTATTTTCAAGGGATTCAACTATCATTGTCGATTTGTCGAAATCTTCAACATTTAAAAGCAATCTTTTAAACTGTCCGAATATTCTTCATTAATATTTAATTCTTGGCAAGTTATCTGCAATTTTATTCAATTTCCGTTTTTAGATAATTGAAAAATCATATTCTGGACTAATTTTGAATTGCATTCATTGATCCTCATCAGCCTCTGAGGGGCTTATGGTCCACAACTATTTAAAATTTACTTCTAAAAAGATAGAGGCGGAGATATTTAACTGCCCAAACAATTGTAATTCTTTTTCTTTGAATTGTGGAGAAACTGTTTTTTGTAGGGTATGAGACGGGTAAATGCATGATGCATTGAAGTGAAGTTGATATTGGTGTAATAGTCAACTGAATCCCCATCAATAATATTAGATATGCGGATGATACTGTTTAATAGCTACCAACGTCAATGATATTCAAGTTTTATTAGTTGAAGTGGTTTATGGGAATGCAGCAATGGAATTAAAGCTTAACGTAAAGAAAACAAAATGGATTGTTTCTAGTAAAGTTCTAAATAATATTCAAAATGTATTGACAGCTGGCAACGAAATCTTAGAGAGAGTTCTGCATTTCAAATATCTCTGATGCTATTTCAACGAAAACGGTGAAAGTGGTCAAGAAATACGTTGTAGGATAGAGCAAGCGAGAGTAGCGTTTATGAATATGAAGAAAGTTCTCACCTTTCGTAACCTATCAATAACACTTCGCCTGAGATTGCTTTGCTGTTATGTTTTTAGTATACTTTTGTATGGAATACAAACATGGACTCTTGCAATTGCTAGGTGTAAACATAGCATTTGAAATGTGGTCATACAGAAAAATATTGAGAATTTCATGGACTGACTCATTGCAGAAAAAGACGGAGTTACTAATTACAATAAAGCGGCGGAAACTAGAGGATTTTTTTGGCCATATAATGCGGAATGAAAAGTACAAACTCCATCAAAACATCATTCAGGTCAAATTTGCGGATCGTCGGAGCCTAGGACGCAGAAACACGCCATGGTTTAAAAATCTGAGACAATGGTATGGTCTAACCACCACAACGTTATTTAGAACTGTCGTAGATAAAGTAGGATTGCAACTACTAGTTGCTAACGTACTTGGAGTACAGGGCACTTAAAGAAGAAGAAGATTGGTAAATCTGGCCCAATATTACCCTGAGAACCGCGCCTATAATTTTATTAATTGCATTGATCGTGGAAGGCCTATATATTGTAATCATTATTAGTTTCAAAGTGTTTAAACTGTTCAAACACTTTGAATAATAACTCTTCACGTACTCAACATCCCATAAGAAATAACTATAAGTTTATTACAATATTTTTACATAATACCAATGGTGTAACTAGTTTTTAGCCGTATTCTTTAAGATATCATAATTCTTTAAAATATTCCTGAAATAATCCAAATGTCCGAGAATACCTTTTATATATTTATCTAGTCGTCATAGGAATTGCGTTTCTCGTCTTTGATATCGGAAAACGTTTCCCTTTTAAGTCTCTTTTATCTTCGAGAAAATGTCCGAAACTGCTAAATCTCGCAAATAGGTCGGTGATGTCTGCAGGAGCATTGCGGCTAAACAGATCAACATCTTTTTTTTGGACAACATGTGTCAGTAAATTTCTATTAAAATATAGGCAATGCTTGTTGCGATACATTCTTGATGGAACCGGATAAATAAATTTGATGAAGAAAAGCATTTCTTATGTTCCATATTTTAATGATTTCAAAAATAATTCAGCAAAGAGTGGCGAGGTTGAGGCTTCCATGGATAATCCATCTTCTTGGGCGTTGTTGTTATTGAATCTAAAATAGTTTTGGGATAAGGACACGTCTTTAGTTTAGTTTTTGTAGTTTCATTTCTTCGGGCATCTTCTGTTGTAGTGATTCATTAATAATGATTTTTAGTGGAATGGATGTAAACAGGCTTTTTACGTCAAATATACCAGGATTGTTTTCTTATTGAGTTGGAGGTGTCGGGTTTTGTTGATAAATTCCTGAGTATTTTTTCTTATCAGACCTACACAATATGCATTTTCGTAGTTTAGTTTTGTAAGTTGTTGGCAGTACCCATCTGAATTAATCATTTGGTTTCTTGGAAGCAGCTCAAATATAAAATACCCTTTTAATCAAAAGAGATTGACAACATGATTTTTATTTGATGCTTTCGATGTCTTTGAGCTGCTTCGTTTTCCTTCTCCAATGATCGTTTTAAATTTCAATCAAGTACAAACGTAGGTAATCAAGATAGCATATTATATTATTGTTTAAATAAAATTCAATAGGTTTAAGTAACAATGTTACAATTGAATTCATCATGTATGCACAGACAAGCATCTATTAGGTGGTATACAAGTTACAATGATGTAAATAATATGGCGTATTAAGATGGTCATCTAGAACATAAATTTAATAAAAATGTGTGTACATTCTTTTATCAAGAAATATTTAATAATTTTAATTATATGCTGTAGAATAATCTGTTTAGTAAAACCTCTGCAATAAACTTAGGTGTTACATTTATATCAAAACTTAATTTTACTTTGATTTTTTACAGTATGACAAGGCAAACTACTACTGACTATATTCGCAGACAAATATTATCATTGAACATGAAGTCTTTAGTTAAAAGAATAATATTTTTGGATATGACACTTTTATTTAAGTTAATTAACGGATTTATTTAATGATGTAAGTTTTAAGGCTTTTACTTAATATATGTGCATATTTTATAGCATGGTGCTGGGCAGTATTGGTATGTTTTATGTATCTTTGGTGTTTTTTGTATTTTTTGATCACCTATGATGTTGGTTGTTGATTTAATTGCGTCCAGTATTTGCTTTTGGTATGTTTCGGTTTTCACTTATGAATGTTTCCATTTTTTTCGACGTGTTGTGTTGCCTTTGTCTGCTTTACACAGTACTAGGTTCTCCTTTTTACACTTTTTCCTTATTTGCTTAATGGAATTTTCCTCTGTATTGTTGTATTTCCTTCCCGATTTTTTGTTTTTTTGTTGGTTGTTTTTAATTATGTTGCTTAGTGAGATTTTTTCCTGGATGTTGGTGAGGCCGGCTTAGTGTCATGCAATTTCCGTTTTAAATGCTAGTTCTTCATAGTAGTTGTTAAGCGTTGTTCAGTCCTTTTTCCATTAGTCTCATTTCGTTTTGATTGAACGTTGTGTTTGAACAATTCATTACTCTTGAGTAAAATTTTGTTGGATTGGATTTTTTCCTCTGTTTGCATATTTGGTTTTGTTTAAGGTAGTCGAGTTTCTTTTTCTGGGCCATGTAGTGTGTATGTGTGCTTTGGTGTATTTTCTCCAAGGTGTCTGACATAAAACAATCAAATGTTAAATTTGGATCCAGATATTCGTTAGATCCATTTGCATGACTTTGAGACGTTCTCCCAGAAAATAAAACGGTCTTGCTTACAATTTTTCTGTTTTCTATGATAATTGTAATCAGTGTTGTGTTGCTTTTTGTACTGAACTTCCGTCAATTTGTTGTTACATCTGATCTTCTGTATTTTGGGGATAGATTGAATTTCAGGCACTCCCTATTGAAATATATGTGCTTTTCTTCATAAAATTTCTATTGATATGACTTTTATTTAATTTTGGATTGTATTCATAGTATCATGATTTCTATTTTATGATATTGAAAAATTTAAAGGCGTTCTTTATTTTATTACTGACTTGAATTCCATTCCTGTTATCTCTGGTAACACAAATAAGGCCTCTAGTTGGTCGATTGCTTCATTTTCAAATCTTTTTTATCTTCGGAAACAGGAAGCAGGCTGTTTAACCCATCTTTGGCCAACGGTGCGTATACGCATCATTTCAAAATGCACCATTAATTAATAACTTTCTATAATAATATTCAATTTTTTGTTGGTGCTTCTAAGAGTAAACACAATAAACTTAATTTACATGTAGATTAAATAAATTTTTCCCATTAGTTACTACTGAAAATATTTTATTGAAAAGTCCTATTTTAAGAAGGATTTACTCGGGTTTATGCAAACATTATTTACAATTTCCAGATAATGTAATTTTAAGTGCTCATTGCCTGAATTCCAAGTAAACACATTAAGCATTATGGTAGAAGTGATTGAAACAGATATAAGATTTGCTGAAAAAAGATAATGACCCTTAATCCTCCGTGGTGCGTATACGCACCGTTGGCCAAAGGAGGTATACCTGCTATATATAAGGATCGACATTTTTGCATACTGTTCATTTTAATTTGTATTCTTATTACGCAAACTACATCAGTGAAATTAGTGAAGATATTATTATGTCTAAATTTAAGGCTTTTTAACCCAACGTGAATTAGTTGAAGAATTGGAATGGATGCTGGAAGAGATTGAAGATAGCAGAAAACAAGGTCAATAAGAGGTTTATGCAGTTCGGTGTATTTTCCCAGAAACTTGCAATAGAGGAGCAACAGCAGAAAAAAAACGAATTTGGTTTAGGAGGGAAAGTTGTACTGGATTTGCTATTTACAATTAGTGGAGTCTCCAGATAACCACAAGATATTTTTTGATAATTTCTTTACCTCATACAAATTGATGAAGGAACTATCAAAAAGGGGATATTTTGCGACGGGGACAATCCGGGATAATCGCATTGCAAAATGTACAATAAAGGCAATAAAAGTTATCCATAAAGAATCTCGCTGCAGTTATGATTGTGCACAAGATGCGACTATAGGGATTGTTGTCACAAGATGGAACGACAATTCGGTAGTAACACTTGCCAGTAATATCGACGCAGCCAATACAACAAGCAAAAAGGTATGACAGGAAACAAAAAAGGAAGTCAATATCCTACAGCCGAAAGTGATTACAGAATATAGTAAATTCATGGGTGGCATGGATCTCCACGACAATGGAGTGGCGAATTACCGCATCAAGTGTCACGGCAAAAAATGGTGGTGGCCGCTGTTTACTACTACAATAAACAGAATGCTGGTAAACAGTTGGAAGATTAGCCAACGGAAGCAAAATTAGTCAACTGGATTTTAGATCTCATATTGTTACAAGGCTCTTGGCAGTAAAAGATCCATGATTTGTAGCGGTAGCAGTGCTATTGGAAGTGCGCAAGGATAATGTTGGACATGTAATTATTGTGCATGAAACGAAAAAGCTGCTAAGATGTAAAGTGTGCCAATCAAACACAATTTATATGTGCAAAAAATGAAATGTGCATCTGCACTCAGAATGTTTTAACAAATATCATATTTAATTTTATATACCCCTATTCGCCAACGGTGCGGTGCGTATACGCACCACTCAAATTTTTGTATAGCGAATTTTTTTTTTGAAAATTTTTTATTAAAACTTTCTTGATGAACACCATTCTAATGCGTTTCATTTAAAACAAATCTAAAATATCATCTATTTATATGCTTGGCCAAAGATGGGTTAATCTGGCGAATAGGTTGCTCGGGTCAAAGTAGTTGTAGACGCGAAGAAACATTGGCAAATACTGAGAACCACATGCATGACTACAAACGTCATTAGATTACCAATACCCAACTGAATAAACTCTTTTCTGTTATTTAAGTCCATATTACTAATGTTAGCATGAAAGACTAAGATTCATTCATTATTTCAAGATGTTTTAATCATCAAAGAGACTTATTTGGTTAAGACTTCTATATTTATTTAGGTTTTAGTAATTGTTAATGAGAGGTATTTTAAGCGTTCTACAATTGGAATTAGTTTGGTTTGGTTAGTAATTAGTGGAGATATTTGGAAGGGCGGCTACTTTTTTTATGAATACAAAGAAGACACCTGCAGCATTTTTAGGACAGTGGGACGTGATGTTGCAGAATGGAGAGAATAAAATATTTATCTTTATTTATAGTCTAGTGTGCATGCAAATAGAGATTAAAATCTTACAACATTTTTTTTAAATTCTAATCAACCACAATCAAAACGCAGTCTTTCAGTCTAGCTTTAACTTTACGGTTGCTAATATGATATATACATTTGGTTATTTGAATTATTTAAAGTATTTCAATTGCGATTATTTTGGTTAATAGGTGTAGGAGGGTATTGGATTCATTGTGTTTAGGTTTGAGAGGATGACTATTTTTTGCAGGATTTTTAGGGTGGTAGAGTTGTAGGATAGTATAGCAGCGCAATGAAGCAGAGGGCTACTATTTTTATGGAAATTAATTGATTTTAATATGTTAGTATTCTCTTTTTGGTCTCTACTGTACATTTTAAATATTAACTTAGGATTCAAATTTTTTACAGGATTGTTATTATTTATAGTTATTTTGTATTTAAATTGTAACTAATGGGTTGAGGATATGATTTTTTGGCTTTAATATCCACCGATTTGTATCGCATCAGAATGGTAAGGGATTTGTTCATGGTTGGTATATTGACTATCAGTGCATTATCTTCATCTGCATATAGTAATTTATAAGCACCGTAGCGTACCGTAACAATTAGTAAAAATGATTGAACACTAAAATATCTAATGAAGAAACTGGAGTCTCTTACAATCTGAATCCTGGAGGAGTTTCGAGAGGAGAAAATTATCAATTAGGTTAGGACTATGCTTAAATAACAAACTTAGATGATGCCATACTGTATTAAAGCTTTAATAACATCAAGAAAGATTATAGTTGATTTTTATATTATATATTATAATACTATATTATTTACTTTACAGGATCTATTATAAAACATATAAAATTGGATACATAAACACTAAATCACTTTAAAATTTGGAACATAGATCCTGAAGACGGAGTTCACGATTTCTTGTGTTTTTCCACTCGACCCAATACATTTCGCAGCTGGTGACTATTCTCATCATGCGAGTGTGGCCATTTAGGCAATATTTTTGCCATTTCTGGAGTATTTATGTTTGATATTGTTTAATTTCGTGGTATTCAATCTTAGAGTTGGTGTAAGAATTAATACTTGACATGTGAAAGAAAAGTTTAGCTTTTAGGATGGTTTTTAATAACTAACCCAGGAATCTAAACTAGGTAATAGGGCGACTGCTTGAGACTTTTAGAATGTGTTGTCCGAATTTTGACGTACAAGAGAGAAAAAAACTTCTTTCACTCATGTGGTTGAATTTGGAATTGGCAAGTGTAGCTCAATTCCTGGACAATGTATTGGCGAGGGGGATTTTATGATACTTTTAGAGATGTTAGAACCAAAAGCAGTCTTTTGATATGTTTACAAGTTAATAAAATATTTTTCCGCTGTTATAGCGACAGTACAGCCCTAAAACAAATTTCTATTAATTGTTTAGATCTACCACAAGGAAACCTTTATGTGTGAATTTTTTGATTTTTATTTATTTAATTATATTACGTATAAATGGTCACTGCCTTTATTTTGACTAAGATATGCTCAGAAAATAAAAATATTAGATCATTCACGAGTTGATTGATGATTGATGATGAATTAGCAGCAAGTAAAATTAGAAGTACAAGAAATGTAAACTAAATTAAAATAGGGTAAAAGACATTATTTGTACAATGTAACATTAGAAAGATTTTTAAAGATTTGAGCGAGATATATTAAAACAAATGCCCAAGGCAATAAAAATACAATAATATACAGAAATTTAAATAAATGCAAATAAATTTACAATAGGTAAGAAAAGCTGATGAAAATAAAAGACAAATTATAGAATTTTCAAGTCAAATATCCGTTTCTTCACTGTGTTTGTACGTTATTTTAAATGCTAGATGTACATTTCATAATTTTCAAATACATATAATATATATTCAGTGAACAAAGGTATATATAACTTATAATATTAAGTCTCAACAGAAATAGCAAGGTGATATAAAATAAAATGAGACATTAACAAATATAGATAGGATTTAAACCAAGAAAATAATTTATCAAGATGATACAAAACTAGAAAGATTTCAATGAGTTTCAAACAGAAGATAATAAAGAGAATAAATAGGGAAAAAGTACAAGTTGTTTAAGCACTCAATTGTTTAAGATAATGTTTGTTTGGTTTTTACTGTAGGCTTAGTTTAGATGTTAAATACTTCAATATTTACACAGTTGATCATCAAAATAGTTGTGGCCTATAATGACATTCAAACGTCAAAAGTTAAATCGTGTTTTTGTATTATCTTTATATATACCGGCTGCTTCTGAAAGAATATTGAGGTTTAAATGCTTTGTAACACTTATTACGTAAAACATAAAACTATAATCATGCATGAAATGAAAGAGCAGCTCAAACAGCTCTGTTTGTTGGTATGCGCATACGCTAAAGGACGCTAGTACCAAATATGGCGACTATTCTGTTCAATAGTCGCCAACAGATAATCCTTACGTGATGGTAAAATTGACTGTTTTGGTGCAATATCTCGTGGAAAGTTTATGGGCCTTTTTTTGTTTGGTGAAGCAATTGTAACTGGTACTTTCTATCTTGATGCTCTACAACCCCGATATTCATTTAGAAACACCAATTATATTAGATATTTTTAGTGGTAAGAAATAAAGTAAGAGTTTAATTTAGTGTTTTTTTATAGCTTACATAATATGAGCTTGTAGGGGAACTGATAAAGCTAATATAACATAACCTACATTTGCATTTCCCCTTTGCAAAAACAACCTGCATGGTAAGAAACTATCAAAATATCATATAATATTGAATTGATAAAGGTGAAAGCTATTATGTGGTGAAATATGTTGCAGTGTTAAACAATAAATGGTTAACCTTCACCTCAACTATGTTGTTTTAGTACAATGTATTATATAATTTTATAGATATGCAGTTTATGCTAACATTTTCATTCAACCTTGGCATTTTTTTTAAATAATACCATGTTTAGATCGAGTGATCAAAATAGATTCATATCTGTAAGGTATAAGACCATAATTTTTTCGCGCTACGTCGGTTCCATTTAACACTTGAGCAAATTTCTACCCATTTTATGTCCATATTGATGAACGAAATTGACGGTTGTAGGTTTTTTTTCATATTATGTAATGTATAACGTGTTTTCAGATTGCCACACATAAACGCCCTTATCGGAGAACTCGTTCATAACGAAATATCCATTTAGTGTTACTGATAAGTGTACGATAAGTGTGGTCTAATTTTAGAACTATTAATTCCATGAAGACGCAGTTGGCATGTTTCGACATTTACGTTTCTGCGCTTAAATGATGTATTTATACAAATATTTCAATTTAAATTATTGTTCCCTATCAACAATAGCCACGTACTAGTTTAGATCTATTTTGGAACTCATGAGCAGTTGAAAAAAGGCAAATTGTTTTTTTTTTTTGATAAGAGGAGAGGAAATCCTGCATGGACACCCTTATAGTAGGGTAGGGACTAAAATCTCTCCTCCGCGATCGCTGTTTTGACTAGTCCAGGACATAAAAGCCTTTTCTAGTCTGATCTCAAGCGGTGCATCGCTAAGGGCAGGGAAACTGAGTTTTACTTTGTATTTTTTTAAATCTTCAGGTAAACCATATTATTAAAATAATACCATAAAGGTGCCATCTATTGTCTGAGCGTTACACTAGTTCCTTCTTTGGGTGGGTATTTGCCGGCAAATCATGGGGAACTGTCAAAAGCGACAATTATAATAATTACTTAATTTGAATTTAAGATAATACAATAAAGGTGCACCAAGACCTCTCCTAATCTCCGTAACCTCTAGTATAGTTCAAATATCTCGCCTCAGATGTCAAGACCATAGACTTATTATATAATATCAATATTGTGTAACTAACGTATCAGTTGCGGTAATTAATCCAATGATTAAAAGGGGAAATTAAACGTTAGCTTTTATTTCCACCTAATTATCATTATTATTATTATATAATAAGTGGAAATAAAAGAAATTTCGTGTAATGATAGTAATAATTATTATGAAGTCACTATTGATTTGCAATTATTAACTGTATACTACTGTGGTATTATATTGATATCTTTGTCGTCAGTCAATGTTACAAATATTTTCTCTGTTGTGATCTACTTTCACTAATTTCATAGTATTATATAACAGCTGGGTATTAATAATATCGAGTAGACCAGCCTCCAGACGGATACGATATTTTTTGTAGACGGCCACACTTTAGTAAGAAAATGCCAATGGACTGGTTATACACTAACATACATATCCATAATTAGTAGACTGAAACAACCTTGGAATATTAAATACCTTGCTACTTTTATTATACCTGTTCAAATGTTACGTTTTTCGGCAGGTTCTGGTCATAAAATTTTAATAGAAAATATTACTATAAGTCTTTAATAGGAAATACCTAAAAAATGTTACACCAGAAACAACCTTCGAAAATTATAAAATGCAATGAAACTTAAAATTACAAAAAACATGGACTGTCTGGAGAATTTTGATTGCTATTTGACGGTGAAGCAATAGGATCCGATTTAATATTATTTGATGAATAAATAGATAAAAAATGTGTAGCAAATGCATTTGTGATATCTTAAGGCTGCCATTTACTTTCATCACACCTAGAATTCGCGTTCTACCTTTACGTTTATTGATAAATGACCATAGTTTTTGAGGTTTCTGCGGAATATCAGCTTCTACAGAACTAATATATTTAGAAAAGTCAGTTTTGATATTTGCTTTGACAAGTTTACGATATGCGGATATTGTTGTTTATTAAAAGTAGTTTTATATTTTTTTAATACATTATAATAGTATGTTTTCGGTTAATGTTTTGAATGGTTAAATTTGAAAACCAAAATGGAAATTTCTAGTCTAGCAATTCTTAAGGATACACATAATCAATATATTTATTTAGAATTTTGTAATGTTCCTTAAAGACAAGATCCGGATCCTCTAAGTTAATTACACCATTCCAATTCCTCTCCGAAATATGTTTATAAAGTTTTGAATAATTTGCTTTCCTGTAGTTATTATTATTGTCATCAAACCATTTTTAGTAGTTTAATGCCCATTTGCACCGCAGCTACTTAATCACGATTAAAAAGTTAATCAATGGTTAACGGAAAATAACTTCAGGACGTTTATAATCGTGAAGTTATTTATATACATTTGTCAGACATTTTTAATATATAAGTAACTTGTTGCGCCACTGTTCTCAATTGTACGGCATAAAAATACAAAAAAAAATGAAAACCCTATAAAAACGTATGCTCTATTATTATTCTGTTATCGGTGGTTACTTAACCCTCATAATACCAAACATTTTTAGTGTCAAGTAATACCGATGGGGTCATCTGTGACCTCAAAGCTCTTTACCTCCGGAAGTTATGAAATTTTATGATCTTGCCTGTAAGGAACTTTACAAAATTCTAAATAAATACTACTATATTGATTTATGTGTACCATTAAATTTTAGAAAGGTAAAAACTATTAAGTGCAATGAATTATTAACAAGTTTTATAAATTTATTTTAATGATAATGTATTTTTAAAAGTTTTACATCTTTTTGGGTTGACATACAGAACAAAGAAGGATTGTGAGATAACTACATATGAAGCGATTACATTTATGACATGTTTTTGAAAATTTTTCTCTACTTTTCTGGGATACTTTCAACACCTCCCACGTTTGAGTATTCGAGGTTCTCGTGACTGAACCTGGGAAGTAGATGGTTCTTCTGGATCTGTTTCCGTAGCTAGTTGCTTTCCTAATTGTAATAGAAATTGTCTCCGTTTGTATCCCTTTTCTATTTGCCAATCTTTAAGTGACACCAAATAATATTAACGTTCAAAACACTAATATCTATAGTATCAAATAATTCTTGTTTTTTATTTCGGTGTATATTTGAACTAGCTTGTCCATTATATCTACACCTGATTTTGTCAATTATTATTTGTGGTTTGTTCTTTTCATTTTCACAAATTTCGCCGGATTCATGTATGGTTGATACTAATGTAACAGTTTTTGCTTTTTTTGGGCAGTAAGATGCTAACATTTCTTGGTTTTGGAATCCAAATTTAATTGAATATACTTGTCTGCCATGTACAGTTACCAGCTCTGGTTTATTTTTTCTAATTGTACCACCGAATGTAAGATCCTTCGTTTCTAATTCTCTTGCTAGTTCAAGACTTGTAAAAAGTTATCTGTACTCATAGTCCGACTTGATTTATCCAGACCCTCAACCATTTCTAAGACGACACGTTTTCCTTGATTACGTTCACCCTGGTCGACTGTTTTTCACTATAGACTGCAATTGTAAACGTATGAAGTTTTACTATCACAAGCTGCCCAAATTTTTTACCGTACTTTCCTGGTTTAGATGGTATGTACTTGAATGGACATCCAGCACGAAAAGTAAGCAGCTGTTCATCTACTGTTTTCATAAGCCATATAGGCATCTTCAAGTGTAGGTAACAATTCAAAATAAAAAATATTATTTTATTTGTAAAAAATATTTGGGTCTCAGCAGACCCCAGTGGTATTACATGCAACTTTTTAAGTTTCTAGATACCCTATTTACTAAAATAAAATTCTACGTTGGTAAAATGTTAAAAATATCCCCATGTCAAAAATACATTTTTTTAAAATTTCAACAATAATCGTTACAAGGAATATCAATCCCCACAAATCACAACTTCTAATTCCTTATCATCGCACCAATAATTCACCCCATAAAGTCTTTATATCCAAAACTATGATCCCTCCTTCAGTTTCCGTTAAATACCTGGGCATAACCATACATCAAAAAATCAATTTCAAAAAAACACACTGCTGTAATAAAAAATAAAATAACTTCTAGGGCAAAATGCTTTAGAAGTTTAACCTACAAGAATAATGGGATTAATACCAGCACAGCTGTTAGAATTTATAAAATGATTTGCCACCCACTACTTGACTATGGTTGTGCCCTCGATACCAATCCCAGCAATCCAACCTCCCGTAATATTCAAGTTAGCGAGCGAGCATCCCTCCGTACCCTAACCAAACTCCGACATCCTCTTAATCATTTGCACAATCCATCTAATCAGCTCCTTTATGATACCACTTTAGTTATCCCTATCCTAGAACGCCTTCGATTCCTATCAGAAAAAATCTCCAAAAATTCTTTCAACTTCCATATCTTATCCCAATATTGTCTTCCCAGAAACCCTAATATAAACCCTAAATTTAAAAATCCCAATTCAACCATATTTGATTTCATTTCATCATTTCATCCTTTTACGCAATAACGACTGACGCCATATAACTGGACAGCACCCTCATTCATTATTTATTATTCCAATATAAATATGTACAAAAATTTGTCAATAAATATATGGTACTACTACTCGTTACAAGGATATTTGATCACATATCTTATATAGGGTCTTCAGTGACCCCACGGTATTATGAGGAAATACTCTGATTAAAGTTAATCAGGGTTATTTAATCAAAAAAATTAATCAGAGCTGGTGCAAGTGGCCAAGGCGTATTAGATGCAGCACCGTCCTGTTGGAATATAAAATTCATGTCTGGCTAAAGATATTTCGTGCTTGGCACAAGATTATTCTTTAATTTTTTTTGTTGATATTTTGCTGTATTAATTGTGCCTTCTACCACCTGATACCTTCTTATACCCATTGCGGACATGCACGCACCCCCAAATTATATCGGTAGAATAATTTGTCTCGCTAATGTCACCGTTCGTATTGCTTCGTTTAAACAATTGTTTTCACTGTTTTCAAAAACTGCGTCTTCTTAGTACCATCTATAACATTACTTTTATTTCGCAACTTTATAACTCTCATCTTTTATATCTTCCTGTGATTATTTTTACCCAGGTACAAATATTTGAAAATGTTGGTCGTTTTATAATTCCTGTTGCGGTGATATCATGATCAGTTTGACGTGAGAATAAAAATATTATCAGCGCAATTTAGTCGCCAAATAATGTTTTTTGAAGCAAAATATGAGCCAAAATGGCAATTAGAAGTCTGCAAGAAGGATCAACTGAAGAACTGAAAACGTAGCATTGGCTGGAGCGGAAGAACATTTTGAACTCCCCTCAGGATCTCTTACGTCAAAATTATAAGTACATTTTCTTATCTATACTTTTGTAATACATTTATTTATTGTAAGAGAAACACAGCATTAAATACAAATACAAATGATTTAACGTTGTTGTCAATATATTCCATTATTTTCGCATACATTTTTAAATGGTTTATTGACACAGATATCTAAAAGTTGTAATTGACTTGTGAGGCCTCCAGGAATTGCTATTTCTCTATTCGTTCTTTTAAGGAGCTTCTTGGTTAATTCTCTTGTATGCGATCTAAATTGATGGATGTTTTTTCTATATCTTTTCTATCTATAATTTAGTTTCTGCCAATTTGTTAACCTGAATAATAATGCCAGTATGAATTTCATTGTTTTATAATGTTTTTCTCTTGAAAATGACCACGAGTGGGAGTTTACTTCTGTCAACACAGCAAGTTTTTTTTACCAACTATGACTTATCTTTGCTACGTATTGGTCTTTTTTGAAACTTACTTGTCGGATTATAGAATATATCTAAGGTTAAAGTTAACAGAGACTCTACCGATTGTTAGCCTGAAACGAATATGCAGACTCAAAACATTTGAGGGTAGATTTAAATTCTATGAGCTTTTGTCAAGTGTTGAATGGAACTTTTTCTATCAAAAATTAGATTTATAGACAGAAAACATTGATTGAAAAGAAAAAACAACCAATAAAATGGTTTAATTACAATCTGCGAAATATGAGGGAAACCTTGCAGATATATTTAAAAAATTATTTACTGACCAGAATGGGCAAAACCTTAATAACCTATAGTGAAGCCAAAAAATAGCGGCAATAACATCAAATGATGAATCATTTCTAAACTATGCAAACTGCTAGTTTGGTTTTTGTACGCATGTCTTTTTATAAAATAAAAGCACCAAGATCCGGTAAAATCTAAAATTCCATTAGCAGTTGCATCTTTTTGCTTCAAAAATTATCATTTTCCTAGGAACGGATATTTTTATGCTTACTTTCTGGCTATTTTTTAAGTACGATCGGAATGTTTATTGTCTCTACTTAGTAGTTTTAATTGTTGCTCTTGTTTTCTCCATTCAAGAACCATATTCTCTGTTGGTGGTAAATCAAAATATCTTTCTACTTTTCTGTTTCTATATTGTTTGAGAATCTCAGGTTATTTGAGTCTATTTTATTTTACGCTTATTTTTTATAATTTCAGATAATGCTACATATCGACGATCATAGTTAAAAAGTGGAAGTAAATCGTTGATTCCCCGCTTGTCTTAAGATAACTTGCGTCAGACCTACCTTCAGTTGCGTAACATATTTTTCGGACTATAAGACGTAGCTCAAATTTAGATGATTTATTGAAAACAATATATTTTTTTGAGTCCTATTTCTATGTAAAAATGTGCTTTTTACTGTCAGAAAATTACGATACGTTAAATATAACATTTGGAATTATTTTTAAATGTAAAAAAATGTAATAATTAAACAGGTTTTTTTTTAATATAATATTTTTTCTACAGTCTAGACCATGACATACGTAGATAACACCCGTCAATTAAATTCCTTCGGCACAACCCGTTATTGTAGTAGGTGGTTTAACAAATCCGTAACATTTACTTTTCCTCTCCGATTTTTTCCTGTGTTCGGCCCCCGAGGCTACCGGAGTTTGGGCTGCGCCGCTTTTTTTTATATAAATATATCCAACTCTCCGGGACAGTAAATGTCGTTCTAAATTCAACGTGTGCGAATATTTTTTGTTGTTTACGTGGCCTTTGTGGAGCAATTGCGCCGCTTCTGCAGGGATCAAAATTTGCATTTGCGAACAAGTTTTTTTTTGCCAGACGCGCGTAATTCTATTCCGGCCTGAGTGGAGTAGTAGGGAAAAAAGCGCCATGGCACTACGTCCTGATTTATTAATTCCTATCAATCCGCGCAAATGTCCACGTTATTGAACATCAAAGACCGCACCGGGTTTATTTTTATCGGAGCTGCAGTAGTCGCAGGGCTTGGAAAGGCAACAGTGGCCGAATGCGCTTTAATTAAAACTTTTAGGAGTTACTTTAGAACTTTCGACGCTAAGTTATATTGAACATATTTTCTGGTATTACGCAATTTTCGTGTAATTTAAAATACTATGGTTTTATTGAATTTTAAGTAATTTACTCATTGTCTTTATTAATTAAAACACTTGATTTATGTTTCACTGTTACTTATTTTTGAAAGAAAAAAATTAATTGTACAAATCTTATTAAGAATGAAAATGCGACAAATCCTGCATCAGCTCAGTAGCCGTCTTGATTTTGCAGTAGAACTCGAGATTATCTGCGAAAAGTAGATGAGGACGCTTTAGAATATTTCTTTCAAAAATTTGAGAATATACCAGTGTTAAGTGACATCGAGAAAATGTAGTATAATGAATATATCTAGTTAATATATATTCTTCATCTAAAGAAGCCACAGTGTGGCGTAAAGATCAACCACTTATTATTAAGTAAATATAATTAGGATTTTCAACTAAGTGCCTCGTAAATCAGTACAATAAATATGATAAAACATTACAGTAATTTTGTATGTTAGCATTGCATTAAGCTAGACGAACTAAAGTCATCAATAGAATAATACTATTATCGGTTTGTTTGTCGCCAGTTCCTCAATAGCAGACGTGTTTTTTTGTAGATCTCACCGCATGCATTGGCTGAAAGTATGAGTTTTATCGATAAGGTGTTGTTTAACTATATCTAACTCAAGTGTATTATCATTTTAAATATGACATGACGATATCTTAGAGCTAACTCCAATTAAAATTCCCCCTTCTACAGATTTTTATATATTTACTTTAGAACGGTTTTTGCTATAAACAATGAAGCGGTCGTTGATAGATTCAATATCCGTAATTGAACAATGAAGCCACGTTTCCGTTAACGTAAGTACGTCAAACTCTTCTAATAACAACAATAAAATTTTTATTTAGTTCTTAGTTATAGTCTGTTCGTTGGATCTTACGTCGTACGTCACAAACTATCGCTTCAAAAAACGACGAAAGTTTTACTTTATCAGACTTAATGTTTTTGCGTCGTTTCTCGAAGCGATAGTTTGTGACGTATGACGGAAGATCCAACGAACAGACTATACTATGTATATTCGGGGTTTATCCCTCGGTGAGAAGTTTGTAAATTGCCTAGTTTTGTGTTTATACACTGTATGACGGTTTCCATGAATATATTGAATCGTTAGATTCTCTTCTCCCTGTTTGGTTCTACCCGTAAGTTAAACTGTAGAGCCTTGATGTGTAATCTCTGTTAATCCCTAAATCTAACGTTTTCGATCTTCAAGTCATTCGCAAACCGAAGAAAATCAATCACTGACTTTTTCTGAGTAAAAATTAATCAACAGGTCTTGACTTATTATTATTCGGTTTACTTAGTCTGAATCATTTTATAGGTACGAAAGTAACGGCTGGATTGTTGATATTTTTTGTAGTTTGGATGTCCGCAGTTGTACGTTGTTCCGGTATACTACACTGTTCTCGGGCAAGTTGAAAATAATAACGTAGGTAGATCGCCGATGACGTTCTTCAAGTTCAAGGACTGCGTCGTCCATAGTTTGAATTAAATCCATTTTCATATTGTGTTTATGATGATTTCTAGGACTGTTCTTATCCAACCTCATTCTTAACATTAAATCATTGAATTCCTTAATTTCAGCTTTTAATTCACTCTTGAAATTCTAGACCTAACTAGCATGAATGATTCAGATTTTAAAGCTTCGTTAATAAATTCCGTAATTGAGGATCCTTGCTTCGAATTGACATCGATGTCATTTTTTGATATGGAGCACACGATCATAAAGCTCATAAAACAATCGCTATTTGCTGTTGTAGCCTCTCCATGATAATACCAAATATCTTTCATTGCTAAATTTGAGAAGCAAGGTTGAAACACTAGATTTTTTCCACATGATTTTCAGAGTGAACAAACCTTCAAACGATATGTCTCAACATCGACAGCGATTGGTAAGTAAAGCAACTTTGTTATTGGAATAAATGCACTAAAAGGAATTTCGTATGTTTTTTAATGGGAAAAAATAGTGCTGGAATAAAAACTTGCCTTGATAAGTGTTATCCGAATTCTGCTCCAGCGGAAGCCACCATTCGTAGGTGGTTTGCTAAATTTCGTACAGGCTATATGGGCATGGAAGATGATGAGCGCAGTGGGCGTCCAAAAAGGCTGTTGCAGACGAAAACATCAAAAAATCCATAAAATAATTTTGAATGGTCGTAAAGCGAAGTTCATCTAGATAGCTAAGACTCTGAAGATATCAAAGAAACGAGTTGGACATATCATGCATGAATATTTGGACATGCGAAAACTCTGTGCAAAGTGGGTGCCACGTGACAAACAAGAACACTGGAGTACAGAGGATGGAACAAATATTTAAACGTTAGGTTTTTGTTAAACAAAATTATTAATCAATACAGAGGTTACAAACATTTAGGAGAGGCAGAATACATCTAGATGATGAAATGCATAGCAATGTAATGAAAGAATTGAAAATATCCTCAGTAATCATTTAAATTTTATTTAAAAACTATAAAAATAAATGTATATCGTGACCAAATCGTTATCAAGAATCTGAAACAATCTTTCCATTCTATAGAAATTTGCGAATGGTAAACATCACTTCCTAAAAAATTCTTAAAATTAAAATAAGTTAATCGGCAAAGGTTGTTTCAGGTGGTGAATCTAAAATATAAAATTGTGAAAGCTTTTACTTCATTAAACATTTTAACAATCCAAAATATATTTATCCATCACTGTTAAAAGAACGATAATTGTTTTATTTATTTTTATTATTTTTAATGGCCGAGTCCTGGCTTTGGCATATATACCATTAGATAAATCTATTTTATCATTCACATCAATAACTAGACAGGGTTATATAAAGTCTTCTTGTCTAGGGGCTCATCAAGGCGTTTTTAATATACAAACTGAATTAGGCTACAGTTCAAAGGAAAGCCACTAAGCGATCATATAAAGGAGGCTCATTTGCACGCTTACATCTAAGAATTACAATGCTTTATACAATAATAGGTGGATAATGATAAGGTTAAGTGTTTCGCCATAACCTTTTTAATTACCAATTTTCCTATCACTAACATCTTTAACCTATTAGGATCTTACAGGGTTGTGCAACCTAGATGAAGACTGGAAACGGAATGTTATCTCTCGTCAACTGCGACCTAAAAAATATATTGTTCTGGCCTTAATCAATCACTTCCCAAGTAGTCCCACATCCTCTATGCACCTGGTAACTTTCACGGGGTGATGCTGCTCTCGTCTTCGTGGGATAATCGGTCCCTGATGAGGTGTAAAAATTCTTGTGGGTAATAGCGACACAAGTGCACAGTACCTATGCGCCCGGTCGTATGAAGCTTTTGTGGTCGGTATGAAGAGTTATTGTTACAACATGTAATTTATCTATTTGTCGATACGTTTCAGTCGACAGTTCTGGAGACATTTTTATTGATCTTCGATTTTTTCATCAATTTATTAGGTGTAGTAAAAGGAAATCCATTTTTATGCATGAAATTGAAGGCTTAAATTACCATACTAGATTTAGGTCAAATATTTGCCGTTTTGCTCCAAATCTTGTTGCCATTTTGAAGGTAATTAGGCCTCTCTCATCCCTATTGGCAAAAAAATTGAAGCAGACGATTTTACAAGCCTCTCTAGAAGCGAATTTTTCACCAGCAATATTGTTCGCCATGGACAGATGATAATCACTTGGTGCCAGGTCCGGACTAAAATTTGGATGGAAAAGAACCTCTCAACCAACCCGAAGCTTCTGAAGTCACTATCGATGTGTGTGGCCTGGCGTTATCGTGATGGGAGCCAATTCCTCTCCTACTGGCCAAAGCTGGCCGCTTCTTGGTGATTGCTTCCTTGAGACGGTCTAATTGTTGACAGTACAGTTCCAAGTTAAGAGATTTACCGTATGGGATCAGCTCATAGTAGATAATTTACTGTCAATTTCATCAAACTCACAGCAAAACCTTCCTAGCCGTCAATCTGTTTTCATCGGCACACCTCTATTTCACCACAACCTTTTTCGCTTGACGTTGACGTAGATCGTCACCAAACTCTTCAGGAAATGGCCGATTTTTTTGCGATTAAGCAACGATGCGCAGATCTAAATTAGGTCCATGGGGGATACATCGAGTCTCTTTTTGTATCCAGCTTTATTCAAATTATAATATTCCAAACGGTGTTTTTTTGTGCAATCTTCAGCCCTTGGCAACCGACAGTGTTTACATGTTTATATGGCTGTCCGATTCGACAATGTTTATGATTTTACCGATATTTTTGGCAGGTGGCCTTCCAGTGCTTTGTGCATCTTTGGCATCAAAATTACCCAAACGAAATCGACGAAACTAAAATTGTGTGTGAATGGCTGTTACAGTATCAGGTCTATAAACACTATTCACATTTTTGGCCGCCTGACTTGCGTTTTCGCCTTTATCGAAGAAAAACTGTAAAATATAGCGTATTTTCTCTTTGCTAGTGTCCTTCTTTGATGCGTGCTCAAACATAGATGAGTCAACTAATCACGAAACTGTCAGAACAGTTTTTTTAGTACGAAATCTCATCTTTCTAACCCCATCTAGTGGAACTCGATCTGACTTATTCAACGCGAGATACAGATAACTAAAGCTATCTATTGGAAAAAAAAAGAATTTCTTTTTACTAGACCTAATATAGTCTATATAGCTCTTCGAAACTGTGAAACTTTTCTGTTCCTCTTAGACTGTTTTTAAATTGCCTTAATTACATTTTTCGTAATAATTTATTGAATTTATTTTAGAGACAATAACTTTAAATTCTGGGATTCTAAGCCATCTCTATTTTCTACACTAATTTTTGCTAATTTGTCAATGAATTTTTTTTATCGTCTCTAGTAGAAATACGAAGTTTCAAAATGTACAACAATCAATGTAAGTTTTAGCTTGTTCATTAAGCATTATAAAAAAAGGATTTGTTATTTGTAATTAAGTTGACTTTTTTAACTGATTTAAGTTATGTAAGAATACTTATTATACTTTCCTGAAAAATAATTTTAACATGTTTCCTGAGTTAAGCTAAAATTGAATAAAACCTACGCAGTTATAAAGGTGTACATTATATGCAATCAACCAAAAAATTTAATAAGGATTTCGTTGCGATAAAAAAATATAATCCGCTTCAGTTTTAATTATTTTGATAACGAATAGTGGATTTCCTTGGTGCCCATAAATCAATACCTTTGCTTAATTTATTTTTGTGGGAGATTAATTTAGTATTGATAAGCATAATTATTATTCGCTGTGTTTAATCTGAAATACTTCTTAGTTTTATCATACATTTTGATACGAATTTTTTTTTTAAATATTTAGCCTAAATTGCTAACAATTGTTTTTTCTCCTAATTTGGAACTCTCATTAAATTAATCATAATTATGTACGACTCTATTTTGGAAGAATGTTACTTTTGTATAACATTATTGTATAGATATCAAATTAATTTCAAAAACATTTTACTCCAATCTGTCACAATTGGTTATAGATTTTACTTTTAAAAATATCGCTAAGCCATCTGCAAATAGCAAACAACTACTGTATTTTAATATTCCAACAATATCTTCAATAAATAAGATAAATCCTATGAACACTTGAGGTTCACTCCAATTGAAAATACTAGATTTAATATATTTAGACGTATAAAGACAATATATGTTTAAAAACAAATTGAACAATGCTAGTATTTATATTTCACTGCTTTTTCAATTAACTAAAATGTTAAGACAGATTAAGTGAGTAAAATTGAGTGAGATTCAATAGTAAAATCTCAATGGTCAATGTTTCGACCATTTTCCGTTTGGCATGTTATAATCACATGAAATAATATATTCCCCACTATTAAGCTCCATTAAAATATCAACAGTGTTATATTGGTGAATATATTTCGATTATTTTGATGATGGGGATTGCATCTCTTATATGCTCCAACATAAAGTGTGTAGAAGAGTCTCTTCAGTTCATGTTTTGTTAGAAAACTCCAAGTTTAATGTTTAAACCTTCAAAGGTTTTAAAATTAATCATTGAATTTAAAATTTTCTTCAACTATTAACAACGTGCTAATGAATAGTTATTAAGGCATGGCAATGAATCATTTATTAATCTAAGTCAAAGGTACGCCATTTTGATTAATAAATCAATCAAATAGTTTAAGAGCATGCCAGAAAAAAATTGGGATTTGTCACGAGTACAGTAAGATGATGAACAAACTATTAGACTAGGTCAGGAGTACGCGAAGAAATAAGTAAGATAGAGTGAGGAGTAAGGTAGGATATTAACAAATTGATTGGGATATCCGAAGGGCTATAACACCCTCCGGATATCCCAAATTATTAACATTAACAAAATATTGGCGTAGGTCAAGGGTATGCTAAGCTGTGAAATGTATTGGTGTAGGTTAATAATTCGCTAGATGATAGTAAAATTAATTTAGATAGATAGGTGTGATAGTTATTTAGTTGTTACCAGTGAGGAAGTATTTACTCGTTTAATCATAAGGAAAATTTTCCTATAAAAAGAGAAGTCAGTTCTAGAATCGTGTGTCGCATTCCACTGTAAATTATTAAGTCGCGTTTGATTTATAGTCAATGCTAGTTTTAGATTAATCTCGAAATTAGGAGGGTTTTTGAAAATTTTTAACTGGTTTTAACGTTTTATCTGAATTTATCATTTCTAAATTTGCTAGTTTTCAAAGATTTATCTACACTTTTAGTAATTTCAACTGCTTCTGACATTTCTAACAGTTTCTTTTAATAATTTTTAACCAGTTTGTCAAGTATGACATCAAAAATGTAAATTTTAATTTATTTTTGATAGTTTTAAATCTTTATCAATAGCCATTAGCATATCTCGTCAATTTTAGATATTTTTATTTAGTCATCTATCTAATTTTCGTATTATAGAAATTTATATTTTTTTAACAAATAAATACTCCTAATTATTACTCATATGGGTAATGAACAATTTATTGAGAAAGGTCAGAAAGATACTAGGTCAATGCACATTTTTTAACACTTATCAAGGGTACACTAGTTCAATAAATAATTTATTAGTCTAGGTTAAAAGTATATCAGGACAATGGATAATATATTGGGCTAGGCCAAGAGTACGCTACCCCAATTCATAATTTATTAGCCTAAGTAAAGTGTACGCTAGTACAATAAATTATTTATTAGGATAGATCAAGGGTACTCTAGAACTATGAACAATTTATTGGGATATGTCAATTGTGAAGAGATTAATTGAAAAATTTAGGGAGACTGTCTCAGTTGGAGACGCTAAACATATTGGTCATTGAAAACCAAGCCGTCCAAATGTCAACATCGAAGCAGTGCGTAAGAGTGTTGGTGAAAATTCCAGAACATCAATTCAACTCACAAAATATCTGTGTCTTCATGCTTATATAATTCAGTTAACACAACAACTAAAGCCTAATAACCATGCACAGAGAAGAGTGTTTGCTAAATTGATCATTGAACAGCAAAAAATGGATGCTATTTTTTCAAGCAAAATCATCCTAAACGATGAAGCACATTTTCACCTTGATGGTTTTGTTAATCGGCAAAATTGCCGTGTGATTGTCGAAAAACAAATGCATTCAGAACGTGTCACTATTTGGGTTTAGGTTTTGGGCCGGAGGCATCATTGGACCATACTTTTTTGAAAATACGGCTGGTCAACCAGTGACTGTGGCTAGTGCTTGATATCGTGACATGCTTACACAGTTCGTTCTGCCGAAATTGGATCATATTGATATGGGCAATATGTGGTTTCAACAAGACGGCGCCATGCGACATACAGCCCGTGAAACAATTCAGTTACGGCATGAGACACTTCCTGGTCATGTACTGTCGCGTTTCGACGATCAGAATTGGACCCCTAGATCGTGTGATTTAACACCATTAGATTTCTTTTAATGGGGTTATTTGAAGTCTATATTTATATTATTTGCTCTATATTATTTGAAAAAAATGAAAATAAATTTATCAGAAGACGAAAGTTCTTCAGATTCATTTGTCGTAAATAGCAGAAAAAAATCAAAGCCACTAATTACGTCTTCTTCGGCTACTTGTGGCAATGAGCCGATTGGCCTAGATTCTGAAAATTCTTCTACATATGATTGTATATCACGACTCTTTTAAAAAATGGTCACCAATAACGAAAAGAAGAATTCAATTTTATAATGGACGGAGAGTTGATAGAAAATGATGTAGAAATAAACTGTCAATTTTCTTTATTTTCTCTATTTGTGACAAATAATATTATCCAGCTTATAGTCCAAGAAACAAATAGGTAATCCAATTAATCTCAAGTCAACAATAACAAGAGAAATCTATTTGTCTCAACGAATGTTACAGGTTTTCATAATATTTTAGATATTCCTTGGCGTAGTCGTCTCAGGTTTCGACAATATATTCCAGGAAAAAGCCACAAACATGGTATTAAAATGTATAAACTATATTTTCCGGGTGGTTATACAAATAATTTAGAAATTTATGCAGAAAAAATGGCGTTCTAATAAGAAAAGGACATATCCACGATGTAGTAATGAGATTGGCAAGAGATTTGTTAAATGAAGGGCGAACATTGTTTACACACAGCCATTACATAAGTTTACCATTAGCTGAAGAGCCTCTGGAAAACTTAACATATATTTGTGGTACAATTAAATTAAATAGAAAATATTTGCCACCTGAAGCCAAAGAAAAATACAGACGAGGTACTATTATTAACTTACAAAAACGCATCAAATTTATGAAATGGACGGATAAAAGGGAAGTTGCCATGCTAACTTCAAGCAACGTGTGTACATGTGCTATTACTGAAACTACTAATAGAAAATTAAATCCCAATGATGTACATGAATAAAATAACGCCAAAAAGGGGTGGATCTATCGGATCAACTATCATCATATTATAATAGCTCACGAAAAAAAAGTGGTTGGTACATTCATCAGAAATTAGGAAATAAACAAATTGATTTGTTAGAATTTAGATAAATTAAAAATATACAAAGCATTTAGACCAAAAATACCAACAAGTCAAACACACTTTATTGAAGAATATGAAGGAATTACAAGAAAAGCAAAAGGGGTTACAAAATAATATCTGCACAGTAAGGTATAGTCTGTTCGTTGGATCTTTGTCGTACGTCACAAACCATCGCTTCAAAAAACGACGAAACTTTTACAGTGCGTTCTTTTTCTAACGCATTTGGTTTACTTTATCAGACTGAATGTTTTTGCGTCGTTTCTCGAAGCGATAATTTGTGACGTACGACCAAAGATCCAACGAACAGACTATAGCACAATTGCTAATAAAGTAAAACCAAGACAGTTATGACATTTTGCCCACAATGTAACGGTCAACCTGCGATGTATATTAAATGTTTTAAAAATGTATAACAACAAAGTAAATAACAATTCTCTTATAATTAATTAACTGTATTACACTAGTTTTGTATTAAATCTTCAGAATGAAAATTCAATTGCGCCAATTTGTTTTACGCTTAACTACAAAAAATTATGTTAGTGGAATCTAAAAATCTATTATTTGGAATTAATCTCGCATGTCTATTCTCAAATGTAGCGATAATTGTTAAATTTACAACAGTTTTCTGAAAAATCTTCAGTTTGCTTTGAGAAGAGTGCAAATTTAAATTTAATCGACGCCATTTGATTTTGGGTATAGCTACAAAAATTTACTAAACATTCTCGCATTTTTAAAAACAAAATCGTAGAAAATAAAAAAAAAAATAACTAAAAATAATGTTAAAATTCCTTTAAAATTTTTAATTTTTTAATTCAAAAGAACAGTAAAAATAGCAACGAGCACAAAAGAACTGCTGAGAACATCAGTAAACGTCACATAACAGCAGAATAGCAGAGACGAGTAGGGAAGATCAGAGAAAAACAGGAAATAGCGGAGAAGAGCGGAGAACTGCACAGTACAGCAGATAACATCAGAAAACAACAAAGAACATTAGAGAACAAAGGACAAAAGAAAACAAAAGAAAACAGAAGTGAACAGAAAAAACAGATAAGAGAACAGAAGAGAATATGACATCAGAGACTAGAGAAGAAAAGAGAGAACATCAGAGAAAAGAAGATATAACAGAAAACGTCAGAGAACTTTGGAGAAAAAACTACAGGTCATATTAGCGCGATTCTTTTGTTTTACAAAACAGAACAGCAGAGAACATTATATAGCAGAGAATAATATCAGAGAAGAGAAAAGAAAGCAGAGAACAGCAGAAAATAGCGGTGAACCTTAGAGAAGAGCATAGAACAGCAAATAACATGAGAAAAATGAGAAAACAGAACATCAAAGTACCTAAGAAAATATCAGAGAACAGCATAGAACACCAGAGAAGACAAGAGAAAAGCAGAGAACATTGAGAAAAGCAAAAAATAGCAGAGAACATCAGAGAATAGCAGAGAACAGCACAGTGCATTTAAGAACAGGAGACAACATTGAGAACAGCAGGTAAGAGAAAAAAAAAACATCAGAGAAAAGAAGAGATCATCAGAGGAAAACAGAGAACTGAAGGAAACAGAAGATATCAGAAGAGAACATAAAAGAACCGAAGAGAATATGACATCGGAGAACATCAGAGAACATAGGAGAAGAGCCGAAAACATCAGAGAAGAGACGCGAACAGCAGAAAAAAGCAGAGAGCTACAGAGAACAGAAGACAACAGCAGAAAATATTAGAGGTGAGAACAGAACAAAATAACAGGGAACGTCAGAGCATCGAATAGAACAGCGTGGGATGGCAGAAAATAACAGAGAACAGCACAGAACAACACGAGAAAAAAATATAAGACAATAAAAGAAAACATTAGAAATGAGAAGAGGAAAACAGAGAACAGAGAGCAGCAGAAACTAGCAGATAAGATCAAAGAAGAGCAGTGAATATGAGAAAATAGCACAGAACAACACAGAACAACAAACAACAGCAAATAACATCAGAGAACATTGATAACAGTAGAGAACAGAAAAAAAAACATCAGAGAAACGACGTGAATATCAGAGGAGAAGTGAACAGAAGAAGACAGAAAATAACAAAATAGAACAGAGGAAAATAGTATTTAAGTTATTCATTTAAGTTTTAATGCTAATTTTATTCTCTAATTGGCCTTTTGGTTGTTGGGTAAAAATAAATAAATAAATATAAAATCAGAAAACGGAGGAGAAGGCCAAAGAACATCAGAGAAGAGAGTAGAAAAATAGAAAAACAGAGAACGTCAAAAAAATGCGGAGAACAGAAAAACTAGAGGCCATAGCGCGTTTCTTTCGTTTTATCAGCACATAATAGCAGAAAACAGAAGAGAAAATCAGGTGACAGAGAAGAGAAGAGAACATTAGAGAACAACATAGAACATCATAAAAGCTTATTGGATTCTAAAGATTAATTATTTGAAATTAATGTCACATTTTTCTCACATTTAACAAAAACTGTAGAATTTACACCAGTTTTTTTTTCAAAATTGTTAATCAACGCCACTTTGATTTAAGTATATCCCCAAAAATTTCTGTTAGTGGATTCTAAAGATCTATTATTTGGTATTATTCTCTCAAATCTTTTCTCACATGTAATAATAATTGTTGAATTTTTTGGGTTTTCTGTTTTCGTCTTCTCATTTCTAAAGTTTTCTTTTATTGTCTTATATTTTTTTTTCTCGTGTTGTTCTCTGCGTGGTTTGTAAATTATATTCACAACCTTTCGATGTCCTCTCTGCCAAATTTTTCAAGTGTTACTCTTGTGTGTTCAGTATTTAGTAATACCTTGAACACACAAGAAAAAGATGGTAGAGAGACCATCGAAACGTTGTGAATATAATTTACAAACCACGCGCAGTATAACGCGAAAACCAACTACAACATACTATACCCGCGAAAACATCAAACTAAATTATATATAATAATTATAACAATAATAATAATTGTGTTTACGTTGTCCTAGATGTGCGATAAAATGATTTATTGTCACCATAGAAATAATAAGTGTTACCGGTGGTACCCGCCGACGTTAACGTGTTAAGAGAGATAATTAGTTAATAAGAACAATATTTGTAATGAAATCATAGGGTATACCCAAGTGTTTGCCAGTTAACTTTTAGTTCAGACTATTTTTAGGCATATTATAATAATCTTAATACAGTTTTTTGCAATTTGGTTGAAAATTTAATTGCCAACAATCTATGAATGGCACGAAATCTAAGATTAATAAATTTCATTATTTAGGTCTTTTAGATGATAGAAATAGAGATAATGATACCACTACAGCAGTTGTAGTGCACATCACCACTTTTGTAAACTTCAATTATCAGACCAGAATAAAACGTTCCGTAATAGTAAAAAGATTGGCTTTGAAAATTGAGGAAAGTTTGAGATACTTTTATCTAAGATTCAATAATTTTTAATGTATAGAGCAGGCATGTACAACGTACGGCCCGCGGGCCGGATCCGGCCCCTGACTTCATTTTATCCGGCCCGCAGCACAATTTTTAAATCTTACTAAACCTGGCCCTTGAAAATAAAAAATATATATGTATTCTTAATAATTTTCATATAATCTAAGGATTATAAAGTTTTATAGGTATTATAAAGTTTTATAATGTATTTAGTCAACTCAGCATCCAGTGTATGCAATAAACAGGGAAAAACCCGTCTTATTTGCACTGGCTGTAAGTAAGTTCGTTAGTGAAGGAATAATCAGCAGAGCAAAAGCACATAGTTATTTGTGGTGAGGCACAGCAGTTTCTAAATTCATACTTAATTTAACATCACCTTTAAAGTGACATGAGAGAAGAGAAGAAAAGTTGATATTGAAAATAGTGTTTTTCAAGATAAGTGGACTAACGATTACTTTTTCATTATGCAAAAAAACAAGCATGTTTGTTTAATTTGCCTCGAAAGTATATCAGTGGTAAAAGAATTTAATTTAAAACGCCACTTTACATCAAAACATTCTAGTTATAGTAATCTCAATGGACAACAAAGAAAAGATAAAATAATAACTTTGAAAAAAGGTTTATCTGCGCAACAGACACTTTTCCACAAACAAAGTGATTTATGCAATAGTATTCTACAAGCAAGTTTTATAATTAGTGAAAAAATTGCAATCCATTCTAAACCTTATTCTGAAGGTGATTTTGTTAAAGAGTGTCTTAATGCTGTCGTTAAAGAACTGTGTCCTGAAAAGAACGACGATATAATAAAATAAGTCTTTCTCGCTGGATTATAACAAAACGTATCGATGATATGGTTAACGATATCAAATCAAACCTTAAAATACGTGTGTCGCAGAAGTTTGAGCCATTTTCAATTGCTCTCGATGAGAGCACAGATACCACCGATACCGCACAATTAGCTATTTTTATTCGCGGAGTTGATATCAAATTTAATTACATGGAAGAATTGCTGACTCTTCGACCTATGAAGGATACCACACGAGGAGAAAACATTTTCGAAAAAGTAAAAGCAGTTTTTGATCAATTTGAGCTTAAATGGGAGATCCAAGTGGAATTTCTACTGTTGGTGCTCCAGCTATGGTTGGTTCTAATTTAGTAGTTGTCAATAGATTTAAATTGGAACTATGTAGTAGGAATATTGACACTGAAGATTTGAGTGTATTTCACTGCATTTTACGTTAACAAAATTTGTGTGCAAAATCGATCAAATTTACACATGTAATGAAAACAGTAGTTTCTTGCATAAATTTCATTAAATCAAGAGCACTTTACCACCGTCAGTTCCAAACATTTTTGGAAGAACTGCAATCTGAATTTGAAGATCTGACATTTTGTTGTGAAGTGCGCTGGTTAAGTAAAGCAAAAATGTTAAAACGATTTTATGATTTGAAAGATTAGGTATTTGTTTTTATGGATATGAAATAAAAACCTGTACAAGAGCTAAAGAACACAAATTGTTTTTTTTTTTATATCCTCATATCCTCACGAGGTGGTGTCGCTTAGCTTCCCTGCACTGCGGTCTCCGTGGTCCTTTTGTGCGCCTCTGGCTGTTTTACTCCTTTTGAACTCCTGTATCTTCTAAGAAGTCCAGGAGTTTCTGCCAGGGGATATTCCTTAGCTGTTCTACAGGAAGCATAGGCTTCCCGAATTTCGCCTTGCGTCCTTGTTTGTATGCTTCGCAAGTGCACAGTAGGTGTTGGGGAGTTTCCTCTTCTTCCAGACACCCATGGCATAGGGGGCTTTTCTCAATGCCCATCCTATGTTTGTGCTTGTTCAGGTCACAGTGCCCAGTGACTAGTCCTGTGGTTTTTCTTAGTTTCAATCTGCTCAATCTAGAGAGCTTCAGCATGCTGTCAGGTACCGGTCCATTTAGGAAGAGTCTCGTATGCCTCATTCCATTTTGGTTTTGCCATGCCTTTTTGTGCTCCTCTGCTAACTTGCGTCGGATTATTTCCTTTCCGGTTTCATGGGGTATACCGAAAGCGGGTTCAGGTCCTATGAATTCACCTGCTGCTCCTTGTTTAGCCAGCAAGTCGGCCCCCAAGTGTCCAATAATTTTTTGGTCCTTGGGTATCCATACTAGCTGTGTTTCTCTTGTTGTCGCCAGTGCGTCCAGTCTGTTTATGCAAGTCATCACCAGCCTGGACTGCACTATCGGTGAGGCTAGCGCTTTTTTCGCTGCCTGGCTATCTGTCATAATGGTAATTGGTCCTTTATTAAGTCCCGACTCCATTACGTGATGAGCACACCAGTCAATGGCGGCTATTTCGGCTCCGGTTGCAGCCTCCATAGATACCAGCCCCGGTTCCTTTAGTAGTGTACCAGATTTTTCCTTTACTCGTTCCCGGGTATGTTCCATTTGTCCATTCACTCCGCTGTGGTATGATGGTTTTAAATCTGCGGGATGGGTGTACGATTGTGGTGAAATCGGACCTCATTTTTAGTGTCTCTTCTTCTTGTAGTACTTTAAATGTTGCCGGTTTTGATGGCCCCATATTTAAAGTCCTCTCATGGCCTTTTTGCTGATGCTCTCTAGGTGGAAGTTGAAGTTCAATCTGGTATCAAGTATGACCCCTAAATATTTTACTTCATTTTTGATTGGAACTTCCATTTCATACATACGTAGTGATTTTATGTCATCGGTTTTTTGTCGTCTAGTAAAAAGGACGATCGCCGTTTTGACCGGGTTTACAGTTAACCCTTCATTCCTGCACCATCTTTCTACGGTATTTAGTGCCTTCTGCATCATACAGTGGTCCCAAACTTCCCGCTTACTAGAATGGTCAGATCATCTGCATAACCTAGTGCATATATGCCCTGGCTTTCGAGTAGCAGCAGAAGGTCGTCCATAACGAGGCACCATAGGAGCGGCGAGAGAACACCTCCCTGCGGGCACCCGCCAGCGACTAACGCTTCTGGTGCTTTTCCATATAGGGTAGTTGTCACAGTCCGACTTCTGAACATCTTGTTTACCCATTGTCGGATTTGCGGGTTAATTCCTCTTTTCTCCATTGCTGTTGCTATGGAGTTGAAGGTTGTGTTGTCAAACGCCCCTTCAATATCCAGAAAGGCCCCTAACCCAACGTCTTTGCATTGTAGGGTCCTTTCGCATCTGCTCACTAGCTGGTGGATTGCTAGCTCGCATGACTTTCCCACTTGGTAGGCATATTGTTGACGGTGTAGTGGTGAGTCCTTTAAAACTCCTTCCGTATGTGCCTGTCTACTAGTCTTTCTAGTAGTTTTAAAATAAATGATGACAAGCTGATCGGTCTGTAAGATTTAGCCTGGGTATATGAATCACGCCCTGGCTTAGGTATGAATACCACCTTTACAATCCGCCAGCTGCTTGGTATGTATGAAAGGGCAAGGCTTACTCTGAAGATATCACATAGTGTTTTCCTCAGCGTTGGTCTGATTTTCATTTTCGCTGTTTCCCAGTCCCGGTTTGGAGCCCCTGCGTTGGGCTCGCTTAGTGCGTCTGCAGTAATACCTGCAGGGTCTCTTCTACCGAGTCTGTGTACTTTCCATTTTTGGTCTGCAATGAGCCGATGTTCCCAGCATGATCTTTGCTGAGCGTCTTGAGTAGACGGGAGCTTGTGGGTTCACTTTCTATGTCCCCACAGAATTTTTGCCAAGATTCCCTCTTGGCTTTTTTAATGGCATTGTTATATGCCGTGAGGGCCATTTTGTACTGCGCCCATTCACCGTTTTTCTTGGCTGGACTAAACAGTCTTCTGGTGCGTGCCTTAGCCCTATCAAGATCCTTGTTCCACCAGGTGACCCTGGTTGAGGTAGGTTTGCTAGCTCTTGGGCAGCTTGCTTCAAACGCAGTATTGATAGAGTGTGATGCTTTGCACCATAAGCTCTAACTCATGCGTTGTTCTCGCTACTGTTGGACAGTCCCCGATTCGGCTGGCTAGTACCTCTTTCTATAGGTCCCAGTCAGTTCTCCATGGGTTTCTGTTTTGGATTTCAGATGCTTCTTCTGATTCGATATCGAATCGTATATATCGATGATCTGAGAGTGAAGGTTCTTCAGATACATGCCAGTGTTTTATATACATTGGGTTTGCAATCTTGCGTTTCTAGTTGATGTAACAAATCACATGAATGAAATAAATACAAAGTTGCAAACCCAAGAACAACTTGTTCATGAACTGTATGGTCACGTTAAGTCATTCCAAAATAAATTAAGATTTTGGGAAAATCAGCTCCGAAAAGGGAATACCCACCATTTTCCAATTCTTGCAAATCATAAAGATCATGCTAACTTCAAACAGTTTGCAAACGAGTTACAATTTTTAAGAGATGAATTTAAAACCAGATTTAAACATTTTCGTTGCCAAGCAGCAAGTTTGAAAATTTTTTTTTTTTTTCTAAAACAATTTTAGAAATTGGACACATCTCTATTGTGTTATATTTAATTTCAAATATAATCAGTGATGGTGAGGACTTTCAAATAAAACTGTTTTTATAATGTTTAATATATTATGTGTTGACACTTTTACTTCCTAACATGGAAGGAAATTTGAGGGGAAATGAAAAGACTAATGGAAGGCCAAGCCTACAGCATCAGCATATCGTAGAAGTTGTAATAGTTTCTTAAGATAGTTCTTAAGAATATAAATTTGGCCCAACAATCTAGATAGTTCAAATAACGTTGCAACGTTAACAGTGTGGAAGATTGCGGTATATAATGGTATTAAAATGGATCGTTGAAAGATTTTAGGATAATTTATTCTACAAATACATCGTATTACAAAGGCTAAGGGAAATATTTTTTATTTGAAGATTTTTGAAAGTTGGGTAGAATATTTTATCACTCTCTGATCTCTTTTCTATCTTTAAAGGCGGATTGTAATTGTACAAGATTAATGATGGAAGAGAAAAATTTGTATATTTTGTATTCAAATTATAATATGCAAGGTTAATCGTAAAACAACTTATAAAGGCTAATTTTTATTTTAAAAAATATAAAGGGGAATGTACTATGATTGCCACGATGCCACTTTTAGTACTATCATATACAAGTAAAGGAAGCTTTTGCGAATTGTATGAGTAACATAAACTCGTTCCAGTAATCATTTTGGTATATTCAATCAACACGAGCGCAATGAATTACTAAGAGGCTATGAACTGTCAAACTCTTGTTCTAAATTACTAGCTTCTCAATTGAAGCAACAGGCAAGCTCTACTATTTATGTATTTACTTCGTTTATTCAAATAAATTCTCTATTTCAATATGAGTACCCCAAAGATGATTTTGGAGAACAACAAAAGAGACAATATATTACCTTGAAGGTCTAGTTTTGTTTTCAGAGCAATTTTCTTCCAAAGATTTTGTTATTTTCTAGCTTCTGTGGGGAGTATGGCTTCGTGAGTTTACTAGATTTAAAATATGTTAAAATATCAATCCGATCCATCAAGTCTGTCTTTCATTGTAATATCGGATATAAGTCTAGAATATTTAAAATTGTGTAAAGTTAAATTACATACTGGAGAGCTATTAAAAGTTTAAACTGAACTACAAATTACAAAAAAAAAACTTCGATATAACAGCGTGGGTAATAAGGGATGGTCATCACAACGTAGATTAATAGCCGAGAGATATAATGGAACGAGAATATCAGCGATATTGAGGGAATTGCTAGAATAACATGTCTCCGGAAGGCAGAAGAGCATGCGGACTCCCACGAAATCAATGGAGCGATAACCCCAGTACGTGAGAGTACGGCGCTGAAGATAAACAGGCATATTTATATTTATTAAAAGAAACATCAAAAATTTATTAATAAAACCCCGGCCCGACCAATCTATTACATTTGCGCCCTTCATAAAGTCGACTAATTATTCCGAACGTGTATTCCACGAGGATACGTTTTAATTCAATTTCGAAAATGGCCGGCGTATATGTTATTCTGTCTGGTCCAATAAAATGCACGGTTGATTAGATTATCGGTGCACCCTCGCGGAACGGGATTTTTGATCTTATCGCAATAAAATTGCGCCGGCAGTAAATTAAGCAACCGTTCGGGAGTCCGGCCAATTTCCTCATCCCGGATACACCGCCGGGTCGAAGAAAACACCTTAAAGTTCACACGGAACGAGCGTAATAAAGATAAGTTTCCGAAATCTCGAGGATGTAATTTTTGCTACTGCACTACCCTAGGCCCTTTTCCCTCTTGCGCCCTTCTCTATGATGGAATAAATTCGGGCAATTTGACACTGGAATTAAGGAGCCAAGTTCGCGTTAAAAATATGTGCTGCCTGAACTTTTATACCTGTCCAATTTCACTCGGCGCGGTCGGAATTGTCTTTGCGAAAGTTTCCGGACGTTCGGGTTTTAATTTAAAATCGACGTCGCGACGTCGCAATTCCACTTTGATTAAGTCGGCTAAACTCCGGGAAATCCGCCACTTCACGCCCAATTATCATTTTTGATTGATTCACCGTCTGGGATTTTCGATCCTCATTTCGGCCCCGCTGAAAAGATGCATTGTTGGCGAATCCTTTTGATAGACTCCAATTAAATCCTCCTTGAATATTCCCACAAAGCTCCATCGATTCCGCTTACTAATTTTCGCAATATGTTTCGGTTCAGAAATAAAATGGATTTATTGAAGTTGATTTATTGCTATTATATTCTGAACTAGATAATTATGAACGAAAAATAGATAGAATATTTAAATACAATAAATTATTAATGTCTTCTATATAGAATAAGTTGCAATGAAAATATACATTTAATAATTATTTTCTCAATGATTTTATTTATTTTTATTTATAAGGTATTATAACTATTATTGGATGCAACTTGTTGTAAGTATGGAGTAGATTTTTATATCGGTGATAATTGCTGTTATTTGATGATGACTGCCGGTATTTACTTGGTACGTGTAATGAATATGTAATAAATGAGAAATTTGGACAGATGGATGAGTTGCTTAGGGTCATCGGTCTAAAAGAATGCCATACGTAACGGTTTTTCTAAAACTACTATATAAGACTTGATACATGTGAATGTTAAGCTTTATTTGAAGCCTAAAAGAGACCTATACATATTGAACTCGTGTCAAAGAAATATAATTATTAAAATCAATATCTTCATATAAATGAAAATTAGTAATAATACGACACATTCAACAATGAATTAATGTCCTTTCCGAAAGAAAGGTGACAGCTAATTCGTAAAATAAAACAGTATCTTGGTTTATAGTGCGATTACTGCATTCTATAAGCAACTAAAAAACAATTATAGAATTACTTTGAAAGAAAGCGTACATTCATAAAGGATGGTAAGGAATGATCTTAAAAAAAGTGTAAATCAACAAGGTAATTACAATATTAATTTAAGACATCATCATCCTTAGAGAAGTTCATATACATATTTTAAGTTACACTTGATTCTAGCATAGAATGTTCTGAATAACATAAAGTCAGATGAAGATCATACCAAATTGCCTAATATCATCATTATTGCTGTCATAATTACTATGATGAAACAGTAAAAAAAGTAACTTTGATATAGTTATGGATGGTATGTTAAAGTTAAAACAGTCAAGCAATTCACTAGAGTTAATCAATCCATTTAGAATTATTTTAAATAGGACACGTAAACCTGAAAAGATACGTCTATCGAGAAGAGAGGTTAACTTTAGTGAAAGTAGCATATTTAGTTAATTCTGCTAATACCATTTCTGTAGGCCATAGATATAAAATATTTTGTACCCGTTCAATTTGTAAAATTTGATTAGAATAAATACAGCTAGCATATTCTAAAAAGGAATGAATAAAAGTTTCTGAGTATTAATAGAGAAATTCTTCGCAAAACTATTAATAAATCATAGAGTTTGTAAAGATGTACAACTTATTATGTCAATAAGTTGTAGAAAATTTAAGACTACGATCCATTATAACACCAAGATCTTTAACATGATCAATTGACGAGAATTTTGTTCCATTGATATCGTAGTTATTATCGATAATTCGCCCTCTTCCAATAGAAGTTGAAATAAATACGATAGATGTGGTTAGATAGGCTCGAAACAGAAGGTGGGAGTGGAGAGACACGAGAACAGAACGCATAAAACAAGACTGCCAAAAATTGCAAAAACTGGGTTACCAAGATTAAAAAGCCCCCGGGAAGACCACCAACATGATGTAACAGGATATGATCCTGGTTAAAGAGGAAGAAGAAGAAATAAAGCTTATTATCATAGCATAACCTATAGATATTATCTAAGTTATCTTGTAAATATTTGGTTAGATTTATCTTTAACCGAAGGAAATAACAAATCATCAGCAAACAGAAGGAACTCAGAATGTTTAATGTATAGGTTAATATTATTTATAAATAACAAAAAAAGGATTGGCCAAGAGTGGAAACCTTGAGGAACCCTTGACATTATATGTATTGCTCTTATAATACATTTATTTATAAATTTTACGAATTACAGGCTGTCAACCAGGAAACTACTAATCCAGCTAGTTATAATGTTTCCAAAACCCATACGCATGAAATACACAGTTAAAGGTCTTGGAAAAATGCATAATAATAATAATAATTTATTGGTGTTTAGACTGATTACAGTTTACAAAAGTCCTATATAGACATACAAAAAAATAATCAATTGTACACACTCAATTTGTAAGTTAATTAATTGAGATAACCAATAGTACAGAATAAGATAATACAATTAACACTAAGTGAACAATGACATAAAACACTATTTTAAAAGTACAAATAATCAAACATTATAAAGACTAATTACAATAGTAAATCGAGTGGCGATATTACAACGAATTAAAATTATATTAAAATCCATTTTAAAATTACAATAATTTAAGATTTAAATATAAATGAAATAATTTAACTGTAATAATCATATAGACATTACAACAAATTAAAATTAAAAGATAAAAACTCATCAAAGGTATAAAAGGCATTTTTAGTAGAATTTATTTAATTTTTGTTTTGAAATGTTTTTTCGATAGTTTACGTAAATCATGTGGCAGGGCATTGTAGAATAATATCGCATAATACTTGATGCCTGTATGAGATCTAATAAGTCTGATGTTTTGTGGCCAGACATTGTCTTTATATCTCGTGTTATGGTCATGTGTAACGCTATGTTTTTGATAATGATCAGGGTTTTCTTTGATATACATCAAGCACTCGAGGATATACAAATAAGGCAGGGTTAGTATTCCAAGTTCGACAAAATTAGATTTACAGTCGTCGCGGAAACCTATCCCAGATATGATTCTGACGGCTCTTCTTTCTAGAATAAATAGGCGATGCCTTTTGCTAGAATGTCCCCATATGATAATTCCATATTGTATATATGTTTGCAAAAAATGAAACGTATAATGTTTTATTTAATTTATTTGCTATCTCATCACCATGTCGATCTCATAGTAGTGCATGATTAATGACTACATCCAGAAATTTTACGTCAGGCAAGTCTCTAACGTCCGAGCATTTATTTAATATAAATATTTTTGTGACAGTCTTGTCCTCATTAAGACCTAATTTGTTAATTGCAAACCAATTCGCTGCCTCGGACATCGCCATATCACTATTTGCTTTGGCTTCTTCCCAATCTTTCTGAGACATAACTAATGTTGTGTCATCAGCAAACTGGACCAGCATAGGTTATGAAGTTTGGAAAATCATTGATAAAAATGATAAATAATAATGACCCTAATGTGGAACCTTGGAGTACCCCATGTTTCACATTCAAACTTTCAGAAAAAGTATTATAATAATATACAATTTGTTTTCTATTTTCCAAATACGATGTAATCAATTTACAACTGTTATCATCATACACAGCATCTATTTGAGAATTACTTTCAGGCCTTCAAGATGTATGATTCGTATACAACTAAATTAGATACAGTTGACTTTCGGTTACTGAAACTATGTTGTTTGTTGCAAATAATGTTTCTGCAATGAAAAATCTGCTGCATTGAAATTAATTTCTCAAATATCTAGTGATAACCGACTGGATGCAATCCCTCTATAATTCGTGATATTTTTATAAACTGATCTGATAAAGCTTTCTTTCCATTTCCAATGAAATACGCTGGATTTGATTGAAAGAGTAAATTCACCTTTTTATCAAAAAATGGTAATCTAGCTGGAATAGGCAAGAAAACTGGTCTTATCATTTAGAGGCAAGAACAAATTTAAGAACTTGAAACATTTACCAATTGACCACTGGCATTAAAATAGGCGTACTTGTCTTTTTACCACTTTACCGACTTAGCTAGTTAATACATTTAAATCATTAGGTGTTTTCATGATTGTCATCAATAGATATATGTTTAACCTATTAAAAAATAAGCAAGCTGATTTGATGTTAATAAAATCCAGACCCATTTCTCCCCCTTTCTATAATTCCCAAGGATCGCGAGAATCTTTTGTTCTAGCTATAGTAGACCAATATGGATTGTCTCGATAGATAAAGTCATTGCTTTACTGCCAGGATCTATAAAGGTTCTTAAAGTGAATTATATATATTCCTCTGCTACCTTCATAGATCTAAGAAAGGCATCTAAATGTGTGATTCTTCCAAGAAAACTATATAATTATATTATTCAGACACGCCGGTGATGGCGTTGCGGCCTTACTAGCGTTAGTGAGAGTGCAGCAACGTTAGTTCGGGTCAGCAGTTGAATGGATGACCGGTACCATTCACCGTAGGGATACAATTAATGGTGCTTTAGAGTGGCGGGGGCGATCCTTTAAAATAACAAGCTCATTTACTCATAAAAATTCACAAATAACACGGCGGAAGGACCACGTGGTAGGTCCTTCCGTCAAACACTTCTACTACTACTATATTTTTCACTTCAGCAGTTTTATGCATATGTAACTCATAATTGATTTACAGCATGTCATGGTATAAAATATTATTTTAGGAGGTATAAAACTATAACATGCCTCAAACATAAATATCTAGTTGAACTGTTTTCGGACAATATATATTTACTTTGTGATTTTTGTTTCAGGTATGTTCATTATCAAATTATTATTCCAATATGTAAGTAAATATTTATTTTATATTTTTAAATATAAATTAAAATCTTTTCGATTGTTTAAAAAAGTTTTGTTACTTCCTAGGTACGTTTTTTTTTAAAATTATTTTGTAAAGAAAATTAAACTCAAATTGACCAATAAACAAAACCACAATGTTAAGTATTATTTATTCAGTAATCCCATTTCGTTCTTTTCTTTTAATCTGGGAAATAAATTTTAATAAAATAGGGAACTATTTGTAACGAGTTATTAACAAAAACTAACCACAAAGTTGGCGTTGGATATCTCTTATTATCAAGTATCCTCTGCCTACGGAAGAACGTGGGTTTGAGTGGAAGAACATTGGTCAACAGTGAACTCCGCCCGTGACTCCTGTGTCCTAAATTATTTGTTTATTGTTTATTAAATGTATGTATATCATATAAATTTGTTTGTAATTTTGTAAACAGGAGAAGCAAAGATAATAAAAAAAAAGAATAATTTATTCGATTAAAAGGGTAAGAATTTGTTCTCATTTACCTTAAGATATTGTCTGTATTTTATGGCTTACCAAACTTTTGGGGATGAAGAGATGTGAATAGAATAAATATAATAGAAAAAAATAAAGATTCCGGACATTGAAGACGATAGCTTCCTCAACATCATTGTAAAGGAAGGGTTTTAAGTGGAAAACAATGTGTGATTGTAAACTCCGCTCGTGCTTCGTTTGCTCAAAACTTTATTTTTTTCATTTATTTATTTTAATAAGTAATTTTCAAAATATATTTAAATAAATGAACTCAACACATTCATATTTTGAGAATTAATATACCTGCTTAAATAAAATCTTATCTATCATCAATAATCGTTTGGAAGAATCCCCTCCAAGATATTTCTATTCTAGGACAGTTAGTTCTTGTACATAAGATAAGTGATGAGGGAACAAATTTCTGTCATGTACGAACTGATACTTCAATTAACTGCGAAAACACACTAAGTTAACGGTTTGTTTACAATTACGAATGATTTTAGGAAATAGATTTGTATGCAAAATTTTAAAATAGTATAAAAATCTTTAATTTACATATTTATTAAATAAAGTGTGGCAATTTTGCATTGTTGCATGAACAAACTCTGATATTTCTGATAGGAGGTACATAGCTCATAGTATTTAAGCAACTCTAGTGTGTAAAAGTAGTTGTAGTATCCTAGTACTAATAAGTTTATGTGTAACTAACATTAGTATTAGAATAAACATTAGTTTTAAGACCCCTGAAACGAATTTCATTTTTAACATATACATTCTGAAATAAAGATATATTATTATTATTATACCTTTATGGATCAGTCTGTCAATTCCAAAACTTACATTTAAATTAACGGGAAGTGTTTTTAGTCTACATTAATTCATTAAATAAAATAGCCCCTTTCTTCATATATTTTTGGTCTTTTGTGCATAAAAGTGTAAACAGTAAAACATTGGCGAACAATATCTTATACTGAATTCTTCTTCTAATTTGGTTAGTTTATTTCTCACATAGTTTATTGTCTATAAATTCGAGATAACTATAATCCTGTAGTGAAATTAATTGCCAAAAATCCGTTGTACCATTTTCAAATTGTTGGATTCTAGACCATATATGTATTTAAATTAGTCGTGATTGTAGTTTTTAACCACCAAGAGTGAGTTACAGGATCAATTTTTAATAATACTGCATCAGGTTTATGGTTAAAGTATATTACAGCTTATAAAAATTCATTGGTGTTATTAAAACTTTGTTCTGTTGCCCGGAAAGAGATATTTGTTAACGCAGAAATCCAATTGAAAGAATGTTCTGATAGATGTAAGATTGATTCAAGTTTTATGGTAGTATTAAGTATATTTCTAATATTACTACTATTGTCTCTAAGACAAAGTTTTTGTATCACAAAGAAGGTTGATTAGTATGAATTTCGAAATCCAATCGGGTAGATTTACGATTCAGTTTTGCCTCCAATCAATGCTTTTGAAATTAATAATAGTTTTGTTTCTTTCTGTAAAATCTACAAGGTAATTAGTAATAACCCCTGCAAGTTTTTCTTAAACTGTTAACGGTGGAGGCTTTTCTTTCGTTATACATTATTCTTCACAAATAAAAAACTTTGTTTGTATAACACTGACTTTATTAAGTGACTATCGTTTCCACAATTTTAACTTGAAGTTTTTCTCGGTAGTTAAATATTCATAATATTAATTAAGCCGCTACCAATATTCTGCAAATTTGTATCAGTGCTAATATATTTATTGATAAGGCTATTATCATTATTCATTATCACTTTCAAAATTGTTTTGTAGTCTTAGTAAGACTCATTGTTGTAGATTCACGAAATGTTTTCGTATTTTTAAATTTATTACTTTCAAAATTGTAAAATAACCCTTATATAATTAAAGAAACAACTATTATTGCTCGGACTGTGATTTTTTTAGGCGAAGAAACTTCTTAGAAAATTGTTTTTATCTTAGTGCTTTTTTCTTTAAGTTATCCACAAGCGAAAGAAAGATATTCAAAAGATATCCACTGAAATGACTGTAGATATCTTCTTAATGTCTTTCTTTCGATTAAAATAGAAAATACAAGGGGCAGCAGAAATAATTCCTACATTTCAAAATTACTTTTTATTTCCTAAATTTGATACAAAAGAGCGAAATTCTTTCAATTTTTTCTTGAATGGCCGCTTTTAGTTCATCCAAAGACCGTGGAAGATGTTTGAAAACCTCCATTTTGACGTGGACCCACAGAAAAAAGTCACAGGGGCTTATTTATTAAATCAGGCAAGTTCTCACGTAAAGACAGCACTTCATCGGGGAACATCTGCAAAATTTGACTTGGATAATATGCTGTGTAAGCAGTCTCTCCATCCTGTTGGAAACAGAAGTTCTTTAAGATGTTTGTATTTGAATAATTTTCAATTTTTGGACGCTAATTCACCAATGTCGCTGTATCGACAGGAATTTACTGTAACAGTAATTATATCTACTTAGAAAAAGTAGCAAAATGATGTCTAGAGAAGACATAGTGCACCAAACCGTCACTTGGGACTGTGAAAACTCGTGTATGGATTTGTCGGGGGTTTTCAGCATCCCAGTACCGATAATTTTGTTTTTCCACTAGAAAGATGAAAATGTGCTTCGTCGTTACTCCGTACAATACCAGTTGGATATCAATGAAGTCAAATGATTACTTTCGCCAATGAAGAAGATTTAATATTGCTTTTAGAGCATTGATCATAACATTCTTCACCAAGAAATTAATTCAGTGCCCAAAACTATTAATAAATAAACAAATAAATTTATTAATAGTTACAAAAGGCAGCTATAAATGTGTACAGGAATTATAAGAATGAACTTTTGGTTTCCAATTTTAGATAAAACCTTAAAGTAATAGCTTTTTTTAATTTATGAAAATCCAAAATTAATTGCAAGGTCAACGTTTTTCGACGCCCGATGTAGAGATTGATGAGTTATCATGCATATTTTAGAGGTACCTCAATCCGAGTGGGAAAAGTGCTTCGAAAATTGGTTCAAACACATGCAAAAGCGTTTTGATCTTCATAGAGAATATCTTAAAAAAACATTAAACCCAGATACGATGATTCATTTCTGTATTTGTTCTCTTTTCCCGAAATATAAAAGGTTAACCCTCGTGTATGGATCAAATCAGCATAACAGAGATGAAGAAAGGAAAACGGAATTTTATTACAAAGTTTTAAAACTTTATTTAGAAACATTATTCATTGTTGAATCATATAGAAAAGAATAATCATATATTTAAGATGTACCACAAAGTAAACGCCTACACAATTAATCATTTCATATTCTTATCTTAAATGGTTTTGAACAAAATATTAAAAAATTCTTGAAATAATTACCGAAAACTGTTTAAAGATAGTAATTTCTGATGAATTTCAATTAAAATGTTTTTACTCGTATCTCATTTCTTTTATAATCCGCATTTACTTTTTCATAAAGGGCAAGGGTAGAACAAACAGCGGCGTCCCTGCGGGGGCTGGATTTATTTGATACATCCCCGCGACAGATTGGAGTTCAATCAGGGCGACTCGTCTCCGTATTAACTCTGTAGATTGTCGGATTAAGGAAAATGGATTCTTCATCTTCTCCATGGCTACGCTATATCCACGCTCTATACATACCCCTTTTACCCCCACTCCCCCCTCATTCGCTGGAGAGCAGGTGGTTAAAAAATGGCGGGTTTTATTGCACCGACGATGGCCCCCAGGGATCCGGGGATGTTGTACCTTTTAAATTAATCGGGAAATGGCCGAGATATTTTCGTATAAAACGTCTTGATATTGTAATAGATTGCTACTATCAAAGGGCGTTACCGCATAATCGTATAAAATGTAGATACAATTGAAAACCTTTGACCAATAACTTATCAACATGTTTGTTAAAGCTAAACATAATTAAGAGAATGGATGCGACTGTTACTACGTGGTAAACCATACAAATATTATTTGTGAATGTTTCAAATGAGTGCACAGTCAATTAATCAAATAAATCGACCAGTTGAGATGGTGATTTGAAACTATTTTAGTAAATTAAATAAAACTGATTTACTAAATACTGTTATATATCTGTCATGCTGAAATTAAAAGTTCCATTTTAGATAGAGGATAAAGAAACTGTAAAATCCTTATATAAAATCTCATAGGTTAAAATGAAGTAACATATTTCTTTGGTGAACTCTTTTTCGTAACTTGCTCAATCCATGCAGGTTTTTAAGGAATATCCCCGGAATAAATTCGCGAAATTTGACTAATAGAGTATTGACTCCGAGGTATCGGATTGCCATTAATCAGAATGGAAAGCGAGAACGTTTTATATTAAAACGAACGTCGAAAGAAAATTAGAAAGCTGAGTTATGGGCTCCCGGCGAATCTTCAATTTTACGTAGTTGCCTCGAGAATTATTACCCCGCATATTAAACACTTTTTACAATTAATTTTGGAGAATGTGAGGTGGCTGCAAAAAAAAAGTGAAATAAATGATCTTGTCGAATATTGAGCTATATTTCAAGGGAACTTGCGCGGTCTTGAGATTACAGCATCGTAATTTTAAGGTTTTGTTATATAATTTTCAACGCCCGGTGTTTTGTATCGTGACTAATTAAATTTTAATGGGTTGTATGTAATAAAAGTTCATTAAACTTGATTTTTTATTGTGGACATAAACTGTATTACTTTAACTTTTTATAATTACATTATTCGTCCATTAAAAACCCATGAACATGAACATCTTAACGCAAAAGGAAGACAAAATCTAATATTGCTTTGATTGTTAATGATTTATAAAAGTTGTATCAAAAGCTAAGTCAGCGTTGATGGTGTATAAACCTAAACACATTGAAATATCTGAAGCACTGAGTTTTTATTTTTCATATTAGTGTTATGTATTAGATAGCAAATACATTCATATTTAGGTTTCTTGTTAGAGGTTATTGTGCAAGGATAGAGTTTGTAGCGCTGGCAAAGTATCAAGACTCCTTCAGCGAAAATGATTCAATTCTTCTCTACCTACAATTGGTGATTGCTTCGCATTGATAAGTATAAATATTAAACACTTCCCTTGCTTTTTAATTTTAATGCATTTATTTCTCTGCAACATACTTACTTAATACACGTACAATACTAGTGATAGTTTAATGCACCTGACCAAAGAGACGACATCCGCGGAATTTGCTCTTTTGGGGAAATTTAAGGGACTCCACTGCTGTGCCAAAGGATATAGAAGTATTGAATGGCAAAAGGATTGTAAACTTTACCCCTGGTCTTCTTCTACATCCGGACTCATTCTTTACCCAGAGAGTCTCAACCAAACAATATACACTCAATTGGTGACAGCTGATGGTGCTGGTAATTACACGTGTATCATTAGAAACGATACAATAATCTACAAACACACAGTGCAGCTTTTAGTTTATGATAAAGCTCCTGACTCGCCAAAAATTACATATCAATCCAACAACAAAGATGTCAGTCTGGGTCATAAAGTTTGACTTTTCTGCGAAGCCTTTGTTGGTGTTGTTGATTTGCCAGATGCCTACAATGAAGTAATTTGGACGAAATTGAACTACAATGGCAGCTTAGAAGACGAACCCCGGATCAGGCAAGAGCAAGTTTCAAGAGAAGATGGTCAAACTTTAGGAGCCTATCTTACCATCGAAGAAGTGAAACCTGAAGATTTTGGCCAATACATCTGCTGGATAACGACGGCTGTGCGAAAAGTTGATTTTGTTGTCAGTATCCGAGAAAAAGTGAACGTAGAATATCTGAACCCTAACCTGTTCCCTTGGAAGAAAATGATAATATGGTCATCCGTATTTGTGATGCTCGTCATCACTCTGATCATCCTTAACATGCGGTATGGATTAAAGCTACGCGTCAAATTCAAAGACCGCTATGGCTATATCGAAGAAAACGATGGAAAATCAAACGACATCCTCATTGCATACTCGCATCAAGATTCAGAATTTGCGCTAGAAACTCTTTAACCAACATTAGAATCGCAATATAACTACAAATGTGCAACGAGAGAATTACCCTGCAGTATTAGTTTGTGGTGTACAAATTTTATGGATGCGTCAAGAAAAAGCCGAAGACTACTTGCCGTCCTCTCCGCATCATCGACCAACAACCAATGGGACACCACGACCGTGTACCAAACAATAAAACAATTGAACTCGCTAAACATCCCCCTAACTTGCATAGCTCTGCAAGAAATGCCAAAGAATAATGCAGAATTAAAAAATTCTTCCGGTGAGACACTGGCCACCCTATTGCGAACGGTACCGGTTGTGCGTTGGAGTAGAGAGGAGAGCGAAAAATTCTGGCTCCTCCTGAGGTTACGTCTACCTTCGAAACGGTCCCTGCCCGATATTCAACTGAACGATGTCAACAACGCTCCAGCAAACCACTCCACAAGACTGAACATGGAAGACAGCCTGGATGACTTTCTGTAATTTACAAAACCTCTCAATGTAATTCTTTAGACCATTCAATGTGATGTATCGAATATGTAAGTCCTTACCGAATATGTGTGAAAATATTTATTACTATTATTTAATATTTTCAAGTTTTTGTAGAATACAATTTGTTCCAATAGAACTATTTTACTATATGTATTTAAGAAAATAAAATCAATATATACAAGCATCAAAGAAATCGTCAAAAAAAAGTATATCAGTAAATCATAGTTGTGGAATATAGGATATTTTCGATATGAACAGTTATCTGCAAAAATAATTGTATCAAACAATTGACCACATGGTTTGTCTATCTTGGTAATAAAATGTAATAAAGTCCTTTACGTCGTTGTAGAAAATAAATTAGTGTCTATCTTGTTTGCCGGAAATGATAGATGTCTATTAATTGCATATTGATTCACCTTGATTAAGAATCACCATTTAAAAATATTGCTTGTATAGATTCCAAAAACCAATGGGCCAAAGATCGACCCTTGAGGTACACCAACATTGGATACTATTGCTATAGAAAAATCATTATCAACATTATTTACATGCATTCAATAAACTTCAGGATGGGGTTCAGCGTACTTAAATTAAAATTTCAAAGAATTACACCGACAAGATTATTGCTGTCAATTTCACGAAACTTATCATCTAGATTTAGAAGAGCTGTCTCATACCTATAACTTTCGTGAAATCTGGAGTGTTATTGATGAAAAAAATGTTTTTAATTTGAATCGATATAAGATAATATAAGGAAAATACTTATTATACGTGTAAACCAGATGGTTAGTCTATTTTTCATAAGGAGATGAAGATTGCCGTTTTCCGGTAGTTCGGAAAATACTTTTAGCAAAAAAGAATTTATTATATGGAGATAAAGAAAAAAATACCGAAATGCGAATAACATAATTTAATTTAATTGAAAAAGATGGATGTATTAAGAGATAAATATAAATGTTTCAGGATGTCTTGGATACTTTGTAGCAATGTGTACAAGGCGATCTTCAATCGCGACTACTTGGGTCTTTTTAGTAAAGTAATGTATCGGAGGGGTTATGTAAAAGATTAATATAAACCCTTTTAATACACTACTCTACCCAAAAAAAACAGTTCGTAAACCCTCGTCTCCTGTTTTGAAAAATTTACATGTGAGCAATTGATCAGTCCTTCGTAGCTTAACCATACCTACTTTTGTCGCTATATTTACATACATTGTTGTTTAAATATAAAATTCCTGAAATGTAATTTAATGAAGAAAAGCTTGGGATCAAAGATAATTCCAAGATATACTTCGTTAATGGTGTGACCTAATAATGAGAAAAACACGAAAACATTTCGTAAACCTACAACAATGAGTCTTACAAAGGCTAGAAAACTACAAAATGTGTGACCTGTTTGTTGTGTATGGTGATACCAAATGAAGATGTGGATGCACTGTATTTAGGGTCGAAAATACTGGATTTATTGGGATTAATGGTTATTCTACACATAATAAAAAATGCTGGAATAGGGTGCTAAGCTGTTGTATTTTCTCGGGGTTGGTTTCCACTGAACACACAAACGAGCGTTGTAAGCGGTCAATAAAAATTCAATAGAGTATTTTTGAATTCCTTATATTAGGGAGTACTGTTTTCTTCAAAGGTTTAACAACAAATATTTGCAAGCGGTGCCGATTTCGCCTGCATTCCGAGGAGCAAACAAAGGTTTTTCTTTTTAGAAAGAAATCGCGAACAATTGCCAAATGTGGAACTCGCCTTGCATTTTTTCTAGATAGGAGTGTGACAGTGACCTTGTGGGGTCAAGGGGAGGCAACAGAAAAGCTACATGTTGACAGTGGTCTTGTGGTTTCAAGGGGAGGCAACATAAGCTACATGTCCTCTGTTGTCAACAAATAGTAGACAATACAATGTGGGATTCAAATATTTGGAGTTTCGATTATATTTGTCGTAAACGAAGGTGTTATAGAGGAATAGGGTTAGAGGGGAACCTAGTATTGTGAATAAGGAATTTGGGCCTATTTTATATCACCTTTGAATTGTTATTCTAAAACTCATGTTTCAAGAAACCTATTTTTTTAAACTTTTATTGATTGAGTCACATGATTCCTGAGCTATTTGTATTGTTTACAGTACAAAATATATTGAGAGCTTTATCATGATTTATATTATTTGAAATCCATGAAAATTCCAATTTCGTAAACTTATCTGTAATATAAAGAGCATAGACGAAGTGTTGAATCTGTGCATCAATATTATGAATGTCAAAAAATCTATGAATATGATCTTGCACAAGTCTCCATAGAAACTAGGTTTTTAAAAGATCTGAATGATCGAAAACGTACTAGATTATGATCTGAGAAACTTAAATCTATAGTACCAACGAATTTTATATATTTATTGTTTGTTACAATCATATCTAAGAGTGTCAAAGTAGAGATATCAATTTCAATTCTAGTTGGTACTAAAATTAATTGAGTCAACCCAAAGTATTGTTGGAGGTTACCAATTTACAATGTAGAAGAATTATTTTTGATTAGCAAACAATATTTAAATCACCTACAATATACAAATGTTGATTCCGATATAACATAACCGTATTCGTTAACACGGTCTATAAAAATTTGCCCTAAATAAGCCAGAAATATTACCTCAGTGGCTACAGTTGCCTGATGGGCATTATCACCAGCTGAAAGGTATAATAGGTAGAGTGGAAGAACACCAGAAGTCGTGAACTCCGCCTTTACGATCTATGCTCTAAATTTTAAAGTGATTTATGTATATTTATGTGTATGTATATTATTTATTTTTTAATAGATCTTGTAAAGTATATAAATCAAAATTATGATTTTTTTCCTTTTAAGTAAATTCCGTGCGAATAAATAACATTAAGGAAATTTGGAATTCATTCAATCAATTAGATGTAATTATGTCAAAAATACCAGTACATATTTCCTTGAGATTGATCAAGGATCGAAACTATTCAAAGAAAAAAATTCAAAAAATAAAACCAGTGAAACAAAAACCAACTGTTCTAATTAATTAAGATAATTAAAAAATATTTTAAAAATAAGAAAAGATTTCGTAAATCTAAAACAATGAAGCTTACTAAGACTAATTTCTACAACAAACTAAAGGACTTTAATACATTTGATTTCAAAAATATTTTATTTCGGGTTAAGTGAAAAATTAAACAATCATAAATAGCTTTTTTCTCGTCTTTTTCTCCTGAACAAGATCTTCCCAAAAAAGCATCATCTTTTTATCTATTACCTTAAACCTTCTTGCTTGAATTTTTATAACATCGAACCTTAACTTCAATCATCATCAATATTTTGAAAACTATATGCAACAAGTCCCACTTAACCTTGTTAAGCACTAAAAGTAGTTTACATGGTCAATTTATGGTAAAGTATGAGCAAGCAATAAGGGCCTGAATTAGCATGTAACTACAAAACTGATATAAAGGGTCTTCCATAAGAGACTTCCGAACTTTGACCCTTGATAGCGGCTATATTGTTGAAGCTACATATGTAGAATTAGCTATCACTTATTATGTGAATTAGCGTTGAAGAACACGCGAAAAGAATAAAATGTGTTGTATCAAAATTGGTGTTCTGTTCGGAAAATGTTCCGCCCGCTTAGCTCATTTTACGGTCGTCATAATCGTCCTATTGATACGAAAAATTTATAAATAAGTCTACTGGGTCAGTAAATAATAAACCAACACTGCTATGACGACGAAACACAAGATCTGCCGAAAACATCGCCGCTATCATTGAGAGTGGCGGGAGTAGTTCTGACTCGCACGGACGCTAGGATATACGTCCCTTCGGCCGAGGTCTCGTATAGTTCTAGTCACTTCTGTCCATCCTGTGTTGTGGCTGGTGGCACTGTCATATCGCGAAGACGTCAGCTTCTCCGATTTGCCACCACCAACTTGTCATTCGGTGACCATCAGTTACTAGCTTTCGAGCTCAGTGGACGGTGAGACACTTTGCTAAGCAGTCTAGTGAGAAGATTGCTAAGCATTTTGACAATCAGTCACGTGCGACCACCACCTCTTCGTGGTACCTCCTGTGGTCCGATGCACAAAGAGGCGCACGAAAGGTCTTTGGACCCCTCTACTTGAAAGGTGGTGCTGAAGATGTAATTTTGATTAATATTGGGGTAAGCGGAGTTACACAAATGTGCTTGAGAGTGTACAGTCGATTTCGCGTTGCTCACAAGAACTCAGGTCTTTCACAGACCAAAACTTGTCGAATTTTGCATCGTGGCTTGGGCCTACACCCATACAAAATTCAACTATCCCAAAAACTGAAGGTAAATAACTACAGACAACGATGTGTTACCGGTAAATGGGCCCTGGAGCAGTTGTGACTAACTTTTATCAAAAAAATCATCTTCAGTGATGAGGCCCATCTCTAGATGTTTGGTGTGGATTTTGGGTTGACGGCGTCATTGGTTCATATTTATTTGAGAACGACGTTGGCTAGGCCATCGCCATCAACGACGAGCGCTAAAGATTGATGATTACTAACTACTTTTGGTCTGAATTGGATGATATAAGACAAAAACCACATGTGGTTTCAACAGGACAGGGCTCCATGCCATACAGCTCACGCCATATTAGATATGCTACACACCTTGCTTTATTTAAACAAATTTAAAGATAGGAAGCGCTTAATGAAAGACCTTGTATTAAGAGATCTTTGATAACAGGTCATTGGTATCAAAACTTCTGAAAATGATATTCAAATAAGTGATAAATTTATTTTAAATTTTACAGTATTAATATTAAAGTATAAATTATATTCAAAATCTTACTACTCTACTTCTAAGAAAAAGTTTTGCTGCCTAACACTGTAATCAAGTTCTACAAAGGTTGCTCATAAGTATAAATTGAACAAACCAACCAAGTGATTTATGATTTTCTTTTTTCTTAAATCTATATCCTCCTTCCAAAACTGTATTACCATTAATTCATATAATTATAGACTGGAAACATATCCGTACTGTTTTTCTTTAGGGAATCCAAAATGTAATGAAACTAAAAATTAATTAATCACACATAATACCATAAGTTGGCCGGAATTGGTGAAAAAACGATGGTTATATTAAAAATGATTTTTATCTAAAGGCTAATCATTCTTTAGTGGAAGATTTTGTTTTGCAAGGTACTTTATCTGGTGGAGTTAGTGATGACAAGCAGATTAATATTTCTGATATGTATTACCTTGGTGATCCACTGTCTTTTAAGACTAGAGGGTTTGGTCCACAATCAGATGGTGACGCTTTGGGATCACTGTGTTACTTTTCTGGTGGACTTCACCTTTATACACCCCTACCTTTCAGGCCTGGCAAAGGTGGATTTGGTGATGTATTTAGAACACATTTTTTTGTCAATGCAGGAATTGTAATTGACACAAAATCAGATCAAGAATTTGTGGAACAATTTAAGAATACAATGAGGGTCTCATGTGGTATTGATATCGCTTTGAGATTTGGACAGATGGCAAGAGTAGAAATAAATTATTGTTTCCCTTTGAAGTTTGAGCAAGTTGATCGTGTCCAGCCAGGTGTGCAGTTTCGAATTGGCGGTCAGTTTGTATGATAGTTAAAGAATTGTTGGCGAGATGGAGAGGATGTAGTATTGGAGGTTGGCACCTGTGATGCATTTAAACCACTATGTGAATGAAACTATGTTTTATTTTGTTGATAAGTAGTTTAAAGAAAATATAAGTGATTGCAATTTACTCGAATAAATTTTGTTTTTGAAAGTTTGTTTCTTAGCGATTTTGATGAAAGCAAATTTCACGAAAAAATCACAAGCCGTCAGCCGAGTGTTTTTTTTCTGTCATTTGCTCGAATTAAAATCACGAATAAGCAACTAACTTGAATTTACTAAAAATCACATTTATTCCGAGTTAATTGCCATTACGAATGGTATTTGGAAAGACTATTCCACGACTACGCCCAGTCTTCCAAATTCGCGGCAAGAGTTTTCATTGAAGTAGTTGCTTCGCATTTATTATGCTGAACCAAACCTTTCCATTTTATTATTATTTTATTAGTTGAAAACGCTAAGTTCGGTTTATTCACTTAAAAATTGACGTGATCGGCTAAAAAATATCAATGTATCATTGGCATGCAATAGGAGTGGAATAGTCATTAATAACTATTTGTGTCCTCCTTTTCCTCCTGAAGAAGATCTTTTTATTTGCATACTATATATCTTCTATTTCGACATTTATAACTCATAATTCTCAATATTTTAAATCCTTTAAATATCTTCTGCGATTTCAGGCTTGTAATTTTTTGTATATATGTATTGCCATGAAATTGGCCAATGGTCTAAACTGGCCGGAGTAAAATTGTAACAAATAAAACCAACTTTTATAAGTAATCAAGATTTTTGGTGCATCCATAATAAAGCTCCTTTAACAGCTAATTAAGATAAATCTATACAAATCTCAACTCCTAATCCTTTAACAACAAATCCTCTCATAACGTTCTAATTTACCAAAGTACTGTCATCACTTTTCTTCATCATCATCATCATCATCAAGCCGTTCAATCCTGGGAGGATTACGTTTTAGCGTTTTTATAAATCCATTTTCTGAGGTGTATTATTCCTCTTCTTCCTCTCTTGCTGTCTTCATAAGTTTCCGTGTGTTTTGACTGCGTTGATTATTTCTTTCCACACTTTTCTGTTTCTGCCTGGTTCTTTCCAGTTTCTAACTTCCTTTGCCTATGTATCTTCGTCTATTTCCTTCTGCCAACTTTTCCTTGATCGTCTTCTTATTTTTGACCTAGTGGGCTCCATTGTGTTTTTCGTTTGATAACATCGGTGTTTTTCCTCCTTATTATGCGGCCTGTCCATTTTAATCGTTGTGATTTTGTGTTTTATTATGTTTTATCCTCTCAGTTCTTCTTCTATTTCTTTATTTGTCTTCATTCGACTTTCTCCTGTGTGTGTTATGATTGGTCCTAATATTGTTTTTATTATTTTCCTTTCTTATATCTTCAGCACTTCCTCTTTTCTTTTGTTCATAAGCATGGTTTCCATTCCATACTCTGTGACTGGTCGTCGTTTTATAATAACGATAGATCAAAGAATAAATTTTAAACTTTTGCAACTATAGAAAATTCATAATTAGGATAAACGCCCTTAGTAAAATATCCCTCAATCATTTCGTTTGGTAACTCTAATAGTCTTCGCAGAACCTCTCCTGCCAAGATTATTTTTATGAAATTATTAAATGCAAAAATTAGATCATCAAAAAAAGTAATGGTAAGCGGAGAGGATCTTAAACAGACCTTGTTTGGTGTTAAGAACAATCCTAGTTGATTGTAGAATCCAGAGATTATCAAGCGGAAGTTGAGAATTATTAAGTCCTCCTCCCTGAGGAAAGGGGCTGCATCGCTATGACTTAAGTTCAACAAATAATTGGCAATGATCTGGGAAGGAAGTGTCTAAATTTTAGCTCTTAAAAGTTAGTGATAATAATAAAAAATCCAAAAAAGTGCAAAAATAGCGTTTCTAGAAGTTCGGCTCAGGGAGAGGCCAAAAAACATATTTTAGAGCAACTAAGGTTCTTCTAAAATTTAATTTCTATTTGTATTGGTATTGGTCAGGGAAGTAGATGTTTCAATAAGTGATTTGTAGTTTTAACAAGACTAATTTTTATTTACCTTATATATTATGGAATTTCATTTTGTCAATTCAAGACTCATTTTTGTAGATTTGCGAAATATTTCGTACTTTTAAAATTATTATTAATTTTTTTACAGCCTTCTAAATGACTTTAATAAATTTTATATATCTAGTAGAGTATTAAAAGAGATATGATTTAATAATATATAATTTTTAATCATTTAAGAAATAAAGCTCTATCTTGTAGAGTCCAACTATAAATTACATCCGTCTGATGTGTTTCGTGCCCAATTTATTCAACATCGGTTAATCATGTAAATGCTCTGCGTCAACGAGTCGTGAACAACTGCAATAGCAAATACTGCAGGAATATGCGAATGCATCAGATAATCGATGAGAATTCTTGACGTAGCTTGTAGGAACGTGTACAATATAAAACATATTTGCAAACATATATTTCTTTTATGAAATGAATACATTTTTTATTATCGTATAAAACGATGTTATTTATAGCTATCGATTAATTAATAAGTATCAACCTGCTAATAACAATATAGTTTAATTAATTAAAATCAAACACAATAAAACTTAGTAAGTGTTTGAGTTATATTTATAAATATGATATAAACTTGGAATAAAACTCTAAAACTATCTTCACGAATAATTTTTATTTGAGCTAGATCTACAAGTACTATGTTTTAGTTTAGTGTTTATATGGTGAATTACCTAGTAATAAATTTCGCAAGCATTCTTATGAATATATATTACCCTCAGAATTATATTTGGAAAATTCAAATAAAATAATACAAGTAACAAGCTCATTTACACACACACACAAATACATAAATCACACGGCGGAAGGACCACGTGGTCGATAGCCAAACACCACTAATACTACTACTACTAATTTATAAGTGATCGCTAAAAGTCTATTCTTACTACCCTTACAAAAAGCTTGATATCTTGTTTTAGACTATATCCGTAATATTAGTGGTGAATATATGATGTCGGTGATGACACTTGCCCCAGGGATAGCACAAGTGGTTGCATGTGTGCATGTTTGATTTTCCAGTATTCCAAAAAGCAATTTAGCGTATTTAATATATTCCCTTTGTTATTGAAGTATTACTTTCCAGACTGGCCCCTATTATTACATCTTGCCCTCGAGGCCCTTGCTTTGTTAGAATTTCTATAGGGATTCTCTGAAATATGTAAGTTAATGTTAACGCAACAAAATAATTAATTTATATATTTATTCAAGTCCACAGAATCATCTTTCCCTACAGTTTAATGATTTCATGGTTTTAATTCGAATTTATAAGATATTCAAATATAAACGAAAGGTTAATAATTATGTACTTATTGAAAGCATAATGTTTATAGTCAATTATATATACATGTTGTCCCCTGAAATTTTGAATATGAGTAATCTAATCTGTTTGTATTGCATCCCAATTATTATTATTGGTCGCCATGATTGTTACTGGAATATGTATGACATTTTGACGTACATAGCTTCAAAATGTTAACAAGTAAACAGAAAACTCAAATTCTTAAATGGTTTTTAATAATTAATTAATAATTTGTTTGTTTTGGCATACGATATAACAGTAAACACGATTTCGGTCTATCATGTTATACATTTGTTTGAGGAAACTGGTTCTGTAAATCTACCATGTAAGTGCTCTAAGGAACGGAAGCCACAAAGTGAAGTAGATGAAATGCGGGAAATTATGGTTTATAAAATGACACGTTATCAACAAGAGCTCTTCCAGAAAATCCAGAAATTAAAGCCGGAAAATCAGAATTGCATAGACTACTTAAATGGAATGGTTTTAAGTCTTTCAAAGTTAAAACAACACAAGAGATATTCGCGTATGACCATGGTCGTCGAATGGAATTTTGTGAAGATGTGATGGATAGAGTAAACAATAATTATGAAATTCTTCGAAATATTTTGTTTAGTGACGAATCGACTTTCCCGTTACATGGTCGTGAGATACTGGTCCCAAGAAAACAAGCATCGAAGAATAAATTTAAGAACTGAGTAACCCCAAAAACATAACGTTTGGATCGACATATTGGGGACCACAATTATAGGAATATTTTTTTATTGAGGGGAATCTAAATGGCCAAAAGTATTTGGAACTGCTTGAGAACTAAGTGATAGCAGCAGTACAAGGCTTACAGAATATTGATATGACCCACATCTGGTATCAGCATGATGGATGTCTTGCTCATAATGTGACTTGGGAATATTTAAATCAAATATTTCCCCGTCGCATTATTAGTACCAAAGGAGACATAAAATGGCCACCAGGATCTTCTGATTTGTCCCCAAATGTTTTTTTCTTTGGGGCCATATAAAGCAAACAATTTATATCCATCAGCATCAAAGAGCTAACAACATGGATGACCTCAGTTTAAAAATTCTTCGAGTCACTCCAAATATGACTCCTACCTACCACGTTAATAGACATGCGACAAGAATTTTATGATCGTCTGGGATATTTTTTGGCTCAACAAGGAGATTGTTTCGAACATTTAATAAGATGGACATTGTAGTTATTTGTTATTCGTTACGTTTGAATTGTGTTCGTTAAAATAGTAACATTAAAATATCGTGTAAATATGTTTCACTTTGATTCCCTATTTAGTCAGTCCATTAAAATATGTTACTCAGCTATGCAATTATTAAGCGTGGTAACTCCTGCCTCCTCCTTGATTAAGTGGTAGATCTGAAGCATGATATACTTCAATATTTATATGTTGTAATGCAGTAGTCTATATTTTAGATAATAGTTCCTTGCCTTCAAGTAATGCGGTAGTGTCTATCTTATTTTAGTACCAAGTTGATTAATACTAAGTCTCGAACGTCACATTTTTGTCAGCATATTCCTTGTGCGTGTGTTGTGCCACGCCTTGCAGTGTTCTTACTTCATAAATGGTGTTTATTAAATAGTAAAGCTTTTATTTTAGGTGAAGGTTTTTGGAGCTATCCTCTTCAAATAATTTGTAAGCTGATAGTTCTTCTATAGTTCTCTCCGAAATGGTAAGAAGGCGAAAGTTTATTCCGTATTATATTATACTGTGGTGTTACAGACAAAAGGAATAATTATGATTTATTTTGACCAGGTGTATTGCTGATCTTTTATCCGGATGGTAAGCTTGGTTTTGATATATCAATTTTTTCCCCACAGCTTGTGAGCTAAGCTGGGCATGGGGAAAAGTTGATATTCAAATATTAAATACCGTGCTGTGTTACTTAATTGACGAATTGCGTGCCATTTTCGGAGATATTTTTTTAGCATTCCAAATATTAAGCAGACCTCACTAAGTGGGTGTCGACGCATTTTTCTGCTGTGACTCTTTTAACTGAATTTCGGTCATTCAAGTGGCTATTTCTTCGATGGTAAAGAAATGTCTATATTTATTAGGCAATTTTGTTAATCGATGTAGATTTTCTTTTGCAGACGGTTGGCCTGTCATGAAATTCGGCTCACTTTATAAACATTTGTGTATGTTACAAATTGTATGGTTTCGGTATCGCCTTTATCATGTTTGGTGATATGTAGAACTCGTTACTCAAGACGGTAAATTTTATTGATCGAATAAATTGTATCTTAAGGACGGCGATAAGTTTTTCAAAATCATAATCATAATGGCAGTTTGGCGTTTAGAGTAAACTTAATCAACTGGACATACCGAAACTGAGGGGATATTGGTCACTGCTGAAGTCAAAATATGGCATCTGCGGCGACATTTAGATTTTCTCTAAATTATAATAGGGTAACCTTTGAATCTCTAGATCATAGCAAATGCTTTTCTGTTGGTTGTTGCATAGTTGCGATCAGTGGGTGCTAGAAATCTGCTCGCGACCTCTATTGGGTTTTCGTTGGTGGCCTTTTTCTGACTTATAATCGCTTCTATTTTTAAGATAAATGTTACATTTTTTAAATTTGTTGCAGTGACGACAGTAGGGAACTTAAAGAGTGTCCGGAATCGGTTATCCTGCTTTTCCTTCCATACAACTGAATATTCTTCTTAAATATCGTTGTTAGTGGTTAACCTACTTTGGTAAAGTTAAGAATTAATTGTGTATAGTTAGCATAAATTTGTACATTGTACATTGTAAACATTTCTTTTTTGTTCATGTCTTTTCTTGTCACTTGATCACAAACAAAGGAATCGAAGTTCCTTTGTGTGTGATCTTATCACTTAAAAAGGGTATTCGGATTTGTCCTATATTGTATTAACTTTAGATTGAGTGTTAATAATATCAGTTTTTGACGTTACGTTAGGAATTATTTTTTGCCAATAATGGCAAACATATTTTATTTTTTCTTCTTCTTTTTTTTTCGAGGATATTTGCCTTGTACTCTCTCTGCTAGTGTCACTTCTGGGTTGATGCGCTCCAGCTCTCATACCACCCTATGGGTGGGCATCCAGGAGGTCTGTTAGATCTTGGGAGATCGTTCCTTGCGATCTTCGGCAATCTGCTGCCATCCATCCGCTTAAGAAAATCCCTCCATTGGCGACGTCTGCTTTTGGACCATTTTACAATATCTGGGACGTCGCAAAGCTCTTGGATGTCTTCGTTTCTTTTATGCTCCCTCAAGGTGAATCGCGCTTTGGATCTTATGTTCTCATCATCAGCTTTTCTCATGATTCTGTTTGCTATTGAGTTTTCGACTTTTCGACATTTCTACAGCATATGTCATAACAGGTCGTACACAGGTCTTATAACGGGTGTCCAACAATTATTGCAGTTCCGGGTGGCGTTGGAATCAAAAGCGTAGGTCAATTCTTTCATGTGCCAAATAAATGAACTGACATGTTAATTGTCAAACATAACCTAAATGTGCATTAAAAATGTCAGTTCATTTATTTGCAACATGTAAGAATCGACCTACGTTTTTTATTCCAACGCCACCCGGGACTGCAATAATTGTTGGACACCCGTTATATGCGGACATTACTTTGTATGGTGATGTGTTTGTTCCACCATACTACATCTCGCAGGTATCCGTATATTAAGGCTGCTTTGGTTGTTTGAGCCTTAACTTCTTCTTGGATTGGAGGTCTCTGCTGCTTGTGATGTTGGCGCCGAGATATTTGATTTGAACCTCATTACTTGTTCTACTAGTTCGTTGTATATTGCCAGTTTACATCTTCTCGGTTCCCTCGATATGGTAAGTGCTTTGGATTTGTCCACCGATATCATCATATTGTACTTAGCAGCTGTGTTTTCAAATCGAAAGAGCATTCTCTGCAGATTCTCCTCATCTTTTGAAATCAAAACGGCATCGTCCGCCTAGCATACCATTTTTATTTCTTTGTGCCCCAATAGGTATCCCTTTCTAACCTTTCCTACATCGGATATTATCTCGTCCATAATGAGTTTGAAAAGGATAGGATTTAAGCTATCGCATTGCCTTATTCCTATCTGCATGGACATTCTCTACCTGTATTTGGGTCCAGTTGTCAGTGTTTAACTCAATTATCTTTAATAATGTCTGAGTGTACTTATTTAGAAGCCTCACAATATCCGAAAGTTTCACCTGATCATAAGCTTTAGTAAGATTTGGTAATGAAACACATATGTGCTGTTTTGTTGTATTCTATTGATTTTTCAGTAATTTGTCTGATTGTAAAGATGACATCTACAGTTGACCTTTTTTTTCTGAAGCCTTGTTGTTCTTCACATAACCCAAAGGAAGATATTTTTTCTTTCAGAATTTTGGTGAATCGCTTTAGCACTGAACTTAGTAGCGTGATTCCACGGTAGGTTTATGGGTGTTTTTTTGCTTAATTTTTTTTGAATATTGGAATGGTAATACTTTCTTTCCATTCGACAGGGAGCAGAAAAGTAAATATCCTCTGGGTGCAAGGTTCTAAGAATACGGTGGATGCTGAAGGACCTCCCATTCGAGTTTTTGCCTGGCGCTGTTGTGAAGGAGTATGGTTTGATGTGTTTTTTTGCTTAATTTTTTGAATATTGGAATGGTAATACTTTCTTTTCATTCGGCAGGTATTTTGTTGGAGTCGACGATTTTACTGAAAAGTATGCACAGTTTATCTGATACTGCATCGCCTCCATACTTCAGCATCTCGTTAGATATTTCATCTACTCCAAGCGACTTGAGATTTTTTAATTTCTTGATCAATTGTTTGTTTCTCATCAGAGACGGTCCATTGTTCTTGGGTATTATTATCATTCTGTTCTAGGTCAGGATTTACTGAATTAGTTAAAAGTTGGCAAAAATGTTGTTCCCAATCACTGAGTGCTTTTAGTTTTCCTCTTTCTTAACATGTTTCAGATCTTCTGACCTTCATAAAGGTCGTGTTCTATGTTTGATGAAAACTTTTCCCAATGTTCTCTTTTAATATATTGGATTTTTTTGTTGACTGTATTTATTATAGATTTGTATTCGCCTAGTGTTAAGCTTTGTGATCGATACTTTAAACATGCTTTTCGTTTCTCAATATCTAATTCTTTAACCTCTTCTGTAAACCACGATTTTGTTTTTGCTTTTGTAGATTTATTAGATATTCTTCTTGCTACAGCTTCTTCGGCGGCTAGAGTGTGTTGGATCTTATTTTTGTCCAGGCAGCTGCAACGTTTTTACTTTTACACGATGCGATTACTATTTATTTTACACGACGCGAAATAATACTAGTAACGTCCTCTCTTAGAAAACCGCATGAATTAATGCATACTCTTGACAATAAGTATTAGTTAGAGTAATTTCGTTAATGGAACTGTAAGTGATTCCACGTTTAGTTTGCTTAGTTTGATAGGTCTTTGCTTTCTAATAATATATCTAATTTTAAGAGGATATTGAAAAGTAAAAATGAATAAAATCAATAAATGAATGAAAAATTCAAAATAAGCGAAAAGTCGAGATTTCCTATTTGGTACAACTATTTCATCGATTGTTCAAATGTGGAGACAGTGTTTCGTAGACCAAAAACCATGCAACTAAACTCGAATGTCCTATAAATATATAATATAATATAATTTTCCTATTGTCTTCTAGAAATTAATGAATCACAGAGGGTTCTTTTGGTTTGTATTGATAAGATATGCCTATTTGAGTAGACAGTTTTTAAGCCCTGGTATGCCCAAGTTATAAATTTTCTGATTTGCGTTTTGAACCTCAGATTATTATCAATGACCAGTCCCAAATAACGTACATCTACAAAGGGTAAAGTATCATTATTTATTTTGATATTTAGTAGACCTTTAGCTTCGTCAATAATTTTTTGAGGACCAAATAACATGGGAGATAATTTATTGGCATTTATTATTAATGAGTGCCGTTGAGATATTTTAACTAGCTTAATTAAGTCTTAGTTAATGTTATGTTCATCACCATTAAATGAATAAAGTATCACCTGCTTAAAAAAATTAAATTTTAGATAGCTATTAAAACAGGAAGTATAAATGCAAAGTAATATCGGACCCAGAATAGAACCCTGAGGAACTACCGGAGGACTTTTGGTAATATCATAAAATTATTCATTAACCCTTAGCATTTGTAAACGATCTGTAAGAAAACTAGCAATTATTTTCACAACATGTTTACTGAATCCTACATAATTTAACAGTGCAATTAATGTTTCATAATTAATAGTAACAAAAGCCTTGCTAAAGTCTAGTAATATCAGAGAAGTTATGCAGCCTTTATCAGAAGCAGAAACTATATAATCTAAGATATTTAGCAAAGCAGTTGAGCAACTATGGTAAGGTCTTAATCCTGACTGTGTAGAAGGCCGAAGTTGATGAGAATTTATGTACGCTTCAATTTGTTCCTTCAGGACACGTTCCAATAATTTTGACAGTTATCCAGACATTAAGTCTAAGTTTGATAATGGCCAGATTATAGTTGAAACTATAGTCACTGTGTAATTTTAAAAATTTAGTGGTAAAACAAAGAAATCGTTAATTTGGTTGGTTGAGTTACTTGAAGATAAGAATAACTTTGATTAAAACACTTAGAACCTTTCTTCAATACAGTCGACTCTCTATATAGTGAAGGGCCAAAATGTTGACCGAAATTTCACTATATAGAGTTTTTCACTATATAAAGAGAAACAAAAATTTCAAAATTGAATTACTTATTAAAAAAGTTTATTAAACATTTAAAAGTTTAAATACATAGCATGTACATAATGCACATACTGTACACATTACATATGTATGTAGAGGGCTAAATACTATAAACGAAATAAAAAGAATAGATAATACAAAATCTGTTAATACATACATACATATGTACATTTAAAATTTGTGTAGTCTCAATAAATTGCTAAACAACATACATATTATGTACTAGGAAAAATAATCAGCTATTTTTTGAACCTGTTAGCGAATTAATCTACGCATCGACTACATATAAAATGGGTTTCCCCGGGGTACTTCCCCGTGTTTCTCACTGAAATCTATTGTACTTGATTTACATTTTGCCTGTTAGGCGTTATAAACGCTTTAAGAACCTTTTCAAAACAGTGAGTTATCAAAATTCAGTTCGTGCTAATGTTAGGTAGAAATGGGAAACCCGAAGTAGCCAAAATCTCAATAAATGCATAAAAATTTATACATGAAATTCCGGTAAAAATTTTATTATATAGAGTGTTCCTATTTTACAGATTCACTATATGCAGTGCTTTTTACATGAAATTTAATTAAAATATTTTGGGGTTTGAAAAAATTTCACTATATAGAGTTTTTCACTATATAGAGTTTCACTATAGACAGTGTCGACTGTATTTTGTTTTTATCCAGATGGAAGAAGAAAGAAAGAAAGTGTTTTAATCAAAAAAGAAATCGTTTTTTAACAACTCTTTCAAGATATACCACGAAGGTAAATGCCTCTACCATCAAATAATTGTCCAAGATTCAAAGTAATTTACGGTAGATCATAGATTCTTGGTATTGAGCAATGTACTTTTCCATTATTTTTTGATAAAATAGCAACATGTTTTTAACGAAGATGGTATGATTATATGTTATTGACTTTTGATAAGTTTAATGTTAAATAGTACATTCGGTATAAGATGTTCAATTTTATGAGCGACTGGTTTATTCTCATCGAATATAACTTTGAATTACTGCAGGACGTCATTTATTCGTAGATATCTGTTTTTTTTTGTATATACAAGGACAAATAATCTTTTTGATGTTAGCATGAACTAGTTGGATGTAGTACTTTTGCATACAGAAGGATATTGGGCTACAATTCTATGGATCTGTAGAAGCTATGCATGAATGGTTCTATTTTCAGAGTTTCCTCTCTTAGGAGGTATGACGTGTCCTGGAATTTTTGTAGTCCTCCTAAGCGGCAATATTGTCGAATTTCCATATTTTCTGTTCCGTGTCAATCTGAATTCTGGTTTGTCTGAAGAAATACATCGCTGCGATAATTTTTCGGTATATTCTGGAAGTAGATAATGTAAACATTGTATTGGGGTTGGGGAATAAGTTGGTAGCGTTTTAATCGAACAAAAATCAGCAGTTATAGCAATTAATTAATCAATTATATATTCGCCGTTGCTGTTGTCCTACCTCTCAACCTATTTGTCGATGTCGTTCCGCCAAAAATTGCCCCGTTTGGCATGAAAGAAGTTGTTGAACCAGTTTTTAAGCTCCTCTTTGTTGTCGAAGGCATATGGTTCGACAGGGAGCGGAAAAGATAATAATCCACCCATAGATTAGGTCCAGAATATACGGAGAATGATGAAAGATCTTCGAGTGCGGCCAGACGACTTTTGTGACCCTATGTTGGCTCTGTCATAAAGGAGTATGGTTCGGCCTTGCCGATGAGGTCTCTTCAGTCGAATAGCCTTTTCCACGCGGTGTGACTGGGCTATGTAGAGCTCCTTGTTGACCGTGGCATTCTTTTCGAGCATTTCTCAGTTCCTCCAAACGCAGATCATCGTCTTCTTTGGATGGAGGTCAGGTTTGTCTCTTGGCTTTGGCGTAACTCCTAGAGCCACCCACTCCTTTTTTAGCTTCATATTTATGTATAGACACCACTTTCATCTCCCGTGATGATTCGGTACAAAAAGCGCTTCTAATGACCGCGTGTTGCTCGATGGCGGATGAGATGTTGCAATTTGAATGCCATTTTTTTATGGTTTTCGTTAGGCTCCTGCACACAGGCTCCCAATTTGTCGACAAATTATATTGAATGAAGCCAATTCACGACTTGTTTAGTGACCGTCCTCCTTCAAAAGTGCGTTGGAGACGCTGTTCCTGGAATTCAGAAGGTCTTCCGCTGCGGGGCGCCAAAACTTTCGTTCTGTAGACTTGCCTATGAGACCTTCTCTGTATACGATCCAATGTCCTGGTCTTCAGCAGCTTTTTGGCCTCGATGAAAAGCGAAGAAGAGCATGTATCAAAAATGTTGCTTTTTTACATCCTGGCTGTTCTATTTCTAAGCCTCAAAAATTATAAAAAATAAATTACTCAAAAATACGATTAGCACAGTTTTGTAAAGCAGAAAGACTTCTATCGAATGAATATAACTTTATACACTTTGTCAAACAGCAATAAATCGTTGTAAAATAAAAATTATGGATCGCTTTCGATCTACTCTACTCTTGGATCTTATTATGAGTGTCTAGTCTGATATAATAGGTTCTTTCTAGTTAGAAATGATGGGGAAAAATCGATAAAAGAATTAATATTTTCGTTCATCCCTTCTGACACAGCGTCTAGAGCGTTTTATAGTACCTCGTGAAGATAGGTAGGAAAACGGAATTTTACTAAGAAGTTATTACACTCTAGATAGCTGTAAACATAGATACACCATTTAAGGTGACAAATTGTTTAAACGTTACACTAATTTCCCTAATTGAGTTAATATCCCACACTGGCAATTGTATAGAACACATTACATTGTTAATTAATCATGTAATGTATTTGGACTGAATCAAGTGCCCATTATCAAAATTTTAGTTCTAAGCTCTACTATGAGTGAATAAACTTAGCAAGTTTTTTCGTTTGATATTTTATATTTTTTAATGACAAAACTTAGAATTTAGAGTTTCAGATATTCAATACACCGATTCGTTACACTTAATTACCATCCACCGCCAGTATTTCCGATACATCCGCAAATTTACATAAATATATCCAGCTTAAATACATTTTACGAAGTTCCAGAAACAAACACGTACACGGGCAACACGGCCGGGAAATAGGATAAACAATGGTTTCGCAAGTTGGTAATTATGTTGGGCGAAACGAGCGCCAATTAATTAGTTCCCCAGATATGTTTCAGCGTGTGCATTATTTGCGATTGAAGTAGGACGTTACCAAAAACTTAAAAAGGTCACACAGACACACGGCTAATTGAAATGTGTGCATTCAGCAGATCACTAATTACTCTGATCGGAACGATCGCGAACACACGCACTCTCGCGGCGTTAATTAAATCGCTTTGTGTAATTTACCAAGAACAATACCTAATGTAACACAAACACGGACACGTGTGTAATGTGGGGGCGCGTGTCCGCGCCACACATTGGCCAAATGACCAATTTGCATTCAACGTGGACCGGACGGAGAATAACGGGAATTGGATTCGAAATTGTAATGGCGGCTAATTCGCACATACGATAAAAATGTGACCGTATTGCAGTTCTATTGTTGTCATCAATAGTTTATTAAGAAATTTAACAAAATATTATTCTAAATTTGGCTATAGAGATTTAGAAATTACATGAACAACTAATTAACATATATATTTGTATAATGGTTAAAAAATACAGGGTGTCCCGTTAATGTGGGGAAATGGCTAGACCATAGATTCTTGAGGTCAAAATATGACGATTTAACACAACTTATCTATATCCAAAAATTTACGGTTAAGCCGGAATTTGTCTTTCTTTTGTTTATAACAATTGAACGCTTTATTCGATTTGAATGAAATTTATTATTGGTAACTACTATAATATGATACATCATTTCAGTAATTGTGGCCATTAGAGATTGACAGGAAGTATGAAAAACAGTAGTACCACCACTTAAAAACTAAATTATTTTTTTATTTGTGCATTTAATAAAAACTAGAAAAATATCACTTGAAAGGCCGTTTAATTTTAAAACTTTTTTGTCTCTTAATAATTTTTGATATCTTGTACGGTTTTTGCACAAAAAAATATTAATAAGTAAATCAACTTACTCAATTGAATAAAAATTAAATAATATCAATAAATTAAATTAATAAAAACAACATCTAGCACTTTTCAAACAATTTCCTTCGCAGAATCCTAATACAAGCAAGATATCTGTTTGCCCCAAATATCATTATTTATGAAATATAATAAAGTTAAAAATTAATTATTAAAAGACACTAACTAATTATTATTATATATAATTAATATTGTTTAAACAAAGGCGGCCACGAAAAACATTTATTTTCGATTCGATGAAAAATTAGATTTTGTTTTTACTAGATAAAAAAAAATTATTTTATTTTTTTGTGGGAAAACCGTAAAAGATATCAAATATTTTTAAGAGACAAAAAAGTTTTTAAATTAAACAGTCTTTCAAGTAATATTTTTTAGTTTTTATTAAATGCACCAATAAAAAAATAATTCAGTTTTTAAGTGGTGGTACTACTGTTTTTTATACTTCTTCTTAACCAATAATAGCCATAATATCTGAAATGATGTATTATATTATATTAGTTATTAATAACAAATTCAAATAGAATAAAGCGTTCAATTGTTATAAACAAAAGAAATAAAATTTTTTAGAACTTTGAAGACACATTCCGGCTTAACCGTAAATTTTTAAATATAGATAGAGAGAGAATAACATCTTTATTCGAACATGAATATATACAAAATTAAAAACATTTACAAATGATATTAAATGTGTTACTCTGTCCGTTTGGGCTATCGACCATCGGTCTTTCTGCCCTGTCTTGACTCTAAGTTATGTTTAAAAAAAATAAATATCTTTGCTAGCTAGCTTAACTGTCTGGGTGATTCGAACTAATGAATTGATGTAGGGTGATAAATATAGATATTTTGGGTTAAATCATCATATTTTGACCCCAGGAATCTATGGTACAGCCATTTCCCCGCATTAACGGGACACTCTGTATATTTAGTAAAGTAGAAATTACATTTAGGTTATTTATGTTTGTGTTATATAAAAAAGCAAGAAAATAAAATACAAAACTAAAATAAATGTTATAAATTGAGAAATTTCCATCTTGATGTTTTAATTTTATAAAAGGAGATTTTTATAGTTAAAGTATATTTCATTAAAATACACATTACTTAATAAAATACTGACACAGTATATTATTAAGTGATGTGGAGTTTCAACAAGTAATAGCCTCATCTATCCAGTATTTAAATTACACATTGTCTATTCTGATTCAACACCTTCCGCCATCTTTCTGGCTGTACCATAATTCTACGCTCCTTAAATATTAGCTTTTTATTGGCAAACTCTGATTCAAGTACATTTTTTCTATTGATCAACTCTGATCTTCTTTGCTAAATTGAATCATATAATTTATTCAACTGATAACAATACACTTTAGAATCAATTCATGTCTTGTTTGGTAGAAGCTCAAAAAACGATTCCGTTGAAATCCCATAAAACAGATAATACTACACTTTTTTTTATAAATATCCGCCATGATCTATTTATTCTCTTAGAGATATCATGACATATTCGAAGGTTTGCATTATTAACGTCTTTATTGTGTCTTCATTAGCTTCAACTGATCTTCCAGAACACGATGGGTGCATTAAAGATATGCACCACGTTCTGGAAGACCAGTTGAAGCTAATCAACACACAATCAAAATGTATCGGATTAAAATTTTTCTAACCAGCTTTGGCACTGACGTTCTGTCAATATAACCTCATCATACATGTTGAATATTGTTTCCTTGTTTTGACAGCTTTTCTATTGTTTCTATAGTAAAAAAGTAAATATGCCGAAGATATTTCCTTTCATTTTGGCTTTAACCAAAAACCAGCAACGCTTTCTATATCTGCTGTTAAAACATATAATAATAATCTGGCTTAAGTGTGATATCTACAACGAAATAAATCCTCTATTAAAAAGTAACGGATTTGCTTTTTAAATATTTCTATATAAATAATATTTTAGAATTGCTGTACAGCTTCTTTGTCATCAGAAAACTTCTCTAAAAAAGAAAAATACAAGAAAATTGATCATACAAAATCGGCTACTTGTTTTTTCTAAAGTTAAAACGACTTTTATTATTAATAAAAAATGAATTTGCCTACCTCAATATTTATAAATGTACAATGAGCAGGATTATGTGAATATTTAGTTATAACTAGCATATTATCATGTTACATTGCAAATTTAGTGTCGGTTGAAATAATTGAAAGTAATAACTTGTTCATATAAGGTGTACTTCAATTATCTGTATCTCGCGTTGTATAAGTCCGATCGGGTTCTACTAGATGGCGTTAGAAATATGAAATTTCATACTAAAAACTTTTCTGACAGTTTTGTGATTAGTTGTCTCAGTTTTATTTGAGCGCGTTTCAAAGATGGACACTAGCCAAGAGAACATATGCTATATTTTACGCCCTATTTTGGTTTCGTTGATTCCGTTTCGCAAATTTCGATATCAAAGACACACCACGCACTGGAAGACCAATAGACGAAAATATCGATAAAATCATGGACAATGTCGAGTTCGATCGTCATGTAAGCGCTGTTTGGATTACCTAAGAGTTAAGGATTCACAAAAAACCATTTGGAACCATTTGAATAAGGCTGAACCCATTTCTGAAGCAGTTGTTAACTCGTGATGAAAAGTGGATCACTGACGACAACGTCAAGCGGGAACGACCGTGGTTGAATCGCGGTTGAAACGGTGGTCAAGCCAGGATTGACGGATAGGTAGAAAGTTTTTGTTGTGTGTTTGGTGGGATTGGAATTATCTACTATCAGCTACTCACCTATGGTAACACTCTTAACTCAGAACTGTACTGCTCAATATCAGAGGAATAGTGTGTCCATCAGGACAACGCCAGGCCACACCTGTCGATAGTGACTCGCAGGAGTTTGAGTTGGAAGGTTTTTATGCATCCACCTTATATTCTAAACTTGGCACCAAGTGATTACCATCTGTTTCTGTTCATGGCGAACAATTTTGCTGGTGAACAATTCGCTTCAAGGGGGGCTTGTGAAAATCGACTATCTCAATTTTTTGCCAATGGGGACGAGGGCTTCTATGAGAGTGGCATAAGGAAATTTACTTCAAAATGACAACAAGTTATCAAACATAACGACGCATATTTGACCTTTTTTTTTGTGGCCGGGAGGTGGAAAATCTTTTATAGACTGAGTGTGGGAGTCCCCAGAACTATACTAAAAACCATCTTCCCAAGTCGCCCTGACACCCCGCGGAACCGCCGTCTGGCATTACTTCACGGGGTGTAGGGTGTCGTCTGTGTCGGTGATGTGTGCGTGTGTATGATGACTGTGTGTGTGTGTGTGCCACCCCGCGGAACAGCCATCAGGCATAACATCACGGGGTGTCAGTTTTGTTGTGTGTGTGTGTGTGTGTGTGTGTGTGTGTGTGTGTGAGATGTGCGTGTGTGTGTGATGTGCGTGTGTGTGCAATGGACGGCTCGGGTACGTGGGGTCGCTACTCCCAAATGGGTGTGCACGTGAACCACCCCTGCGGGAGACGCATATTTGAACTAAATCGAATCATTCTATGGTAATTAAAGCCTTCAATTTCATGCAATTGATTTCTATTTTACTACACCTTCTATTAAATGGAATTATATATTAACTATGTCTCAGTAAATAATAACTACGATGGTCTATTGATGATGACGGGTTGCTCTCGTTGAGCAAAGTCTACCCGGTCGTAAGGCAATTAGGATCATTGCCAGGGAAAACCCGAAAAGTTTAGTTCACCTCATGAATACATGACTAAAAGAGAATACCGTACTAATGGCCTACAAGATAGCCAGGTTGGTGCTCATCACCCAACGATTTTTCGCCCAATTTACCTTACGGACGGGGAATGAAATGCACTGGAGAGGCTGCTGGCAATGAGGGCTATTAGCTAAGCAGTACAGGTTAAGGAAGGGTAGATTTACAGTCGACGCACTTCTGGAGGTTAGAAGACTAGACGGCGAGCCAAATGGGGCACCGCTGAGAGCCAGGAGACGCTGGCTATAGCCTTACATGCAAAAAAAGCGTTTACCTCGATGCCGTGACACGTTATCCTGAAAGTTCAAGTACAAAGGAGGATGCCGGAGTACCTGCTCCGCAGTTTCCGAAACTACCTAGTTGACAAGGCACTGACGTATGAAGGAGACCAGGGAATGCAAAAATTGGCACCGTTATTCTGGAATGTCGTGTACCACAACGTCTACTACCTACCACATCCTGGGAGAGAACGACGTGATGGGGTTCGCAGATGAGCTTCTCATACTTTGTTTGGTAGTCAGAGAATTGAAGAGGTTAGGGACAGGGCCTGGGCGACGTCAACAAGGATAGCGGACTGACTAACCTTCATAGGCATCCAGGTGGCTGTATAGAAGACGGTTATGCCATGGTTTCTTAGGAGGTGAGCCGGTCGGATTTAGAGAGAAGCAGTTGGGCTCCTGGGGCAGGAATTTACTATGTCACCGAGGATGAGATACCTCGGGAAGCCAACTCACAACGTACCTTACAGGTTAGAGGTTTCCTAAAGTCATTTTGAGGTGTGTTAGACTCTCGTGAACGGCGACCTAAAAGATCTGTTGTTCTACCCTTAACCAATCATTTCCTAAGCAGTCCCACGCCCTCCATGAGCCTGGTAACTTCCTTGGGGGCGATGCTGCTTATTTCTTCGTGGGATAATCGGTCCCTGCCTAAGTGTGAAAGACGCTTGTGGATAATCGCGACACAAGTGCATAGTATGTGCTCGATCGTTTCATCTGCTGAATCACATAATCAGCAATTTCCACTTTACTCTTTTTATTGACGTAGACCATGTTAACGGTGGAAGCGGAAGACGTCCTGGAGACGGACTGGCAAGGAAGTAGCACCGGCGGTACTTTCTGGAACCAACACGCACCGGAGGCGGCACAGGGGTCCCTGGCGAGGCTCACCATCGATTAACAGCCGCAGGCTTCGATTAAACAGTTTCCCATCGGTGATACTTGCTTGAGCTTCCACTCCACGTCAACGTAGGGGCACCGGCTAGCTGTGAAAAGAGTAAAGAACAAGAGAAATTAAAACATGGGGCCGGAGAAGAAGAAAATATATTACAAAAGACAGAAAGAATAGACAGAGATAATATACAATATATACAAGAAGGACAAGAGGCTTGAATCGGCAAAGCCCACCAGGCCGACCACCGCTGCTGATGGCAGACGACTGGTGAAGAGCGATGGCCGGAGCCTGGTTTTATATGGTGGTCTTCGGTGACGCGGCTTTGTTTCGGTCACGTAGGCCCCGCAATTCCGGGAACAGGTAATGATCCTCTTCGCCGAAAAAAGGGCCGGTCTTAGGGTACGAACAGAGTGCGAGCGTCTGGCGGTGCGATGTGCGCGGCTTCGTTACTTACGCTCCGTGGCACTCTGGACGACTCAGGACGCCATCATGCGTTAGCACGTGTTTAACATGAAGGCCGCACGCACCCGCACCGCCAGACGCTGGCACTCTGTCCGTACCCTTATTGTTCCACACTGGCAGCTGCACATTTTGGAAAATTATCTCGTTTGGATTATTTCAATAATGCGGAATTTATGCAAATTATTATTAGGAGCAATGGGTAGCTCGTAAAATGGATTAAAATATAATTACGCATTTGTTACCACGTTCAGGTAAACTGAACGCCGGTAACAAACGGCCCCGGAAAACGAGATAATTTTGAAAAAGACATGAAATGAAAATAATAGCTGCCAGTGGACGTCTTCGGTGTTGGTGTCGCTTTGGAGTCGATTGGTGATAAACAGCACTGGCTACATCTGGAGATCCTCCCGAAATTAAGGTGTGAGGAGATTCGGGCGTCCCACACCGGATCTCGGCATCCCTGGATGGCTGGTGGCATCCTTGCGGGCTGCGACGTCTGGTCCGGCCGGGGATGGGCTGACATCCTGGGTGCACTGGCACGGCGCGAACCAGGACAGTTATGTTGTTCCAGTCAAGTAGGGCCTGCACGTCGAACGTCGACGATGTATATGGGGCGGCTTGAGCTGGAACCTGGTGAACCAGTCCATTGTGGCAGCCACGGCACCGAGCGCGTGGCGGCTGGAACTGGTGTGTCGTCAGTCAATTTGTCGGAGCTGCCGTTATTGTGGTGAAGCACGAGGCGGCTGGATTGAAGCTGACAGTGGTGGTTGTAGCCAGTGTGCTGAAGGTCGAATCGGGTTGACGTCATTTTCAGTGTTCTGCCTCTTGCCCTGCGAATACTGGAAGGCGGCCCCGGGTGACTCGGAATCACGGTTAATTTACAAAAGATGAAAAATAGTTAAAGAGGTAGAGCATGAGTCCTCAGGGGGTGAGTTTTACTCGGCCACTAGTTGGGAGCCAAATGTTAACGGTGGAGCGAAAGACGTCCTCGTGCTGGACTGGCAAGGAAGTAGCACCAACGGTACTTTCTGGAACCAACACGCACGGGAGGCGGCCCAGGGGTCCCTGGCGAGGCTCACCATCGATTAACAGCCGCAGGCTTCGATTAAACAGTTTCCCGTTGGTGATACTTGCTTGGGCTTCCATGCCACGTCAACGAATGGGCACCGGCTAGCTGTGAAAAACAGAGTAAGAACAAGAGAAAGTGTGTAAATTAAAACATGGGGCCGGAGAAGAAGAAAATATATTACAAAAGACAGAAAGAATAGACAGAGATAATATACAATATATTTGTTTCGGTCACGTAGGCCCCGCAATTCCGGGAACAGGTAATGATCCTCTTCGCCGAAAAAAGGGCCGGTCTTATTGTTCCACACTGGCAGCTGCACATTTTGGAAAATTATCTCGTTTGGATTATTTCAATAATGCGGAATTTATGCAAATTATTATTAGGTAAACTGAACGCCGGTAACCACTTCGTTTACTTCGATACTCCTATGCCTTGGGACCCACATGAGGGTCAACGAGTTGCTAGTTTCGAGAAGGATCGTCGACATTCCCAGACAGCCTGTGAGCCATTGGTGTAGTCTCGAACGGCCTTTAGTGCATCTGGGCTGTCTGAGCAAATCTATATGTGTGCCGTTTAGGTATCTATCCAGGAATTCCCTGTCGCACATATCAATTGCAATTGCAGAATCGTGAGTGTCTTCAATCAACACTACGGTATTTCTAATTCGAGCCTCTTGGAGATGATGTCCGCTGGTTTGGACAGGATTTACTGCAGTATTTATGTGTTTTTGCCATAAGTGACAATGGGTACCACCGCGGTTCTATATAGCCAATACGTGATTTTGAACCGCCATCAGGCTCAGAGCAACGGCGTTTCTTTGGCCTTGATTTTGTCGACATGTTAATTCCACGTCAGTTGAATACTTTACTTCGCTGGAGTGGTTAATTTCTATTCCATTCAGCGAGGGATCTTTTATATGCAGCTTCCTTCTATGCCTAAATAGAACTATGATCGTTTTATTTATATTTATAAAAACCAATTTTGCCTTCCTCCACAACCAGGGTGTGTACCCTAATGCATAGCTTGCTTTGTATATCTCCCAGAGTATTGGGAGCAATTCTCTCCAAGCCGCGCTGCACTAGCGTCCATTCCTGAGGATATATATGGCTTGAAGCTATTCATGCCTCAAGTAATTTCACTGAGCGTGATTTTTTTTTCCCGCACAGCAACGGCTGCCGACCGCATTGGTATGATCCTTTGATAGGACATTCTGAACTATATTTGCTGCGGGCAGAATGTCGATCCTCTCGCAGTAGGCTTTGCAAGCCTCTCGTTGCTATGTAGTTTTCACGGGGTGAAGACGGCAGCGAGAGCGGCCAGAACGTCAAGGGCATTGGCCAACGTAAAATGGAAGTACCTCGACGTGCTCCTGGGGTCGGCTTTATCCAGATTGCAATCCGCAGCATCGGCATAAACAGAGAATATCGGCTCCAGGAGGAATATCGAGAGGCTGAGGAGGGCATGAGACCCAGAGGCCGTGGAGGAACGCAGACAGGAAAAGGGCATGGACTCGGGAGCTCATTCCTGTACCGGATGCCTTGATCAAAAGGCAGCACGACAAGACGGAATGTAATGAAAAACGCTGAAGCTTGACAGATTAAATGGTCTAGGCTGTGAGAGCCCCCGTTACATCCGACTACTAAATAAGCTGACGATCTTGACTGGAATCACCAGGTATAGAGAGTGAGTGATGGTATAATTATGTTCGATGCCTTTTGTTGTTGGTGTTGTTAACATGCCACAACTTTCCTTTAAATCTGTCCTTTTAGGTTTTGGGTAACATGTTGCATGAACTAGAAATTCAAGAAGTTACAATCAGTCTGGATTAAAATTATTCTTTACTACTATTATTTGCTTAGTTATATTTCCTCTGGAATACGGTTTAGCTCATTTCTAAAATATAAACCATCTTATTATTTTTTTTAAAAATGTTGGTGATACTAATGCAAGGTCATTCTTTGAAAATGTAAAACAATGCTTTTTTTATGGCTTTGATTGTAATTCAAGATCTATGGATGGCGTTTATATGGTGTGTTTTGTATAGTGGACGCAAGAGAATAACAAAGTTGTGCCCCTTTGCAGTTTTAGTGTTTTTGAATTGCCAATCAATAATTTTAACTGCAGCATATTTCACAACAAGGCAAAATTACAAAATCCACCTGATCAGAATTTACCATTCTGCTTTAATATTGGTCCTATAGTATTTTTGAGATCAAAGGTTCATTCATCCATATTTGATTATTCAACGTGACTTAAATGTGATTTGGTTATCAAATCAAGTCAGAATTTCTTGGTTTCCATCATATATATTAATAATTAGAAAAAACACGAAAATATTTCGTAAAATCTACAACAAATGAGCCTTATTAAGACTACAATAAACAAATCACTTTTGAAACAACTTAATAAGACTCATTTGTTGTAGATTTTACGAAATATTTTCGTGTTTTTTCTAATTATTAGTGAATTTTCTACAACGTAAGGACTTATATATTTTATTATATATATATTAGCCAAAGAAACTTATTTCTTAGTAAAGTTAAGGGAGTTTTAAGTGTAACTCTTACAAATTTAAATACCAAATTAAAACACTTGTCATATTTTTACCCCTAAAATTTATTCAGGTAATTCATCATATAAACATTAAACTAAAACTCTTAATTTATTTCTACCACTAAAATTTAGTGTATAAATGCAGTTATAGTGGTAAAAAGAAAGTAAGTATTATTGTTTATATAATGGATTATCATGTAGTTACGGCCACAACCATCATTATGATTCTTGCAAATCTATTGGTTTTTAAATAAACTTAGAAAAAGAACTGTTTTTTCATTTCTAGATATTTTGTTTCCTACGAATAAGCCGTATTATTAAGGAACAGGATGAAAGATTTTATTTTGAAATCAGATATTCAGTACCAAGGATAATAGGTTCAAAATGGATCTCTACAAAAGAAAAAAGAAAAAACAGAATTAAAATATTTTTACTTTCTTAAATATCTTATCATATGATATATCTACATTTGGTTTTTATGTATCTTGCTTCAAATGAAAGCAATCTGTTTGCAAAAAATTAGAAATTGATTGAAATTACTTAACGGAAAAGATGATTTTTTTAATATAATTGTGCTTCACGTTTTTTAAAATAATAAAATAAATTATATTGTAGATCTGGGTACTTAATTTATATCATTATGATCATCATCATCATATTTTTTTTCTTTCTTCATCATCATTATCATCATAACCGTCAGCAAATACATCGAGTTGCTCCATTTTTTTGAGAAGGTTTTTGCTGTTACGTAAAATAAATATAAATAAACATTAATATGTAGTATAACTTGAGATATACTTTGTGTGGAGTAAAATTAATACCTATTACTAATAGTTAGATAATTGATAAATACTCAGATTTTTATATTTACTCGACTAAAATTATAAAAAATTATAGTAGAAATAGTGGATGTTGTCTAAGTAGTCTTTCTGACTATGCTATGTGTGTATTTATATGCTTGTAAATGAACTTGTTACTCTAAAATATCATTAATTATATTCTAATAGCAAAAGTGCTCCAAATTGCATATAATATTGCGGTTTTATAATAGTATAAAAGTTTCTCGTAATTTTAAGTTTAATCGAATATAGAAAGTCTGATATTTTAACTTATGTGATAAAATTAGTTTCATATTCTTTATCCATGGCCTTTAAACTTAAAGAAAGGCTTAGATTAAACCTTTGTGAAGTTTAAATACTCGAGGCGATTAAAACAGTCATCTCACTCCGTTCGGAAATATTAAGTACTTTATAATCAATTTTCTTTAAGCACCAAAAGTACACAGAGTAATACCTTAACATTACTATTATTCATTAATATATGATTATTGTTATTATATTATATTTAATGAAATTAAAACTTAAAATTTCAGAATATTGGTAATATTTAAATTATCTATTATTTATATATTCTCTAATATAACTTCCCTATAGCAGGAGTATTGTGGTGGTATTAAGCTGATGCAATTATTTACACATTGGAGCATAGCAAGCTGTCGTCATGGATACCCAGGTAATTGGTCCCTCTTGCCCCCATTTCTCAGGAGTAGAAATCAAAGTAAATCGATGCCTTTTAGCGGACAAAGCTGACGGTATTAATTTACATGTTACGTACATTTGCTGCTGATTTAACGTGTTAATTCTTTACACAAACACCTCAATGTATTATTGTTCCGCGGATATTTCAGCACAATACGTCCAGACAAAGACACTGGAACGGTGCCCGCTCAACTAGTACCTAACGGTACTTGTTTGAAAGTACCGTTCCACATCAAAGCATAACGCATATTACACGGGAGTCCGCAACGTTCAAAGGCAACAATCAATATGTACGTGTAAATAAATGTTTAAGGGCAGCCGAGTGAAAATTATTGGGAAAATGTCGGCGTTAATAAAAGCGTCACCTCTTCCGGCGGCGATCGGCGCTGCGATCGCGCAGAATGCAAAATTGTAAAATTTTACAACTTCAATCGGCTAAGTAAGATTGGCGTGCGGACTCCGGAGACCGCGGCGCGAATTTTCCCACTAAATTTCTCATGACCCCGGTAACTGCATTTTAATGTCCTAGAACGAATTCAACGTCCGCTTTACTGCCACCACCTTTCCTGCATTCGACATAAAAGTGCAGTTCCTCGTCTGAATAAATGAATCGTTTCTATTAATATTTATACGCTTTATAGTCGAGGTTCATTATAATTTTCATTTAATTAACGCTATTTAAATATGCCAATTTGATGGCGTGGTGAATATAAATGCACGGAGTTTCAATCAAAGTTAAGTGCTTATTTACAATAATTTGTATCCTAACATAAATGAACACTAAAATTAAGCTAAGAAACTTCATTAATTCTTATACTTAAATTTAACCAAATACAAATAACTTTATAACCATATAAAATTCTACACCCAGAAATCTTTACAGGGTCATATTTATAAAATTATTACTTGCTTCCTAAACTATTTTTGCAAATGTCTGGAGTTAAGGCTTCTTATAAGAATAAACTTTTTATTACTTACTTCTAATTAATTATTTTTGTAGTAAGTCTAGTAGTAATTATTAATTATTGTCTATCATACGAGAAATAAATATTTTTTATACGTTTGAACGAGTTCTTAACATCGTAAATATATAGTATAGAAAAGATATTTTTTGTTAACAAGTGAAATCATACCAAGTGTTTTAATTCAACAATCAATTAAATACAAAAATGTTTCACCACGGTTTAGTGAGAAACTAATTCATCATATAGAAAAGATGTATAAATTTATTTTTATATTATTTATGATAAGTGTAGAATATATAAAATTATAATAATTTGTTTTTGTTGCAGGTAATTATGTTTCTCATTATGGGTCTAACAGTACATAAGAATGTGAAAGGAATCCAAAATAAGTAAGTAAACACATAGTTCTTATGTCTAAATACGTAATTATAGCCTAAATTCCCAATTACTTTATTTATAACATTCATCCTGAATACGACTAGTTATTCTTTATTATTGCTTTATTTACTTGGATATATCACTAAATATTCCTATAACATCCCTGGTTATTGGGAACTGGAACAAATTTCGATTCATTTTAAACGGCTGTTCATTTCACATCTATATACTGAATAAATAATTTCCGAGTTAAATAAAGTTTCGAAGTTATAAATTAATAATAGGTCCCCAGCGTGATACACATGAATAATTGTTAATTTATTAATAAAACATGAGCCATTTTCACCCTACCAAATAACTTTGCATTGCTGTTGTAGAGTGAAAGATATTGAATAAAATATAAGGTAGGAACAGTTTGTTCGCTGACACACTTGCAAACATTGTTTCGATTCGCTTGTTTACTTACTATTTCTATATCTTCAATATGTTTACATACAGTTTTAATCTTTTTATTTATACTTCCATATTTAATTTTCTAATTTTTATTCCTATCGTTACAAATAATAAATATGAAAATTATTAGATAACGAGTAATATTATTATTTAAATGCTTATGAATGTTATTTTTAAATCTACTTATTCGGTAGCATATTTTTAATTACTTTAATTTTATAAGAATAATATATCTATTTTTGTAAACATTTAAAATCATTCACCTTTAATTAGCGAATTTATAGTATTACCTATTATACGTAAAAAAATATATCAAACAAATAGAAAACAGATAAAACATACGGTTGTTGCAGTGTTGCATTATATTGTGAAACCGGAAAGACTTTATATTTCAAAGAAGGTAACTTAGATTTTTATCCAGTCATTGCATACTTTTCTTATTCATTACTGAAATCAAGCTTAGAATTTATTCTAAAACCTAAGTCACAAAAAATAGACGTTATACTTCTGGATAGCCATAAAGTTTTGAATTTATTAATATTCAAATTTAGACGTTAACTTTACTTCATTACTCCATTTGCACCACATATCGAAATCATTTTACAGGTTGGTACAGTTACTATATACTTTACTTTGCTATAGATTTTAAGATTGTCAGTATATAGTCGCATTTAAGATGTTTCCCAACATCATTAATGAAAATATTAAATAGCACTGGTCACACATTAGGTACTTGGGGAATACCGGGGGTTGAAATATAGCCTCTAGATTTAAAGCCACGTAGTTCACTAATAAAACACTATTTGATTTCCTTGCTTCACTAATTCACGTAGTTCAGCATAGTTTGAGGGTGAGGGTAAATAGGACTTAAATAATTCTGTTAAATTAGAACTTAAACCTATGCATTTTGGCTACAAATATCATGGGGGACCTGATCTAACGCCTTGGGAAAATCTTTGAATACAACATCATTTTGAATCATTGTGATCTAATTCCTCAGCAACTATATCTACTAAACCGAGTAGTTTAATAGTTGTGGATTTACCTGAAATAAAGCCCTGTCGATTGGTTATGAGTTGATTGGTGAGGTGAGAAGCTACTACCTTAATTTAAAGATTAATTCAAAAAGTTTTGAAAAATCACTTATTAAAGAAGTGGCCTATGGTTGCGGATTAGTTTTTGGATCAATTTTGGAGCGTTTATAACATGCTGGGAAAGTCTTGGTAAAAATAATTAAATTGAAAATATACAGTAAAAGCATCATAAATGCCGCATGGTAATCTTTCACCAGAATAGAAGGAATGAGATCTGAGTCAGATGTAAGATGAGGTTTGATGCTCTTTACCGCTGATACTAAATCAGCTTCGCAGAAATGCGTTAGCGAGAACGTAGCTGCATCCAGTTATATTAAATTAAAGGTTGGTGAAACGTTATGTGATTGATTAGCGTGAAGTATGATGCAAATGCATTAGTGATGCGATCAGGAGAGTCAGGTAGTGCATCAAAATCTATTGAACTCGAAGTAGGGTGCACCTGTTCGTTATTAATAAATAACTAATGCAATTTAAGATCTCTTGCCACGCTGTTTTCTACTTTGGATATATACACTTTGTGATCATCATCAATATTTTGTTTTACTAATAATCTAAACGTGTTAAGGCGTTCTTTGATGTAGTTATTATTTTTTGGATATAGATAAATTGGAGTAGTGGTTTTTATGGCGAATATTTTTAGGAACAGTTTTAGCAATATGTTCATACAAAATAGAATAAAATGTATTTCAAGTATCGTCAGAATCGGAACAACACAAGTCTCAGTCCCAGTAGATCGTATAAAAAAGCAGATTGACTTTTCATAAATCATAATCATTTTTATACGAAATGCAAGGTTTTAAAGGTTGTTGACGACAGATAGAAAATTCATCTATAATGTGATGATCCTGAGGTACCAAAACGAAATCACCTCGATTAACTAAAATGTTAATTATTCTGGAGCAATTCACTAATTTTAATGCGGCTATTTTGAAGAAAAATATTGCTAATGGTAAAGTAAGCTACTATTAAAAATATTGTTCTTCGGAATAGCCGCATTAAAATTTATAAAATTACTTACGACGTGATATTTAATACAATTTTCATTAATCATGGTATATTAAAGTCGCCTATAATTATAAATTCACCGTCACTAATGGAAAATTGTTTAATTATGTGGAAGTGTTACGTACGTTTTGACAGTAGTAACCAGAGGAATATTTATATATTCCCATATTGAAAATAAGATTATGTGGGAATTTAACTTTTAAGCATATAATATCATTATTTAATTGAGTTTTTTCACGGTCCTGAACTATTAAAAAAATCTTTATTAGCATAAACCAACTAAAAATTTTACATTTTTTCCTTTCTCCTTCTTTTATCACTCTTCTCTTCTTCTTCCTTTCCAATCCCAACATTTTCAGGATCCTTACCCTGGCCCCATCATCTCTCATCCATTTCACTACCCTTCCACCCATCCCACATCCACTCCCTTACATTCCTCTGCCAAATGTGTCCACGTATCCTTCCCTTCCTTGCACAACATGCATCTCGCTCTCGTCAGGCATATCTTCTTTTCTCTCTCCTGTTTGTCCCCCTGTAGATATCTTGGCCTACTCTCATGTACCTGCCACCTCTCATACCTTTCAGTATATTCACTTTTCTTTGTCTGTTCCTGTATCTCTGCCTCATTCACTTTCTTGTGCAACCATCCTACCTTATTTACTCCTTTTTCATACATCTCCTTCCTCTCTGATCTCCAAATGTCATCTCCTGCGTCTACGCTTTCCTTCAAAACCTCCTTCACTAGTGGAAAAGGGAACTCTTTCAGTCCAGTCACTTTCATTTCATACCCAGCCACTCTCTTTATTGCCTCACTTCACACACACTCTCTCTATTCGTTTACTGAAGTAGTTTGTACCCCGGAGTCGATTTCTCTACCCCTAACATTTGCCTCAGGAACCAGCGCTGTTCACTTTCTAACCTTTTATATGTCCTCATCCCCCGTACTTCCACTCCGTATAACATAGATCTTACGCACGAATCCGAGGGTGATGTGTGGCTTCACCCTCACATTTCCCTCCATCTATCTTTCCCATTTCTCTCTCACCCTTCTTGCATGCTCCTAATATCCTTCCGCCCATTTAAATATAAAACGCAGATACTTAAACACTTTCACTCTCTCTATCACCTGCCCCTTCCACTCTTATTCTATTATCCTTCCCTCTCTTCCCTTATTCGCAAATCTCATCCATTTCGTTTTCTTAACGTTCACTCGCAATTCTCTCCTGTACAAGTATCTTTCCACTCTCTCTCTAACATCTCTTTAATTTCTTTCATTCCCTCACCATCAGCACTATATGGTTCGCGTACCCTGGCATCTATTGGATTTTTGTTTTATTGGATTTAAAAATATGTTACGTCGGGAATCGTACCCGGGTCTGCTGGGTAAGAGTTATTGGTTTTACCACAGCGCTATTAAATGTTGTAGTTGTTTTAATTTATTTTAGTGGTGTTGTTTTAATTCCGTTTGTTTTTAATTATAAGGTGTTGTATGCCGATTTGTGATCTTTTAGGTTATGATCTATTGTTTCCAGCAAATTAGTTATTTTTGTCTATTATGATGACAGAAATCCAACTCTTAATAACTCACATGTTTGATGGTATACTGTAACTCTATCTAACCAGCACTTGTTTATTTATACATTAATATTCACAATTTTTGTACTTAAAAAGGATCGCGTTCTATTCACCTTCACTTGAATTTTACATTTATTATACCTCCCCTCTATATATTGAAGAACACCGGCCGCATCTGATCGGACAACTATGCCTCAAGCCCTTCCACGTCCTGAACCTTTCCGAAATCTTGCCTGTCATCTCCGCTACATACTACATTTCCTCATACATTCTCATTACGTATTCCACCTGTCTTCCACTCACGCCCCCTTTTCTCAGTCGTTCTATCATCCTATCACTCCTCTTCTAACACTCGTTCCACTGTCCTGCTAGGGTAAATATCTGGCCCCTCGTTCCCCTGACCTTCCTAAACCCTCCTGTGTTTCTGCCATTTAATTCCTCTCCTTTGCCACCCCCTCGAGCCTCCTCTTCACCATTACCATTGCAATCTTACAACCTGTATTTATCACATATCGGTCTCACCTTCAATGATTTCGGAATATTTTCATCTCTCCAGATCCGGTTCGTCAGTGTCCTGAATCTTCTCCTTCCTTCATTTTCCTCATTTCTGCATTCAGGCCGAAATCGGACTCTCTCCCTTTTTTAACTCTTCAAAAGCTCCCTCCATCTCTTTTTCTTACATTTCTCCGTCCACTTCTTTAGCTCTATCCCCGCTTGTTTTCCTCCTTCCCCACACTTCAGTATCCTCCACATCTCTGCCTTGTTCTTACATGCCCTTTGTGACGTCGTTGTGTAAAAAACGCACATCCAAATTAATAAATATAATAACAACAAAAAACTTAACAAAAATGTACAATTAAAATTCGTAAGAGCCGATGGTGATTGTTTATTGATGTTTCAAATTGATATATTCTTCCTTTTTGAGCGATGATATCTGCACACCACGTAAAGGGGTGGAGTTTATTAGTCAAAGGGTATGTGGTTGTCTGCAAAAGAAGATTATTGGCTGCATAAACTCACTTCTGCACGGTGTTGCCAAAACATCCATCGCACGTCTTCGGATGGCTTCCAGATGCTGAAAATACCCGATAAGCCCTTTATGGCACATATACGTTATTATCGCATCATAAAAATAGAGTGCACATTTACAGTTCTTAAGATATGATTTATACTCACGATAATCTATAATTCGGGGAAGGATTTTAAGCCGGTACCGGCAGTACACTCGCTGCCCCCAATGAAATGTAAATTCGTTACGGTACATGCACCCCGTGCAGGTAACACCCTTAGTTTTACTTTTTTTCCATCACTCTTTTTTTCTTCTCTTTACGCACACTGTCATACTTTTTCTTTGCTTCCCATATTTTTCTCTTTTCATCTTTTCCTTCTTTGTATTTGTTTTTCCCTCTTCTTATTTCCGCCTTTATCCGTCTGCACTCTTCGTCGGACCACTCATCATTTACTTTCTTTCTTCCATTATTTCTCCTGCCGCAACTCGCTATGACGTTCTCCATTACTTCCATGGACTCTCCCTCCTCCCACTTGACTTCCTTCAACTTCTCCGTCATCCTCCTCATGGCCGATTCCCCGCTTTCCAGCCTCGCCTCTTCGTGTTTTTCTTCCTCTTCCTTCTTATTCCCTATGACTATGGGTAGCCTTATTGGGCAGTGATCAGAACCCTCTCCTTCCTCAACCTTCATCCATTTCACGTCCCTTTTATCCCGTCAACTCACCACCATATAGTCAATTACCAACCTTCCTTTAATTCAATATAAGTTAATCTCCCTTCCCAATCTCTATCCGTATATCTATTTAACAACTCCCACCTCTTCTCCATCGCCCACCTATTCTTAACCTCATTCCCTCCGCATTCACGTACTTGTCTTGTGGCCTCCTCTTTATCCCTTCTCCTTCTTCGTGTAACCCTCCCTGTAATTCTCCTAGTCTTGGTGGAAATCCTCCCCAAACCACACATTTTCCTCCGTCTCCTTAATCTCCTTTCTAACGTCTCCCCAATTCGTGTTCACGTACACCATCCTTAACCCGGAAATATATTCACATAAGCGGCTGTATAAATGCCAAAAAAGCCGAAAATCGCGTGCTTTTTTTGCAAACACGGGAAAATCAATTTCTTATACTTATTTGAAAAAAAAATGCAGAAAAAGATTAGAAGTAATTTTTGTTTTGTGTCATCGTCTATTGACGACAACCGTAGTAAAGGGTTAATGTTATTCCTCTTTTTCCTGGGCCACTCATTTTACATCTATACAATCATCACCCTTTTCGCCCTCCCCTTCAACGCCACATTTCTTGTCGTCCTCCTCTTATTTCCTCCCAGTCTTCCCTCACCATCCATGTTTACAGTATCCTTTCTCCTTCCTCGTATATCCTTCCAAACCACACATTTTCTTTTCTATTTTTATCTTTTCTATCTCTCCAATTCTTGTTCACGTACACCATCCCTAATGTTACTCCTCTCTTTCCCTGGCCGCATCTAACCCATCTTAGGTCTCTTTCCCGTTCAATGGACTCCACATTCTTTGCTTGTATGCTCTTCCTTATCTCCACAATCGGCCTCCTTTTTATTGCCTCAATTCTTGTTGCCTTCCTCCACTTTCCCCTTATTCCGCCCAATCTTCCCTCACCATCACCATTCACAGTAATCCTACTATATCCTTTCCCTCCACCTATTTTTCTAAAGCTTTCTCCCTTTCATTCCCTTTACTCTTGCTTTCACATCCACATCCCTATTGTTAGCACCTTTTTATTCCTGCCGTTCACTCCACTTCATCTTCTCTTGTACATCCCATCTGCCACTACTAGTTTTTTATATCTTCCTTCTCATCAGTCCTTGAATATATAAAGAAAAGGCAACTCAATTAATTTGGACATCTACAAAAACTGCCTGATACTAGACCAGTAAAACAAGTATGGGAAGCCCGAATTACTACAAAAAGATGGAGAGGAAGGCCGAGACGAACATGTAACAATAAAATCTCAAGTATTGTAGGAGAAAAGGAAATAACCTACAATAAAGCAAAAAGGATGGCATTAAATAAGAAGGACTGGGTAACATTAATACACGGACAAGAGAAATAATAAAAACGTTACAGATATTATTATTCTGCCCCTTTATCTACCGACCTATGCCCTGCTATTAACTTGCGAAATCCAAACTTCCCTTATGAGTTTCGTTCATTGTACTTTCCAATCAGATGTCCGCCTTCTTGACACAAAAAAATAAACTATATAAACTATTATTTTTTCACTTGTTTTGGTAGAGCGAATATCAGCAAGAACGCCTCCACCCTTTCGAAATTGGCTATCTCTACTGTTGATTGAGTAGTTATCAGAGAATAATTTATGGTTACGCAATGAATCCAAGGCCAAAATTTCGTTGACTACGAAAAGAATCCTCGGGATGTGCGTTCTTGTAAAATTGAGACGTCTTGGTCTTAAGACCGCGAGCATTTTGGTAATAGAAATTAAAACTCAAAGTGAAGAGTTCTGTGCTCTTTGGGGACTGTTGGACATTTATATGTTTTATCTTGTTGTAATCCTTGTTGGTTCTTAACGCAGGTGTTTTCACCTAACTTACGGTGGTTTTGAAATTCCTGTAAGATATTTTTCTTGTGGTTAGATTAACGTGTAGATAGATCTTTATTATTGAAGACGTTTTAGAATTTCTTAGTTTAGAGCACTCTTTTAAAAGACGCGGTATATATTGGACGTGGTTGACCAAGACGTAAAATTTTCACGTTATTGCCAAAATTTGGCGGTCCATCAAATACATTGTTGGTTACCTTTAGCGCACATTGTTTCTCATTCTGAATATGGATTCGCGCATATTACTAATAATCAAGTTTGTGTTGCGCTTCTTTCTTTCGCCAATTTCATAAAGAACTTCGGAAATAATTGTATCATCAGTACTTTTCACTATTTGTGTACAATAAGTCTTGCTAAAAAAATTAACACCTGCACTTATAGGTCTGAATTTAGTGTTTTTAGGGGGTTAAGATGCTCAATAATATCAAATGATGAACAGCAGGTAATAAAAGTTCATTTAATATTTTTCTTAAGTACTTCGAGTCTTTGTTATTAAACTTCATGCACTTGTTATTGAAGATAGTTTTAAAGACAATACATTGAATTGATATTTTACTGTTGGATGGGAGATTGAAACATTTACATTTCATAGACATATTAAAATCTTAAATTGTTTAATTAATCAATTAATTATTAATATTGGGATATGATATTTTGTATGTTTAGCTACAATTAAAGTTTGCAATATTTCATTAAGCAATATGAATCAAATGTGATTACTAAATATTAATGATGCATTAAATATTACATTAAAGCGTTTAACTATTATAAAAATGTAGTAATACTGTTATTAAACAAAACGTCAATATCTGAATTACATCATCACAGAAAATACCTGGAGCCATTTACAATGCATATTGGTGTATAACGATGTGTTTTACATTAATTATTATAATGGCTATTTAACGTTCGTGCAAATATTACAATAATTTATTAATTTGCTATGCGATATACTTGTAACGAGCCAGTTTATTTTGAAACGTAATAAATAATTTACAGGGCAGCATCGATTTTACCAATTTGATGTTTATATTTTATTAATTTTGTTTTAATATATTATAATTTATTTACAACAATTCTGTCTGAGAGGTTCAATAAAGTTTGCAAATAAATTTGTTTATTTTATACATTAATTTCAATAAACTAAGCTGTATTTTTCATAAATACAATGGATGATTTTTATGAATAAAAGTGTTATTTTTAATGTTTTATGAAATGTTGAAACATGTCTAAATTTTAATACATATTTTTATTCAAATTTAAATATATATTTAATGACGTAATATATACGTAATGACTATTACCAAGAAAATTACTTTATAATATATGATATTGTTCCTTAAAAATAGTATGTCAATCTCTTATGGCATCTTGCATCCATTACAATCCTTTTCCAGCAACACCTCAGTGTACGGAATTTTCTCTGTTATCTCATCACATTCTTTTAACATATGTTCCATACTTTATAAGCCTCCCGTCACAATCTGCAAATCGTTTTATCTTCACCCATCTAGATTGTATGTACTCTTATAATCTTCATTTGTACTTTAGATATTTGTATTATTTATCATTTATTTTTACTAATTTTAAATCTGCATAAACATTACAAATTGTTAATGATCACCTTAATGTATGTTTATCATACCCTATTATGTTTAGTTTAAGTATTTGAAACTACTCTTTAGCTTAATAATGCGTGGCTTAATAAACATAGAAGCCATTTCATTGTATGACCAGAATATTTGAGGAAATCATGAAACAAAACTATTATTTATGTTTAAGAGTTTATAAAGGTGTCTTTTTGAATATACGAGGATAATCCAGAAAGTACTACGCGTTTAGGAATATAAAAAAACTAGTATATATTAATAAATAATAACTTTTTATATCTTAAACTCGTCACACGTTATGTGTGAGAAGTAACAGATAACGTGTGACGAGTTTGTCTATCCCAGTTTCATATTTCTCCAACGCCACTGTCCTCACGAGGTGGTGTCGCTTAGCGTCCCTGCACTGCGGTCTCCGTGGTCCTTTTGTGCGCCTCTGGCTGTTTTACTCCTTTTGAATTCCCGTATCTTCTAAGAAGTCCAGGAGTTTCTGCCAGGGGATATTCCTTAGCTGTTCTACAGGAAGCATGGGCTTCCCGAGTTTCGCCTTGCGTTCTTGTTTGTTTGCTTCGCAAGTGCACAGTAGGTGTTGGGGAGTTTCCTCTTCTTCCAGACACCCACGGCATAGGGGGCTTTTCTCAATGCCCATCCTATGTTTGTGCTTGTTCAGGTCACAGTGTCCAGTGACTAGTCCTGTGATTTTTCTTAGTTTCAATCTCAGTCTAGACAGCTTTAACATGCTGTCAGGTACCGGGCCATCTAGGAAGAGTCTCGTATGCCTCATTCCATTTTGGTTTTGCCATGCCTTTTTGTGCTCCTCTGCTAACTTGCGTCGGATTATTTCCTTTCCGGTTTCATGGGGTATACCGAAAGCGGGTTCAGGTCCTATGAATTCACCTGCTGCTCCTTGTTTAGCCAGCAAGTCGGCCCCCAAGTGTCCAATAATTCTTTGGTCCTTGGGTATCCATACTAGCTGTGTTTCTCTTGTTGTCGCCAGTGCGTCCAGTCTGTTTATGCAAGTCATGACCAGCCTGGACTGCACTATCGGTGAGGCTAGCGCTTTTATGGCTGCATGGCTATCTGTCATAATGGTAATTGGTCCTTTTTTAAGTCCCGATTCCATTAAGTGATGAGCACACCAGTCAATGGCGGCTATTTCGGCCTGGAAGATAGAGGCATGCTTCCCCAAAGCAATCGCGAATTGTTTGCTCTGGTTGCAGCCTTGATAGATACCAGCCCCGGTTCCTTTAGTATTTTTGGCCCCGTCTGTGTACCAGATGGTTCCTTTACTCGTTCCCGGGTATGTTCCATTTGTCCATTCACTCCGCTGTGGTATGATCGTTTTAAATCTGCGGGATGGGTGTACGATTTTGGTGAAATCGGACCTCATTGTTAGTGTCTCTTCTTCTTGTAGTACTTTAAATGTTGCTGGTCTTGATGGCCCCATATTTAAAGTATGTCCATTTATGTGCATCCTATAGGCTGCCTGTCTAGCTTCCATCATTACAAATAAATGTAGTGGTGGTAGCGATAATATGTGTTCCATGGCTGCCGTGGGCGTTGTCCTCATTGCCCCAGTGATTAGCAGACACGCCTGTCTTTGCACTCTTTCGAGTTTTACTGCTGCACTTTTGGTTTGGGTCTTTTCTCCCCAAACGAGCGCTGCGTATGTCACTATAGGTCTTATGACCACAGTGTATAGCCATTTGGTCATACTGGGTCTCAGTCCCCATGTGCGTCCTACCCTTCAGAATGCCATAAGTCTAAACTTAGGCCGTCCCTAACGTGGATGTTCTCTCTTCCTGAGTTAAATAGACGACTCATCCATAACATTTTCTTAATGCATATCCTTTAATTGACTATGAAAATCGCAAGGTCGCACATTTCTTGCACATACACATAAACAGCACAGTCAATACCAGACGTACGAGGGTAGATTCAAATGTTTCCGGAATGGGCAAGAAATCGCAGCAATTAAACAGGTTTTTTTTTTAACATAGTACCCTTGCGATACACTTTTCCCAGCGGTGCTCCAACTTTTTTAAGCCTTCAAAAAAAATATGATTTCGGGAACTCTGCAAAATAAGCTTTAGTGGCGTCGATGACCTCCTTATTTGACGTAAAGCGCTTGCCTCCGAGCCAAGTCTTCATGTTTGTGAACAAAAAGGAGTCGCACGGGGCCAGGTCTGGAGAGTACGGGGGATGCGGCACCACCTCGTAGCCCAATTCAACCAATTTAGCATTGGCGATTCGGGATGAATGGGCCGGCGCGTTGTCGTGGTGGAAGAGCAAATGAGGCCGTTTCTCCTTCAATATGCCGTTGAATTGATCCAATAAATCGCTGTAGTATTGTTCCGTGATAGTTCTTCCCTTATGCAAAAAGTCGATGTGTATCACACCTTGCGAATCCCAAAAAACGGTGGCCATGACCTTTCCAGCCGATGGGACAGTCTTTACCTTCTTCGGAGCAGATTCGCCTGGAGAAATCCACTGTTTCGACTACTGCTTGGTTTCTGGTGTGAAGTGGTGGATCCATGTTTCGTCCACGGTCACGAATCGGCGAAAAAAATCCGTTGGATTACGCTTTAACAAGGCCAAAGACGTCCACTGCGTGGTTCATCCTTGGTGCTCGTATGGCCACATTTGAACTCGCTCACCCAGAAACTAATAGTCGAAAATGAAGGTGTGGATGTGCCATGAACTTTCTGCAAAATATCTCGTATCTCCGTCGCCTTTTTCCCATCCATCCAGAAATGTTTGATGACTGCACGAAATTCGTTTTTATCCATTTTTGAAAAAGTGCCTGACTTGCTTCACAAGATAGCCTAGTAAACAAAAACGGAACGACGCACGTGTCTGAAAATTTGACAGCTTACCTAAAATAGGTTAGCCTTGACAACCATCATAACAATTTCATGATACGCGCGCCATCTCTTGCCCATTCCGGAAACTTTTCAATCTACCCTCGTAACTTTGCACACAGATAGCTGAAATACATATTAGCACACATGCGGCATCTACTTTGATTGCCATCGCTCCGCACGGTGCAATCGGTTACTATTATCCTACTATCCCTCGTATATAGACAAACAAAATTAAATGCTTCGAAAATTAAATTACGTCATACATCATATAAAATTCGTTCCGGAATATTTTCCCTCGCCTAGGAACAACCCACTTGTGTAGCAAACACGTGTAATCCATCACGCGTTTCTTAATAACGAAAATTTTATAAATCACCGCGTTTATAAAACTTGATTTCGCAATGTAAATTAGGCCAGTTTTCTTCAACCTCTAACTTTCACATTGACACCGAACGAACCAGGCCAATTAACCACTCGCAATTAGCGGTTACGTAATCGAACCGACACTATTTTGCTATCGTCAATGGCGTAATTAATCTGCATGCGGGCGAGTGAAATGCATTCGCAATTTGAAAGCGCTGAAAGATAGATAGCTCTCGATGATGGAGACTTACTTTCACTCGCGAAGAAGAGCTGACGTCCGGGGCGTTGAGTGAATCCGGAAGAAAGTGAATGTTTAATAATGGATAATGGATGTGCAGGATGAAAGTAAATGGGCGGTCGCTGTGGGAAATGGCTTTAATGTTAATCTGATGTAACGTAATAAATAACCATCTTTGTGTTTGGTAATTATCTCACTCACAAACGGAATCCTCTTGCGGCTTTACGGCTCTGCTGCGTTTTACTAGTTGAATCAACGTAAAAGCTTCGCTAAACGGCTAAAGTATTATATTGCGTGCAGGTTTAAAAAGCATTTAGTAGGATACATGTGGTGGCTTTATTAAAAATTAAACAATCGACACGGTTTGTAGTGATTTTTACAAATAAAAAATAACCTAGTATTAGACTCCATGCAATATTAATTGCGACAGAAATAAATTATTCATTAAAATATCAAATAATGCAGTTTTAAATATCGCTGTCAAAACGTGGCAACTTAAAAACAATACTGATTAATATTTTATTGTTTACATTAATTACAAAAATTTTGTTGAATTATTCTCTCAGCAAAGCTTTGATTATTACTTTTATACTCAAGGCTATAAATAAAAGTATTAATGGTGTTAATCTTTTAAAAGTTACTCAAAATTGTTTAAAAATTTCATGTTTAATGAAGAAATGAAAGAGGAAGTTCTTGAGATCAAATTTTCTATGTTTTGTATGTTATTTCCAGAAGTCCATATAAGTGGTTTAGAAAGTTTATACCCTAAAGAGAGTTTATTACAATGTTGTTTACACCATATTAAGAATACTTAGCCATAAGAATAAAAGGAAAGTGGTAAATGTATACAAACGTGTTTTGTATTAAAGGAAATTCATGTCATCCGTTCCTGATAGATGTTTACAGAATATTATATATAATACTGATTATTCAAAAGGGTTTATTTGAATATATAGTGTGTTTATAATAGCTAAAATAAAATATTTTTAAAAATTTTAAATAAATATTTGGTTTGGCAATTTAAAATTTTGATTGAAAATCAAAATTTCTTAAAATCATGCGAGTAATTTTCTCGAAAGCTAAGACATGGAAAAATTAAGTCTAGTCGGTTAACTGATAAGTGTATATTATTGTGGTGGTATCCCTTGTTGGATGGGAAACGAATCGGAATAAGTTCGTTTAACTTTAATCCGACTGGTTCTGTTAGAGAGGAAGTTGTGGGTGAGGATAATTGATCGGCTAATATTAAATTCATCAATTCAGGAACATCATATTCTTCTTTTTTGTGAATTATTTAATAAATTTCTTCATTTCGATTTCAAGTTATTTTCTATAGGTGTGCTTAGTGCTTACGGGTTTACATTCTGTCAAATTAAAACTTCATAACTGTTCATCTATGTAAAGTTATTAACGTATTACTCTGATTAATTTGAATTCTCATTCCCTAACATCGTTTCATTTAACCTAGGTCTTTTATTTTGAATTTCAAACTCAGTTCCCCTTTTAAAAAACTTGTATCTCGGTATCAGAATTCTAGAAAACAAAAAAAATCGTCCACAGACAATATTACAATGGTTTTAAAATGATCTCTATATTTCAAATAAACACATGGTTCATATCTTGATGTTTTATAACCTAATTCAGTTAAAACATGTTTTACTTTTTCATCCTAAACCCTTGTAGCCTGCTTTAAACCGTGAATGGCTTTCTTTAACTTGAGAACCTGATTTTACATTCACATCTAGATGCACTGCCAGTGCTAATAGAAACATGAACGTTGAGTGTCTTACTGCAGGTGAAAGAGTTTCTTCTTAGTCCACTTTTGGCCTTTGTGTATAACCTTTGTTCACTAACCGAGCTTTGTATCGCACATTATTTTTCAAATGATAAACTGCAAAATTCACCCCTATTATCAGTTCTAAGAGCTTTAATTTTAACATTTGTTTGGTTTTTAGCCATTGTTTTAAATTCCTTAAAATAACACTATATGATTATATGATATACTTTATATCATATTTTCATCTACCTGATGAAGCCACTGTGAAACATTGTTGTAGCACAATATTAAAAACATCCAGAAACCCTATACTGTGTCAGAATTTCTTTAAGTGTTATTATGGAGTTTCGACAAGAATAAGCCTTATCCAATTCTTAAAATAACTACGTGTTTGATTCTTATGTTTGAGAAAATAAACAAATGACATTCTACTAAAATCATCCACCAGTACTAAATAATATCTTGAACCACCTAACGAGTTAATCTTTATTGGCCTGCACTGATCAGCATGAATGACTCTAATAACTATGTGGCACATGACCCTATATGATTAAAAGGTAGTCTGCATTTTTTTCCTTCCGAACACACTATACACATTTATTTATTAGTAAAGTTACTTTGATAATCCATACAACTAACCATATTTTTGGTAAGTAAGAGGTTTTTGTAATTTGTATGACCAAATCGTCTATGCCATGTTTTTGAGTCCACTGCAGCTATCACAAAATGTTCCTCTGGTTTGTTTAGATTTATTTGTACATGTTATTTTTTAAATCAGCTGTTGCCACTCGTTTATTTCCACTATTCAAAATTCGACATTATTAAAAATTACATGATTTCATTTTTAAATAACTGTACTACTGATAATAAGTTGGTTATGAGTTCAGGCACACATAGAATGTCCTTTGCAGTAATGTTTATTAACCCTTCGTCAATAACTGTTGTAATATTCACTTGTCTCGAGTACATAACCACTAGTTTTTTATTGTTTGCAACAGTTATTTTTTTGATATTCGATTCACTTTTATTCGTCATCCAACACTCTTTTGATGTTACATGGTTACTGGCAGCAGAATCAAGATACTGATCACCGTTGTTAAAATCACCATTAAGAAAAGCCATACTGAAAGCGTTAGTTTTATTTTCCATATTATTTGTTTTTTCACGTTATTAGGACACTTGTTTTGTAAATGCCCTTTTGGTTTACATTTGTAACAGATTATGTCATTCCTGTTTTTACCTGTGCTGCCATCTCTTTGGTTTCCTTATCTTGCTGGCAAAGGCACCAACTGCACCATTTGCACTGCCATCTGTTTCCTTCTCAAGTAACTTCGTCTTGATTTGGTTAGTGGGCACTGCATTCCCCAAGTATTCAATAGCCATTATCATCGGTGCAAAATGCTCTGACAAACTCACCAAAAGGAGTGAACCGATTCATTCTTCACTAATCCTGAATCCTGTTCTGTCCAATTTTCTGGAAGTTTCGATTACTTGTGTCACGTATATTTCCATTGAACTACAGTTCTCATAGTTCATAGAGATTAGATTCCGCAGGAGAGCAATATTCCTTGTAAATCCTCTATCTTCATACATTTTCTTCATTAGTATCCCACACATCTTTGCACGATTGTTTGATATGCACAAAAATTGATGTATCCATCGTTAAAATTAACTTTACTTTTGCTTTGGCTAGACATTCATTCAGTCCTTCTAAAACGAAAACGTTTTCAACGGCGAAACACCACGACCTATCAGTCTGGGTTCACTGTTGAGGTAGTTAACCGCCATTTATAACACGTGAGCACGACACTTTTTTAAATATTTCGTGATTTACGGAAATTCCGGAATCGTAAACTCACGATACATAGTGTTCGATTGCCCTGGGACCATAACCTGATAGGATTTTGTAAGGGAAGATGACAATAGTGACACGTATCACATGCAACGTCTCTTGTCGTACTACTTTATTGTATAGATCTTGTACAACCTTTTCGCTATAGTTATACTAGTCATCAAAAGAGGGCGTCAGTAGTACTAAAAGTAATTAGTTTTTGATCTACGAGAATCCTAATATCACTGGGCAATCTTCCTCTCTGCTGCTGTTTGTGGTTTTATGTGAGCATTCGCGGTACCCACTGTGCACCCACTTTATGATAGCCTAATTTTTCGGTTAAAATCTTATGAATTGTAGTGTTGGAAGTCTCAGAAATACGGAAAGCAAGTTCGTTAATGGTGATCCTCCGATCTTCAAGTAATATTGTCTCAACTTTTCGACAATTCCATCTGGAACTGAAGGCCTTCCGCTCCTGTCTTGACCGTGAATTTCCGTGCGGCCTTCACTGAATTCTCTGCACCATTTGCGAACATGTTGAACAGATATGCAATTTTCCCCATAAACTTCGATTAACTGACGATTAATGTCAATAGATGAAATCCGTTTGCACTTAAAAAACGTATTACAAGCGCGAATTTCGCATCTGGCAGTAACAGCGATAGGATGCTCCATCTACGAAGGCTGCTAAGCCGGCATAGAGCGATGCAGCGTGGCGGGAGAGGTGGGAATAGAGAGAGGGAGATTTGACAGTGTAAGACATTGTTTTACATTTCATCCCAGCACGTCGCATTATTTCTCAGCAGCATAGGGAACCTTATTTTACGAACCCCCTCGTATTAACAACAAATATATAGATCAAGGAATTTTGTTTTAATTTTATTCAAACATAGGGTGATTGGGCAAAAATAATATCATTTGAGGTTAAGCGGATTAGACAAAAACCATTCATTCACATTGTGTATTTTTACCACGTTAAAATTAATACTACTATTAGTTAGTGTAGTGTCACATGCAATTAACACTATTTGACAATTTTCCAAACTATAAAGTAAATCATTTATAAATAAGAGAAATATAGAAGTATAGGTCCTAAAATTGAAACCTGCGGCACACCCTACTGAATAATTCCACTCTGTAATTGTAGGGTGTTTAGTTGTAATTAAATTATCTGTAAGTGTGAACATTAATAAACAAATTTACATAAGTTATTCTATAATTTCATATCGAAGTCATGAAATATATTACAATATAGATACATTTTAAACTGGATATTTGGATCTAACACATGATTTTGTTTTGTTTCAGGTATATATAATTTTTGCTTACTTCCAAGAAGACTACGTGAACATGGTAAATACTAGAGCTGGACATTGCTCATATATCATATACTCATCTCTTATAGCAAGAAAATAAACTAAATCATTAATTCCTATATGTATGAAAGAGCATTTCTATTCACATTAGTTGTACTTATAGTTGTAACAATAAGCAATTCACAGTACAGACCTTGTGTTACTTTAATAATATCAAAAATATGGTATTCAATGTTGATATAATTTCTACAACCAATTAAAAAGAAATTTGTTGTTGACTTACGTGAAGATATGATTAAAACTTGATTAAAACACTAACACTTTCTTCACAATTAATTTGTTTTTCGCTAGATGTACATTTCGGGTACTATGCACCCATTATCAAATGGAAATATACTTCTAGCAAAATAAAAATTAATTGTGAAGAAAGTGTTAGTCTTTTAATCAAGTTTTAAAAACCTTAGCCTTAATGAAATTGAAGTGCGTTTAATTTTAAATAAATAATTCATAAATGAATCAATCCCCCCAACAACATCTATCTATAAAATTTGCCCAGAATTTTTGGTTTCTAAGATAGATACAGTAAAGGTTTTAGCATCTATTACTAATGTTTTAGTAGTTTTTTGTCACTTGCGGTTTCAGTTTATAAGAATTTGTACATTTTTATTGATATAAATATTAAACAAAATTAATGTTCTTTAGATGTTCATTGCATAAGCTATAAGGAATGTTTTGTTACAATATTGTAACATAATTTTGCTGTTTTCAAAATGTATGGACTTATTTAGTATTGCTTTTTGAAGAAGTAAAAAATAATTTATTAATCACTTATCGGTACTGAAAAGTCTGGCTCAGGTAATGTCGGATAAAGTATGGATTACGTGACAATCTACGGAATTTTGATCTGAATCCCCACGGAAAAAAAGTAACTGCATGCCAGAATTTCTATGTTCGCTAAATTTAAGAATATCTGAAACACTTAAAATCTTTGTCTAACAAATATTCAAGATCATCTAATAAACGTTCAAGGTCATTTACGTTCATCCAATTCCAATTCCAATTGGCCTAAACCAAACCACGCAATAGCGGAAGAAGAATTGCTAACTTGTTTGTTTAATCTTGCAAAAGTGTATTCCTCAAATCATTTTTAATAAGCGTCATAAATTTCTATAGATTCATTATTTTCATCATCTTTCGGGAGACCGGGCTGGCCACTCGGTACCGCCCATAATTGAGATTGGGCGCTCTGAAAAGTGTTCCCTCAAATCAGCCACCGATGCTCTTGAAGTGTGATCCGTTGCACCGTCTTGTTGAAACAAAATGGCCAACTCATCTAGCAGTGGAAGAAAAAAATTGCTGTAACATGTTTACATACCGGTCCGAATTCACCGTCACTGCGACTACATCTTTCTCGTAGGACTAAGAAGACCTATAATTTCTGCTAAGGAAATTGCACACCACCCTGTGAGTTTATGTGAATGCAAAGGCCTTTGGTGCAATTTTCGAGGATTGGTGTCAGCCCAGTAGCAACGCATGTATTGTTTGTTGACGGATCCACACAACTGAAAATGGGCTTCATCACTAAAAAATAAACTATAGCGTTATCAGGAACGACTTCAAGAAGAACCTAATACGCGTTCCTCTGAAAATTCCGAAAATTGAAGAAGTTACGCTCAGAAAGATCCTGCACATACGCCATCTTGTAAGGTTGGTAATGAAGATCATCATGTCTTCATGATTATCCTCATAGAGCGATCGGAAAGTCCAAGGGCAGACGCATGTTTGTGTGATCGCAACACTGTAGCTCTCAGATGTTCTGTTAAGCCGATTCAGTTCTTTGCCTTGTCGCACTTGCAGTTTGAACGTAATAATTGATTTCCGTTCCGGGCCAGGGGCCAACGAGGTTAAATTAAAGTGATTCCGAAAGGCGCGCTGAGTCGCGATCACAGAACATCCGCTTGAAAAGAAGGCTTCAACGGCAAACGCGCACTCCTCACTGTTCCAACGCATGATGGCGACTGAACTTTGTTGGAACAAAACATTATAAACCACTAGCGCTCCGCTACGACATCAACCAATTGAATAACGCATATTAAAAAAAAAGAAGTTATGTTGCCACAACCTGTCATTAGCACAAACAGCCAGGCCGCACTAAAGGCCATTCGAGCCTACAGCCACGGCTCATGGACTGTCTGGGAATGCCGACTATCCTTCTCGCAACTAGCGAAGAACAACTCGTTGATCCTCATGTGGGTACCAGGGCACGGGAGTATCGAAGGCAACTCCCATGACGCACAGAAGAAAGGTGATACAACAATAAATTGGAGGAGGACAGAAGACGTAAATACTGAAACCAATGTTTCAAGCCTTCGTCAATCAAAACTACTCATAAAACTCTATTACTGCCATAAAGTTCTTGAACTTACAAGGAACGAGCTGAGAACATTTACTGGACATGTGACAAAGCTCTGTGTCCTCCGGTACCATTTGTGGAAAATGGGAAAAGAGGAAAGTGGAAATTGCAGATTATGGGTTTCGACAGATGAAACTACTGAGTACATACCATGCACTTGTGATGCTATTGCCCACAAGCGTTCTTCAAACTTCGGCAGGGACCGATTAGCCCACGAAGAAGTGAGCAGCATCACCCTCAAGAAAATTACCAAGTTCACAGAGGACTGTTTGGAATGCGATCGGATAAGGGCAGAACTATTAATCTGATAGGTCGCAGTTCACGAGAAGTTAACTCACCTCACAATGACCCTACGTAACCTGTACAATTAAGGCGTACTTTATGACCTATGACGATGTTTTCTGGAGTCAGTTTGTGTTATATAGTACTGATAGGTAATCAAGCAAAAAAGATGAAGATACTTCTCACTTTGATGGTCAGAGACTATTTTCGACAAATAGCGAATGATTTTTTATTTATCAATTTCACCATACCATTCCGATGTAGAGGATATTGTCGTTTTGTTAATTTTGTCGATTTTGCATCCCTTTTGGAAGAGCTTAATCTCTTGATTAATTCTTGATCTGAATGCAATTTAAAAGGAACACCGGAACAATGTATCCATTAATTAATGGCTGCTTTCGCGATTGTTAATACGTTTTTGTTTTGCAATTTATTTTCTTAGCCCATTACCATAACCAATTTTTTTGACATAACGGGAAGAGTTATAAATTTCCCCTTTTGGAGATATAAAAGCCATATTTGGCAAATTAAATGATGAAAATCAGTGGCAACAGTCTTAACGAAACTTATTGGACAAGAGTGGAAGATCATCTAAGTGTGAACTCAAGTCTTTCTATGTGCGTTCGAAATTATTCTGAATATTTATTGTTGTTATGTTATATTTAGAAAGGATTGTGTAAGCATATTGGATAAATAAATACTACTACTACTACTATTTTTTTCTTTAGCAAGACTCAACATATCGATGTTGTACTGGTGCTTAGGGGCTTTCCTAAGTCATTTTGGATGGTTGCGCATTGCATAAGTTATTTATTTCTTGCACCCATATTTGTGTATATTTTACTCTATACCTAATAGAATCTTTTGACAAAATGTCTACTATAAGAAGATCTGTTTAGAATATCGATTAACAGCTTCTAGTGATGAGAATATTGGTCCACTGAGGTTTTAAAGATATGTTTTAAGAGTACATTGTTCAATACAAGATAAACCTACTAAGCTTAATGTGATTTTATTTCTGGGAATATTTGTCAGTTTCTATCAATGCTTGCTTTAGTTCCCTTTCTTCCACTTTATCAGTAGTTTTAGGTTAGAATGGCTTTCTTTATTCTTTTTAATCTTCTTTCAATTCAATTAAATTTAAGTAAAATAATTGAGAACACAGACAGATGACAAATAAAATGCAAAAACTCTGTGGTAATACATAGTTTTGACATTTGAGAGACGAATATTGGAGTAGTTTGTTTTTGGTATTCTTTATTATTATCTTTGCTTCTCCTGCTTACAAATTACAAAAAAATATATAATATACATACAATAAAATAATACACAAATAATTTAGGATACAGGAGTCACGGGTATTGAACTGCTTGTAAGGTTTATAACACATATATCACTAATTAATTAATTAATTCCTTTCCATTTGATTATGTAAATTATGTTCATAATGTTTGCTATAATTGTGAGCATCTAACCTTTAACTTTCAAAATCTAAATTTCAAGTGACTTTTGAGAGAGTAATTCTGAATATTTACACTATAATTATAAAGTGTTATATTAACAAAGAAAGTGTTTTATTTAAATATTAGTTCAACTATCATATATAATTAAACAGAATTGAAAAGTTCCCTATGTTTTAATTTAACCACAAATAATTATTGTAAGAATATTACATAACATGTAGATATTTTTCAATTCAGTGTAAGTAACTATTCTCTTTATTAAATAAATTAAAGTTTTAATATTTAAATTTTATTTCCTGCAAGCAACAGGCTATCGATCGGTGAATCATGTTTGCAAGTCACACATATTTGCCTTGGAATATTTGACGTGTAAAATAATTTAGTTGATTTGTATGTTTTAACAACTGAAATTTTTAATTAAAACACACTATAGACCTAAAACTCCAATTAAATTTTGTCAAGTGGACCCGTAACGGTTTTAGCGGGGCGTCCGCCCTTTCAATTATTCAGACAACTACTCGCCCAGTGCAGAATTAAACGACCCCAATTTGCAGAGGGCGTTTATCAAGTGGACGAAAAAAAAAAGAGGCGAGTTTCACGTGAACGTGAAAATATCGTCGCTGGCGCCGCGACGGCCGCCGTGGCTGGGGCGTCCGATCGCGCTATTTATACGAGGTGTAAGTAACACTAAGTACCCTGTTTACTCTGGGCAGGGGTTGTTTGTTGATGACTGGTTTGCGGGTAGGGAACAGGGAAACCCCATTACATCCCCCATAGGGTGAACTGCAAATCCTTGCTAGAGACGTTGTAAACTAGGCGTCCCGACGCTCCGGCATTTTTAACGGCCGGAAAACATATCGCTAACAATATTTCGCTACTATATTTCCGCCCTCGCTACTTCATCCTCGCACTTTATGATAATAAATGTGGCACCTAGACGTTTTCAGGTGTGTATCGTTTTGAAAGGTGACTAATGTTGGGGATTTAAGCTAAGCGCGTTCTTTTTATAATGACCATCATAAAACACAACATGTTTGCATTTATTAGGATTTACATATTTATATAACTTTTTTTTGGTAAATTAAATTAATTATTAATCTTATCATATCTTATCAAACGGTAACTCATAGATAAATATTTATGGAATGAATAAACTTAGAACGTATCCCTATAGAAATTGAGTTTTATTAATGAACTGAGTGAAAGGAAACAATCTCGTATTCCATTCGTACCATCCCCCAATGTTAAATTGTCTCGCACGTCCCGCGATTACGAAGCATCCCCAGAAAGACAGGAAGATGGATGGAAGTGGAAAGGGCGCCGAGATGTATGAGCTTTTAATGCCGGGGGTGAAAGAGACGGCGGTAAATATAAATCCACTAAACCGCATCCCCCGATGCTGATTAATTTATCGATTCATGCTAATCGCGTTATTCCACAAACCCACACGCATACGTGCAGATGATACGTTTAAGAATTGAAACGTAATAAACCACCCCCGATACTGTAATATTCAAAAATTAGAGCGAGTATCTTAAATTTTCAATTAATTTTACAGTCGGCGTTGAGGGTCGTCAACGCGAGAACCGGCTGTGATTTTCAATTTTAATTTGAACCGCCGCTATCCGTCAAAATAGAAGTGTGCTTTATTGATGCGGGCCGCCATTAAATTTTCCATAAATATCGTAGTCCGGGGGCCCCAATTTCGCTCACGGCCAACGGCGCTGGAATTTAATCACGCCATGAAACTCGTTTTTGTGTATTATTAAATTAATGCTATTGCAACAACAATTAGTTAATAACTTTGGGAATCCACGAGCACGCGTTACGATTTTGGCGGCAATCGCTAATCTGGTTAACACGGTGCCAGTAATCAAATCAGTTGTGTGAGTTAAGGCACGTCCGCTTCGAAATTTGTTGCCTGTCCCCTTGTACAGCGGTCAATCCATTTTCTGTCCTACAATTTTCAGGGATATAAATTCTACATATTTGTTTGCACACAATTAAGATTATTTCAGTACGGTTTGAAGGCCATCCTTAAATTAAATAACTTAATAACATCGAAGAACTTATTTATGTCAATAAATATAATATGCCAAAAAGTTTCCATGCAAGCTAACTTAGTATTATTTCTAATTATCCCCTTTATCTTTCTAGTTGCGTAAATCTTGGGCAACTCTAAAGGTTGGACTACTTGATCAGTAATAAATTAGTTTTGGGAACTCGTGTATTAATTTTTCTTACTTCGCTAGTAGTAAAATTTATTATTGCAGTTGATAAAATATCTTCACTCATTATAGCCTTTATTTTATAGACTTTGATGATGTTTTGGTTTGTTTGTGGGCTCCTTAACAATGTTTAGATTGTACTTAATGTAAATGCACTCGTCATTTGAAAGTATTTTGGGAGTTGCTACTTCTCCAAATACGTATCCTTTCAGGTATTCTAATTCTAATAAGAAATAGTGCGGTTATTATAAATCATTTGCTAGTATAACATCTGAAAGTTGGTCCATATATTGTTCCCTTCCTCGTAGGTTAGTGTAGTTTTGGATAGAATGATATAATCTGGAAGGTTCGCTTACGGTTTGTTCTAGCATAATGTATAAATGCATAAATAATTAGGTAATTATTGTAGATATTATTTAAATAATGACCCTTTTTTCTAAAAACTATATAAGGAACTTAATAAAAATATATCTTTTTCTTACGGTGAATGGCGATATACAAGTTCTTTATCTGTATGCCGCACAGAAGGAACACTTATTGTACTTAATTTTCCCTTTAGAGAAGTGCTCCGCGGTTTCGACATTTATTTTCCACGAGAGCACCACACAGTGCACAAGGCGAAACATTTAATAAATGAATCGCATCCGCCCTTCTGGCCATTCAGGAACCGAAACTCACCTTTCAGCGTTCACGTCGCACGGTCGCCACTGAATACTTCATGAAAGCAACTCCTTAAATCATCCAAGTTTAAAAGTGCATGCCGCCCCGGCATTAAAGATTGAGCAGGCAGGACCACCATTTCGGAATTGACGGGAACAACTTGTAGCTCTCCGCCTTTCCTATCATTAAAGTAAATATTTACGGCGTGCATTTTTAATGGCGGCCTGATAATAAATAACCGTTACGTCTGTTAAATATTGATGGTTTTCGATGGTCGCGGTAGTCCGAACGAGCTCAGAAATATTGCGCTCCCTTCCTTTATTCTTACAATAAAACGTTCCCCATAGGTCTTACCAAGTCGTAGCATAACGCCGAACGTCTTAAATATTTTATTAATATTGACATTGATGTCTCGAAGAAACAGGTGTATCAACAACAGGAGAACATCGAGTTAATATAAAGGTTTACAGACATTTTCTTATGAAATATTGTTCTATCATTTTATAATAGGAATATAGAAATGTCATTAAAGAAAGTATATAGTTGGTTATATAACATATACACCATTGAAGCAAGTGTTAGTTTGTAGTAATCCAAGAAATAAATCTACAGACCTTATCTGTACAATACACTTCTCTAATTGCTAATGTCGTAGATATGTGACTTAATGTCCTCTAGTAGTTTTACTATTTATATTAGTATTTACAGCAATCTTATTGATATTATATGGAAATAAACAAGATTTCGAAAAATATATTAAGTAGAATTAAAATATAAAAATATTTCTCATAATATGTTTGCCGAATTGTACATTACAAAAGCATCATGATTAAATGTCGTGATCAAGCTTGCATCTGCGCCTGTCCGTGAAAAGATTGTTGGTAATGCTGAGCACCAGTCGGTTGAGGTTGATTCATATAATAAGAAGGCTGCTGAAACTGATTGCGCTGCTGGTTATTTTCCGCGTACATGGGCTGATAATTATGGCGTTGATTTTGCCCCATCAGATACGGATTATTCTCACAGTCACCATGTTTGCCATTTGCGGGTCCTACGTCGGGATTTTCAGATGTTGGCTGATACTGATGGTTGTGACCGTGATAATTTTGGCTATACGCTGCGCTCAATTGTGGCGACATAGTTGGTTGCATACCGTTCTTGGGTGGTGGCGAAGGCGTGATGTTCGGTTTTTGATTCAAATGTTGCGAATGGTGATAGACGGGCTGGTTTGAAAATTGGGAGGAATAGTGCGGATCCTGAAACATCATCTGATGACCGTGCGACTGAGGATTCTGTTGCACCGGTTGTTGGTACTGTTGATTCACATCAGGCTCAGTTCCTTGTTGGCACGCGTTATATTGTTGCGTTTGCTGGTTTGGTTCTCGCTTTCCAAATTGCCACTGGTTTTCGTGTTCTCGTTGCTTCATAATTGATGCCGTGGGATCGAAAGGACGGATATTCTTCTTTTGTTGGTTTATGATTGCATCCATTCCATTTTCTACATTACTGCACCTATAAAAATACAAATGATTCAAATTAATAACTTTTAGAATAACGGATTATGATGACTAATAGAATCATTTACATAAAGCAAGTCAAATATTTAATTGTAATTAAATTATTTCTGATTTTCCAGTGTGAATAATTATTAACCATAATATAAAATAACTTATAATTACTTTCTATTTTGCTAAATGTACATTTCGTTTACATTTTCAAGAGCTGTACAACATTAACAATAATGTTTAGTCCATACATTTTTGCCTTATTTGCTTATCTTCTACTATATAAAATTTAGACCACGTAAGTACAAAACTGGAAAATTGTTCATATTACTTTTATCGTAATGTCCTCTAATAAAAATGCTATACTAGTAGCCAGCAAAAAAAATTCAGCTACGCCATTTCCAGTTAGTGGTTTCTGATAAGTTTATTAATTATGTAAAGCGTATTCTTAATTAAAATATTGCACACACGTTTACGTTGTGTTGAAAATTTTAATTTCGATTTTGAGAGCCGTGCATATTTGATAAGCACGAAATTATAAATTGAGCGATATCTGAAATTTGCTGTTTATAGCATAACACACGCATTTACATACAATCTCAGAATCATTCGCGATGCATACAATTTTCAGTTAAGTTCCCACATTTATTGTAATGAAATGAGCATTCAATTCATTAAAACAAAATTCGAAGACGAAGTTGGGTTTCGAAAGTGAAGAGCTAAAATCATATTCGCGTATATATAGTACTGGTTTTTTAAAAAAATTATTTATTTTTTTTTTTTTTCTGTCAATGTCAAAATGACAAAATTTTATTTTATCACACAATAATGTGAAAATAAGCATCTAAATGCTAAGTATATGTATCTGAAGCTGGTATTGTATGAACAGCGGAAGAGAGGATTTGGGTTTGAGTGGAAGAACACCTACAAGCGTGAACTTCGCCCGTCAGCATGGTGTAAAAAATTATATGTATGTTTTTTTTGCATCAATTTTCTAAATATCTATATTGTAACCATGTTTTGATAAAGCTTAAATAAAGATAAAAGCATTTCATTCGAGTCATATTAGTGCAAATATTACTTAAGAAATCCAATGTCAAATTTTTCGGCAAGTTTTGTTGAACGCTCCTTATATATGAAGATATGTATAAATATATTTTAAAAATATCTAAAGAATTTAAAGAAGTTAGTTTTAGCTTATAAACCCCCTCCCAACATTGATGAAAACCTGCGGGGTAGACGAACATAAAATACTTGGTAATAAAATTGTTTAAGTAAATAAATTCTATTTTTATTATGTGTACAATTTATTTAATTAACCTGAAATGTTAATTATAGTACTATTTTAAAATTTATAATAATTCACTGCTGATTAACATGGCTTCAAAATGACACTAAAAAGGGTTTTTAGAGAAGTCGCACAACTAATTTACAACTAAATTGCGTACTTGTGTAAAAGTTTAAAACGAGTAATATACTAGGGAGAGACATCAACTCGTTTATATTTGTTTAATGCATCTTTCTGCCCCGAGTCTTTGTCAACAAAGAATTATCAAGAGCCAACATAACTGTAAACTTAGGAATAAATTACTTTACAAATATTCGTTGTAACTATTAAAATCAAAGCTGTTATTAGTTTAATAAAGAAAATATATTTCTATGACTAATTGATTTACTACACTATACCCTAATCTAAACCTATGGGGATCTGCTATGACAGAAACATACGAAGAAATATTTTTTTTAATAAAGCCTAAATTAAGTTAAGGGATATCTAATATTAAGTTCTTTTCGCGTAACTCAAAAATACCAACAGAAATTAAATAGGTTATTTAAAAAATATTATTAAAATGCTACGCCCTTTACTATTTATGTAGTATTTAAACCAGCAAGGTATGGTTTTAATAAGATAATCAATGACATCTAATGCCATTTCTTTTGTAGACTACAAAATTCCTATAAAGTTTTTTTTCTGCTGGCAGTAATCATCTGGTATAACAACTTATCATATCTTACACATTCTAGATTGATTTTAAGTTCGATAATCAGAATTTATACTTCTATTTCGTGTATATGTGTATATGATATGAGGTTAGATGTTATGCTATCTTTAAAGAACGTTTGATGCGTTGTTAGGTAACAATTGTTGGGAAATTATCAGAACTAAAAATACGTTAGTATTGGAGGTGAAGTAAACAGATGGATATATTGTAGATTCTTTGCAAAACAAAACGCAAAATGATATAAATATGATTGTTTTAAAGGAACAAGATATATATTCCTGCCTTGGGAACCTCTTCTTCTATTTTGGAATTTCGACATAATTATTTGGGCAGTATATTCAAGTAAAATCTCACTTAAATCCCATGCAGAGGCAATACATATAGTTATATTATAGCGAAATTCTTTTTAGTAAGTAACATTATATATGTTGACTTCGTGGTAATTCAAAATAAGATGAAAGTCATTTAACTTTTTTGGTATCACTTCGTTATTAAACTGAAGTTGCCAAAACTATTTTAACACATATTAAAAATAGGTGATTCTAAAAAGTTATTTCTTAATTTTGAATTTTTGAGTAATCATTTTCATATATTTTAATATTTAATATTTTAATCAATTATCAATCACATTCATCTAAGTTCGAGCATCAATCCTTTACTATTTTCAATTATCCAAAAGATTTGCTTAAAGAACCCTTTCTAAACTAAGATACACCCTATATTCATTTCATAATCCCTCAAACGATCCTTTTTATGAAACCACCTATATCTCAACGGATATTATTCAGTATCAAGTTTGTACATAATTTTTTAATCAACCCATTCCAAGTACTCAAAAGCTAAATATCCTTTAAAAATATCAACATCCTCTCCTTTATATCTAAGAATTAATTTGTGCTAATTATCAGGACAGTTCGGATATTTAGCAAAGATAAAAAAAAATGTAAAAAAACTATTCACTTTTTAATTCTTTCCAATTAAGAATTTTACGAAAAATATATTTTCTTAATTTCTTAATGAAGAACTGATTAAGTTTTATTAAAATATATTTTTCGGAGAATTATTTTTTAAGAAAAAAAAAAATTGAAATTTTTTTGATAATTGCTAATAAACTATTGGAGTTACATGAAATTTATATAACAAATAATTAGAAAGAATTAAAAAGTGAACAAATGATTAAGAATAGTTTTTTTACATAAACCTTATAGTTTTCGAGTAAAATATAGGGAAAGTACTATGATGGCCAAATCACCATTTTTGTAAATATCGCCGTTATTAATCAACCGATTTTGATTATTTTTGTTTTGTTGTATTCAGAATTAAAAAAAATCTACCAATTGAGGATCGTAAGGGGTACTTTACTATATGAATTTTTAAAGTTGGGGTTACCACCCCTTATGGGTGAAGGGGTGGGGGCTTAAAAGTGTATCTCAGGATAGTAATTTAAAAACAAAAATCGACCTGTCAAAGCATTTCTCTGAAACATTTTTATTTACGACTTTACAGAATTTATCCGTTACTTTTGGGAAGCTCTGTATATCTACATTACAAATATCAAAGCACACTGACATTTGGCGCCATATGCAAAAATGGCGGCCAATTCAAACTATGACATTACTTTTGCGTCACCTTGTATTAATTTTCAATTAGTTTCGGTTTGATTAAGAATGATGGACAAAATGACAATTTATACGTTATGTAAAGGCAGCTATCATTAAAATCAATTTTAAATAGTAACTCATGTATTTCCATTACAAAACAAACAATATTTAATAGACATCAATCATTTTTAGATATTAGAAGTAGTAGTAATTTATCCACTGTGCTTACATAATGAAATAATTTAAACCTTGAAGATGACATTGAAATAAATAGAGCATAAACTCGGAGAAAACACCTTGTTACCGATATTAAGAACATTCCGTCTTTTCCTATAATAATATCACAGACATGATTATTATTACTTTTTGGTCTCTTCTATTTCCATCATACTTTTAATAATGCTATAATACGCGTAGTAGAGTAGAGTAAATATATGTAATTAGTTAAACAAACGAAGTGTTATTTTACTATTTTTAAAAATGTTTCACTAAGTTATAAGTGAGAAAGTTATTCAAGAAATAAGAAATTAGAATTGAAGATGTTAACTATCTAAAAATTCACTGAATTGTAAAATCCCATAATCGCAGCACAATTCGTTTTAACTGCATTATCTACATCATAATTACATAATACACATCACGTTGCATTAATCATCTTCGCCTGGTTAACAATGATGATGATGGAATTATCTTAAATCGCAGTTTCATTGTCGTGTTAGCCTTGCTTCGTTGATTTTTACCAATTTATCAAATGAAATATGGCACTTAAATGGTCTTCATTTCATGTTATACTAATAAACAATTTGTATTTAAATGATTTAAAATTAGATAGTTAAAAATATCCCAGTTATTTATTAAGTTATGATGATGATGGGATTCGCTATGTTGAATTTTTACTTTTGTCTGTTGTACGCTTTATTAAATCCATCAAAAAGTTATTTTTAGTAGTAGTGTTTAGCTATCGACCGCGTGGTACTTCTGCCATATAATTTGTCTATTATCGGTATGTGTAAATGGGTGTGTTACTATAAAGGATCGCTTCCCACACTCATAATGTATTCCAATGGCGAATGGTTCGGGTCACCTATCCAATTTCTGACCTGAACCAACATTTCTGCACTATCGCTAATGCCATTTCGGCCGCAACTGTATGCGCCAACTTGCGGCATTCGGTTTTCTATTTTGTTTTGTTTGACTTTTTCTAAGGTTTTAGATTCTGAAAATCTTTAGCTGAAATTATGTTCAATTGAAGTAAGTGTTCAACCAATGGTTATCAAACTAAGGCCAGGCTTTTAGCCAAAAGGGAATATAGTGTTTACTCAAGGGCTAACTTTTTTTCTTCTATAGATTTGGTTTATATTTATAAAAAATCTCGTAAAATTAAAAAGACTCATGTGAAAACCATTACCTGTGGGCCAAATTCTACCAAAAGTTTCTCAGTTCTTTGTATAAAACACGTATAGTTTAAAGTTTGTGCTTAATATATTTCAACTTCAAGAAATGTTTATGGACAAAATCTAAAAAATATGGCATATGTATGTATCAGGAAGGAAGTTCTAATCGCACATTTCGGTTGAGAAAAAAAATAAGATTTACTACACCATCATGGGTTTTTATAGAGGGAAGATAAAAAGGAAAAATCCGCAAATAACTGATACAGTCTAAAATTATTATATATGATTGCTTTGTGTGATCCAAAAATATGCTAAGATGACGAATAATAGATCAATATACTAGAAATCGTAAAACATCCATTGAACAGAAATATTAAAAAAAAGGAAAACCTTAAAAATTGTTTCAGCAACCATTTTAACCATATTAAGAAACCTTCGTGTTTTGTATCAAGGAAACTTCTTTGCACGTAACTTTAATACAGTTGTATTAATGTAGCCTCTAAACGAACCTTTAAGCTCTAGAAGATACACGCGCACTCTCTGACTAAATATTCTATTATATGGAAAAGACTTTATTTTAAATAAAGTGTTTTGCACAATTGTTTCTTGAGGCACCGTCACTTATAATAATTGGGGGGTGAGATAGTGGACGCCCTTCCACCCCTAAGCGTTTAAAGAAAATTTAAGTTTCTTATTGTTTATGTTTCTTTCTTGCAAAGAAATATTTAACCCAAAAATCATGGTGTGTAGTTGTATTAAGGTAATTAATATAGGAAAATGTAATAAATGTACTTCCATAACATTGTTTTGTGATTTGTATTACTATTGTTTCGGCCCTTTCTTAGTCAATAGACCTGACAATTTGCCTGAAGATGGCCTAAGAACGGGCCGAAACCGGTAGCAATACAAATCACAAATCGATATGAAGGAAGTACACTTATTACATTTCTCTATAAAAATATGTATGTATATTTTAGAGCTTGAAGAGTGAGTTTTAGTATACAGTAAGACATTTATTTCAAATAAGATACTTTTTCTTTGTAATGGAATATTTAGCCAAGAAGTTTGTGTTTATCTTCTACAGCTTGGAGATTAAGTTAGAGGACATCTGCCTATCCTACATTTCGACGAACTAAAAAAAACTCTCCTTTGTTAACTTATACATTAAAAGAAATGATGAAAACTGGAGATAAAGCTCTCAATCGATAAAAAAAATCACTAAATCCAGTACCCTTGGAATTTTATAAAAGCGTTCGTAATGTAACCAATAAAACTATACGCGCGGAAAAAAAAATTGTTTGCAGTTCAAATGTGAACATGCCCAAGGGAATAAAAAACAAATGTGGAAGGAGCTAAAAAAGTACAATGTTTAAGGAAGAAATAAAGTCGATATTCCCGAACATTTGAAAAATGCAAATTTAATTAATAAGGTAGTCATCTCGGATGTTAAACTGTTGCCAGCAAATCCACAACTTCTGGACTTTTATAACAATAATTATAAAGCAGAATTCCCTGTTCGTTTCGCTTTTTCAACTGTTACGAATCGTAAAATCTTAAAAGTTATAAATTCAATCAAAACAAATGCAATAAGAGTTTACGATATCAGTATTCAAATGATAAGACTGTGTTGCCCAGATCTGCTGGAATACATTACGCATGTATAATATAATTAATTCGTGTATAATCCAAAATGAATTGTTGGAAGGAGGCTATCCCCAAAAATAACTCAGTTACCTCATTTAAAGATATAAGGCCAATTAATATATTACCAATATTATCCAAGATATTAGAAAAAAATCTTGCTCAACAACTAAGAGTACATTTAAAGGAATTTGATATTTTGCCTCCCCAACAATCAGCATTTCATAATTGATGATGTCGTTCGATATAACGATTCTGGTAAAGTAATCACCCTAATTTTCCTAGATTACAGCATGACATTCGACATGTTAACTCATCGAACTATTGTGAGTTTATTTAGGTACGTCGGTTTAGTCTCCGATGGAATTAATATTATGACTAGCTACTTATATAACAGGAAGCAAAAAGTAAAATTAGAAAATGAGATGTCTACTTCTCGTTTCGTCAGATGCGGTGTAGGCCAAGGTACAATCCTGGGACCACTGATATACAAACAATATATACTTGCTCATTATACTCTGTAATAAATTATGCTTTATATCATCTCTATGCAGACGACAGACTGTTATATTTATCTTTTGACATCAATAATCTCATCACTGCGCAAAATCAACTTAACAGTGACTTACAAACTCTTCTCCAGAACTCTCTCTCTATCATTCGCTGCAAATTAATCGAGACAAAACTGAACCTATTCTTTTTGGCCAAAGAAATGCTAGAGACTTTGCCGAGAAAAATTTGAAAGTAACAATGAACAGTAGAATATTGCCAATCAGTAATTGTGTCAAAAACCTAGGCGTATATATTGACTCAAATTTGAAATTCAGACCAAACATTTTTCATTTAGTAAAAATAGAAATAAGATTAGGTTAGAGGCTACCCGCCTACCCTATATATGACATTATATTTCCATTCTCGTTCATGTTTTAGTTTCGAAGGAAAGCCTCAGTTATAAAGGTTTAAAGCAAATATAAATAATGTAGCAACTTAAATTTTCTTAATAAATTCAGGGTTGATGGGTGTCCACTATCTAACTCTATAGTCATGATAGAAGCAACTGTTTCTCAAGAAAAGTGCAAAATAGAACATTCACTTGAAAATCCACGATTTTTTTGAAGCGGAATATTTAACCAGAAAATTTGCTCGTATCTTCCAAACCTCAAACCAACCCTATAAGTTGGTGTGAGGCCACACGTATTTATAATTGTAAGTTCACTCCCATTTACGTTTTTGTTTGCAAAAAAATAAGTGGCAATGTCAGTTGTAAAGATATAATGAAAATATAAACAATATAACAGTTTTTTTAATATGTAGGGTGAGTGGGTTTCCATTATTTCACCCTCCAGTTCTTATAACATAAGATAATAGCAATGTAGTAATAGTTATGTTTGTACAAAATAAAGTATTTACTTAACATTTAATTATTTTTCAGAACTGAATATTCAACCACAAAAATTTTTAGTTTCTCTGTTTTGATCAATTTTGGATCTCATCAGCTTAGCGCAGTTGGAGACAGGAAAATCGATTTTACAAAGGAGTATTTAATTCTCCGGTTGAACCGTGAGGCAGGATTTTACCATAAAGGTGCCTTCTAATGTTTAAGCGTTGCACTAGATCCCTGTTTGGGTGGATAACCATCGACAAATCAAGGGAACTGCCAACACCGACAAATGTAATAATAATTATAATGTAAACATTAATTATCATTCCCTGTCAATAACAGCCATAGACCGTGGAACGTTCAGACAATAGATGGCACTTTTATGGTAATACCTTGAAGATATTCTTCTTGTAATTGAATATATCACTAGAAAATTCGATTGAATCCTTCGAAGCTTTTAGTTAGACTAGAAGACCATCATAGATATGTCAATATTTTAATTTTCATTAATGTATTAGTTTCCAATCCCGAAAATGCCAGGTTCAAATATTTAAAGAAAATTTAAACAATATAACAGTTTAAAACTCATGTTATGTTCTATTTCTTTATTTTCAGATAACTGACACGTGTTTCGGTCCTTGCGGATCATTATCAAAGTTAAAACTAAATTGTAAATGAAAAAATTACGTAATATATATACATTGGTAATTGGTTCCATCAAGAGAGTAGCAGAACAAGTATCGATTATATAACAAGCTTAAAATTTCATATAATGTGTAGGGAGGGTCCATAATCCCACCCTCCAAATATAATATAAAAAACAGTTTCTTAGGAAATACTTGTAATAATGAGAGTATTTACTAGGAAATTGAATATTTTTAGAATTGTATATTTAAGAAATATTAACCATATTTTCAAGAAACTCCCTTTCAAGCTCTAGAGGTTATCCGCATAATGTTTAACTTAAGTATTTTCTAGTTTTATTTGACAAACTTTTTCTCTTAATTGCTAAAAGTATGTTTTGTTCAGTTCTCTTTTATCCTCTTAGATTAATCACGATATCACTTTTTAAAGGTTATTTGTTCATCATCATTACTGTTAATGTAAACATATCTACTTTCCCTCCGTCTCTAAAATGTATATTTGTATTGAAATTTCGGATACAAGAGTATTCTTCAAACTTCAAACGAAAATATAAGTTCTTTAAGTACACTATAATGGTTACATCCAATGATAATGTCTATAAATTTCTTAAGTATTAAGCATAAATTAGACATGTTTATAAGGATAAGAAGTTAAAATCATGGTCACATGTCCATTTTAAAAGAAGGAAGAAAAAATTAGATATAATAAAAATTACTTAAATTATTGTCTATTTGTTATTCATTAAATATTTGATGAAAGTAACTAAAGTAAGTGTTTTTTGATTAAAGTATAATTATGGTGTGTGTTTTACTTACTTTTTTGTGCATTTATCAGAATCCTGAAATGTGACGTTAAATTCCTGCTGTGGCACATTTTGCTGCTGCTGAGGATTGTGCTGCGACGGCATGTTTTGATGTTGCTGGAAATTCTGATGAGGCGACATCATCATTGGCTGCATCTGCGGTGTCTGCATGCGCATGTGCGGCTGCATGTTCATCTGCATCTGCGGTTGCATATTCATTTGCATCTGTGGCTGCATTTGCATCTGCTGCTGCTGCTGCTGCTGCATCGGCATCTGATGTTGCTGTTGATTTTGCTGCGGTTGCGTCATTTGCTCTCCATTCTGTTTCGTCGCATCAGCGTTCAGCATCTCCTTCTCTAGCTTCTTTCTATACATATATCTTCGCACAGGGGTGTTCGGGAATCCGATGTCGTTGTCTTGAAGACCATTTGCCTTACGTTTTTCCATAGTGGTTAGAAAAATAGCACCTAAAATTACAAAATATTTATACATATATATTTCATGCTGATATTAACAACCAAAAAATCTCTTCGAAAAAATAAAAATCAAACATTCCAGATGACGAGGAGGATTCTTGCTGCCTTAACATCATGGCGATGATTGAGTTTGAGTGGAAGAACATGTTTAGTTGTGAATTCCGCCCGTGCTTCTTCCAGCCAAAATTTTATGTATATTTTTTAAATAATTCGTTTTTATGTGTATTATTTAAGAAAGAAGAGCAAAGATAAATAAATATATAAAATATTGCAAATCCTATCAACTGGTACTCCTTTATAATAGAATGAATATTTCAACTTTATATGTTTAATTAAATCAGATTTTGTAATAAGGCATACAAAAGTGAGAAATTTTCTTGCATTACGAATATTTAAATTGCTTTATTCATGTAATAAAGTAAATATAAAGCAATCTAAACTAATCACAATCAAATGAAAAGTTGTGTAAAACTGTTAATTATTTTTAATTATTTTCTGTACTTTAATAACTGCAAATTTTACTATACTGGACGCCTTCTATTAGGTCTTTATCTTTCATTGTATTCTAGAGTAATAATCTGATGGTAGAGATTGAAGGTGTATTTATTCTTTACATTAAATGATAAATAAAAGTTATAATTTATGCAATTATTTCACTTAATATTATTCTTACATGAGAATTTTCCCGTGTGACCAAGTAATAACATCCGTTCAAAAATATTTTCCGGTAATAAGATTAAAAATGCGAATAATTATTAATTAAGTACTCACCTTGTATATCTTGAGTACTACCACCATATAATTTATACAAAATTACGCCCAGGAGCTGATCAAACTCCTACTGAAAAATTTGACACATTTTTCGAAAAAACACTGTAAACAATAGGTATTCATATGTTGCCGCCCGCTTGATTGATTTTAAGCCATTCAAAACCCTCAAACGTCAGATTTTATGAAATATCAGATTTTAAAAATTCATGTGCCCCACTGGTTTGGACATCGTCAGGGAATGCAAAGGGGAAATATCCGCCTTGGTGATCGTCGCCGCGATGGTAATTTGTTACATTATGGAGCGGATAAAGTGCAGGTGCAAAAATTTAGAAGACTTACACTGCCGCGAAGAAACATGACGTACTTTGTCTATAATTGTAAAAAGAACGTAAGAAAATAAATGTGGGGAATCTTTTATATGGTGTCAGGTCTGGATTGGGGTAATCAAACGGCCCGTTTAGTCACGGCTTGACACATCCATTTTCTCGGTGACAGTTCCTTGTCGGCATAATTTCGGAAATTCGGGGAGCGGGGCCCCAGATTCGCATAAATTCTGAATGCGGGGGGTATTATTTATATGTCGCCTTGCCATTTGGCGTGTCTGTCATATGAAATTGCATTTTCACAGGGGGTCCGTGCCCCCCGAACAAACAGAAGAAGAATCGTAATAATCAGTCCGTCACGTTAATCCGGCTGGAAAGGGAGCAAAATAAAAATGTCTCCCCGCGCTCCCACTTTTAAATTATTCAAGGTATTTTTCACGGAGTACTGACACTTTCCATTATATAGTAATGTAAGTTGCAACTTTGCGGAGTAGGTTTAAAATGGCGTTGTATATTATCATCATTTCTCTTTTTCTTCAAACACACGTACACATACGGATGTAACGAGGTCCCCTTGTCATTCCTACATAAGGAACTTCAATTACTTTTGATAATGTATTATTTCTTTCTCGAATGAGAAAATATCGTTAAGGCTAGTTTTATTGCTTTCTCTTTGCCGAGGAGGAACTAATCAAATTAATTAAATCTTTCCACTAGATCTTTTGTGGCGGTGTATACATCTATATACTGTAGATTAGGAATTAATTACTTTAAAGGTATTTAATTAAAAGTTCCGTTTAATTATATTTTTATTATAACACGATGTAATTAATAATAAATTAATTAAAGTTATGGCTTATGGGATGTAAGCATATTATCCTTTGCTTATGCTCTTTATAAGCAGAGGTATTCTGTTACAAACAACTATCCTTTAATATGATGTCTCCACAACTGCATTCTATAGAGCAGCGTGCTTGTGCATTTACTTGGTATTAATATAATGTGCAACGTTAGACATATTTGTAATACCTTGCATATTATAGCCCATAAGAAAATCTCTTTATTGTAAAATAAAAATTTAATCCAATATATATTTCATATTACACCACATAGTCTTAACAACTAACAGCTTCAACTATTCAGTTATTAATACCACATAAATTTACTAAATAAGTCAATTGGGCTGTAATTCTTACATATTTAGACTATAATATTAATTAATTCTTTATGAAAGTTTTTGATGTTAAATTTTTGGTCCCTGTATGAATTAGTTACCATTACTGCAGTAAATATATATGTATGTATATAAGTTAAATTGTTATTTTATTGGCATATTTTCCGAGTTAATAAATCACCTAATTTAATACATGAAATTACTTCTCTGTTTGGAGAAATTCGCGTGTTTGCCAAAGGAAATGCGAAAATGTGTGCAAACACGACACAGGGTTTTCTGTTTGTGTTGCGCTATTCTGCCTTTCCGTTCATTATTAAACCGTGTAATGTGCACGTATTTATTAGTTGCGCCAGCTAAATACTGCACTAAGGGCGCCATTCTGCTTCTGACGACACACAGTTTTACTCAACGCCACAGTAGCACGGCCTCGTCGGTTTACTTACTAAGCCAAAGCCCTTTTCTTCGCCCTTAAAAACTTGTACGTTAATATTTGCCAACTATTGTAATTACTGCATGCATGTGAACAGCGTGTGTTAGTTTAGGTGGTTGTTAGTTCATTACACACATTAAATTATTTTGTGTTGAAACCAGTTTATTCTATAAATTATAGCACTCTATAGAATTTAAGTTATAAAAATCCTCATAAATACGTAAAGAGGAGAACTAACTATCTTCAAAAATTGTATATTTCGTTTGGTAACTTGTGGCATTTAATAATCCTTAGCGGAAGTTGAATTTCTGAACATTTTCTGCAAATATTGTCTGATGAAATGATCGGCCTTAAAATTTGCACTATAAAATAAACAAAGTTTTAAATTCCCAGATGTTCTGCATAAAACAGTTTTGTGTTAATTGAATATTTAAGACAATGATTTAATAACAAAGTTATTAGTATAAGTTCATGGACGAGATCCCATTCTCCATACACTGAGTAAACCGATTTCTGACGTTTGTCATGACTCACGCCAGTATAGCAGGGGTTAAGTTAGCAATTTCTTCCTAGATGTTGGTCTTAAAATTTTGTAGGGTCCTTGAACAGTTCACATAAACGCGGGATTTCAAAAAACCCTATAGAAAAAACTCACAAGAGGCCAAATCGGAAGACTCCAAATCGCCTCTAACTGAAATTAAGCGCTCTGAGAAGTGTTTCCTCAAAAGAGTCATCGATGCTCTTAAAGTATGAGCCTTTGCATCGTCTTGGAATCAAATGTACCCTTAGTTCATCTAGCCGTGGAAGAAAAAATTCCTGCAACATGTTTACATACCGGTCCGAAAGCACTGTCACTGCGACTTCATTTTTTTCGAAGAACCATTGATTGAAATATTGTATAGATGCCTAACCTTATGGGAAAATTCGAGTTGGTAATAGATGCCGAGAAACCCAGTTTTCTATAGTATTAAAAAATGGTGATGTGGCCATCATAATACTTTCCCTATATTTTTAATTAGGTCAATTTTGAATTCTTCGCAATTACTTGTTATATAAATTTCATTTAGTTCCTATAGTTTATTAGCAATAAACAAAATATTGTAAAAAAATTTAAATTAAGAACTTTACAAAAAAAATGTTTCAGTGTAATTTTTTCTGTTTTTCATTCTCTTTAACTTTTGTTTGAAAAGTTATGTCTTATTTTTCAAAACTTTTAATTAAAACCCTCGCTTATGTTTTCTGATTGGAGGGTGGGTTAGAGGCCACCCATCCACCCTACATATACATATTAACTTTAATTATTGATCGTTTCGCGGTTTGCAATAACCTTAATTACAAAATTTGAATAAAAGAAAATTAAAGAACTAAATTTTTTGATTGCGGTTGCGACCGTTACTACGTGGTAATCCATAAAAATTATTAAAATTTTAGAGCTTCCAATAAAATCTTCATAATTTAAAAAGCGGGTAGAATTAAAAAATCTTGAAACCTAGAGAAGAAATTTGTGGAAATTTCTTGAATTCTTGAAAAAGTATGTCTAGATTCTAGAAAAAAAATTCTAAAAATCCAGGGCCTCAAGAATAATCTAGATTTCTACAAACAAATTTTCTAAAAAATTCTAGAGCCTCCAAGAAAATCTTTGCAACTTATAAGATAAGAAGAAATCTGGAGGAGAAATTTCTGAAAATTTCCTGAACCCTTGGAAAAAAGGCTAGATTACTAAATGAAAATTTTCTAAAAAATTTTAGAGCCTCCTAGAAATTTAGAAGACCAGTTGAAAAAATATCTTGAAATCGGTAAGAGAAATTACGGAAAATTCCTTTAACTTTCTCGAAAATAAGAAAAGATTTGTAGGGGAAAATTTTGTAGACCCTCCAAGAAAAATTCCGCAATTTAGAACTTTCTAAATAATTTTATAGCCTCTAGTTGAAACAAAATGTTGAATTCTAGAGAAGTAATTACTGAAATTCGTCTGAATTCTTGAAAAGGAAAGGAAATTAAGAAACATTTAGAGACTGAAAGAAAATCTTCGCAATTTATAAGAAAAGTTAAAAAAAAAAATAATTTGGGGAAGAAGTTATTGGCCATTTGCTAAACTCTAAACTTTTAGAAAAAAAATCTAGAATACCTCGAGGGAAAATCTTTGCAATTTAAAAGACGACTTTAAAAAAAATCTTGAACTCTTGAGAATAAATTGCTAGAAATTTCCTGAACCCTCAAGAAAATAATCTAGATTTCTAGAAGTAAATTCTGAAAATTCTAGAGCCTCAAAGAAAATCTTTGCGATTTAGAAGACAAGTTGAAAAAATCTTGAAATATGGAGAAGAAATTACTAGAAATTTCCCAAGTCTCGTTTTTTAAAAACAAATTTTCTAAAAAAGTCTTCATTTAAATCTTCGCATTTTACTGGAAATTTCCTAAATTTTACACATCAACTTCAAATTGATACAATAAAAATCAAAAATTCGTTATTATTATTATTTTTACTATTTTAGCTATAATTCTTTAAATAATAATGAAATTACGAAAATTACCAACAACGAGGAGAAGTAAAAATGCTAAAAATTTAACTATTTACAGCACAGATCGATTTAAAAAATTCTTTCACGAAATGATTTCTAACATCAAATACAAATTCATAGACAAAAAATTAAAAAATTTATTTCCAATTGTTTTTCAGTATTTTTACAATTACTATTTACTGGATGGACGGATTGTAAAAATTCTTTTACGAAACGATTGCTGACATCCAATTCAAATTGATAGAATAAAAATCAAAAATTTGTTATTCAATTGTCTTTTTTTTATATTTAAGTTATAATTCTTGAAATAGTTATGAAATTACGAAATTTCTTTCCCCAATAAATTACCAGCAACGAAGAGAAGTAAAAATGCTAAAAAATAAACATTCGATTTTCAATTGTTTTTCAGTATTTTTAAAATAACGTTTCATAGCAAAGACGATTTAAAAAAATTCTTTTACGAAATGATTTCTAACATCAAATACAAGTTGATGGACTAAAAATCTTGAATTTTTTTTCGCAATTCAGATAAGAAATTCCTGAAATTTCGATATAACGATACAAGAAATTTTGTAAATTTCCAGAAATATTGCAAAAACATACTGAAAACAACTCTCGAAAAATTGCTTTGCTATATCCAAAACAAATTACTCAAAAATACTAGAATTTACAGACCTTTTTGAGAAAAAAAACCAACAAAATAAGGAAATAAATCTAAACAATTAAGGGAAGATACTAAAATTTTTGAAAAGATATTTATAGCAAATTCTAAAATCGTTAATGAAATGCTACAACCTAAATATACAACAAATAATAACATTTAAGACTGGCAGAAAGACCATGGGTCGATAGCCGTAATAAAAATCAATTACGATTATATTGTACATAACGAATGTATTCAATAATAAATAAAGATGTTTGTCTCTCTCTAGCATTTAAGAAAAAAAGTAGTAGACTCCTTGGAGAAATTTCTAGAACTAGAAACCTTTAAAAAACCTACATTTCTAGAAAAAAAATTCTTGAAAATTCTAAACACTTTGCAATTTAAAAAATAGCTCGAAAAAAACAATCTTGATATCTGGAGGAGAAATGACTGAAAAGAGTCTAGATTTCTAGGAACAGATTTTCTAGAAAAATCTATAGCCTCCAAATCTGAAATAAGTTATTGGAAATTTCTGAACTCTCGAAAAACAGTGTAAAATTCTGGAAAAGATTTGCAATTTATAAGACAATATTAAAATTTGGAAGAGAAATTACTGAAAACAGTCTCAAAGAAAATTCTAAAAATATTGAAACGAACTTTCTAAAATATCTAGAACTTCCGCATGCTAAAAATTCTGGAAATATGAAGAAGAAATAACTGTTAACTTCTAGAATCCTTCAAATAAGTTCTAGAAATCTACAAGGAAAATTTGTGAAAAATTCTAGAATCCTTGATCAAAATTCTTTGGAAAGGAAGATGCAAAAAAGAAATTTCTAGAATCCTTGATCAAAATTCTTTGGAAAGGAAGATGCAAAAAAGAAATTTCTGAAACGTTAAGAAGCCTCTAAGAAAGTTATAGAAAATTAGAAGAAAATTTCCTAATAAATTGTAAAACTCTCGAATAAAATCTTTGCTAAAAATTCTGGAAATATCTATTTATTTATTAGATAAGAAAAAGAAATTACTGTACACTTTTAGAATCTTCAAAAAAAATTTATAAACCTAAAATGAAATAAATGAAAAAGTATTGATCATCTGAGAAAATTATAGAAATTTAGAAGAAAATTTTCTAATAGAAAAAAATTGAACAAACCACGAAGAAATTTTTAAAATAAATATAAATAATGACTTTTATCTTTTTCACAAATTAAGATCTTTACGAAAAACATATCTTTATAAAACTTGTCCAGTTTCTCAGTCCCTTTAACTTTTGTTTGAAAAGTTATGTAATAAAAAGAACGCCTGGAGTAAACATCCAATTCCGGTTTATGAATCTTCATCAAAAGCTTTTTAGTTCCAGGTTTTAATGATAAAACATTAAGTTTAAAGTTATATCTCAATAGGATAATTCGTTTTTGAGTCCACAGACATTCTCATTCACGAAAACAATACTTTCCAAATGGTGATGTGGCCATCATAGTACTTTCCCTATATTTTTCTCAAAAACTATGAGGTTTACGCAAAAAGGTTATTCCTAATAATTTGTTTACTTCTAAATTCTCTACAATTATTTGTTATATAAATTTTATGTAACTCCAATAGTTTATTAGCATAGCAATTGGCAAAAAATATCAAAAATTTCAATTTTTTATTATTTTCCTCGAAAGTTAAGAATTTTATGAAAAATATTTTTTAATAAAACTCTTTCAGTTTATAATTCCCTTTAACTTTTGTTTGAAAAGTTTTGTCATATTTTTCATATTAAGAAAAGTATCGGAAAAAAACAAAAAGCTTTTCAGTTCCAGTTTTTAACGATAAAACCTTAAGTTTAAAGTTCCATCTCAATCGGACCATTCGTTTTTGAGATACAGCGCCCACAGACATTTTCTCGCACGAAAACAATACTTCCCCTATATATACTATATAGTGAAAGTAATTATACATATTGCAACATTCGGTCGCCTAAAATTTCAAAGGAACTGAGAACGATGCGGCACGCGTAGCATGCAAATTCCCGAGTACGATCGTCTATAGAAAACAGTCCAAAGCTACAGAAAACAGCAATACGCTGCATCTCTAATCATGCGCCATCTGTTTCTCGGCATCTTTTAGTGACTCGCATTTCCCCATAAGGTTAGGCATCTATAAAATATTTCAATCAGCGGTAGAACTAAGAACCAATAAATTGCCAAGGAAATTGCACACCACACTGTGAGTTTAGATGAATGCTAAGATCTTTGATGTTATTCTCGAGGATTGGTGTCAGCCCAGTAGTGCATGTGTTATTTGATAGCTGAAAATTGCCTTCATTAAAAAAAAAAACAATAGCGTTCTCAGGAACGTCTTCGAGAAGAACTCACATGCGTTCCTCCGAAAATTGAAGTCACGTTCAGGAAGATCCTGCACAATCGCTATCTTGTAAGGATGGTAATGAAGATCATTATGAAGAATTCTCCTCATAGAATGATCGGAAAATCCAAGGGCAAACTCTTTTTTGCGCGCAGAACGCCGTGGTGATCGCGACACTGAAGCTCTCACTGCTTCAATGTTCTCAGGTGATCTAATGGGCCGAGGGACTACAGTTCTTCATCTTGGCGTACTTGCGATATGTTTGAATCCTAAAGGGGCTAAATTAAAGCGATTCCGAAATACGATCATAGAATATCTGCTCGAAAAGTAGTCCTCAACGGCAAACGCACACTCCTTATTCTTTCAACGCATGATGGCGACTGAACTTTCGGAACAAAAATTTATAATTATCCCTCTCGAACGAGACCACTAACGCTCCACTACGACATCAACCGACTGAATGGCGCATACTTGGAGAAAGGATGTTATGTTGGCGCACCCAGTATATCAAAAAAAAAACATACAAACATTTTGGCTACAGGAATCACAGCCGAAGTTCCCTGCTTCTCAATGATCTTCCACTCGGCTTATGTCCTTCGTTCTTTCGTTAGTTTTGCTATATTTTGTCCCTTATTAAGTTTAGCCAAAATTTTAAACATTGCGAAATTGCAATGAAATGCTTTTGTTGTGTGAGCTAATTTCCGATAAAAGAACTAAACACTACGAGAGTTAAAAGTAGTACAGTATAAATTATAGAATGTGGGCCACAAAACTGACTTGTACTTATTAATTCTATTCGCGGTCTGAAGATAAAAACCTCATTGACTAGATAGATCAAAACGATCTTTTTGATTCGGGAGTCTCAAGACTACAGATAAACCTGAGAAAACAGAAATAGTAGTAATTAACTCCACAGACCTCATCCCACACTTTATCTTGAAAACAACATAACATCCTATGACTTTCTAGTACCATTCATCACACAGAGGCAGAAATAGTGTTTAATTGAATAATTATGTTGAGGCTAATACTAAGTGCAAGACTACTTACTCTAAAAGAAACCCTCCTATACCTTTAGTCCAAACCAATTCTTACAGTTGAAGAAATCATACGTGATGTTAATACTTCATTCACTCAAGAGCATATTGTAAACAATTTAAATCAATTAAAAACTATTATTTTAGTCAGTCAAGATATTACCATAAAGATGCCATTTATTGTGTGTGCGTTGCACTAGTGTAATCTATGTTAACTGTTGATAGTTCCCCATGCTTTTTCAGTTGTTATCCACCCAAAGAGGAACGCTCGGACAATAGTATGTATGGTAATATCTTGACTCATTGTATACCTAGGGATTTAAGAACTCCAAAGTCAAACTTCATTTTTCTGTCTGCGCTACGATGATAAGATCCAAAATAGATCGAAACCGATCTGTCGTTTTTATTGGCAGGTAACAATAATTAAATGTTTACATTATTATGGTTATAATTGTCGCTATTGATAATTCTCCATCGGTGATTCTTCACCTAAAGAGGGAACTAGTACAACGCTCAAGAATTAGAAGTGTTTTTTTTTAATATTTCAAAAAATGCCACGCAATGTCATTTATGTTTAAGATATGAAAACATGAGGAAAAGCAAACCTAGATATGCTAAATATACGTTTCTAGAAGATTATGGAATAAAAGTTTGGTTAATCGATACACCAAAACGTATTAATTACATTTCCACTATGAAATCGGTACCTTATCTAAGGATAGGGTTAGTAACGAACTTCTAGTTTCAATAAAATTTTAGAATACATACATAATTTTTGATTCGCAGAGGTTAACTTGTTATTTTCTTCTAATTTCCGCCCATGCTTCTTTTGACCAAAATTTTATGAATTATTTTAAAAAGGAGACCGAAGATAAGTAAGCAAATATAATTTCAAAACCATGAACGAACAAATAAATGATTGAATGAATGACTAAATGAATAATTCTATCTAATTTCTCGACTTCAACTACTAATCCATTATCTGGCCCAGAAAAACTGCTTGACCTTGATCAAAACACTTTATACTTCTGATCGTTCACCCTTAATTGATGCAATCTCAAATATAATCGCAGTCGTCACTCTATTTAGTCGTTCCTTTTAACCAAACCCCTCATCTAGTGGCTCTAAAAGGGATGCAATACAACAGAAGTTATTATTTTAATAAAACAAATCTAATAGATTTAATTAATTCATATAACTAAGATGAAATCTGTTATCAGAAATCTGGTCAAAAGGGTGCAATCAAATTAAACTCAAAGGATACTTTAATATTTTTAAGAGTAGACCTGATAATAAGGAACCACGCTACTTTTATTGCCAATTTCTATAAGGTTCAATTCACTATAAGGTCGCTAAATAATACTTATATACAAAGACAAAATGACAATTAGTAGTCGTTTGCAAGTGAGGTCAACAGAAGATCTGAAGTGCAGCATGGGCTATTCTGAAGAGTGAGTGAGTTTTACGTCAAAATTATAAGTACTATTTTTATCTATTTTAAATGTAATAAGTTTGTTCTATGTAAGAGAAATAAAGAATTGAAAACAAATACTCATTTTTCATTTGGGATCTATCTTCGCTTTTCTTTTACTTTTAAACAATTTTACTACCATATTTTTGAAATAAATCACTCTCACTCACTCACTCACTCTCACTCTTCATCTGGGTTATTACCCAGTCAAATAATTGACCAACATAATTTAATTGTCTACAATCATTTTTAAAAGAGTGTAGCTTTCGTTTTCAAGCATAATTGACGCATCTATTTTATTATCCTATTTATTATCCTATACTCTTCCAGATTTATTTGGCAGTCCAATTGATTTCCAATTATTACTAATCTCCTCCTCCTACCCCAATAACTCTCCCCTCTAATCATCTAAAATTTTGATGTAAATTATCTCCAATGACAAAATAGGTGTTTTATTTTCAATTCCCCATCTACCAGTACTGATCGTTTGTCTGACCCAGAACAATTTCTTGACCTAATCAAAACACTTGTTCATGCTTTGTTGATGCAATTTCACATATCATCTCAGTTGACACTCTTATCAACTTGTTGACCGACATAATTTAATTGCCTTTAATCATTATTAAAAGAGTGTAGCTTTCGTTTCCAAGCATAATTGACGTATCTATTGCCTTCCCGTCGTTCGTCCTCCTTTTATTATCCTATATTCTGCTAGACTTATTTGGGAGTGACCACTTTCCAGTGATTACTAAATTTTGCAGCCTGCCCCAATAACTGTCCCCTCTAGTCAACTATCAAAAATTTCTATATGTGTCTTATAGACGTTAACTTGTATTGATCCTATTTCTGATAAAATACGATTCGCTACTTTCTCACATACTACTTCCCATTCTGCTCATTGCCTTTGATATAATTCCTCCTACGAAGAAGCGTAAGATTCCTGAAAAAAGACAATGAAATGTTTCTTCGAAGAAGTTAAAAAGCGAACGTTTAAGATGCGGAAAAATAACGTTTTTTTTTCTGTTAATCACTTTTACATGCTACTTCGTATTTTCATTATAGAAAACTATAACATTCACATAGTAATTTTTCAATTCTTAGGCCTTTGATAGTTTCTTCCGTAATCTCATGCTCCCTTTTATACTACCATGTTCATTATATGAATATTCATAATTTGGAATTGACGAGGGGGATAAATGATGAAACTCAATAACACATTGAAATAAGACAACAGAGTTGAAAGGATTTCGGATTTATTGTGTATATTTATGCGTGTGGTGAAACATGTTGCAGCGTTCAGCAATAAATGTGTGTTTGTTGTTTTATTTCAATATTCATAATCTTCGTTCTCTAACTTTAAATTGGCATATTTTAATTCACCTTAAAAGTTCCTCTTTTTTAAGGTGCGATATGACATACTCAATACTGCAACATCTTCATTTCTCAACTGCTTTTATTGCAACTGTTTAATGACTGCTAATTGATATCACTCTAGAGTCTTGGAATAAGCAAATAATGTACCATGTATGCCAAGTATTTAAACAGATCCTTTCTCCCCTCTTAGATGTCCCTTAAATGCAGATGTGTCTGTAAAATAATTGAAATAGGCTAGATTATTTTATATCCTGTACAAATCCAGATATTACTTGTGAATAATTATTCCACCGTTGTCGTGTTGCTTGACAAAATATCTGCCTCAGTAACCCACAATATTCATTAAAAGTCGTTCCACAAGGCTCCATTCTAACACCATTACTTAGTAATATCTACACCATGTTATATTAACACATATTATCACTATTGAACTATAAATGAGTATGCAGATAATGCAGATTTGAACTGTTCTGGAATCAATATTCAAGCATTTTCAACGAGATAGGTAATGCACGTTTTAACTTGTTAGATTGGTTCTATAAAAATAGAATAGAAAATTTATTATTTTCTTTTCAGAAATCCTGAAATATCATATTTGTAAAAAAGGAAAGACTCCCTAATTTCCAAATACTTTATATTAAATTTTTGTATCTCTATATTTCAAGCCGAACACTTAAAAACCATATAGATCGGCGTTAAAAATACTATTTATACTATATAATTATTTAAGGTTTATTTTATTTTTGTTTTGTTTTTTATGTTTGATAATGGTACGTTTAGTTACCGAAACTATAGTCACAAAATAAATACAGTGTTATACAAACAAAGTTAAAGTGTTTTAATTAAAGTTTATTTATTTTATTAATATCATACAAGGTCGTAATGTATATACACAATCAAATAAACATTTATTTAATTAATTGCTCACTTAACCCGTGGTGAAACATATTTGAAAAATCTTGATTAGAAATTAAAAACACTTGGTTTGTTTCACAGAATATTTATTATTTTTTCTCTCCGACTAGTTTCGACAAAATGTCATTATCATTACTCCTTGATAATGACATTTTGTCGAAACTAGTCGGAGAGAAAAATAATAAATATTCTGTGAAACAAACCAAGTGTTTTTAATTTCTAATCAAGACAAATAAACATTTCTCTGGATTCTCTAAACATTGAGATTTAAACCTATACATATTTAATTCTATTATCTGTAGTTATTATATCACATCAATCTTCTATATTTCTATATTTCAATTCATAACTCTAAATATTTGAGTTTTAATTTTCTAGTTACAAAAATTTTTGCGCTAATAAATTTTAAATTTTAAAACAGTATGCAGATTTTGTAATATTCAAAATGTTCAATTAATTTTGATATTTAAATTACTTGTGCAGATAATATTCATACATTTATGGCATCGCGTATTATTTAATTTTAAATATTCAGTATTTTGAATATATGTTTTATTTAGGGTATTAAACATTCATAAACTAATATCGCGTATGTATACATGTAAAATTCACGGTTTATTAAAATTTATGGAAACGTAATTAATCATCTAGATATTAACATTATTGCAGATACATACTCATAATTTTTAATTCATTAATAAAATCCTTTTTTAGCTGAGTTGTATTAGTATAATTTGGTTTGTAAATATTTATCACAGGCATACATTTGACGTAATTTACTGACGTCTTCTAAAAATAATATATATAAATATTATGAAATATTTCTCCTTGTATAAATATGGAAATAACTCATTACGTTTATAGTTAGGGGTGTCAGGATGGCACCCCAGTATAGAGTTTCTAATTCATGTTGGCATATGTAGAGGTACTATTAACCTATAAAAGAGTTCTGTTAAAATGAGTTTCCGTTTTTCTTAATGGAACGACAACTTGGGACCAAACATAGTAATTCTGAAGTAATTTTAAAATGTATTTAGAAAAGTACTACAGTTCCTAATAATATTAAGTAATAGTTCCATTGAATTTCCAGACACAAAAGGTTTTGATTACGTTGAAAAAAATGTTGTTTCCAACTTGAAAATATCTTTTTCATGTTACTCTGTAGCAAATATAAGTCAGAAGTGTTTAAAACTACCAAAATTATTTCTTTTCAAAATGTTTTGATGTTGGAATCTTGAAAATATCTTTTTCATATTACTCTGTAGCAAACACAAATCAGAACTATTTAGAACTACCAAAAATATTTGTTTTCTAAAAAAAATCCTAGAGCACAAAAGACAGAAAAATATCTGAAAGTTTAAATAGTGTGTTTAGTCATTCATGCAAATAAAAAATTCTATAAAATTACTATTTATTTATTTCTATAGAAATCTTGAAGTACAATACATGAACTTATATTTATGTATCCAGAAGTACAAAAAAAATAAAGTTTCCACGAGATCTCACATTTTTTGTCTTTCAAACTTTATTCGAAAATTTGGTTATTCTGGATGGTTTCAACTAGTGTTTGCTATATTATTTTGTTGTGAAATATTTTGATTAAACATATTCGATGTGGTCTCAAGTAAGCTACTCATTCTTCAAAAACAATCCGGACGACTGAAAATTCATTAACCCATTCGAGACCAATTGCACACCGTGTGTGCAATGCATTTCCGAGCCAAAAAGACCGGCTGCACACCATGTGTGCAATGATCTTGAATTGCAATTATCAGCCATTATGGAAGAATCTGCCGTTAGAACAAGGCTGGTTTATAACAAAAATTATCCTAGAAGTCTGTAAAAATAAAATTTGATGTTGGTTTCAACTGAGAAAAGGAAGAAAGGGAAACAATTGTGAAGTAATAAAAAAGAAACTTTTGAAAAATGAAATTCTGCCAAGAGCTACCTGCACATACGGTGTGCAATCATCTTATTTTTACAATGGGAGTTACAAAGCGACGGATTTCTATTGCTAACATGTTTTTTTATCAATAATGTCCAATATAAGTCAAAAAAAAATTTTGGATTCTGGGGATGGTCTCCGAAAAAATGCGCCGTCTCGAATGGGTTAAGAACTCTATTCAGAACTGTACGTTGGGGTGCTAATTTGACACACTCTATTTAATATTGATATCTGCTACACTACATACCGTAAGCAATTTATACTTTATATTTCCTGTCCATAACTGTACTTACCATTTTTCATTAGAGCTTTTCTAAATGACGTGTTTCCCTAATCAAAACAATATAATGCGACGTCTTGTAAAATACCATGTATTTTAATATAACACCAACTGAATGTAATTAATGTCACTATTTGACATCACGTGCCGTGTTGCTCCGACATTGAATTAGTATCGTGACAATAATGTGACGAAATGAAATCCGTTTAATTTGTAGCGTTGCTTCAAGGCGCTGCTATGACAAGAAACCATACTATTAAATAAAAGTTGGAATTAATATTAATGTATCTAAAACATAGATTATTTGTTTTCTTTCGTCGAATTACCTGAATTACGTTAGAAATACTTTAAAAATTCAATTTATTTAAATAGGTGTCTCAATATTTCAAGCATTTGGCATTTGTTGATACTTGAGATTTCTACTTCGTTATAATAAAGTAGATATGATAATAACAACATTCATTTGATGAATTTCAATTTGTAAACAATATTTGACGATGCACGATGTGAAAGTCCTACAATAATTATTTTGTTTTGCATACGTATTAATTATATAATAGATCAAGATTTTAATACGGCTTTATCAAATTAGCACTGTTATGGTACGTAATTTTTATGAGCTCTTCTTTGTGAAGCACCATTTAAGGTCAATTGACTGACCGCGTTCGCTTAAAGGATTTATACAGTTATGAACTTATAGTTCTAAACAGGAAATATTCTTGGAATATTAATCATCTTTGAAGAGCTAAAAAATTAAAATTCTTAGCTCATCAAATATATATTTTTTACCAGTTACCTTATATTTATAAGTGATTATTCACTTAATACCTATATTTATAAGTGGTTTATTCACTTAATTTGGGAATTTTAGTCCTACGCATTGGAAATTAAGTGTCACTTTTATGGTATATCTAGAGTGAAAAAACTGTATAGAAAATTTTCGTGTCCTTGTCTTCAGCGCCTCCCCCGGCACTGATGTGAACCAAAATAGATCAAAACCAGTTCGTGACTTTTGTTTTCTAACAAATTTTATTGACCAAAATATAATTTCAAAGAAGCAGACAAAACAACATTGTTTTCAAAGAAAAAAAGGGACACGAAAAATCCGCAATAATTGTATGCATCGACCTAATCAACAAAAAGGTGGAAAAACTAATTGACGACAGCCAATTAACAGATGTAATCTAATTTTGGAATTGTATAGTCAATATTTTTCTTATGTATTACATCCATTTGCCAATACAGATCACCAAAATTAACAAACCCATATCTTCTTAATTATTGTATAATTACACATATTCTAGCCATCTCCCATCTTCCTTCAGTAGTAATACTTTTTGTTTTGTGATTAACTTTTCTTTTAAGTCGTTGCATATATTTTCTATGGTTTATTCCCGTAAGGCATTTTACAAATTTCTCTTCAACCATTCTAGTCATCTTAGATTTGCCTTTAATAATACTCTTTGTTTTACCATTTGTTCTTTCTTAAACTCTTTGCATAGGTTTATTTATGACATTTTGCAAATTTTTCTTTGTTTGTCCATTCTGACTTTATTTTATATTTCACACACAAATACACAAATGACACATGGCGGAAGGACCACGTGGTCGATAGCCAAACACTACTACTACTACTACTAAGAAAAACTGAACAACTTTAATTTAAACAAAATTCTCATAAATATTATATTTTTTAGCAGTTTTAAAAAATTTTATATGTTTCTTTTGTGTTTATTCTTTATAGAAAAAATAATAATTTATTGTTTTTAATTGTTTGTTAGTTTTCAATTTCTTTAAAAAATTATCCAGCAAATTTTATTTTTTGACACTTTTAAACTAGTTTGTGTTTTGTTTAAAATAAAACTATTTTTAAACACAAATTTCTTTTATTTTTTTTCTTTTTATGACTTTTTTATAAATGATATAAACATTTTATTAAAATTAAATTGTTGCACTTGTGTAAAATTCAAACACTTTTATACGATTGTTTTTTAATCCTCAACTGTTTTTTCAGCAAGCACAAATTGATTTTTTGAAAAATATCATTTATTTGAAAGTTTTTTTTTGGTAAAATTCCAATTTCAAACTTCAATTTTTTAAGCAAAATTTAAATTATATTTAAGCAAAATTTCAACCCTTATCAAGCAAATTTTTCTTCTTTATGTCCAACAGTTTTTTTTTTAGAAAGGTGTTTATTTTTAAATTTCAATTGTTTAAATTAAATGTTCGAATTGTTTTCTTGTTTTCTAAATGAGTAAGTATTTAATTGTAATTTTGAAAGGAAGATTTTAAGCATAATTTTATCTGTTTTGTTTCTGAAGAGTTTAAATTTATTATATAAGAATAAATATATTAATCTGTTTGTTCTATTATCGTACATTATACTTCCATTTTAAATTTTCGAATCACCATATTGTCAACATAGGCCAACGAACATGCCCTTCTCTTTCTTATTCTTATTCCATTAGCCCTACCTATTTTGCCCATCTCAATTTCCCCATATCTTCAATATATGACGAAAACAGTATGCTACTGCAAATCTCAATCCATTTTCTCATTGTCATACACTTGATCATCAATTTTATCTATTCACCTCATTCCTTTCTCTTTTTAATATCAATACAATTTCTGTCTGTTTATAGTACCAAAATCTATTCTGTAGTCCAGAAACCAGGGATGGATATGTGTTAAATTTGAAGTTTTCACAAGTATAATCTATTGTATTAAGTTTTTTTTCGGGATTTCTTTTGTGTGTTTAGATTTCTAGATGTTTCATTTACTCCACATTCGCCATCTTCAGGAATTTTAATAGTTTAGAAGTGGTTTGCAAACAGATACTTTTGGTGATCCTTGGAATTCGAATTCATTATAAATCTAGGACTTACCTTTCCTTCTTGTGCCTTTGATAATGTAGTCCAGGGCTTGTTTCATTATTTCTCCGCTATCTTAGCGTGTGCCCTATTCATTACCATTTTCTATGTTAAGTTCGTATCTCTACAGGTTCTTCCTTGCACTTTCTCCATAGCTTTTCATTTGTTATTCTATTTGGCCAGCTATTTATAAAGGACTGTAATTTTGTTATTTTCATTTTCTTTGTAGTCCACTACTCGCTTCCGTACAGCAGCACACTAATAACATTGCTGTCAAAAAGTCTTACTTTTGTTTTTTTGCGATATCTGAGACGATTTCCACATTTTCTTTAGTTGAATGCACTTTGAGCATTTCTTTATATCTTTTGCTGACCATCCATTACTGCCAATTATACTTCCTAAGTAACAGAGCGCCTGTGTTGATGTTATTTTTCCTTCTCCAAGTTTTATTTCTATTTTGGATTGAGTACATTTTTTTACATTTATTTCTAGGTTGACTTTTTCTGATTTTCATGATTAGTTTGCTCAACATATATTTTATTGCAATAATTACAGGCAATTTCTCATTGGTTTTCATATAATATATCGTCCTTTAATGATCTAATTATATCTCTTATTTTCATTTTTAATTTTGTTCTTATCTTGAAGTATTCAATATGTCACCGATTTCGTCTCAAATGCCTTTGATAAATTGAATAAAGTTTTGGAATTTTCATGCTTTGTATGAATCTTGAGTATAAACACAGATCGAAGCTTAAGTCGCAAAACTAAACAATCTTGTGATATTAACGGATAAAGTGTCTGAATTATAATTTTTTAAATGTATCATATGATGTAAATTAGTGTCAATTAATCAAAGCAGAAAGTAGTGAACTGAATTCGTGGGTGGATATTGTTCGTGTGGCTAAGGAACTGGTCTAACATTTGGCCTTTTAAGGAATGTGCCGTGTATATATCCACAATTTTATTTTCTTGATGTGGATACCCAATGCCTTTTTCCGAATTCCTTTTCATATTTTTTGATTGGTATTTTTTAAATTCTAAATATTCTTTATTATATATAGGTAAATTACAATACGAATAAGAAATAAAAAAGCTATATATTCCATGTTTTATAAAGTATAAATATTGGAGAAACTTTTTCTGTATGTTTTCCAACATATTAATGTACTTTGCATACATACGCATCCAAATAACAGCACAATATGATATTTTACTTAAAATAAAAGTTTTAAATAAAAGACTTTGCACTTTAACATTATTAAATGACCTACAATTCCGCATTATAAAACCAAATATACGGTAACACTCATGAGATGTTTGTGTAACATGAGCATTAAATGTCAACTTACAATCATAAATAATTCCAAGACCTCTAGTTTCTGAGAGCCTGTTTAATTCAATGTCATTCAAAGTATAAAGTTAAATTTTTTTTTCTGCCATAAGTGACAACAGAGCATTTTTGACATGTAATGTTAGTTTTTTACTTCCACACCATCCAATTGAAGTTGGTAGCAGTCGCTTACACTATCGATAACACTATAAAGTTTAATATCATCCGCGTATAAAAGAACATGCATCATCATAAAAGAACATGCATCCATATATAGAAGAAATAGAAGAGGGCCCAAGTTTGATCCTTGAGGTATACCACTGGAAGCCACATAACGTTTAGACCGAACACCTTGAATTTCCACTTGCTGACCACGATTATATAAATAGGATCTCATTACCTGAATATCATTATTATTCAGGCCAAACTTGATTAATTTAGATATAAGTAAATCGTGATCAAGGGTGTCAAAGGCTTTCGAAATGTCTCCATAAATTACATCAACCTGCTTATTATTTTCCATTGCATCAGCAATATCTTGCGTAATGTTCATTAAGTTGGTCGATGTATATCTATGGCCCATGAAACCATGTTGCTTGGTAGACAAAAATGGACTTACTTGATAGTAAATATGCTCAAATAATATAGATTCAAAAACCTTCGATAAATTACTCAGGATGGAAATAGGTCGGTAATTAAGAATATTCTTACTTCTTTCCATTTATCAGGAAACTTGCCGGTTTTTAATACAAGTCTACAGATGTAAGCAAAAGGCTCAGCCAAAATAGGAGCTGCATCTTTTAAAATAACAGCAGGAATTAAATCTAATTAATTGTTTCAGCCTATATGACTGATGGGCCTTGTCTGAAAGGAACTGATTGCCGGTATTAGACCGGAGCCCGCTTCTGGTTTTGATACATCTGAATACCAGATTGCAAAGCTATATTTTAGTTTTTTTTTTAAATTCAATATAGGCTATCTTGGCGATTCTTAATAATATAATCACTCTTTAATACCTGATAGAACTATAATAGCCGAATCCCCTTTTCAGTCTCTTAGTGCATCTAGTTTTGATGGGTTAGAATACTTCAGAACTGCAGAAGGCTGCATCTAATTATCTCAAATTCTGGGGCCATAAGTTACAGGTTTTTTTTCTCTTTTGCTGTGCTTTAGCGTTACGACAGAAATAAAACCTTATGCAATGTTTTTATTTCGGCTATTACGTCGATTTTTAAATTTGAAATTTTGCAAACTAATTAAATCAACTTCAGTAAACTAAACCTGTTCTATGTATGCAACCTTTTGGAGATAGCGAACAAGATATCCTAAGTTTTTTATCGACAATTCTATGTTGTAGATATTTTTCTGTCCGGATATGCTTAGGTAATATTAAATGACTAAGACTTCTTTGCAATGTTTTTTTTTGTAATTGCTTTGATGTTACTATTTTAAATGATGTAAATTAGTTTAGAATTATTTAAGTTAATTCGCATCAATTGTATCAAAATGTAATGGTCTTCGAATTGTCGAAAATTCACTACATCAAATATGTAGTACCAATTTAGCACACCCACTTCTAGATTTCATTTTTTTGATTAGATACAAGTCTAACATTGTATCAATTTCGAATATATCATGTAATTTACTACACCACCGTTTAGTTTGTAGGATCATTAGCCAGTGTGTCTAAAATATTACGAAGATGCTCTTTTCGCCCCATATATACCTAGTCTTTACATGTAATTTTTTATCTAATACATATATATGTTTTGCACGTTGTGTTGTTAAATTTAAATTTTATTATTATATGTTTCTAATTCTATTCATTTGTTTCAGGTATGTATTTTCACTGAAATGTATGTAAGTTCTATATATAAACATTTTTAATTAATTACTTTAATAATATGTTACATTTTACATATTTTAACTATTGAGAAATACATAAGTAAATAAATAATATATTAGTAATTTTGAACCTAAAATATCGCCGAATTATGCCTTAGTAGTAAATAGGTGATACCTTCAGCCTTCAAAAAACGGACTACCTGTCAATGCACTAGTTTAAATTGTACCGCAAATAATCTTTTATATAGTTTTTCTGGTCAAACTACTGCGAAGATTGGACAATTCAGGTGTTGCCATCTGACAACCGACAATCCTAACGAAAAGTTCGATTTTTTGTCAGCAGAATTACTTAGAACGTTTTGATGGCCATTCACCATTTGTGTTGTTTTTTTTTAGTGGAATTTAATGTCGGTCAAGAAATGAAATGAAGTCGTGAACATTTCCATGTGATTAATAGATTGTTGATTCGGATTACTTCAAAAACAGAGCATCGATGATCTTCATTTTTTGGCGATTAAGCATTATCAACTACTATATATCAATAGTATTCATAATTCAATTGTAGTTCATATTAAAGTGAATTTCGTGAAGGTTGTTCAAAATCGGTGGTTGTTTCCAAAATCATTGACTCTGTGTTGAAATTGCAAGATTATCATGAGATTGAGATCATTAGATATTAGTGGGACTAGCATTCATTCAATATTACATAAACATTTAGCTGTCAAAAAAAAATGTCGCACATAATTTAACAATCTCTCGACAAAGCTCGTATGGATTAATAAAAAAAAATGCTCAAGAAATGCGATTTAAAACATGCATATATACATATGAGCCTAAAATTTAACAGCAGGTGATTGTATGGGTCATTCAAGATGAGCCAACTCCAACAAAATTTGTTCGCTCACGAAGCACTTCAAAGCAAATGGTTGTTTTTTTTTCCGGAAAACCTGTACATTTGATAACTGTTCCATTTTGAATGATACACAACCATTAGAAGGCTTAAAAAAATAAGGGAAACCAGGAGGACACTGCGAGCTCTTACACATTGACTCAAACAAGAGACTTTATGAGAACTGAAAATGTTAGATGTAAAGCCATACTCCATACGCTCCTAATTTGCTATCCAACGACCTCTTTTTATTCCTGCAAATCAAATATAAATTACAAGGTCAATGTTTTTAGAGACCTCAAGTGTACAAAATACATGTTTTTGAGGTGCATAAAAGTGCGTTCAAAATTAGCTCAAGCGCATGCAAAAGTGGATTGATCTTCATGGAGATTATTTAAAAAAACAATAAACCCATGTACGATGATTATTTTCTTATTTTTTATTCTCAATTTCTGAAAAATTAAAGAAATCACTTGTTCTAGGATTTATTGTAGGAACATTATCAAACAAACCTTTTCTTATTTAAAGATTTAATTTAAAAACTAAATATATATTAGATACAATTTTAACACATACAAAGATGTGAAAAATTCTTTATTAATATTTTCGCTTTGTAAAATTATTATATATTAATAAAAACGTTGAAATCTGATATAAATTTTTTATTTTATTTAGTATTATAGCGCTATAATACTTAAAAATTGAGAGTTAGTACGCATTCAACCTTTTTTATTACTTACTTGCGAGGGAATTTTAACATTGGTAATAACTGAATAATGTATGTATTACATCTTATAATTATGTAGTTTTTGCGACCCACTGGCAATTCTACCACCTTACCGAGATAAAAGTACGAGCTTGCGTTTTAATAATTACACTCTCCGTGTTTACATCACGCTATATAAACCTCGTTAGCAGTAAAAAAAAATAAGTGCAGTTAACTTCTCTTTTAACGTTAACTAACACGATAACTTTCAGGCAAGATGTCTATACCATATATAGGTCACTTCAATTAAATTCGTTGCGTTTACGTGTCACCACCCTACATCTGATTATCATTTTAAAGATTATGATGCTTTATCGTGGTTATTCAGGTGCGATAAAGAGTAGGTTAATAACTGTAAAACGATATTCAAAATATCTTATCGCGTCATTAACTAGCTGCTGGCCATAAATTCTAACGGCGGTGATAATTTTTGACGTGATGATGGAGCCGATAAGATCGTCATTTGTATGGGGTGGCATTGTTGACGTCGGTTTTCCCATTTGGGGAATGGCACATATAGTATGTGTGTATGTGGCGTCGCGACGCCTAGGGCAATGTGTGACTGATCGCCGGTGTATTTCCCCCGAGGGTGCTACATTATCGGCGGTTGTGTGGGGTGCCCGATTCATGAATACATTCGCCCCGAATTTACAAATCTGCATTTGACCCACATTGTGAAAAATGGGCGCTCGTAATAAAATTAACATATCTTTTTTGAATATACATTTTGTATTTATTATTATACATATCTCAGGAATTTATAACAATAGCAGAACTATTAAACTTATTTCGTATTTACATTCTAATATTACAAAAGTAAAACTAGCAATTCTTACAATAATGATCTTCTTACATAAATATTTATCAGTATGTTAATTTAAATTAATTTATCAAACCGTTACTCACTTTAATACCCAATAAATACTAAATTGAACTCGAATTGCACTCGAGAGAATTAGTGAACCAATAGTGTGCCAATAAAGGGGAATCGAAATTTAATATTTATTTTAATGGTTTTTGATTACAATTTGCCATGTGTTAGCGGTAATATCATTTAATATTTACAATAGTTTAGATAGCAGTGGAATTTATAGTAAATAGTAATTATATTTAATAGTTTATTAAAGTAAACTTGCGCATTGTGATAACCGTCATAAATCGATATTTGCAGAGGTGACATTAATACTCAAAAGTCTAAAATACTTTTATCTCTTTATCATATTATTGGATCATAAGGTAGTTTTAAATAGTTTTAGTTATAGAAACTCAATTAAGGATTTTCAAATCAATGCCTATAATAGATAGATAGATTCTTTATTAATCCAAGAAACAACACTGTGTTGGACAAGTCATAAAAAAATACAAATCATATACTTGAAACAGAACACATAAAAAATATATATATAATTCTAACTATAGCTGTATGTTTATTGTGAAACATGTGAGAACATGCGTATACAATATTTTTTAATATGAAGATTATTGAAGTTCCCCTTGTAGTAAGGGTTTACATCAAGTTACAGTCGGTTTGTACTTGTTTTTGTGAAGGCATTGTCTACCTACTTTTAAACTAATATCTTTTTAAGAAGAAGATGATCTACCAATCACCGACGACCAATTGAATTGTAATTTGAGATTTTTCAAAAACTTTCCTAGGGCAGATCGCTACAGGTGATGAGAACTGGTGCCACCATCATGAGCCAGAGACAAAAGCAGGAGAGTATGTAGTGGAAGCATACGTTGTAAATTCCCCGAAAAAATTCTTGCCTGGTTTTGCCCATAGTCTTTTTTTGACGTCTAAAAGAAAGAGTGGAGCTCTTTTTTATATTTTTCGAGTACAGAAGAACCAGTAACTCCGACTGTGAAACACTCTGAAGATCATGTAAGGTGTGTTTCTGCTCTATGATAACGCCCATTTTCGGTGTCATACACGTAATTGGCCAAGTTCAAGAGGGATCAGCTTAATCATAAACTCTACAGTACGGACATAAAGCTCTGCGATTTCATCCACTATGACACTGATATTACTATTATTCGAAATCCCCAAAACAAGTAGGACGTCAACTGAAACAGAAATTATTAGATTTTTTAATAAACATCAAAATTGTTAAATCCGATTAGCCCTTGAAGTTCGGAAAGCAATTTCCATAATTGAAAATACCGTTTTCGATTGAGCCCCTACTAATGACGAGCCTATCTCACTTTATTTGGATTTCAATTATAATACCGCACACTCAATCCATCTGAGTGTAAACATTGCGAATTCTGTTGAATTTTGCGCGGTATTTTGAGAATAAACCCGACGAAATTCTCAGTGTCCGACGTTGAATTTAATATTTGCATCAATTATAATCACCACGGTCCCTCATCACATCAGATATTAATAATAACGTTCTCTGGGAGTTCAATGAAACCCTCATGCAATTCATCAAGCTCCTAACTTCATAACAGTGGGTCTATTTGCATACTCGACAAGGAATCTCGTGCGATTAACTTGGTCCCAACTTCAGCAAAAAGCAAATAAACTTGCGTGTGGGAAACGGTTCGGTAGGAATCCGCCTTGTAATTCAAAGTATGTTTATTATTTTTCAATGCTCGGAATAACTAAAGTTAATAACTGTATTTATTAAATAACTGTTTCAATTAGCTCTCAGTGAAACGTTTAGAAATAAGTAAATGCAATTAATTTTGATTATTTTATTTGTTAATAACTACGTTTAGTGTACATGGTAAATAAAACAAAAATATGCAATTTATCATACCATTTTCTTCTAATTTATTTCTTGATAAAGAGCAAATTGTGCCTCGAAATGTACAAACAAGTTAGGGTTTTTTATTTACAGTATATTTTTCTAAATGCTATACAAAAGTATACTGTAAATAAAGAACCCTTTTATCATATCTTATTATAATATAAACTACTAGACTTTTTTATTTAAGTATTATTTTTGACAACTTTCAAATTAGAAATTTTAATGCATTATTAATTTACTCAATTTTGCTGAATCAGTTGTCAGTTATGTATGTATGTATATATATAGTTAATTTATAGGGAAGGAAAGATATATATCATTTTAAAGATATTTAATTAAACAATTTCATACGACTTGACTGTATCTTTCGCGGAGAGTGTGTTCAAATATAACGGAAAAGTAAGTAAAACTTTACAACCCCATCACGGACGCGGCGGCAATATTTTTTCGTCAAAAACCCGCCCCGCTAATTAAACAAGGTCGTTAGCGGAAAAAATGAGCTCGACTTCCCCGTACATTTTCCTCTTTCGCAACTTTTAACGGGCACGAAGAAAAACAGAGAGTGTTCCGTTTAATTAGCGTTAATTAGTATTTTTCCCCGATTCCGACAAGCGGCCGCTTTAATCCGGCCCCCGCTGGGCCGACTCCGGGGCTAATAAGGGCGGGGGACGGGCGCTGAAGTGACCCTTACGGCGGCATCCCCATTGTTCCCGGCGTACGTCCAGAGATTTTCGGGGGATTGTGTAGTGTCATCGCTTAAGGGTGGCCGATAACAACTCTCTGAACACGTCTTAGGGATGATTGGGTATTTGCATTGTTCGGGAATGGGGTGGAAATCGAGTGTGGCTCGAGGAATTTTCGAGCACGTTCAAGTCTTATGACTTCCGCAAATGCACACAACATTATATACGATGATGGAAAATCGAAAGTATAAATATGAAGGTATTTATTAATATTATATACCGATTTATGTAAATGATGAAATAACACCACCAACGTATAGCGTTGACTATAGCCAAAATTCAAGTAAACAATTTGCTGTTTATGCTGGAAACGTTATCATGATATCTGATTATTTATATAGTATGACTTGTGTAAAGCAAATTTGCTTAATTAGAACCAATTTAGTTATTTGGTCTATCCTAATAATCTATTTATTGACTTATCGTATAATATATTATTAATTGTTCTAAGTTACAATTGAACTTAGTCCACAAATTAATTATTACTCAAGCGTACTTATGAAATATCCTATTTATTTATTTATTACACGATTCCAATTAATTACCCTAACAATCGTTTATTGCTCTAGCGTACCCTTGAGCAATCCCAATTAATTATCTATTGCCCTCGCGTACTCTTGACTTTTTTTTATAGAGAGGAGGAATACTTGGTGCACTGCCCTTCAATCAGGGGAGTGTGGGACTCCTCCTATTCTTTCTAAATAAGCCCTACCCACTAAACCTCCTCTCTCATCTTGGTACAGGACACCAGTGGTATCACCTAGGCATTCTTCACCTGGTGCCCCCTCAGCCGTACCTGTCGCCTACCTGCTCATCCCTCCAGTTCTCTCTACTTGCCGGTCCATAATCTCCATTAGCTTGGTCTCCTTTGCCTCTAGCACTTTCTTGGCAAACTTGGCCACCGTCTCCCAATTGTCACATGTTCTTAACATCATGGATATCAGCCCCTCGGGGGTTAGTGTTGTTCCCAGGGATTCTTCGACCTCGTCCCTCTCCTTCTTCCAGGAAGTACAATGGAAGAAAGTGTGCTCGCTGTCATCAGATGGTGCCGCACAGAGCTGACAACGCTCGTCAGCCGAGTTGCCTATTCTGCAAATGTATGCCCCAAAGCACCCGTGCCCTGTCAGCAGCTGGGATAAATGGTAACTGACCTCGCCGTGTGGTCTATGAACCCAGGTTCCGATCCAGGGTACCAGACGCCTCGTCCATGAACCTTTGTTGCTGTGTGACCATCTCTCCTGCCATCTTGTCATCATTTGATACTTGGCCTGCATTTTGGCCGTGCCTTTAGGCATGCCTTGTGCGACAGCCTTATGGACCTCGCTTCGTGCCAGGATGACTAGGTCCGGGGGGGGCATGGAGGCCAACACTTCCGCTGCATCCGTAGACGTCGTCCTATACCCTCTGATGACCCTCAGGGCTCCGCATATAGTAACTTAGCCTTGGCCACCCCCACGAGGACGCGTCGCTTCGCTTCCGAGGGCCCATCGACGTTCCGTAGTAACCTGCCCACCGCACGGGTCGACTCAGCGGCTCCAGCCGCCGCCTTAAGTACTTGTGCACTACATAAGGGGTTGGACTCAATGAGGACCCCTAGGTAATTGAGTTGCTTCCCCACAACGACCTCCCGCCTCAGCACATTAATAATTTCGTCCCCAGTCCCCCCTGCGCGACGTCGCGACAACCAGACGGCCCCGGTTTTGTGAGCCGCCACCTCTAGGCCTACCGTCCGAAGCCAATCAGCCACCGTCGTTGTGGCTTCCTGTGTCGCAGCCCGAAGCGCGCCGATGTCCCTTCGTTTCACTATTATGAGAATGTCATCGGCGAACCCGACCACCTCAACCCCTTCGGGTAGAGGAAGGCGAAACACTCCGTCGTAAGCCAGGTTCCACAGCAAAGGACCCAATATGGAGCCTTGAGGCACACCACCTGTGACCGGCCATTCCTCATCTTTCCGCTCCTTCAAATATTAGCATCCTGTTATGAAGGTAGCTGAGGAGGATCGCCATAAGGTATCCTGGGATCGCTCTCTCCTCCAGAACCCTCACAATGGATGTCCATGGGAGCGAGTTGAAAGCGTTCTTGATGTCTAGCGCAACCGCAAGACAGTGTCTTCTTCTCCTGAGGGGACCCTGGTTGGCATCATACGCTAGTCTACGCACATGGAGTATGGCATGAACCGTGGATCTGCCCTTCCTGAATCCATATTGGTTGTCCGACAGGCCACCATGCTGATTATTCCAGGCATCAAGACGGTCACGGATCAGCCTCTCCAATATCTTGCCCTCCACATTTGCCACCTTTAAGCAGTAAAACTAGTCTTGCTTTCTTGTAGGTAGATGGGAAGCACCCTAAGCATAAGCACGCGTTATCATGTTCCGCCATCATCATGGGGAACTGCAACCCCAGGGTCTTGTACGCTTCGTTGGGAACTCCACCCGGTCCTGATGCTTTATGGCTCGGAAGTACTTGGAATGTCCCCAGGATTTCCTTTTCAGAGAAGGAGTCCTCTGGCTTCCAGCCGCTGGAGGGCCCTCCTCTGAGGTTGTGCCCACTGTTGGCCAGAAAGAGCGCCGCAAAAATCGCCACTGTTCCTCCTGGAACCATTGCTCCCGGAGACGGTCGTGCCAGTCCCATCTTTCTTGTTACTATCCTATACGGCTTGCCCCAGGGGTCATTTTCAACCTCCTTGATCAGGTCATTCGCAAGCTGGATAGCCTTGCGTAGCGCTTCCTTCGCCGTCCGGCTAGCCCTATCAAGGACCTCCAGGTTAGTATCACCCTTTCGGCGGCACCTAGTAAGGTCGCGGCGGGCCGAGTTAGCCAAGGCCCTGGCAGTTGCAATTTCATTTGTCCACCAGTAAACTCGTCGTACTCTTGACCTACCCTAACAATGGTTCATTGCTTCACTCTTCAACTTGGTCTATTATTAAAAAAAAGTGTACCACTGTATAGTGGCTCTGCAAAATCCTTTATGTATAATATGGGATACTTGTCGGTTGCGATAAATAACCAAGAATCTCTTTACCAATTGCAATTATAAGGCGATGTCAGTGCTTTTTCCATTTATCACATGATTTTGAATCATTATTTGCTACCCGTTGTTTATCTGGTGTAAGTCGACTTGGTTTGCTGGATACTAGCTATGGTTTGGATGTTGTGAGTCGTTTGTGTCATGGGAAAAATCCTGCAGGATTGGAATCAGTGGTATTTTTCGCTGTTATTCGTTCTATTATAGCGATGCTTGTTTTGACGTATGAAATATTAGAAATTAACATTTTGCAAAATAGCCATTAATCCGCCAATAAAGTTCCTACGTTATTTAAGATTCGGACTTGGATTGTTCACCAGTATATATAGTTTTAACGTTGTCATCATCCACTTCTGACAGCTTTAGTTATTTCTCCATTTTATTTATTGCAGAGAGGGCGGCAGTTTAGTTATTCCCTACAGAATTTGTAGTGTAACTAGCACTTGTTCAACATGCGGGTTTTCAAACGGTTTCATTTGCAGCTTTGGTTTATGTCTCGTAGTTGTATGCTTGGGATAGTTGTGGTCTTTGCTTTTCTGTAGCTGTTTGGTTCTTCTTCCTCGATGGTACTACAGCTCAACTGGGGCCTTCAATGTTCACAGTAATTTTCAAATTTTGTTTCTTGTTGCATCTATGCCAAAACATTATTGATGATATCATTTAATGCCATTTAATTGTTGAATTAACTGAAATTTAGAATCTGGAGATTACACCAGTCTGTTCGTTACGTAGATTAGCATTAGTGTTCATATTATTAGCAATTCTTGGGAGTCTTTAAATACGATTTCTCCCATCTTCCTCTTGGTCTACTGCTTATTGTTTTAGGAGTAGCTTTTTTGCGAACCGTGATTCTGACATGCGTTGTACATGCTTAGCTCACCTGATCAATTCGTAATTATAGCTTATTCTCTACTCTCTATTACCGTTTACCGCACAAAATATTCTTCTCAGTACAATTCTTCTCACAAAGCGATCTAATAGTTCCATGGTCTTCTCAGTGATTTTCCTCGCTTCGCTTCTGTAGCATACTAGTGTTTTGATGAGGGTTTTTTATATGCGGCTTTTTATGTCTCTATGGATATTTATAGACTTTATAATTAGTAGCAGGGAGATGAGGGCTAGGTTACCGCTTACTATTCGTTCTTTTATCTCAATCATTTTGGGCATTTACGGTAGAGCCTAGGTAGCTAAAATGCCTAACCCTCTCGAAGTTGCATTTCGTATGGTTACATTTCTATAATACTACTATACCCATTCTATCGTCTTTAAACTCACCCACTTTTTTTAGTTTTGTTTTAGTCTGTGTGACGGGGATGCCTTGAATGCTTCTCTAGGATTTACCTATATATATATATAAAGGTCGCTGCAGATTAATCAGGACTACTGTGACTACCAAATGTTTCAGCTGTCATAGGAAATGTGATGTTTTTACAGCTTTTGAAGCTGGAGAAAAAGTAGACAAAATGTATACATTTATAGTAGACCACCTGAGTGTTTTAAACAACCAAACATTTTGCTGTGGGAAATCCAATGGCCAACGATATTACAATGGTTTTCTAGAATAGAAAATTTAAAACGTTAAATGAAGACCAACACCTCACCTTTACGGACTAGTCAAATCGCACAAATTATTCTACTATTTTGGTCAGTAATTTTGTAGATAAATAATCCTGTTAGAATTTTAACTAATAAAATTAATATACTTTTCAAAAATTCACTAACTTTATCCTAAATACCAAATATTAAAAATCCCCTGAACTATCTCACAAAATAAAAGCCATTATTACCCCCAAATATTTAATATTATTTGCATTTAATGTTAGTAGCATATATTTAAATATTTCTACAATACCTTCAAATGGCACGAGCTATTTATTTTAGACAAAATAAATATGAATCCAATATTAAAATCAGAACTTTTCAATTTACTGCTATTATCAAAATTATCAAAACAGTTATTATTAGTTATTAGCTATGAGATCTCGTTTGAGACTCTTGTTAGCAGATTTTTTATCTTACGTATAAAAAGTCCTTAACTTAAATTTTACAGGAACCCACATTTTCTTTATTTCAGATACATAAATCATATAGTTCTATGTCGTAATGATAGTACCTGATTCTTAATTTAATTTACAATATTCACTTAAAAATTAAATCATAGTTAAAGAAATCGTTAGCAAAAATGTTATTTTTTTTAAATCTTTCCCTTATTTATCAAAACTTCCTGTAATTCAATTCATTTCTTATATCATAAATTAGCAGCCTTTCATGACAGGCACGATTATTATCAGAACAAGCTAGACCCACTAAACTAAACTAAATCATTTTAATCGATGAGTATAATGGATTTCCAACTAGCTTATTTAAAAATGTAATGAACAAAAAACTTTATATTTCAACTTGGGTTCTTTATATATCCTAGGATTATAGATCAAAGAAATATTTATATGTTTTAGGGAAATAAGGGGGTAAAATATGAAATTAGCCACCGAGTCAACTTTCGACTATAATATTTAATGCTAAAGATAAAAGTGATCTAATTAAAAAATCAAGTTTCATATTTCCAATATAATAGTACACATGTAGGACAGACATATAGGAGTGAGAAGAGGTTTAACGGAAACTACAAAGCATATCGTAAAACAATAAGTTAATTATCGAATCATATTCTAGAATGTAATTATTTATTACCGCCTGTAAAATATAACAAAATTCCTAGAGTTTTGCAAGCTTAAAGCTTAATCTTTCAAAGTTATTAGGAATTTTTGACAAAATATGAACACTAATGCTAATCTACGTAACGAACAGACTGATGTAATCTCCAGATTCTAAATTTCAGTTAATTCAACAATTAAATGGCATTAAATGATATCATCAATAATGTTTTGGCATAGATGCAGGTTTTGTTATTTGAGTTTGTACAACCAACAAGAAACAAAATTTGAAACCTTTCATTATATTACTATAATTAAATGTAAACATAGAATACAGTGATTTTTGGAGTCCAATTAATAATGAATAATAACAAAATAAAGAAAGCGATTGAATTGATGAGGCAACACAGTTTGGAGAGTTTTACTTTTATTTATTTTATTGCTAGTCACTGCATCATGTTTTAAAATACATTAGCTTCGGCAGGTAGATGAATAAGCAGATAAAGTGAAACCCTTGCAGTTTGCATACATTATCCCTAAAAAATTAAACTAATTCTATTCTGTCTAAAATTATTTTTTTTAGATATTACAAAAGCTTTTCTATATGACTAAAACAAATAAATGAAATGCTAGGCAATAAAAAAATTTTAAAAATTAAAAAACATATAAATAGAAGTGGAACTTACGTAGCCACAAGTAAATTTCTTCACCCCAAAATAGTTAGTATAAATTCAAAACTTCATCAATTTATAAAGGGGGTTCAACAAAAGCGCAGGATTTAATTTGAAAGAAAAAAACATTATATTTTTTAATTAAGCAAACATTTTTATTTCAACAACAGGCAATTGGCCACTACAAAACCTCTGGTACAGGGTTTTTTTGTTAAAATTTTGAATAACGTTTTCGCATAAATGTGGCTGTATTCACCAAAAAAGCGCCGTATTTTCTCTTTAAGATGTTCAACTATTTCAGTCTTATTCACATACACCTTCTCCTTCACATAGCCCGAAAGAAAAAGTCCATCGACGTTAGATCGCACGATCTTGATGGCCAATGTTGATCGCCAAATCGAGAAATGATTCAGCCTGAAAACTTGGTCTCAGTAACACCATTGTTTCACGTTCAGTGTGGCAGGTCGCACCGTCTTGTTGGAAAAACATGTCCTCCACATAAATTACATCCAATTCGGACCACAAAACTCCGTTAACATTTCGTGATACCGCAAATTATTAACAGTTGCCGCATTTTCAAAGAAATACTGCCCAATCATTCCGCCAGCACAAAATATGCACCAAACAGTTGGAGTTGGATGCATTTGTTTTTCGAGTATTACACGAGGGGTTCCAGCACCCCAAATATGACAGTTCTGCTTATTTACATATCCGTCAAATTAAAAATGTGCCTCATCTAAAAAATAATTTTCTTCGAAAAATACGCATTATTTTTGATGTTCCAACACCTTAACAGCAAATCTGCGGCGCTGCTCATGGTCCCATGGCTTGATTTCTTGCACCAATTGAACCTTCTACGCGTCAAAATTCAGTTCTTTTTACCAAAATACGTTGAATAGTGCTTCTGGAAATGTTAATTCTTGACCACGATACCGAATGGACGTTTTGGGATATTCCGCCACATATTCCCTTACTGTGGTTATATTTTCAAGTGACCGACCAGGACGACGACAAACAGTCATTTGATCCATCAACGTAAGTTTGGTTTGGCGTTATATAAGAATATAACGCCTCACTGTCGATTCATTTGGCGCATTATTTCGACCGAAAACTTGACGTAATTGACGAACTATTTTCGCAAAACTTTCACCATTTTTGTAATGTGTTTTTACAGTAATTAAAGATTGTTCATTTGAATATGGCACATCTTCTTATTCTTAAATCGCGTGGTCTGTACGTGACAACTGTAAAAAAATCACCATACAACTCGTAGTAACAAAATGGCGGCAAATTTAAATCCGGTGCTCTTTTTGGTACATCTTTTAATTCATTTTATAATGACGAGCCGTGTTTTGTTGTTTAGATTTTTAGCTACACGTTATATAACATTTTACAATAATTATTTGTGATTAAAACATAATGCATTTTTCAATTGAGTGATTGCGTATATCATCTAGAGAGAGAATAACATCTTTATTCGAACATAGATATTTACAAAATTAAAACATTTACAAATGATATACAATGCGTTAGTCTGTCCGTTTGGGCTATCGACCATCGGTCTTTCTGCCCTTTATATCATCTATTTTCTAACGTTTTTTTATTTATTTCAGGTTCGTAACAAAACATAGACTGGCCAACCCCTCACCTAAAATATAAACATGAACGCAGAAAATAGTAAGTGTATTGACATAAACTATTATTACTACAATAGCATCTGTTTTATTTTATTTGTAACAAAAACTCATTTTTTACTTTATTTATTGAGTAAAGATGAATTAAACAGCATTACCTTTGATAAAATTAACCGTTCTAAAAGTCTTGGAGAAAATATGATAAGTAAATGTTAGTTGTTGATTCAAATCTTTCTTTATTGCCTATCCAGTAAGATAAATAGGAGCACCCCATTGATAGCTTTTTTAAGATATTTAATTCCAAGTTTACGAAAATAGTTTTTCCTATAACAATATAGTAATAATTACATACGAACTCTGCAATAATATATTAATAATAATATTCAAAAATATAAAACGTTATTTGAAGAATTTGGAAATTACTTTCATGAAGTACTATAATACCTGTTAGTAATCAAGATTACGATGAGAGCTTTTCCAATAACATTTGTGACAAGAATGAAAATTATGAAAATTATGCGTTCCAAATCTGATCCATGAGGAACATCTGAGGACAATATAATTCCCACATTAGGGACAAAAATGCCTGGATTTAAGGCTAAAATACACCTAAATATTGGTTTCTTGTGCGTTCCTGCATGGGCGTCAGTAGAAGAATACTTCAAGGTACGAGTGGAAGATCATCTAGGATGAACTCAATGCCCAATTCTCGTGCGGTCTAAATTATGTAATTAATATTATTTATGTATTTTTTGTATTTGTTAGGCTGTTTTGTTAGCACAGAATTAAAAGAAATAAACATAAACATAACATAAACCTATTAAGATCCAATTGTGGAATATGATGCAATCCACTCTAAAATAATCCAAATACCTTTAGTTGACATAAAAGATACTAACGACTGTCTAGATCAAGTGTGTAGATTACGTGATTAGAAAACGTGACTCAAAAATATCTTCCTTGAGTGTTAAAAAACTTTTTAAAAATATTTGATCGAAACTTTTATAGATATACTTACTGTTTTCTACCCCAAGCATAAAATTAGCTCATTTGACTTTTAAATAAATTAAATATTGTAAGTAGTCTCAAATTCTTATAATTCTATTTAAAAAAAGAAGTTGTGTTTGATGATTCAGACATACTTTTCTTGTTAACTCAATTAATAAAAGAGGTGGTTTCTATTAAATAGCAAAATTTTTAAGAACAAATAAAATAAGCTTTTGGTAGCATTAGAGTTCTAAATATTTGATTTATACCATAATTATTGGCACAAATATTAGAAAACTTCAGAGATATAATGAAGTCCTAAACTTCATATATAATATTGAATTCATATATAAACTCTAAAACTTAAAATAAGATATTTTAAGTATTTCTACTTAAAATATCTTATTTCTAATTCTATATATACCAACGGATTAGCTTTAAATTTATGGTTACGTAATAATATAGCTTCACTAACGAGCCGTGATACAGCGGAACACGTGTCTGGAGATTCCCATTACATAAAACGTTACTTTATACTTAATGTGATTTAAGTCACGTGACGGCAGCTAACGACATTAACAATGACTATACATTTACCAACTGACTATTGACCACTATTGGTCCTTTTGCCTAATTTTAAAGTCCTTGTGATTGTTTGAGAAGTTATGATTACTAACAGTCTTTGTGGTGTTCTTGTCTTACTGCGTGAGTGAAGCGTCATTGAAATTATGAAATGAATTCGTGGAGTGTTATGTTTTCCTTCATAACACTCCAGAAATTCATTTGCTTTTCGGTATAATCCTGATGTTCTTGGGAATGCATATGGAATCTAGAATTTCGAAGATGTCTGATTTACAACGATTTTTTTACCGAAAATAGCCTTTCTTGAATGAGGGTTACCTTTGTAGATTCCTATTCGAAGAAATTTGATGGAATTATAAATTGCCTAATCTCATCTATGATGAAACAGTAAAATACAGTAACTTTGATCTAGTTGTGGATAGTATGTTAAAGTTTAAATATTCAAGCAATTCATTAGAGTTAACTTTAGTTAGCACCTACATCTTTCTGCGATCTGAAAGATACGTAAAGCTGTGTGATTGGGAAGAAGAAGGCTGCAGAATAATCAAGTAAATAACGGCATACAATTTTATAGATATGGGTATTGGTGTTTATATGTACTTGGTTTTTAAAAGTTACTTTGTTATCAAATAATATACCTAGATATTTCCATGTGACGGAGGTATATATATATATATATATATATATATATATATATATATATATATATATATATATTGGCTATTTATGGATATTGAGGAAAGTGGTTCCTTAAGTCGGTGAAAGGGAAGTGAGAGTTGAGATTTCTTACAATTAATAGAAATATGCCATTTCACAAACCAGGTCTGTATAGTGTCCCTACATATCCTGTAGGGTACTTCAGGAAGTAATTAAGGCTGTATCTTCAGCATAAAGAGTGGATAGGCGGATTTATTAAAATATTTTGGGTTGTTAACTATCGTACACCAAAAGATATATAGAATGGGAAGTAGGACGAACCTTGTGGCAGACACTGATTAGAAGAAAATTATTTGGGAAGGGAACTATGGAGTTTGATCTGAAGGAAGCGATTGTGTAAGAAACTATCCAAGAGATTTAAAAGGTATTTTTATAAGTTTAAGGCTACATATACAGCAAACCTTGGTGCCAAATGAAATCGAAGACTATAGCGGATTTGTTTCCTTCGAGGCAGTTTGAGGAGAGAATGATTAGTCAGTGTTTCCCAACCTTTTTTGTGCCATGCCCCACCTAAGAATTTCTAAAAATCTTATTTTCCTTTAACTTTTGTTTGAAAAGTTTTGTAATATTTTTCATATTAAAAAAAAATATCGGAAAAAAACAAAAAACGCCTCTAGTAAACACCCACTTCCGGTTTATGAATCTTTACCAAAAGCGCCCACGGACAGACAGACAGAATTTTTTTTTTCCAGAAATTAGTGCAATCGACTCAGGGAACCTCAAAACGGATATTTCCGCAAAAAAAATTTTCAAACAAAAAAATCACGATCACAATACTTCCCCTATATTTCATATAGGGAAAGTAAAAATGGAATTGTTTACTTAAGAAACTTTAATAATATGTTTCAGGAAGTAATTACCAGGTAATTGTTAACGAAATACAGTGAGTAATTTTTCAAAAAAAAAATGAATGAAAAAAACTGAAATTCAAATACGAAATAATTTTAATAAATATTTTTCTATATTAATTTATTATTTTAATTTAGTAAGATCTTTACGCTTGATGTTTGCTGCACAGTGATTTTATGTTAGGTTCCAATTTGGTTAGCTTCAGTCTCAAGTCTTCGCGTTGGGTTATATCTAGACGATTTCTATTTCTACGAGTAAATCATTTACAGCACTAAATCCACATTCAGCTAAATATGAAAGAAAAATGCTAATTTTTGTTTTCTTGTACATTTGGTTGAATTTGAATTTTTGTTTTTGTTTTCTCAGAAAGTCATCCCATCGCTCTTTAAAAATTAACTGAAGTTTTAAGTGACTCATCATTTTGCATTTCTGCGATTTTCTCTTCATACTGCATATTTGATATATCAGACAAATCCACTAACGTTGGCTGCATCATATATGTTGGAAAATCAATTTGTTTTTTTTTTTAAATTAGAAAATCTTTCTTTTAAATCAGCCGATAGAATTTTTAGATGATCGACAAGGTTCAACCCCTCTCCTCCCTCAACATGGAACATCTTCAGAGATGAAGATGAAACTGAATCCCTGCGACTTCCAAAAAAAGCCGCCTTTAATCAAAATCTACGGGAATATCAGCACTTGTTTGAAAAGAGAGGAACCCCTACGACGGCCGTAAAATATTACACTAACACAGGAGATCACCCCCTAATCTCCCAGCCCATTATCGTCTATTTCCAACAAGAACAGAAGAACTAAAATCAGCTACAAGAAGATGAAATCATCGAAGACTGCGAAAGCGCATAGACAGCTTCGGTATCTAAACCAAAAGGAAAAATTAAGTTATGCGTTGATTACCGCCGAATTAATGCCATAAAGAAGCTATCCGCTCCCAAGGATCAATAATTTTCGCTACTCGATATGAGAAGTCGTCATCATCACTGAACCTTCAATCTGAATATCACCAGATAAGCGTGAATGGGATGGACCAACATAAGACAGCCGTCGTCACTCCTGGTATAAACGAATGCCTTTCGGACTCCGGAATGCGTCCGCAACATTCCCAAGAACCAGACTACTCATATACTTCAACCACTATTATTGCTCTCCAGTTTAGTTGAAAAACACTTCCAAGACCTGGAGAAACTATTCCGTAACCTAAAAAATTGAGAATTAATCAGAAAAGTGTAGATTTGGTTGCAAGAAGGTTAAGTTGTTTAGCCAAGTTTCCAAATCCTTGACGAAGTTGAAAGGGAAAAATATTGCGTGAATCTGGGGACCAATGCAGGTAGCTTTTGAAATGTTGAAGTAAACCCTGCTCGTCATCCAGATAGCCGATCATACTGCTCCATTTGTACTTATAATCGACGCTATCTCATACGCTCTTGCAACAGCTTTGAGAAACATAACGGAAGATCCATCAAATTCGTCGACCGCCTCCTAAAGAGGGCTGAGATGACCGTATAATGGGCAGTCCAGAAATTTCGTGGTTACATGAAGGACAGCCTCGCCATCATCTTTACAAACAACCAGCAACTTTAATGGCTAATGACATTGAGGACACACAGAATATGCCGCGCACGATGGACACTTCAATTACAGCCTTATAGCATTACCAATACATCACCGAAAAAGCCAACCACATCGCCAATTTTCTCCCCAGATATCCAACAGATCCCATAATCACCGTCGAAGGATTCTGTACTTAATCAAGAACAACTTGATCGATAAAAATAGTCGAAATGTTTGAGCGTAATAACATTTCAAAATAAAGCGTAAAGAAGTCTTTTAAAAATAACAGTAATTATACAGCTGGACACTATGGATGGAACGGACAGAAAATCATTCGGAATTATTACTGGCTATGTACAAGGAAAGATATTACCGATTATGCGAAACACTGCCAAGAATATCAAAAATATAAAGCAGAAAATTACAAGCCCCCTGGATTACTACAAACCTCCGTAATGAATAGAATTTTCGAAGTAATTGCAATGCCTACCAGAGTGTCCAAATAACGAGACACGTTTCCTCGTTATGGAAGACACCTCCTTCAGATAGATCGAGCTCTTTTTGCTAATTGAATCAGATCACGCTCATTAATAAAGTGTTCTTGCGATATCGACTTCCTCGCAGAATAATCCAGTGATGCAGGAAGTGAACCACTGATTTCAAAACCTCCGCTGATTTACATAAGTATACCATCCAGCCACCAACATATTAGAAAGAAAAAACAGGGACTTAAAAACACAACTAGCAATACAAGTTGTAATACAACATGCCAGCTGAATATCAAAATATGCAGTTCAACTGGAGTTGCACACCTAAAGTTTGAACGTAATATTTTTGGAGCCAATGAAACTGTTCAACAAGTTTTTGTTAATATTTTTCTGTCATAACTCAATAAGGGTAAAGAAACCTAATATCTAATTTGCTTATTTAATATATTTAGTTTTTCAAAAAAAATTATTATAGTCATCCTCCTTGATTCCGTCTTTTGATATAAATGGGCTTTGGGAGTTTTGCAAACAAAGTTACTTGTATTATTTGTTTTATAAAAAACTGTATCACGGAGTTAAAGCCTCCACAACCATGCAAATGTTACTTGTCTTCCTGTTCACATATTAAAATTGAAAATAAAAAATCAAACATTATAATACAACCTATAATTGTTTTTTTAATTATTATGTTAAATGCGTTAAAATGTATGTAAATTAATGCATTATTTTTAAGTCGACCTTGGTGTAGAACTGACCGACCCTCTACCAAATTCTTCCTGCTCGGTGACATTTAAATTCTAGTCGGCATTTCGTGACAGAAATGTCGTTACATAACATAAAAACGGTCTCTGAGCAACCCTTTTTCCGGCTTTTGACTGCCGCTCGGGGCGGGCTAATTAAAGAGAACACACGGCACATGAGGGAAATAGGAAAGCGGGCGGAAAAATCACACCGCATTACACACTTTTAATCGCGTGCAGAGATAATGGAACGGAGGTACGGCGAGAAGAAGCCGTCGGAGCCGTCTAGAATTGTTAATTCAGTAGGTTTTAGCATCAGCACGGGGATTTGTGCGCAATGATTCGGAATGCGTTTTTATTCGTACGATTATATCTGCACATTTGCTAAGCCGCACGATCCGTTTCATTTGTTTGGATTTAGCTGGAGCGGATATTTTTATTTATTACTGAATCTCGATCGCAAGATTATTCGGCCGTTTTACTGGTCCCCCCATTCAATTTCAAGCATTGACTGCGCTACAGGCATATGCACTTATCGAAGCTTAATGTGCAGTATGTTTTAGGATATACAAATAAATTATTCATATATCGTTATTTTCGGTGTAATAATTTATGTTTCGCCTTTGTACTGCATTAAAATTAAATGCATTTTCGTCCTAATTTGATTTTTGTGCACTAAATACGATGTTTTTACTAATTCCAAATATAAATTGCTTTTAGTATATATATTATTTCAATTAATTTTAGAATATATGTATGTTGGGTATTTCCGCACTGTGATAAGAGTAAACATGCATGTGTACTGTGATTATGTACTATCCTATGAGTTGGTGACGATATGGTCCACAGCCGCAGACAGCTGTAGTATTTCCATGCGAGCACGCCCCGTTAATTCTCCCCAGCTTTAATCCAATTCCGCTCCGGTGCAACAGTTCATCCAAGGGATGCAATATTAAGTCCTGATTCCATCCCTGCAGAGCATACATTTACCCCGTTACCGTACGCCTGCGGACGTATACTTCCGTCGGTGTTTTCAATTTTGGAATTTATCGCCAACAACGGCACCGTAAGTCTGCGGATAACGTGAATTATGGCCGCGCAAGGAGATACTTTTAACGACCGTAGATCATCGATATATTCCTGATGATCTACGGTCGTTAAAAAGTATCGGCGCTGGTACTCACGCGAAGGTGAGCAGCTTTCATCAGGCCGCGACCTCGATTACGGCCATCAATAATGCAATGAGAAAGTTTCGGCGAAGGGAGCGAAGAATAAGTTTTATCAACTGGGGAAACTCGCGCCGGAGCCAATCAAATTTGTTTTCGTCATAAAAGCAGAAATTTGTGTTTGCCATAAATGTGGAAAGATTTGTTTCATTTGAACGATGCAAATTCGACGCCTCCGGCAAAAGTGCACTTATGACGATGCGAGGGAAATGGCTTTGCATCAGAATTGTAAACGTAATTTTTGTATGTTGGGTGATACTTGTATACAGCATATGCTAACGGTAGAAATAAGCCCCATTACGTGAGTACTATAAAGATGAATATATATCAGCCTAATAATTAATGCAGTATAATCTGCAATAATCTCAAATTAATTATTGAAGATGGAACGATTGTAGTAACTTTCATCATCCTATGATGAAAATACTAAATTGTAGAATTATTCGGACGGTTTGTTTAAAATGTAGAGTCGTAGATTTCAGCAACAAGTAGATATTTATTAATGGATAATATGTACAAACACTTAGAACTATTTTCACAAAATATTAACGTAAAACGTTCCACGATTGGCGCGTCCGGATGGCCAGGATATAACGCAGGCTGTCTACACTGTAGCGGGGTTTCAGAAGGCTTGAGACTGCAGTCAGTGCTCAAGAAGGTATTCTGCGACGTTTAGACTGTACTCAGTGCTAAAGGTTAGGCCAAGACTGTAATCAGTGCAAGACTCCCGTTGGTAGGTCCGGTTCCTGATTATAAAGGATGCTTGGGCCATAAACTTGAGCGGTCGGGCGTGGGCGCATCGTCAATCGGGTGGGGGTGCTGCTTGGGGTAGTACCGTGCGGGCGAGTCTCTGTGCGAGTATTCGAGAGCGTCTCTGCTGTTGTCTCTGTCTACTCGACGTAACATCCTCCCCCTATGGTACAGCTGCGAAGAACGAGTGGCTGGATCATATCTGGTGTTCTTTGGGCGTCCTCGTTTCCTCATGGGTCTGACTGGTTCAGGAAGTGATAAATCCAAGTTATCAGTCTGGTCTCCTTGATATGGCGTGAGAGTGGAGGCGTTGAATATCCCTAATGATTGATCCGGCTGAGTTGGTGCGGCTACCTCGAAGCTGGTTGGGCTGATGATGTTGATGACCACGTAGGGTCCATCTCTTCTTGGTGCAAGTTTTGAGGTATACTGCTTCTAGGCATTACTTAATGCGTGCGTCGCTACCCAGACTAAGTCGTTAACCCGGTATGGTGGGCAGGGACGGCGGTGCTGGTCAGCGTACTCCTTCCTTGTTTCGGCTGTCTCGATTAAGGTTTCCTTCACTTCTTCGAGTCTCTTCAGCAATTTCTTCAGGTAAGGAGTCATCTCGACTACAAAATTCTCGTTCTCGACAACTTGTCGTAAGTCTCGATTGGTATCATCTGGTTCACGTAGTTCTCGGCCAAAGGTTAAATAAGCCGGAGAATAACCGGTGCTAGATACTAAGGCGGTATTCATTGCAAATCGGATTGAGGGTAATTTCTCGGGCCAACTGGGATGATCGCGGCCTACCAGGATTTCTAGTTGCGTTTTGAGATCTCGATTCCTTCTCTCGATAGGGTTGGCTTCTGGGTGGTAAGCTGGAGTAAATTGATGCCGGATTCCGAAAACGAAGGTGACGTGTTGTAGTACAGCACCAACGAATTGCGGCCCATTGTCGCTCACGATCTTCTTCGGGAACCCATACCGAAGAAAGACTTCTTCGATGAGTTTTCTTGCACAACATTCGGCTGTGGCTTTCTTGAGAGCGAAGAGCTCTATCCATTTAGATGTCAGGTCTTCAACAATCAGGATCGTCGTCTCCCCTCCTTAGAAGTCGGCAGAGGTCCAAATAAGTCAAAGGCGATGGCTGCAAATCGCTGATTTGGAGGCGTTGTCTGTAATAATCCTGCTGGTTTGCTGTTGGAGGGTTTGTAACGTTGGCATGGGATACACTTCTTGATGTGTGCGACAACATCCTTCCTCATCCCCTGCCAATAATATCGACTCTTTATCTTGTGAAGTGTTCTCCACACCGTTGTGACCTGCTTCGGGTACGTCATGGAAGGCGTGTAATACTCGCGGAACTTCACTTTTGGGTATGACCTGCTGAGCTTCTTCAGATTCACCTTCGGGGTCGTATCGGTGGAGAACTCCTCCGAACATAACATATCCTTTGTTGCTCCAGTAGTGGGTGTTCTCGTTTCCGTCTGGATCTTCCAGGCTCTGGATGACAGCTTGCAGATTCTCGTCTGTTTCTTGTGTCTTCCGTTCGATTCCTTCCTGAGGGGTGCTCATTTGAACGTCGACGTAAGAGATTGTCGGCTGGACCTCTTCTTCTCCAGGTCGGGATAATGCGTCAGCCATGTGATTAAATCTCCCAGGTATGTAGTCGATGGTGAGATTGTACGGCTGGAGTAGGAGTGCCCATCGTGCGAGGCGACCGGTTGGTGATTTCAGGCTTATAAGCCATTTGAGTGCTTGTGACTGGTGCTGACCGTGATTGGACATCCTTCTATATATCATCTGAACTTTGTGATACCCCAAACAATGGCCAGGGCTTCACGTTCTGTCGTGGAATAATTTCTTTCGGACTTCGACAGAAGTCGGCTAGCGTATTCGACAGGGTGTTCCTCTTCCTCCTCCCCCTGGACGAGAACGGCTCCTATAGCATATTCGCTAGCGTCAGTGCGTATTGTGAACGGACGTTTACTGTCGGCTGGCTGAAGGACTGGTGCTTCGCAAAGGAGCTTCTTCAATCTGGCGAAGGCATTTTCTTCTTCTTCGGTTCATTTCCATGTGGATTTTTTCTTCGTGAGATCGGTGAGGGGTCGCGCCACTGTTGCGAAGTTTGGCATGAATCGACGATACCAAGAGCATGCTTGAATGAATGAGAGAACCTCCTTCTTGTTCCGAGGGGGCTGTATCTCTCGTAACGCTTGCGTCTTCGCCGGGTCTGTGCGTATTCCTTCTGGGGTGATAAGATATCCCAGGTAACGAACTTCTGTGCAGGAAAATTTCGTCTTTTTCTTGTTTATTTTCAGACGATAAGCACGGAGTTTGGTCATAACTCGACGGAGATCTTCTAGGTGTTGTTCAAATGTTGAAGACAACACAATAAGGTCGTCTAGATAGACTAATAATTGAACGTCGGGCATTTCTCGAACGAAGCGGTCCATGAGTTGTTGGAATGTGGCTGGGGCATTTCGTAGTCCGAACGGCATTCGTTTGAAGGAAAATGATCCCATCGGTGTCACGAATCCGGTTTTCGGTTGATCATCTAGGGCGACGGGGATTTGCCAGTATCCACTTCTCAGATCGATGGTGGAAATCCATGACGGGATGGTGATCGCGTGGAGTAGGTCGTCAATGCGCGGCAACGGACTACAGAAATTGAGTTTTCTGTAGTCCATGCAAAGGCGAATACCTCCATCTTTTTTCGGTACCAGGACAACGGGTGCGGCCCAGGGTGAATTGTTTTCTTGAATGATATTGCTCTCCAACAGACTGTTCAATTCGTCTCTAAGTAGCTGTTTACGAGGCTCTGTTAGACGGTACGGCGGTGATGCCATCGGGGTCGCTTCAGTTAGCGGACCGAACAGGTCGTTGAATTCGATTAGCAATGCATGAATCTCGGGCTTCTGCGGGGTGGATCTCGTTGGTCTTCTCATCGGAAGCGGCAAGTTGCACACTGTTGATATGACACTTGATCTTCGCTGGCGGGTATTCGAAAAGTTTTCTAGACTGCTGTCTGTAAATATCCATATCCCTGTTTACTGTATATTCAGCGAATAATTCGTCGATAAACTCGGGCGAATAGCTGGCTTCCATCGAGGATTTGAACGATTCGTGAAGTGGCGGAATCATCTGTGGCACTTCGTAGTATCCGTCCTCGATCACTTCTAATTTCATCTGAATCGGGGAAATTATCTTTGGCACTCGGAAATATTCATCTTCTTCCTGTCTTGCGGTGATGAGGGATCTGCATTCTCTCACAATGTTGGGTGATGATGTTACTCTTTACTCCGTCCCACCATATTGCGGCATCATTTTCTAGCAGTAGTGCGAGTTTTATTAATGCGTCCTCGTCTGAGATTTTCTCGATAGTTTTGTAAATCTCTATCGTGTTGATAAAGTTATACAATTCGCGATGTTCCTGTTTTTCTGTATTCCTGTCTGAGCTTGTTGTTGGATCAGCTGCTGGAACTGCTCTTGTGTAAGAACGATTTGTTGTGCCATTGTAGCTGTAATACTCCTCGTAATAATTCGGGCCGAACGTTGGGCTGCCACTCTTATAGAATTATTCGGACGATTTGTTTAAAATGTAGAGTCGTAGATTTCAGCAACAAGTAGATATTTATTAATGGATAATATGTACAAACACTTAGAACTATTTTCACAAAGTATTAACGTAAAACGTTCCACGATCGGCGCGTCCGCATGGCCAGGATATAAGGCAGGCTGTCTATACTGTAGCGGGGTTTGAGAATGCTTGAGACTGCAGTCAGTGCTCAAGAAGGTAGTCTGCGACGTTTAGACTGTACTCAGTGCTAAAGGTTAGGCCAAGACTGTAATCAGTGCAAGACTCCCGTTGGTAGGTCCGGTTCCTGGTTACAAAGGATGCTTGGGCCATAAACTTGAGCAGACGGGCGTGGGCGCATCGTCAATCGGGTGGGGGTGCTGCTTGGGGTAGTACCGTGCGGGCGAGTCTCTGTGCGAGAGAGAGAGAGAATTCGAGAGCGTCTCTGCTGTTGTCTCTGTCTACTCGACGTTACAAAATGAAAATTTGGGGAATTTGCTTCCAAATTAGAGGGTGCTCCATTTGTTATAATGTAAGTAAGGGTTAATAAAACATGCAATTATATCATGAGGACGAAATAATACCAACATTAAAAATGTTTCTTTGCTAAAGCTAGGTTAACTTTATTTCTTCTATATGTTTCCTAAATACTTCTGCTAGTAAAAAGCTGAATGGGGAACACCAGTTTCTCAGAACATCTAGTTCAATGCATGTAAGACATCTTTAGAATAGTCTTTTATTCACTCTAAAACTAATTACATATCTCTCTTAGACTTTGTTCCTGTCCCTATCAAACAGTAGGAAATCAATATAAACTCTGACATAATCGTTGCATCTGAAAGTAATATACAAAAATATTTAATTATTTTATGTGTTTAATAACAGTTAATTGCTTCCTTCCTTTTTTTAGCCATTCTATAATGAAGAAATGCCTTGACTTGTGCCACGTTGATTGATTCCTAGTTAGGTGTATATAACTTCCCTTATCCGCCATAATAGATAAATTCGTTACTATAATATTTCCTACGATCATACAGAGTGGAACAGACTGAATGCCCTAATCAAATTCAAGAGTTAACAAATTTAAGAAACCAAACGTCTTAACAACATCGCCAGTCTCGATCCTCGCTCTCCTGCTATTGTCTGGAAAACCCTTCGAAATCTCCCCTCTCTTTCGGTAATAATGATATCAACCCTTCTGACCTTGCTGAATGTTTTACTTTACACGTATCTAAAGTCCACTATGCCTTTTTCGCAGGCTATCCCTCCATTGGCATCCAAGCTTCCTTTTACCATTGCTTGTCTCACTATATGTATTAATAGTGTTAACTACTATAATATTATAATATATCATTTTGGGTTTCAGTCCCCATGATCTGTTAAATAGTTTGCGGCATATCCATATCTAGATATTTCAACTGATCGGACAGCACAATTTCTTGTACCTTTTACATTAATAACTATGGTATTCAGTTGCCTACGATTAGTGAAAGGTACCTCCACTGCTTTGTCAGGATTGACATTAAAACCTTCCCCCAGATACCATTTTACGATGGTATTAAAAGGCGTCTTGGGCTAGGACAACATAATACATGTTTGCCCCTTATGACATCATAACAGTGGCGACAGAACATCGCCCTGTTGGCACCATTTTGCTGTGGTTACCTTTTCTGATTCGTTCCCTATACATGTGGTGATTTTACGGTTTTCGAGTAGGGCCTTGATCCATCTTATTGTGGGTATGTCGATACCTTTATTGATGGCCCCTTTTGCCATAGTTTTGAAAGTTGTATTGTTAAACGAACCTTTAATATCCAATATCTAATAAAACCTACTTGTGCTGTTGTGAAGTTTCTATAGTGGATTTTCTAGGTTAATAGACAAAGTTCTGCCTATGGACAAATTTGCCTCTTAGAGTACTGCTCCTTATATTTTTTCTCTATGACCTTTAGGAGAAATGAGTTACGGCTAATTGGTGGAATTTGGCCTTATCGTGATAAATATCACCCTAGCCCCTTTCCATTCTATTGGAATATAGGCTAGTGTAAAGCTAGCTTTATAAACTGATTGCAGGTAGGAGGCTATTATATTTAATATTTTTTCTGCACTGCTTTCTTGCTGCTGATTTTAGCCTGGTGCTTTGAAGCATTTATAACTACCAACTGTTTATTCAATTTTTTCCTCAACTCCTAATTATATTTCGACGATATTTATCTTTAGGCATCTCAGTGTTTTCTTAAAACATCTTAAGGCGACCTCAATCTGTGTTCCACGAGGGAACGTTTCTGGAAGGAGATCTCCTCTTTAGCAAACACTCTTTCGTTTGCTATTTCTGAACAGAGCCGTTGCTGTTCCTAGCTTTTCTGTAGTCTGTATGTTTAGGTAGATATCATGGGTTCCCACACTTAAGTATTCTCTATAGAATGTTAGACCATTATCAATGTAAAACAGTATATACCTTATACGCCAGAATAGACAAATTCGTTACTATAATATTCCCTACTATCGAACACAATGGAACAGAGTGAATGCCCTAATCAAATTCAGAGTTAATGAATGTAATAAACCAAATTGGTTACCAACATAGTCAGTCTCTACCCTCGCTCTCTTGTTATCTTCTGAAAATTCTTTCAAAATCTATTATCTTCTCTCATTCTGTAGCAACGAAATCGACCCTTCTGACATTGCTGAATGCTTTACACCTATAAACCTATCTAAAGTCCACTGTGCCTTTTCGCGGATATCCCTTCATTGACATCCAGGCCAACTACCGCTATAAAAATACTACCAAATATTTTGGCCCCGAGAAAAACGTTTTAGTTAAGGTTAGGCGGCCCTCAATCTAATGTCATACCTTGCCCTAATCTTTCCTTCGTGTCGTGTTGCTGCTGGATATTTCCCCTCGCTGTGCAAAACTGCCACAGTAATAATTATACACGAACAAGGATCTCTCAAATGCCGTCAAAACGATGAATGACTAATCCTCTCTCAACTTCTTGCCTCCTCCGAACAACACATTCTCAATCATCAAAATGAGTTCCGTTCTGGTCTCTCTATTCATGACGCCATCTTATCTTTGCCCTGACATCTTCCTCAGTCAACTTCGTCAATCTTGGCAAAGTCATTACAGTCTATTTTAGTATATAAAAGGCTTTAGAGACCGTTTAGCTTAAACTTTTTTAAGGAATATCCCAGTACCAATAAATAATTATTGATAAGATTTATACCAATAATTCATTGGTGAATGCATAATTAAACTCGGAGTTATCACATTTAAAATACCATACAGATTAACAACTTTCATGGTCTCGATCCTTGCTCTCCTTCTGGAAGAAATGTCTTCTTTCGCCCCCCTCTAATCGACTTATCCGATAACCCGAACAGCGACCCTTCTAACGTTGCTGAATGTTTTGCTTGATCCCTCAATTGACATCCAGATCAACTACGACTCTAATCTAAGTACTACAAAATTGTTTTTATCTCCTTCCAAGAAGAACGGCAATGCTTCCGAACACATTATATCCCATCAAAAACCAAATAATAAACCCATCAAAAATTTCACCCTGACGGCAGCCCTACCTCAGCATAATATGCCTCCCCTCAAATCTAATACCATACCTTGTCCTAGTCGTTCGATCGTGTCTTACTGCTAAATATTTCCCCTCACTGTGGAAAGCTGCCAGGGTTATAAATATCTGCAACACGATGAGCAAACTTCTTGAACAACTTATCCTTTTCCAACACTTTCCTAATCATCAAAATAGCTTCCTAACTAGTCACTTGTTCATGACGTCATTTTTGCTCTAACTTCTTCCTCAGTTAACTCTGTCAATCATGGCGAAGCCACTGCTACTGTTTGACCTACAAAAAGCTTTCGACATCGTTTCTTAAGAATCGCTCCCATTCAGTCTCCTTCATCTCGGCTAACTCCCTCTTTAATATTCAAGCTGATTATATAGTTCTATTGGCCTCGCACAAAAACCCTCACATAGTTGTCTCAAAACTGCAAAAAGATGTCAACTCATTCACCAAATAGACCCCACACCTGGTACCTATCCATCAACTCCTTCAAATCCTAATACACCAACATCCATCTCCATCACCTTATACGAAGTGCTCTATGTTTCTTAGAGTTAATAAACGCCTCCTTCCCAATTAAAACCAAATATCATTTTCTTCACTAACTCAATTCCTCTCTCACCGTCATCGTCTCAATTCCAGACATGCAGCCTACATATTATACTATTTGAGTTAAATTCAACTACTCTCAACATTTGTATTTTTTTTTCTTAAAAATCAAGACGTTTATGAAAATTTTATTTTAGTATAAGTTATTCGGTTTATTATATACTGCCTATGTTTAACTATGTAAAATTTGAAGAAAAGTAAAAAAAAAACAAAAGAAGTGTCTCCTTCAACCACAAAAAGCTTTCCGAGTTTAAAGTTTAAACAAATACATTTTTTTCTTAAACTTTCTTACATTTTTCTATAAATTGGACAATATATTGAAGCTTAATTTTAACACTGAATTTAAATTCTGAACCTCATGCCACAAATATTGTTGTGAATTTTCAGAAACTAAGAAAGCAAAACTTAAGGTAATTCTGATACTTAAAAGGTTTGTTCTTTTATTAAGTGAAATGTAGAATGTTCAACGCCAAATATCAAAATTAATTTGTTGGAAAAAATTATATTAAATCTGAAGTTAAATTTGAAATCCTAATATAGTAATATATATAATGGATACTCAAAAATCTACAGTATTACAGAAGACATGAAATAAAAGTAGAATTGAAAAATATAAATCGTGTTGTTCAACTTATTTCGAAAAACAGTTACATTTTCAGTTCCGCAGGGTTCCGATTAGGGCCCACTTCTCTTGAAAGTGTCTAAATGATGTGACTACAATGCCAAACAACTCAATGCGAAAAAATGTAACTAACCCCTGTTATCAATGATCAATATATGGCCTAGGAAATGATACTCTGAAGGGAGTTCGTTAAATAATCGGCGCAAGGAAGTTAAAATTTAATGAACATTTTATTTTCCCACCCACACGCACTTCCAAACTTCTACCAAAAGCTTTTTTCGACAAACAATAAACTAGCAAGATTAACTCAAATTAGCTCAAAAACTAAAGTGGTTATGAAAATACATCATCCAACTTGTTAAAACAGTATCTAATGACCTTAAAATGTAGATTCTAATTGAAAATAAAATACCATTCATAGAAATTCTATCATTTATAAATTACCATAATCAATCAATAAATATTTGATTTAAAATACCACCTGTGCACATAATAATTTTATTAATTCTTGGTAAATTTTCGGTTAGACTTTCTAATAATGGTTTAATGGACGATTACCGTTAAACACACATCAAATATTTGTGGCTTACAAATGCCGACACGAAAAAAGATAACGGGAAAAATGTCGTGAACATAATTACCGAACAAACGACAAGATAAGTGCAGACATTCTGCGTCCCGTTCGGAATTAAGTTAGAGTTTCCAACCCTCGGTCGATTATTCACGGCATTTACGATCGGAATTCCTGCGGAATTGCCCAGCCGTGCGTTAATATTCCGGCTGATAGACGTGGCCCGTAATTCCTCCTGGCCAATATCTTCTTCCCCCGGCTTTGCCCGGCCAACATTCGGAATATCTTCACAGCCGGACAAGACGGTCCGCCGCCGGCGCTTCATTAACGCTCGCGGGATTTAATAAATCGCACCCAATTAGTCCGACTGCGCGGCGAGGGGGCCTTTAATTAAGGGTGGAAAAGTGCCATCACCATAAAGTGGTTGATGAACCCCCCCAAGTGAGGACACGCGACCGCCGGCGTTTAAGCCGGAAACCGGAAGCGTCACGTAATTGCCGGCTCCGTGTGCACATCCCCTGATGTGAAGTTATGGGTCACTGGTCGCAAATCGAGACTGGGGAAAATTGGCTCCAAATGCATTTCGAATTGCATCCCTTATGGAAACGTTATATACGTATAAAGGGAAGGTCGGGACTGTTTTTTCTCAAATTTCATCAATTCCACATCAACATTCATTTGCGTTGCTGATATCTTTGTTATACTTTATAACAGATATATTCAGAATCGGAAAAAAATTTAAAATTTAAATTAATAAAAAGTCTTGATTTCTAGCAGAAGCAGTGAATATTATCTTGATTGATTACGTAATCCTCTCGCTATTTTATTTAAATATTGTTATTTTTCACAAAATTTTCTGTCGTACAGTTTAGGATATCATTCACACAGAAAAAAATAAAGTGGGGCATAAATTCGAACCTTGAGGAACCACGTAGAATATTTGTTTTTTGGTTTGATAACCCTCCATTTAATGAAACTGACAGATAATATCATTATATAATGATAAGCACAGTCGAATGCCTTCGTCTGATATAATAATTAGAAATGCTTTTATTTAAATTATCTGGAATTAAATAAATCAGTTATTATGTATTTCTGGAAAGCATATTATTGCGTAGATTATATTACTCGAATAATATTTTTATCTGAAATGTTAAAAGTTATTCATAGATCTTACTAATTATGGGTTTGATAGATATTAGTCTAATGATTTATATCATCCTTTTAAAATACCAGTTTTAGTATCTATTTTCAATATATATTTCAGTCGATCTTTATAGATTCAGTCTACTTTTAAAAGGTTTCCAACTGGTATACTAGTGATTTATGCTTAAACATTCTCTATATTTTTAAATTGTGTAGATGCTTATTCTGTACCAACTAACTACAATTAAGTTTTATAAACGTTAAAAAAACTTTAGGTGATTAATCTACTAGATTTCTAAAGTTGTTTTATGAATTTTTTACATCTTGCTTTATTTTCTCATAATCTTTCTTCTAAATAACGAGAATTTCCTTCGAAGGTTAAAAGTCTCCAGCAGTTTTGTTTATTTAAATGTCTTTGAGGTTTGAAAATTTCCCAACAGTTTTTCGTGCAAAATTTGTAAATTATTGTTCAAGGGCTATAGACTTTACCAACAATTTTTCTTCTAGATTACGAGAATTTTCCAACAGTTTTTTTTTATTATTGGGAGAATTATGTATTTCCTGTTTCCTGTTATCACAAACTTTTAGTAATTAATTACAAATCAAAAGAATTTTCTATAATTCTAAGGATCTAAAATTCTGCAAAACTTTCTTTATCAAATTTGAATAAATTTATTAGAAATTTTCAACAGTAATTATATAATATAATGTGTAATATTATATTCCTTCAGGCGTTGTATTTTTTTTAAGATTATAGAAATTTTCATCCATTATTTTTCTAAATATCTAACATTAATTCTTAATAAGAATATTAGACAATTTCTTGGTTTAAAAATTATCATATTTTTTGAAATTACGGGAAATTTCTTCGCGGGTTAAAAGTCTCTAGTATTTTCTTTCATAGGGTTTTCAGTCTTTTGTACCAACTAACTACAATTAAGTTCTAAACACGTTAAAATTTTAGGTTATTTGAATTTTGATCGATTATCCTATCAGATTTCTATTTTTTTTTTCAAACTTATTGTCTGAATTTTCTACATCTTGCTTTACCCTCTCATAATCTTTCTTTTAAATAACGAGAATTAAGTTAAAAGTCTTTGATGTTTCAAAAATTTCCCAACAGTTTTTCTGGCGAAATTTGTGAATTTTGGCTTTAGACAATCTCAACAATTTTTCTTCTAGATTTCTAGAATTTTTCAACATTTCTATAATTATTTCGAAAATTATGTATTTCTCCTTTTATATTATCAGACTCTTTTATGAAATTCTCTTCCAAATGAAAATAATTTTCTAGAATTCTAGAGTTCTAAAATTCTACAAAAATTTCTTTGTCAAATTTGAATAAATTTACAACAATATTCTTTTAGGCATTGTATTTTTTTAAGGTTATAGAAATTTCCATCGATTTTTCTTCTAGATATATGTTATTATTTCTTAATAAGAATATTACACCATTTCTTGCTTTATTATATGATAATTTTTCTTTCAAATTACGAGAAATTTTCGCTTAAAAAGCTTTAGGTTATTGGAATTTTGGTCGCTTATCCTACCAGATTTCTAAAAAAAAATTCAAATTTATTATATGGATTTTCTACATCCTGCTTTATTTTATTATTATCTTTCTTTCAAATAAGCAGAATTAAGTTAAAAGTCTACAGCAATTTCGTTTCAAAGTTTTTAGAAGTGTTTGAGGTTTCCCAACAGTTTTTGTTGAACAATTTGTAAATTTTCTTCAAGAACTATAGACTTTACTAACAATTTTTTTTCTAAATTACAAACATTTTCCAACATTTCCTTAATTATTTGGAAAATCATAATCTTTCATTCATGGGTGTTTGAGTCTCTTCTACCAACTAACCACAATTAGGTTCTAAAAACGTTTAAAAAAAACTATAGATTATTGGAATTTCGATTGATTAACCATCCTACCAGATTTCTAAAAAACATTTCAAATTTATTTTACATACTGCTTTATTTTCTCATAATCTTTCTACTAAATAACGAGAATTAGGTTAAAAGTCTCCAGCAGTTTCGTTCAAAAATTTCCCAGCAGTTTTTCTTCCAAAATTTATGAAGTTTATTAAAGGGCTATAGACTTTACTATCATTTCTTTAATTCTTTTGAAAATTTTGTATTTCTTTCTTCGTGTTATCCGAATCTTTTATCAATTTCTCTTCCAAATTAACAGAATTTTCTCGAATTCTAGAGATCTAATATTCTACAAATATTTCTTTATCTAACTTATATAAATTTATCAGAATTTTCCAACAGTATCTTTTCAGGCGTTGTAATTTTTTTAAGGTTACAAAAATTTTCATCGATTATTCTCCAAAATATCTGCCATTATTTCTTAATAAGAATTTTATACCATTTATTGCTTTATTTTATCATAATCTTTGTTTTAAATTAGGAATTATTATATTAAAAGTCTCTAGTATTTTCTTCTAGAAGAACAAGAAGAACAAAAAACATACATAAAAGTGTGGGCGAAAGATACACGCGCGGAGTAAGAAGCTGGCATCATCTTCTACATCCAGAAGCAATTATATTTTGCTTCATATTGGTTACTTTATCCAATCTTCTTGAGGAAACTTAAATTCTTAAAAAAAAAATTTTTTTTAAGTTTAAATTAATTTTCCAATAGTAAAGATCTAAAATTATTGAAAAATTGTTCTAGTTTTCTAAAAAAAAATTAATTAATTAAAGAATTTCACATTATTTCTTGCTTTATTTGATCCAATTTCTAGAATTTTTCAGCAAGGACTATAGGAGCCTCTTTAAAGGGTCTATATTTTTTTAATCATTTTTTTATTCCTGGCTTCAACATTTTCTTTCATTGTTTTAAATTTTCCACTATTTCTCACATTACTTCATTAAAATATTTTACCAATATCTCATGCTGTTTGAAAATAAAAATTGTTCTAGAATTCTCGAGCAAATTTCGTTTTTAAATTTATAAATATTGTTTTGAGGATCTTCAAAAAATTTCTCTCCAACAAGTTTGCTTGAAGTATTTAAAGAATTTCTCAATTTCGTGCTTTATTTTATCTATTAAATTTTTCTGTAATTACGAGATTTTCTTCGTATACTCTAGAATTTTCCAATAATTTTTATTCAAGGTTTCAAGGGTTCTAAAATCTTACAACAATATTGTATTAGATTTCTAGCATTTTCCAACATTTATTTGATCAGAACCTTCCATTGAATTTACGAGAATTTTTAATCGCTTTCCATTTCTTGCTTTATCTTTCAAATTACGAGAAGAAGAACTAACTACAATTAGGTTCTAAATACGTTAAAAAAACGTTAGGTTATCGGAATTTTGATCGATTATCCTATCAGATTTCTAGTTTTTTTTCAAACCTATTTTTTGAATTTTCTACATCTGGCTTTATCCTCTCATAATCTTTCTTCTAAATAACGAGAATTAAGTTAAAAGTCTCCAGCAATTTCGTTTCAAAGTTGTTAGAAGTCTTTGATATTTTAAAAATTGCACAACACTTTTCCTGGCAAAATTTGTGTATTTTCTTCATGGGCTATAGACTTTACCAACAATTTTTCTTCTAGATTACTAGAATTTTCCAACATGTATTTAATTATGTCAAAAATTTTGTATTTCTTGCTTCATGTTATTCGAATCTTTTTTCAATTTCCCTTCCAAATTAATTTTTTTTTTAGAATTCTAGAAATATTAAATTCTACAAAAATTTCCATCGATTGTTGTTATAAATATCTAACATTATTTCTTAATATGAATTTTATACCATTTTCATGTTTAATCTTATCATAATCTTTTTTTATAACAAATTTTTAATCGAGCGTTAAATAAAAATTTTCTTTTAAAGGTTTTTGAGTACTTGTGGTTTCCAATATGTTTAAACAAAACTACAATAATATTTTCAGAACTGCCGACCAAAAAAAAATGTTAATCTTATGAATTTTTCAATAACGTTTCTTCTTTACATATTTTTATACATTTTTGGAACTTTCAGCCAATTTATCTTTCTAAAGATTTTGTTTTAATAATTTAAAGAATTTCTCGTTATTACTCTTCTCTAAATTATTAAACAACTTATTTTCTAAGTTTATAGAAGCCTCTTAAAAGAATCTAGAATTTTCTAAATATTTCTATTCCAGAATTCTAAATCTAAAATCAAATTACGAGTGTTCTCTTCAAGAGATATTAATTTGTTCAAAAATTTCTAAAATATTCTAGATTTCTAAAATTTTCGAAGAATTTTCTAATTAATTAATTTCTTACTTTAGTTGGTCCATTTTTCTAAAATTTTCTATCAAGTTTTTTTCCAATACTGTAAGAGTCTAGAATTTTTATTCCAGGCTTCAACAGTTCTAAAATCAACCAACATTTATCTTAGAATTTTGAAACCTTTTCTTTCATTGTTCAGACGAATTTTCCACTATTTCTTTATGTTGCCTCGTTAGAATATTTCACCAATATCTCGTGCAGAATTAGTAAGAATTTTCTTATTCTAGAATTCTCCAGAAAGTTTTTTTTTTAGGTTTGTGAAATTTATTTTGAGGATCCTAAAACTTTCTCCCTTTTCAACAATTTTGCTTTAATTATTTAAAGGAATTCTCAATTTGCTTGCTTTATTTTATCCACTAAACATTTTTTCAAACTTATTTTCTGAATTTTCTAAAATTCAACAAACATTTCTTTATGTACCGCCGGCGGTCATATAGTCGCCGTTTCTTGCACGCCGGGGAAATAATTTGTAGTTATTCCTTATATTAGCTCTGACCGCCGGCGGTCACGCGGGATTCAAAACAGCACTTATGTGAAATATTTGCTTGGCGGCGAACGTGTTAATTTGAATAAGTTTATTAGAATTTTTAAACAGTATTCTTTTAGGCATTGTATTTTTTTTTTAATTATAGTAATTTCTATCGATAATTCTTTTGGATATCTAACATTACTTCTTAATAACTGGTTCTTGCTTTAACTTTCTTTCGAAGGTTAAAAAAGTCTTATTTATTTTCTTATAGATGTTTTTGAGTTTTGTGATTTCTTATCTTATAAATTTTCTTTCAAATTACGAGAAATTTTTTTGAGGGTTAAAAGTCTAGTAATTTCAGACATAGTTTTTTGAGTCTTTTCTACCAACTAACTGCAATTGGGTTTTAAAATCTTTTGATCGATTATCCTATCAGATTTCTATTTTTTTTTAAATTATTGACTGAATTTTCTACATCTTGCTTTAACCTCTCATAATCTTTCCTCTAAATAACGATTTAGCTTAAACGTCTCCAGCAGTTTCGTTTCAAAGTTTTTAGAAGTCTTTGAGGTTTCAAGAATTTACGAACAGTTTTTCTTGCAAAATTTGTGACTTTTTTCAAGAGCTATAGACTTTACCAATCATTTTTTTTAGATTACTAGAATTTTCCAACATTTCCTTAATTATTTCATCAGAATCTTTTATCAATTTCTCATTCAAATTAAAAGATTTTTTAGAATTTTAGAGATCTAAAATTCTACAAAAAATTCGTTAACAAATTTGAATAAATTTATTAGAATTTTTCAACAATATTCTTTTAGGCATTTCCATCGATTTTCTAGATATCTAACATTATTTCTTAATAACCATTTCTTGCTCTATCTTATTATAATTTTTCTTTTAAATTACGAGAATTTCTTTCGAAGATTAAAAAAGTCTTATTTATTTTCTTATAGATATTTTTCATTTTTAAATTTTTAAACAAAATTACAAAAATATTTTAAGCTTCTTCGATATTTTTTCAAGTTTATAAAAGTTGCTTGAATTGTCGAAAAAATTCTTTGAATCCTCGGAATTTATCAAAAAAGTTTCTTCTAGATTTCTCAAACTATCTAGCAATATTTTTTCTAAATTTCTTGAATTTTCGAGAAATTTATCTGTGTAACGGTTTTGTTTTAATAATTTAAAGAATTTCTCATTATTATTTTTACTCCAATTTCCTCTTCGAGCGTTTTAAATTTATCAAACAATTTATTTTCCAAGTTTGTAAAAGAATTTAGAATTTTTATTCCAGATTTGAGGGGTTCTAAAATTGCGAGAGTTCATTAAGAGATCTTATGTTTATGTTTATTTATTCTTTGTGCATCTTTCTAAAAGAATACATTTTAAATTAAATAAATTACAAACAAAACATACATCAAATTTTGGACGAAACAATCACGTGCGGAGTTCATATTAAAATATATTTTTCCACTCAAACGGTCATGTAAGAAGCTTCTTAATCTTCTACATCGAGAATCAATTATATTTTGCTTTACTTGCTTTTGGTTACTTAATCCAATATTTTTGAGAAAACTTAAATTCTTCAAAAATTTCTCTTTTAAGTTTAAATAAATTTTTCAGTAGTAGAGATTTGAAATTATTTTCTAGTTAAAATAAATTTTCCAACAGTATTAATGGATTTAGTGACTTTTTTTCTAGATTTCTAACATTTTACAATAATTTTTTTAATTAATTAAAGAATTTCACATTATTTCTTGTTTATTTGATCCTTTTTTTATAAAATTTTTCAGTAAAGATTCTAGGAGTCTCTTTAAAGAGTCTAGAATTTTTTAACAATTCTTATTCCAGGCTTCAAGGTTTTTAAAACCATCCGACATTTTTTTCCTTCTAGAATTCTAAAATTTTGCAACATTTGTTTTCATTGCTTCAAACGAATTTTCCACTATTTCTTACGTTACTTCATTAATTACATAATTCTCCAGCAAATTTCATTTTTAGGTTTGTAGATATTGTTATGAAGATCCTTCAAATATTTTCTCTTTTCAATAAGTTTGTTTGAAGTATTTAAAGAATTTCTTAATTTCTTGCTTTATAGATCCAAAAAAAATTCTGTAATTACGAGATTTTCTTCGAGTGTTATATAATATAATTCGACAGAAATTTCTGAATCAAATTTGTAGAAATATCTTTAAATAGTCTAGAATTTTCCAGTAATTTTTATTCAAGGCTTCAAGGGTTCTAAAATCTTCCAAAAATATTATATAGATTTCTAACATTTATCTCATCGGAATTTTCTTGTTCTCCAACGGTTTCCATTTCTTGTTTTATCTTTCAAATTACGAGAAATTTCTTCGAGGGTCAAACTACTAACTACAATTAGGTTTTAAAATCGTTTAAAAAAAGTTATTAGAGTTTTGATCGATTATTCTATCAGATTTCTATTTTTTTTTTTAAACTTATTTTCTACATCTTGCTTTTTCCTCTCATAATCTTTCCTCTAAATATCCAGATTCAGCTTAATCGTCTACAGCAATTTCGTTTCAAAGTGAAGAAGTCTTTGAGGTTTCAAGAATTTACGAACAGTTTTTCTTGCAAAATTTGTGACTTTTTTCAAGAGCTATAGACTTTACCAATAATTTTTCTTCTAGATTACTAGAATTTTCAATATTTCCTTAATTATTTCATCAGAATCTTTTATCAATTCCTCTTTCAAATTAAAAGATTTTTTAGAATTTTAGAGATATAAAATTCTTTAAAAAATTCGTCATCAAATTTGAATGAATTTTTCTTTTAGAGTACAATAATTTCTTTCGAAGGTTAAAAAAGAGTCTTATGTATTTTCTTATAGATGTTTTTGAGTTTTGTGGTTTCCAACATTTAAAAAAATGTAAAAATATTTCAAGCTTGTTCGATATTTTTTCAAGTCTATAGAAGTTTTTAAAATTTCTTTTCTAAGTTTAAATAAATTTTGTAATAGCATTTGTTAGTTTCAGTTTTCTAAGAAATTGTCTTCCAGATTTAGTTTCTACTAGGTTTCTAAAATTTCCCAGCAGTTTTTTTTTATTTCTCGAATTTTTTAAGAATTTATTTTTCTAACGATTTTGTTTCAATAATTTAAAGAATTTCTCTTTATTATTTTTTCCTCAATTAAGAGATTTTCTTTAAGCATTATGAAATTGTCAAAAAACTAAGTTTGTACAAGCTAGAATTTTCTAAATTAAAAAAAAAGTTATGATCAAGAGATCTTAAATTTCCTTTTTAAGTTTAAATAAATTTTCCTATAGTAGAGATCTAAAATTATTAAAAAATTTCTCTTCTAAGTTCAAATTAATTTTGTAATAGCATTTGTGAGTTTTCTAACAAATGTTCTTCTAGATTTTTAAAGTTTCCAATATGTTTTTAAATTAATTAAACAATTTCACATTATTGCTTACCTTATTTGATCAATTTTTTCAGAATTTTTCAGCAAAGACTGTCAAAGATTGTAGGAGTCTCTTTAACGAGCCTGAAATTTTCCAACAATTCTGATTCCAGGCTTCAAGGGTTCTAAAATCATCCAAAATTTTTCCGTCTAGAATTTTAGAACTTTTCTTTTAATAATCACTTCCTTGCCTGAAGAAGACATAGTGTGCCGAAACAATTTTCGCGAACAGCAAAATGAATATTTGAAAATGTTATTGTATTTCATTTACGAAAATTTATCAAAGTGATTAACCTTTTTTTCATTGTTTCAAACCAATTTTCCACTATTTTTTGCGTTAATTCATTAGAATATTTCACCAATATACGCAATTTGTAATAATTTTCTTATTCTAGAATTCTCCTGCAAATTTCTTTTTCAGGTTTGTAAAATTTGTTTTGAGGATCCTAAAACTTTTCAAGCATTCTCTCTTTTTAACAATTTTACTTTAATTGTTTAATTTCTCAATTTCCTGTATTATTTTATACATTAAACTTTTCCCTAAATATTCTTCGAGGGTTGTTGAATTCTACCCAAGTTTTTAGAAGTGTCTTTAATTTAAATAGTCTAGAATTTTCTAATCATTTTTATTCGATGCTTCCACTGTTCTCAAATCTTCCATCAATATTGTTCTAGATTTCTATAATTTTTTCATAAGCTTTTTAATCGGAATCTTCCAGCAATTTCTGTCAATTTTTTTTCGAGAATTCTCCAGCGATTTTCGCTCCACTAATTTTTCTACATTTCAACCTTCAAAAAGTTTTGTTCTAGATTTCTATAGTCTTTTTAAATTATTCTTTATTAGTTTCGCTTTTCCTGCTAACATTTAAATAAATACATACATAAAATAAAATCATACAAAAATTTTGGCCGCAGGAATCACACTGCTTCTCAGTGATCTTTTTAAATAGTCTGGAATTGTTCAACACATTTTTAAAAATTCAAAGAATATTTCATTATTTTTTACTTTATTTTCTGCAATTTTTTAGATGTTTCAAGCAATTAAGTAATTCTAAAATTGTATAAGTCACTTTAAAAATTAGAATGTTACAGCAATATTTATTTGATATTTCAAGTATTCTAAAATATTCCAACAATTTTTCTTCTAATGTTTTGTTTTAATACTTTAACCAAAGATTCCACTATTTCTTGCCTCAGTTTATTGAAATCCTCCACCAATTTCTTATTAAATTTATAAGAATTATCTTATTCTATAATTCCTTTTTCGAGTTTATAAATTCTTTTCATTATTCAAAAATTTTTAAAACATTTTACATCCCAAAGATTATTTAAAGAATTACGTTATTTAATATTTAAAGCTGTCTAACTTGTTTTCCAAGTTTGTAGTAGTCTATTTAAAAGTGGTCTAGAACTTTCAATAATTCTAGGATTCGGGGTTCTAAAATTTTCCAAATATTTTTCTTCTAAATTTCTAGAATTTTTCCACATTTTTTTCTTTCATTATTTCAAACGAATTTTTTTTTAATTCCTTTAATGATTCTAAAATCTTCCAATTTTTTTTCTAAATTTCTAGAATCTTTCATTATTTTAAACGATATTTTTACCATTTGCTTCATTTCATCAGAATCTTCCAATAATTTCTAATCCAAATTTTGAGATTTTTCTTTTTCTAAAATTCTTCATCGAGTTCTTTTTCCTTGTTAGTAAAAGTTTTTCAAGGATTCTAAAATTAAATATTTTAGGGTGAAAAATATTATTTAGAAATAAATTAAGATGTATTTAAACATTAAATTATTCTTTGCTGTCAAAAACAGCCACTGACAGGTTTCGATATATTTTGGATTTCATCAACGTAGCGCATTTGGACTCAGGGAAACAAAAAATTAATTAAATTAATACAATTTATTTCTTGAATTTTTCAACAATTTTTTCTACACCAGTAATTTCTCTTTCAAATTGCGAAGTTCAAGAATTCTAAAAATTTTCAACAAGAATGGCTGGCCTATAACAAACCCTATAATCATTACAACTTTCACTGAAAAGTATTTTATCATAAAAGCTACAGATTAAAATCATGGGGAGACTCAAATAATATTAGTGTGATGTTAATTCGTATACTTACTACGAAGGCAACATGTGCAACCTTTCAGCGACTGCAATTAGCGAGAAAAGCAACGCCAGGATTCGTTTTGTTTTTCCAACGTTATTAGAATATTAGTCACAAGGGAATTAACTCTACGTTGGCATTATATTTTTAATAAAATATTTTAACGAACTGTATTTTTAATGTAATTTTTAACTTTCTTTTGTTTACTGAAGTTACTTGATACACTCTATCGTGTCAAGTAACTTTTATATAAAAAATAATCAACCTATTTAAGAACTGAAACTTTTATAATTTTCTTTAAGTTTTTACTTACATTTTAGTAATGTTTTGTTTAAGTTATTGTTTGCTTTTCTACTACTACAACTATTATAGTGGTTATAAACTCATTATCTCTACTTCAGATGTGAACGGCAAAAAATGTCAACCCTTAAATCTGTTCTGAGAAAATTTTACACCATTAAATTAGCAAACCGAAATTTGAGACGTGCTCTTTGTCTTATGTGGCCTAGATGATCATGTCGAACTCTATATACTAAGAAACGTTTATTATGTAAAATACGTCAAAATCGATTGATTATGTGTTGAATTTGTATGTCATCATCGTGGAAATCCAATCTGAGCATAATTAGCACGTGGACGTGTCCCGAACGGCGAATTTGGGCGCGTTGGAGCGGCAAAGGTTTTCCGCGTATCCCGCCCCCAAGCAATACACCATCAAATATTGATGGTTCGGCGTCGCGGTGGCGCACGGGGCGCGCCGTGGCACGTCTCGCTGAGTTACGGATACACAAAACCCTATGAATTATAAAGGGGTGCGGGCCCCGTCGGCGGCGACCCCTCGCCGTTAAGAACCATGTCTGCGAGGCATTCGGGGACACTTGCGACATACGCATGCACACTCACGTACGGCATGACGGATCCGTGACTAATTTAGGAATTCAGGGGGGTTGAGGGTTTTATTAAAATTCCATAAATTTTTAAGTCGTCAAAAATGCGAGCGCTAGAATTCTTCGTTCGGGTCTTCGTCAAATATTAAGGTAGCAAAAGTTTCGCAACGTGTCGCGCATTGTTTTCCGACGAAAATGGAGAAGGAAATTTAATTAAGCGAATAATTTGAATGCATGCCCAATTAACGTATACCTCGTTCAACTTGGAGGATTCACTAACAATGAACCTTTATTACATAACCTATAAGTACGTCCGCAAGGAAATTACAATCTTTTTCCCGCGGAAATTTCCCGAATCTACGCTTTGGTGAAAACTTCTAGATTAAGATTATCGTCATATGTGTTTTAAATATATTATAGTAAATTTGGGCTTCCTTAGCACAATCAAACGGGAAGCCGTTCTGGCGAAGTTATTCGGGCGGAGTGTCCGTCTTGGGGGTGATTAGGGCAACCATCGACCGTCTGAAGACATCGAAGCGGCTTGAGGATTACGGCGTGCCAATAAAAGGAACAAAACTGCGGAGATTGATGGACGATAAATGCGGTTAAGGAGGGAATAAAAGTTGGATGGGAAAAATGGGGGAATGAGTGCGCTTGTTGATGGATGTTGTACAAAATTATTGCTTTGACATGGGAGAAGGCTGATGAAGGACATTTGCGGCGGATAAAATATGAATGGGCACAAGGAGAAGTTCCTACCTACGGGAATACGGATGAAAGATACGGGAAACTTTGTAGGTACATAAAATAAGTAAAGAGGGAACTACAAGAATAAAGTGGGTATCAATAGACCACGCTGCTCAAAAGGATATAACCGACGAATGTACATCTATACGGTTTCATACAAATTCACATTCGGCGACGTTACACAGCACACAAAGAATTAATTATGAAAGTAAAGTACCACTTATTCTGAAAATGTATCCCCTTCTTTAGAAATTAATTAACAAATTGTGTATTTTAATTTTACTAATTACTTTCTGTACATAAAAGATACTAATTTTATTTATTGTGCATAAAACCAACACACTTAATTGTTTATTACCACGATTATAAAATTTAAAATAAAAGAATACATTGTAAATACAGTTATAAGCCATTTAATATCTTTGTTGAGGCTATTAATTTTTACTTAAATTACGCTAAAATAGTGAAACCAACTTATAGACAGTTAATTTGTTCAACGGTAAAATTTTGGGGATTATTATTACTATTATACATTTCGCATTCAGATTGAGTGCTGTGAAATTGGCGGTCGTTTATGGGGGACGGTCCCGGGGGATGACGACAGTTCATCAATTTTGTAAGGCGCGATCCGATCATCATCAGGGCGGGCGGTCCGATCGCGCGGAAAAAAATGGGGTCCGCGAGCCGGATGGAATATTTAAGAAGTTCGAGGGATGATTTTATCGTTATCCGTTAATTGGGTAGGAGGGTAGGGTGCGTTTGAATAAATTTACGTGAATTGATGGATGGTTTCCGTTGGCGAAGGTAATGGGGAAAATTGCAAAATTTAATCACTTTCACACGATGAATAATTTAGTGCTCTTTTCGGCTCGCGAAAATTTCGGTTCTTAGGTGGCTTGAGAATAATGTTACACGTAATATAAATTCTAAGGGTGTTACATCACTCAATTCAGGTAAAGAATAACATAGAGATATATTTTCATAATACAAATGATGAAATGTATAAGCCTTCATTAACTAGTATGCAGTGAGAATTACAAACAACTAATTAAATTGATGTTACCTTAAGTACAAGAGGAAATCATTTTAAAAGTTTTATGATAACTCTTAACTCTGGGTGATATTTAGTCGTCTTAGTTTGATTCTGATTTTGAAACTTGGACCCTTCATGATAGCAAGTAATAAATTGTTTCAATATTTTAAAATAATATACAAAAGTTAATAAATAAATTAATAACCTCAACAAAGACATTAAAATGCATATAACTGAATTACATATATGAAGTATAATTAATGATAGAAAGGAAGAAAATTTTTGGTCAGAGATTAATAAATATAGCAAATACAAAACCAAACATTACACGACCATTATCGCACAAAAATTCATCAACAATTTCAATACTATCTAATATATAGTCTGTTCGTTGGATCTTCCGTCGTACGTCACAAACTATCGCTTCAAAAAACGACGAAAGTTTTACAGTGCGTTCTTTTTCCAACGCATTTGGTTTACTTTATCAGACTGAATGTTTTTGCGTCTTTTCTCGAAGCGATAGTTTGTGACGTACGACGGAAGATCCAAACTATGTTCTTACAAATTTTCAAAGAGTAATTGAGTAAATTGTTAAATATTTTAAAATAAACGGCTGTTCAGTCTCGACGGACACTTACACAGGGTAAATACTTTAATGTTTACAGGAGGGAACAGAATACAACCACTGGATACACAGATACATTCTAATTCTTTCCATACATACTAAACACTATTAATTTTCTTTATCAAAAGATATTTTCCAGAAGTGAAATCAAGAATTATAATTTGTATCCCCAGAACTGATCAACTCTCAACTTTACTAGCTATCATCCCATCACACTCTACGAATCTCTTCTCAAAAATGAAAATCTTAATTTTTAACCGCATCCTCAAATGTATCGTTGGTTTTCTTTCCCGACGATCAACTTCTTTTCCACTCACAATCCTAACCTTAAATATACAAATTACATACCTTAAAGGTTTCTACTCAGTCTAGCATCAAGGCTTATTATACAAGTGTCACCTCCTAAATATCCCTCCTCATATCATGTTCATTATAAAGCTATTACAGATTCCTAAAAGTTAAAAAACTCCTCTTCTTCTTATACACCCAAATAATTACTTTATCATAATTATTTTTTGCGTTGATACATATAACACCGATCCCCTCTGCATTAATCTCCTGCAATTTGCAGATAAATACTGCCCCAATTACACATGTTCCTACATTACCAAAAGTCCTTCAATTCCTGCAAGAGCCTATTGACGCCCTTTAACGCTGGTTTATATTTATTTCATCTACTTGACTAAATATATGGTATTTTATTTATTTTTTAAAAGGACCACGTGGTCGATAGCCAATCACTACTACTACTATAGTATGCTAATGAGTCTAATTATAATTTTATTTTAAGTCATAATTCGTAGAGTATGTTTTATTATCAATTATTTGTGATACCTCTTCATTATATATAATTAATTAATTTATAAAGGAATCATTTAGTATGGTATCTTAAGGAATTTCAAGTCATTTTATGTTTAAATAATTAATTTAATGACCCATTCCAGACAATTATCTTTGTAATCTGCCATTACAAAAATGAATTAATTTTTATTGACATAGTTTATGGATTATAGGACAACCTGGTTGAAAGTTACTCTTAAACTCTAATTTTATTGTAATTTTTCATCATTAATCATTAGTAAGTATAAGTAAGTATGTATACGGACTTCTGAAAACATACATTATTATATTTTAACTTAAGAATAGGTGTCTTATGTGGTCAGAAAAAAATAATGATAATAATTTAACTACAGTCTTATTTAAGGATTCTTTTGGTGACGATACCCCAAAGTAACCTTAGTTTATTAGCCGTTCTGTGAAGTCAAAAAAAATAAATAAATAGTGAAACATACCAAGTGTAAATTGTGTTATTTCTATATGACAAAATGTTTTACCACGTGTTACATGAGAAACTAATTCATGAAAAAAATCATTAATTTCGTTTCTTTCAAGCTTTAAAAGAGTAAAAAATCTATCAAGGTTTTCCTGTTCAAGATGATGTTTCTTCCGAAGCCTTCTTGAATGGATAGGCAATACCGTGTTTTTACGATCGACTGTTACTTTTGTTACCATGTCTTTCTGCTTGAGCTTCATGCCATTTGTAGCGTAAATTAAAGCCATGTATATATGTAACACATTACTCAATTAGTCCTCGGTCTGACACATATATGGCAATATTACTTAATTGAAACACAGATTCCTTTCTTCACTTTTTATGTTTTACTGCTAAATGTACATTTAAGAATTTACATTTAAGAAAGGAACATAACCGTGCTTCAATTATGTGATAAACCATCACGTAACTCAGGTAACATTATGGCAATATTGCTGACATACCCACGTGATTGCCCGGTGGTACTAACCTAACTAACTAACCAAATAGTACATACCAAAATTTCATGGCATTCCGACCGTTAGTTTAGAGGATACAGTCGTTTTGTAATATTTAAGACAATAGATAGAAAGGAATTTCATGTGTTGATTAAAAACTCTTTTTTGATGGGGAAAAATACTGTTAGAGCCAAACAGTGGCTTGATTTTATTGACTGGTACGCTGATTCTAAACGCAGTCGTGCAAGAAGATTTTGGCATCCGTATTCTGGTACGTGCATAGAGTTTTGTTGATCGGCTATTTTAAGAAAGGCAAAATAATAATAATAATAATTTATTTCCCAATAGTTTACTCCAGTTACAAGGAAAAATTATATAGTATAAATTAAATTGCAAATTAAAAATAAACAAAATTCACAAATAATCAAAAATATAATATTACATTAAATTTAAAACAAATTCCGCATCGTAATGCTGCGAGTTCGTTACTATGTTTGTTCCAGGTTAATTTTGAATCAACATGTATACCTAAGAACTTAGCGAAATAGATTGGAAACGGATCCGACGTTTTCAACGAAAAGGTGACATTAATTGTTTTAGTCATATTTAATGTTAAAATATTGGATGTTACCATTCGCCAGTTAAAATAAGTGAATTTTCATTTTGGTTCATAGTAGATTGAAAATTTTCAGATGAAGATAGAACGGTAATATCATCTGCATATAGGATAGTCAATAAGTCTTTGTAAATATTGGGGAGGTCATTGACATCTATGACATGAAGAAAATTGATCTCCAACTCGTACTATTTGATTTCGATCGGTGAGATAAGATAAGTCTACAACTATATAGAAGGCAGGAAGTTGTAACAGTAAAGTTAGAAAAGATTAAAAATAATCTGTTTATTTCAAAGAACTCACTAATTTGGTTTGCTAAGACTTTTTCCAAAATTGTTTTCTACATTTCTCTGTGCTGTAATCAAAGCCATTAATTAAGTGTTCCTGTTTGCAAATGTTTACTAGTGAACTTCGATCACTGCCAGACACAATTCTCGGTCTAACCGAACTTTTGCCTTTAGGTTGGACACGTGCGCTCTCACAATAATGCCTAGGCATGTCCTCAACTGTGATCCGCAATTTTGCGTATTTTTTGTCCTGGCTTTTTTTAATTATCAATTCACGAATTTTTACTTCTTTTTTTTTAAACAGTTCTTACGTCTGCAGAAGCTATATGCTAAATGTTTTTTGAAATATTTACTAAAAATAAACGAAAAATATAAATTGGACCTTAGGCGTATGAATCTTAACAAATGTATTCAAAATGTGCATAATAAGAAAATCTATTGTTTATAATACGCAAATCACTATAGAAGATAAAGAAAAAGAAAAACGTACTTTTTGATATCCCTAATAGTTTAATTTCAATTAGATAATGCAGTGCAATTGTTAGTATTGGAATTTAACCTTTTGTTTTTGTTTCAGGTACGGCATCTTCATATAACTGCAAAGGTTTGAAAGCGTCTGAGAAAAGTAGTAAGCTAAATTATTATTTTTGTCTCTATGTTTAGCATGGTTTGACATAAATGGTATAATTATAGGTTAGAGCATGTTAAGTTGACCTCTTGTCCTTCATTGTGAAAAAAATGTCAAGATCAATTCTTAAATTTATTTTTTAACAGTTTTGAGTAAATTATAACTACAGTTCTTTATTGCTATGTACTAATATTTTGTATTACCACCCAAAGAAAGATATATTTAAAAAATTATCTTGCACCACTACAAAAATAGTCCGTTATCTCTGGATATCTCTGGATAATGCCAAGAAATAATTATGCGATATCTAGTTAAATAATTTATATAAATTAATAGAGGAAAAATAAATAAAACTGCTTTCCCGTGCTTTCCCGTTTAATTTCCTAAGCTGCGGCCAGCCGACCGAGCCTATTATAATTGGAGAAATTAATGAAAAAACTTGTGAAATAAATACATATTTATTTAATAAGAAAGCGCGATGCTTCGCGTGCCCAGTATTTATTCACGGTGGAAAATTTGTAATAAGCAGCGACTAAACTGTGCGTTTTAATTGAAATTTATGTTAAACAAGTACGAGCAGTAAAATAAGCAAATTAATTACACGACAGCACGAACATTCGGAGCATTAAAGTAATTAATGATACGAACGACACAACTCCTCCACATGGAATTTCTTAAGACACATTCCGCAACATATCCGCAAATTAATTTTCAAGGTATTACATGCCAGATATTAAAATCGTTTTATATAAAAATTTCATATTGGAAGAGTAAATAATGTTATAATCTTCTTGAGCCCATTTTTCAAAATATATATATTTTTTTAAGTTTACTAATACTTTTCCTCACTAGAAATAATTTGAAAGAAGTGATACGAACTAGGAATAATAAAAAAAGACATAATCAGTATTAAGTGATTTAGTATGAAAAACAATAAACTGAATAAACACGATAACTTTTCAAGTTATACAAACAAAGTTATCGTGTTTTACTCAATTTACGAAAATATATAACGAAGTAGAAGCCTCCAACATATACAACAAAACAATAAACCTATGTATGATAATTAATTTCCTTTTTGTTATTCTTTATTCCTGAAATATAAAAGGAAACCATCGTATAATAAATTTTAGGGCATATTGAAGATGATCTCTTTTTCCAACACTATAGTAAAAAATATAACTATTAAAATAAAAGCATTGTATTAAATATAATCATAATTTGATTTTACAAAACATTTATTGTATAGTATATAAATAATCCCAATAATATTATTTAAATAGTACTATTCATTGTTGATATAATACTCTGAACAAAGGTGATATAATGATAATAAAAATCAACAAAAAATTTATTCATGTACTGCCAGAAATTATATTTGTTGAAAATTAAATGCATATTGAACAGCATAATTATTTTCTTTGTACACGCTGATAATAATTATTATAAAATCATAATGGAAACGCGAATTATTGTATATTTTAAAGCAAATAATTATTTTTATGCACATTGATTTTCACAATATTTCGTTTCACAATAGTAATATAATAAAGAATCAAAATTGTTAAATTAATGTATTAACAAAAATCAAACCAATAATAATCATTACATTGCATCGGGAATTCAAACATATTCAATTAAACTTTATGTTGTCTTGTAATAACAGAACAACCCTCGCGTTTGTGCAACACATGTTTGGTAAAATTAAGCGTTAAATTTTAATTTATTAATAGTTTATTTTCATTTCTTGCTTATTTATTTTTAATTTACCCTAATTTCCATTTTATTCCTATAGGATGCCGAGGTTTTCTTTAATTATTTTCCTTAACAAGCAAATTGTCGTGCTGGGAAAATATGAGCCAGTATTTATCATTTGCCTCGATTTTATGGTGCCAAGTATTAATCGATGCCCTTTGAATGCTCCTGATGTCGATTTGAAATATTAATACGCTCTTGCGGCTTTAATCCTATTGACTTGTCGGTACGATCAATATTTAATACTAGGAATGGAATAAACATATGAAATTCCGAGCTTACAAACATGTTTAATTAATTACGCGGTTCTCCGGGTAATAATGGTTTAAAATGCATAAATATTGAATGGGGTTTGATTAACGCGATTTAATGTAATTAGATTCCGTTCCTGCGACCTGGATTTATTTTGATTTTAATTGAAAAGCGCGCAGTTTTTAAAGCTGCGCAATTATCTTTTAGATTTTAATTATTGCAACGGTCATCATCAGCGCCGGTATGCGTAAATAAATGTACCGATTGTTTTATTGCCGAAGTAAATATGCATAATATTCGTGCGTGAATTCTGCAACAAAATTTTAATTTCAATTTGAAACTCAACATCAAAAGGACTCAATGAATAACATTTTTAATTAAGCGTTTTTCATGATTATATTTAAAACAATAAATAAAATATACAATAATAGGTAAATATTATTATTAACATTGTTCTATAACTTTTCCTCTCTATATGTTATTATTTTATAAACTAAACTGCATTAAACTAATTGAATGGAAAAGCCGCAAAATTTGATTAATAATGTTTAAGTATTTAATCACATTTTAGTCAATATGAAATAGTATGCATATATAATACATTCCAGGCAGTGTTATTACGTAAATAAACAAACAAATGTGTTTTTAGCCAAAAATCCCCTTTTTGTAATTACTATTATTTAATTATTTGTGTATAATAAAATGTGTTTTTGTAAAAGGGGATTCCATAAATAAAATCAAATTCAAATATTGTCATAAAGCTTCATCTAGCATTAAAATGTAATACGCATTTTTAGTTTGGTGTCAAATAGAAAATCTATTAAATTTCACATATCTCTTTGAGAATGACCAATGGTCGAAATTAGTTGCAGAAATATAAAACTTGTGAAACAAATCCAAGTGTTTAATTAACCTTATAATCAATAAAATTTTGTTTATTTACGAGGGTCGATCAATAAGTACCTGTGTGTAAAGGCGGGTGGCTTTACTGAGAGATGTTGTCACTACTGTCCTGCACCCCCATCTGTCAAATGACATCATTCTTCAAGTTTTAGAGTGATTCATAGGTTACTTTTTATTTGTAAGCCAGTTGTATTACACGTAGTACATGTTTCTTGATAAAATAGAAGAAGACAAATATGGATTCGTAATGTTTGAATGGATAATTTGTATTCTCATTTCTTCAACTGAGAATAAACTTATTGATGCGTGTACCTTAATACCAAGGAAAGCTGATTTATCTGTTTATATATATATATATATATAAGAGAATGGTTGCGACCGTTACTACGTGGTAATCCATACTTACACTGAATTGAAAAATTCACTATGTTTTAACCACAAATAATTATTGTAAAAATATTATATAACGTGTAGGCACAATTATATAAATCTAAACAACACAGCACGACTCGAGTTTCGACGTTTTATCGTCATTATCAAGTGAATTATAAATTGATGAAATTGTTATTTTATACTAGCTATTTTGGGGTGAGGGAATATACCTGCCGCTAATTGTTTGCGGATTATCTCGGGAGGGTGTAGTACCAGATAATCTGGTATACTAGATGTTGTCACTACTGTCCTGCACCCCCATCTGTCAAATGACATCATTCTTCAAGTTTTAGAGTGATTCATAGGTTACTTTTTATTTGTAAGCCAGTTGTATTACACGTAGTACATGTTTCTTGATAAAATAGAAGAAGACAAATATGGATTCGTAATGTTTGAATGGATAATTTGTATTCTCATTTCTTCAACTGAGAATAAACTTATTACCAGATAATCTGGTACTACCCTCCCGAGATAATCCGCAAACAATTAGCGGCAGGTATATTCCCTCACCCCAAAATAGCTAGTATAAAATAACAATTTCATCAATTTATAATTCACTTGATAATGACGATAAAACGTCGAAACTCGAGTCGTGCTGTGTTGTTTAGATTTATATAATTGTGCCTACACGTTATATAATATTTTTACAATAATTATTTGTGGTTAAAACATAGTGAATTTTTCAATTCAGTATATATATATATATATATCAACATTCTGTAGTGATCTCCGATTTCTGCTACTTACAGTTTTCAGCTTATTCATATTTATCCATAAAGTGGTGATTTGGTTTTGTTCTATTTCCTACAAATTCCTATGTTATCCCGATTTGATTCTTGAGTTCTTGAAGATGAAATGTTAATCTTTGTTCCATATAATTGACGGCATGCAATTTTGATTACAGTGGTTATTTTATTTTATTAGTTAATAAATACATTTTAGTCAATTACATAAGTTGACTAGGTCAACATAAATTAAGATTTGGTTGATTACGTATGATATGAAGAATTATATTATACGAAGGAGACTTAGTAAGTAATCAATTAAATGAATAGTAATGTTTAATTAAAAACAACATTTATGTTTAAAATTCTATCCACCAAGATGCATTTTATAGGACAAAAGATAGTTGGTGTAAGTGGAATGTGAAGAAGTCTACAAGCAAATTTTTGGTCAAAAAAGCTTGAACCTTTTTTTGGAATTACATCAATAGACGACACAACTACCTTTTAAGAGAACAAATTATAATTTTCTGTAAAACAAATGTTTAAGAAGTTGTCATACTATTTTCTTCAGTTATCCCTGAAGTTAAATTAATTAACATGAACGATTAAAAAAGATATATCTAAGTTTAGATCATTGCTACTTACATTTTTGCTTGTTAAAATACATTCATAAGGTGACGCTGGGGTTTGTTTGTTTTGTTCTGTTTCCTACCAATTCTTTTTTTCCTACCAATTCTACTATTTGGTTATGGAGTCTTTGAAGATCCTTGTAGGAAACCTATAACTCACAGAATGCAATATTGATAACATGAATGCTTTTCAAGATTAAATATATTTTAGTCAATAATATAAAATGATTAGATAATGTTAGCTCACATACATAGAAGAGTTATTAAGTAACAAACCAAATGCTTAAATAATTTTAATAGTGTTTAGCTCTCGGCCACGTGATCCTTCCGTGGTATTTTTGATAGTATATATGAGCTTGTTACTGCAATATATCATCGACATCCCTTTAAATTTAATCCTAATGGCGAATGGTAACTTATTTAATTGCTGACCAGGACGATGCTGCACTCTCGTTATCGTTAGTTAAAAATCATCATATCACGCACAGATGATAATTGCCGTAAGTGAAATGTTTAAAAAGTTGGCACTTTAGTTCTTTAATTCTCGGCCTGAATGTTAATAACAAAACCATCTACTGACAGAACAGATGTTAGTTGCGGTAGGCCGAAATTTCACGAAGATGCCACCTTATTCCTTTAATTCTTATCTGAGTCAAATAGGCCAGAACGCTTTCTTCGTTTTATCTCCAAAAGCAACAACAAAACTTATTTTTAGATGATAGATCTTACAAGATTAGTTGTTATAAGCCGAATATTTAAAAAGTCGCTACACTAATTCTTCAATTCTCATCTGAAACCATTAAACATGGTTGTTTTTTTGGAATAATATCCACAATCAGTACAAAAACTACAATTGTATTTAGAGTTTACGTTCTCTTCGAGTACACTAAAACGCTATAGTGATTTTATTCAGCTGAGGACACATCCTTATATGAAAAATCGCCAATAGATTATATTGGATTAGATGTTATATGGGTGGCACGAACACCTTTTCCACCGCGACTTTTTCAGATCTGTCTAGCTCTGGCTTTCTGTCTTTGGTTAGTCCTATTAGCCATATAGCATCCCGCGCTTGGATTTGTGGTGCCCAGGTTTTGATGTCTAATCATTGCTAGGCCCTTTGGTGTCTTGTTCTGCTATTTCTCTTGTGCAGTGGTGAATAGCTATCGCCTTTGCTTGGAACATCTTGGTGTCCTTGATGAGATTAACAAATATCTTTGTCTCGGATTTTGTACCGTATATACCTACTCCTACCCCTTTGTCGGTCTTTGAGCCGCCCGTGAACCAATTTGATTCTGCTTTGGTGGGTTGGTCTTCGCACCCAGTCTTCTCTTTGCGGGATCAGTACCTTGTATTTCCTTTTGGAAATGTATTTTTTCACAATGACATCACTTGGTGATGTGTTATCGTTTGCCTTCAGCTCGTCTTCCAGCCATTGGTGTGTTTTTCCGTGTGGTCGAATTGTGGGCGTCTGTCCTTGCATCAGTCTATATGATACGAACATGGCCTCTCCTTGTATAAAAATATGCAATGGTGGTATATTCAAGATAACTTCTAAGGCTGCTGTTGGGGTGGTGCATATGGCTCCTATTGTACTGAGACAAGGTAGTCTTTGTGTACTGCTCAGGAGTCCTATCGCCCCCTTTTCCTTTGTCCTAGTCCACCACACCACTGCTCCCTAAGCTATCAGGGGTCTTATCACCCTAATGTATAGCCATAGAGTCATTTTAGGGTTTAGTCCGCAATGCCTTTTTGGTGGCATTGTTATGTGTTCCCTCCACGTCATTTTGGCGTCGAAGTTTACTCCCAGATATTCTACGAAGGAGATTTCCATACCCCGGGCATCAGTGGCTTTTTATGAAGATGATAATTTGTGTTTTCTTGAAAATTGATCTCTGGTAGCTCCTGTTTGCACCAATTAATTAGTATGTTTAGGGCTCAGATGACTATGGCTAGGTCATCCGCGTAGGCAGTTGAGGTCCTCTTTGGACAATTTCCCTAGAAGGTCATTTACCAGTGTTGTCCATAGCACTGGAGACAGTACTCCTTCTTCTTGGCAGCATTCCCCTGCCCTAGCCTTAATGGTATGGCTCCCCAAAGTGGATATGATTGTCCTTTTCTCTAGGCTGGCCCTGATCCATTAACAAAAGCTTGGCGGTACTCCTTTCCTTGCTTGTGCCTCTACGAGAGAGGTCGGTGTGACGTTGTTAAAACCCCCTTCTATATCTCGAAATGTGGCCATGGCTATATCTTTGTCTTCCATTGACTTTGTGATGAGCCTGTTTAGGTCGTTTAGCGCCGAGTCCGTTGACTTTCCCGGTTGGTAAGCATATTGCCTGTTGTTGAGGGGATAATCGTTAGAAACAATCCTGTTATACATGTCCGCTCCTTATCATCATACCAATTTTTAGTAAGATTAGAATGTGTCTTTGTCTTATTTGACTTGTTTTTACTTGGAGTCTTCGGAGTAACTAAATTAAAGACAAAACTTTTATATTTTGAATATAATCCTGGCCTTAAGCTCTTCAAGATTAAGATAAGATCTTAATATTGCTTATGGATTTTCAACGCCTAAGTGCCTTAACAATCAACCAATTTAAGCTTTTCGTTTTGCCTTGCAATTATTGTTTTCCAATAATGACACAAAAATATCTTAAGAACTTTCTAAAGTTATTTTTGGGGGATGGTTTTTATATTGATTTGCATTTTTAGAGCAAATTTATTTAGTTTTTGTTTTGTGATCATTTTGGGAATTTTCCTTTGCTATATAAACGCTAAATTGTAAAGATTTTAAGTCTTTCCTCTTTTAACAATTCCTGTTTAAGAGATGTTTATCTTAATCTGCTGTTTATCATCTTCAGAAAACCTTCAGAAATCACTAAAATTTGATTTGAATGTCTCATGTAATAAAAACATATGCCATTTTTATTACATGAGACATTCTCTTTCAAGTTTTAGTGATTTCTGAATGTTTTTTTTATATGGTAAGCAATAATAATAAAGCTTTGAGAAAACATGCTGCGTAATTAGCCAATAATAGCAATAAAGGGACGTAAGTTGGCCAGCCCAAGTCTGCTTAAAAAATGGAAGAACACAAGAAATGAACTCAAGTCTTTTCGCGTGTGTCCTAAATGTTGGTATAATTGAATTGAATTGTAATTGAATATATTATGTAAGCACATTAAATAAATAAAAATACAATACAATACAAGCTTATAAATAAGAACAATAAAATGTTACTTTTAGGTTAAATATACCGTAACGAATGGAAACTACCAATCAAAAACTTTATTAGTGCGTAGAGTGGTTATAATTTTGGGCATCTGTAATAAGTTTATTCATGAAAAGCTAGGTGCCAAGAAGTCGACTGGTTTATCCGTGTAACATCAAAAAACTAGAATATTCTTGGATATACATAGTTACTGATAAAAATAATAGATTTGCACATTTATCTTTCTTTCAAAATTCTTGTTTTTTGAAAATTCCGCTCTGCCTACCTACTTCTAGAAAGACGGATCTCAAAATACTATGTCCCAATCTATAGGGTCCGCCAATAAGGGCGCGTGAACTTTAAAATTGAATAAAACAAGTTGTGTGTGAGGTAGAAACGAAATTTATTTTTCATTCGAAAGGGTATTCGACTCCATTAAGTATGGAAGATAACATCGTTCAAATGACCACCGCGGCTCCGTTTGGTAGCCTGGATCCGGGAGGTCCAATTTTCGATGACTCTGGAGCACATATCGGCCTCAATTTGAGCGATGGCGTTGCGTATGTTGACTTTGAGGTCATCGGTGTTTAGAGGCTTGTTGGCGTAGACCAGCGACTTGAGATAGCCCCAGAGAAAAAAGTCTAAAGGCGTTAAATCGCACGATCTCGGTGGCCAGTTGATATCGCCTCCGCGCGAGATGACCATGTCCGGAAATCGCTCGTGCAGAATGTCCATTGTGGCATGGGCTGTGTGGCACGTGGCGCCGTCCTGCTGGAACCACATGTCGTCCGTGTCCATATCATCCAGTTTAGGCCAAAAGAAGTTGGTTATCAGCGACCTGTAGCGCTCCCCATTGACGGTTATGGCCGCCCCAGCTTCGTTCTCGAAAAAGTACGGACCGATGATGCCGCCGGCCCAAAATCCACACCAAACAGTGACTTTCTGGGGATGCATTGCCACTTGGTGGACCTCGTGTGGGTTGTTCTCACTCCAAATGCGGCAATTTTGCTTGTTCACATACCCGTTCATCCAGAAATGAGCCTCGTCGCTGAAGATGATTTTTCGGCCAAAATGGGGGTCTGCTTCCAACTGCTCCAGAGCCCAGTCAGCGAACGCCCGACGCTGTCTGTGGTCGTTTATCTTGAGCTCCTGGGTCAATTGGATTTTGTACGGGTGCAGACCCAAATCCAGATGCAAAATTCTGCGAGTTGATGTCTCCGAAAGGCCAAGTTCCTGTGCACGACAAAAAATGGACTGCCTCGGGTTCTCGCGCACACTCTCACGGACAGCAGCAATATTTTCGTTCGATCGGGCGTTTTGTCGACGTGTCAGTGTTGGCTGGTTGTTTACTGAACCAGTCGACTCGAATTTGCCCACCAATCGATGAATAGTCGACTCTACAGGCCGATCATCGCGACCGTAAAATGGGCGAAGTGCGCGGAACGTTGCTCGAACTGATGACCCATTTTCGTAAAACAATTTAATAATTTGCACGTGCTGCTCGACACTCAAACTTGCCATGGTGATTTGGGGTTATATACTGAACAAATGACAGCAACTTTGACAGCTCTACCTCGAACAACATGGCCGCACCCTTCCGGCAAACTTCGCGCGTCCCTATTGGCGGACCCTTTATTTTCCCTAATTTTTCTGATTGATATCTAAAATATCGCGGGATTTCGTTTAATAAATATTTATTTGACGTTCTACGTCTAATCAATAATATAAATTTACGGCGATTTATATTTTCGTGCACTGTAACAGCAGATTTTTGGGATTCATTACGCTGAAGCTATTCCTTCATAGGAACTTAGTAACTGTGAAGAAATCAACTTCAACTATGGAAGTATGAGAAATGTACCTTACTTGTGAGGGAATATTTACTCCAATATCTTCGTCATTTAGTATATGACCTTGGCAGAGCTTGTTTTCCAGTTTTAGCAAATTTTGTAACTTTTCTTGTTCGCTTAAATAAGCCTATTCATTTACATTTTAATACATAAAAATAGTGATGTAGCCATCATAATACTTTCCCTATACTATTCTCGAAAATTATGAGGTTTACGCAAAAAGGCTATTCTTAATAATTTGCTCAATTTTGAATTCTTTGCAATTACTTGTTATATAAATTAACTCCTATAGTTTATTAGCAATAGGCAAAAAAAAAGCTAAAATTATTATGTTAAAAAGTTCATGAAAAACAGCTCGTTTACACGAGCCACTTCTTCCAAGGCTTCGCAGCATTACAGCTTTAATGCTGAGGTAATTTTGCAGCTGGAAATGGACAAGATTGCGACTCTGCTATGATGTATATGTTTTCCCCCTTAATCTTCTTGTCAGAGATTGCTTATTCTGCATGTAGTATACCCACGAATTCCACCATTGTTGGCGTGCTCATTATCTTACCTATAGCGGTACTATTTTTAGGGACAGATTTTTGCAGAAAATTCCTTTACCAGCCTCTGCTTTCATTGACGACCCATCAGTGTATATGTGGATGTCTTTGTGATTGCTTCCTACTCCTGAGTCTTCAAATCTCAGGTCTATTTGAAGCTTTCTAGTGAAGAAGTATTTTCGAGGGATATTGTCCACCGGCATCTTAATTTCGGGATTTCCTTTCCTTAGATCCTCTAAGATATTGTGGTGTTCACCTCCTCCGTTGCTTACAAGCCAAGCCGTTGCTCGAAGCCTTATTGCCGCCGCTGCTGCCTATTCTCTGATAAATATGTCCAAGGGTGACAGGTGCAGCAGGGCTTTTAAAGCCGCTATTGGTGTTGTCCTCATGGCTATTGTCGCGCTCAAAAGGGCGCTTTGTTGAACGTGGTCTAGGAGCCTTACGGCTGATTTCGTGGTAGTTTTTGGCCACCATATTATTGATGCATATGCCAACATTGGCCGCACTATGGCTGTATAGATCCATAGAGTTACCTTTGGAGATTGTCCGTATGTTTTCCCCACAGCTCCTTTGCATTGCCAGAGGGCTATGCATGCTTTCTTAAATCTATCCGTCAGGTGGGCATTCCAGTTTAGTTTTTTGTCTAGAAGAATTCCCAAGTATTTGACTCCATCTTTCAGGGTGAGTTCTTCACCCCGAAAGCTTGGTGGTTTGAAATCTTTAATCTTCTTCTTGTGAACAGCACCAGTTCCGTTTTTGTCGGATTTACGGATAGACCTTGGTATATGCACTATTTGTTACTACGTCGAGAGCATCCCACATACGTTTCGCTAACATACTTTCCGAGTTGCTGGAAAGTAGGAACGTGATATCGTCGGCGAAACCTACCGTCTAGAATCCCAGTTTATTCAGTGCTTCAAGTAGTTCGTCCAGGTTCCATATTAGACAACACTCCTCCCTGTGGGCAACCCTTTGTGACCCGACATACAAGTCTCATGTCGCCTATTGAAATCTTGGTTGTCCTCCATTGCAGCATGTTGGAGAACTTTCTTGCGTCGAAATGCCGCTATTATCTTTGGGAATGAGGTCTTATCAGATGTCCATGAAAGTCGCAAGGGTGAAAGCTTTTTGCTCGAAGGATCCAGCAATTCTGCTCACCACGGTGTGCAGGGCCGAGTCCATCTACCTGCCTTCACAGTATGCGAATTGATTAGGATGTAAAAGGTGTTTTTCTAATGTACCAGACACATAGCCTCTCCAGTGCCTTTAGTAGAAAGAATGTGAGGCTTATTGGTCGGTATGCTTTCAGTGTGGGGTAGGTCAAGCGTCCTGGTTTTGGTATGAAGATTACTTTAGTTTTCCTCCATGAGTAGGGTGTGTAGTTGAAGGCAATACACCCCCTGTACACGTCTACGAGGGTGTCCAGGATAACATCCTTGCCCTACTGTATGAGAGCCGGATAAATCCCGTCCAACCTTTGATATTTGTATGGCGAGAAACTCCTCATTGCCCAGTTCATCTTTTCCCTGGTAACGATGAAGCCCGCCAGGTCACAATCCGGTTTGGTTCGGGACTCTGTGGGGGTATCCGTGGGGCTCTGCTTCTGGTTAAAGGTACAGGCCGAAAAATGGGTCCTCAATAAAAGTTTGCCTGTGTTTTCAGGTGAGTCCTCTCTATTAAGACTAGTGAGTTTTGATAAGGAGTTTTTTGGAGAGGGCCTCCTGTTTTAGACGTGATATCTCCAAGGCGTTTTCTACTTTGGAGCAAAAAAGCCTCCAGGCCTCTCTGTCTTTGTCTTACCAGTTTTTTATAGTCACGTTGTACTTTTTGTATATGTTCCATTCGAAATCATTTTGAATGTTTATGGCTCTGTTGTGGGTCCTTCGTGCTTGCTTTTTCAGCGCCTCAAGTTCTGTGCACAACCACGCATTTATGGGTCCCTCATCTTCTCTAGTTTTTAGAGGGCACGCTTTCTTGTACGCTGATATGATGCCCTTCTGAAGTGCCTCGGTCAAATTCTCCAGTTAGGGTATATTTTTTTATTGGCTCTTTTTCTAGATCCCCAGTTTTGGAAATCCTGGTGAGGGTCGTTTCGAGAATTTCCCTCTTGGTCAGTCTTGGATCTCTGTACTGGGTTGTATTTGAACCTTTTGTAATGTAATTGTAATTTAATGTAATGTTATCAATCTATGGTCTGACATTGTGACTTTTTGAGATACGTGCCAGTTTTCTATAGACCTTGTAATATGAATACTAGCAAGCGTAAGGTCAATGCAACTTTAGTAACGGGAGTTTACAAAGGTCGGTACGTTACCTCTATTTACTGTATCTAAGTTTCTACTTAGTATAAAGTCATGCAATAACTCAACCCTGCTGTTGTTTTCTTGGCATCCTCATACCTGGTGGTGTGAGTTGGAGTCACACCTGCCTTCTCACAGTGCACCTCCAGTGCTTCCAGCTCCGGATTTGGGGGTGGGATGGAAGCTTCTTGTGGAAGATATGCTGATGCTAGTGTCAGATATTTTTCATCGTCAAGCATAGCCTTACCCGAACAACCGCCAGATCCTCGGTGAATAGGTGCTGCATGAAGATGGTATTGTATTTGTTATGGTGTTTTACCTGCATACATAATACATAAAACAGATCATTTCCTGGTTTATTTAGTCCATGAACCCTGTTTTTAAAAATCCAGGGTTCCTGGATTAAAGCAATACAATCCTGCATCATATTAAGTTCTCGGCCTAAGGTGGCCGTCGCAGCTTTCACTACATTACATAAATGAAAGGCTGTAATTTAAATATTTAATAGAAAACTGCAACCAGATTGGCACAGAATTAAGTTTACTACGTGCTTAAAATAAAAACAATCGACATATTTAAGGAATCCATAAGAAATGAATTTAGAGAATTACAGAAATTATTATTGCATCAATATTCAGAGTTAATAAAGTGTGAATAAATTTTATAGTATTTATATGTTATTAAATTAGTACTTACACATTAATTAATTCAACTTCATCATACAACAAACTACTAGCCAGTTTCATACTTTAGTCCCCATAAGCGCAGTAGGGTGAAATGATAGTGAAACCACTGCAGTAGTTTCGACTCTAGAGATTAGTTGGTGGCCCAATTCCTAAAGTGCACCTGTAGTACCTCTATTACCTCAAAACACGTTTATGTTTATTTATAACATATGTTAAGGATAATTAATACATCTGGTGCTTATATATTTTTTATATTAACCTATAAATTTATAATGTATTATACATCTAGGTAATAAGTTTAATATTATATTAAGTTAGATGTAGTCTAATAATCTATGTATAATAATAGAAGATGTAAAATATTATCTTTATAAGCCTTGTAAAGATGTTTTAAATTATAAATGTTTTCATTTGATAAATAAATATAATAATAACTAAGGGCGTAGTAACCTATATATATTAAGAGAAAGGCGATAAATTCATAAGCCGTATCATCGCATATTAGTTCCTAATCCCATGTGCAAAGTTGACACGAAGTTTATTTAAGTCGTTTGGTGCAGCGACCTCTGGCGGCCGAAGGAGGGAGATCGGAAGAGGCGTAGATCCGAACTTGGGACCACTTCCTTATGCATGACACCCCTAAATATTTAAAGGGCTTTGTAGCGCAGCGGAGGCAGTCTAGGGCTGCGGGGGCCGCCGCCGAGCCGCGCGGAAACTTTCTTCCTATTCCCGGTACTATCGTTACGCAACAGCCACCACCTTTAAATATTAAATGGGCACTTTTTTTTTCAAGTTCGTCTCTTCTGAGCCGTAAAATTTTCCTGATACACGCCGAACTTTCGCAATTACGCGCTCGTAATTTAAATACGCAATAATATACATGCGAAAACATCAATCAATATTTATATTATGATAAGATGTTGAAATAATTATTTTTTAGATATAATATATAAATAATTGCGAATTATAAGGGTTATATTTATATATTTATTTAAATTAAACATTATTTTCACGAAGCCAATTCAAATATCCGTGCGCCTCTTCTCATTAAGGTTGTACGGTAATTGGGCCATTTTGGGAACCGTGTTGTCTAACTTTAATCCAACTGCACGGGGCAAGTTTTGCAATTAAAGTTACCAAAGATGTCCACGTTTCATCTTCATTTAAAATTCTCAAGTGTCTCGATAAACTCGAGAAAACGTGCTAAACAAATACGCCTGCAGAACTTCCAGGCCAACGTAAGGAAATATGTATGTCTTAAATGCTATGCCGACTTAAATACAAGTGAGGAGCAATGAGAAACATAAATAAATGAAGGGGCATATAGTCAATAGTATAATTTGGGAATATATTAAATTAGAAAATGAATCATTCAATTAAGAAATGAGAAAATTGTTACTTATGATTCGCATAGACTATTCAATTGTAGGAGTTCAAAAATCCTTTCATGACTTTAATACTTTAATTCATATACTATTTAATTGTATAAAGACTTTGAATTCATTTACCTTAATCAATATGTGTATGTTAAGGTAAATGCATACAAAATTCAAAGTCATTATACAATTAAGTATTAAAGTCATCAAAGGATTTCTGAATATACTGAATTAAATACAATTGTAAAATAATGAGAAAAACAAATAAATCATGTACAGATAGTGAATCGTATAAGTTTAATTATGAAATTACAAAACATCTATTTTATTTATATATTTAATCGTGTCGAAAGCGTTAATAACGTTTTATTAATAAAAATATAGAAAACAATCGAGATATTGCTCATCAGCCTATAATACCCAAAAATAATGGATAAACTGGCCAGTAAACAAATTGTTAGTTTTCTAAAAGAACTACAAGTGGTCAAATGGATAATTTAGATCGAGGTGTCCCACAAGGTTCTGTTTTAGGACCTATACTATTCTTTATACAATCAGTAACTTCTATTCCTAACTTTCTAATGTATTATTGAAATTAAATAAAGTTAAATTATTATAATTTTTGCATTCACATGATTCTAAAATAGAGATAATTTATTCTTAGTATTATTATTATTATAAAAAAATAAAGTATTACTCTTGTATAAATGTGTCAACGATTCTGTTAATTCGATGTAAAAACAAATTGGGATAACAAGCAGCATGAATAATTCAAGTAAAAATTTAAAATTCAAAAACTAATCCAATTAACGCCCCGTGATTGATCCACTCACTTATTCCAACTTAATTTCTGACGGGCTGTCTCCCGGCCGAATTGATTTCCGCCCCCGCGCGGATTAACCCAATAAAAAACTAATTAATCCGACGTGGCGAATCGAATCAGTGCCAAAAAACGAACGCAATTAGTGTTAATAATCAGGCCTCGGCCTCGATGCGTCTTAATTGCTCGGCGGATTTTTATTATTGGATTATCGGGGTGGGGGGTGGGCGCGCTCTCTTATTTTTCAATCGGCGCCAGGAAGGAAGGACGGAAGGTGGATCCGAAAGAAATTCAAAGCAACTGTCGAAGTAGCGTTCGCATTTAAATGAAATATAGAGTAAATAGAAAATGGGAAAAGGGAACTCATCGGGAACTCTTTCGTCCCTTCGCCTGCTACTCGGGACGCTGCATATGTTACATTCGTTCGCGGATAGAGATAAAAATTTAAATTCCAATAGGGATTCTAATATCGTCTCAAGTGAAGTCGGCGAAACGAATCTCGCGGAATAAGTGAGAAAGATCAATTTGAACATATCATTAATTTAAAAGAAAAAAATCGCATGAAGGAGCGTAAAAATTTTTTCCTCAACCTCATAATATAGTCCTCTAGAACGTTTCTCCTAGACACATGATTAGAAATTATGATAGTAATATGATTTCACTTAATTAATTTCAATAGACACTGTATGTATTCATTGTATTAATTACTCAAATACCAATAATATTATAGTTATACATTTTCGAATATTTTGAAAAACTTATACTTCGTGATACATTTTGATAATTTTTGAATTAAATTAATTTCCCAACGTATGTACATATTTTAATACGATTTTGAAGATACGTACAATTCATAAAGGCAGACATACTTCTTCGAAATTCTATAATAGCATCTTAAGGAAAATTTTCAAAAATTGGGTTAATGTTATCACCTACATTGAGATCGTGATTTTTGTCCCCATATAAATTACTCACAACTCAGTGTTTTCCGAAGCATGGCTCCATGGTCTCATCCCATTACGTTAAATAAACACTGTGTTCAAATTACACATAACGGCCACTTCATGGCCATTAAATGTATGTCCATAGATTTCCCTTGGGATATGTGCTGTCATACACCGAACACTGTGCTTATTACCCGTGAATTTATCGACGCGATTATCACAAAAACGCAATTCTTGTATCACTGTAGAATATGCTAAATATTTTTTAAATATTAAATAATCTATGAAAGATTTTATTTTTATATTTGATATCTGTATTGTTATATTAATATCCAAAATTCGAGGTAAATATTAATTTAAAAAACATTTGTTGATACAAATGAAGGAAGGAACTTTCGAGAAATTTTTACCATTTGTTATTAGTAAACTGGTATGTGGAGTAGGCAGTTAAAAACAATCAAAAGTTGCGCAACGGTAGCTTAATGATAACTACGGTTAACAAAAAACAAAGTAACGCCTTTCTGATACGCACGCAAATGGGACATTATAATGTTGTATTAAACTGTAAACTTCTCCAAAGCAGTTGTCTACTGCTTTGATTTGACTCAGCGATGATGAAATTTTGAACGAGATCAAAGGGTGTAATTGAAGTGAAAAGATTGACTTCAAGGAAGAATGGAAGCGAATCGGCCTATGGCGTTTTCATCCTAACTTTTAATGCCTTCCAACTCCCTAAAAATATAAAAATAGCTCCAATGCACAACTTGGAGGTACGACCATTCATCTCTAATCCCCTTAGCTGTTTCAATTGTCAGCAATTTGAACATGTTTCCAGGAAATGTGGCAATAATTCTGTATATGCACAGTGCACTAATATTTTGCATGAAGGTAATTGTCAGACTACCTTTAAGTGCGGAACCGCATGATCACGTCAATGTCAGAAATTACAGATCGAATATGTCATTCAAAAGATCCGTGTTGAAGTTCGAATTTCGTATATTGAAGCCAAACGGAAATATCGCTTAATGTGTTCATTGACATTTTCTGAAGTAAAGTCTTAATATGCAAAAGTTGCTACAGTTCAAACGTCGACCATATCTATCCAGTGGGATATGGATAAAGTGGTATCTAAGGTACCAAAATCGGCCAAAAGTAAACTAGTCAAATTCCCTCCAAATCAAATACCGGCACAGTGCCATAATTAAAAGATTTGATGAAGCTAAAAAATCAAGTAGCTGAGTCTATAATGACCAGGTCAGCCAGTGTTGGAAGACATAATTTCCAATGATCTTATGGACGTCGATTAGATTACAAGTTCCAACATTAGCGGTAATCTACCTGTCAAAAATGGTTAAAACACTCATCCATTGGAACTAAATGGTGGCCCATCGCAAGGAATCTTTTTAAAATCTAAATAAAACACAAACCGCTAGATGAAATTTCATGATCTTGCGTTTATTTTGTAGCCAAGAGTATCCGGTTATACATGAAATATGACATCAGTCAAATGGCTGCCACGGCTGACCTTACAAGAGTCCATTCTCTCGACCCAATTTTTCAGAACATTTTCCAACGTCAAGCTCCTTGCTGGCTAATTCACATCTACACGACGGCTGATTACACGATTTTCGATCTTTGCCCGCAATAAGTCGATAGTTCCGTTACTAGTGTGGCATGTCGTCCCATCTTATTGGAACCAGATGTTGCTCACATGCAAATCAGCAATTTGCTCCCAAAAAAGTTTGCTATCATGGTCCTATAGCGGTTTCCGTTGACCTTTTCGCCATATTCAAAGATAAATGGGCCGATGATGCTGCCGGCCCATAATCCGTCACTCATCGGAAAAGATAATTTTTCGCCAAAATTCACCATCGGCTTCCAGCTGCTGTAAGCCACAAATAGCGAAGTTGTTGGTCAACTCTCTTCAACTGCTGTATTATTTGGACCTTATAGGCGAATAAAACGATGTCTTTATGCAAATTACGCCTTATGGTAGTGCGACTAATGTTCAATTGCTGAGAACGATGACGAGTCGATGTTCACGGGTTGGCTTGCACACTATGGGCTACAGCAGCAATATTCTCGGGTGTAAGAACCGGGCGAGCACGTGGAGCTTTAGTTTGGTCTACCAGCATGCCAGTTTCACGAACTTCTTCAGAACACTTGCATTTGGTGCATATTCGCGACTGAATTTTGTACGCAATTTTCGCACTGATACTGCAATACACGAATTACATTCAAGTAAATTTTTAACATTTCCCAACGTCCATCAAGCGTATAGCGTGCCATTTTTAACAGGGTGTTGTATACTGAAGAACTGTCATACATCAGATGTCAAATATCATGACAGTAAAAATAAAGTGATAGTTCAAAAAGATTCCAAGAGATGGCCCACCCTTTATAATGGATTCTATACACGATTGCCTGAAATTAGAATGTTATGCAACACTATCCAACCAGTCGCTTTATGCCTCCAGGAAATCCACGTTCACGAAAATGCATCACATGGCATGAATAGTGAGAAAATTATCATCGACACTGCTTTGCGAGTTGTTGCAGTGAAATTGCATCTTTACACAAATCGTCACTTGGTGTTCTGTATACCTACCTACAGAACAAACACTCGGTCTGCAAGAAACCTAAGCCTTGTTTGAATCTTTACCCCGCGACTTTAACGCTCATAATCCAATACGGGGATCGATATATAGGGATTCAAGAGGCGGTCTCCTTGAGCAACTTCTCCAAAGCAATAATATTGCTTTACTTAATACAGGTGTTTTAATGGCAAATGGATCATTCTCGTGTAAAAACCTTAAGCTTGCATCCCCGTCTATAGTATTGAGTCTTTTGTGGAGGATGAAAACTGACCTTTGACTGGCAGTGATCGCTTTCCCATTACATGTCTCTTCAGTCGATTTATAAAATGGAAAATTGCTAATTCCGATTGGCACATGTGCTAACAAGCACTTGATTTGGTTAATATCGATATGTCAAGCGCGAACTCTTCTGTAGTATCCTTAACAAATTGCATTATCGAAGCAGCTAATTCCGCTGTACCGAAGTCTCTCTCAATTGCACATCGCACCTTGGTGGAATGTTGAATGCCGAATTGCAATTAGAGATAGAAAGGAATCACTTCGTACATTCAGACGCAACATGAATCTACAAAACCTAGCTGATTTCAAGAGAAAAGGGGCTCACGCAAGAATATTCTCGGAGAGCAAAAAGAAATCATGGATGCAGTTTGCATCCTCCATTAGAGGTTTTACTATCTCCAAGGAGGTATTTGAAAAAATTGGAAGAATAACGAGAAAAATATCCTACGGACGAATAGTAGGTATCGCCGTGGATAATACACTAATTACTTCTCCAAAGTATCTACATATCAAATCATCTAGCTTCTACGTTTGCTCATATCACAAGCGAAGAAAATATCGATAGACACTTCATGGCTATAAAAGTTTCACGTTGAACAATACCGAGAGTTGCAACGACGTATTTACAATATGAGAACTAGAAACTGCACTAACTCTTTGTCACGATACAACTATGTTTATTACCAATTTCTCAAAAACCTAACAACCTCCCAGCTAACCGTCGTTCTAGATGTTTTTAATTTGATCTGTATAACAGATTCCTTTCCTGCTGGCACGAATCTATTCTCGTTCCAATTCTTAATATTGGCAAGTGCCCCAAGGATGCTTCTAGTTACCGTCCAATTGTACTAACATGTTGCATGTGTAAATTACTCAAGTGTATGGCAAACCGACGTTTTTTGTTTGTTGGAGTCGCAGAACCTTATTTCCAACACACAATGTTGTTTCCGCCGAGGCCCGTCAACAATTGATCATCTCGCATCATTGGAGTCCGTCATTCAGGATGCTTTTATCACTAAGCAACATCTAGTGGCGGTTTTCTTTGATATCGAGAAAGTCTTAGATACTACGCTGCGGCATGGACTCTTGAAAATCCTATGCACTTGGGGAATTAGAGGACATTTGGGGCATTTTATTAAAACCTTTTTATCAATGCGTTCTTTCCGAGTCCACGTTGGGTCGACCCTCTCCGATGCTTACTTACAGGCTAATGACGTTCCTCAGGGCTCTGTCCTCAGCGTTACTGTAATTAATTACTATTAACGGCATTGTCGAAACAAATTGACCTTCTTTAAAAGCAAACTTATATGTTGATGAATTAACCATATATTGTTCATCAAGGACCCTACCGGCGGCTAGAGGCAACTTCAACTTGCGATTAGTAAAATACCCAGTTGAGCAATTAATTCACCAATATTATTGGAGTTAAGGTAGTTAAGGTTACATTTATGCATGTGATAAAGTGATAAATACCCTTGAAATTCTGTCGCATATTACATGGGGTGCTGATCGTGTAGCACTTCTTCTTCTTCGACTTTATCGTTCATTGATTCGTCCCAAATTCGATTATGGTTGCGTTGTCTTTAGTTCAGCGAGAACAACGTACCTTTAAATAATAAATATTGTTATCGTTTGTCTACCAGAGGCTGTAAAACCAGTCCAGTCATTAGCTTACATGCAGAATCTGGAAAACCTTCACTAGTCTACCGAAAAAATGTGCTTATGTTACAAATAATTGATTGATGAGGCTGACAGATATTGAAAGTTCACCTTCACTTTATATGAATAAAACTATATAAGTACTTTCAAAAATATATTGTAAGACGCTACAATTGTTTCGCCACACTGTGGCTTCTTCCGGCGAAGAAATGGTGTTAAAAAATTGTCGGGTCAGGTATATAATAAAAAATTGTAAGTTTAAAAGGCCCGATTTTGTTAAATCTGTTTGGTTATTGAGGAGATGTCCAGTATTTTTTCTTTTATTTATTTCCATGCATTCTAGGATGTTTAGTTTACGGCCTTTTGTTTCCCGGTGTAAAATTTTGAAATTTTCATCAAATTGGTCTTCTTGGATGAGGTGGTTAGAGTACGTGGAGTTGGATTTGTTTTGTTCGTAACTAGTTTTGTGTTCCTTGACCCTCCTTGACCCTTTGCTAAGTTGTAAAGATTGTCCGAAATTGTACGTATCGCAAACTGGAAGGTCGTTCCAAGAGAGGATGCGGCCGAAAATTTCAGAATTCGCCTTCATCAATGTATCGCTGTTGGGGGTCATCATTTTTCTGATGTCATCTTCAGGACTTAATGCATAAAATGGCATGATGTACCGTTTAAGATAAAATAAACCCCATTTCTTTAAATTTCGCCGTTTTTCAATAGCCCTTCAAACCTGCACTGTCTGTTTTGCCGCACCTTTGTTGTGCAGCCAGAATCCCTGGATCCCTTTTATCTGCAACGACTGCTTATCAAGTTTTGAGGTTAATATAAACACCTAAAACAAAAAGTAAAACTTATAATAGAAATGGAAGACCAATATAATGTATTAAAAGAAAATGCAAACCTACTAAAACAACAAATAGTTCAATTAAAACAGAAAGAGTTTATAAACATGAGTACTACTAGCAACATCTATCACTCAGAAGATAAAACAACACCATGGGAAACTGGTCAAATCAGAGAGATTCCGACAACGTTGGCGAAGGGTGTATGTCTGCATACATTAGAATCAACAAACATTGTAAGTGAAGCAGTGAAATAGAAACACAGCGAAACAGTCAAAATCATCAATATCACTCAACCGATAAGATAAGTGTAGTTAACGAAACCAAGAATATTAAACCAAAAAAATCGAAAAATAAAATTAAAAACAATCTGACTATCAGACTCATATAAAGGAACAGGAAGTATTTCAAGAAACACTAATGCAAGAAAGTATAGACCTAGATGCAAATAAAATCAACGAGAAGATGGAATCGATCAGTGTGGATAAACCTAAACATAAACAAAGAATTGATCATAGAATCCAAGGAACGAGTGACAATTCATTTTTTCAAGGAGAGCTAGGTATGGATACCACCATCTGTACAAGGCAAGCACCGAAGCGACAACAAACACAATAGTATAGTATCTAAAAAATGAAAAAATTCACGGCGCCTACTGGAATATAAGTCCTTCAAGTTAACCTTCCCCATAGAACACATAACGGGTGTCCAACAATTATTGCATGTCCCGGGTGGCGTTGGAATCAAAAACGTAGGTCAATTCTTTCATGTTAATTGTCAAACATAACCTAAATGTGCATTAAAAATGTCAGTTTATTTATTTGCAACATGTAAGAATCGACCTACGTTTTTTATTCCAACGCCACCCGGGACTGCAATAATTGTTGGACACCCGTTAGAAAAGTTACACATGGCTAAAAGGAATATATTTGCAACGGTTTTTTCATCGGATGGGTGGAAAAAGGCCCAAAACGTGGATAAAAAATTGCGGGGAGCAGGATCACAAACAAAGCAAAGCGGAAACAACAACATCCCCTAAATCTATTTCATTTATTCACCAAAATGTACAACGAAAAGGCAACTGTGATTCCTGTGCTCAAAATTTAGTGTATTTTTTATGTATATGTATTTTAATGTATTTTGTTCACAGGTAATCCAAAGCATATTATTTATTTATTTAAGCTGTTTGTCTTATCTAATTGCATTTACACCACTTTCCAATTCCTTACATACTTCATACTTCTTGCTTCGCTTTTTATCTTCGCCCAAATGTGTTTCTATTTTCAGTTCTTGATGATCCGATTCCATTACTGCTTTCAACTCCATTCTTCTCACTTCTTTCTTTTAGAAATACCTGATGCCTAAGCAATAAATCACTGTCTTTACATCCCAATGTATGTTTTCTTACCTTCCCAATCCCCTTCTGTGCCGCTATTGGATATCTCCCATCCCCCTTCCATAACCTTACCCTTGCTGTTTATTCACATATCCTATTTATTTCTTTTTGTATTTCATTCAATTTTTATCCAATATTCGGACATTTACCCGTTACACTCCCTGCTGAACTTTCTACAGGGTGTCCAGAAAGTAAGGATAAATTTGAATTTGACGCCATTTTGTCATGTGACGTTTCGCAGTAGTGCTTCTTTCATGTTTATTATTTGCTATTCTTCCCATTAGCAGCCTGATAGCTTTTGTGTATTGAGCTTTGTAGTTTGATGTTTATTTTCGTCATGAAGCAGATGACAACTAAGCAACGTATCGCAAGTTCGGAAGTTTGTCCTAAAGTTTGAGGCCGCAGGTTCTGTTGCAAATGTTAAGAAAAGAAGACGTCCGCGTTCTGTTTGAACACAAGAAAACATTGTTCCGTGTGTGATAATGTGACCCTAAACCCCAGAAAATGGCTACCCGATTTTCTGAGCGCAACAACTGAATTTATAAACAAGTTCAGTCGATTCTTTTAGTTTCTGGGTTCTGATTTATTTCTTTAAAGAAAAGTCGAATGAAATTAAACTTCTTTTATCTGCTTTCTTGGTTCTTATTTTCTTTTATAAGTGTTTCTTTATATAGAGTCGTTATTTCCTGCAATTTGGACGCTAAAAATATCCACTATTAATAAGAGAGAGGATTTTGAAATGTGGATGTGGCGTCATAAGCAAAAAATATCATGGACGAACACGTATCGAGTGAAGAAGTCCCTCGAAGAGTGAGCTTAGTGCGGAAACTCCTACTCAATATCAAAAAGCGAAAAACAGCTACATTGGCCATGTAATGACGAACGCTACGAACAACTACGTTTGATAATCGAGGGGAAGATATAATAAAGGAGAGACATTAGAAGGAGAAGAATGTCATGGTTCCGTAACATTAGGATGTCGACAGGGGTGAAGTTTGAAGATCTGATGAGAGCAACAACAGATAAGAAATCATATGTTAAAACAGTTGCCAACCTCCGTTAGGAGAGGCACTTACAGAAGAAAAAATAACTTCTTCCAGTACTTAGTTTTACGTTGTCATTTACTACTTATCTTCTTTTTCAATCTTTCTTTTCGCAGTATTTCCATAATCTTTCCTTTTTATGTTTTCTACTTTTTCTCTATTATCTTTATTATTTCTTTTCTTATTTCTATAATTCTTGCATGTTTTTTTTTCTTTTCATCATATCCTTCATCATTTGTTTCAAGTCCTCCATCTTTCTTCTTTTGTTTTCTTCTGTTCTTCTCCTAGTAGTTACTTGTAGTTTTCGTATTTTCTTCTTTTATCTGCACTCTTTGTTCTTATTTTCCATTTACACCCCTTACTTCTCTTCTTCTTATTGAATTTAATTTTTTATAACAGTAGAGTCAATATTGTAACTGTGAAAGGATGTAATTGAATAATTTACAAGCTTGTATAATGTTAATTATTTAATAATATTTTAGTTTTCCACTTTATAGCTATCAATTAAGACTTTAGATTTTTATAATAATAATAAGACTCAGCATACGATATTGATAAGTTTTCATTGGTATCACAAATATCATTAACAGTAAATATAAAATTCAAGATGTTACCCAAATATTTCGTTATGCGATGGAACCGGGAAGTATCGTGAAAATCAAAAACCATAAAATTCAACAATCTCGCCGTGGGACGCATAAAACAAGAAAAAGGACCGATAATTTCGGTAAACAACTACTTAGGAACTTGCAGTCGCTCCGGAATGTTTGAAGTCAATTCCGCCCCCAGGTCATAACGTCGGCGTTCCGTAGCGGCGGCAATAGGGAAAAACACACACACCCCCGCACACAGCAGACGCGAGTGCTGTGTGCATCGTCATGATTTACTCGTCGGAAACTTGGAGCCGTTTACCCCGCCGTTTTTAACGCGAAAATAAACTCCGATAAAAGTTTTTCAATAACAGTTATCTCCGCATTAATATTTATTCTGCGGCGTCGAGCATCGTTACTTATGGATTGTATTAGGGTGGGTGGTAGCGAATACGTCTGGGGTGTAATAATTTCCGGGCGCAACATTTTACAACCCTGACTTATTCACGACCGTATGGATTTGACCTATAAATCGGCTATTTTTGAATTATTCACGTCCGGCTATAAAATACCGCCGGTAGCGAACGAGCTTCTGGATTACTTTCTGCATTTTTTAGGTAGCGCTATGTTAATTCGATTATATCGTACTGCTGCTGCGAAGATTATACTAAAGGCCGTTCAAATCTCACGTGAAACATAATTGTAATTAAACTTTACATATTGTATCATATTATTATTGTATACATACTTTGACCATTCAACGAATGTCTGAATAAATCATGTCTTTTGAAATGTGTATGCAGTATATTATTATGTTGGCGATTAAAATTTGTGGTTACATGAGTACCATCATTGGACGTTATAGCTTCTAGAAATAATTAAACTCACATATCTTTTTATTTTTATTCGTGTATTTTTTTTTTTCATACAATTAAATAAAAACTAGGTGAAAATTGAATTATAATACAATTATAAAAAAATATTTTAATATCTACAGAATAATCAAGGTTTCTTTTTCCTCACAATCTCAGCTTCATTAATATTTAAGAAGACATGTTGAATACCGCCCGCAAGTTCTGTGACCTAAATTTTTGTAATTTTTAATGTATATATCTTTAATTTGTTTACCTTATTTTAAAAGGATATTGTAAAGAAAAAATGAATACATGAATACAAATTAAATAAAACGAGGAGGATTCCAGAAATTATCGGAATCATGCACTTGTAGTGCTAGGTTATGCCACCAGAGGGCTGCTTAGAGATCTCTTCTGAGTTATACTATTAGGCGACTTCACCCAATAGTGACTATTGTGACTTTTCTGGCGTTTCTGTGAGTGTGCGCATAGCGCATAGTGGTTCAGAACGCGAAAAACGCGATCGAAATTGTTTACTCTTTACTTTTAACAGATTTTACATTAAAAGTTGAGTAAGTTTATGTTTTTGGGTATGCTGAATCTGAAATTATGCATTTAAAACCCGTATTTGTCAAAACTACAACCCTTAAATGCGAAAAATTGATATCACTTAATACAAGTACGAAGAATATTTTTTATACGAATTATAAAGTTTAGTTTGCAAATTCGAAGTATTTGTTTGTCAAAAGCACCCCTTAATGCATTGACTTTGACATGTTTAGTAGTATGTACTGGGTTAATAAAAAAAGAAACAACCTTCAAAACATCCTCAAATTATATTGTAGAAATTTTTGTCCAAAATACAAAATTATGTCTTTTTGCTTGTTAATAGCGTGTTAACTTGGATATAATTTGCAACCAAGTTTTAAAGCTGTTGCTCCAATAAGCATATATTGCTGCTTCGTAAAACCACCTGAGATAATAAATGACAAAGCCTCTTCAGGTGTCATGGCATTATGTTCTTGTTCGGGACTTCTCCATTTTTTCATTATTCGTTTGCCTCTACTTGGTGTAGTTGAAGTACATTCAATTATCGAATCGGCAGTACTAATATCTCCACTTTCTCGTACTTTGATTGCACAAGTTTTTCCACGGAAGTACTTTTTCTGAGCTCCTGGGTTTTGCGCCTGTTTATAGCAGTAGAACTTTGAGCAAAACTCTTTTAAGGGCGACCTCGAATACCCGAAGTTGATGGTCGATCGCAGTAAATGGATTAAGGAAAAATAATTTCTTCTTTTCGCCAAACATTTTGCTTTTTCATAAAAACACTAGATATTTTATTGGACGATTTCCAATATTTAAAATATCTTGGAAAAAAAAATTTGTTCAAGCCAATACAAAATATTTTCACTTGATTTATCATCTTCGGCAAGAAACGAGCAATTTATCTGTTTATACTTGACACATACGGGGTCAAGAATAAACAGATAAATTGCTCGTTTCTTACTTTCAGTCGATTTATCATCATCTATCATAGAGACTTCGTCTAATACCAATAGACATATTTTCTTCGCGGCCATTATGTTACAAATTTTCAAAAGAACTACTGCAACAAAAACACAATTTCTTACAACGTCACAAATTTCGAAAATGCGCCCAGAATAATCTGCATACAGGTTCGACTCAAAGTTGCGTTTCAACTGATCGGGTACCGAGCGGGATTTTCTTTTATATGTTTTGAATAGGCAAATATTGGCAGCTATTTTTTTTGAATTTACAAAGCCAAAAAGCTAGTTTAAGCATAAATGAAATAATTTCCGTGTAGGGTTGTGTAGAACTCAACGTAATCCTTCACTTAAGGCAAATTTTTATAATTCGGTTACCGGTTACAAGCAATAAACTTTCTTGTACTAGGTAAACTTTATCCAATAATAAGTAATGTTACTTAATAATACATTTAGCAATCTATAACAATATTATAATGACATTAATAAATAACCGCATTTGCTTGTGGTACAGCCTTTTTAATTATACCCTAATTTCTATACGCTGCAACGTCTCAATTTTACTGAACTTTGAAAGCAAATATAGAAAAACTTATGTAAATAAGATGTATATTATTAATATTATCAAATAGAACAACTATTCAAGATTAAATTAGTGCAATTTTAACTTTGTACGAAGAAGTTGAAAATTTGATTTTCGATCACGTTTTTCGCGTTCTGAACCACTGTGTAGCGCAAGCATGCAAACATCTTACAAACAACTTGAGGCTGTAAAAACATGTTTTTTACTCTGATAGAACGCAAGGAAAACTGTTGTGATGATGCAGACGACTTACAAAGATGGTGTTCTTAGTAAAAATCAAGTGTACGACTCGTTTTCTCGGTTTAGAAAGAGAAAAATGACATTAAAGATCGGCCAAGTTTCTTCATCCTGCTCGAAGCGAGGTTAATATCGTCAAAATCCGTCGGCAACAAAGATTGATATAAGTAATTAGACAACTAGAGAATTTATTAGGATTGTCCAAGGCTCGATTCAGCATTTTTCCGTTGATTTGGACATGCGCAGAGTGGATTTCACTTAATTTAATTGGAATTACTGTCAATTAGAACGCATTTAAAGACGATCCAAATGTTTGCAACAAAATCAGCAAAGTCGCGTACATAGGTATATATCAAAAATCAACTGACTCACTAGTGATGCAAAAACAATATGTATCCTATTTTGACATCAAAGGGATCGTACATTCATAATTTGTCCTTTAAAATAAGACAGTAAACAAACAATTCTATTTTTCATGAATGATTTTCTCATTTACCTCGTGGTGAAACATTGTGGAATAATTTATTATCAAACAATTCTATTTGGAGGTTATGAAAAATAAAGATGTTGATGCAAAAACGTCCAGCTTTGTGAAATTTCTATATTCACAACAATACTCCCGTAATATTGCTCTCAGTATTCGCTTCAACGAAGAGAACTACCTTGTTTGCCAGATTTAGCAACCAAGGACTTCTTCATATTGCTGAAAGATCTAGTAAAACGTAATGCCACATACAAAGAGGAATTCGTTATGAATTCGTGATACTAGCAAAGTGTTATTATTTCTTAAACCTATTTCGTTATGAATTGTAATCAAAAGTTTTTCGGATTGTTCAATAAAATCTTCTACACAGGGTCGGGGTCTGTATATTGATAAAATAATTATGTTGCGCACCGCATCTACAATATGCATTGCCGTACATTCAAAGGCAAATGGTTTACTGAGATCAGTTGTATTGGATAGCTTCTGAAAGTCCACTCCTTTTCTTGCGTTTATACCAACTCCGACATGTTGGCTACTTTTCCTACAAAATGTTGACGCAAAGGTAATGTTCTGATTATAGATACATTTTAATTGATCTTTTCCAGTGTTCTGTTACCTCGAAAGAGGTTAAATCAATGGAAGAGTTCGGAAATGATATAGTGGGATGTGGGAACTGAAGAGAAAAATATGGAAAAATGTGTACTTGCTTCGGTGAAGAATATCGACATGCAAAGAAAGAAGGAAGAAAGACAATGGGATAATACATACAGAACAGACGGACAGAAAAGTAGCTAGTTCTGTGTAAAAGTAAAAATATACATGCTCTGGAAAAAAAATGAGTGAATAACAATTGTTATTTAATTTAGACAAAAAAATCTTTCCTTCTAAAAAAATATATTGTAAAAAGTCTTAAAAAACAGTTTAAAAATTTATTTTAAATTTCCCTTAAACCATCTTTTCAGCATATATAATAAAATATAATATAAAAAACATAATATAAAAAAAATAACTAGATCAAACTTTAAACCAATTAAAAACTTTATTAAACACAGTTTTAAACAAATACTTTAAAATGTAGGATGAAATAAAACACAATTTTCTATGTTTTTTACCACGGTATACATAGAAAATTGTGTTTTATTTCATCCTACATTTGAAAATGAAATACCACATAGTAACGGTCACCACCATCCTGTTTCTTAAATACTTTAAATTTTCTTGCATACATAAAAAAATGTTTAAAAAATGTTGAGTTTTACAAAAAAAAAATGCAAAGACCACTAAATGTTTTCTCAAAGAAATTCTCTAACAAAAAAAGTATTGAAGAAAAAAAGTAGCTGAAATCTTCAGAAAAATAAATAGATTTATATAAATTTTTTTCATTTTGCCAAATTAAAAACAAATGAAGTTAAGAAGAAGTCAAATTAAAACTTTAAAAGACAAATAATAGTGGAAAAGAAGAATTAGGGTATCGAACTAAAATATATGCAAACTAAGTATTTATGTATAGGCTTCCACTATACTCCTGAACATTATCCAGATCACTTTTTCCAATCCACAGGGTATTTCATGATGCGTTGCTGTATTAACGAATTTCCTCAACGATTTTAATTAACGCCATTTAAGAACTTTATCAAACGATAAATAAAGTTCCTGATTCAAGATGCGTCACAAAGTTATGGCTTCAAGCATCCAACATAACGCCATTAAATGGCTTTTCCTATTGTGCGATCTTGGGTGAATAGCTAGTCTAATCTTCTAAATTTCTTTCAAAAGAGCAAATATTCTTCCTGGCATTTTCCAGTGCTAAACTATGCCAGGCAATTAGAATTGTAAGGTACTTGTACAGGTCCAGTAATTCTTTATAAAATACACTATATCGACTTGATTTCTTGATTTTACGTTACATGTCCACTTAAAAAACTACTTAACAATTAAGAGCAGTGAACATGCGGGCGGAGTTCACGTAGTGTTCTTCCACTCAGGCCCATATTACTGCATGATGGTATCCTCACCAGCAGTATATTTTAGCCATTTTTGGCAATATTTTGGCCATTACTGGCTTCTTTTTGCTCATTTTGTATGATACTCTTTTTTGACGTTTCATGTCATTTTGAAGTATTTGAGAGTTCTGAGACATAAATTCGGTTTTTCATTGTTCTGCACTAGCAAACGTTTCGATTTGTTACGAGGTGGTTTATTTTTAAATCCGGTATATATGTTCAATATCCTTTCTATAATTTGAGACGACCATCCCAAAATCTCACAAATTCGGTGAGTGGTCTCGACGTCACCGTTCTTCTTATTGAATTGTTTGAATACGTAAAAAGTTTATAGATATGTAAAACATTTATTTGGCACTTTATTCATTTTCTGTTTTGATCGCTAAATGTATATTTCTATCAATGAATATTATTTCACAATTTACCACGTTTCTCAAATTGTGTGATCTATTGTGAATCTTTGCCAGCACTTCTTATATTCTGCTTCTCTTAAATATATGTTTCAAAAATTGGTTGTCTTGGCTTGATTTTTATCAACAGGATCGACAGTGCATCTGGCACAACATGAAACTTCCCCTTGCGATGACGTGATTCCATGTCGTAATGGCTTAGTTTCAAAGCCCATCTAGCTAATCGTCCAGTGAGATCCTTCAATCGCTGAAGAAATAATGATCGGTAATTGCAACCAAACGCGTTCCTTTTAAGTAGGGTCTAAATTTTTCTACGGCGAAAATTTGCGCTAGACATTCACGTTCCGTAGCGCTGTAGTTTCGCTCGGCTCTGGACAGGGACTTACTCAAAAGAAATCACGTGGTCTTCTTCGCCTTCTTCGGATTGTTTAAGAACAGCTCCTATTCCCATATCAGAAGCGTCTCACTGGATATAAAACGGTTTTGAAAAATCTGGACTGGCTTTAAACATGTGCAGTTGTTACGGCTTCTTTTATGGCCTAGAAGGCCATCTCGGCGCGAACATCCCACTTGATAGATTGCCGCTTCTTTCTCCCTGTTAGAAGTGCATTAATTGGTGCTACCTATGTAGAAAATTGAGGTATAAAACAGGAACATAATCGGAGAAACGGTTTAGTTTCTGTCGCATTCATAGGAACTGGATATTCCACCATCGCCGCTACTTTATCAGGATCGGTTTTCAGTCCACACCTGTCAAATAAAAGCCTTAAATACTTTAAGTGGGACCTAGAAAACTTGCACTTGTCAAAATTGGTGTTGATAATCGACGATGTTCTTTTTAGGTGCTCCTCAATGGTCCTATTGCAGACAATAATGTCGTCTAAATACACATTGGTTTCTAGTTCCGGTCCTAATAGTCTGTTCATCAGACGCTGCTGAGCCTGAGCTGAGTTGTGCAGTCCAAAAGACATAACTACAAACTCATACAAGCCTTTCTAAGAATTCGATAAGTGATGATCCACCATCAAAAGTAAGACCCCATTTGTAGAATGGAACATTGCAAACCCTGCAGTGATTACCTACAGGCCTAGAGGGAGAACTTGTAACAAAAGACACATCCTCTTCATCTTCATCGTCTTCACCGGAATCGACTCCTTCTTCAGCCAAAGATTAGTATCGACCGCCCTCAACAAAATTGGATGCCATTGCCTTCAAAATTTTAAAGACTTGCGAGACAACTGTGATTCAAATAGTATACATTTGCTGAGATTATCGGCTTTGAACCCTTTCACCGCGTCACTCGACTAACCTACCAATTCTATTTTGTAAGTGTAACAACCTTATCTTAACCTTTTTCCGTCGTCCTCGCACTTTACCTGGGTAAGAATCTATACACTGACGAACAGATTCCATGTATTCACCTATCTCCTTATAATCTACACCTAACATAAATTTTGTTTCTTTCTCAAGTGGAGCTATGTTTTCAGATAGAAATTTCCTCAACACAAAGCGCAAATCATCGACTTTAGCCGTCTCATTATGAATTCCCCGAATACTTAATTTGTAAATTAATTCATGTTTCAACAAAAAGTTAGGCTCCATGTTCTACCAGTAATTTTATTTGAATTTTAATCTGATCAAAAGTATTTTCCCTCAAGTGCTTATTAGCATTAATTGATGTATTCTATTTTATTTTATTGTAGTAAAACAAAATTGTACATAAACTTTAAAGTATTGTGTCTTGATGTTTGTTATTGAGTTTTTTAAAAATTTTAAAGGGCCCCACATTGGGCGCCAATTTTATGTGACCTACTTACGGCAACTCTTTGTGGATAGGCAGAGTCGTGGGCATGAGATTAACAAAAACACTTTTGGAAGAAGGTTATTTTATGAAATATAAACCTATAAATACCTATATAAATAGTTGTATTGTTCATATATTCTATTATTTCAAGAACAACTAAAAAACATACATCTCTGGGCACAAAAACAATAATTTAGGACAAAAAGAAAAACATGAACATTTTGTGAATCGAAACGGACCCGTCTTCGGGACCGCCGCGCCCTAATGATGTTAATTGCCGCCCAGAAGCAGGAAAAAGCGAGGTGCAAACTCGTGGAGATAAAGCGCCCCCCCCTCCACTTCCAAGTTTCCCAACAAAGCCCGAGCAGCACTTTCCTCTTAATACCTTGCTATTTTTATTTCGCATTAATGCGACTGCCGTTCTCCCCGTCCACTTTTTATTCCTCGGTGCCGGGGAGCATCAGAGCATCAAAAGGTCTCTAGGACTTTTAATAAATAACCATATTGCGGGAACGGTCATTTCTCTAAAAGGTACTTATGCCCATCTCATTCATCTGCGGGGCATCGGAAACAGACGAGTGGCGGCGGCAAATATTTGCAGGTCGGCTCCTACTTTCCGGCCGGACAAAAACCGACGTTTTAAGTTTCCGGTTTAATTATGTTGGTTTAATATTTCATACTTGCTCAGCGCGAAACTTTAGACATGCAAACACCTCCATAATAGTCCAATTATTCCAGTTAATTTAATGCTATGCATATTTTATTTTGCTGCGTTTGTACAGATTATAGTTTAAATCAATAAATTCCAACAATACCATCCACAATGTGTAGTAGTATGTAATATTTAAAATTAAGTGCATGATACATTTTAAAAGTTGTTGCAATATACTGGAGTACTAAACATTTTATTTTTATTTCCGTTGTTTATTCAAATATAATCCCCGAGGACTGCGGAGAGATGAACTTTTGTGGAGGAGTAATGGGGGGGGTGGAAGCTGGAGGAATACTTTCTCGGAACTTGTCCCTCCATTTAATACATACGTAGACACTTTCTACGGCTGAAGTTTTAATGCGACTTTAATAAGTTCTCGCATTATTTCATTTTCAAATTTTATTATTTACGGGGGAGGCGAGAGTGAAGATCCGCAGAGAATTAACAAGTTTCCACTCAATTAGGAATGAGCCGGGAGTGGAGCAGGCACCGCCGGGCGGAACAAAGCTGCCAGGATCAGTTACGCACGAATTGATAATTTGTTTGGGTTAAACTTGGTTTCCCATGGAATCTTAAGATTAGAAAATATACAGACTTAAGAGAATATTTCAATTTTTATTTTTTATCAGCTGTATTCTTATATGATTTAGGTACTGTTCTAGAGGTGGTTTCGTTAAACAAAACTCTTCTTGTTCCTGCAACTCGGAAATTTTAGTACTGGTATTGATTGAGGACTAATTAAACTTGTTAGGATGACTTGCTTATGGTTTTGATAGTTAGTTTAACGTATGCTGAGAACAGCCTCTCATTTTGGCCAATTTGCATTCCATATTTCTTCTTACTTCACCTTTCCCCTGCAGAAAATTCAGTTTCAGGGACTTAATTTTGTTTTCAGCTCTACGTTGTTACAAGTCAAAGAAATTTCTGTTTCGGCGAACTTCTTGATTTCGATTCTGGCCTTTATTGTCCCATGGTAACTAAATTGAAATTGAGTTAACACCTCATGGGTTTTCTTGAGTACATGCTTCGCATCTCCAAAACCTCGCACACCTGCTTTAGGGATTCCCTCTCTTCTAGAAGGACGAGTCAAACTTGTGCAGATTGTATGTTCTCAGCACTCGCTTGGTCAAGTTTTCTCCACCTTCAGAAAATCCACATTACCCGATACCTCAAACAATAAAAATAATGAGGTCAATAATACATGCAGGTCGATTCTAGAAATCCGTTGCAATATCTTAAAATTTAGAAGAGAATCTGTTTGAAAACATTGAAGAAAACATGGAAAGTTTAAGTTCTAAAAGCTTTGTAAAAAAATTCTGGAAAATTAATTAATGAAATTATGGAAATTAAAAAAAAAATAATATCATGATAACTTTAAATACTAATCGCTGATGATTTTGCTGCTTACAAAACAATAAAACCTTGAATGCATTAAAAAATAAAGCATAATCCAAATTTAAGTTTAAATATAAATGGACCACTATAGCTAACCTTAGATAATTTATATCTAAAGTCTGCCCACCCATAATGCATACAAATTTTATTAATTTACTCACTCAAAAATTTGACCTTTTGAATTTCTTTTTTTATTAAAAAAGTTTTGTAATTTATTTTACTCCAAACTGCGGGACGATCAGTAATTGAAATTTATATGTATATGTAGGGTGGGTGGGTGGCCTCTATCCCACCCTCCAATCAGTAAAACATCATCAAAAATTATAAAAAAATTCTATGAATAAGTCTCTAAAAATTGCAATTATTCTGTGTTTATTTATATTTTACAACTTTTAATTAAAACCCTCGCTTATGTTTTACTGATTGGAGGGTGGGATAGAGGCCACCCACCCACCCTACATATACATAATAATTTTAAATACTAATTGATGATTTTGCTGCATACAAAAGAATAAAAAAACTTGTAATAAAAAATAAAACAAAATCAAAATTTAAGTTTAAATATAAATGACCTTCTATAGCGAATCTTATTTAAGCTTGATTTAAAGCCTTTTCACGCTTCATGTACATCATTTTTATTAATTTACACACTTAAAAATTTTACTTTGTCAATTTTCATTTATTCAAAGTTTGTAATTAAAGTTATTGCAAACCGGGAGGTGATCAGTAATTAAGGTTAATATGTATATGTAGGGTGGGTGGGTGGCCTCTTTTTCACCCTCCAGTCAGTAAAACATCATCAAAAATTATTTGAAATCTTTGTATGAATACATCAATTAAAAATTTTTTGTTTACATTTTACAACTTCTTACTAAAACCCTCGGTTATGTTTTCCTGATTGAAGGATGGAATAAAGGCCACCCACCCACCTTACATATACATGATAACTTTAATTGGTAATTGTTGATGATTTTGCTGCTAAAGAAAACCAAACCCTTTATGTAATAAAAAATAAAACAAAATCAAAATTTGAGTTTAAATATAAATGACGTTCTACAGCAAATCTTATCTAATTTAGATTTAGAGTCTGCCCACCCATCATGCATGACTTGGAATAACTATCAATTAATATCATCTAAGGTGTATTGAATTGGGGTCAATTATAACTTTAATCTACCTCGAAAATTCATATCAAAGAAAGACTATCGATAAGCTTTCTGTCACAATACTCTGTAGCTGTATCTGTAGCCTTCTTGAGAGCAAAGAGCTCTATGCATTTAGATGTAAGGTCTTCAACAATCAGAATCGTTGCTTCCTCTTCAAAGACGATGGCTTCGATGTGCTGATTGGGAGGTATTGTCTGCAATAATCCTGTTAGTTTGTTCTTTGAAGGTTCGTAACGTTGATGTTGAATATACTTCTTGATATGTGCGGCAATGTTCTTCTCTATAACTTTCCAATAATATCGGATTTTATCTTGTGTAAAGTCTTCTCCAGTGGCTTGCTTCGGATACATGGAGAAAGGCGTGAAATACTCGCTGAACTTCACTTTTGGGAACGACCTGCTGTGAACCTTCCGATTTATTAGTGGAGATTTATATCATGTTCCGAGGCTGACATATCTTTTGTTGCTCTAGTAGTAGGTGTTCTGGTTTCCTTTCGAATCTTCCAAATTCTGGATGATAGCTTGAAATTTTTTTTCTGCTTCTTGTAAACACGATTTACGAGGATCATCGGCTAGACCTCTTAGGTCAATTTTCTTCATGAATAAGAAATCTATATTTAATTTGTAGTAATATTTAACCCTTTGAAGCACATGATTTCGATAATTGAAAAAGATGTATTTGCAAAATTGTCCCACCTTTTTGTTATCAAAAGATGCATGGTGGGACAATTTTTATACCACTTCAGACGCATCAAATGTCATATAATACAATTGTTAATTATATGACATTTGACGCGTCTGGAGTGGTATGAAAATTGTCCCACCATGCATCTTTTGATAACAAAAAGGTGGGACAATTTTGCAACCACCTAATCCCTAAGGGTTAAAGGGTGGAATAGTGCAACTTATTTTCATTAAATTAACATCTTGCCTTACAAGCACTGAATTGCAAAATGCACTATGTTTTAACCAAAAAGAATTTATTTTTATTCTATTAAACATACGTGTACATTTTGAAGGTTAAAGGGTGGGATAGAGGCCACCCTCTATCACACCCTTCAATTAATTACAAACAATAACTTTTAATTTAAAAAAAAAAACTAAAATCTTTTAAAGTCACAGATAACTTTCTAATCTAAGTTTCTTTATGTAAAGTAGGTGGGTGACCTTTGATCTACCCTACAATCTACAAAACATAATTAAATAAAATCTAGATTTGACTAATTTGTTATTTTACATGTACCCATAAATTACAAACTTTCGGTAAAAATTTTAAAAACCACTTCTAAAATATGTGATTAGAATTCAATAAACCACAGACTGTTTTTTTTAGTTGAAGTTTGCATAGTAGTGTAGGGTGGGTGGGTGTACTTTATCCCACCCTCCAACCTTAAAAATATACACATAGGTATGAATTTAGGTTAAACAAAATTCATAATTTAGTTGGTAAAATCAGTGCATCACTACTTTTAATTAAGTATATCAATAATTTAGTAAAACCTTCGCGTATGTTTTACAGGTTGGAAAGTGGGATAGTGGCCACCCTGCCATCCTACATATATAATTACATTAATTACAAAAAATCGCTTTTAATTCTGTAAAAATTCTAAAATAATTTTCAAAAACCAGAGATAATTTTCTAGTCGCAGTTGTTTGTTTATGTAAAGTGGGTGGGTGGCTTTTGATCCACCCTACAACTTGTATAACATACACGAGGTTCCAATGAGATCTAAATTTGACCAATTTGTTATGTACCCTTTACATAAATTTCAAACTTTCGATAATAATTTTAAAAACAACTTTAAAATATGTGATTAGAATTTAAAAAACCACAAATAGTTTTTTAGTTAAAGTTTGTTTATTTATGTAGGGTGGGTGGGTGGCCTCTATCCCATCCTTCAACCTCAAAATCATACACATAGATATATTAGAAATTAGATTACACAAAATTAATAATTTAGTTTAAAAAAATCAGTGCATCACAAATATTATTTACACCAGAAATTTAGTAAGACAGTTTATAATTAATTTAGAATGAAATTACTATTATATTTTTATGTATTTTGTAATGTAACCATTGCTTGTGATATAGTAATTGGAGGGTGGGATAGTGGACACCCACCCACCCTACATGTACCTATGAATTTAAGCTGAAACACTACTTTTTTATAACATTAAGATAAGACCGTGATGAAAGGAAATTTGAATATGTAGGGTGGGTGGGTGTGCACTATTCCACCCTCTAAACAATAAAATATACTTCAGAGTTTTACATAATTAATTATAAAAAAATAAATATTACAAGATTTTGTGATTTATTTAATAAGCAAATGTTTTTTGTATTATATTTACAAGTAATTTTTATCAAGATGATTATTTAATAATAATTCCGAATAAATGAAAAATTTAATGGATGTTTTTCAGTTTGTAATTTGGGATAAAGATCACTTACCCACTCTACATACTTTTTGGTGAATTTAAACTACAAATATTTATTTATGTAAACAATTTGTATCAAAAATGGATGTAGAAGATTATTTCAATTAATTAATAATAAAAACAATCCAAAAAAACTAAGAAATATATTTTTTAAATCATAAACAGAATTATAGATATTTTAGGAATAAAGAAAACACTTTAAATTTTTTATACCACTTTAAACTTTATTTTTCAGTGACTAGTTTAGACTACACAGTAATCATTATCAAACTAAGAGAGATATACTTGCCGCCATAAGTATAAGAACACCAAAAATTCGTCGCTCAATTTTTAATAAAATTTCTGATAATACTTAAGTAATCCACACTATTTCAACAAAATATCATGGTAACATTTTCTTCAATTTCAATAAGGATTTGCTCCTCCACGATTTCTGGAGCACTCAGCAAATCGCCTAGGCATACTAGAAATCAAATTGTCAATTGTCAAGTTTCTTGAATTATTTTTACTAAACTACTCACTCAAAAATTTTACCTTTCAGTTTTATTCAAAAAGTTTTGTAATTAATTTCATTGGATACAGCAAGACGATAAGGACTTAAAGTTTATATGTATATGTAGGGTGGGTGGGTGGTCTCTATCACACCCTCTAATCAGTAAATATCATCAAACATTGTGATCGGTCGAAAACTATTATCTTTACAATAACTTTTTATATAAATTTCATTTACAGTTCATTAACAATAGGTAGAATATGCCAAAATTATTAATTTTTCATTTTTTTCTCGCAAGTCAAGAACTTTATGAAAAGCATTTTTTAATAAGAAGAATTCAAAATTGAACAAATTATTAAGAATGGCCTGTTTTCGTAAACCTCATAGTTTTCGAGAAAAATATAGGGAAAGTATTATGATGGCCACCGCCATTTTTACTTTCCCTATATAATATATATAGTTACTTTCCCTATATAGTATATATAGGGGAAGTATTGTTTTCGTGCGTGAAAATGTCTGTAGGCGCTGTATCTCAAAAACCAATGATCCGATTGAGATGAAACTTTAAACTTAAGGTTTTATCGTTAAAATGTGGAACTGAAAAGCTTTTGGTGAACATTCAAAAACCAGAAGTGGATGTTTATTCGAGTTCGATTTTTGTTTTCTTCCGATATTTTTTTTAATATGCAAAATAGTACATAAATTTTCAAACAAAACTTAAAGGCAATGAAAAAATGACCACGTTTTATAAAAATATGTTTTTCGTAACATTCTTAACTTTCGAGAAAAAAATTTAAAATTGAAAATTTTGACATTTTTTGCCAATTGCTAATAAACTATTGGAGTTACATAAAATTTATATAACAAATAATTGTAGAGAATTTAAAAGTAAACAAATTATTAAGAATAGCCTTTTTCCGTAAAATAAAATATAGGGAAAGTACTTTTATGAAATGTTCCCCAAAATGAATTCACCATTGTAATTAATAAAAAAAATAAATATGTAGGATAGGTGGATGGCCTCTAACACACCCTTTAATCAATACAATATTTGCCTGGAAAATAAATTAAATAAATTAAGAATGATTTACAGTCTAAAGTCATTTTATAAATTATTAATTTTAAAAGCTATTATTTAGGGTAAAATAATTGGATTGGAAAATCAGACCCTCGCTAATGTGTTTTGATTAGAGGGTAGGATAGAGGCCACCCACCCACCCTACGTATGTTTTTGTACATAATTTACAAACAGTTGTTTCGTTTCTAGAAATTCAAATCAAATTTAGTGAAACATAAAATAAAATCACTAAATTACTTGATGAAAAAAAAATTATATAAGCTTAGCGGGTATCCATTATTACTATCATAGCCTCTAAGCTACTTAAATAGTTAATTATATTAGTTAAAAATGATATAAAGTATAAAACGATAACATTTAATTCTATAAATTATTATTTTAAACGTTCTCGTTAAGATAAAATAATTGGATTATAATTCAAAATCTAGATGATGCTGTTTTGATTGGATAGTTTTATAGTGGGCACTCACCCACCCTACATATTTATAAGTTACATCAACTATAATGGAGGTTTTAATTTGATTTGTTTTGTATACAATTTAGTTTGTATTTTTCGGAAACTAAACGACTATTTGGTAGTTTGTTTGCCAAAATATATGTAGGGTGGGCGGGTGACTTCTATCCTACCCTCCAATCAAAACACATTAGCGAGGATTTGATTTTCCAATTCAATTATTTTACCCTAAACAATAGCGTTTAAAATTAATTATTTATAAAATGATTTATTAAATTTAGATTGTATATCATTCTTAATTAACATCCTCCAATCAGTACATCTTCTAGCCTTAATTTAAATAATCCATAAATTAAATTGAAGTTTTAAAAAGATATAATTTATTTTATACATTATTGATTTTGAACATTCTTATTCCGATGAGATAATTAAATTTTAAATCAAATTCTCGCTGATGTTGTTTTGATTAGAGTGTATGATAGTGGCCACCCACCCACCCTACATATAACTTTATACACAAACCACAAACAGTCGTTTAATTTCCGGAAAATACAAACAAAATATAATTAATGTTTTTTAAAAACAAAATCCCCATTGTAGTTGATGGAAAAATATATATGTAGGGTGGGTGGGTGTCCACTATTACACCCTCCAACTAAAACAACATTAACGTGTGTTTAGTTAATTATCCAATAATTGTTTTAAACGAGAGGTTGCAAATTTTAATTGATTTATAAAATAAAATATAAATTTTAAAACTTAATTAATTATTCAGGTAAAGGTTAGAGGATGTTGTAGTGATTGTGAGGTGAGATAGTGGCCACTCACTCATCCTACATAAATATTATTTTATCAAATATAATGGTGAATTTATTTTAGCGAATATTTCATAAAATTTGGTGTGATTTTTTGATTACAAAACAAGTGTTTATTATTTCTGTATAATAATATATGTAGGGTGGGTGGGTGGCCACTGTCACACTCTCCAACCAAATAATATTAAAGAGGGTTTCATTTAAAATACAATAAATTCACTTTAAAGAAATCTTTAAAGTTATTTAATTATAAATTACAATAAATATAATTAATAAAAGCATTTAGTTAAACGTTCACGGTATTGTGGTAATTAGAGGGTGTGATAATGGCTACCCTCATATATTTGTGTACATACACTACAAACAAGCGTTTTGTTTTTAAAAATTCAGACTAATATTATGTTTGTTTACTAAAATAAAATTACTAAGATAGTAGATAAAAAAAATATGTAGGGTGTGTGGGTGTTCACTATTTCACCTTTTAATTATCATAAGATCGTAAAATTTTTACTTGAATAATTTATTAATTGAAACCGTGATTTTCAATTTATTAATTGAATACTTCATCTTATACACTATTTATTTCCTTTCGTCTTTGTTAAAATAATTGAATTTTAAATGAAACCCTCGCTAAAATAATTTGGTTGGAGGGTAGGATAGTGGCCACCCACCCACCCTACATATGTTTTTGTACACAAGCTATGGAAAGTCTATTTGTTTCAGAAATATACAAACAGAATTGTGTGAAATTTTAATGGTATTAAAATCACGAATTCTGTTGATGTAAATTATAAATATTTAGAGTGGGTGGGTGACTACTATTACATCCTACAATCACCACAACATTTCCAGGTTTTATTTATATAATTAGTTAATAAAATTAATAATGATAAAAGTAAATATTTCATTTTATAAATATTGAATTTAAAATTTTCATTACTATCTATATTACTATTGTTTGATAGTTGATACCCGCCCACCATGCATATATTATTCGTACATAAGCTGTAAACACTTGATTTGCATTCAAAAATTTGTATTTAAAATCAATTTTATAACAAAGCTGTACTGAAGAGATCGAAAGATCGAAATACGTATCTGCAGTTGATTATAAACTTGAATGTTAGATTATTTAATTGCCTTTGTTAATTAATTTTAATGAAATTAGCGTAAATTCATTTCTTACTCACAAACAGTTTAAAGTACATTTAATCATTTATTAGTTTATTTAACAGAAATAAATACATTTATTCATTTGCTGTGCTCTTTGTAACACGCCGAAAATTATTTCTGTATAATTCACGATCTATTGAGGTATTAGTTAAAAAAGTGGTTGTTTCAATAAGTGATTTGTTTTGTAGTCTTAGATTTATAAAATGTTTTCGTGTTTTAAAATTATTAATAATGTTAGAAGTGATCATCAAACTATGAAGTTTTTGTTTAATTCTCATTCTTACATTTAGGTTCATTGACAATGCTTAATATTCAATAGGCTTCGATAGTTGTTTATTTTTAAACAATATCCGTAATATCAGAGTCTATTACACTGATTTCTGGAAAAACAAAATTGTGTCTATGTACGCTGTATCTCAAAAACGAATAATCCTATTGAGATGAAACTTTAAACTTAAGGTTTTATCGTTAAAAACTGGAACTGGAAAGCTTTTGGTGAATAATCATAGACCGAAAGTAGATGTTTACTCGAGGCGTTTGGTGATATTTTTCTCAATATGAATAATTTTAAAAAACGGTTCAAACAAAAGTTAAAGGAGAGTGAAAAACTGGACAAGTTTTATTTAAATATAGTTTTCATAAAATTCTTAACTTTTGAGAAAAAAAATAAAAATTGAAAATTTTGAAATTTTTTTGCCAATTGCCAATAAACTATTGGAATTACATGAAATTTATATAACAAATAATTGTAGACAATTCAAAAGTTAACAAATGGTTTTCGAGAAAAATTTAGGGAAAGTGCTATGATGGCCACAACACCATTTTTTCTTTTGTTTTTAAGAGGGGTTCGAATGGTTTTACAAGAATAGGTAAGACCATATTAGATCTAACTAAATCTCCACTTAAAAGTAGAAGATTCTTATCATGTTTTTCTATATGAGTAAGGATGCCAGATTTTCATTCTGGTTGAAAATAATGAGAATTTCAAAGTAATTTGTCTTATTAATAACGTCATTTGGGGCGGAAGATTAGCAGGTAATTCGAAGAATTTGATAAAAACACATATAACTTAGTTAACGACTGGAATGAAAACAGTTGAAATTTCATTATTAAAATAGTAAAAGATCACTCTAATGATAAAATATTTTTGGCACAACTTTGTAGTAACGGCGAGCTGATAAATGGCAAAAGAACATCTACATGTTGATGATGGAGGCTTCTACTTCGTTCGAAAAAAAAAACTGTAATACAAAACAAAGTAATAAGAATGTTTAATATATCATATACTTGTTTCTCATTAATCACTTGGTGAAACATTATGTTAATATATAGGTTTTATAATTAAAATCACTTGGTTTATTTCACAAATATTTTTTATAAATAAAGAATGTTTAATATGTGCAGAAACGACATTACTTTCAGGTCCTCGTCATACATTGACATATGAAAATGTTGAAGGTTATCTGGCCGATTCAAGATTATTATCCCATTTTCCTTAAAGAATTAAATAGAATTACAAAGAAACTAAAATTATAAAACAGTTTTGAAGAGAAATCGTGCCGTTTATAATTATTGCTATAATAAAAGTATATTATACCAGCTTAATAAGGATAAAATATTTATATAATACCTGTAAACTGAGGAAACTTTTATAAAATACAAATTCAGGTATATTGAAGAAATTAATTATAATGTCTCAAGAAGGAAATGTAATAAAAATCCTCTAATAAAACATCCCTTCGCGTAAAAGATACTGCAAATAAAACTTTAATCTCGTAAAAATAATGTTCACTACCTCTGCCAGAATTGGAGAGGTAATCAATTCAACAAAATTCAATGCGCAATAAAAGCGACATACAAGATTTACTGAAAATAGACAGATCTAAAGGTTGATAACAAAAAATAAATCTAAAATAAAGCCCTTACTAATGCATTGACGATGGAGGCTTCTACTTCGTTATACATATTTAATCACAAATTAAACACAATTTTCACTTTGTTTTGTATAACAGGTATTTATTTATATGGTAACCAATGGTTTTAATACATTAACGTACCATTTTCAAACCGTAACCCATACTAAAAGTAAAACACTGTGGATGAACTTAAAATTATTCTTGAATTTTGGAGGTGTTTACTTCGTGTACCACGATTTTCGATTTTTAAATAAAGAAAACAGTTAACTTTTTTATACCACTCATATTTTTTTTTTATTTCTCGTCACTAGTTTCATTTACAAGGTAAGAACAGTTTAAAATTATTCCTTCACTTATCACTTATTATTTTTATTAGTACCACATGTACATTGATAATGAGTACATGGTACTTGAAATGTACATCTGTTCTTTTAAAAATAATAAGTGAAGCAATGAATTTTAATTTCATTCATCCACAGTACATTACTATTGTATTTCGTTCATCATCAACCTAGAAACATAAAAACTCCAAAATTAGTGATATACTTAACAAAAGGCTGAAAGACCTACGTTTGATAGCTGTAAAGAAGACGAAGAATCACAATAATTATTGTTATAACTACATAATGTAAACACTAGCTTCAATAAATATGTTTTCTCTCTATACTTAATAAAAGAACATCATGATTAAGTGTTTTAATCTTACCACCCCACTAATGTCATATCTATATTATTGCGTGTGTTCAGTTAATGAGTTAATAATCATCCATTGGATAAATACTGCATTCATCAGATTAACATGCGAAGAATTTATAATTCATTCGAACACATTTGTTGCGTGGAGTTCTTGATTGAATATAAATTGTGGGGCGCGATGATGCCATCAATAAGCAATTAGAGGGTCCGGAAATAATTTATTAATCTGCTGTGTAGATAATCGTAGGGCCGGCCGACCCTAAGAAAAGATCAGAGCACCCTCGACACGTGTATTGTTCGGGGTAGTAAAATTTTTAAAACGGTGTAAAAATTGAATTGATTTGATTTATGTTAAAGTATATATGGTTGGTGCACTTTTTTATATACTATATATATACTTTAACATACAGTGTCTAAAATTCAAATTGTACCCAAAATATATGAAAATAACTTGTTCAAGTTAAAAATAATTTAAATGTTATTTTAATACATTTTGAAAATGTTTGCCTAATAATAAGTAGAGTGGTAAGATCAGCAATATTTTCGATACATCCTCAAATAATCCTTGAGCTACCGCACTACGCTCGGTGGCGCTGCTCTGTTTAAAAGACAACTTGATATCCAAAAATCTTCGCAGAAAATTCGCTTGAGCTTCGACTAGAAAAGACCTTTGATCCCGGAAAAGTCTCCGTAGTGATATCAGAGGAGTGGTTTTAGTCGGTAGGAGTCTAACAATACCCTACTATAATGGTTGATTAATTTCCCAATTAAACCATGGTGAAACATTTTTGGATTATCTTGATTGATTAAAACACTTGGTTTTCTTTCACTGTTCTTATTTTCTTTGAAACAAAATCAAGTGTCTTTAATCAATCAAGATAACCCTACTATAAGCTTGATAGAGTAACTTTAACCACCGCAATTCGCTCAGTGGCGCTGCTTAGTTTAGAGGAGAGCATAACTCTTAAGCTTTAGTTTCATTAAAAACTGGAAAAAAATTTTGACTACCGAATTACAGAATCATGTAAGCTTTAAAATTAAGTGTACTACCAACTGATCTTATATTTTTATAAATTAGTCTTCTCTCTTGAACTACAAAACTGAAAAGTAATTAATCGCATTTGGGTTTCAAAACATGGGCTTAAATGCAATTATTCGAAGACATTATTGAATATATTAGCTATATATGTTAGAGGCTTCTACATTTTATAAATATTTGTAAATTGAATAAAAAACGATAACTTTGTATAACTTGAAAAAGTTTATATATTAGTGTTTATTGTTACTTCTGAGGATATTGGTTCTCAATTACATCGAAATTCTTTTGAATGGAAAGATCTTTCCATATTATTTATCAATTAAATCTTCTAAAATCCCAGAAGAATGCGGCTGCAGATATTATTTCGTCAACAATCTAGCATTAACTGTAAAAGAACATGATTTGATAATTAAATATTTTAATAATTCTCCGCGGATTATCAACAAGAAGAGCTCAACCCCAGCAATAATAGAGGAGTTACAAAAAACTAATTGCCATAACGTAGGTGGACTGAGAAGTAAAATTGATGATTTTATGCATTCTATTAATTTAAGTAATTATGATATTATAATTGTTGTCGAAACATGGCTTAACTCTAAATTTTATGATAATGAATTTCGCATAAATAATTTCTATATACCTGATCGCTCATCATTTACCAGCGATAAATCTCGTGGAGGAGGTATATTAATTGCTATTCGTAAGTCACTAATTGCACAGCTTATTTCAATTGAACAAAAACCTGTTGAACAGTGCTTTGTTTTGCTTAAGGTTGGCTTTCATAAATTAATAGTGGGTGGGGTTTACATCCCTCCTAACTCTTCATATTATAAATACCAAGATTCCACTCAACAGTTGAATTTTTATTTGATACATATTCTGACTCAGATTGTTTTATCTTCAGCGATTACAACCTTCCACAGCTTCAGTGGTCATTGGATAATTGCAATTATGATTGTGAAACAGGTTCTGGAAATAATTTATCAGCTAACATTTTAATTGAAATATTTAGTTACATTAACATGTCTCAAATCAATACCATACCTAATAGTAGAGAAACTTTCTTAGATCTATGTTTTACTTTTTTGTCTAATATTGATATTCAATTTGCTTCTGATTTACTGTGCAATAATTCTACTCATCACTATGGTTACGAATTCTGAATGGAAATTGAATCTGCTACAAATAATTTACAGTACATTGAATCTATATTTGATTTTATAAATGCTGATTACCTCAGAATTATTATATTCTATGTTTAATTAGCTGGGATATTATATTCAATGGTAATGATATTGATATGACTAATCGCTTTTATGATATTTTGTATGATGTTATCAATTGCAATGTCCCTATCAAACAAATTAAATCAAAAGCATATCCAAAATGGTTTAACAACACCTTGATATCATTAGTAAAGCAGAAGAAAATTGCTCATGCCAATTACAAGAGTAGTAACAGCTTAGTTGACTATACAATTTTCAGCAAACTTCGTGAAAAATGCTCAATTTTAAGCAAATCATTGTATAATTCTTATTGTCAGCGAGGTCAAGGTGGTATACGCAAAAATCCTTGCGATATTTGGAAATTTATAAATGATGCCATGGGCACTAGTGGTATTCCTTCATCTATATCCTTCAAGGACAAATATATTTTGAAGGCAGCGATATTGCAAATGCTTTCGGTCAATACTTCTCTGAAGTTTATGCGAGTGCATCTAATAATGATCTGTTTGAATTTAGGACATCTAAATCTGTCATTTCTGAAGAGTTACAGATATCATTGGATGATGTCTTCAACGCGATTCAATCTCTTAAAAAGAGGTTCACTTGTGGGCCTGATGGCATACCTGGTCATTTCCTGTGTAGATGTGTCTGTACTCTGTCAAAAGCTTTACATACCTTATTTTCTACTTCTATTAAATTAGCTTGTCTTCCAAATGTTTGGAAGATGAGTTTTATCTCCCCAATTTTTAAAACTGGGAATAAAAATTTTCTGACGATTTGTTAACCAGACAAATAATCTACTACAACCAACCTATTGGAATTTCAAGATTTTCTTAATAATTCTTTGCAAAAACATGTATAAGTTGTTGCCATTTACACCGATTTTGCGAAGGCGTTTGACAGGGTTCCGCACTCTATATTGATTTCAAAGTTATATTCCTATGGATTTCACGATTTAACTGTGAGGTGGATTAACAGTTTTTTTGAAGGACGTCGACAAATTGTTAAGATTAATAATTTTACATCTAATCCAGTTCAGGTAACGTCAGGTGTACCTCAAGGCTCTCACATCGGACCTATTTTATTTCTTATTTTTATTGATGATATTTGTAATTGCTTTATATATTCGAATTGTTTACTTTCTGAAGATGATTTTAAGGTGCATCATTGTATTGGCGATATTTCTAATTGTTTTGATCTACAATTTGATTTAGATAATCTATTCAGTTGGGGTGTCAGGAATAATTTGTTTTTAAATATTAAAAAATGTAAATCTATAACTTTTAGTAAAACGGCAATAACGATTGACTTCATATATAACATCAATGATGTCAACCTTAAAAATATATCGGTTATAGGGGATTTGGGCATTTTATTGGATTCAAATTTATCTTTTTCATCTCATATTTTTCAAATGCGTAATAAAGCATTTCGATTATTGGGGTTTTCATTGAGGCATTGCAAATATTTTAACTGTGATACATTAAAGACAATTATTTTGTTCTTACATTTCTTTCAAAATTAATTTAATAATTATGAAATGGTCTGCAAGTACCTGAATATGAGATCCGTAGAATCAAATTGGATCTTTGTTTATTACACAGAATTGTTTCTGGGCATATCTCCACTGATCTGCTTCAATCAATACATTTTTATGTTCTTCAAAGTACTAGATTATCCAGACAAAAACAAATTATATGTATTATAGTCCTTTATTGCGGTATTGAGGTATTGAGGTATGCTAACTAACTAAATTATAATGAAAATTTTGATTTATTTGTTAATTCATATTATTCATTTAAAATTGTATTAGGGAGAATTCCATTTATTATTTTATTGCAGATAATTTATTGAGGTTAATTTAAATTTTATGTTTATTTTTGTAGTAGGCTTATTTAGTAAGTTTAATCAATTGTTATTTGTATTTATAAAAATGTTTTTTACTTGTACTAATTGACATTTAGTTTATGTCTTTATCTTTATTATTATATTGTGTAATGTTTTGTAAAAAAGGTGTTAACCGTTGAAATAAATAAATAAATAAATAAAAGCATTGATAGAAATGGTGCATTAAATACTACTGTGCTTAAATGACCAAGAAGGAAAGAAAGCAGCAATCCAAATAAAAATCTCTTTCAAAACTTATGGACTGGCCAAAAAAAACCTTAAATTATTAGACATTGGAAAATTTATTGACAGGCAATGCAAGTACAAAAGTAGCCATGCAATTGACAATTCGTATAATAAGTAATACATGATTCTGAGAAACTCAATGCTTATAAGAAACGAAAAAACATTGAAAAGATTTTATGAATATTATTGGCTGATTTTTTTACACTTTTACTTTATGTGTACAGTGGTCTGACAAGTATTTCAATCGCCTTTTTTTAAACAAATTTTCAACAAAACTATATTCATATTTTATGACTCTAAATCATTTGCAATATTTCTTAAAAAAGCAAGATTATATCTGTGTGTATATATACGTGTCTGTCTATTCATGCTAGATCTAAAATTCTAATATAAATATATGAATTAAAGTTCGCAAAGACAATTTTGATCAGTTTTAACTTGTAAATTAAAAATTTGAGGTTTTATTATGTGCCGGAAGACCTGAGAAGCTTTAGTAAAATCTAAAATAGATGCTTACTTGAAGACATTCCTTTTTCTGGATGTTTTTAAATATGGAAAATGTGAACAAAAGTTAAAGATAACAAGAGCCTGAAAAGCTTCGATGAAAACAAACGTTTCATATTTTAAATATCAAAAAAGTTGTTTGTTTTATTAAAAACTTATATCTAAATGATGGTTACGTCTGTCCAATCGAAGTGACAAATAGCCTAAGGAATTAACTTGATGTTAGTTTAGGCTGTACCAAATTGAAGCACTCTGCCACAAGCGGTATTGAAAATATTTAGAAAAATGTGTTAAAATTTCTTAACTTTGATGGCCTGTATCTTGGTCATTTGAAGACTTTTATAATAATTTTTTTACGAATCATCATCATTTTTACTCTACAAGAAACACCTTGTATAAGAAATTATTGTAGTTTTTATTGTTTTTTTTTTCTCTTGCTGAACAAATAGTTCACTAATTATCAATAGCCTTCTACTCAAACCCACGTCCATCAGTAGATATACCTTTGCCATTTTCTGAGTTTTCTTCAATAATTTATAAGCAAATATGCTTCAGTTTGTTCCTTTGTGGGATACTTTAGACGTTAGCTTATTATGTCATTTTGATAGCTATTAAAATTTGTGAGGAATAGTCCTGTACATAATATCCTGGTTGGTAGTTACAGTGAGAAACAACCGAAAATTTTCTACTATTCCCAGCATTTTCTCGTCAGAATTGTGTATTTAAAAAAAAAATTTCATCATTTCGTGTTTTACTTTATCAGATTGCTGGCCCGGACATATTATTTATATATGGGTGTGTAAATGAGCTTGTTACATTAAAGAATCGCCCTCATCACTTTAAAGCGCCATTAATTACATCCCAATGGCAAGTGGTACCGGTCACCCATCCAATTGCTGACTAACGATCTGCACTCTCGCTATCGCTTCAACCGAAAACGTCTATTATCGGTGTTTTCCTTTCTTTATTTTAAAGGAATTTTCCAGAAATCCTTCTTTAATTTTATTGGAATTTTTTCAACACTTTTAATAATCTGATGAATGCTTGAAGTTATGTCCTTAAAGTTTTCAACTGTTTTTCTTTAAAACAAAATAAAAAATTATTTTGGCGCAGGCGGTCGGATAGTAAACTAAAATAAAGTTTGGTTTGTGTTCGATATTTTTAACGAAGTATTATGCAAAATAGCTTTCTAAATTAAGATTATATGTGATCTTATTACCTGTTGCTGCGTATTAGTATAAAATGTGATGGGTAGTACGATATAAATATGCCATTTTTAAATTATTATTTTTCAGAATCAGAGATAGAATTTTTAAATTTTTTGTTATGACGAAGAATTAATTCTTTGGTAATTTTAAAATATTTAAAGTGTATAGCATGTGTAAAATAGTACAACCTTGAGAGAAAAATTGAATAAAGTCTAAATTTTGCAATATTGTTTAATAATAATAATTTATTGATGTTACCAACATTAAATATGTTTTACATAAGTCATTTTTAACTTAATTTTAAAATGATATTAACTAACATTTAAATAATATTTAAAATAGGTATATAACAAACTTATGAGGGACAAACTTGGTAAAAAAATTAGTACAATTTAAATAAGACATAAATTATGCATTAAAAACATTTTAAAGACAAGAAAACAATACATAAAATTTAAAATCTATGGTCCAAGAATTCATCAATTGAATAAAAAGCATTCTTGTCAAGTTATTGTTTTACTTCCTTCTTAAAATATGGCAAAGTCAGTTCTTTCACATGTGATGGTAACTTATTGAAAAATTTAGGTCCAAAAAAATTTTTTGTTCTATCCACTCTAAAACTTTTTTGGTTTAAATTATGCGAAAACTTGTGTCATAGTTATGAATCTCATCACGAGTTGGGTATTGTGAGATGTTTGATTTCACGTAAAATAGTGTATTGAGAAAATATATGCATAGGAAAGTCAGAATACTATGTTCTATAAATTTATGTTTAACATCGTCTTTGTATTTTAGCCCTGTAATTATTAAGACACACTTAGTATGGCAGTATTGCCCCCAGATAAGCACCCCATCGTGTATTATAGAAGAAAATAGGCTGTGATTGGTTGTCCACAATACTTTAGTATCAGTAATTTCATGAAAATTTGTAGGTAGAGACATTTACTTAGTTTTTTTGCTTATATAATTTACATGCTCCTCCCACTATAGCTTAGAGTTAAGAAGTATCCCTAGGAATTTCACTGTTATCAATTTTGCTGAGTATCAACCACAGAATTTCACTCTTGTTATTATTTTCTACGAACCAGCTTTAATCTTCGCTTGAGTGTTTTTAACCATGGATTGCAATGAAACAAGATCTTTATTCTTATTGACAAGAGTGGTATCGTGAGCAAACAATATAACCCCCGTATTTTGCATGGGTAAGTCGTTCATATCTATTAAGAAAAGTAGAGGCCCCAAGACAGAGCCCTGAGGGACCCCACATTTTATTTCCTCCATTTTAGAAATAGTATGATATTATTGAACGACACCACCTGTCTCCTATTTGATAGATATGATACTCAAAGTTTTAGACTAATCTCATCTACATTGTATTGTCGTATCTTATTTATAGGTACAATTCTTGAAATTTTAAGACAATCTGGAAATGTTCTGGTGCTGATACATTCATTAGAGTTAGTTATAGGTAATGCATTTATTAGATCTGAACCTATATGGGTAAAATAACGACTAAAATTATCTGAACTAATGTTTCAGTTATTTAGGTTTGTGTTGATCCTAGGGTTGTTAAGTTTTATTACATCCCAAATAGCCTTTGGCGATTCAATATGCTGGTTATTTGCACGCTTCTTGGCTTCTTTAATTTTGATTCTATATTGTTTGCGTTTTTAAATTATTAGTATTTTTGTTCTCACACTATTGTCTCTGTCATATGCCTCCCTTAAGACACTTAGTTTTGACCTTAATAATTTAAGTTTGACCAGTATTGATCAAATATATTTGTACTATTTTTATAGGTATTTTGTTTTCAATTTTTTATAAATATCTAAATGATTGAAATTTTTGAAATTAAAATCAATATTTTTTATAAAGTTATGAAAATGAAATAACCCAAATTTAGTAATTGGTCTACAAATAATATTTGTCATGACTTGTTCTAATTTTAACATTAATACTTAACTTATCATTGCAAAGTGGTCAGATAGAAATAAATCTCTCACTAATGTGTAGTGTTTTTAATTCGTTTTAATAATAAAATTATCAAGGGTATTTAATCCTCTGGTTGGTACATTTATGACTGTGGTTAATGAACTTGGAAGTTATCTGCTAAATGATCTCTAGTATTGAATTTGATGTTAAATTCACCTGTCAAAATTACTTGTACAGAGTTTATTTGAATTTTATCTAAAATTACTGAAAGTATGAAAAAATGTATTAATATCTCCCGTTGGAGATCTGTAAACTGTTATAATACAGTTGTGGTCATCTAAATAAATGCAAAATTTTCTGGAAAATGACGAACCGCCCGCTATCTCCGTTAAAACCAAGGAAGAAATCAGTGTGGAAAATCATTTTGTTGATACTCATAGTCGAGATTCTTCGGGAAGATATGACGTCGAATTACCTTTCAAATCGTGTCGAACTCTAGGAGTAAGCAAAATTTTGACTTTCAATCTATTTTTAGCTTTGGAAAGGAAACTTGATTGTAATCCAGATTTGAGAAATGATTATGAAAAACTCATGAATGATTATATTAGTCAGGGACACATGACTATAGTTTCAAAAGTCTCTGACGATTCAGAGGAAAATTATTACATACCTCATCATGGAATCTACCAAGGTGAGACTCGTAAACTTCGTGTGGTTTTCGATGCCAGCATGAAGAGTTCTTCGGGAATTTCTTTGAATGATGTTTTACATATCGGAACAAAATTACAGTTGGATATCGTTTCAATTATTTCACTTCTGCGGTTGAATCCACTCGTCCTAATCGCGAATATTCGCCAGATGTACCGAAACATCCATCTATCGGAGAAGCATTGGAAGTACCGGCGCATATTTTGGAGAGAAGATCCAACTGATTCGATAAAGGAGCTGAGAACCGTCACATACTGCGTATCTTGATCATCGTTTCTGGCAATTAGAACACTTCATCAACTCGCTCGGGATGAAGGTGCTAAGTTTCCTAAGGCCGCCGATGCCGTGCTTCATAATACTTACATGGATGACATCGTTTGTTCAGTAAGTTCGATCGAAGAAGCCAAGGACTTGCGGAAGGAACTTGAAGTGTTGATGATTAAAAGATGATTTACTCTCAGAAAATGGGCCAGCAAGATCACTGTTCCGTTCCATCCTCATCATTTTCATTTCAAAATTAATTAAATCACTCGTTGAAAATATTAGGGCTAATTTGGTGTCCAAAAACGTATAATTTTACTTATTCGATTAATGCAATTCGTGAGCCTGTAACCAGGCGTGGTATATTATCGGAGATCGCTCGAATTTACGACCCACTAGGATGGATCAACCAGGTTACATTCGCGAAGTGAATTATGCAATATCTTTGCAAAACTGGATTGGATTGGGATGAACCCCCACCTGAAGAAGTCATTCGAAAGTGGCTGAAATTTCGAGAAGAGCTGCCTTGTTTGAGCAGGATTTGCAATGTCGTGTCTTCTGCCTTCAAACGGAGCTGTTCTATGTCAACTACATGGCTTCTCAGATGTAAGTGAGAAAGGTTACGGAGGCGTCATCTATCTTCGAGTTGAATCATATGAAAATGTGAAGACTGTATTACTCATGGCGAAGTCAAAAGTCGCTCCACTGAAACAAGTTTCATTGCCTCGTTTGGAAATCTGTGGAATACTGGTGTGTCGATAGTGGTATGGTCGGATTCGATAGTCGCTCTTTCGTGGGTGCGTGGAAAACTTACGTAGCCAACAGAGTGAGTCAAATCCAGGACAATATTCAAACGACATGCTTCCGCCACATTCCTACCAAGATGAATCCCGCGAACTGCTTATCTCGAGGCCTCACACCATTCCAGTTCACTTCTAGTTTGATAATGACAAGCTAAAATTGTCGAAACTATAGTCACTAAATAAAGTCCGTGTTATACAAACAAAGTTAAAAAGTTTTTTATTTTTCTTCATATTTGGTCTAAATTTTTCCAAAAATTTGAAAATTTGATAGATACTTGGAGTTATAATAATATCAGAATTAATTGATAGTTATATGTGTCGATAGTCAATGACCTAAAACATATTTTAAAAGAAACTGACAATTATAGCTATAATTTTGTGGTTTTCTTGAAAAAATTACGAAATTTATTTGGTACAGTCGGTAGGATAGTTCACTTCGTTTCAAACAAGAAATAAATATTAAATTTTGTGGCAAGTTATAAATATTATTGAGAGTTATTTTAAAGCAAATTTAAAAAAAACTTCACATGGCATCGATATCTACTGTATAAATTCAATCACATCAAAATTTCTAAGCATTAACATGTAGTTCCTCAATATAATATATAACATATTTTATTATGATACACATTACAAAATACTTTAATCCTTATTCTTATTTATTATAATTCTCCAATGCTCTAATGATCATAACATAATTTGACATATTTAACTTATACAGAAAATTAAATTATTACAAAAAAGAAACATTTATGTAATACATTTACTACTCCAAGCCACCATAAACACAAAAATATGCATATATCCACATTTATTAAATTAACTGTAAAATAATACTATTAATTACATTACTTTAAAATATATTTTTAATTAAGAGTACTAAAATAGATGCAAGCAGAAATTTTTAACACAATAACCTTAATTAAATATATTGATTTTTTTTGGGGCCGGTAATATTTGTTTTTGTGCTCGGCGCATTTCAATTAATCTAATCAGCCGATAAATTCAATCCGACGTTCCCCACATGCTCGTCTAATCTCCCCCCTGCACGGCAAACAAGTAAGAAAACTTTCGTTATCAGTGTTAACCCAAATAGATAATTTCGTAAGTACGCGAAGCAATGAACTTTGCCCGTCCAATAACTTGCCATGAGCAGAGACCATTCCGGAGTAAACGAACCCCTTTGAGAATATAAAATAAGTGGTGTATAATGATAATGCAGGGGGCGGAGGTGGAGTGCGCAATCTTCTCAGTACATCGAAAGTGATATGAACTGTACTGAAAATTGCAGTTGAAATTTAATGAAGGGAAAAAACACACACAAGGGGAATTTCGGTGCTTGAAAGTTTAATGGCGCGCATTCTTTGATTACAATTACATTAAGATGTTTTAATAATGTTTGAAATTACAATGATATATTAAGTGAATATTGATTTTGTTTTCTGAATATTATTTAATAAAATTTAATGAGTGTTCTTATATATACTTACATCTGTAGATGTGATATTAACTAAGAACAGATTGCTTAGTTTCCTTAGTCATAGAATAATTTGTTCAGGTAATCAATTCGAATACCATTGAAAGATTTTAGCTAATATGAAATTTTGTAATCGAATGGCTTTAAATAAAGGTGTTTTTATATATTTAATTTTGTTTGTTCATTCTTTCATAAAAATACATATTCAAGCAAATTAGTTACGTAAAAAAAGTATTCATTATTTACCTCTTAGAAACTTTAGGTACGAAAAATCTGATACTTTACTAATTAGATCTATGATATTAGTTAATGCATGGTAATATACACTGGACACCAATAAATACCTAACTTTTCACATTAGCAGCAGGTAACTTTTCCAGCACGAAAGGGCAACAGTTAAAAGCCATTAGAAGTGGTCGTGTTAAAAGGTAATGAAATGTACGCCCCTTGATGGGATTCAGAACGTGCGAGAGGATAGAGTTAATTATTAAAGAATGGTGACTTATTTGATCCGAGAGGGTAATGAAAGGATTAAAAGTTTTCTGCAATTAGCGCGAGGAGAGTACACGAATGTTTTTTTGCTGCGTGGATTTTGTCCGGAAATGCACTTAATACCGGCGCTGCAGTTGCAAGGAATTACTTGGATTAAGTTACTGAACAGTTGAGACATTTATCATTTAACGCCACTAATATATATTTATTCGCAGGACAAGGATTTACCGATTTTCTATCGAATAAATCATTTATTGCTTGAACTTTCCTTATGTCTGATACGTTTAAATTAGTTATTGTGTTCTGGATTTAAGTAGATTTTAGATTTGAAATATACGAGGGCTATACGGAAAGTTGTTTTACTTTTATTAATTTTTATATGATATACCTTAATTAATACGTGTTATTTCTTTTTCTAGTTTCGACAGAGATCAACCATTCACCTTCCAATTGGGCGTAGGACAAGTGATTAAAGGATGGGACCAAGGATTGACCAACATGTGCGTCGGAGAAAAACGTAAACTGACAATCCCACCCAGCTTGGGCTACGGTGATAGAGGAGCAGGAAATGTAATCCCTGGTGGTGCTACCCTTATCTTCGAAGTGGAACTCATCAACATCGGAGACTCTCCACCAACCACCAACGTTTTCAAAGAAATCGACGCCGACAGTAACAACATGCTCAGCCGAGAGGAGGTAAAAGTCTTTGTAAGCTACGCTTTTTGCTTTTTTTTTATTTTCAATAACACTGCATAAATACATCATCACCACCATATTTACAACATAATATAAATACTTCATTGAATATCATTCATTAGTTATTAGTTTAAAATGCTTTTCTAGGCTTCGCTTTTGCTTTCTTTTTTTTTAATACAATTAAAAGTGTTTTGATTGCGACCGTTACTACGGGATAATCCATACTTACACCGAATTGACGTAACGGTCGCAACCATTCTCTTTATTAAAATAATTTGGTGTCTTATAATTAATCACATATGTTTTAGGTCAGTGAATATTTAAAGAAACAAATGGTGGCCGCCGACGGGGAAACCCAAAGCGAAGAAGTGAAGAACATGCTGGCCGACCACGACAAACTCGTGGAGGAGATCTTCCAGCACGAAGACAAGGACAAGAACGGCTTCATCTCCCACGACGAGTTCTCGGGACCCAAGCACGACGAACTTTAACATATCAAAACGAAGAACCATCGAAAGTACGACTGAATAGTTTAAGATGATGCAAAAAAAATGAAACGGTTTTTCCACCAATCGTTTGTATTTGTGTTTTCATACATATTTGCGTACAACAATTTTTTTTTTAATTTAGGGTCCCTTTTTAACTCTTCCACTATTAACGGTTTTTAACAATATTTATTTTTGTTTCTAAGATATGCGTTGTCTTTTTGGATAGTTTATCAGAGGCATTCCATGTACTTTTATGGTTGCGCTTGGTTTTCGTTAAGTATTTATAAGGAATTACTTAAAGAATGTGTGCAATTTGTAAAATCTGTTGTTATATTATGATAAACGATTATTAATAAAAGTTTTTCTAAAAAATTTGAAATAAAATTACATTTTTGCTAATATGTCAGTTTATTCTAACCTACCTATAACGTGAAAAAAACATAATAATAATAAAGTTAAATTGTGCTATAACGGGAACAAATTGGCAATTATAAAAGGATAAGGTAAGCAAATATAAGTTATATTACCCGAAGAATAGATGATACAAAATTAAAGAAAAATTATAAAACGTGAAAAGGTGTAGATTTGATTTTGGCGGGAAATTTAGCCTTCAAAACACTTTTTTTCATTTCTGTTATCCTGATACCATTTTTCATTTTTGGGAAGTCTTTTATTGAAAATATTTCATGCAGATAGATTCTTGCAAATATTAGTCGATAGTAACAGGGAAGCAGAATCGCGAGAAGGTGTGGATTTGATTTTGGCGGGAAATTTAGCCATCAAAACACCTCTTTTCACTTCTGTTATCCTGATACCATTTTTCATTTTTGGGACGTCTTTTATTGAAAATATTTCATGCAGATAGATCCTTGCAAATATTAGTCGATAGGAACAGGGTAGCAGAAACGCGAGTAGGTGTGGATTTGATTTTGGCGGGAAATTTAGCCAACACAACACCTCTTTTCATTTCTGTTATCCTGATACCATTTTTCATTTTTAGGACGTCTTTTATTGAAAATACTTCATGCAGATTGATTCTTGCAAATATCAATCGATAGTAACAGTGTAGCAGAAAAGGTGTGGTTTTAATTTTGGCGGGAAATTTAGCCATCAAAATACCTCTTTTCATTTCTGTTATCCTGATACCATTTATCATTTTTAGGACGTCTTTTATTGAAAATATTTCATGCAGATAGATTCTTGCAAATATTAGTCGATAGTAACAGGTTAGCAGAAACGCGAGTAGGTGTGGATTTAATTTTGGCGGGAAATTTACGCATCAAAACACCTCTTTTAATTTCTGTTATCCTGATACCATTTTTCATTTTTGGGACGTCTTTTATTGAAAATATTTCATGCAGGTAGATTCTTGCAAATATTAGTCGATAGTAACAAGGTAGCAGAAACGCGAGTAGGTGTGGATTTGATTTTGGCGGGAAATTTAACCATCAAAACACCTCTTCTCATTTCTGTTATCCTGATACAATTTTTCATTTTTGGGAAGTCTTTTGTTGAAAATATTTCATGCAGATAGATTCTTGCAAATATTAGTCGATAGTAACAGGGTAGCAGAAACGCGAGTAGGTGTGGATTTGGTTTTCGCGGGAAATTTATCCATCAAAACACCTCTTTTCATTTCTGTTATCCTGATACCATTTTTCATTTTTGGGACGTCTTTTATTGAAAATATTTCATGCAGATTGATTCTTGCAAATATTAGTCGATAGTAACAGGGTAGCAGAAACGTGAGAAGGTGTGGATTTGATTTTGGCGGGAAATTTAGCCATCAAAACACCTCTTTTCATTTCTGTTATCCTGATACCATTTTTCATTTTTGGGACGTATTTTATTGAAAATATTTCATACAGATAGATTCTTGCAAATATTAGTCGATAGTAACAGGCTAGCAGAAACGCGAGTAGGTGTGGATTCGATTTTGGCGGGAAATTTAGCCATCATAACATCTCTTTTCATTTCTGTTATCCTGATACCATTTTTCATTTTTGGGACGTCTTTTATTAAAAATATTTCATGCAGATAGATCCTTGCAAATATTAGTCGATAGGAACAGGGTAGCAGTTACGCGAGTAGGTGTGGATTTGATTTTGGCGCGAAATTTAGCCATCAAAACACCTCATTTAATTTCTGTTATCCTGATACCATTTTTCATTTTTGGGACGTCTTTTATTGAAAATATTTCATGCAGATTGATTCTTGCAAATATTAGTCGATAGTAACAAGGTAGCAGAAACGCGAGAAGGTGTGGATTTGATTTTGGCGGGAAATTTAGCCATAAAAACACCTCTTTTCATTTCTGTTATCCTGATACCATTTTTCATTTTTGGGACGTCTTTTATTGAAAATGCTTCATGCATATCGATTCTTGCAAATATGAATCGATAGTAACAGGGTAGCAGAAACGCGAGAAGGTGTGGATTTGATTTTGGCGGGAAATTTAGCCATCAAAACACCTCTTTTCATTTCTGTTATCCTGATACCATTTTTCATTTTTGGGACGTATTTTATTGAAAATATTTCATACAGATAGATTCTTGCAAATATTAGTCGATAGTAACAGGGTAGCAGAAACGCGAGTAGGTGTGGATTTGATTTTGTCGGGAATTTTAGCCATCCAAACTTCTCTTTTCATTTCTGTTATCCTGATACCATTTTTCATTTTTGGGACGTCTTTTATTGAAAATATTTGATGCAGATAGATTCTTGCAAATATTAGTCGATAGTAACAGTGTAGCAAAAACGTGAGAAGGTGTAGTTTTGATTTTGGCGGGAAATTTAGACTTCAAAACAGCTTTTTTCATTTCTGGTATCCTGATACAATTTTTCATTTTTGGGACGTCTTTTATTGAAAATAATTCATGCAGATGGATTCTTCCAAATATTAGTCGATAGTAACAGGGTAGCAGAAAAGCGAGAAGGTGTGAATTAGATTTTGGCGGGAAATTTAGCCATCAAAACACTACTTTTCATTTCTGTTATCCTGATACCATTTTTCATTTTTGGGACGTCTTTTATTGAAGATATTTCATGCAGATTGTTTATTGCAAATATCAGTCGATAGTGACAGGGTAGCAGAAACGCGAGAAGGTGTGGATTTGATTTTGGCGGGAAATTTAGCCATCAAAACACCTCTTTTCATTTCTGTTATCCTGATTCCATTTTTCATTTTTGGGACGTCTTTTATTGAAAAAATTTCATGCAGATACATTCTTGCAAATATTACTCTATAGTGACAGGTTAGCAGAAACACGAGGTGTGGATTTCATTTTGGCGGGAAATTTAGCCACTAAAACACCTCTTTTCATTTCTGGTATCCTGATACAATTTTTGAAACGACTCCTATTTGAAAATATTTTCAATAAGATGTAAATGATAATATTCTGAGTGAAACTTGGACATTTGGATAAGGAATTTTCAATTAAAACAACAGCTACATATTTTTTATAACAAATTTATTTAATATAATATACATTTAATTAAATAAAAGAAACTGAGAAGTGCAGTAGCAGTAAGATCATCGAAGAAACAAATAAAAAGAGTTCAAAATACGCTTTACAAAAAAAACCTTAACATTATTAAAAAAAAAAAAACTAAAAATTGGTCGTCACCTTCCGTAGTAGTCGAGATGCAATAATAATTTATATAGAGACAAAGAGGGGGGGAAAGACAAAATAATAATAATTATCGAGGAGGGGTATCACATAATAAAATCAGTATACAATTTTACATCTCACAGATGTACATAACTAAAATAAATTACAAAATAGGGGGAGCCTACAAATTAAAAAACCGTCGAGTTCGCACTCAAAATGAAATTTAAAAAAAAGAAAAACAACGTGAAATTCCTTTTAATAACCCTTTATGTAAGCAGAGAGGTGCTTCTTCTCTTCTTCAGATAATCCATTTTTGAGAGTTCTTCTTACTGCAAACAAGAGAAAAATATACGTTAGTGGTGTTTTGTTATGGTATTCTATCAAGCATGCTTAGATCTAATATGAATGACAACGCATGCTACATTAAGTAAAGAAAAATGTTTCTATAAATAAATTTTCTTCAATAATATTTAGTATAACTCATAATTTATAAATAAAACAAATAATTGTAGGTTAAAAACATAAAAATATACATGCAAAACAAAATAATAAAAACAAATAAACAATTCTTGTAAACAAGCATATGAACAAAAGCTGAAATGACATGCCATTGGAAGCACAATCTAAGAGCGTCTCCCGATAACATACCAACAATACTTAAGGAGAATCTCGGTGGCCAAATGGATTCTCTCTTGTTCTCGAACGTTTTACTAAATCATAAATAATGTTACTACCAAACATTCTACCTCGATATATTTATAATAAAAATGTTCCCTCTAATGTTTTTTTTTGACTTTAACTTTTTAACTAATTCGGTATTTATTTGATATATGTTTAAATAAAATATAATTTTATTGTTATTATATGTTTTATATAAATTAAGTGCAAAAATAAATAAATACTACGATTACAAGTATCTGATTTAATTTTTAAGAATACTTAAAATGTAATAATGATGATGGTAGAAGCATTTACTTTGTAATACATGTTGGAATCAGAAACCTTAAAAGAAACTGCAGTTAAGTTTCTTGTACAGCTTGGGGTATATATGGTTGCCTATATCAAAGCAAAGTGGCGGCCATTAAAATTTTTTTAAACTTTTCCGACAACTTTTAATAATAATGAAATTGCCTAACTGATGTTAGCACTGTATTTATGACATTCATATTTAATGGTGAAAACATTTTTTGTATTTAAGTGAAGAATTAAATTATTAAACATGAACCAGTTTTATTGAAATCTAATGAAGCGAAGCTACTGCTTTTAAAAGCAATCAAATATTTCTTAGCTTAAAATTTAGAGGGAACACTTCTAATTTACCCTTTAAATGTACTTACATGATTTTCTATCGGCGTGCCGTGTCCGCTTCCTTTCTCTGGGCGCGGTCCTCGAGGAAGGCGCTTTCGTGGCCGTCTTTACCAGACTCTCCAGGATTTCGTCGTCACCGTCGGTGAGGTGACCGTTCAGCGTTCCCATCAGAGACCGGTTTGCGTCCTTTCTGGTCCGGCGAAAAGGCAGAGTGCCTTGCAGGCTTTCCACGTCGGAAATATCGCTACCGAGAAGTTGTCTGAGTTCTGCGTCCGCTCTGTCTTCTTTCGTACGGAATTTAGCAGTCTGGAATACAGTGAAATGTTTTAACTCCCTAACAGTAAATACTTTGGTAATTATAACAGCAGTAGTTATAAAGGTTAAATAATTGTATGCTTCAAGATTAAGAGAAATAAATAAAGCAACCTTATAAAATCTAAAATAAAAACAGTTTACTACTTTTGCTACTAAATATTACACTTGTATTTCTTCTCCATGTTTAAAATACCTTATATAACCTCAAACACCTATGAAATTTGATGTTTAACATTCTTATTGTTAATTGTTGTTGCAGAGAATCTATAGACAGTGAGAAGATAGTGAGAAGAGAGTAAGAAGATAGTGACAGTGAAAACAACGAGAGATAAGGGTTAGTAGAGAGAAAAAAAGAGAAAAGTGAGAGAAATATGAAAGGAATATAGGAAAGAAAAGAGAGACAGCAGAGGGAGAAGAAAGAGAGAGAAGTGAAAAAAGAGAAACAAGGGAAAGAAAAGAAATGAGATAGTGGAGATAGAAGAGAATAAGTAATCATTAATGTTTGTCCAGTCAATGGGAAAACAGTGCAAAATCTATAAAATAGATGTCACCTTAACTGCTACTACTACAACTATGTATTATTAATATATTGGGAACTTTAAAACAATGAGATAGACAATATGGCATTATGAGACCTGAATTTTATTCCTTCGCCTATCTGTCTCTGAGAACTGTTTCATTAGAAAAGTAAGCATGTAGCAGAAAGGTGTATTTTAGAATACTTACCTCTGTGATCATCTTTCCTCTAGTCTTATTTCTTTCTCTGTGGTTAGCCTTTTTCTCTAATTGCTGCAGTACACGCTCTCTAGTTGTTCTGTATTCTAGAGCAAACTCCGACACTATTCTGCAGAAATCGTTTGGTTTCGTATCTGCAATTTGGTGTAAAGGTATCCCCAGCCATAACAGAAATTTGTAGAATCTAGAAAAGATACTGTATTAATATATTCATTCTAAAACTAACAATAGATAATTGTTCAAGTTTATTATAATAATAAAGTTTAATGACCAAATGAATTCTTATTAGCATTGGATAATTCAAAATCTTCTAGATGCAAAAGGTATTAGTAAATATCTAATTATTAAAAAACTTCAAAATATTGAAAGATTTTACCAATTACTTAGATAATTTCTCCGTTAAAATGTAAGTAATCGTCTTCACACTTTAAAACTTCTATAACTAATTATAGATATTTTCATTACCTGTTCATGACTCTCCTATGGATGATTCCTAACAAAATAATCCTCTCCGCACAATCCGCCAAAAAGTCCGACATCTTTGACTTCATTGTAGACCCGTCGTGCTTCGCAATCAGCTTCAGGTGGTCCCAAGAGGCCTTGCAGTCGGATTCTAGTCTTTGGATATTTAATGCTAATTCATCGAAGTCCACTTTGGACGCCCTAGTTATTGCACCAATCTAAAAAAGTAAAGATTTGAAGATAAATTAAATTATTAATATGTCTAAATCGTTAATTAATAATTTTTGAAATTGTGTTTCTCTAATTATTTCCATGATGGACTTTTCTACAAAAAGAATAATATTATATATGAATAAATTATGAAGAATTTATTAGATAAAATATATATTTACCTCTGAATATAAATCTGAAGCATCCGGAAACTTCTCCATAACAATATGACACAAGTGGTGCAGAAGCGAATGCTTATGTACAGTGTCCTTGACCTCAGGAACTTTAGACAGGTACTCGATCTGGAAACCCTTGACCTCGTTCCCGTTCAAGAAATTGCCAATCGACAGGAGCGTACTGAGTATGCCCCTGAAAGTCTTGTTCACTCTGAGCACCTCGAATCCCTGCTTGAGGTCCATCAAAGGCTCGGCGATTTCTCTCTCCGTGTTTTCGAAGTCCAACTTGAAGGCCCACAACCGCAGCCTGGCCGGCAGCTCGGAGATCGACGCCAGCGTGAGCAGAAACTGTTCCGCGCTGCCCAACGGTAGGTCCGGATTGGCAGCCTGCGCCTCTTGAATCTTGCTGCGCTCCTCTTCGGTCGGAAGCATCGTCAGCAACTTCTCGATGCCTTCTCTGTTCATGATGGTGGCGTCCATTTTGAGTATCGCGGTTTTGATCGAGCGCGGAGGAGGTAACTTAGTCATACCGATGTTGATAGCGTTCGATCTCTTAGGATCCAACACTATAATTTCCTTGTTCTTATTAAGCTCCTGTTGTTTCTGCAGAAATTTCAGTAAATGATTAATAAATACACGCGTAAATTGAGAAAGTACACAAATGCATATAATTACCCTATACTCGTACATACATGTATAGTGAATGTTTATTTAATTACATGCTCTACCACCATGCAAGGGTTTACATGTAAATAAAAAGTGCTGAAAAGTTTGAAAAACACCAATGCAAACACACGTGAAAAAGGTGAGAAAAAACATGGTAGGGATGTAGAGAGGGATACATGACACCACCACAATGGAGAACATCACTCACCTCCTGTTGAAAAACGGCACATGCCACGTGCGGATCACCAAAGAAAAAAGAAAAATTCAATTAATACGTGTTGATAAGCTGCAGAGGTTTAATCATAAGATCTACTGGGAGTTTAAGTTTGTGTTAAGTAAGTGTTTTAACGGTACAGTAGGAAAGGTTTCACAAAACATATCTTTGATGCAAAATTATTAAAGGTAATACTTGAAGAAAATTATGTAAATTTATTAAAAGTAATTAAAACTATTTTAAAAATAGGTAAGTAAAACTACAACGCCGACGCACTTAATACTTAAGCCATGTCAAACGCGTGTACTTGCACAATAAGATCGGCGCACTTGAAGTCTTTTACGGAATGCTTTAATTGCCATGAGAACATTTATTCATTGCATTGTTTTGTCATCGCGCGACATAAAACTAATTACACTCCGGCTCAAAGAATAAATCCTACACGCGAACTAGGCTCATGAGTGCCCGACGCACACACACACACACACACACAAACATGCCTCTCTTGCATCAGATATGAAAATGATAAAGAAGCAGTTCACACATTTAGCATTGTAATTACAACATAGAAATATGTTAATAGAAAAATGGGTAGACGGATATGAGTACGTGTAAGTGTGTAAAGAGAGTCGAGTAAGCTGGGGCAATTAGAATTGTTACACGAAAGAAGGCGGGTGTTCTCACCTTGTTAATTAGATCCTTGGCTCTGGATTCGAACAGGTGCTCCAATTTCTGAGTATCCACGGCGACGGGGTTTAATTCATCCCAGATGTAACCTGTTTTTAATTTGATTGTTGACACGGGATCATCCCTGACCTCCTTCCAGAACAACTTCACGGTTTTCTTATTTTTCTTCATTGTGGGTATCTTAGTTTCAGTTGGTTTGGATAGTTTTTGTAAATTAACGCCAAAAACTGGTGGGCTGGGTACAGGTGGAATACACGCTCTGGGAGGAGGAGGTGGTGCTGAACCCATATCCAGAGGCGGTGGTGGTGGTGGGATACCATTGGTAACCGCTACTGGGGCTAGAATATCCCCTTCATCTTCATTGGTGAGGTCCGTAAAGTCCATATCGCAGAGATTCAAAGGTCTACTCATACTGGAAACCAATTCCTCCCAACGTAATTCGTTTTCTGACTTTTTAACCTCAGCAACTTTTGCGATATTTTCGCCAGTTGGACTTTTTACGACGTTAGCTTGAGACTTGCTCTTCGCCAAACCTTCTTTGGCTTTATTGATCAAACCAGTCATACCTTCTATCCTGTTGATCTTATTATCTTCCGATGGACTATGTAAGATGTTCTGGTTGGCCAACTTCTGCGTCAGATCTTTCACCGTGTTCTCCTTCTTCAACTGTAACAACATTTTTCGATCGTTTTCGTTCGTGCTATCATCCTCAACGTTTTCCTGCCCTTTCTCGTCGTTATACATTATCCATGGTTGTTTAGTGAGACCGTTCTCTTCAGAATCTAGCTTATTGACCGCATTCAATCGTTCGGTGAGGTCTTTCCTGCTCGAATTCCTGTTCAAAATGTTGTTACCGTTGGAAAGTCTCTGCTGCAGCCCGTTTGTGTAGTTACCTAAAGGATGGCATTAATTAATGTTAGTTGATAAACAGTTTTCAAGCTTGATTAGAATTACCGTTTTCATTGTTATCGTCGTTAGTTGTAACAGCGGTTTTAAGTAGCGTAGCATTCTCTTGCTGTTCTTTCATGAAGCTGCGCTGTCTTTCCGCTCTTTCGCGCCTCCTTCTAAGAGCAGGAGTAACGCCAGCGTCAATCGCTAAAGTTGGCAAAAGCAAATTGCATTAGTTTATTACAAAGCTTTTTAAACACAATAGTGACTATGATTAATATATAAATTATTTAAAAAATGCTTAAACTTATATATAATAATATATTAAACATATCAACAAAAACAAAACTACAATCAGCAGCAAATTTAATCATACTTAAAATATTTTTGAATGTAATCAAAATAATTTTTAAAAATCTTACTTTTATTGGTATCCTTATATCCACCATTCAAATTCTGATGATTCAATCCATTAGTTGATTGCGAGCTAGAAGATTCGTCATCATCATCATTATTATTCTGTAGATTAAGATTCTTCCTGACGTTGTTGTTCAAATTACTATGCACGGGTGTAGTGCCGGTCGAATGCCGTCTACTCTTCCTCCTCTCCGTTGAATCCACTAGTGACTTCCTACTCCTCAAAGTTTTTCTGATGCTCTCATCTAAATGCCTGATTGGAGTACCTTTATCCTCGCCGTCTTCATACTGAAGAACTGCTTCGTAAATCTGGAACTGCTGTAGTAGATCTAAATCAGTTCCCGGCTTGGACATGTATCTTTGGATGATATTCTCGATGCCTTGCTCCTCCAAAGCATCTGTTTGATCGTAATAGGTATCCTGATCAGGTACACCGTTCAAGCATTTATTAATTAACGTGGTGGCGTAAATTAGCAATTCCGTATCTGCCGAATCGAAATCTTTAAGGAGCTTCATGATGTTGTGCCAGGATAACAGTCCTTGGCTAGAATCCACGGCGTGTATGGCTTTGATCAAGAGCATACAGTTGGAATCGGTGTATTCGACGAAAACCAGAAGTAGCTTTAGAGCGGTTTTGACTACAAGGCGGAACTTGGAGGAGATTAAAGTGTACAACCATTGGACAGTCTGGTTGTGTTCCATGACCCCGTTCATTCCGTCCACGTAGAGCATCACCTGCCCCAGCGCTCGAAGGATATAATTTTGATAGTTCTGGTCGGCCTCCGATCCGACCTTAATAAGGCACGCCAAACCGTCATTCTGTACAAATTCATGCACCAAGTCCTTGTCTTCTTGGAATATCTGCTTCAAGGAGAATAAAGCTCTTCTGAGTTCTCTTCCTTCGGAAGTTAGAAGTTTTTCTGCAAATAAAAAATAAAACCATTAAATTACTTATTTATATTTATAAATGTAACTGGGCAGAAAAACCTCAGGTCTGTAGATCAGATGGACTAACACCATTTATTTATTTTCATGTTAAATGTTATGTATTGTAAATGTGTCCAAATAAAGATGATTGTATATAAATGTAATAAGAAAAAGTAATTTTGATCTATTTCTTGGTGTTGCTGAAAAAACGCAATCAAACAATTTAAATTCAGTTGGGATTTGTTTGTAACGAATCAAAAGCAAAATTTATAATTAAGCTACAATGTAGACGCAGTCACGTTCTTATTTAATAATGCAATAGTTTTCTTCCTTTTTTGCATTACGAAACTGCCAGTGATGAAGATAATGAGGACGTGCAACGATGTTTAGATACGGCCGCGGTGCGAGACGTGTAATTTTAGAAAATAGTTTCTGTTTTTCGAAAAAAAACAAAAAAAACCGGCGAAAACCAATATTTGAAATTCAATGGCCGGTTAATTGTTTGTGCGTGTACACGGCGGACGGGGATTTTTCAGAGGGCAGCTCAGGGATCATCGCACTTCCGTAATTGGCGGACTCCTGTACGTGCTGTGCCGGGATTTTTCAAATGGCCCCAAATTACCATCATTTCTGCACGAAATTGTGGACGCCGTAAAACGTTTACGAGCCAAAAAGTCCACTTCTGCACCTTCATTAGTTTCTAACGTTCAGGTTTATTGCATTGTTAGCAGCCGTTGTACGACACGACTTCGGCGTATTTTTGTCGTTACGGAATTTTTTTGGAAAACATGTATTACGGCGTGTAACATAAGTTATGGGAATATTTAGAGTTTTGGAATTCTTTATACCTATTTTGAACAGCTGTAATTGATTAGGAATTATTTTTGTAACGCTGATCAAAATTTTTGCAACGATGGTCAAAATTTTATTGATAATCGTATTACAAAACGATTCTTCGCCATTATTAACTATTATTTTACTTGATTAAACAAGTCATTATTAAATAAAATTGTTTATCTAAATAAACTTTTCTAAACATCTATCACCAACTATGTGTGTGGTTTTAAACACCGTTATCGTCGTTTATTGGTTTTTATCTAACCAATAAAAGCCCATCCAATTAAATAAAGCAACTATTAACTGTATGCAAATAAGGTGGTCTAATGACAACGAAAAAAAAATAACAATCCCAATTCCTCTCATCAGATGCACGACGGAAGAGTTCCCACATAGTTCTCCGGCGGAGTGAAATTGCCGGTTGGAGTAGATCGAATTAACGATAGGCAAACACAAATCACTAGAAAATGAATAATCGGCATTCGGTGCCATTCAAGTCGGATATTGGAATAGAAATTGTCAAATCGTAATAACTTCCATAAACGGCCTGGGCATTACCCGGCGGCGTCGTACGCGCAAGCAAGAGCGGCTCGAGTTCCTCATTATAAACAAATCAGCCAGCCGATAATGTCGCCGATTTCGAAAAAATCTGAAGAGGAGAAAATTGCGCACAAAGAGATTATTCACGTGTAATGAGAACGTAGTTACGAGGAGATAGTTGCCAAGATAATGTCCTGTTTTTGGATGCTGTCGGTAAATGTCCACTTTTTTTTGCAAGTAACGGTTTTCTTAGGTCTCAACTATTTGGGCCAGTGTTTGTTCATAATATAAAATGGCATTTTAACTAGAACATGAAACTTTTGATTATTAATCTTCATGTTTGCTATAAATAAACAGTAGTAAGAAATAGCAAAAATCAAATTAATGTTTTGCTAAATATCAAGTCAAATAATTGCCATAGTCTGTAAAACAAGTTTTTTGGAATAATAAATTTTCATAAATATTTTGGTTTCATTTAAATTACTCTAATTCTTGTGATTCTATTAAACCATCATTTAAACTATTCATGAAATTTAAATTAAAAACACAGGAAAACGATTTTTAAAACCCCGCGGCGCATTACTGCCGTTAATTCTGCGTTTCACTTCGAGGCGATGCGAAATTAAGCGATCAACGGAAGAAATCGGCAGGAAATCCATATACGCGGCTTTTATCTAGAATCGAGCAGATGCAAATCTCTTCATTAGCTTTCAGTTATACAATTCGCGCGGAACAATTGTTTCACGTCCTTTCCAATATACCGTACGTTTATTAAAGGCATGCGGACGCCATATGTCAATTCGACGTTTTTTTTTTCTTTCCTTCGGTAAATATGGCGGACTCAATTAACGCGTGTTTGCGTTCATTAAGAAAATTGGTATCGCGTATTTGCGTTTTCATAAGAGAAATTACGCGATTCGGATCCATTTTACGAGTGAAATTTTATTGGCGTCGGATCGATCGCGGAGAATGATCGCAAGCGCGGAAATGGAAATTTTATTGATTCAGCACGTATATGTCATTAAGATGTGTACACGAATTCAGGCTGCATACAAAATGTTTCCTTTTTAGGGTGGTGTATTCAAGCGAAATGTTGAGAACCTACAAGGGATTCGTAATGTTGTTGCTTGTTTTGAATTAGTTATTGAAGTTGCAAATCAAATTTTGTACCAATCAACTTGAATTCTACAATTTGGGTTATTAGACTACTACTATTCTGATATTCTTACTTGTTGATCTTCTCTTCAAATCATCTCTTTTTATTATATGTACTCAGTGAGATGGAAAAATACTAAGAAAGGGTAGGCATATAAATTCGGTGGGGTAAAACACTTGACAAGTGTTTTGACCCATCGAATTTACATATCTCGTTCCATCAAGAGTGTAGCTCTACCAGTATCAATTATAAGGGTAGGCATTTTTAATCAAAATTTGTACAAACGTATAACTATTAAAAGATATCAATTGACTAAACTTTCATTCATATGGATCAAGTTGTATAGTCTTATTTGATAAGTCTTTCAGCTTTTCCAAACAATTGTATCAAGTGTATATTTTGCAAAATTATGTTTGGCTCTTTGCTGATTTTGCTTTTAATAGTTCGTTTTGAAAGCTTAGATTGCGCCAACCTGAAAATTAACGTCAATTAGGCGAATTTGACAGAGGTCATATCGTTGGTTTACGCAAAGGTGGATTTTCGATTAGAGAAGTTGCTTATGGCCCTAACCAAAACCAATCCACCTTCATGCGTTGATGTCAGACATGGACTAAAAAGGACCAAGAACATCACAGAAGAGGAACCGGGATACAAAGAAGAACAAATGAGGATCAAGATTGTCATCTTCAACTTATGAAGACCGATTCTCCAGCATCATATCACCTTTTAACTCACCTCATTTTTTATAAATCTCAATATGGGAAATATAGTAGAACATCATACTTAAATGTTAAAAAGAATATTTACAAATGAGAAATGCGATTGAATTAAATTCGAATCTAATTGGCCCTTCACTTTTATTTGTTGACGAAGTCCTCGCCTTTTTCAATAGTCTTCTTGAAATGGCTGCCTTGAGTGTGTCCTGTTTGAAGCGGTACGGCTTTCCGTATCCCATATTCTTCTACAGGTCGTTCTTGTTCAGGAACACAGGGTTCCCGAAGTACTTGGCATCGAGTTGGACTCGCCTTTGAAGCCCTTGATCAGCGGCGTAGACCATCGTCTTTAACCGGCTCCTGCTTTAGCTTTCACAACCACAGTCCGGCTTCTTATATCCTCTCGGCCAAAGCCTTCAGTTTATGATCTTGGAATTCAACAGATCGATTACACTGTGAGATTTCTGGCAGAAATATAATACCGGCGTAACCTCCACAGACTGTAACTTTTACATTCAGGGGTTTCAAGCCCTTGGCTTAAGCAATGAAGATATTGGCACGCACGATATACAAAGTGGTGATGCCAAGATGCGTTTTGGATCTAATTTTCCAGCTTTATTGTATACTTCAGAAGCAATTAGTACTGTTGAATTGATGGGTATAAAATGATGACGAGGAGGGCCTTTCAACAGACTTTGGTACATGCTGCTTCCAAGTCACATACAATGGAGGCATTTGTCTTAACGAGATCATCCTGGTAACACCTAGTTTACGTGGAACACCAAATGCAAAGACTACAACATCGCAGTTATTAAAGGCTTCTTTAGCTTGATCTGCACCCTTGAAGGCGCCTACTTTGGTAGGGGTTTCAATGTGTGACGAGTCAGCAGCTACTAGGGGTGTGCTGACGATGTCAAACAAGTTTAGGTGAGTCAACTTCTTCTCGAGAAATAGTAAGAGAGGTTGTCCAATTCCACCACCCACACCAGCCATAATCACTTTAAAGTGGTTCCGATTGCAGGTAGTGTAATACCTTTGCAAGAAGTTGAAGGTCGCCGGTTTAAGGACCCTAGAGAACATCTTCGTCGTGTTTAATCCTTCAAGCTTCGACTTTCTGTAAAAGTGGTGTGGCCACGTGCACGAACACATCGCAAATGCGATCTATGTTTAGCTAACGAAAGTCATCTTGAAACCCTTCAAATGGTTTACTACAGAATCAGAACTTTTGGCTTGCAATCCTAACAGCCATATATTGTGTTACTATTAACAGCTCAACATTGACAGCAACATTTCGAGTGGTGTAGTTTGCGACTGCACTAAAACATATAGTGGCAGAGGGTGGTGTTTAGTGATCAGACGAAGATATGGGGAACATTTCAACATTGAATTTTCTTTTGTGCATCACGCTGTAGGGGTTATGGTACGGGGTGCAATAACTTATGGAAGTAGGTTTCATTTAGTATTCACCCGAGGCAATATGGACGCCAAGCAATATTTGGATGAGATGATAGCACTTCCATTTCTTTAGTATTCATCTGCATAATGAAGCCTCTGTGTGGCAAAACATGTTGCAGTGTTTAACAAGAAAAGTAAAATCCTCCCAACTGTGTTATTTTATTTCAATGTGTTATGGGGTTTCATCACCATTCTCTTTATAGTTTCATCATGTATTCGCCTCGTTAATTCAATAGTTTCTTTAGCAGTTGTAAAACTCTTTCAGCAAGACAACTTGGAAACTTAATAAAAGTTATAGTACGATTTTGGTTTATTGATAAAATTCCCAATATTACTTTCTTAATATTGAACATTTAATAAATGTATAAATTTATCACTAAGAACACTAAAGTACAGTGAGTTAAACAGAGTGATATGTTGAACGTTTGTTGATGTCAGAATAAGGGAATATTAAAAATGCAAAATTAAGGTAAACATTTTGTATTTAGAATTCAAATTTGTGCCTAAAATTGTATTAAGACTTTTTGAAGAAGAAGAAGATTTGGTGTTGTTTGGAAAAAGGGTACTCTCCAAAGCCCAAGTAAGCTCGTATAATTAAGTCACTTGTCAAAAGCATACTTAATGTTTTTTTCGATGCTAAAAGAGTGATCCATAAAGAGTTTTTTTACTGACGGCTAAAATATCATAGGTCAGTTTTGACGAATGAGTTTCTGTGGTCCTTTTGTATGCGCCCTCTCGCTTGCCGCTGAAGATTTTTAAGCAAATTTTAACGTAATGATACTTTTTCCCGGGATAAAAGACTGAAAGTAAAGCGATTTTATACGATTCTAGCGGTTCAGACAGCTTCTACGAGATCTCTTAATAGTCTTGGGCAAGAAGACTTTCAGAGAGCCTATGAGCAATTTTGTAAAATTCTGACAACTTTTACTTCGCATTGAAAAACATTGTTAATACATTTTGTATTTTGTCAGACCAGTCTTAAAACTTTGTGAACATACAGGCGTTATTAATATAAATAGCCTCGACCTTCCTGCCAGGATAAAGAAAGGGAGCAGATTCTAGCGATGCTTTCACAGTCTTGAAAGAAAGAAAACTCTTCCAGGTAATAAGGGATTTATTTAAATCTGAGAGAAGGCCTTGAAATTAATAGGGCAATAAAAGCGGAAAAACACATCGTTAACGACAAAGAAGAGATTTGGTCTTCCTCAATACCCGAATCACTTATTACCTGAATATATAAACATAGCCGGTTTTCTTCTAATAATTACTCTTGAAAATGTTTTAAAAAGCAAAACTAGTCAAGTGAATATAAAATTTAGTGAAACAAAACAAGTGTTTTTAATCAATTACCTATTACCTCCAGAGAATCTATGAGCAATTTATAAATTGCTGGCAGTGGTGTCTATCGGTCATATTTCAAAGACTATTAGTTCGCAGTGCATTGTTAATACATATTGTATTTTCAGAAGAGCCATTAAATTGTGTTACCACTAACGGCTAAACATCAACATCAACAGCAACGTTTGGAATGGTGTAGTTTGCGACTGCACTAAAACCTATAGTGGAATAGGATGGAATTTAGTGATAAATATGTTTGGGAATGCATAATAGCCGTATGATGAAGATCAAACGAAGATACGGGGAACGTCGCAACATGGAATTTTCTGTTGAGCATCACGCTGTAGGTATTATGGCATAGGGTTCTATAACTTAAGGAAGTATGTTTCGTTTGGTATTTACCCGAAGCAACATAGACACCCAGTGATGTATGGATGAGACCTTAGAACCCAATATTCTTTCCTTTCTTTAGCAATTGTAAAACTCTTTCAGCAAGACAACTTAAAAACTTAAATCAATAAGGCACAGCTGAGAATGTAATTAGAATTCTACTTTAATGAACTTATAAAACACCATGGAAAAGACAAAATCATCTGGTTGTAGTTTGATTTTGGTTTATCGATACGATTTCAAATATTATTTTCTTAATATTGAAGATTTAAAAAATGTAAAAATTTAACACTAAGAACACTAAAGTAAATTGAGTTAAATAGAGATATGTTGAACGTTTATTAACAAAAGGATAAGGGAATATTAAAAATACTGAAGTTAATTAAAAAATCGTATTTAGAATTGGAATTAAATGTGAGTCTAAAATGGTTTATAATTAAAAAAAAAATATGAATGATGGAAAAGAGGTGTACTCATCTCTATAGCTCAAGAAAAGTATTATGAGGAAATCGCTTGTGAAAAACATGCTTATTGTTTTTTTTTCTATGCTAAAAGACTGATCCACAAAGAGTTTTTTTCTGACGGCCAAAGTGTAACAGTTCAGTTTTGATGAATGAGTTGTTGTTCAACACAAACAATTCGCCCTCTTACACATCGCTTGTCACTGCCGAATTTTTGGCTAATTTCAACGTAACTACACTGTCACAAGTCCCCTACAACCATGACCTTGCTCCCAGGATAAGGAAATACCTGAAAGAAAAGCATTTCGATACGTTTTCAGCGGTTTAGGCAGCTTGGACGAGAAGACTTTTAGGTAGCTTATGAGCAATATAAAATGCTGGCAGTAGTGTGTTGTTAATATTTTTTTTATTTTCAGACCAGTGAATATACTGATACACTGATATCAGCAGCGTCCCCCCCCTCTTTGCTCCTAGGATAAAGAAAAACTTAAAAGGAGGACGATTCCAGCGGTCTCTCAACAGCATTTTTTAATTTGCTGTTGAGAGACCGCTGGAATCGTCCTCCTTTTAAGTCTTTTTTATCCTAGGAGCAAAGTGGAGCTGAGTCATATTTCAAAGACTTTTAGGTCGCAGTGCAAACATTGTTAATAAAGCTTGTATTTTCATAGCAGTCTTTAAACTTTGTGAAAACACCCTGTATGTTATTGATAACTGCAAACGTGTTCTCTAGTAATATGATATGTGATGATAATCTTAATACAGCTACAGATTAAAAAGTTATTGTTAATGTAGAGATATTTTACTTGACTTATTTGCCAACCGAATTTTTTGGCCGTGTACATAAATAAAGACAATTTGAACATTTTCCAATTTAGTCTTGATTCATAAAATTTGGTGTCATTCATAAGGAAATATGAGGTGTTTATTACAGTATTACGACTAAAAATACGATTATAGCCAGTCCAGACAAAATATTCATGTGCGAATTAATTTATTCGTTTATCTACGATCGTACAGAAAGTAGACGCTTTTTGCATAATTTTTCATTGTAAAAGTGGCCTTTTAAAGCACTAGTGCTTTTTTACGTTTTTATTGCACGGTAATGTCAAACTGTTTTTATTGCACAGAATTGTCAAATTTGACAGATGAATATATTTCGACGAAAAACTTAATTTTTTATTAATTGATACAAATAACTAATAAACTATAAATAAAATATATAATACAAACCAAATGGCAGATTTAAGAACTCTAAAGATTTCATTTAATGCAAGTCGAAGGGATTACAATAAAGTGAACATTTTTTCCATAAATAATAATGGCGGCCGACATTTGTGCAACTTGTTTACTGGTTGCTAAGTAACGCTTTCATTAGTGCACTGCGGGTAAAATATGTTTTCATTAATTGAATTATTGAAATGACATTAAAATATTACTCATATGAATATATTCTTTGAAATCCTTTACGATCGAAGATAAAATTTTGTAAGGCACACGTGTAAAAAGTTTCTTTATTGCACTCCTGGCTTTAAAAAAACTCGCTCGTGTTTTTAAACGCCAGTTCGTGCAATAAAGCATCACTTTTTACACTTGTTTAAATAACTTTTGTACACTATTTTAGATACTATTTAGTAAATTTCTGCAACTTTGAATTTTCACCAAAGCTTAGAAAATCAGCTAAATCTCAACAAAATCGAAAGTAACCAATCGTCGTTTAAAGCATATTTATATAGTTGATAATTGTTGAGCTACCCTCTTGATGGAACCAGATATGTAGTTTTGGTGAAGAAAAACTCTTTTTATGTTCCATATTGTTACTTTTATTTTCAGTTTCCTGGCACTTCATTGACATTATTTTGATGTTTTCCTATCAACAACCGCAATGAACTCGTTTCTATCTATTTTGGATCTTATCAGTGTAACGTAGTTGAAGAAAGGGAAACTGAATTTTACTATGGAGTTTTATTACTCCGGGTAGTCGTAAAGCGAGATATACCATCAAGGTGCCATTTATTCTCTAAAATGTTGCACAAAATTTGTCGGAGATTATCCACTCGATTAGGGGAAACTCTTTAGACAATAGATGCCACTTTAATGGTTTATTTTGCTGGAGTTATAAACCTCCGTAGTAAAAGTCAATTTCCCTTTTACAAACTGAATTACGATGAAAATAAATTAAAACCGTGTCTGTTGTCTAATTTAGGATCTAATCCTTCTTGCATTTCTCTATTTTGTGCAATAGAATTCGGATAGTACGTATAAGAAACTTTAGATTTTTGAAACTTTCCTTAAAGATAATCTTATTGAGTTAATTTTCAACAAGTGCACTCTCCTATAGATTTTATTTTTAATATCGACGCAGGACTATTAGAAAACATATCACCCTTACGAATTTGGGAGCTATATTTGATTCTTATTTAAATTTTTACTAACATGTTAATATAAAATCGCATCTAATCAGCACTATTTCTGAATATCGTGATGAACTTATTGTATCTATTCGTGTTGGTCAGCAAAATGTGCTCCTAGGAGCAATTTATATTCCGCCTAATTCTCATCTCTCAACATACCAACAACATTGTTCTTCCGTGGAGTACTTTGCTGATATATTACCCGACCATCAAGTGTGTGTTATTGGCGACTATAATCTTCCTAATGTGACATGGCTTACTGGAGATTACGGTGTATATACTGACTCTAGCAACCCGATGGCCATTCCAATTGCAGATACATTTGGATTTATTAATGCTTTTCAAGTTAATAATATTACTAACAACAATTCGGTACTGCTCGATTTGATATTTTTACAGACAATTTCGGTTGAGAAGTTTGAGATAAATTTAGCCGATTATCCTCTTGTGCAAAGCGACATACACCATCCTGCTCTGGAATTAATTATGCACTTTAAAACAAGGACTATGGAAGAGTCTGTTTGGAATGCTAAAGTCAAGTATGATTTCAAAAATTCAGATTTTCCAAGTCTTAACAATACTTTTATTAATATACATTGGGATTCCTTGTTTGCCGGCAAAAATTCAGATGAACAAGTAAATATCTTTTATAATGTAATCTATGACTCAATTAATAGTTTTGTTCCTATGGTCGAAATTAAAAGTAATCAAAAGTACCGTTTTCCTAAATGGTTTACGCCCGAGTTAAAGGAAAAAGTGTTTCTAAAAAAGAAATTACATTCAATATATAAACAATCTAATTTAGAGTCGGATTACGATGCCTTCAAAACAGCTCGAACTAGTTGCAAAAATTTAACAAAAATATGTTATCAAAATTATCTACAAACACTTGAAGCATCTATCACAGGTGATACTAGTCTCTTCTGGAAGCATGTTAAATCTAAACGTTCACAATCTATGCTTCCCAATTCTTTTGAACATGATGGCAGTATAATTAGTGAGGAAGAAGACATTTTGAATTCCTTTGCATCTTTCTTTGGGTCGGTATATAAAAACTCTAGTCACATAACCGTGTTGAATACCGGTGATTCTCATTTAAATTTACATTCTATGCCGGATATTGGCATATCAGCCACTTTGGAAGAACTTTCTCATCTAAAGCCCAACAATTCTATGGGATCTGATGGATTGCCAGGTATTTTTCTCAAAGAGTGTGCGTTTTCACTTGCTCGCCCTCTTTGGATTATTTTTAACAATTCACTGAAATGTGGTGAATTTCCCAGTTATTGGAAACACGCACTTATAACCCCCATTCATAAAAATGGGAACAAAAATCATATTAAAAACTATCGCCCCATTTCCATCCTGTCTCACATTCCTAAGATCTTCGAAAAACTTATAACTACTTATATCTCCGAGGCAGTTGACTGTCTAATAGCGGAGCAGCAACACGGTTTCAGACGTGGTTGTTCAACCGCTACTAATTTGTTAATATATATTGATTTTATAACGAAAGCTTTGGAGAAGGGCCAACAGGCTGATTCCATATACACCGACTTCGCCAAAGCTTTTGATACCGTCGATCATGGTGTACTATTAACGAAATTGAGTAACATAGGTATTCACGGTCCACTTTTTAATTGGATCCGTTCTTATTTAAGTGGAAGAACACTAAGTGTTCGGATTGGTAATTATTGCTCCCGATTAGTTCAAGCGTCCTCCGGTGTTCCCCAGGGTTCACATCTAGGTCCTCTCCTATTCAATATTTTCATTAATGACGTGGTTGATTGTTTTAAGCATAGTTGCTGCCTGTTGTTTGCAGACGATATAAAAATATTTACTGCTTTTTCAGAAAATAACTCCCATCTTCTTCAACAAGATATTGATAGATTCAATAATTGGTGTACAATAAATAAAATTCAACTAAACATTGACAAATGCAACGTAATAACATTTGCTAAAATCAAATCGCCAACTTATTGTAACTACACTATCGATAATGTTCCTCTTACCCGAGTATATTCTATAAAGGACCTAGGTGTAGCCCTGACTGGTAACTTAAGTTTTTCGCAACAAATTTCTAAAATAACATCCAAAGCATTTCAAATGTTAGGGTTTATTAGAAGAAATACTCATGAATTTCGAACTGTATTCACAATAATAAACTTATTTGTTACATTAGTCCGTCCGCATTTGGAGTATTGCTCAGTTATTTGGTGCCCTTATACATCAAAGGAAATCCAGGCACTCGAGCGGGTACAGCGAAAATTTATAAATTTTTTAAAATTCAAATTTTCTCTTGAGGGCGATTACCTTGATATCCTTCGTCAATTTAACCTTGATACTTTAGAGCGTAGACGTTTTAATAGTGATGTTCTGTTCATCCACAAGCTCCTTCATGGCTCCATAAATGGTCCGACGTTACTTAAGGCCATTGACTTTCATGTACCATCTAGGCTGCTGAGATCTAGTCAGATATTTTATATTCCTACTAAAAAAACGGACTATGGAAGGAACTATGGTATTCCTAGATTACTGAACAACTATAATATGTGTGATGTTGACTTTACTCAATTAAGTTTGAATAGACTGCGGTCATACCTTAAAACGTGTACTATATTTTAAGTTATATTGTTAAATCACTTTGTATTGATTTTAATTGTCCTGTTGTTTCTAATTATTGTTAAATTTCTGTATATTTTAATATGTTATTATTTTATTGTTGTTTTTAAATTATAAAATGTAGACCCTAGTTTTAGTGTATATTTAAGATTTTAATATGTATTTTTATCATCACATGGCCTACCGTAAATAAATAAATAAATAAATAAATAAATTGTTATATAACTCTAAAGAAATGAAGATTCGTATGGTGCATTGACGAAGAATTTAGTGTGAGCAGTTTTCGAGTAGACAGTTTCCACACAAAAACTGCAATTGTCGGGATAATAGTGGCAAGGTCCAATAAAATGTTGAGTACAGAATCTAGAAATTCATAGTATTTATAGTATAACATCATAACTCAACTTAAATTTGATGTAGAAAACTAGAAAATAGAAGAGTTATTGCTGACTTGTAGTGCTTACATCGTTTGATTCCATGCACTGTCTTGACCTTCTAGTTAATCAAAATTTCAACATACCCTTTAATAGATCAGTGAACAAATCGGGTGTTTCTTAATAAATATCGGGATTTGAGGCATTGTAGTATTTATTACGTAAAACTTAAAATCATAATTAATGCATGAAATGAAATGGCACGCGCATGCACTAGGGGGAGCTAGTATAACAAAAATAGCAACCAATGAACAGAAGACAGAAGTCATGTGTACCCTCATAATGTGCCTATCTGTGACTCAGATAATCCTCACAAGATAGTAACATTGCAATGAGACTCCCCTAAATTAAATGTTTTTGTGCCATATCTCGACGGAAAATTAATGGGTCTTCTTTATTTGGAGAAGCAATTGTAACTGGGGCTTCCCATCTTGATGGCTCTACAACCTCGATATTCTTTTAGAAACACCTTGTATATCTCTCTTTATTTTGGTTTTATATAAACCTAATAAAAGGAAGATTAAATATTTGGAGCGAAGCATATTTATTGTAAATATATTCTTAAACAATACTTTTTGAAATATATGTATTTAAAAAGAATTGAAGGAACAGACTATTTGTGTATTTCCGAATTTAAGATTAAAATGAGTTTTGCGTAAAATTTAAAAGTTTAGGCTCATTTGAACCTAAAGTTTTAAATTAAGATAATTTTATCTTATTGATTGATTGTCAAAATTTAGGTTGTTATCACTGTTTTGTATGCACCAATTAATTTTGTAAATATTTTAATACATGATATTTTCTGCAAGTAATAATAAAAAATACTATTAGTTAGGAATTGTAAAAGAAGAAAGAAAGAATGGTGTTTTTCTTTTGATGCCAAAAGTTAGTTCTGTTAAGTTTTATGCGTTATTAGAAGGCAATCTCATTTTATTTATGGATTATACATTGATGATAACATATATTATTAACTAAACACTATCTTCTAAAGAATTTCTGGCTTCTCTCAGAGCTTTATAGAAAATTCTCTTCAGAAACTATATAATTTCCTACTTTTGTTCTATTTTAGATATAATTATATTAAATTTTTGAATGTTGTCGACGTTTACTTGGTGGTACGTTTTGATTAAAAATAAATAAAACACTTTTCACTTTATTTGATAATGATCAGTTTATGATCGAAACTATAGTGGCAGTCAAAAAATAACTATTGTGGTAAAACAAAGAGAAAAGTGCTTTTTATGTAATTTTCTCAGAAATTTCCTTTCTTTAAATTGAATAAAATTTAGCCGGTTTTTAAGATTTTAAGAATATTTGATGATTTTTTTCTATATATCTAAACTGTTCTCGTATTTCTTTTTTGTTTCAATGTAATTTTCCAGCAAATATTTTCCACATTCTAGAACTATTATCTGATCGATTTCTCTCAGATATTTAGTATTTCCTAGCAAATATTGCTTTTTTATAATTTATCCACCATTTTTAAGTTTTCTTTTTCAGGAATTTTTAATGCCAGGTTTAGAGTTTGGAGTTTGTTTATTTCCAAGCAGAATATTTACATTCATGGGTGAGTCATAAGTAATAATAGTAATAACAATATAGATAAATACAAGAGGCATTTATAGATTTCGAATTTTTCCATTTTAAATTAACAGTTTATTTTCTTAAATTTTAACAAAATTTTCCGGAACAACAAAAAATGTTTTTAATGATTCAGAAAATATCTTGCTTCGGACTTTTATAGCAACTTTTTCCAAATCTTTGCAAAATTTTCTTTACCTTTTCTTTCCAGAAAAAGCCAAATGAGAGAAATTTAGAAATGTTTATCCATTGTTTCGGAATTTTCAAATAAATTCTTTTATTTCAGTTTCTAACACATATTGTTTTTTTATAATTACCCCACCTTTTTTAATTTTTTTTCAGGAATTTTCAGGCCAGGTTTCTAGATTTTTTTAACCGATTTTTCAATTTTCAACAGCTTATTTTCTTTAATTTAATCGAAATTTTCCGGAACTACAAAAAATCTCTTTAATGATTCAGGAAATATCTTGTTTCGGACTTATATAGCAACTTTTTCTAAATCTTTGGAAAAAATGTTTACCTTTTCTTTCCAGAAAAAGCCAAGCGAGAGAAATTTCTTTCGAGTACTTAAATACTTTTATCCATTGTTTCAGAAGTTTCAAACAAATTCCTTTGAGATTTCTAACATTTTCCACCAATATATCTCCCAGTTTTCTAATATTTTAAACCATTTTTTATTTAATCATAATTTTCCAGCAATATTCTATTCAGGATTTATCATTTTTTACAGATTTTTAGTATTTTCTAAAAAAGGTTAAATGAAAATAATTTTTAAGTTTTTATACCACTATTTATTGTATAATATACACAAACAAAGTTTACAATATATTATCAATTTTGATACAACTATAGTTTCGACCTTTGCAGATCATTATCAAGTGTTGAATGAAGAAGAATACAGGGTGTTAGTATTTTCTGCTATTTTTTCATACTTTCTCTTCCGAAGTACTACCTCGGTATCTAAATTTTTTCAGAAATTTTCTTTTCAGACTTTCAGAAATGATCAGCACCTAGTCTTTTATTTTTTTAAGAATTTCCCGCCATTTCTAGCTTTATTTTAACACAATTATAAAATAATTTTTCTTTCAAACTCAACTCTTGCTCATCTCCCTAGAAATTTTCTAACAAGTTCAGCAATATATTTTTGTTTTGAAATGTTTCCATCAATGTTTCATTTAATTTATAATCGAATTACCCAATTGTAACATGCAAAGAAACTCTTTATTTTCAAAATTGACTTGCACAAAAATTGTACACTTCTTGCAATAATTCTTTTTGTTCGTCACACGTTGTAGATGGGCATAAATACAAAACCATCCCTTTTAATTTCTGCATTCCTTACCTTTACTTTCACTATATACGAATGTGACTACAATTTATTGCTCTCAGAACACGTGGAAAAACGTTCATTTTATAAAGCTCCTTTTGAATTTTAATGAGTTCATTCCTGTTAACAAGTAACTGTATGAATTTTAATGACAATTACTTTTGACATTTTGAGTGTTTCCCTGTGCACATGACCTTTTACGTATGGTATTAATTAAGATATTTCTATTGTTCAAAATGGCAAATTTGATACAATTATACTAGAATCTACACCATGTAAATGATTTTATATTTTTACTACCTCAAAAATCATACCAATTTTCATTAAAAATGAATATGAGTTAATAAATAACTCATATCCTTTTTTAATGAAAATTGGTCAGTTTTCTATTATTTTTAACTATTCCCAATTTTTCCTTATACAAGAATATTAGAAAAAGGTTTTTTTATATATACTGAAGGCCAGTATATACTTACTTTTGGTAAAATAGAGTAGAGTAGAGCTTTTTAGCTATACCAGTTCAAGAATAATAAAACCTTAAGTTTAAATTTTAGGTCACAATATCACTTTATTTTTTATATACAATATTTGAAAATTATCTAAATTGTCTAAGAGAACTCGAGACAAAAACTAAACTATTATGATTAGAACAAAAATATTGTATTTGGTATTTTTGTACCTTTTAGCGTAATATATTTTGTTTCAGAGCCACACTATTACTTATAAATAAATTTTTCAGTTTAATTATTTATTATATTACATTAGCAAGTATTAAACTGTATAGATATTACAGTTTTTAAATTTTTGAGCATATCTCAGATATATTAATAATTATCTCTGCTGGCGCCATCCATTTCTTTCTACAACATTGATAAATTACCTCAAATTTTTCTGTAGCTTGATAAATTACAACGATTTGAAATCTGAATATGGGAGCAGGACTTTTGCATATTAATTCGTAATGCAAATGCGATCGAGGTTCCGATTACACCTTTCTATTTTTGTGTCTGCGCGGCCGGTTAATGGCGGTCAAAATAGAAATCGGTAATGCGCCTTTCAGCTTCTGCAATAATACAGGAAGAGCGTAATGGACTATTCTTGACGAAGATTGACAATTGGCTATTGACCGATAGAGCTCAGTTTACCGACTACAATCGACAATCGGTAATGCAGCTTTTAGCGTTCCTAATAACTTTCGTCAATAAATGTAATCATTCATTAATTGAAATTAGTAATAACCATTTGGCTAAGTTAAATATTTGATGAAGAACATACACGTTACAGAATAATAATATTTCGATGGGATTTTAGGAGTGGAATAGAGCATTCTATTTAACTATGTATTGTTCTTAAACAAATGATTCCAGTTTATATTTTTAACTTATTGTTATTATCTCAAAAATTAAAACAAAATCTAAATATAGTCGATAGTCAATGGAGAATACAAGAAGAGAAGAAGCATAGTAATTGTCCTATTATCAGATGTAATACTATCTTCAAATAAAGATGTTTATATATATATATATATATATATATATATATATAAACATCTATATATCTAAATATAGTTTTAGTACTAAAATAAAAACTAATTTGTTTCCATTCAATATTTATTACCCCTTGTTATAAACCAAAATATATTTGTGGTTAAAACATAGTGATTTTTTCAATTCATTCTAAGAATGGATTACCACGGAGTAACGGTCGCAACCATTCTCTTTATTATAATATTGGTTATTAAAAGCTATTGCGATAAAATAAAAAAGTTATAAGAAAAGACCAACTTTGTTTTTTCCAAACATCTTATAAATTGATGTTTAATAGAGACAATTTATGGACCAATTAAATACATCCACGGAGGCACGTATTAGATTTGTAAACAGTAATTGGTGGCGCATTTTTGTAATTCTTGTGGTTACCTGCAGTTTGTTCTAATTAGTGCCCGCATGCCGTTAATTGGATTTTTCGAACTAAATGGAATTAGTGGAAACAGGGACGAGCACGACGTCGGAATGTTTTCGTGATCGTAAATCTTCTAATTTAGTTACTGAAATTAGTTTTCAACTATTTTCCAAATTAATACGAATATAAAATTAACGAAGAGTAAACACTTACACTTCATATACCTTAATTAAAATCAAGAATAAGTAATTTTTAATGCAAATTACTAAGTCATAATTGGGTAATTAAATTTACGAAAGAAGAAATACTATAGAACAGTGACGAATTTAATGAAACTTATAAAGAAAAATGTGGAGATTTAAAGGAACACCGTAATCGTAAATGGTAATTATCTAATTGTCTAAAGGTTGTAGCAATTCCTAAGAATATTAAGGCTCGAAAATTTGAAATTCAGGTGGGTATCTTCATCAATGCTACATTTTTTCAAAGACTTTTCATCTATACAATATCCTATTATGCAAAAATGAAACCCAAATTACTTTTTCAACATCACCGAAATAAATGTTATTAATTTTTCAATAAACGGGGATTTTAATAGCATATTAGGTAAACATATAACAGACAAGCTAAAAATGTTAATCGACCAGAGGCTTAATATCGCGTAATTGAATAGAATTCGAGTGGAATATAAACAATAAAATCAGCTTGAAATTACTGTGGCCAAAATTTCCGTTAGATTTTTTTTATTGATATAAATATGAACATTTTATAATTTTATCTAATAAGAATAAGCAAGGATCACAAAGATAAGATTAATTCACCAAATAAATAAAATTCTTCTTTCATCTCTTATACGCAGCAAATAAGCTGGCGCTTTTGGGCACCAAAAAATTCAAGAAAAATAACGACTTCTGCATAGCTCAAAAGTGACTCTATATGTAATACTTCAAATGGTTTTTGGTACCTGGCCTATACGATTACTACTACTTTAGTTAGAATACAAAAAGAATCACATATATACCCTTCAAATCTATAGAAGTTGTTCAAAAACTATTTTCGATAGAAGTCTCATTTTATAGACGAAAATTATCTGTGTTATAATAAAAATACTTGATAAAATCAACTTTAAAACATTAATTATCATAAGAGAAAATAAAAGCTAAATTAGAAAAAGTACGTGACCAAAATATTCGTTTTTATCGGCGTTTAAACATTTATAGAAAAATAATTCCTGAAGATAAAAACTTCAAAATAGAACTTCCATTCGAAATTAACTAATCTTTAAAACACCAACAAATAATGATAATCACAAAAGAAAACAAAGGCTGCTTTTGGAAAATTACCTAAAGGAAATAAAATTTGATAAAAATTTAATTCCCACAGTCAAAAACTTCAAATAGAAAAATCCGTCCAGAATTAATCTATCTTCAAAAACACAAACAAAACAATTGACTATCATAACAGAAAACATAACACCTGACTATCACAACAGGAAACAAAAGCTACATTTGAGAAGTAAACTAAAGAAAACAATTACTTTCAGTGAATAAAATAATTAAAAATATTTATACACATACAAAACTTGTAACATTCAAAATAATTGACTATCACAAGAAACCAAAACTACATTCAAAAAATAAACTGCAGGAAACAAACATCTTTCATCAATTGAAATTTTTTTATCAATTTTTCAAATTACTTCCTGTCGATAAAAAAATTAAATTCATAACATCGATTCGGAATGAATCTACAATTAAAGTACTATTAAATTAATTTAATAATATTATGTAAGGAAAAAAATATTAAAATTATAAAGCTTATAAAAATTAATTCTTAAAGAGAGAAACTTTAAATTCACAACAACCATTCAAAATTAACCCAATTTTAAGACAGTAAAAACAATTGATTTTTACATTAGCAAAATTATCTAGAGGAAATATTTTTTATCGGTGATTAAAAACTTGCAAAAAAATAATTCCTGAAAATAACACTTTATATTATCCAACTTTAAATCACTAACAAAACAATTGATAATCAAAACAAGAAACAAAAGCTTGATAAATTACCTGCATTCGGGGATGAAAAAATTTAAAAACTTAATTCCTACTGATAAAAACTTCAAATCTTCAAATTTACAAATTCTATCCAGAAAGTGTCTTCAAACATTACCAAAACAGTTAACTCAAAACAAACAAAAAACAAATCAAATGACTATCACAAAAAGAAATAAAACCTACGTTTGAAAAATAAACTGAAGGAATAAAATTGCTTTCAGTAATTCAAATAAAAGAAAATTTTTAAATTCAAAGGAATTGAAGAGTCAGCAACAGCGAGGGCTGACTTCAAGTGCGTCATAAGAAGTGGCCTGGAATAAACTCGTGGCGGAGATTAACGACAACCTTTGAGGTAAGCTGTATAGAATTATGGCAAGGAAGTTGGGATAGCCCCCGTTCCCAACAAGCTCGTGCCAGGGGGAACTGAGGCAGTCGGCACCCTTTTCCTCGACTTCTAGAAGACCTTCAGCCCGATAGGATGACATCACCAACTGCCTGAAGGAGGATGAGATTAATAAGCATCCGAACCCGGCGGAATTCCAAACGAGGAGCTCAGGGAGATTTCCCTCTGTAACCCCATCAAGTTCACATGGCCATTGTCCCGGCCAAATATTCCTTTGTGCGCGAAAGTAGTGAAACGGTACACCGAACCGCCGAACTTACGTTACATGGAACCGGACCTTTTGTCGCGTGTAAGAGCTTTATTGCATGTAATTTGAGACTTAACAAATTTTCATAGCTGTTACTAGGAATCCGTGCAATTGCGATAATCGTGGAACTTTCCAAGATTTTGCCTTGTTGTCAATATTACTTCTATTTTCTATTTCACCTTCCATCCCTGTTTAATTGTGGCAACCCATTGTAAAAAACCTATCAACAAAATCACCCGAACAAACACCCGGCTTATGGGGGAAAATTTCAAAGTAGTTGTATTGTATTCAGTATTATCTCAAACATTAAAAAAACAATTGTATTTCAATTGAAAATCTAATTCGACGTAGACGAACTCCGAGTAAAACAACCATGAACACCAGGTTAAAGTAAGGAACGTTACAAGAGGGCTCGACTAGTCTTGCTGCCTAAGGAAGGTAAGCTACTATCGACCGCCGGAGGCTATAGAGACTGTGTCTGCTATACGTTGAAGGCAAGCTCTTTGAAAGGTTAATCAAGGCTTGTCAAGTGGTTGGAAGAAACAGACGGGCTATTCAATTTGGCTTCAAAAGGGAAAATCGATCGTGGACGCCCTGAAGGAGATTTGCAAGCTCACCAACGAGGCCAACATGGGCTCACTAAGAGAGAGACAACATTGCCTGGCAATAACTATGAGCCTGAAGAACAGCATTAACTTAATTCCTTGGTTTACCATAATTGAGGCACTGACGCGGAGACTGCCTAGTGGAACAACGGCGTTACGAAGATCTGAGAGATGACGGGTGGGGTCCGTCCTCAGCCCCACATTGTGGAACCTGGATTAGGATCATCGGGTTCGCCAACGACATAATTAAAGTTGCCAGAAGCAGAGAGATCAATGCAGTCGCGAGGCTAGCGAGGAAGGCGGTCAGCAAGATATCAGGGTGTATAGCAGAAGCAGGGCTGGACGTAGCGGCTGCGAAAACGACAGCCTTTGGTTTGCAGGTATCGCGAGAATTGAGAAAAGATAAACAGCAGCATTGCGATCTTAGGGCCTATTGGCGAATATCAGCGGCTGCTAGTTGCCTCGCGAACTAATATACTGGGAGCCGCGAGAGCCAAGCTGCAGTACGCCGATCCAGCATGGGCGAAATGCGAAGTGCGTTGACGCGCATTTAAGTGGCCAGAGGGCATCGCATCGCACAATTGCCAAGAGCGCCGCGAAATTCAACGCTCAGCAGAGGCTGAAGGACCAGTGGCAGGAGGAATGGGACGCCAATAACGAGAAAGGCGTTTCGACGATGAATCTCATCCCAGATTTGGAGTCTTGGATGGGCCTATCCAACCAACTAAAATTCTATCCGGCAGGTATCTTCATGAGATCGGAAATCGCCCTAGGAGAAGTGCCTTTGGTACGAGAGGGGCGTGGTAGATGACACGCGACATACCTTCTTCGAGTATCGACAGTGGCGGAGTGAACGGGAAGAGTTAACAGGGAACTGGTTCTACCAGTAAGATATGGTAGAGCCAGGAAGCATCGTTCTACAGATGCTTTAGAACAAGGAGGAATGGGCCGTGGTGGACCGGCCAAAGAAATCTTGGAAGGAAAAAAGGTTTTCTCTCTAGGGTAGCTGGGGCAGGTGGGACTGGTAGAGTAGCCGGGACAGGAATCAAAAACGATAAGAAGGAGAATGATGCTAAAGACAAAGAAGGATGATATAAAAAGCCGGAGGTGAAGAGAAAGTGGGGTACCAGCAGAAGATGGTAATGATGCCACTGGTGTCCTACGACGATTGCGCTGGAGAACTTTTTTATCATGTGAGCCCAACGCACAAATATATAAAGCCTGTGCTTTATATTTATATGTGAATAGACTACAGAAGCAACACTGTAGGGCGACCTTAAGTAAGATTAAGTCTATTGAAAATAAAAATCTAGCTAGAATGAATCTACCTTTAAAACACCATCAAAGCAATAAACTCTCACAAAAAAAATTAAATTAAACTAAAGAAAATAAAATTACCGATTAACAATTGCTAAACAAATTCATTCCTGCAGATAAAAACATTAAATTCATAACAACCACTCAGAATTAACCTACATTTAAAACACTGTAAAAATAATTTTAAAAAATTATTGGAGGAAAAAAAATTGAACTTGTAGATTATAAATTTGAAAAAGTTAATTCTTGCAAATAAAATCTTTACATTCATAACAGCCAACCTAACTTTAAACCACAAGAAAAACTATTGTTTATCATAAAAAGAAACAAAAACTACATTAAAGGTTTAGGTAACAAACATTTAAAAAAATAGAAAAGAAAATAATTTTCGCAAATAGGAATTTGAAATTAGCAACAACCGTCTAAATATAACGTAAAATCACTGTTAAAACAATTGATTCTTACAACAGGAAATAAAAGCCATATTTGAAAAATTAACTGAGCGAAATAAAAATTGCTTTCGGCAATTAATAAATTCCTGCAGAGAATATTTTCAATCTCACAATATCCACCTAAAATTATTTTATCTAAAATACGATTAAAACAATTTCCTATCACAACACGATGGAACTAGACAGGAAACCACAGGAAATTAAAACTGTATTAAAACAATATATTTTTAGGATTAAAAATTGGTTCCAATAAGTTAAAAAAAAATTAAAAATGAATTTCTTAAGATATAAACGTTTCTTCGAAATTGAAACAAAATAATAGAAAAAAGCCGAATTTAAAAAATTAACTAAAAAAATGATTTGGTTGTTTAAAAGATTAATCAAAACTAAATTCAAAAAAATCTTCAAATTCAGAGCACCAATTCATAATTAACATACAACACTATCAAAACAATTGAATTTTTTCACAGAAAACACAAGCTACATTTGAAAAATCAACTAGAGCAAATAATAATTGTTTTGGTTAACGAAAAAACAATTCCTGCAGGTAACAAGAAATTCACAACATCTAATAAGAATAAACATAGCTTTAAAACATAACAAGAAACAAAATCTGTACTTAAAAAAATAACTAACGGAAATAAAAATTGCTACTGGAGATTTAGAAAAAAGGAATTAATTTTTTATATCAAAATTTAATTTCTGCAGATAAAATTTTCAGATTTTCAACATCAATCCAGAAATAATCAATTCTTAAAGCACTACAAAAAACAATTCTTTTTTTCAGCAGGTAACAAAAGCTGCATTTAAAACAATTATTTTCGAAAATTACATTCGAATATTCAAACAATTAGAAAAAAATAATTTTTAGATAGAAACAAATGTATAACAGGAATATTAAGAATTAAAGTATCTCTAATTCATGACTGAAAAAATACTATCACAATAGAAAACAGAAGCTACATTTGACAAAAAAATAGAGACAATAAAAATTGCCTTTGATGATTAAAAAATTGATTAAAAAATAATTCCTGCAAATGTGAATTTCAAATTCACAACATCCATTCAGAATAAAACCTATTTTGGAAACATTAACAAAACATTTGACAATTAGAACAAAAACAAAAATAAGTGGAGAAGATAAAATTTGTTTTTGGCGATTAAAAATTTTATTCAAAATATTGAATATAAAATTCGATTTAGAATTAAACTATTTTTAAAAACACCACAAAAACTAATTGACTATCACATCAGAAAACAAAAGCTATATTTAAAATAATTAAATGAAGGATATAAAAATTGCTTTTGGTGATATAAAAATTGGATAAAAAATAATTCTTACAGATATAAAATTCTAATTAACAACATCAATTCAGAATAAAGCCTATCTTTAAAACACTGACAAAACAATTTATAATCGAAATAGGAAATAAGAGCTACCTTTCGAAATTGTTTTTGACCATTAAAAATTTCTGCAAATGTGAAATTAAAATTCACAGTACCCATTCAAAATAAAACCTAATGTTTAAAACACTAACAAAACAATGTATATTTAAAGCAGAAAACTAAAGCTACATTTTCAATATTAAGCGAAGGAAAGAAATTTGTTTCTGGCGATTTTAAGTTTTATTCAAAATTAATTCCTGCATTAAAAAATATGAATTTAAAATTCCATTTAGAATTAAAACATTTTTAAAGCACTATTAAAATTACTTGAATTTCACCACAGGAAACAAAAGCTACATTTGAAAAATTAAATAGAGGAAATAAAAAATGCTTTTGGTGATATAATAACTAAATAAAAATATAGTTTCTGCAGATATAAAATTCAAATTCACAATATCAATTCAGAATAAAACCTATCTGTTAAACACTGACAAAACAATTTATAATCGAAACAGAAAATAATAGCTACATTTTGAAATTGTTTTTGGCCATTAAAAATTTGATTAAAGGTTAATTCCTGCAGATAAAAAAAAAAACTAAAAACACTATTTAAACTAATTGACTATTACAACAAGAAATAAAAACTACATTTGGAAATGTATCTAAAAAAAATTGTAATTTTTTGTGAGCAAAATAATTTGATACAAAAATAATTCCTGCATACAAAAAAGATTTAAATCAGAAAATCTAGTCTGAATTAACCATTAATATCAGAACTATTGATTTTCAGAACAAAAGCAACATTTGAAGTAATTATCTCTGAATATATAAAATACATTCGGAGATAAAAAAGTAATTCCAGCAGATATAAAATTCAAAGTCATTAATCGATTTAGAATTAATCTATTTTTAACATACAAAATAAATTAGCATTAAAAAAACCACAGTTGTATTAAAAAAATTAAATAAAGTAAATAAAAATTACATTTGGCGGTTATAAAATTAATTAATTGATTAAAAAATAATATCTACTTATATCATGTATCCAGAAATAACATACCTTTAAAACATCATCAAAATTACTACTGACACAACACAAAGAAAAAGTAAAATGAGCTAAAAGAAATAAAAATTATAATCTTTGATTAAAATATGGATAAAACTTTAACTTCAGCAGATTAAAACTTCAAATTTAGTACATCCAACCTATCTTTAAAACATGCTTAAGAAAATTGATAATCACAACAAGAAATAAAAGTTGCAGCTCAAAAGTGAACTGGAGCAAAACATGTTTTTACCTAATAAAAAATTAATTAAAAAGTAATTTCTGCAGATAAAAACTTTAAATTCACAGTATCTTCAAAATTATCCTACTTTTAAAATTTAAAAACAATTGACTCTCGCAATAAAAGAAAAAGAGTCGTATTTAAAAATTTAAATAGAGAAGATAAAGATTGTTTTCGGATATAAAAAAATAAAGAAAGTTTACTTAAGGGGTGTGTTTAGCAATTTTATTTTTAACCTCATAAATATGGCTTCTAAATTAAAGGCACCTAGATGATATATATATTTAGCAACATACAATTCGGTTTACTTTTGCATATCTTTGCATTAATAATTTATTATAAAACAACGGAAATAAATACTCTTATTAATTTCCTCTATTGAGAAAATACATCTAATCGTCTATATGAATATTAAAAAGAATTAAATATTTAAGGAAATATAAAATATATTTTGTTTTCGTATAGTTTTTAGTGTTTTATTCATCAATCAAAATTATCCTCATCAATTTTTTCGGTACCTTGATATTACTATAAAATGTTCGTTTGATATAAAGAAAAGTCTAAGTCTGGATAATGCAAAAAGTTCCCGAATGCTGAAATTAGAAGAACCAGTAAAAATAATTCTAGGGCAGGAAGACCTCATGCCTCTTGACTAACAGTCTAACAACATCTCTTTGTATTAATGTTTATTGTCATTATGTCTATTTATTTTTGCCTAAATGAATTCTAGAGAATTTAACAATAAAACATAGTGCTGAAAATATACTCAATAATTTATCTATAATTATATTTGGCTAAAGGTAAACACTTCAAATTTAAAATTGTATAACTATAATAATTTTTCATTACGTTTAATAACTTTAAATTATTATTTTAAGACTTTTCAAATTGATTAGTACCAATAAAGATTCCACTAGCACCTCATCTATTAACTTAACATCTTCATACCACGTACACACAAATGATACGATTAGCAGCGGAAATGGAAAAAGTCCAACTCACCTATTATAGTATGAACTCGTACTGAAAGTTGCGTTCGGAGAACGATGGAGTTCTTCTTGCTGTAACACAGAAAAAAAAGAAAACGTTAATAATTATGCCATAATTACTTTAATTGAAAATTATTCACGTGGGAACAATAACATAATAACACAATCTTGGGACTCGCATTAAAACGCGTAACAATTAAATATGATGAATATTTTAATTGCGCCCCGAAATCCGCTCGGGAGAAATTTCTTAAAACGCTTTAAACATTGCATTGTGTAACCACGGCCAGAAATATGATGTTGTGTTTTGTTTAATTAAGCGGCGTGGAGAGATGGAAAGTTTTTCGATTGTTTTAACGTATTGAATGGGATTTGTGATTATGTAAGTGCATTCGTGTGTATCAATTATATTAATAGCGCCTTTTATAATTAATTACTGGTGTTTTGGAATTAATTAATTGTACATTGTTATATTTAATTTGTATTAGGTATTATGTTATAATACTTAAGTGTTTTTTTAAATTTATTACTTTATTATTTAGAAATAAATAAATTAATTAAATTGTGGAATTTAAGTTATTTCTTGTAATAACCATGTTTGTATAGCGTGCAATTATAGGAAAGTATAAGTAAATTAGAAGCACGATAGATGCATCAATTAATTACAAACCGAACCAAAACACATCTTGACCTTTACCACTGCGGAATTCCTCGGCCAATTAATCTAGAACCTGCCCGCGCTCGTTCTTCTTTTTCCTCTCGTCTCGTTTCGCCCGCAACGAAATCACGATTCCCCTGACCTCGATTCCTCCATTATTTACAAGAACAGATCCTCTTCCATACGCTCAATCATCTCCGAAAATCCACGGGATAATTCCTTCCCAGCCTCGATTCCGCCCATCGAGCTTACCATTATTGATTCATCACGGTGCAATCGCAAACGTGTGAAGCGTATCGGACAATTTATTACCAACTATACCTTTTGCTTGTTATTATTATTATTATTATCAATCGCAGGACTATCCCACGATCCTATTTTTTTTCCGGGATCTGGAACGCGTCCATCATCCCGAGTTCTTTTTCTAATGGCCCGCGGGCGTCTCTGGTCTTTGTTGCTTAAGAGGTCAAGGTGGTCATGGAAGAAGTGTTTATTGTGGCCGTAAAATGTTGATCGTTATTCCTTTCGGTAAATTGGTGTTTATAATGAAAGCCTTTGTGGTCTTTATTGGTGCTATTAGTAGGTGATTAAATAATTTCATCTATTAAATCTGTTCTAAGATTGGTCTCAACGCTTGGTAATAAAAGTACAAATTTGGTTTACTACGAGTACAGTATTAATTACATACATTTTTTAGATAATAATACCAATCATAAAATTATATACCTAATTATTTGTTACAATTGCATAGGTAAGGCAATGAAAATATGATGAAGATTTCTACGACTACAGTAACCTTTAAGATGTTAAATTAGATGAGATGGGTGCTATTTTGGCGGAAAGGTTATTTATATGGATAACACTTGTGGATTCATAAAGGAATTTATTTGGTACATTATGAAGGGTATTATTTGGGTGACGTAGTTTGGTGAGGGTGCACAGGGTACTGGAAGAATTTGGATGGTTGATGGTTGAGATTTGGAAAGGAAAATTGGATCGTATTCCAGCAAGGGTCATTAAATGGCTTTATAATAGGTGGTTGATTAAACATTCACTTGGTTCGTTTAATACCTGTTATTCACATTATGTTTCACCAAGTAATAAATGCTTTATATTTTTGGCAGAAGTAAAAGTTAATATGCCCTTAGTCTTGTGGGCAAGAATGCTTAATGATTGAGGATTGTGTCAAATTCGATGGAATCAGATTAATAATTGGGCTTTGGATGAATTTAAGGGATATCCTCCATCTTTTAAACCATTCTATAATAACATCTAGAAGTTTTTGCAGGGAGTAATAAATAAGGGAAGGTTTATTATATATTTATTATCATTGAATCCCGAAGATGTTATGTTATTAACTTCATTAAAATGAGTGAAATTCGTTGGAAAGAGACAATTCAATGTTGAATTCAATTCAATAATATCTGTGTTTACTATTGTAAAATGTCATCTACGAGGTCGCCCTGAAATATTTCCGGAATCGACAAGAAAAATACGGTGTTGATGTGGTTTTTAATTTTTCGTATATTTCCTAACAGCGATTTTTTTAGGTTTGGAAATAGGAAGAAGTTGCTGGGGGCTAGGTCCGGTGAATTTGGAGGATGAGAGACTAATTCGTAGCGCAACTCTTTCAATTTAGATACGACGATGCCGGATGAATTTTTTTTCGCTGCTAACGAGGCCGTTTCTCCTTCAATACTATACCGAATCGTGACAATAAATCACTGTAGTGTTGCCCCGTGATCATCCTTCCCTTTTGCAGATAGTCTATGAGGATCACACCTTGGGAATTCCAAAAAAATGGTCGCATATGGAACGGTCTTTACTTTCTTTGGAGCTGCTTCGTTGTTTTTGTCTCCGGTATGTAGTGGTGGATCCAAGTCTCATCTACGGTTACGAAAGGCGTGAAGAAATTCCTTGGAATGCGTTGAATCCTAGACAATCCTCCGAAGCGGTCACCTGTTTTTGTTTTTGTTCTTATGTGAGCAAACGCGACAACTAATAAAAAATAAAATAATTTCGGGTAAGACATGGCCAATGCGTTCTTCTGAGATGCCTGTTGTCTTTATTGTCTTTACTATCTCATTTAACTTCAATCGGCGATCGGCTAACAAGACGTCATGAATCTTGTCGACCATTTCATCGTTTGATCTCGCTCAATCAGAAGCTGATACTCGAAAATGATGAACCTCTAGCAAAATATTTCGAATTTCCGTGGCCTTTTTCCCAGCCATCCAGAAGTGTTTTATCATGGCACGAAATTCCATTTTATCCATTTTTGCAAAACCGTCTGACTTGCTCTAAAAAACACACTCTTAAACAAACGTAGATGTCTGAAATTTTGACAGTTACTATAAAAACGGTTGCCCTTGCCGATCATTGAATCCACTTCAATCATCGTGCCGATTCCGGAAACATTTTAGGTCGTCCTCGTACATATCTATACCAAACCTCGGAGAGTTATTTTTGCCTATCCCAAATTCTCTGAATGCTGGAGGTGTTAAAATTGCAATTACATAGGACTGAATGTATCGGGATTTTGTTGTCATTTTGGAGAACTGGGATATGAGACATGTTTGAACCAGAATTTATGGGGGCTTAAGGTGCCAGACTTTATGCCAGACTGATCGTAGATGCGATCTAAGCTATTTGTCTGTTCAAATCGCAAAACAACTCTAAGAAGGATAACAAAGTGAAGTCACTGATAGATCTCTGGGCATAGTGACGCCGCGAATAATTTTTAATAGAGTAAAATTCAACAGGTGTCCAATGTGTATTCTAAAGGTTAAGCCATAGGAGAAGGACAATGGTACAGTTATTGGCCTTAACTATAGGAAGAGGCACTGCTTCGCCTCTAACGGCCCTCCTCAGGTACTTCATCTTGAGAATGACTGGTACGTCCTGGCCTAGCAACAGGATGCTGTTCCCTCCGTAGAGGGGCCCTCCACCTAGAAAGCCACATGACCCCAGTCTTATAAGCGGTCACCTATAGTCCCATGAATCTCATCCAGCGAGCTGCCTTGTCACGAGGATGTCGTCCACGACGCCGACCAAATCTATGACCTCAAGCATCTCGAGGCTTAGCACATCGTCGTAGACGATATTCCACAGGATACTATGGAATACCTCCCTCCATCACCCATGTCAACTGACGGCCCTGTATCCAACCTGTGGGATTGAGTTGAACGGGTTCTTAACGTCCAGCATTATGCCTAGGTACTTTTAATTCAGCCTGTTTCCAGAACAGGCACAAAAATAAATACTCCTACTACTTAGTGACGATTTTAATTAATGAATTATCGGGAAAATTAAATCAATCACATCAACTCGTAAATTTAGAAAGTGAAGAAGTAGAGATAAATAAATATTTCAAAAATTCAGCTAGATAAGAAGGAAATAATATTCCATATAACACTTTTATTTGTAGTATAGATAGACAAAACCGGGCTATTTTTTGAAGAGACTTCCAATACGAACTTCCGACCAGTTTATAGCAGCCATATTATTGAAGCTAAATCAGCACTTTGGTTTTCGCAGCTATTTCCTGATCCAGTGGAGAAGAGGACGATAGTACTCGTAGCCTTTCCACGTTCTTCTGAGATCTGGTATAGGGTACAACGGTTTGGACTTCGCTGCCTACAGAAAGAGGCACTGCTTCGCCTCTAACGGCCCTCCTCAGGTACTTCATCTTGAGAATGACTGGTACGTCCTGGCCTAGCAGCAGGATGCTGTTCCCTCCGTAGAGGGGGCCTCCACCTAGAAAGCCACATGACTCCAGTCTTATGAGCGGTCACCTATAGTCCCATGAATCTCATCCAGCAAGCTGCCTTGTCTGTCGGTTCCTTGGCGGCAGCTTTCAAGTCCTCCATCCTCCATCTCTCTTCTTCGGACTGTGACGAGGATGTCGTCCACGACGCCGACCAAATCTATGACCTCAAGCATCTCGAGGCTTAGCACTGTGTTAGACAGCGGTGATTGGGATATCAGATCTCAATTCCAGAAGGAACCCACGTGCATTCCATGCATCTGCATCCAGTCAGTGCACACGTTTTACTGGTAGACTGAGCTGTTCATATCTTAGAGGTACAACAACCTCAGGGAGGAAAATGGCAACAATATTTGAAGGTTTGGTGGCGTTGTAAGTAACTTTCCTTAAAGTGAACTTAAACAGGTACCACGCAACCCACAATTCGCTAAAGGCCTTGCGTTTACCGAACAGTATTTATAACCAAGGACGTAAACAACTTTAGAAATAATAGAACCTAGATTAGGAATTCTGAAGAAAATGATGTGTGTATTGGCTTGTAAGATAAAATTACTTGGTCTCTGCGGTGTCAAATCTGAATTCCAGAAGAAACTCAGGTGTATTTCTTAAAGTATATTAGGTGTAGATGCGTGGTATTTATCGGGATCTTTAGCTGTTTGAGTTTATTTGCATCACAAACAACTTTGCTTTAAGTGAATTCGACTGCTAGGCGTCTGATATTTTTAAAGGTAGTAACGTAAAAAATTCTAAAAGTAATAGCGTCTGGATTATGCATTATAAGTACAATCATGTGGCTGTTGGTGTTGGAGGATAAGTTTCTGTATTAGGCAGCGGTTAATTCTTAATTCTAGAAGAACCCCAGGTGCATTAAATGCACCAGACTGAATGTAGATACGTAGCATTTACCAGGAGCCTTCAGGATATTAAGAACATTGATAACAATGATTAAACAAAATAAATGACGCCAAAATGAAGAAACTGTAGAGCTATGACTTTTCTGATGCCGCAAGGTACTATAAAGTTCATGATGTGCTTTAGTCCTTCAGAAGGAGGGCCAAGCAGACTTGCTCCTTAATGAGAAGCGATGAACGCGGTGCGCCTTTGTCTAGCAGTGCGGATCTGAGTATCGCATGATTCAAACTAGATAGGCTTGTGGTAGTATTGCTCACTCAATACGATCAAATACACCTGGGTGAACTGTGCTTGACGTCACTTTTGTGCTGTGTTAGACGTCTTTGTGATGTTTGACCAACATATACGAGATCACATTGTTTACATTTAATGGAATATACTACATTATGTTTTTGGAAAGGGGGAATAGGCTCACAAATGACGGATAATCTCGGAGAGAAAAACGCAATATTGGATGCAGTTTGTATCTTTCATTAGAGGTTTCACTAAAATGGAAGAGTAACGGGGAAAAAATCCTACGATGGAATAGCAGGTATCGCCGTGGATAATGCAATCATTACCTCTCCGAACGCCAAAAACTACACGCCCACAGGTAAATGTCTCGTTGTCAAAATTTTCTAAATCGTCGACACTTTCGACACTGTTTCAACAGCATTTCTTTACTTTTGTATACGGCACTCAACACTTCACAGCCGCTGAGTGAACTTGATTTACGAGAGTAGTATATTTGCCTTCGTAAAAGACTTCTTATCCATCATAATTATGCTGACAACCCTTGGGCATTCCATAGGATTATTGGTTGGATACAAAGAGTATTTTCACTGCCCTATTAAATTTGTCATCGAGGAAATATATGATTTTAATACCCCTATCCCTTATTTTTACTAGTCCTTTATGAAACAAAGTTGAACGTTTCATTTGAATTATCAAAATATATGACGAAGTCAAAACCTCCAAAGTCACATTTTATGCTGTTTTCTCCTATTGATCCGAAGGTCATTGGGATTAACAAAAGTCTAATCTAACTTTTGTCAATCCCAATGACCTTCGGCTCAATAATCCTAAGCCAGTATAAAGGATATATATTCTTGACCTTATATCATTTCAGTGCAACTGAACATTTTATAAAACAAAGTAATAATAAATCAAAATCTATGTGGTCGCTTATAAATAATCAAAGAAATGTGTCTCGTGAAGAAGCCAATAATAACATTACTTGCAATGAATTTAATTCATACTTTGCTACTATTGCAAAAGCTATTCACGACACATTACCATCATCTCAAACTAGTACTCACGACCTAATTCAAGTTAACCAAAATATCGAGTTTAAGTTCGAGCAAACTACATACATCAAGGTACGAGATGCACTCTCAAAAGTAAAATCGAGTAAATCACGTGATATATATGGTTTCAGCGCCGACTTAATTAAGAGCGTAAAAGACTTTCTTGTGGTACCACTTACCAAGCTTATAAACAACATCATAGAAACAGGACAATTTCCTAGTGCACTAAAACTTGCAAAAATCATTCCTATCTATAAAACAGGTAGTAAGAGAGATATTATTAATTACCGGCCAATAGCAATTCTACCTGTTCTTTCTAAAATAGTAGAAATAATTTTAAAAGATCAATTAACTAATTACTTTGAATCAAACAATATATTCTTTTCTGGTCAATTTGGATTTCGTCCAAAACACTCGACCATAGACGCCCTACTTGAGATGAGCGAATCAATATTAAAATGTTTTGAGAATAAAACATCTTGCATAGGCTCATTCGTTGATCTCACCAAGGCGTTTGATTGCGTATCGCATGATATTCTGATCAAGAAAATTACAAAGTATAACGTTCATATTGATAGTATAAAACTTGTTAAGTCGTACTTAGAAAATAGAACTCAAATAGTTGGTTTAGATAATAATTTATCCGACCCACTACCAATGATGCATGGTGTCCCACAAGGGTCTGTTTTAGGTCCTATACTCTTCCTCATTTATATAAATGACTTACCACAACATTTACATAATGTCCATACCATCTTATTTGCAGATGACACTTCTGTCTTAAATGTGGAGGACAGGGCACTAAACGATTGTAACCAACAAACTTTAAATGATATCACGTCTTGGTGTAACAGTAACAAACTGCATTTGAATCAATCTAAAACAAAAACTTTGAGTTTTAAAATAAATTCGCGAAATAAAGACTCCGTTAAATTTCTTGGAGTACACCTAACTGCCAATCTAAACTGGAATAAACATGGTAACGAAGTCGCGAAAAGAGTCTCCAAAAACGTGTTTTGCCTTCGAAATCTTTCACGGCAGGTTTCAATCCACGTATTAAAAATTGCGTATTTTTCATTAGTTGAATCCCATTTTAGGTATGGTATTCTAATATGGGGCCATTCCGCAATCAGTCATCGTATGTTTGCACTGCAAAGGCGTGCAATACGAATTATTGCAGGTATTGGGTACAAAGATGAATGCAAACCCCAATTTGTACAGCTAAACATTCTAACTTTACCATGTATCTACATTCTTGAGTGTTTACTCTACGTTAGAAAACACGAATCAAAATTCAAGAGGCACAGCCATCACAATTACTCCACAAGATGCAATAGTAATATGTATCACACCCAGACAAGATTAAAAAAGTCTAATACCGGTATAAACTACTTTGGTAAAGTATTTTTTAATAAATTGCCTGAAAACATCAGAACTCTGCCATTTAATAAATTCAAAACAAAAATAAAAAAATTTCTCCTTTCAAATGCGTTCTACACAATTGAAGAATTTATTAACTCAGATACTAATAACATGGCATAATATCTAGTACTGTTACTATACACTGATTGTATGTGTTACATAACGTCCCGTCTGTCATTAATTTAAGATTACCCTTAATTATGTATTGTCCCCAATAATATTTTAATTAATTGATATTTTAATTATAATTTTAATATATCTTCTACTTATTTATTATTAAACCTGACTTGATTTTACTTTTTTACTCTTTAAATAACTAGATCTATAAGATTATTTTAACTATTTAAATTTTTTAGATGACATGTTTTTAATTCCTATTTTAATATTATATTATAATAAGTTATTGTGTTTTTATTTTTATTTGTGTCACTCAAAATGCCTTCATGTGTTTGGGTACTTGATTTTAGATATTGTTAGTTTTAGGCTTGTTTTGTAATTACTGCTGCATTTAATTAATTAGGTTAAGTAAGTTTATTTACCATATTTTGTTATTTGACATGTGTAAAATGTAATATTATTAACACGAATAAATCAAATCAAATCAAATCAAATCAAATCAAATCAAATCAAATTATTAAGTACCATTAAGGAAATATTTCTCTTTAATTGGTAAGATTTCATTTAATTAGATTTCGTCCATTTCGACATTCCCTCTCATGTTTTTTTAATTTTTATTTTTAAATTAATAACATAATAGAGTTTATAGGCAGTAAAACACTAAATTATCACTTGGTTAAATAAACATCCATTCTTTCAATAAAATAGATGAGTGCGTTTCACTGATTGAAGGGTGGTTAGAGGCCACCCACCCACCCTACATACATACAAAAACTTTAATAACAAACACCGTTTTAATTTTAAGGGAAACAATACAAGTACAGTGTTTGTAGTTAGAATTGCATTGCATATGTAGGGTGGGTGGGGGGCACCTATCCTACCCTTCAATAAGTGAAACATACCCAACTATTTAACAAAAGAACAACTTAATTTTAAATACATTAATTTTCAAGTTTAATGATTAAACCTCAACAGACATTGAATGATACAAATGTAATTTATTTATAATTATTAATGATAAAACACTATATTTCTTTAATGGATATTCTAGTTTTTTTTGTTGAGTTAAAGTCATAATAATTAGAGAGAGGTTGATAGCCAACTTAAAACTCTCTTAAACAAAGATTAAAGAGTACCATTTTAGTTACATAGAAATCTCAACAACAAGAAGAGGTAAGAATTTTTTTACCAAATATTTCATTCATATGGATCAAGTATTTTATATAATTTTGTTCGGCTTTTTTCTGTTTTTTGTTTTCACCTTTTTTCGATTATTTTGAGTTAAATGTGATCACGTCTAGAGAAGAACATATGAGATTCAAGACCGACATCGTCGACTTATCCCAAAAACAGTCCTATGTTCCAGTACCAGATCAATTGCCGATCTTTGGCTAACTAACGAAGATCATTCTGTAACTCTTCGAACGATTTGCCGCAGAATAAGAACTTTCAGAACATCTTGTATTTTTAACGGCTCAACATCAACGTTTGTAGTGGTGTGGGTTAGGACTGCACTGGAACCTAGGTATAGGTGTGGTCTTTAATGATAAATCACGATTTTGTTTAGGAATCAATGATGGTCAGATGAGGAAGACGTGGAATTTTCTGTTTTGCCTTGTGCATTCAACTGTAGGAATTATGGTATAGGGTGCGATAATTTATGGAAGTAAGTCTCGTTTGGTATTCATTTGAGGTTATATGAACGACTAGCGATATAAATATAAGGTGATAGAATCCTATATTCTTCAGTTTCATTAGTAGTTGAAGACTTTCCCAACAAGACAATGCATTCCCTATATTGTAAGAGTTTCTACGAACCGATTTGATGAGGATAATGTGGTCATGGTAATGACCACATTATCTCTTGATCTTTCGTTAATTAAGCAAGCATAGCATATTATAAGAAAAAGACTAAAGCAACTTACAGCATCTACCGCAAACGCTACAAGCTCTTCACCACCTGCTAGAATCGATGCCATAAGGAGTAGGAAAATTTGTGACCAATACGTGCTGACTAAGATTCTTTTTCTTTGAAATTTTAATCAATTCCGATGTTTTAATAATTTGATTGTATTGGCTTTTGATTGTTGAAAGTTCATTTTAAATTCAGTGTAAGGTGTTGTAACTGTAACTGAAACACAAACTTTCAAAGAGTGGGGGTGGTAAATTAAGCAAGTTCAGAAATGGAGATTTTGACATTTCAGTTTGTTACTTTAGCAGTTGTCCTGTTTCTTTTCTTCGATTAATTTCCATGAACTCTAGGGCATCCAGTTTCCATCCTTTTCTTTCAATGTGTAATATTTTGTCTTCTTCAAATCTACGTTTTTCTTCGATGTTGATTTCCCTCTCTTATATTGATAATCTTTTTTATGTTCTTCTATCCTATCCATTATAGATCTCCCGAATTGTTCTACATATATATTTTAATAGTTAACATTTGCGTTACGATTTCCATTTCACTGATGAAAATTAAAAGTTCTTCTTCATTCAACAAGATATTAAGCTATTACAGCGCTGTCTAACACACTTTCTATTATGCAATGGCTCCGTTCGCATTACCTTTTATTCGCGTTAATAAATTAATTAGAGAGCATGTTAACGAGCGCAATTCGCAAATGGCTCTAAAACAGGCGGGCGAGTAGGAAACTGTCAGGTTTTATAGTGCCCAATTACCGTGTAAATCCTCGAGATGTGGGTTTCTCGATTAGATCATGATCGAATGATCCCAATAAAACAATAAAGCAATAAAATCGTGCGCCCCAAAACCTTACGTAACCGTTTCAGATCGGGGCCCGAGTGACGGGTGTCAGGGGGGCATTCCTCATTGTCGGATTTATCTGATCATTAGCGGCAATTTCTACCATTGTTCCTGACCTACACAAGCGATATTTACAAGCCCGTGTCCCCCATAAACACACTCTCTCACACACGAGTCCCCTTTCTCGTCGGTGCTGGAACACCCACAATTCATTAAATATTTCAGCCGTGGCGCCGACCTGTCCAGGTGAATTTTCCGCTCGCTCGTTTTTTCCCCTGTCGCGAAGAAAGGGAAAGTCCCGGATTAATTGGTCCATCCGAACCGGGACCACACATCGCGGCGAGGCTAGAAATTTCGCGGAAGTCTTCGTCTACGCGAAGTTTGCACGCTGAAGGAAGCGGCGTGATGTAAGGTTTCCCGATAAATTTTCACGACGGGCATAAATATCTGCGTCGCTTTTATGGTAATGTTCGCTATGAACTATGTGGGACTTGAGCGCCAGAAGAAAAACGGCGACGACGGAATTACCTTTAGAGACGCGGAATAATTTTAACTAATTAATTTAATTAAAGAAATAATTGTTGATATACCGTACGGCATACGCATTCAGTATGCCCGAAACGAATCCGGACGTGATCATAAACTCACTTTCAAAACATTCAAATGCATATAAGGCGGCCGACGTTTACAAATTGGCCCGAATTTTCGTTTTGAACCTTTCACGCGTCGCTCCGAATAACAAAAAGAACCGGAATCCGGATCCCGTATCACCTGGAGAGCCTTAATTAATGGGGATTCAAATCGGATTAACGGCCCTCAATGGCTCTTTGTCCGCGCTGTTGTAACCGGCGTTGATAGAGATGATTTCGAGTATTTGGGTCATTATAATTTTGTATCTTTTATTCACGGACTGACAGGTGTAGATGCTGGGGTGGATTAACACTGAATATCGTAATACAGCCTGACATCAATAAGGTGTACAGTAAGAAAAGAATTGATAGAAATGATATTATACCGTTTGTAGTGATTACAATCGAACCAAAAATACAGTATGGAAACTAAAATATTTCTATATGTGTATTTATTTTGTATCATTTTGATTTGTAATTGTGATTAGTTCAGAATAAATTAAACATAATATTTACGTTATTTGAATAATTGAATTTAGTTAAAAAAAAAGAAAAAAATATGTATAATTTGTGATTAATGGTGTATATCGAAGTAAAAGCTTTAAAGTTAAAGACTAGGTAAACAAAACCTGGCTATGGAACAATTGATGCGGACATTAATTATTTATATGAATTGATAAAAATCTATGCCACTGGAATGCCAAGAATTTTAGTAATACTAAAGTAAATTAAAGTTAACATTAAAATTACCCTAACTGAATTTAGTTATATATTATTTAACATAATTGCTTCAACATCACCAAAAGAGAATTTAAAGGGATTAGAAATAACTATATAATCACTAATGAGACTGTTCTTATGATCTGTGTTAAGATAATTTTTTGTAGCTAATTTTAACGAGTAAAGCAAAATTTCGCCCTATATAATTTTATTTTGAGAAAAATCGCTATACTTTCAAATAACCAGTTTTATGAATTATGTTAATCTGCTTAATAGTAGTATTCTTACTAGATTCAGATGCACTTAGAGAGAGACGTTTTGTCTCTTGACGTGAAGCGAGTAAACTCCTCTTATTCTTTTATTAACAAAGGTGACTGGTTGATTGGCAACATGGCCAATATCCAGAGAGAGAAGATTTTTTGGTTAATGTAAAAAAGTATATATTTAGGCAAAATATAACCTTAAATATTTGTATTAGACCAGATTCGTTGAAGATTAGACAATAGATAGATATATTTTCAGGACCTAAATATAACTAAAATCGATAATAAACTAGAGGCCAAAATATAAAAGACAGTTTTCTTGTTAATTATTCGTAATTCCTCCTTAACAACATTAAATATTGCACCTTCCATTCCTTAATTAACATTTCTAGATATTGCAACATAAATATTATAGAAAGAAATAATTCACAGATATCAGAATACTACATTTGATCGATTTTTTTTTCTTATTTTTACATCAGGAAGATACAATATTTTAGATTATTTGTAATAATAACATTAATAATAACATAGAACATAAATTGAATATTACTAAAGTCTCAAACTTTGTCTTTATGTAATTTATAATTCGTTTGAAGGGATAATTTACTACCTACTTTCCTGAGTATATTAGTAGATATCCAAAAGCACCAGGATGGATATGTATGAACACCAATATACCCAGGAAATTATCTTTTCCTATTTAAAAAGAAGATTATTGAAGAAGAGCTAAGCCAATTACTATTACGGATGAAATCAAAAACTTTTATAGATTGTGATGTACACCAAAATTTAATTTGATAAGATAATTAATTAATAAGATCCAGCAACAGTTCTTCTGGACAAAAATGAGAACAGGTGTCGCATTATACATAAAGAAGTGTCTGAAGGGCCAAACATGGCAATCCAAAGGAAACCAGCCGGCCTGACAAGACAACAGCCACGAACCAGCGATTTAAGACAATAGTTAACGACCTATTTGAACCCCTACGAATCACCAGATGGATCTTTATAGTAGAGAACCTTGCCAGTCGATGGACTTAAATTTTTCCTTTACGAAAAGCAACCGCTGAAGAGTGTGCTACCACCCTGCTCCACAAGATTTTTCTTCGGTATGGAAAATCCCGAAAATGTATCTCCGACAACGGTACCCAGTTCGTCGGCAGAGTAATGCAATATGCCTCCCATTGTTTGGACAATCCCTGATCACCAGTTTTCATCCAGAGGCCAACCCTGTGGAATGAAGGAATCGGGATATGAAGACAAAACTAGCCACCCCAGTAAAGGATCAACACGATTCATGGCCTGTCCAAATACCCATTATTCGTTTCGCCCTTAACACCACCATCTGTCAAACCTATGAAAAAACCCCTGCGTTCTTGACGTTGGACGCGAATTGCGCATCACATCCTTCCAAAACATCGTAACTGAGCTTACCCCGAAGTTGCATTAGCTAGAAAACACCATGGACCAAGTGCGTCATCTTCAGGACGATGCTCAAGACACGAGATCTCGTACTGGTGAAAAGTCATCTGTTAAGCAACAAGATGGACCATGCCGTATCACCGGAAAACATAGACCAACCAGCTTCGAGGTATCCACAAACATTCCTCCATACCATATTGTAGGAATGTATCATGCCTTCGATCTACGGCCTTACCAAGCCCCAAGACATCCCATCCGGAAAAGAATACGACTACGCAAACAACCAGCTGGCCACCTCGCCGAGACGTCTTTCGAGCCAGAGGAGGAGTCTGTGATGTACACCTAAATTTAATTTGATTTTGCTGTACTTTCATCCCACCGTGCCTCATTTAAATTTTACTGCCCGTACTGCATCCGAGCGAGGAATCCGCAGATAGCGGCCCGCGCACAAGTAGGTACTCGCGCGCGACTCCAAAACGCCAAACAACCGGACTTCACCCCCGTAAGAGGAAAAGAGACCGCCTTGAACCCAACGACCTGCAGAAAGTTAGCAACAAAACTCACCCCTACCCGAAAAGGAGAAAGTGCTACAAAGAACACCCCAAAAATACTGGACTAGGACCAGGAAGAAGCCCTTTTTTGAGCCTTTTGCCATCTTCTGGATATCCACTCAAAGTCACCAAAATTGAATACAGTAACACGAACAGTAAGCCGATTTCGGACATCCGAATCGCCATTATCTACGCCTACGACGAGGATCCAACCCCAGCCGACGCAGTAGACATTCACCACGTCGCTTCGCGTCCCTACTATCGCTTGTTGCGCTCCGACTCTTCCCGACCCCTAACCGAGCAAACAAATAACAAACGCAACCCTGTATGTCATTATGTGAATATAATTAACATCCAGAAAAGTACCATCTTATTTCTGAAACAACCTTCACAATATTCAGTCATACTATTTTATATGCTTATCTCCAATACTAATCAATATTATAAGAGTGCACAATACAAGATATAATACACACCTGCATCAAATATCTTAAAATGTATCCCTTTGAATAAAAAGAAATTATTGACTTTGTCTTTAACTTAGTCTTTAGTATATATTTTGCAAAGGACCATAATTTGGCTAGGAAATGCAATCCAACACATTTAGACAATATGCTGCATAATGTTCTAGAAACCGAGCAAATTGCACCACTTGGTCCTGTCATGGTTTGTTCGCCACATCAATAGTTCTATATCTGCACTGGTATTTTCTGTTTCGGCCTCTAAAGATACTTCTAATGTAATGTAATGTAACCTTTCATAATACATAAAATGGTCTTAAAAAGTGGAAGAAAAAATTGAGAGAATACTTCAAAAATCTAAAAGAAGAATGTGTTAAGTAACTCTCGAAAAACTTTAAAGAAAATTCTCATTGTTTGTAAATTTATAAAATAGAAGAGACTATTGAACAAAACTTTTCGTGATTTTAGTTTTGACAAGACATGATAAGGAGAACAGAAGGGTAATGAGTGGGGGAAGAGAATGCCATAATATTGATCCATATCGACGCACATCAAAATGTTACCTTTTATTGACTAATTGATTTATTGTTTACTTGTGCCAAAGACCGGTTTCTGCCTGTAGATCTCATTAGGGTTTTTTTTATCAGAAAGGAGAACAAGGATTTTATTTGAGAGTTTGGATCAGACCATGATAATCAGCGAAAAAATTTAGATAATTTTAGAACATTCGTCAAAAATTCTAGAAATCTGGAAGAAAAATTTGTGGAACCTTTTACTATATTTGTTGCATTAAAAAAGCACCAATATCCACAATGACCTTTTCCTGTAGGGTATAGATTGGTTTTAATAGCGAGAATCTGCAATGTTTCTAAAAATAGTAATCGAAAATTCTAAAATAAAAATTCTAAGAATATGTAGAAAACTCTTAAAAACGAATAGGTAAAATAAGTATGTGGAAAATTTAAAAAAATCTGGATTAAGTAATGGGTGATAAAAAAAATCTCAAAATCAGAACTACACCAAAATTTTAGGAACCTAAAAAAATAGTTAATGAAAAATTCTAGTCCCTTGAAAAACTATAGAAATTTGGAAAAGGAAGTCTTAAAATATGGTAGAATTTTTGAAGAACAGTTTCTGAAAAAAAAAACAAAAGTACCTAAAAAATAAAAAAGAGTATACTGAACCATAAAATATACTCTCAGTCTAATGGAAAATAACAAGAAAATAATAAAAAATTTAAATTAAACAAAATCATTAAACAAAGTAAATAAAGAAGGTTGATATTGTATTTGATATTCATTTATCCAATATAACTGTTTCGGAAAACTTACAAATAATTCAAAAAAAATTTACAAAAATTTCGACTTCACATCAATCTTCCACATTTACTCTTGTCCAAAGCCTCTTTGATGTCTCTGCTACCAGTGAAGGTCATTTTGATGATCTTCCATCAGTTTACTTGCCACATTTGTTTCCAGAATGTAAACATTGTTATTAATTAATAAAAAAATATTAAGTTCTTTCTTCTCAACAAGCTTATAGCTTTGAGAATAGGAAGCTTTCAACTCTGTGTTATTATTATAATTATATTATGTAAGGTATGAATTAAATGATTTATAATTATAATTATATTATGTAAGATTTTACTTTTTGTCTAAAACTAAAATTATTATCCTGTTATTGACCTATCTCAATTATGTTTGTATTTTCTCAGCGTACTACTGACTTACCTCAAAGCATTAACTTCTTCACTTAGTTGTAACGAAGTAAAATGACTGAGCAAATGTCAATGAAAAAATGCAGCAAAATTTTACATTTTATGTAGATATAAAAGCAAAACCAAGTAATTCTAGTGTTAGTTTACCTTATTGCTAAGTACGTTTCACCAAATTGTAAGTGATGAGCAAACTGTTCCTCAAATGTACTTTGAAAAACAGTTAAAGTTTTGTGATTTTAAATACATTTTATGCTGATTTCATTAAAAAATGGAGATGGGATTTCGAAAAATTAGAATTCAATATTCTTATCTAAGATTCAGGAACTTTAAAAGTAACTGCACTTTTTTGATATCACAAACACGATTTATTTGGTGACTATGATTTGCAATGCTATTATAAGAAGTACAATTTATTTAATTTTTTATTCAGAACTTTGGTCTTCTTTCATTAAAATAATACACATAAAAACAAATTTATTACAAAAAAATTACTTAAAATTTTGGAACGATAGAAGCGCGGGCGGAGTCCACAATGACAAAGTGTGTTCCTTCACGCAAACCCTTTTTGTTCCATGATGTTGAGAAGGCAGCAATCCTTATCCTCATTCGGAAACTTTTACATATCCTTTAGTATGAATTAGAAATTTAAGCAATATTTATATAAGAAGAGGAATTATCAATAATATATCAGAAAGTAATAGGCATCCACTAATCAATCAGCTTATCTGGGATTTGTTAGAGATTTTGGAAGTTTATAAAAGGCTAGTAGTAACATTCAAAATTCAAATTTGCGTTCTTCTTCTTTAAGTATTGAGTTGACACATACATGCAACTTCCTGATGATGCGATCGTATGGTGAAAGAGGCTGCAGCGATTAACAATAATAGTGTAACCCTCCCAATGTTTTTAAGAAACTGATTTAAAATGAAATAAAGATTCCATTTTATTTAAAATTGGAAGGCAAACTAATGTTTATTGACCAACGCAGGTTTTAATAAGATTACTTTAAGTCTGGAGATGAGCTTATTTGCATATATAGTATGTTCGTTGGATCTTCCGTCATACGTCACAAACTATCGCTTCAAAAAATGACGAAAGTTTTACAGTGCGTTCTTTTTCTAACGCATTTGGTTTACTTTATCAGACTGAATGTTTTTGCGTCGTTTCTCGAAGCGATAGTTTGTGACGTACGACGGAAGATCCAACGAACAGACTATATGTATCTTATTTATATGTATATTATTAGGGGTTTTAATTAATTATTGCATCTGATATTACATTAAGAGACTTAAGTTATAACTATTGAGGAATCAACAAATCGTTAAAATATTACGGAAGTACACATGAACAAAACTAACCCAAAAAAATTATCACGAAAATCGAGCACCGTTATGCCATTGCGTAACTCCGTATTTAATAATTTCGCGTTTCGAAATTATTTGTAACAGGCACAGCATTAGTAATAATAGAAATTCTTCGTGCACTTACAAAACGCGGCAGTCCAAATATGGTCGCAGGTCGATTGTGTTCCATCCATCTAAATCGCCTCTCGTACACCGAGAACGTATGGTGCAGACGATTTATCATATCCCGATATGGTTTTCAGCCATTCAAAATCGAGTCAACAAGTGTGAAATTCGCGGCGATTTCTATGGATCTCATGAAAATTCATCTAATTAGTTCAATGAACGGCGTTTTCTTTACGGGCGTAATTTTCCTCAAAGGACTTATTAAGAAATTGACAGCGTCTCTCTTTGTCAATGGACATAGAAACGTCATCTTTATACGGATACACTGTAAGATAATTATTCAACATATATCATTGAATCCGTCTAGTTTTGTAGATGTAGGTAATGTTTCTCTAAAGAAATTAATAAATTATACATAAAATATTTGGTAGTGATAATAATTAGATCCTCAATACATAATTTCCCAATATTTTTTTACTTTCCTGCGTGAAGACAATAAATCCGAAAAGAGAGGGAGGTTTGTCAATTGGTAGTCTGGCTATGGAGCGTTTCTCGGAAGCGGGCCGTTTTGCGTGCGAGGGTTTACAAAAATTATGATTTAGCAACTACAGCACGTAGAAATTTTTGCAATATTCGCCAGTCAAATAAGTCATCGAACAAACCTATCATTCAAAAACTGGCGAAGATTTTTGAAGAGACGCTACAACTTTCTTTTGTAACACCCTGTATATATTGTTTTTAAAGTACAAACATTATAAAATACAATGGATGAAATAATAATAATATTTTAAAATGTGTAATTTTTTCTTACCTGCAAAAATAACAAACTGGACCTAAAGTGCAGTTTTCAGTAAGTGCCAGTAAAAGATCTGAATCTCTGTGCGCTATAGATTTACATTCGATGATTGGCTCTGCGTCCTTGTAATCCGAAGAATCCAATGATTTGCAGCAAGAATTCGAGCTGCAATCACTCGAAGAACTCGCGAACTCCAAAGAACTGGCGTTTTCCTCGATATGTAATTCCGCATCACATCCACAATCCTTTTCACTGTTATCCCGTAAGTTACACTCGACGTAGTGCAACCAAAACAACGAGGATCTGGTCTCTAGAGAGTCCAACCACTGCGACAACAAATCCGGAGACTCACTAAACCCGTAGTCCTTCTGATCGTTGGCGTCGTTCACATTTTCGATCAGCAAAGTCTCGGTCCCCATCGTTCCACATGAATTGACCTGAACTCGCTCTAAAACCACCGACTCATACTGAACACAAATAACGTAGATGTGTGAGAAATTTGGAAATTAAATGTCAATTTACTTTCTACTCGCTATTTTTACGCTCGTAAATAAACAAATTAACGGAACCGTCTCAATTAAAATTAAGTGAGAAATGCAGATGATCGATATTCAAATTAATGGTTTTACGTGAATGGTTTTCGTTCGCTTGCGCGCTGTTAATGGTTGGCAAATTGGCTGATTTGAGCGCGAGGAATGTTAATTTGGCCAAAAAAAGTATGCTAGTGCCCAAACGGGTTAATTCGGCTGTTTCACTTATCTTGATTCATGTCAAACTTTCATTTGCGTATACCTTTTGTGAAAATAATGACATGAAATTTTAAATCAGCATTTTTTATACCCTTCACTATCAATTTTTGAATATTTAATCTAAGTGAAATATTTTTGCTATTAATTAACATATAATTACTTTAAAATATCAATGTAATTAGAGTAACGATAAAATATTTTTAGTGTTTTCTCCAATCCTTACAAACTTTGTTTATTAATTTTTGTGACTGTAGCTTCAACACAATTTTTCTGGTCGAAAAAAATTAATAAATGAATAAAGTCTATTATTCAGCTTAAAAATTTTATTTTCGTGCTTTTGGAAAATACCAATAACAAGTAGTACTGGTTAGTACCTGTTGATGCGAATCAATAGTACAATTTCTCGTTCGAAGATTTAAGGGCAGCCTTTATTCATTATATAAATAATGAAACTCGCGAACACAGGTCATTAAAAAAATATCGAAACTATCGAAAGGTGAAATCAAGCGTAGATTTTTTTTATTAATGTTGGCCACCATGCCGTAAAGGTTATTTAGGGGATATTCGCTTTTTACGATTTGCTGATCAGACGGCAATTACTGCGCATTCGAATGGTATTTTGAGCAATAAAATTTTATGCCTGCAATAATTTAGCACAATTACACACGCGGTTTGATTAACGCCTGTTGTTGTTGTGGTATTGAATCGACATTACTTCTTAATCCCATTAAAACGCAGACAGGGCACGATGTGTTTGGAACAATAAAAATGGTGGTGAATAATGAACACAGGAATATAGTGTAGTGCATCAATGACAGAAAGTGAGTTAAAGTTTAAAACAATTGAAGTTATGATAAATATTTAGTTTGTTTCATATAAAAACTAAAGATTAAAACAGTTTAATATTTTGAAGCATATAAATGGTATTAAAGATGCTGTATATAATTTACGAAATCCAATAATATCTACCATCTCTATTAACTTAATTGAATGACAAATTGTACAAGGTCCTAAATAAATGAACATCCATGCCTAAATCACAGTACACATCCATCCTCTAGAAACCTCCAACAGCACATAAAGGTTGAATTAATAATTACAACAGAAGCTGAGCAAAAAAGGTTTAATTGATGGTGGATTAAAAACGAATTAAAGGCATTAGCATCGTCTAACACCGAATAATTATACACTAAATTGCGTGTCAATTAAAAGCATATTTATCACCCAATTCTAGCCACTTCCAGCGAGGCTATTAAGATAACAGAAACGTTCATTTACCCACGCACCCAATTAAGAGTGAAACTCGGAATCAACCCCAAATTCCACAGAAATTCTGCGTGCGCTCACTTTCATTCCCCATTGTTGACCATCAATTACCAATTAAAATAACCATAAACTTGTATTTATAATTATAATAAGATTTAATAATAATAATTTTAATAAATATGCCTTTAAGATTCCAGAAATAGCAAAAACATTAATATCTGATTACGTTTTTTGTACGTAAAAGTAAATATTTTTCTACATAATGTATATGTGTCCTTTCTGTAAGTAATTAATTGAATTGGTAGGTAATTTTAAATCGATTAGGTGCAAAATTTGACACCGGTGGAGTAATTAGCGCGCATTAAAGTTCCATTTAGACGTTATCAACTCCGGCCGGCCGAAATTTCCTTTCTAGTGCAATTAGTCGAAAAGCACAATTAGCTCCTCGGGTCCGGGGTCTTCTCACAATTAGGCGGATTAAAAAGCGAATTCATCGCGAAACGAGAATGAAATTCCCACGGAGGGCCATTGTGCGTTCTATCCGAGAGCAATTTCTCTCCGCGCCGCCGCCGAAGAGCGGCGAAGAGCTCGAGGAACGCGCGCCTGTTTCGGTCAGTGGGTTACCTATGCCTTATGGCTTTTTCCACGAGTATGAGCATGGGGACAGGTGCTATGGTAATTTATCGCCGTTCGGACCAGATAAGCGGCCGTCTCCACACAGACACCTCCGACCGCTCATAAACTTTTCCGTGGAAATTATGCCGTTTAATAAACCTACATAGCGAAAAATTTATGGCCACTTATCTACTTTTAAATATCTAATATTGGTACTATTATCACTTAGACACACGCTGTTTATAATAGAGTGAATGTTAAAAGAACCCAAATATACGTTCGATTCAAAAGTGAAATGGTTTGTTATTAAGAAAAACTATTCAAAGAATTTTTGAAGCTCCAAAATTTATTTCAACAGTTATAATGCTAATTTGTCCATATGTTAATGTGGACAATTAACCACAATATTATATTCTAAATATAAGCAACATAACATCTGTGCGAAATCTTCGATTTGGACCAAGGACTAATACTTCTATAGTTGGTGCAAAAATCAATATACGAACGCTACCAAATATAGCAAAGCTATATTAATGTACTAAATTATTCCTTGATCAATACATATACTTGCAACTTTGCCATATATGATAATTAAAAAATGTGGAAATCTATCCATAGTGTAACCAATTGATCTTGTTGGTATCAAGTAGTGTATTTAGGTTATAAAATATATACCATGAGATTACATACATTTTCATACTTGTGGTTGATTTTTACCACAAGCAATTTTGACTGATAAGGAGATGTATAATCTTGATTAAACTAGGTAAACACATTTGAACACTTATTCTAAAAAAAATACGTTCTAAATTTAGGAAACTCTTGAATTAATTTAAAAGGATGGTTGTGACTACATCTTAATTTACAATTTCGCTTAATTCTTCGAACTTGCAGGTTTTTATTCTTAAAAAAAATGAAATTTGCAACATTTTGAACAAATTGTAAGTTTTTTTCAATAAAATTTTCAACTCATTAATGTTAAAAGAAGAATTCAGAAAATCTTAAGGAACTATTTAAAATGGACAATGTCAACAAATGCAAATGAGAGCGGATTTTACTGGGAAGTTAAGGTTCATCTATTGATTTGAGCCTCATTTTGACAATGATTTTGATAATTTACGACGTAATTTCCCCTTCGTTGTCCAATTTGTTTCGATCTTCTTTGAAAGATAAACAATTCAATTCATACCATAGTGACAAGCAGAACTTGCTTTATTTTTTTTTTGGGAAAAGCCAGAAGTTTTTTGACCGTGGTATCACGATGTTACTCGAAAGATGGTAAAAGGTCATCAAAAAAATTATCAATACAGATAACATAAATAAAATAATTTATTTCTATTTAAAAATCGTCTTTGATTATTAAAGTAAACAAACCGAAATGACTGACGATTCAATCCTATTGCTTTTGGAAAATAACAATAAATAAGGTGAATTCTTTGAAAAACATTGTCAAGGAACAAGTAAAATAAAAACCTATTCTTCAGCTGTTTTCGTCGAAATTTTCAAACTAGAGGATTGGTTTAAAAACTCCCTTAAAATTTATTCGATTTAATTTGTAATGGTTTGTATAAATTTTAAAGGAATATTGAAATCAGATTTCTAGTTTGTCTCTTCGGGAGAAATTAAAGCTATTTAACCATATTCTAGAGAATATTATAAACAATATCAATATTTTTTTTAGAGAAACTTCAGATTAAATACTTCTTAAACTTACTAAAAACATACTTTTCATATGGTAGGTTATTATTTTTTTGTTTAGATAAGTTTAAGAAATTTTTCAATTATTTCTAACCGTATTAAATTAATTTTCCTTACATAGCAAAGTAAACTATATTGTACTCTTTACCTACCCTATTAAGTTATATATAAACCCCCATTAAAAAGCAGTTTCTTCTATTGTACTATTGACGATAACAATTTTTGGGTTAATTGAGCTTACTTTTGACCAACCTTAATGAACAGTGTATTATTCTACCATAATCTTGACCTACGATAACAAAATTTGAATTTACCTAGCTTAACAAACATAGTATTGCCTTAGTTTACTCTGGACCTACCACAACAAACAACATTAACCTAACGTTTTCTTGACCTATCCTAACAAACCGCCTATTGTCCTAGCGTACTCTTGACCTACCCCAATTAACAGTTCGTCTGCCATGAGTATTATTATAAATAGATAATATAAAAAGATAACTGCAATAAAATTTATGAGCTCTGTACTATAATCAGATGTGAAATTTTTGGCTACACATATAAAAGGTTAACAGTTAACAGATAAATCATGAAGATTAATCATGAGGCTAGAGTAGTCGAAGCGATAGCTATTACAGATTGATATGATATGCCTGTTTGTGTTTAGAGATATGAAAAGTTTTATCTTTAGATAGTTTAAGAACTAAGATATTTAAACATCAATTAAACTAAGAATTCTTATATCGTCTGTCAAATCGAACAACTTAATTGTTCTACTCTAAATTTGATGTAAAAAATCTCATTCTTAATTAGCTCACTATTTTCGAGGTTTTCTTAAAGCTAACTATCGTAACTATGAGTATTTCAATAATAAAAACTCTACATTTTCAAACAAACCTTGAAATTGAAGTTATGAAAAGAGTTATGTATGAGTTGGCAGTTGAGAAAATAAATATTCTAATGTATAAATTCAAGCAAAAAAGAGGAATAAAATATTCAGAAGCATCTAAACATAATATGTTATAATGAGTTAGATGTAATAGTGTTAATTTAGAAAGTAAATTTAAATGCATCAATGCTGAAAAATAATTTATAGGACTTCATTGCAAATCGTCTACTTAAATCAGTTTTTAAGAAGACCCGCCGCAATTTCTTACTAGTTGTGTTATTAATAGAGAATTAGAAGATGGTAACATCCATTGTAATGAAAACTAGGAACGATAAGGGCAAAAGTTGGACTATAAATAATATATATTAAACCAAATTATTTGTAATGGTTTCGCATGAATAAAAATCAAAAACTATTAATGTTGAACAGGTTTTTAAATTTATTTTTACTGAATGATGTTGCATAGGTATGTTACTGTATTTGGCACTAATCTGTTATTGCCGCACATGTTCTTTGCTTACAAGTATATGTGTAGATCATGACATGAAAAGTCACAAAAATATTCTCATACAAAATGAGCAAAAACCAGCCAGTAATTTAGACCAAAATTGCTAAAATGTACTGCTGGTAAAGTTACCATCCAGTAATATGAGTCTTAGTGGAAGAACACTGCATGAACTCCGCCCACATGTTCCCTGCCCTAAATTGTTAAGTAATTTTTACTTATCGACTATTTGGGGAAACACCACATCAAAAAATTTACAAATACTACAACGACAACAAAATAAAATACTAAAAATACTGTGTATGCTAGGCAAAAAAAACAGCACAAAAAAACTATTTGAGATAACAAAAGAACTAGATATAAAAAACTAATATCATTTAACAGTTCGTTAATGCTTTACAAAATACAACACAATTTAATAAAAACACGAATTATAATCAATCCAAATAAACAAATACACAACTATAAAACAAGACGAAAATCAGATCTTCGAACAGACAAATTTAAAACCAAAAAATTCACCCAACACTTGACAACGGACATCATAAACACCTACAACAAACTACCCTCATATATAAAGGCATTAAAATATATTCCTTTTAAATTGAAAGTAAAAAATAAACTAATAAACAACGAAATACTCTGAAGGAATAGTCCAAACCAGAAGAAACCACAAGTTTCCTTCAATACCGTTAGCCCGAGGTAGGGTCCAACCCAGAAATCACGAGGCGAGGAAGGAAGGAAGGAAGAACCACAAATAGGAAAAATTACAAGGAACAAAACAACTAAACGTTAATAACAAATAATGTATACAGCCGTGTAATTTTGAAAAAATAAATACATTTAATAATATATATATATATATATATATATATATATATATATATATATATATATATATATATATATATATTAATTGTTAGAAAATGTTTTTTAAATGGATGTGTAAAGTAAGATCAATAAATCGCGAAAACAACTTTGCTAATATATCTGGCAATATTTACTACGAAGAGGTTTTAGTAAAGACCAAAATTTATATGTTTTAGCAACAATTATAAATGAATTCAGCGACAAACTGCAAACCAAAAAAACAATAGCAAAAATATAGAAAATAAACTACATTTAAGCAATACATACCATTATGCTATACACGCTATATAGAATAAAATTGTTTTCAATTATTCAATAGAAATTATATGTAAAGGCGCTAAAGAATTTGTTTATGGGTATGTGGACTTATAAATCATAATAGTTAAATTTTATATTTTTGCCTTTTTACGCTGATGAGATCCAAATACATCAAAACCAATCCGTGGTTTTTGTTAATACAGTAACAATAATTCATTGATAAAACATTGTTTCTAGATAATTTTACGAATAAATTGTTTCTCGTTATTTGGACAGAAAAAAGTTTCTCTAATCAGAATACAACATTTTTTTAATAAAGTTTATTCTTGTTGAGCTATTGTAGACTCTTGATGAAAACAGATATTTATTAGAGAACATCATTTAGATATAACATGTACTTCATTAATTATTAAAGTTTCGACTTTGAAATTGTCCGAGAAGACCGAAACACGTGTCAGGCAACTTAAAATAAAAATATTATGATACAAAACAAGTGTTACTCTTCACCTAATATTTTTAAAAGTAATACTTCTATGGAAATTTGTTTAATTTTCTTGAAAAATTGCCTGAAAACAAATTTACGAATTCAAAAACAAACATTACATTTCTAAACAGTTCGTACCACAGCACATAGTTCTTTCAACTGTTTCGCTCTTAGATATTCTAAGAACATGTTATAGTCTGAATTTTACTAAACTGCGTCAATATTATTAAATAAAAGTTGAAATAATAATATTATGAGAAATTCTTCAATTAAAATAAGTAAAACCACAACGATCGAAATATCTATTACGAAGGTAGACAGCAATACCTACACTTTTGAAATAGAAAGAAATGATTCTACAAGATAACAGTACTGGAGGGTGGACATTCCAAACACTGGAGATGAGTAAAATCTACATAATAAACACACATATTTTGCACATAAATTGTAACAGCATTTAAATATTGGAAATACCAATCTAGATAATACAATTCCATTTACTATTCGAGGTGTAAAGTATGTAAATAATAAATATAACATTTGAGAGTCAATGATGACATTAAAAGTGCTGGTGTGCTTATTGCTAAATCAAATATTTAGCAGTAAGTTTAAACTAGATGAAACTAAACTTGATACTAGTTGAGCTCCTCTCTTGTTAGAACCAAATATATAATTTTGGCAAAGAAAAACACTTGCTTTGTTTAATTTTAAACTGTTTAACCTTTGAAAATAATCGGATATGATCGAAACACGTGTCAGGAAACTGAAAATAGAAGTAATAATATGGAACATAACAAGTGTTTTTCTTCGCCAAAATTAGAAGAAACTAATTTTAATCAAAAATATTGACAAACACGTTTTTTGAGAGAACATCTATAGCAATGATGATAGGGATAAAGTGTGTCCTGAAAAGAGGAAGGCAGTTGTGAATTAAAGGTTGCTAAGATTTGTTAAATCTCCGGATTATTAAATATTTTATTACGAAGTTGAATGCAATTTATAATGAGCTCTCGTCTGGAATGATTTACGAAAGTTTTAAAAATCATCTACCATACTCTACCATAAAATGGTAGAAGATGACATTGAAAAACCTTGAGGATAGTAACGTAAGAAGAAACATTTGGTACAATCTTTGTCTTTTTAAGAACACCTGGTAAATAGTGAACTGATTAATGATGGGACTTGATACATCAAATTTTAAGCAAAAAAAGAACAATTAAGTTGTTAAATTTCACACGCGATACAAAAGAAAATCTCAGTTTTTGTTAGCGGAGAGAACATCATTAAGATATAACATGTACTTCAAACTGGGCTTAAGGAGTTGAAGTCGATTTTAGTGTTGGGAAAAATTTAAGATCGTACGTTTAACGAAATTGTTGTGCAGGAATGCTACCCTTTTGGCACTGTGATGATCAAAATTTAAAACATTTTTTGTTGATAAAACTTTTTAATAATGTATCCACTCAATAATAAACACACACAAATTTTGACATAAATTGTAAAAGAATTTGGAGATTTTAAATGCCAATCTAGATAATACAATTCTATATATCATTCGAGGTGTAAATAGGGGTAAAGTGTGCCCTCAAAAGAGAGAGGTAGTTATGAATTTAAGGTTGCTATCCTAGGTAAAACATCCGGATTATTAAATATTCGATTAGGAGTTAGAATGCAATTTTTAATGAGCTATCATCCGAAGAGATTCACGAAAGTTTTAAGAACCTTCTACCATCCACCACCATAAAGGATGAAATTTAGAAACTTTAAGTACGGTAGCATAAAAAGAAAAATTGATTTCGTCTCTTTAAGAATATTTGGAAAACAGTGAGTTGATGAAGAATGGTACTTTTTACATAATATTTGAAGCAGGAAAAAGACAATTCAGTTGTTAGACCTCGAGTCTCGGTTTTGCTGGTGGAAAAAACATTATTTAGGCATAACATATATAACAAGCTAGGCAAGATGGAGGAGTTGAAGGCGGTGTTGGGTAAAGTGAAGATCGTTGGTTTAATGAAATAGTTTTGCGGGGATGCTACCCTTTTGGCACTGTGATCTTCAAGGATCAAACTATCATTTGTTGTTTCCAAAATTATAATTGTGTTTTGCTGGTATCATCGCTATTAATGGACGCAATATGTAGGAAAGAGTTTTATTTGATAAAATCATCTTTTTCGAACAAATTTGGACATTATATGCGTTATAGATAGTTTGACGGTTCGTGGGTCAGATCAGAGAAATAAAATACAATATAAATAAAATGACTAATTAAAACAAATAGGGGTGTGAAAGAGGTGTAACCACATACTAGAATATGCCAGGATGAAGTATTTAGAATCTAGATACCATCCCCTACTATAAGATAGTAGAGGATGAAATTCAAAAACATAAGAAGAAATATTTGGTACAGTCTTTGTCCCTTTAAGAACATCTGATAAAGGATGGGACTTGTTACATCAAAATCGAAGCAGAAAAAGGATAATTAAGTTGTTAAATTTCACAGGCAACCTTTGCATACAAGAAAATTAGGGTGAAATGTCTCCTGAAAAAAAGGAAGACAGTTATGAATTCAAGGTTGCTATAAGATAGTAGAGGATAAAATTCAAAAACCCTGAGTACGGTAGCATAAGAAACATTTGGTAAAGTCTTTGTCCCTTTAAGAATACCTGATGATGGAAGAAACCTGTTACATCAAATATAAAGCAGGAAAAAAAACAATTAAGTTGTTAAATTTCACTGATGATCTTGAAATACAAGCAAATCTCAGTTTTTTTTTGTTAGTGGAGATAACATGTACTTCAAGCTGGGCTTGAGGAGTTAAATTCGACTTTCGTGTTGGGAAAAAGTGAAGATCGTAGGTTTAACGAAATTGTTGTGTCAAAATTTAAAACATCTTTTGGTGTTGATAAAAAGTTGTCAATAGTTTATCAACTACATAATAAATACACACAAATTTTGACATAAATTATAAAAGCATTTAAAGATTTTCAATGCCAATCTAGATAATACAATTCCATATATCATTCGAGATGTAAATAGGGGTAAAGTATGTCCTGAAAAGAGAGAGATAGTTATAAATTCAAAGTTGCTATCTTTAGTAAAACCACCGAATTATTAAATATACCAAAATATTTACGAAAGTTTTAAGAATCTTCTACCATCCTCCACCATAAAAGATGAAATTTAAAAACCTTAAGTGCGGTAGCATAAAAAAAAACTTTTAGTTCGTCTCTTTACTAACATTTGGAAAAGCAGGAAAAAGACAATTAAGTTATTAGAGTCTCGATTTTGCTGGTGAAAAAAACATCATTTAGATATAACATATGTAACAAGCTAGGCAAGATGGAGAAGTTAAAGGCGACTTTGGTTTTGAGTAAATAGAAAAATAGTTTTGCGGGGATGTTAACCTTTTGACACTGTGATGTTCAAGGTTAAAAATATCTTCTGGTGTTGTTTTATTTAATATTAGGTGGAGAGTAACACTTGTTTTGTTCCATAATATTTTTATTCTCAGTTGCCTGACACGTGTTTCGGTCTTCGCAGACCATTATCAAAGTTAAACAGAGTTTTATTTGATAAAATCATCTTTTTCGAACAAATTTGGATATAACATACGTTATAGACAGCTTGGTGGTCTGTATTACAGATCAGAGAAATAAAATATATAAATAAAAAGACTAAGCCAAAAAGGGATGTGAAAGAGGTGTAACCAAATACTAGACAATGCCAGGATGAAGTATTTAGAAGCTAGATTTTCATGCAGTCTACATTACTACGTTAGTCTCATAGCGTCCCTAGAAAATGTATAAAGAATTATAAAATAAGAGTCTCAAAATAGAGTTTTGTTGACAGTGAGTCGTAAAAATTAGCGAATGAAAATGTTTCAAAAAATCTACAAAAATACAATTACCAACAGAAATATTTTTAGAATAAAAAGTCAAAGAAGGCAACCCAATTAGAAAAAATAAGAGACAAAAAATCAAAATTATCCCACTAAAAGGATGATTCATTTAGAGAATTATTAAAAATATATTTAAAACGTAAGATATCATGATGTAGGACCTGATAGTAGAGGAATATGGGTTTGAATGGAGGCCATGGAAAAACAATTAACTCCGTCCGGAACTCCTACTTTTTTGTATATCTAACTTTTTGATATGCATGTTCCAAAATATCTTATTGTAATCAAGATGATTTGATAATTAAATGTTTATTATGAGAACAGTAAACCCATAATGATAAAAACTAACATTTCTGGTTGCAGGCACGGGTACCTGGACCACCGAACTTTTTGGGTTCACAATGGCGTAGATCTGTTACCAAAAGGGTACTATCGTAATGGATTAGAATGTACTTTAGTTCCTACTTCTGGTAATATGCTACCAAAGCCTTGGATATAGCCTGTAAATGGCGTAGATTTTTTAAACATGTTCGCCACCCTTCACGCGCACTCTGATGTCAACAGCAGCGATTTTTTCTTTTCCCAATAGGTGGATGGGTTCATAGAGTTTAAATGTTTAATTGTGGATTGTAGAGGCGTTTACTTTATGGTATATCTTAAATAAAATGAAGTATGTGTCCTCTACTTTATTTAAAGTGGTAAAACATAATAATCGTTTCTCCTTCTTCATCATACGAGTTTATCCTGGAGCATTTTAGGCTTCACTTGGCCTAAAAAAAGGTCTATTTAGATGGAGAACACCCCTGCCGTGTCAATTCATCAAATTGGTTGAAAATACAAAATTAAATCGCAAATTGGCGACCTATATTAGGAAACTTCCTGCGGTAGTATTATAGTATTTCTAATAATAATAAACGTCAGTCAAGTTGACATACAATTCCCACGTTAGGGATAAAAATGCCTAAATATAAGGCAAAAAACCTAAATATAGTTCACTGGTTTCTGGTGCGTTCCATAGGCTTTAGCAGAAGAGTTTACTAATTCGGGGTGCGAGTGGAAGATCATCTAGGAGGACCTCTGCCCATTTTTCGTGCAGTCTAAATTATGTATGAATGTTATTTACATTATTGTTGTATATATTCGGCTTTTTTAGTTGGCACAGAATTAAAACAAATAAATAAATAAAAAATCACTAATATGAAAACCTATACAAATAGAATGCAAAATAAGCAGTTTCAATTGAGCTGAGGATTTTGATGTTGATTTAAAAAGTTAGTTATCACTTGTAATTCATTTAAGTTATCAAAGTTCGTAAAATTTCAAAAGGAATAGAAAGTGAAGAGCGAATAGAAATAAATAACAAGTCCTGCTACGGTGCTTTGGAAAGAAGAGGGTCTGTACCTGCATCAGTAAAAGCTTGATAGTTTTCAGTTGCTAAATTGTTAAAGAAGATGATGTATCAATGATAAGGTGAAAAATATAAGAGAAGCAAGAAGTATATAGCACCATTTTTTTAAATATACAGAATTCTTTTTAAGCACATCCCATCAAGTGTTTTGGATTGAGTTCTACTGATAATACCAAAAAAAACCTGAAAAACTGAAAACAGTCAGAGATTAAAGTAGTTTTCATCAAGAAATTCAACTATAATAATATTTAACGAAAAGATAAAACACCTATAAGTATACATCACTTTAAGCATTAAAATTTCTTCAAAGATGAAGAATAAAACTATTCAAATTAGCATTAAATTTTGAAACAAAAGAAAAATCTGGCTTATTATGCCTATGTTCACACAATATGTGCAAATTTAGTAATTGATTAACGCTAATTTATATCTTTCGTTACTGAGTCTAATTTAAGCTTTACTGAATACCGTTAATTTTACAGGATTTAGAATATATTTTTCCGTTTCTTCATTATTATTTCTTACTATGGTTCGATTCCAAGTCGTTGTCAGTATAGATTACCTATCTGCAGAGTCATTCACCGTAATGGATTAATGAGGCATCAATAACTGTTCATACATTTTGTTTATACTGCAATTATTCATAATTTTTATCAAATAGAAGCATAAGAAAATACTTAATTAATGTTTTGTTGCATTCTTGTTTTGATGGTAAAGGCGTATACTTCATGGTACGTCTGGAATAATTTTAAAATATGATAAAACTTTTATTTACCACTACAATTTGTATCTTAGATAGTGCTGTAATTTTTACCACAAGTTAGTCATGATCGAACTAGAAATTCTAGTTAATCAAGACACTAATTTTGAGAATAAAGAAAACACTTTTATTTAAAAATTTAAAGTGGTATAAAAAAGTAAAAGTGTTTTCTTTATTCTTAATATTAAAATGTACCACCAGGTGAACGCCCTTAAGATCCAACAATAATTTCGTTTTAGAATATATTTTGTCACTAACAGATAAGATAAGATTATAGTTATTATCAAACAAGAATCTTTAGTCAAATTAGAACTTCTAAAAATTAAGATTTGTTTGGCAATGGCTAGCTTATTGTTACTGTGTTATTTACAAAATATAATGAGAAAATGAAGTTGTAGCAAATTATTTTCTAGAGTTTCTTAGTTTATATTTATCATTCCACTATATTAAAGATTTATTTACAAGCAAATAAACTAGTAGATTAAGTTATTTCAAGTTTTGTAGTGTATACCAGGAAATCCTACAGATATTACTCTTAGTCGAAGACTTTGATAAATTAGAAGAGGTCACAGCCTTCTTGTCCTTATCTTTCTTAGAAAAGAAAGATTTCAGCTATTTACTACTATGGACAAACTTTTCACCTAAATTTAATTCCAAAGCACCTTAAAAGATGAACTGTAACTCCTCATCTGAAGGCAGAGCTATTGGGGTGTATTGTAAAGCAGACTTCAAATTAACTTTCTTGGAGATATCATGATATTGGATTGATGAAGCTGTTACTTGGTGAACCTCCATATTATTTAATAAAATACTAACACAGTATATGGTTTCAAAAACGTTTTTGAAACAATATATGGTTTCAGAATCGTTTTGGGTCAGTATTTTATTAAGTATGATGATATATTCAACCATCTAGCATATAATTCTGTGCAAATTGAATATAGTTATTTGAGGATAATAAATCATCTTTAACGTTTATTCTTAATTATTGGAGAGTGATTTAAAGGAAGATCTAAAAATAAGTTTACAAATGTTCGTAATTGATCATTTGGTGAAACATAATGATAATAAAAATTATATAATTATAAGTAAATAATATAAATAAGTTGAATTGAAACGAAATAACACGCTTGGGGGATTAATTTTTTTGTTGAATACTGCAACATGTTTCATCACACAGTGGCATCATTAGGGAGATGTATATTACCTGATAAAGTCACTGTACGGTGGCTTATTGTAACATAACATATTGTATTGTTTAATAAACAAAAAATGCAACCCTAACAACTGTTGTATTTTATTTCAATGTACTATGGAGTTCATTATCAATATATAAATAAGTGAAAATCAAGTGAATTTTAATTATAAACCTTTAATTCTAAAAATAATTTCTTATACACTATCATTATTTAGTTATAATTATAAATGGATATAATTAATTAGTTTGCAGACATGAATTAATTTCCATTTCATTTATAAAATAAATTACTCTTCCTCATTGCATAAGTATCTTTGAATTAGCCGTTGTTTATTGCCTGGATGCAACGTAATCACCATGCATCAGTGCACCCTCCGAATTGTTCATGCATTAGTTCATTTAGTTGATTAGAATTAGGACCTTGAAATTATTGCACATCCTCTTGCGGAAATTAAAAAAAGGAACGTCATTAGTCATTTAGACCGTTCACAGGGCTGCTAATAAGTGTAATGTCGAGGTCATTTTTATTAAATCGATATACATGTTGAAACATATAAAAAATACAATTTCTTGAAATCAAATAGAATCTTTCAAAATAAAACAAATAACTGTTTTTTTAAAACCTTGCTAAAATAGTTAATAACGTTGTAAATTTTCAGTGAAGTAGAAATATATTTCTTGAGTTACGTGAAGATTATTATAGTAGAAATTGTACTCTCTCCACATAGTAAATAAAAATTAATCTGTGAAGAAAGTGTTTTCAATACAATTTTTTTATGTAAATTTCTAATTTATCAATGCAATATTGTTGGCATTAATAATGTTATTGAGAAGAATTATTTTTTCCAAGATTATTATTATTTTCTTAAAATATTTAATAATTTAAAAATACGAAAACATTTCGTGAATCTACAACGCATAAAAGGATTTTAATATATTTTATTAAAATAATTATACAAGAACAGCTTATAGTTTAAACAACTACTCCTCGTACTAATTATGGCATAGCTTCACTGATGAGGTGTGATACAACGAAACATGTGTCTAGAGATTGCAATTACATATCATCATAACGAGCTGAAGTTATCGAAACTATAGTAATACAAAAAAAGATTTTTGTTTTATTTTAAATTACCAAAATATATTATTAAGTGAAATCCTTCACAATCATATATTCAAATTAATATACTTACAAAACATTTCAATAATGCACACAAAAACTATTATTTATTTCTAACATTGAAATAATTGCATTTACTTCACCAAAGACTTTTACTTCACTTGTTGTTGTGGAATATCTGTGTCATGTTTGAATTTAAATCGGCGTGAAATCATGTTCCGCATTTTAAGAACGGTGCACGACTTCTAAAAAAAATTGTATCGCGTGCCTTCGCGCATTTTTCAATGCTGTAAGATTTTGTAATTGGCTCGCATTGATTGGCACGTTGCGGGCGGTTCTTTTGAATACATTATCTTTGGAGCAGAGCTAGAAATCATCAGGAACAGTTCGAAAAGCCGAATTCTTCAATTTCGCTTTTGTATGAATATTGAGATTTCGATATTAATATGCGCAACGGTTTTATTGGGACTGTGCATTATTAATTACTCGGGATTCCACTTTCACGGACTGGTTTTCATTCATCGGATTAATATATGTATTTATGTTTTTAGTTGAATAAATATTAATGGTTATGAGTATATATTTTAGTTGTAGAAAATTAAATACTATATTTATTGGTGATGATATTCTGGTCGATAATTATTTAGTTTCTTATTATTTTCTCTATATAATAGGCAGCTTTCAAGGTTAAAATTTTGATATGAGCTAGAAAATGGTATAATTATAACTTCAACAACTAAACAAGTGGTATAATGAGGTTCAATTAAACTTCAGGTTTATTAATGATACAGTTTAAGGATACTAAGTAAAAGTTAAGAAAGAGAAGACTTCTTCGATATGGTTAACTACGTGAAACTTCATATAGGGGTTAATTGTGTGGGGATATAGAGAATTTAAAGGATGATAGCATTTGCTTGCTCGCTCCTCAACTTGAGTATTATAGATAGCTGGATTACTAGAATTTGAAGATAGGGCATAACCAGTCAATCGAAGAACGACCGATCATTATATTAACTTTAACTCAAGGTTTGAAGAAATTTCAGCAGTTTTATTTGATACATTTTATAGTCGTATTATTTTGAAGTTTTTCATCAATATTTAAGCCCTTAAACTTCAGGCTTATTAAGGATGCAGTCTAGGAATACTAAGTATAAGTTAAAATGAGAAAACAAGAAACAGAAGTTGTTCTTCGATATGGTTAACTGGGTTAGTCTCCTATAGGGGTTAATTGTGTGGGGGATATAGAAAATTTAAAGGATGACAGAATGTGAGAAACTTATTCAAGAAAAAAAAATAGATACATTGGATTTAAAGAAATTATACCCAAATAAACAAAATAAGATTTTTTATATGTTCTAATTATAGGCCTTTGATCGTTTTGGTTTTTTTTTAATATTATCCTTTATAACTAGTTTATAAATCTTATAAATCTAAATTAAATTCAAAGTAAATGTTATGTGCAATAAAATAATATTGTTATGATTTATGATTCACTACAACTTTTTATGCTAATTTAATTTCTCTACTATAGTTAATGGTAACATAAATTTTGGGTAAAATAACACCATGGCATCACCAATTTTTATTAGTTTTGTTTAACGACCACTTACACTTTTGATTTTATTTAATTAAACACCGATCAGGCACGAATAATTACACAAAAACTTGTATTGGTAAAAAGATATGATTATTAGATATTAAAAATATTATATTAGGCAAAGAAAAATACTTGTTGTGTTTCATAATTTAATTCTCAACTGGTAAAATTATATTGAATAGTTTTATTTTTTATCTGAGGAGTAATAAACAAAAATTCTCTTCTTATATTTAATACAATATTCGGTGTGAATGCTGATTACTAGAATGAGTATAGTGTTGTGTAAAAGATAGTAAAAAAGTAAAAATTTTATATGACTCATCATGCAACTTATTTTGAAGATCATTCAAATCGTGATAAGATGGTCGTAACAAAAAATATACATCGTTTCTATATAATTCTTCGTTATTTTATTTTTAATTCGTTAAAAAGGTGATAGCGAATCGAGTATTGAATTACTTCCTATCACAATACTTGATAGTGCGCAAAATGGTTTCATAAAACACAAATCAACGAACACAGCCATTTTTTATTATATATCTAAAATCATGAATGCCTTCGAGAAGTCAGAGATGCCATTAGGAATTTTTCTTGACTTATCGAAGGCTTTCGATACCGTAAGTCATAAAATTTTTCTTGAAAAAGAAAATGGGGTAAGAGGCTTAGGCCATAAATTAATAAATTCTTATTAAAGTAATAGAACGCATAGAACAAAAATCGGAGATAATATATCAGATTCAAAAACAATAAATATAGGGATTCCCCAAGGTAGTATTTTAGGTCCATTACTATTTATCATATACGTTAATGAGCTACCTAAAATTATTATTGAGCAAAATATATTTATTACAACATACGCGGACGATACCAGCCTATTGATATCTGACGATAATAAAGCTGAAACAATTCAAAAGGCTAATGTCGTTTTTAATGCTACCAAAGAATGGATGGAAATGAATATACTGTTATTAAATAAAACAAAAACCAATATTGTTATATTTAAAACAAAAAATACTCAAAATGTGCCCCATGAAATTCATATAAATAATGAGTATTTTAAGGTTAAAGATAAATCAAATTTTTTGAGTTTCGTAATCGATAGTAACTTAAATTGGTATTCTCATTGAACAACTATTATAACGATTAAACTCAGCTTGCTATGCTCTGAGAATTTTAAAACAAATCCTGGAAACCTCCAGTATATCAAGAGAACTTTGAAAGCTTGCTAAGATATGGTATAATTCACTATGGCGGTTCTACGCATGCAAAACATTTATTTACCATTCAAAAACGCGCACTGTGAATTATATTGAACCTAAAATATAATGAAAGCTGTAGAGGTAAATTTAAAGAATCTGACATACTTACTTTTTACAGTTTGTACATATATGAAATATTACTTTTCAATTTCAAACACAAAGAAAAATGTATCTCTCATAAAACAAATCATACATATGATACACGTAATCTTAGCAAGTATAGTTTTTCACTCCATCGACTTTCTCTTTTTGAAAATCAGCTATGTACGTTGCACTAAAGATGTTCAATGTTCTGCCAAAATGCTTGCAAGATGTATCAAGTGAATCTACATTTAAAAAGAAACTACAAAAAATTTCTCATATAAAATGAATGTTATTCTGTAGAAGATTATATAATTTTCAAATAATTTCATTCTTGATTTAATTTTTGTTTTTTTGTGACGTATTCAATTAGCTGTAGAATTTGATTTTATTGTAATGTGTTTATTTTTATGATTCTGTCATGTACTACATCTATATTTGAATAAAGTTTATTATTATTATTATTATTTATAAAGGAATTGTTTCTCAAATAAGTCGGGAATGCTTTCAGAATATGAAATTTATTTATTAGCTAAAAAAAGCTCTAGCAACATTTTGACCAAATTAGTTTTCCTCAGATATTTGTCTGTATTACAATAAATTAGGAACAAGTTAATTGTAGTTAAAGTGGCTTATGTGACATTAATAATATTTGTTTTTTATAAAGACTACAAAAGTATTGGAAAGTCTACAAAGGTTCACATAATTCAGGTAGACATTACTAAACAAAAACATTAAGATTTTAAAAAGAACTTTTACACCAACTATTGGACGACATTCCAAATGCAACTGTTTATTTTTTATATTATTTCTCTCTTTTCTATAAGTTAGTTTTATAAGTATGATGTATGAGTTGCTCAAAATTAATAAAGAAATATTTTAAAGTCATGTACGTGGTTTTATTAGATCTCGCATATTTGTTGTAAGAGAGTGCAGTATATTCGCAAACATTTATTTGTTCCGCTTAATTCTTCGAATTTGCAAATTTAAAGATCAAAATCTGTGGCATTTCCAAAACCAATTACAAAGTAACCATAATGTACTTTCCCACTAAAAAAAATAATATATAAAAGGTTTTGATTATTAAATTCATATTATTGGCGGTATTTGAAACTCGGCATTTTTAGATGATAATTTTCGTATTTCTGGAAAACTTGACGTATAACTTCGGCTGACAGATAACTAACTACACCGCTGTTTTTGGTCTTAAACACAGAAACAAATAAATTTGTAACACATAAATTACTTTTAAATAATTCATTATCTGTCTAGTAATAGCCAGAGAAGTAGTTTTTTCAATATGTGATTTATTTCGTAGTCTTATGATAGATCTAGATGTATATTTATGGAATATTTCGTATTTTAAAATTAATAATAATAACTTCAGGATTGTTGTGACCGTTACAAGGTGGTAATCCATATTTAAACACATATTGAAACCCTTACTATGTTTTTACACGAATTAATTGTGGTAAAAACATAGTAAGTGTTTCAATATGTATTTAATAATAATAATAATCTTTACAGAATTACAGAACAAAAAATAGAAAAATAAATGCCTTAAAATTTACAATAGTTATTAATAATAAGACAATTTAAATGTTATCATAATAAATGTAACCATTTGATTCTTATATTTCAAAACATTTACACCTAAACGTACGATTTGGTATTTCAATTCTTCGCCATACAAAACGAGGGAGAGAAAAAGAAATCGAAAACAATTTCTGCAGGCTTAAAATTTACTAGATTTATATATAATCAATCAACTAAAGTGCTAGCACAAAAAGCCATTTCGTTTTTAAATTTTAAAATACTTCCGTCTAAAATTACGTTTTTTTTTATTTCTTCACCGAAATAAGAGGGAAACAAATGAAAAACCAATTGCTGCAGGCTTGCAATTTACTAGATTCATATAAAATTTAAAAAAAATAAGTTCTAACATTAAAAATATAACCACTTTAATTTAAAATATTTATACGAGAAACTTTCGATTCGATTTTTTAATTTTTCGCCACATAAAACGAGAGATAGAAAAAAATAATTGGTGCAAAGTTAAAAATTACTAGATTCAAATATTATTAAACAATTTAATTGCTAATGTAAAAATATAGCCGTTACATCCTTAAGTTTCAAAATATTTATGTCGGAACATACGATTTGATTTATCAATTTTTCACCAATTAAAGCGAGAGAGAGAAAAAAAAAACAATTGCCGGAGGCTTTAAATATACAAAATTTATTAATAATAAGACAATTTTAATGTTATCATATTAAATGTAAACATTTTTTCTTATATATCAAAACATTTACGCTTAAACGTACGATTTGATATTTTAATTCTTCACCATGCAAAACGAGGGAGAGAAAAAGAAATAGTAAACAATTGCTACAGACTTAAAATTTACTAGATTTATACATAATAAAATAACTTAGTTGCTCGCGTTCGTTCTTAAATTTTAAAATCCTTCGTCTGAAATTACGATTACATTTTTTATTTATTCACCAAAATAAAGAGAAACAAATGAAAATCTAATTTCTGCAAGCTTACAATTTACTACATTCTTCTGAAATAAATAATCAATTTAAGTTCTAACAAAAAATATAACCATTTTCTTTTTAAATTCTAAAATATTTCTACCTAAACGATTTGATTATTCAATTATTCATCAAATAAAACGAATGGGTAAATGTGTAATTAATTAATTTCACTTGGTTTTATTTGCAGTGAAATTAATTAATTACACATTTACCCAATCGCTACAATATGTTTCACCAAGTGATAGATGAATCAAAAGTTCGTAGTTTAAATAAAACGAAAAAGAAAAAATAGAAAAAAATAATTGGTGGAGAATTTACTAGATTGAAATATAATTAAATACTTTAAGTGCTAAAATAAAAAATAGCCATTACATCCTTAAGTTTCAAAATATTTTCGTTAGAACGTATGATTTGATTTATTAATTTTTCTCCAATTAAAGCGAGAGAGAATAAAATTGCCGCAGGCTTAAAATTTACAAGATTTATTTATTACAAAACAATTTAAATATTAACATGATAAATATAACCATTAGATCCTTAAATCTCAATATATTTACGTCTAAACGTACTACAATAATATGTAAATAATATATAAAAGACAAATCATGTGGTGTTAGTCCATCTGGGCTATAGACTTGCAGTCTTTCTACCCATTAAAGAAAATATTAATTCAATTTTTATATACGCATATTTACACTTCTAATATTAATAGCGATGGTTAAAAAAAAATATTCAAACGCTGTTTCAATGCTCTTAATTTATAAGTAATTCTGTAGAGAAAGATTAATAAAGTACAAGACAAATCAATCAATTAATTGTAAGTTTTTTATTTTTTTTTTAAATTAAAATGATTGGAAATACATGAATTTTTATGAATTTTACCAAAGATAAAATATAAATTTAATATATAAAACATAAAATTAATACTTTCGCTGATAAGTGTTTTTATTTTGTATTTAAAATCAATTTTATAATAAAGCTGTACTGAAGAGAGAAAAAGTTCGAAACACGTGTCTGCAGATGATTATAAACTTGAATGCTAGATTTTTTTAATTGCTTTTGCTAATTTAATTTAATGAAATCAGTTTAAAATTCATTTTTCATAATTTTTCATGTTATAGTTACATTTAAACAATCTAAAGTACATTTTATCATTTATTAGTTTATTAAACAGAAATAATTTCATTCAAATTAGTGTTGCTTTAATAGTTGTACTATTTGTAACACGCAAATTAATTTGTATTATTCAATGTCTGTCGAAGTATTAGCTAGAGAAGTAGTTGTTTCAAATTAATTTGTTTTGTAGTCTTAGTAAGACTCATTGTTGTAGATTCACGAAATGTTTTCGTATTTTTAAATTTATTATTTAACTCAAAATTAGTTTAAAAAAATTATTATGTGGCCATCATAAAACTTTCCCTATATTTTTCTCTAAAACTATGAGGTTTACGCAAAAAGGCTATTCTTAATAATTTGCTCAATTTTGGATTCCTTACTAATACATATTATATACATTTCATAATTCCTATATAAACTCCTATAGTTTATTAGCAATAAGCTAAAATGTCGGAATTATAAATTGTTAATTTTCTTCTCACAAGTTAAGAAATTTATGAAAAATATGTTTTAATAAAACATGTCCAGTTTCTTATTCTCTTTAACTTTTGTTTTAAAAGTTATGTAATATTTTCAAATTTAGTAATCCTCTAAACCACCGTTCAATCAGTAAAACATAAGCAAGGGTTTTAATTAAAAGTTGTAAAACGAAAATTTCAATAGATTTATTCAAACAAATTTTTCAAACAATTGTTGATGATGTTTTACTGATTGGAGGGTGGGATAGAGGCCACCCACCCGCCCTGCATATACATATAAACTTTAATTCCTTATCGTCTCGCGGATTATAATAAAATTAATTAAAAACTATTTGAATAAAAAATAAATTAAAAAGGTAAAATTTTTGAGTGAGTAAATTGGTAAAAATTTGATGCATGATGGGTGGGCAGACTTTAAATCTAAATTAGAAAAGGTTAGCTATAGAAAGTCATTTATATTTAAAGTTATATTTTGATTTTGTTTTATTTTTCATTACATAAAGGGTTTGATTGTTTTTAGCAGCAAAATCATAAACGATTAGCAATTAAAGTTATCATGTATATGTGGGGTGGGTGGGTGTCCTCTATCCTATCCTCCAACCAGTAAAACATAAGCGAGGGTTTTAGTTAAAAGTTGTAAAATATAAACAGACACAAAATAATTGCAATTTTTCATTTATGTATTCATACAAATATTTCAAATAATTTTTAATGATGTTTTACTGACTGGAGGGTGGAATAGAGGCCACCCACCCACCCTACATATTCATATTAACTTTAATAACTGATCGCCTCGCGCTTTGCAATGTATTTAATTACAAAATTTGAATAAAAGAAAATTGATAAAGTAAAATTTTTGAGTGTGTAAATTAGTAAAAATTATATACATAATACGTGGAAAGGCTTTAAATCAAGCTTAAATAAGATTAGCTATAGAAGGTCATTTATGTTTAAATATGAATTATGCTTATTTTTTTTATTGAATACAAGGTTTTATTGTTTTGTTAGCAGCAAAATCATCAACAATTAGTATTTGAAGTTATCATGTATATGCAGGGTGGATGGATAGCCTCAATTCCACCCTATAACCAGTAAAGTTAGCGAGGGTTTTTAATAAAAGTTGTAAAATATAAATAAACCAAAAATAATTGCAATTTTAGCGATTTATTCATACAATTTTTTTAAACTAATTGAATTATATATTGAAAATGATGTTAGCGACCGTTACTATGGGGTAGTTCATTTTAAAAAAGGTAAATAAAAATAATGTTTAAGTTTTTATTTTATAACACTTGATAATGACCTGCAAAGGTCGAAACTATAGCTGTGTCAAAATTAATAATATATTGTAAACTTTGTTTCTGTATATTGTACAATAAATAGTGATATAAAAACTTAAAAATTATTTTTATTTACCTTTTTTGAATTATATATTAATTAATTAATTAATACAATTGTACAAAAGTCTGAATTTTAGGCCTAGAATCATTTCTCCATTTTTTATATTATTCTAAATATATATATATATATATATATATATATATATATATATATATATATATCTATTTTATTAAATGTTAACGTAATAAAATAATATTGCTTGTTAACTATGATTCATTGATATTTTTTTTGCCAATTTAATGCCTATGCTATAGTTAACGGTAATATGAATTTTGGGCAACATAACACGATGAAATCATCATTTTTTATTAGTTTTATTTTACGACCGCTTAGATGTTTTACACTTTTGATTTTATTTTTAATTACACACCGATCAGGCACGAATAATTACAAAAAATATTTTATTGATAAAAAAATAAGGTTATTACATATTTAAATTAGTAATATTTATTTGTAGTAAATAAAATACACCTGTAAGGAAATTTCATAGTTTTTAATATAAATATAAACACTGCAAGATAATGGTATTTTATGAAAGATAATCAATGTAGTAAAGCAATTAAATCTACGTTTTGACAATAAAATCTTTTAAAAGTTGAAACAAAAGTGTTTTATTTACTACATATTAAATTATTAAATTACATCAAGAATCAATCATCAATATAATAAATATATATTTATTATAACGTATATTAACCAGACATAAATAGTGTATGATAAAAACAAAATATATTTATTAATCTACCTTATTCAAAAAATGTCTAACAAATTAGTGGATTTAAGTATCAATCAATATATTGATTAAATTACGCTATTTGCTAATTGCTTTTATTTAAATATCACACTTCGTTTCTCATTTTTCATTTATTTATTTAGAACTTTAGCCTTCTTTCTTAAAAGAAAATTCTTTACAAAAGAAACAAATGTAAAATTTTCAACAAAATAAGCACTGAAATGTGTTCTTCCACTCAAACCCTTCGTTTAAGTTGATGTTGAGAAGGAAAATATCCTCTTCCACATCCGTAATTTTATATTTTTACTATAATTTTTGTGCAATAACATATTTTTGTTTCACTATTTTATGTTGTATATTAAATTAAAGAGTATTATTTTAAATTTCAATCAATAATTAAAAATGTTTCACCGCGGGTTAAGTGAGAAATTAATCAATTATTTATGTTAGCATTAAATTATTATTCAATAAAAATAATGACTACTTATCTATTTGCTGATTTGAACTGTTAAGGCCGATAGTTGTTGAAAGTTCATGTTATTGATCAATTTTATATTCAATATTATACTCTATAGTACATCTAAATCATTTTATTGAAGTATTTGCTGCTTTTGTCAATTCTTATTTTTAGAAAAATAAAAGTGTTCAATAAATATTTTCAGAATATTCCATTTCTCTATCATGGTGACGAGATCTAAAATACATGAAACCCGGGTTGAATCTGTTGGTGACAAGAAACAATAATATATTATAAGAAATAGTTGTTATTAAGAAAACTTTATAATTGGTTGATGATTGATGCCCTGCATTCTTGTTGGAACCGAATATATAAATTAGGTGAAGGAAAATTTTTGTTATGTTTATACTTGCAAATATTTTGAGCGTATTTTCTTATTTTATAATATATTTTTTGTAATATTTTGTTAGAAAGAAGTGCAAAAATATAATAAAGATAAAAACAAGATAAGGGTTATTCTTTATATTTAATTAATTGCTCATTTAACCCGTGGTGAAACATTTTTGAAATATCTTGATTAGAAATCAAGTGTTTTTAATTTCTAATCAAGGGTTATTCTTTATATATTTTTTCTCTTAAAAATAAAAATTTGAAAGAAATTCATTCTCCAGTTTCTATTAATATTAATAAGTATTTCTTTCAATCATTATTTATTCTCATTTCTTTATATCAAATAATTTTTGAGGTAATCATGAAGACTATGCAACTTATCATTTTGAAATCGCTTATAATTAATATGAATATAACAATATTATAATTTTTATTCTTGCCAAAGCATTTCAATTACAAATGACATAAAAATACTTTTCTTTAATAATATTACAAACGATTTACTTTTAGTAACATTACTTTAAAAATGTATTACGAAGTAAATAACGTCAGACAAATTTCAATTAATATTATAACAATTATTGAGATACGATTCGGAGACCTTTATAATAAAAGTAATAACTCAAGTATAATATTAATATATCAAAATTGCAACGAGTGTAACTTTCAGAAAAGTGCCAAATGATTTATAATTCTTTAGAAAGCAATTTTGTTTATATTTCCCAGAATAAGTAAAAAATATTTTAGAAAGGGACTTTACATAAAATAGTTAAATTCAATAGAATTCAGCTATAAAACATCGAAATTATAATTATTATAATTAATTAATCACTTAACCCGTGGTGAAACATTTTTGAACTATTTTGATTAGAACTAAAAAATCATTTGGTTGGTTTGTTTAACAAAAAAAATATTTCTTCTCCAAATAGTTTCGACAATATGTCATTATCAAGGAGTAATGAATAATGTACAAAATGTTAGGCTAATATTTATATATGGATTACAATTTCAGGTAACAAGGGCCGTCATAATCGAGGATTTCCAAATTTCCTTAATATTATTGGTTACTTGAGGAGATTTGGAAATCCCCGATTGTGGCGCCCCTTATCACCTGAAATTGAAACCCATATATAAATATAAGCGTAACCTTTTGTACATTATTCATTACTCCTTGATAATCACATATTGTTCAAATAATAAAAAAATGTGAAACGAATCTAAGTGTTTTTTAAGTTTTAATAAAAAAATACATTAAATATTTTCAATTTTTTTTAAATTTAATTTGCACATTATTTGCAGTTAATATCTAACTTCAATTAGAATTAGGCAAAGTACTTCATAAACTACGTTAACAGTACAGCTCCAAAAACCTCCTTAAATAATAAATTATAATTGAAAACTATTACTAGTTTTGAGAGAAAGGCTTTATAATGTTTTAGTTCAAAGTTGTTTAAAATTTTATTTTAAAATTATTAATCCAATAAAATTCAATGAAATAAATCAAAACAGTGGCCTTGATTTTTTTAAGCTATACTAAAATCAGATTTAATTTATTATATTAACACTTGCAATAATTTTATATGTTGCCATGTTTTTATAAATATGGTAAATATATTTGAACATACTGTGGAAAGAAAAAAAGCATTAATCCTATTTGATATAGCCAAACATAATTATCACTTATTTGTTTTATATAAAATTAATACTTAATATGTCAACTATTCAAAATAGAGATTAAAATGCTGACTACCGTTGGTTCTCTCGCCAATATAATTTTAATATTTATAACCTTGTATAAATATTCTAAATAAAATCTCTTTCAATGTGTTAAAATATTAATTCAAACACACGATTTTTTTTCGCAAATATAAAACATTAATCTTCCTAAACCCACTAATTTTATTAATTTATTAAAACAACTAATAATCTAGCAAAGAATACGACAAAGTGTTGTAAAATATTTTTTGTGGACTTAATAATACTCGTTTTATAGATTTATAAAATCGTCGTATTTTAAAATTAATAATTAATTTATTTCCAACAATTTTATTGTAAATATTATGTTAATTTATTAAATATAAATAATTCATATTTACATTTCTAATTAAAATATGTAGTAAAAATGCAATTGTTTTATTTGTATCAGTATGAGTTCTCGATGGTTTAACATTACAAGCGCCTGAGGGATATGAAACTAATCCCGGCGACGTGTTTACCTCTGAATATATTCCTATAGTTTCAATCCCGTTATCACTTCACACCACCGAATACAACGAAAATCCTCAAAAAAAAGTCACACTTTCACTTGTTAACCACCTTAACACTGATATCGATACCGCGCGTGAGGGTAGAAGTCCTCGGTGAGCTACCGCGACGGCGTTGACCGGTGCGGTGCCTGGCGTCCGCGATAAAAGTAACAGGTGTAGAGCGGATCTGGCATGGGTATGGGTACGGGTATAGATATTGGTATGGGTATGGACCGTCACGGAAGATCAGCGAGTGAGTAGTATCTGCAGTTTGACCGCGCCGGGTGACACAAATCCGGGACCCACATTTCCCATGCGCTCCGTTATACCGCCGTACTATACGCTATAACTAAACTTCTTCCACTCCGGTCTGCGCCTGTCTTATTATTCAATGAATTGTTGACTTTTAATGAGCGCCTTCAATGGCACACGTGAACGTGCACACACACTGAGTTGACTCTATAGCACAGTTCCTGGAGTGGAAATGTCGGGCGCTCATGCGCCCTTCAGTACGTCTGCACGAATTGTCAAATTAAAAATATTCAATTGTAGACTCATATCATAAGCTTAATACTTCTAATCAATTTACTAACGAAGCAAAACATAAATTTAGTATTCATCCTATATCATTTTTGATGTTGTTATATTAAGTTAGAGCGATGATTGCATTTGCATCACAAATGTTTATTTGACATTTTTATGTAGGAGCTATTTTTGGTATTGATTACTTCAATCCACTGTAGATCAGGCAGATTGAAATCACCTATCACGATGAGATTTGATTCAGCAGAATGCCTATATGTTGGATAAACTGCATAAGTGTAACTTTTATTCTATAATAAAAAATAATGCTAACAAAAACATATTTTCAATTACGATCTTTACTCAGACTTCTTCTGGCCGATCCCCATCGATATTTCAGGCAGAAATCGAGGCCTTGAACACATGTGCCCCCGTACGTTTAGAAAGGGGCTACAACAAAAGGAAGATATGCATATGCTTGAGCAGTCAGGCTGCATTAAAGGCAATAAAATCACCTACATGCAAGTCTAAATCTGCCTGGGAGCTGGGCAGAAATAAGTTAAATTGCTCTGGGTTCTAGGTCACCCTGTGATCAAAGATAATGAAATCGCCCACAGCCTTGCCAAAGAGGGCTCCAAAACTCCATTTGTTGGACCAAAACCGTATAGTGGAATAACTTAAAGTCCGCATTAAGGGGATGATCCAGGAATGGGAAAATAATAAAGTGTTCACCAGCCTGGCTTGCGACAGGCGAAAAAGTTTATCGCCTTCTCTGTCATAAGGTCCGGACTGTTTCTCAGATTAAGAAAGGGCTGCCTAAGCCTCATAACCGCCCTGATAAACGGACACTGTCCTATGAATTACCACCTTATTAAGACAACAGATGCCAACTGCAGATTCTGCAACGAGGCACAAGAAACAGCAGATAACCTATTGTGTGAATGCTCTGCCCTTTTTCTTTAAAGAGGAAACTACCTGTCATTGGTATTTTTAAAGCCTAATGAATTTGTACACATTAAAGCTCAAACTATCGTAGACTACGTAAAAACTCAAGTAGGCCAGGGATATCAAAAGATCTCTTGGGTGGAGATAATTTCGGAAGGCTCAGAGGCCATACGACCCATAAACCTATAAGATAGAATAACTCATACTTCTACAAAGGTTCTTTTTATTGGATTTGTCTAACGCCTAGCCTTAGTCTGACTTCTATTGGCCATCAACAATGTTAATTTTTATTCATATTTATATACGAATGTAAATGGTAACATTGGAGACACATTCGTGGATCCGCACGGTGAATTCTTCCTTTAAGGAAAATCCACCGCTCGGCTGGGATTTAAAACCACGGCGGTCCCTTTCTACAATTGATGACCAGTAATAGTGATAGGTGAATCTCAATCTAAGATAATAGCAGAAGAACAATAAGTACGAAAATCAAAATTCCAGGTATAACATGATCCACCTCTAAAGTAACAGTATATTGAAAGTCGCGCAAATTTATTTTGAGCCCCTTAACATTTTAGTAGACAGGGTTACGGAAAACTAGGTCAAAATTCTAGAAGGAGCATATTCCGAAGCCAGAGCGGACAACCTCGAGCAGCAAGAAGAGCTAGTAGAGGGAGATCTGCGAGGAGGTAGACGCCTACCAATGATAGACTATACAAAATAGGCGTGAAGAAATTGGGAGCGGTGCAGCCCTGCGTCGGGACATAGGTCCCCAAAGGTACTAGCCTTGTAGTAGCAGAGAATTTTTCGTTGGAAAACCGAGTATTTTTAAGTCCAGAACGATGAGCTAACAGACGTTGTGCCCTTCTCGTCAAATGAGGTAGCGAAGGCTGTTCTACCGCAGCCAAAGACACTAGGGCTAGAGAGAAAAGCCGGTGGACGACCTGAAATTGTTCAGGCCCATTTGCCTACTAGACCGGGAGGGGAAGGTTTTGGAGAGAATTATATTCCTTTAACGCTAAACCAAAAGGTAACAATTTAACACCCAATAAAACCTTTAAAAATGATTCCTGGTGATTAAATTATATTCCGATTTCTTTCCAGTTCAAAGAATTTCTTATTCAAAGTATTTTGAACATAATTAGTAACAAAAGAATGTATTCTAATCTAAAACTAATAATTTAGAGAAACGATTTACGAATTGTTTTCGTCTTTTTTTAAATTATTAGATAATTAATAACAGGTTCAATAGTTTGGACTGAATTTACTTATATCGCTTCATTGCCTTCTCTCAACAGATACGAATTTATTTATTACACTGCCAGTAATATTCTTATTCGTGTTTCTGACATTAACTGCCAGAAGTTCCACCTAAAAAGTGGATATAAAGCCAAATTAAGGACAAAATAAAAGCAACCAGTTGTGGATGAATATCGCTGACCTTTCAACATCATGGTAACAATGGGGTTTGAGTAAAAGAACATAAATTATTACGAACTCCGCCCGTGCTTCTTTCGAACAAAATTTTACGAATGTTTTTTGTAATTTGTTTTCTTTTTTCTGAATTTTATGTATTTTATTAAGAAAAAAGACCAAAGATATAAATAAATAAATAAATAAATACTCATTTTTTTTAGTTTACTACACCTCTTTAGTAGTAGACCAACATTACATTTAAAAAATGTTATTATTTAGACCAAAATATAGATTATTTGCATTATTTGACCCATTTATTATACAGGGTTCGGCAACATAAAATATGTGATCTCGTTCGAGAGGGGAAACTATAAAGTTTTGTTCTAAAAAAGTTCAAACTTCTCGAAGTTGAAATCCATATACACGGGAACCGTTCAAGGACCCTACAAGATTTGAAGACCAACATCCAGAAAGAAATTTCCAATATATTTTTTTGTGATGAAGCCAATTTTCAGTTGTGTCTAATCGTCAACAAGCAAAACATGCACTATTAAGCCGACACCAATACTCGAGAATTGCATTAAAGGCCTTTGCATTCACCTAAACTCACCATGTGGTTTGCAATTTCCTCAGCAGGAATTATTCATTCTTGGTTCTACGAGGAAAATGAAGTCGTGTAGTGAATTCGGACCTGTATCTGAACATGTTACAAGAATTTTTTCTTCCACGGCTAGATGAGTTGGACTTGGGGGACATTTGGTTCCAACAAGATGATGCAACGGCTCACACTTCAAGAGCATCGATGTTTCTTTTTGAGAGAACACAGCGCCTACTCTCGATTAGGAGCGATTTGTAATAGCTAGCCCGGTTTCCCGATTTGGCCCCTTGCGATTTTTTTGAAATCCCGTGTTTAACAGAACTGTTCAAGCCCCTACAAGATTTGAAGACCAACATTAAGGAAGAAATTGCTAATATAACCCCTGCTGTACTGGCAAGAGTCATAACAAACACCAGAAATAGGTTTACTCAGTGTATGGACAATGGGGGACGTCACCTACTTAATTTGCTGTTGTTGACAGGTAACAATATTTAATACTTAATTTGATCTTCAAAACTGTGTAAAAATTTTTTTTATGTATGTGCCTACATTATAGAAAAACAAATACATTAGGTTTTATTAAGTTTTGAAAGAAAGGAATTTATGTTGCCGCACACTGTATTTTTATTTTTGATATAGTCTGTGCTAATAATCGATTGTAGGTATATAATTTCAAAGCATTCGTTTGTTTCTGTATGAACACTGTACCTATTAATAAATGATCATCCTGTCATGTGTAACTAACAAATCGTAACTCGCTTGATACATTCATCCGAGAAAGGAGACTACAAACAACATTCAAATTGATATATTTACAAATTACCAACCAGTAACTTCTGAGACCATAGTAGATTTTGTTATAATTGCTTTGTTTAATCATTTATTCATCTGTAATTCTACTTTCTGTTCCTCAGTAAACTTGTTTTGGGGAATTCAACATTGAATGTAATGTACAATGTATTAAGGAGATTATTGTTACCTTATCAATACGAGCTCTTGGTTAACATTCAAATTAATATTTTTACAAATGAATCTTTACAATAAGCAAATCATTTAATAACCTCTGAGACCATTAAAGACTTTTGTTGGTACTGCTTAGATTCATTATTTTCTTTAATTTTACTTTCTGTTTCTTAGTGAACTCTTGTTTGAGAATTTATTTATTAGTGTGACTGGAAAGTAAAATCGCTTTCTTACATTAAGTACAAATGAATACATTTTTAACAAGCTTTTATTTTTAATCACTTTCGTTATCAACAACCATTTGCCATCTAGTGTGCAGATTTTCAATCCCGGACCGATAGAAATCAATATCTCTAGATGGCAAAATGTTGTAGGGCTCAGAATGAATAGAAATCCGAGAACCAGTCTGGTGGGTGAGGCAGAACCTTCCACCCCAATTCATTAATGTTTTTCCAGTGTTTGTCTTGCACAGTGGGGTTTTGCATTATCGTGTTGTAGAATGACGCCTTTTTCTATTGACAATCGTCGGATATTGGAAAACACCTGCTCTGCTTATTTTTTCAATCAGACTTAAATATTCTTGGATGGTCAACCAATATTGGTTAAGGATGCTTGACAGTTGCACGATTGTTTGACATAAATTTGCTTCCACTTCTGCCCTCGGCATGTCGTTGTCTAATGTTATTGGTCTCCCTGATCGATCAGAGAAATCAAAATTACCGGATGTGAACTTGGAAAATCTTCGGCATTTACGAACGTTTAATGCACGTGGATAAACTTCGTAAATGTTTTTGTCGCAACTGTTGGGAAACTCAAATATGCTCTTCTGGTGTTTGGCTGACCATTTCAGCCCAAATTAAAAAAACAAATTTAATATTGAATTATTTAGAAGTGAAGTCACAATAACCTTAAAATGACTTTGGCACGCTTTTAATACACCCTCCAGTCAGTAAAACATCATCAAAAATTATTTGAAATATTTGTATGAATAGATCGATTAAAAATGCAATTATTTTGTGTTTGTTTACATTTTACAACTTCTAACTAAAATCCTCGCTTATGTTTTACTGATTGGAGGGTGGGATAGAGGCCACCCACCCACCCTACATATACATGACAACTTTAATTGCTAAACATTGGTGAACTTGCTGCTAAAAACAGTCAAACCCTTTATGTAATAAAAAATAAAACAAAATCAAAATTTAAGTTTAAATATAAATGACTTTCTATAGCTACTATTATCTAGATTTAGATAGAATTTAGAGTTATAGTCTGCTCTCCTATCATGCATCAAATTAGACTAATTTACTCACTCAAAAAGTGAGCTAAACTTATCCTAATTATATGAATGGAACATTTTTTTTTATTTCTCTCTTAAAAGCAGTAGCAGATAAGTTGATGTGTAGATAATATTTGTTGTGAAATTTGACATATATGCTAGGTAGCTAAATGTTTTTGTATATAATGTGGTACGGCGCTTTGGAATATGCAGTTTCGTACCATCCCTAATATTAACGAGGCAGTTCTTCTCCATCTCATTTTATTAAATAAGTAGTTTGGTGCACGAATATTTATAATTTTAAGAAAAGAAACAAGAAAAAGTAACTGCCACTGTTTATCTGTACGCAGACATTTTAGATCTTTATATTTTTGACTCACATGATCATACTCTTTTCGGCCGTTGATAATTCTACAACAAGAATTTTGTACTAGGTGAATACGTCGCTTATCGTTTGAATTTATGAATGGGTACAACACTAACCAGCAATAATAAATTGTAAGTAATATAATTACTTCACACAATTTTTTGTTTTAAAATTAAGGATGTTCTTTATTGCAATTTAATGTAAAATATGAAAAATATGTTTAGTAAACGTCAATTGATTAACGTTTAACTTTTTTATACTATTTTTTATTTTTACACAAACTAAGTTTGATAATGATTTCTGTGAAATTCGAAACTAGTCACGAAGTATTGTGTAAAAATAAAATGTAGTATAAAAAAGTTAAACGTTTTTCTGTTATTCATTAAAAATGTATTACGACGCCTCCAAATATCATTTGATTATCTATAACTAACCCAAGTTTTTTGGCAATTTCTACAATTGGGATTTGTACGTTGTCAATAATTAGATTTAGTATGTCTGAAATAGCTTTAGCAGAGTTTATATTAGAGAATAGAAGTGCTACTGATGTACTTGCTCTTAGTTTTAAATTGTGATCCTGATTTATACATTCTAGAGCATTTTGCATTTGGTCAGAATTATCAAAATTACAAATGCGCTGCGTATCATCTGCTTAGTAGATTATCGAACAGTCCTTGATATTTTCATTGATGTCCATTGTATCTACAGTAAACATTATACAAAATAAGGGAGCTAAATAGACCCTTGTGGCACACCCAATACAACTGCGCCTATTCGAGACACACCGTTACTTGTTCTAACTTTCTGTTGTCGACTATTAAGATATGATTCAAAAAAAATGCACAGTTGTATTAGTAAAACCTAGATATTAAGTTTGACAATTAATAAGTTATGATTAACCATATCAAACGCCTTAGAGAAGATAATAACACCATGATGACTGAACGTTTCCTATCTATTTCGTGAGTTATGCAATCGGTTACGCTTAGCAATGCTGTTATGGTACTATGATTTGCTCTAAAACCTGATTGATGTTTTGAAAATATATTGTTTACTATTAGATAATTAAGGATTTGTGCATGTACTACTTTTTCTAATATTTTACTGGATACAGGGATAGGGCATATTATAGACTCCTTCTAGGCTGTAGGAAATTATCGAATTTCTAAACTATAGTTTATTGTATCACCTACATATGGAGTTAGCGAGGGCAGGCATAGTTTTAGCATGCGATTGTTTATTCCACCTGTACCGGAAATTTGAGCGCGAATAAACTCCGATTGCAATGTATATACCACGAGTTTTTAGTTTTATCCATAATTCAATTTTACTCGGCAGTTGTACGCCAGAGTTAATTATTTAACATTGTAGATTAATTCTTACATAAATCGCAATGCCTCCTCCCACTACCTATCAATCTATAGCTTCTAAGAAGATTGTATCCTGTAATATTTAAGTAGCTGTCTGGAATTTCAGATTTAAATCATGTTTTCGTTATACAAAATACATCGAAATTATTAAATATTACAGAATTTGAATATTCGAAAAAACTAGAAACGAGTGATCTTCAGATTAAATTTCCTACTTTTAAATCGTAATTTGTTACCTGCTTTTTGCATGCATAACAAGATGAAATATCGTTCGCTATATGACTTACATTTATTACTCCAGGTTTAATCTTGCGCTTAAGAAGAAAACTGGCGCAATTTATAAATTTCATGGTTTCCGCGTTACATGCCCGCACCATCATGATTGCCAGAAGACTTCAAACAAGTAAGGGATGTACTTAGGGAGTCTTTCTTCACGTGACCAAATTGACAGCAATTACAACATCTCTTGGCGTGGAAATAGTCTTCGATGCATAATCTCTGCCATTCGATATACATGATCCCTCTAGACGCGAAGAGATTCCTGAGATTAGGAGAAGTCTCAATAATGATATTATTATATATACAAGGTGGCGCAAAAGTAATGTGGTAGTTTGAATTGACTGTCATTTTGTTATAAATGAAAAAAAAGAGCTCTTTTTTCATCAAAAGTTTATTTGAAAGTGTATTATTTGTTACATTACTTGGACAATATTGTATCGATCAAATGGACACCTCTCGAGTTAATGCATAATTGCGCTCGTTTTACTTTCGAATTGTTGCTTGCAAAACATCTGGCTCCAAATTGGCGATTTCTTCTTCAATGTTAGCTTTCAAGTCTTCAAAGGTTCTTGGTTTGTTGTGGTAAATGCAGGATTTTATAAAGCCCCGAAGGAAGAAGTCTGGTGCTGTGATCTGGACGGCCAGTTGAAACATCCAAATGGGATATCACTTGACCTGGAAGTTGGGCTCTCAAAATCTCCATAGTATCTCGAGCTGTGTGAGCGGTTGCTCCTTTCTGTTGAAATCAACAGCAACTTTCGGTAAAAAACTCGTTTAGCATCTGCATGTAAGACTAGCCATTAACGTTTACGGCGGCGCCATCGGCATCAGCATCACTTTTTCACTGCAAATGCCGCACAAAAAAGTCACTTTGAGGGGATGCAATGCATCTTCTTGCATTACATGTGGATTCTCTGTGACCCAGAAACGCAAATTTTGTTTGTTAACATAACCACTTAAGTGGAAATAGGCTTCATCGCTCATTATGATTTTTGATACGAAGTTATCATGTGTATCGCTCAATGGATTGTTAAATCTACATTTTGAAATCATCGCAGGGATTTATTATTTTTCACAGGTTCTATGAATAAAACAGCTGATTTCGATATATTTTTTTGAACATTAATAGTGTATTTTTAATTTTCCAGCATGGTTTCATCTTACCTTTTTTTATTTTTAAGTGCATAAATTTCATGATGTAACAATTCACTATTGCAGGTTGCATTTTGCTCGTTACAGGGCGTCACTTCTATTCCACTTTTATTTAAGCAGTTTTTGCAGCACCACATACAATTTTTTCAGTTTTTCTGAACATTTCTTTTGTAGAAAAATGTACGATTCTGTAGCAAACTTCACTTAATTATCATTGTAAATTTCACACTTCATATTGGAGTGGTCAGATGGCATGCCAGCCTGTACGGACACCATATTCTTTAATTCTACTTTCTGTTTCTCAGTGAATTCAATATCGAATGTTATGTAGAATGTACAAATGATATTATTGTTGTGATAGTTTAGCATACCTTCACTATTCTTACCTAGCCACGTCACCTTATCTCTAGTTATAGCCACCGAGTTACCATCCAAATGTTTGAGCTGCATCGTGTATCACACAATGCATCAAAAACTGGACTAGTCTCTTTAAGTTTTAGCACCAGATCACCATCTAAATGGGGCTCACCCTCGGTAGTGAATGTAGTCTTCTACCTATCTACTATAGCTGTATCAATCTTCATCTCCAAAAACCGCTGTTCATTCACAATCCTACCAATTTGTATGCTATGTCATTTGGAATTGATCCGGTCTCAAATACCTCGTGATCATTTCCTGTCACCAGTTGCTTTTTCTAGTTTCATGGGCAGCTTTCATAACTAGTTTATACCTTGTTATCTTCACAAATGTGACAGTGTAGAAGGTCCTCTAGAGTAACCATTACGGCTATTTCAACATTAGCTCCACATGGTGTTTCTTGATTACCATCAACATTGACAAAATAAAACCAAATTATTCTAAGAAACTAGAAATGGACCAAAAACAATTATACCGTACTTCTTTGGGCAGCGGCCTTACCTGCACACGAGTGGTTGATATGGATGTACCGTCTTTTTTACATTAAGAATTAAGCAACCTTCTTATTATTAAGTAATACTGTCATTATATGTGCAACTTACATTCCACCCAACTCAAATGTTTTGTTGTATGAGAATCACACATTGGTTATCGATCAAATTTGTATAGATTACCCTAATTTAGAATATGTAAGTTCTCTTTGCGATACAATTGATATGTACCTTTCTATTAATAATTTGTATTTAAGAGATTGTCTAGCGTGTATTAATCTGAAACAGTGCATTTTCATTCCTAATGAGATTGGAATTTTTATTGATTTAGTTTTATCTAAAGTTGAAACCTTAGAGATTTCGAAATCAAATGATCATTTGTTCAATAATAGTACTCATCGCATTACTTATAGAATTAAATTTAATTATTTATCTGATCATCAGACTTTACTCACTGATTTTTTGTGTTATGATTTTAAATGTTCTGATTATGATTCACTAAATAATTATTTATCATTTGTGGAAATTCCATTTGAGTAATCAGGATTTAAATATTTCTATAAATAATTTTTGTAATATCATTAATAAGGGCCTTGTTTGTTCCTGTAAAGGTAAGAAAAATTCATCATATCCACGTTTTTTTATTCTAGTTAGTTTAAACTAAGAAAAAGGCGCATGCTAAGTTTATAGTCTTGGGCAGTTTGAAGGCGTATGATGAGTTTAAAATTCTAAAAGCTAATTGTGGAAATTTAAGTTATTCCCTCTACGAACAATTTATTAACAATGTGGAATTTAACGTTAAACGGAATCCTTAGGTTTTTAGGAAATTTGTTAATGATTACAGTAGGATATGTGGGTTTCCTAAACAAATTCGTTACAATGGTATTATTAGTAATAATGTTGGTTGATAGATAAGGCGTTGAGATGTTGAAAATCCATATTCAGTTGTATATCAAAGTTGTAAATAACTAATATTTTCAAAATGTGTGTTTATTTTCACTACAAATCAGTGAAAATAAACACACATTTTGAAAATCTTAGTTATTTACAACTTTAATATACAACTTAGTAATAATGGATATGAGTGTGTAAATTTATTTGCTAAATACTTTTCTACGGTGTATTGTATTGCCGATTCTTCTAAAGTGACTGAACACATTCATTCATTCTGAATTTCCTTGTTCTGATGGTTTACCTTCTTATTTTCTTAAAAGGTGTGTGTCTTACATTACCCATACTTTCTTTGTTTAATTGTTCATTATCTAGTGGTACAATTCGGCACTTTTGGAAGGAATCTTTCATTAATCAATTGTTTAAAGATGGGAATAGGGAAAATGTTTGCAATCACAGAGGTATTACCTTACAATCAACTATTCCTAAAATGTTGGACTAGTTAGTTTCAAAGCAACTGATGTGGACTTATAAATGCATTATTTCTGAAGAGCAGCATGGTTTTGTTAAAGGTAGATCTACTGTTCCTGATTTGTTTGTTATTAGGTTGATGCAATTTACACTGATTTCTCGAAAGCCTTTGATCGTGTTAATCATAGTGCGTTATTATCTAGACTTGCTAAATATGGCTTCGGTGATTTAGTTGTTTGTTGTTTTCGTAGTTTTTTACGTAATCGCAAATAATATGTAAAAATTGCTTATTACATATCTGTAATTCATTCAATAGATGTAACCTCTGTCGTACTGCAAGGTTCTCATTGTGATCCTATTCTATTTTTGTTGTTCGTAAATTATATAGACAACTCTTTCAATAGTTCCAAATTCCTGATGTTTGCTGACGATTTAAAGTTATTTTCAATGATTCATAATGAGAATGATTGCAATGCTTTAGGAAATGATGTTAATACTTTATTAATGGTATTAAATTGAAATCGGTAACGGAAATTAAAGATTTAGGTGTTATTCTTTATACTCGTCTAACTTTTTTGTATTTGTAATAAAGCTCTTAAAGCTACTAACCCACCCACCCTACATATACATTTTAATTCGGCCAATATTGGTGTACTATCCAAATATTATAAACACTGTTAATGGTGGTGTTGTTTAAGATAGTTTTCTAGAATTTAAAAATTACGTTATTTTCCAAATTGATTTTAAAAATTTCATGCAAAGTTGAGGAACAACTGGTTTTTTATGACCAATTTCTTAAATTCAAAAATGTCATTTTCGATCATTTTTAGATTGTTAGAATCAAGTGGTACAGATACATCACGAATTTTCTACGTTATGTTCAAATAAATTCACACAAATGATAATTGTTATAAAACATAAAACTAATTCATTGTATTTGAAAAATAATAATTAACCTTAAGCATCATTTCAGCAAATCTTAGAAAAAAATCATTGCCATTCATTTATACAATAATGATTAGTCTGTGTTTGGCGGAAATAACTTTAGAATTTTCGTTTTTTGATCAAACAGTGCGATGCTTCAGTACATATTAGATATGATATTAATATTTATTTATCTAATGTATGAACTATTTCTAAAAAAATAATAATTCAACAAATGTATACAAAAATTTTGACTCTACAGGGAAAGAATCAAGTTTACGTTCACATGATCTTTCGCTCTAATTCCATGGTGCTTTGATGGCTCCATTACCACTAAAATTCTCCTTGATGATACTAGAACCATAACAATCACGACTCTATTGATTAAACTTGGATTTATAATAATTAGCTTATCGCAGTGTAAGAGACCTAATATTGAGCCTTGGGGTACACCATGTATTATTAAAGAGCTTAGATTTAAAGATATGTTAAAATATTGTAAATGTAAGTTTTATACTACATTTTCTTTACTTTATCATAAACCAGGTGTTTGAGGCTATGGTTGAAAGTACAATCATTTAGCTTTTTGAAATAAATAGTTACTTTTTAAGATGATAGCACATAAAATATACTTACGCAATAAACGTAATACTGCAATTACTTACTACTTAAACTTGTATAGGGATACGTACCTGAAACAAAAATAAAATAATGTTAAAAAAGCTAAAATCAATGTTATAATTTTAGCATCACAGAAAAATTCTCAAATACAGAAACATGGGCTAAATCTTATAGCGGAGTTTTTATAAAAGGCAAAAAATATTATTCACCTAGATGCTAACTATTATAAGTTAAATAGGGTTATATTACGTTTTGTTTTTATGTTAAACTTTAAATTTTGAAAATAAAATGTCTTTTTTAAACTAATTTTTAATCTATCCTTTGAATCGTACGTTTTGCATGTTCTTAGAAAAATATTCATATCACAATGATCTACAATTAATCCTAATAAATTCTAACTAAAGTAAATCATAATGTATTTGCTAAAAATTTTACTAAAGAATACGTAAACTGCCTTCGAAATTAAGTGGTACGCATTTGGTAACTCTCTTCTAATCTATGCTATATTTTGTGATATTGATAGAAAAAAATATATTTATACTTTCACTTATATCTTATTAAGATGTTGGTTTTTGATGATTTTTACATGCATTATTTAATCCGGATGGATACCCACATTAAATTGTGTCCATAATTAATCAGACAACGATGCGAATGAATGATGCCAGGTCATCGGAGGTCTGTGATTATCCCGACAAATTCATTAAGGCGGCGGCGAACCGGAGTGGTACCAGTTTCAAGGAGCACGCATCGCCCCCAGACAGAATTATGATGACTTGCGTAAGGCCCAAATCGACGGACTCGAAAAATCTGTGACGAGGAAGTGTCCGCACAACGGGACCTGGACAGGCCACAATTGTAGGTTACCAGAGACGAGTTCGATACTGTATCAGGCTATCGGTATCGGTTTCAGGAGCAGGTTCTAGTGCTTAATTTACTGCGAAAATGCCACTTGATTGACGTTTGTATCGTTTACTTCTGAAGAATAGTACCGACGTGAACGGCGGCCGGCCGTTTTTACTTAATTTACCCATATCTTTCGCCTGACGTAACTGGCACACCAAATGCCGACCTGAACTTTACACCAAGTAATCTACGTGTTACATAGACCTACGACAATTGGTTTTTAACAACGCAATTTGTTACTTGTTATGACATCATAACAAATTTATTCATTTACTGGACGACGTATTGCACTTATGGTATAGAATTTAATTGAAATGCATGATTAAAATAACACTACGTAAAACAAAAATAGAAATTCTAAATTATAACATGAAATATTACTCAATCTAATATCAACCAATGTAATTCTAAATCTAGAATCAATTAGTGGTGAAATGTTTTACCAAGTGATAAATGAGAAAGTCATTCAAGAAATAGAATCAATTGTTTTTGAATCAGTTACTTCAGCGGAAATCCTAAGGCTTTTTGACGAATAGTACCGGTTCCTCATATATCTTCAAATGAAAGCTAACTTTTTAATCCCTTCTCGTACAATTATTTTTAAAAGAAGATTCGCGTGTCCAAGATATCTTGGGCATAAGCGGAAAGTGGTTAAATCTACTAACCATTACACTGGTACTACAACCATATCTCTCTATCAATCCAATAAATAAAAACAAGCAGGTTTATTATAAAAGTTTTTTCGGTTTCCTTTAAGAAGAACATCACAGGTACATTTAATTACGTTCTTGTTAAATTTTTAATGACAGCCAATTCTGTTATAAGTTGTAACATAAAGGAATGTTGGTATTAATGTTATGTTGCTAGTAAAACTTCTGGGTGAACAACCGCAATTGGATGTGGAATATTAAAGCCATTTAGAATTTGTTTCAAAATTACGAACATACGGCGATGCATAGAAAAAAAAAACACCACTGATGACATGTTTCCTTACACAGCATTAATTCCGTTCCTAATAAAGTACGTGATCCCGGCTTCGTGTAATTCGAAATTAATTTCCTGCTAGTAAATGCCATCATCTGGTCGCACAAGTCGTACCGTAATCCACATCCAGGTGAATATCATTATCTGGAAGTAACATTACTCTTGGCCGTAACGAGCAGCACGCGTACCGACCGACCCCATTCGATTGTTCGAATCCGAAACTACCGTTGTTTCGGACGAGAGCAGATTTATCATCAAGGAGGCCGAGAATTAGAATCGCCCGGATTATTGTAAACAACGGCCGGCTAACGAGATGGGTCGTAAAGATGACAGTTGGTCTCCCATGGGCATCCGTGACTCTCTTCGCGGTGCAGGAAGTGAGGCCTAAATGGGGCGAATTGTTATAAGTCGATAATTGGCCGTTCGCAATTGTTATTCAAATTAGTGACGACTATAAACTGTCGTTATTGCTGTAGATAAAGTATGGGCCGTAATATATCATGGGCCTTCGAGTTATTAATTATTTCCTAACAGAGGTCAAATGCAGCACTCGTAAAAATCGTTGTAATTGAAAAAAATTTACAGTTATGCCTCTTTCATATTATTATTATATTACTGATACACGAATCGATTACAATTTTCTTATCTAACAACAATATTTTTCATTAAAATTTTTTTGGCAATTAAAAGTTGATACCCTTTTATCTTTTAATACCATACTTCAAACAATTGAAGTTTTGAGTTTGAATTTATTTATCAGGAAATTTGACACCTGGGATGATTATACCACACGTTGGAATATTGGGTTAACTTCAGTGGTTTCGTAGAGGAGAACATTAGGATTGTGAAGGGGGTTGAAGGGATGTCTTTGTTAGGGATACGGCTGACTTTTTGGCGACGTTGAGGTGCTATAAAGTGGAAGGACAGATTTGGTTAAAGTGGATCGCACTGTAATCGATAATAGGTCGACAAATCGAGGTGACAATGATTTTGGAAGTTATCGTGGAAAAACTGAAAAACAATTGAACTCCGAATGTTAGATTTTTACTTGATTCTAATAAATTTGATTGTAGGAATCCATTGGTGCAAGAATTTCCTAATCTGATAATGATTTTTAAAGTTATCGTGGGAAAACTGAAAAAAAATTGATGTTCGAATTTTATATTTACAGCTGTTTTGGTGAATAAGTCTTTTTTTAAATTAGTACACGAGAGGAACGTGCTTTTGTTTTAATTTTGGTTTTTATTGATTGTGTGTGGGCTGTAAAGGAAATCTTGGAATCAAAATGGATGCCTAGGTATTTACAGGTATTGGAGAGATGAATGATGATATTGTTAATATTGATAGAAGGGAATGTGGGGTGATTGTATGATGGGGAATAAATAGTTTGGCTTTGGAAGGGTTGACTTTCATACGCCATTTGAAACAGCAGGATTTGATCGTATCGAATGATGATTGAGGGGATTGAGCAGCTTGGAGAATCGGGGCGTGGCTAACCAGTGAGTAGGGTGTATCATGAGGGATGGAGTATATTATTTTATTTTGCCTTGTTGTTAAAAAATTTCAGTAAAAATTCTTCAAAACCATCTGAAAGAAAATATCAATAGCAGCAAAATGTAAGAAGTATAGTTACACAACATATTTAGCACTCCTACAAGATACAACTCATATTTTATGTATGACCGAAGCTTGGTGGATTGAAAGCATCATTGATTCTAAATCACAGATTTTCAAAGCAAACCAAAAAAAAAATGTACACTTGTTAGATTCGGAGATTTTTAAAATAACTAATGACTAATAACAATTAGAAACCATTTCGAAGAAAACTTATCACACACATGCATAATCTTAAGACACGCCACATTGTAAAATCAAGTAAGTCAGGAAGAAGTGTCTAACTTAATTATATCTCTGCCCATATGTCGACCTTTGGTACCTTACCTTAAAGCATGTCACACAAATCAGCAACTTTCAATTGCTTTCTTTTCTCTCGCAAATCATTTCGCTTTTGATGAATGTAATTTATTACCTAGGAAATTTCTGTTATAAATCTGTACTTTTTTAAAAATTGACATTTTTTTTTATTTTCATATATCCCTCCTGTTTTTGACAATTATTAATTGTTATTTTTAAAAATGATTTGTTTAAAAATATTTTTTTGAGTAATTTGCAATTGCCATTTTAACATATTTTTATCAGCTATCATAAAAGTTTTTTGCTAAATTCTATATTTTTGACAATTATCATTTTTCAGGAATGTGTTTTAATAGAGGGCTGTAGTTTTATTTTTAAAATATCTTTATTTTATTGTGTATCTATATTTTTTTCCTATACCAATTAGACCAACAAAATAATTTTAGGTTTTTTATTGCGAATTTCTACTTTTATCTACATTAATTTGTATGAATCATTGACATTTTTTTTAAATATTTACACGTGTTTTCATATAATGTTTTGTCAATGGATTTTTCATATATTTCTAGTATTTTTTCAAAATTTCTACTGTATTTTTTACCAACATTATCTCTTTTAATAATTTGCATAGGTTTTTTTTCTGTGTTCTTTTTTTATAAATAATCATTTTTGTTTATTTCAGTAACCGAAAACATTTAAAATGCATTTTTTGTCAATTGTAATTATTTTTACTTGCAAATGTTTTTTGTAAATTCTCGACTGTTTGTAATAATTCCCCAATATTTTTTAGATCTCTACTATTCCTAAATATACGAATTGTTTCTTTAATGTGCAAATAAAGGGTAACTTGTTTTAAATTACTCATTTTTGGATTATTTAAGTATTTTTTGGTAATTGTTATTATTGTTTTTGCAAATTTGCAAATGTTTTTGTGTAATATGTAATCAATTAGTCATTTTGTTATGAAGTTTTTTTTACTATCAATTATTTTTTTAATTTTTTAATTTTTTTTTTTTTTTTGAAAATCTGCACTCTCTCTGACAGTTGAAAATTATTTTTTTTGTAGTTTTCAAATGTTTTTTTTTAGAATTCTACCATTTCTAAAAATTATCTTCAGCTCGAAGAAACAATTGCTACTCTTAACATCTATTTTTTCAGAAAATTTCTAATCTTTTATTACTCATAATAATTATGTTTCAAAATAGAGAAAAAAATAATCCCAAAAGGAAAACAAATAGCGAATTGTTTGTTGGTTTTTCCTGCTTTTTTGGAAACTTTCATATAGTTTTAATAAAAATTCCATCGTTTTTCGAAGTGTCTTTATATATCTTTGGAATTTTCAAATGTTTTAAGGCATAGTTTATTATCGTAGATCAAGAGTACATTTGGTTAAATAAACCAAAAGTAAAAACAGCTTAAATTATTCGAATGGTTACCAAAAACAATTGAAAATAATTTAAAAAGTTCTGAAACCATTTTTAAAATTCACTTCAAACAGTTAACTGAAAATCAATAGAAGCACGAAATTTAGATTTTTACTTGATTTAAATACATTTCATTGTACGAATCTATTGGTGCAAAAATTTCCATAATCTGATAATTAATTCGAAAGTAATCGTGAAAAAACTAAAAAATTGAAATTCGAATTTTATACTACTATTAAACATCTTTATTCACAGAAGGAAATAAATTATAATACATGTAATGTATACAATAAAATAAAATAAATTCTGATATAGTCGTCTTCTTCTGCTCAATGGCTATCGACCGGTGGTCTTTCAGCCCTCGAATTTTATATTTTTACTTGATTTAAATAAATTTGATTGTAGGAATCGATTGGTGCAAGAATTTCCATAATCTGATGATTATTTTGGAAGTTATTGTAGAAAAACTGAGAAACAATTGAAATTCTAATTTTATATTTTTACTTGATTTAAATAAATTTAATTGTATAAATCCATGGTGCAAGAATTTTCATAACTTGATAATGATTTTGGAAGTTACGAAAATTTGCAAATGTTTTTATATAATATGTGATCAATTGGCCATTTTGTTATGAATTTTTCCTCTATTAATCTCAATTATTTTTTCTTACTGTCATTTTCTTCATTTTTACAGTTGTAAATTATGTTGCTAATAATTTTTTAAAAATCCTACTATTTCCAAAAATTGTCAATTGTTTCTTCAGCATCACAAGTTCACATACTTTCCTGATCCGCCCAAGTAAATTATACGTTGAGGTAGGTCAACAGTACGCTGGAGTTTAAGAGGAAAAATAGGCGCTAGGTTAACGCATAGTTTATTGTCGTAGGTCAAGAGTACGTTCGGTTAAATAAATCAAAAAAAGACAGCTTAAATTATTTGAATTTTTACAAAAAACAATTGAAAATAATTCCAATTTTAATGACTCCAATTTTAAAACTCATATCAAACCGTTGACTGAAACACAATTCGAGGTCGAATTTTAGATTTGAACTTGATTTAACTGAATTTGATCGTAGGAATCCATTAGTGCAAGAATTTCCCTAATCTGATAATGATTTTGGAAGTTATCGTGGAAAGACTGAAAAAAGAAACAATTGAAATAAATTCGAATTTTATGTTTTTACTAGATTTAAATAAATATGATTGTAGAAATCTATTTGTGCATGAATTTTTTTAATCTGATAATGATTTTGGAAGTTATAGTGGAAAAAATAAAAACAATTGAAATTGGAATTTTATATTGAGTATATTTTTATGTTGAGTATATTTTCTTATTTTGTAATTTTTTGGGATATTTTGTTTGTTAGAAAGGAGTGCAAAGATATAATAAATAAATAAATTTAGTTGATTCTGGGAATCCATTGGTGCAAGAATTTCCTTAATCTGACAATGAATTTGAAAGTTTTGGTAGAAAACTGAAAAACAATTGAAGTTCGAATTTATTATTTTACTTGATTTAAATAAATTTGATTGTATGAATCCATTGGTGCAAACATTTTCATAATCTGATAATTAATTTGAAAGTTATCGTGGAAAAACTGAAAAACAATTGAAATTCGAATTTTACATCATTACTTGATATAAATAAATCTGATTATAGGAATACTGTGAATTATTTTTTTAATTTTTTTTAATCTGCACTCTTTCTCTGACAGTTGTAAATTATTTTTTTGTAACTTTTAAATGTTTCTTTAGAATCCTACTATTTCTAAAAATTATTTTCAGCTTGAAAAAACAATTGCTGCTCTTAACATCTATTTTTTCAGAAAATTTCTAATATTTTATTACTCATATTAATTATGTTTCAAAATAGAGAAAAAAATAATCCCAAAAGGAAAATAAATAGCGAATTGTTTGTTAGTTTTTCCTGCTTTTTTGGAAACACAAGTGTCTTTATATATTTTCTATTTGGAATTTGCAAATGTTTAAAGGCATAGTTTATTATCGTAGGTCAAGAGTACATTTGGTTAAATAAACCAAAAGTAAAAACAGCTTAAATTATTCGAATGGTTACCAAAAACAATTGAAAATAATTTAAAAAGTTCTGAAACCATTTTTAAAATTCACTTTAAACACTTAACTAAAAAACAATTGAAGTACGAAAATTAGATTTTTACTTGATTTAAATACATTTGATTGTACGAATCTATTGGTGCAAAAATTTCCATAATCTGTAAATTAATTTGAAAGTTATCGTGAAAATACTAAAAAAATTGAAATTCGAATTTTATATTTTTACTTGATTTAAATAAATTTAATTGTAGGAATCGATTGGTGCAAGAGTTTCCATAATCTGATGATTATTATAGAAAAACTGAAAAGCAATTGAAATGCAAATTTTACATTTTTACTTGATTTAAATAAATTTGATTGTGGGAATCCATTGGTGCAAGAATTTCCATAATCTAATTATGATTTTGGAAGTTATCGTGGAAAAACTGAAAAACAATTGAATTTAAAAATTTAGATTTTTACTTGATTTAAATAAATTTGATTATAGCAATCCATTAATGTAAGAATTTCCCTAATCTGATAATTATTTTAGAAGTTATCTTGGAAAATCTAAAAAACAATTGAAATTCGTATTTTATATTTTTACTTGATTTAAATAAATTTAATTGTAGGAATCCATTGTTGCAAGAATTTTCCTAATTTGATGATGACTTTGAAAGTTATCGTGAAAAAATGAAAAACGATTGAAATTCGATTTGTATATTTTCATTTCATTTAAATAAATTTGATTGTAAGAATCCACTAGTGTAAGAATTTCCCTAATCTGATAATGATTTTGGACGTTATCGTGAGAAAACTGAAAAACAAAGTTCGAATTTTATATTTTAACTTGATTTAAATAAATTTGATTGTAGGAATCCATTGGTGCAAGAATTTCCCTAATCTGACAATTATTTTAGAAGTTATCTTGGAAAATCCGAAAAACAATTGAAATTCGTATTTTTACTTGATTTAAATAAATCTGATTGTAGCAATTCATTGGTGCAAGAAGTTCCATATTCTGATTATGATTTTGGAAGTTATCGTAGAAAAACTGAAAAACAATTGAAAATCGAATTTTAGATTATACTCGATTTAAATAAATTTGATTGTAGGAATCCATTGGTGCAAGAATTTCACTAATCTGATAATTATTTTGGAAGTTATGGTGATAAATCTGAAAAACAATTGAAATTCGAATTTTATATTTTTACTTGATTTGAATAAATTGGATTGTAGGAATCCATTGGTCTAAGAATTTCCATAATCTGATAATTATTTTGGAAGTTATCGTGGAAAAATAGAAAAACAATTGAAGTTCGAATTTTAGATTTTTATTTGATTTAAATAAATTTGATTCTACGAATCCATTGGAGCCAAAATTTCCATAATCTTATAATAATTTTGGAAGTTATCGTGGAAAAACTGAAAAACAATTGAAATTCGAAATTTATATTTTGACTTGATTTAAGTAAATTTGATTGCAAGAATCAATTGGTGTAAGAATTTCCACAATCTGACGATTATTTCGGAAGTTATCGTAAAAAAAACAGAAGAACAATTGAAATTCGATTTTTATATTTTTTTTATTCCAACGCCACCCGGGACTGCAATAATTGTTGGACACCCGTTATATTTGATTGTAGGAATCCATTAGTGCAAGAATTTCAATAATCTGATATTTATTTTGGAAGTTATTACAGAAAAACTGAAAAACAATTGAAATTCGAATTTTATGTTTTTACTGGATTTGAGTAAATTTGATTGTAAGAATCCATTGGTGCAAGAATATCTTTAATATGATAATGATTTCGGAAGTTATCGTGAAAAAACTGAAAAACAATTGAAATTCGAATTTTAGATTTTTACTTGATTTAAATAAATCTGATTGTAGGAATCCATTGGTGCAATAATTTTCATAATCCGATAATTAATTTGGAAGTTATCGTGGAAAAACTGAAAAACAATTGAAGTTAGAATTTGATATTTTAACTTGATTCAAATAAATTTGATTGTAGGAATCCATTAGTGCAAGAATTTCAATAATCTGATATTTATTTTGGAAGTTATCGTGGAAACACTGAAAAACAATTGAAGTTCGAAATTTAGATTTTTACTAGATTTGAATACATTTGATTGTAGGAATCCATTGGTGCAAGAATTTCCCTAATCTGATAATGATTTTGGAAGTTATGGTAGAAAAACTAAAAAACAATTGAAGTTCGAATTTTATATTTTTAATTGATTTAAATAAATTTGATTGTAGGAATCCATTGGTGCAAGAATTTCCACAATCTGATGATTATGTCGGAAGTTATCATGGAAAAACTGAAAAGCAATTGAAAATCGAATTTTACATTTTTACTTAATAAAAATTAAAAATAATTGAAGTTAGAATTTTAAATTTTAACTTGATTTAAATATATTTGATTGTAGGAATCCATTAGTGCAAGAATTTCCCTAATCTGATAATTATTTTAGAAGATATCTTGGAAAATCTGAAAAACAATTGAAATTCGTATTTTTACTTGATTTAAATAAATCTGATTGTAGGAATTTATTGGTGCAAGAAGTTCCATAATCTGATTATGATTTTGGAAGTTATCGTAGAAAAACTGAAAAACAATTGAAAATCGAATTTTAGATTTTTACTCGATTTAAATAAATTTTATTGTAGGAATCCATTGGTGCAAGAATTTCACTAATCTGATAATTATTTTGGAAGTTATCGTGGAAAAATAGAAAAACAATTGAAATTCGAATTTTAGATTTTTATTTGATTTAAATAAATTTGATTCTACAAATCCATTGGAGCTACAATTTCCATAATCTTATAATAATTTTGGAAGTTATCGTGGAAAAACTGAAAAACAGTTGAAAATCGAATTTCATATGTCTACTTGATTTAAACAAATTTGATTGTAAGACTCCATTGGTGCAAGATTTTCCATAATCTGATAATAATTTTGGAAGTTATCGTAGAAAAACTGAAAACCAGTTAAAGTTGGAATGTTAGATTTTAATTTCGTTTAAATAAATTTGATTGGTATAAGAATTTCCATAATATGATAAATAATTTGGAAGCTATCGTAGAAAAAAATGAAAAACAATTAAAATTTTTACTTAATTTAAATAAATTTGATTGTAGGAATCAATTGGTGAAAGAATTTCCATAATCTAATAATCAATTAGGAAGTTATAGTGAAAAAACTGAAAAACAATTGAAATTCGAATGTTATATTTTTACTTAATTTAAATGCATTTGATTGTAGGAATCGATTGGTACAAGAATAATCTGATGATTATTTTTGAAGTTATCATGGAAAAACTGAAAAACAATTGAAATTCAAAATTTAGATTTTTACTTAATTTAAATAAATTTGACTGTAAGAATCAATTGGTGCAAGAGTTCCAATTTTATATTTATATTTGATTTAAATAAATTTGATTGTAGGAATCCATTAGTGCAGGAATTTCCCTAATCTGATAATAATTTTGGAAGTTATCGTGGAAAAACTGGAGAACAATTGAAGTTGGAATTTTATATTTTTACCTCATTCAAATAAATTTGATTGTAGGAATCGATTGGTGCAAGAATTTTCATAATCTGATAATGATTTTGGAAGTTATCGTGGAAAAACTGAAAAACAATTGAAGTTCGAATTTAGATTTTTAATTTTAAATTTATACATTATTGTGAAAATTATATTTGAAAAACTGAAAAATTTGAAATTTTGCTTAATTTATATGGTATATATTTGATTATAGGAATCTATTGGTTCAAGAATTTGTTTTATACGAGAATTTCAACTAACTTCACTGTTTTTTTTTTAATTCTTTGTAAAATTTAAATTTTGTAAAAAAATTGTTTTCAATTGTTATTCCTTAGCAAATTTTATTTATTTTTTTAAGCATTAAACTAATGTATTTTGAGGAAGTTTGCAACTGTTATTTGAAATATAATTCTATGGTTTTCTTTTATTTGAACTGTTTTTAACTGTCAGATTCTTAGTAAATGTCATTTGTCAGTTAATTTTCAATTGTTTTTTTTTTGTTTTTGGTAAAATTTAAACGTTTTATAAGAAACGAATGATTTTAACATGTTTTTATTAATTTGCCTTTTTTTTTAATATTAGCTGCGTTTTTTGAATCAATTTTTTCTTATTTGAGTAATATTTCTTTGTAATTAAGCAAATTTTAACTGGTTTTAATGAACTAAGTTTAAAAATACAAATAATTCTTAGGAAAGTTTTAAGTGTATTTTTAGAAAATTTCAATAGTTTTCTCATTCTGAAAGTTTTCAACTGTTTGGAATAAAAATAAATTGTTTCTTTTTTAAAATTCAACTGTTTTAACTGCATTATTCTTAGGAAATGCCATTTAACTTATTTTCAATTGCTTTTTATTCTTCAGCAATTTGCAAGTAAATAATTATTTTTACCTTTAGTAAATTATATTTTTTTTAATTCAATTTTTAAGCTATTTTTTACAACGTAATTGAAAAGTTTGCGATTGTTTTTCAATATATGCGGATGAAGACGAGTTTAAGTGCAAAAATCTTAAATATGTAATGCGGGTGGGTGGCCACCATCACACCCTTCAATTATTTTAACGTAAACAAGAGTTTTTCAAAAGAAAAATTAGAGTGGAATTATCATATTAAAACAGTAAGACATTGTACATCAACTTTTTCCAAAAAAAAATAAAAGGGAAAGCTCATCATTAAAATTAAAAACGAACAAAAGTCCGCAGATAATTAATAACCCGAAATGTATGCATACAATTTTGGTAATATACCGAAATATAGTACTGCTTATTTGAATACCTAACGACATTAATTATACTCGCACCAGAGACCAAAGTCACCGTCGAAATTCCTCGTATCATATGCACTGCATAATAAAAATTTTAGTACGCCGACCTATGAATTAATTACCTTCACGCATTTTCACCGAAGTTTTCGCCGAAATTCCAACAAAAAAAAAGGACGCGCGATGAATATTAATATTTCCGATTCTCCGGCGCGGCGTTAATTAATTAATGGCGGATGCCCGTTATCGGGACCGCGTCGAAAACTGCGTAAAAGTGTTGGTTCTGATGTTTTCGAAAGTGAAACGTCGTCAAATGCTAATCGCAAGAGATGAGATTTCGCCCATTTGCGTCCGAATTTAATGGATCGCGAGTTTGATGTGAGGAATGCTTTTTTTTCGAAATTTCCGTGGGTTTCTACGGATTATAAGGATGTTGATGACAAAGATGATATTTGGAAATTTATGTTATGATTGTAATTTTGGGATATATAAGAACTTTCTATTAATCCTGTCAGAAAATATGTATTTATAGTTAGCTGAAAATAATAGATACTCAGTGAGATGGAAATCACGACACCAAAAAGGGATAGGAAAATTTTGACCAAACATAGCACAAAGGTTTAACTATTAAAAGATAGCAATTAATTACAATTCGGAAGAAAACGAACCTAAAGAAAGATATTTTTTTATTAATGATGGATTCGTCTGCTCTCTGTTGATTACACATTTCCCTAACCTTCTTGGGAACGATTCTAGCAAGTGGTTAATAATCTTTTAAGATATTGTATCTCAAACAACCTGTTATTTGTACTGCAACGTCTGTGAGGGATGCTGTAAGTTATTATAGTCTTCTTATAATGATGTCAATGAAGTCTCATACATGCTTTATGGGCAAAATTCTAGGAGATCAGGGTGGCCATGGTAAGATATTGACATTATCATCAGCAAATCGGTCTGTAGAAACTCTTGCAATATAGGGACGGATATTGTCTTATTGAAAAATATGACTCACAACTGCTGAAGAAACGAAATAAGAAAAAATCACCGATATGTGATGAGGACGTTCATATTACCTCGGATGAATATCAAACGAGACCTACTTCCATGAGTTACAGTATCTCATACCATAATTTCTACAATTGGTCGAGTTTGATGCACAGATCTATCAACAGAAAATTCAATGTTGGGACGTTCCACACGTCTTTGTCTTACCCTTATGTGGTCATCATGCATCCCCAAACAGAATCAATATTCATAACTAAACAACACTCTAGGTTCCAGTACTCACTTTGATTTTGTTAAGTAGGAGAGTTAGAATGGAAGAACTTGGCCCAACTTCATCCATTCAAAATTTTTGTATGTTTTGTATACCATAATTTATTGGTATATTCATTCATGTATTTTCTTGGAATAAAAACTAAAATTTAATAAACGCAAAGATTTAATCGTTGTAACTAGTAAATAATTACAATATAAAATAAAACATGTAATTATTAAAATCACCCATCATGTACATTCATCCATCATATTCCATACAGACACATGTTGCAATTTCCCATAAACATTTCCTTTTTGTTCATTTAATTAATTACACTGTTCATCATAACCGTTTAAATATGTCGATTAACAGTAGTCCAGGATCACAATAAGACAAACTGATGTGAAATCACCGTACGAGAAGTGATTTTCTGTGAAAGCTGCTATTAAACATGCGTAATACGTAACGAATCACGTAACAATTAGTGCTAATAGAATTAAGCGATCGTTCGCTTCTAAATGTACACATTTTCATGCGGAGCTCTTTATTAATTGAAGCCAATTATGCATGTAAGAGTGCAACCTGGAGGGTTCAATTACCTTTGGTACATTTCGGTATCTGAGTGTGCTTTAGATAAGAATGCGGTGGAACAGTTCTTATCGTGCAAGTGTAATGCAGGTTTTTATTTATTTATATAAACATATATTACACGGTCGTACTAAATATTCAAACAATAGCAGAAGTAGCTAAATATATAGGCAAAGATTTTGTTTAAGGTAAAATTTATTGATATACTTGTAATTATTACAAATAAATTATGACTTTAAAATTTATTAAATGAACAAATTAAATTATTATTTTCCTGATTAAGCAAGTTTATCTTCACGCAACTCATTAAATCAAACTATTATTTCCCTGTCAACAAATCGGTTTCGATCTATTTTGGATCTAGTCAGCGTAGCGCCTTTGAAAACATGAAATCGCCTCCAGGTATACGATTAAGATACAGGGTCCAGCAGAGAAGTATGATGTTTTTGGAACGCTTATTTACTGAGCCTAACGTTTTCGAAATGGTTTATATTTGACCACCTGACCTTGCCATTTTCTTTGGTTTAGTGGTTGTGGAACTGCGGCCGCTAGAGCAACGCGTATCCTACACGTAACAGCATCCTGAAGTAGGCGAAAACCTTCGTACTAAAGGATTTTTAAAGCCTGAAGTACTTCGAGGTGGATAAAGAGGTATCAGAACCCCTGAAAATGTGGCCCGAGTTAGGAAAGCTATGGAAACAAGACACCATGCTGCGTGATTTTTTCCTTCCAAAGTTGATAAGGCGTGATGTTGATATTAGAATAGCCTTTTTTCAGCAAGATAGGGCAACTTTCCACACCTTGAGGGAGTCTATGGCATTTTTGAGAAAACATTTTCCAGGAGAACACATTTCGCTACGAGGAGACATCGAGTGTCCCTCACGATCGCCTGATATTACACCCTACGATTTTTTTTGTGTGGATATCTAAAGGCCCACCTATTTGTTAAGAAACCACGGACCCTTGAGCAGCTGCCCAATGATATCACCTGAAAAATTCAAGCGATTCCGGCCAACATGTTGGAAGGGTGGACTTCTCAACTCGAACGGAAAAGAACGGACACCACTTAGATGGCATAGTTTTAACCTTTTCTTTGATGTGAATACGAAATGGCAAACTCAAACCTACCTATTAAACAAATAAAATTTTGATTTAATTGAAAATTCTTAGAATTACGATTTTTACAAAAAAAAGTTTCGTCATACTTCTCTGCAGGACCCTGTATTATTTAGACAATAAATGTCCCTTTAATGGTAGTACATTTCTCTATAATTAATTAATAATAATAAATTTAACCTAATGAATGTTATAGAAGAAAACGTCATTAATAAGAATACAAGTTTTTGGAAATTTTTTCCTATCTCAAAGCTAATGAATAATAATTAATTATTACCAATTCTCCAGTAACATTCATTACTTGTTTTGTCTTAAGTGATGAAAATTTAAGGATCTTGAAGATTATATTCGAAATTAGAATTATAATTATGAAAATCTTTTAAATCTTTCCAATCTTTAGAATTATTAGAATCTTTCAAATTAATGTAGTATTTTTAAATTTTTCAAAATTATTATTAAAACTTAAGAATCTTTAAAATATTTAAAAAAAAACTATAAAATCTTTGAGAAATTAAGAAATTTTAGCTACTTTAAATTTTTTTAGAATACTTAGACTTTAGAATCTTTTAAAACTTTATTTTCATATTTTCTAGACGTTGCAGAATCTCTAGAACCCTAACGAGAATTCGTTTTTTATAATCTAGAGGATCTACAGAATTTTATTAACCATCAGAATATAAAATTATTTAAAATTTTAGAAACTTTAGAATTTTTAAATTGTTTAAATATCCTAATATATTTTTTTAGAATTTTTAAGGGGTCTTCCATCTTTAGAATCTTTAATATAACCAATTTCAGAAGCGTTAGAATATTTTGAATCCTTAGTATTTTTATGTCTTCAAAATTAAAAGATTCTTTAAAATGATGTTAATCAAGTGAACTCTACAGAATCTTTCCAATCGTTAGAAAAATTTTGAATTTTTAGAAACCTACAAAATTATTTTAGTTATTTAAATTTATTTTTACCAATGTTTAGCAATTTGAATATTGAAATAATGTTATTTATTTACTTTTGTTTATTACTATTTATTTTTAATTGTTGTTTAGTTGTTAAGTAGTTTAGATGTGTTTGTTATTTTATTTTTATTTATTTATTTCTCTCAATGTTCATTTATTTTGTTTTTTTTTCTAATATACATACGGTGAATCCCGTCAATAAAGTTATTATAATTTGTTTATTTTAAATATTTGACTCTCTAAAATCTTTTAAAACTTCATTGCTCTTGTAATTAAATATTTTATTGTTCTAATTTAAAGCAAAATACGTCAACCTCCTATGATAATTTTCTTCCAAATTTGTTTTTTATGTACACAGAAAGAAAAAAAAAGTAATGTTAGTAAGAAAATTATTTAATTTAATTTAATTTAATAAATTTTAAAACTGTTAGAATTTATAGAATTTTAGGGTTTAAAACTTTTATGTCTTTTGGGATTTAGTACATTTGTAATCTTAATAATTTCTTTATAATCTTAAAAACTGTTAAAAGTGCTAATATTTTTTAAATCTCTAGTATCTTTAGAGATTTTAAAATCATTAATTTGAGAGATCTTTAAAATGTTTAAAATATATGATTTTTGCAGAATACTATCGTTAACATCATTCGAATGTTTTGAAACTTTGAACTTTAAAATCTTTAGAATATTTGGTATATTTATAATTTTCAGGAATTTAATTTTATTCGAATATTTAGACTCTTTATTGAAATAAAATGTACTAAAGTCCTTTACGTTGTAGAAAATATTAAAAAAATTAGAATCTTACTAGAATAGAATTATTAGAATCTTTCGAATCATTAATATTTTTAGATTTTTCATAATTATTAAAAGCTTACAGATCGTTTAAAACCTAAGAATCTTTGAAATATTTAAAAAACTATAGAATCTTTGAAAAATTAAGAAATTTCAGCTACTTTATTTTTTTTTAGAATACTTAGACGTTGCTGAATCTCTAGAACCCTAACCAGAATTCGTTTTTTATAGTCTATAGGATCTACAGAATTTTATAAACCATCAGAATTTAGAATTATTTGAAATTTTAGAAACTTGAGAATTTTTAAATTGTTTAAATTTAAATATCCTAATAATTTTTTGAGAATTTGTGTCTTCCATCTTTAGAATCTTTAATATAACCAATTTTAGAATCGTTAGAATATTTTGAATCCTTAGTATTTTAAAGATTCCTTAAAATGATGTTAATCAAGTGAACTCTTCATAATCATTTTAATCTTTAGAAAAATTTTGAATTTTTACAACGTGTAGATTTTTCGAAACCTACAGAATTATTTAAGTTATTTAGATTTATTTTTACTAATTTGATTTATTTTAAATATTTGACTCTTTAAAATCTTTTAATTTTAAAACTTCATTGAACTTGTAATTAAATATTTTATTGTTCTAATTTCAAGCAAAATACGTCACCTCTCATGATAATTTTCTTCCAATTTTTTTTACATATCAATTCTCCAGAATTGAAACAAAGTAATGCTAGAAAGAAAATTAATTAATTTAATTAAATTTTATTGAATTTTAAAACTGTTAGAATTTATAGAATTTTAGGGTTTAAAACTTTTATGACTTTTGGGATTTAGTACATTTGTAATCTTAATAATTTCTTTATAATCTTAAAAACTGCCAAAAGTGTTAATATTTTTAAAATTTCGAGTAAATTTTAATATAATTAAGAGAGAATGTTTAAATTTTTAAAAATTTGATTTTTGCAGAATGTACTATCTTTAACAACATTCGAATCTTTTGAAACTTTGAACTTTAATTTAGAATATTTGGTATATTTAAAATTTTCTTAAATTTAATTTTATTCGAATATTTAGACTCTTTATTCAAATAAAATGTACTAAAGTCCTTTACGCTGTAGAAAATATTAAAATCATTAGAATCTTAAAAATATATTGTTTTTAGAATCTATGAATTCTTTAGAATCTTAAAAATAATCAGAATTTTGCAATTCTTTGGAATCTTTAAAACTATTTGAATTTTTAGAACATGTAAGACTTAGAAATCACAATTAGCAGATTCTTTTAAAAATTATTTAAAATCTACTTGAGAAATTTTTCCTATTTGTGTTCAATTTCTTCAACGGTATCTTTTTAATGCGATTTGTTAATAGTGAACTATTATCATGTTTATATTTAGTTATATATTTATTATTGACGTATGCAAAATATATTTTGCTAATACACTAATAAAGAACTGAAACTTTAGAATCATTAGAACATTATTAATATTAAGAAATTTTTTCAGCTTTAGAGTATCTCATTTTTTAGCAACTTTACATTTTTTTTAATATTTAGATTCTTTAGAAACTTTATTATCATTATAATTTTGTAACGTTGTAGAAGCTTCAGAATTATAATTAACTTTTTTTGTCACTTATCTGCTCATCTTGTTTAATGTAAAATTGATTGATATACTTGTAATTATTTCAAATAAATTATGACTTTAATTTAACTTTTATTAAATGAACAAATTAAATTAAAGATTAATTATTAAGAAATTTTTTCAGCTTTAGAGTATCTCATTTTTTAGCAACTTTGCATTTTTTTTAATATTTAGATTCTTTAGAAACTTTATTATCATTATAATTTTGTAACGTTGTAGAAGCTTCAGAATTATAATTAACTTTTTTTGTCACTTATCTGCTCATCTTGTTTTAATATTTAAATACCTTTCAAAAACAAATGTTTTTTATATTAGTTCTAAAGCTAAAAACAATACAAGTAATAAAAATAAACTTCGATTAAAAAGTTATTACGATGACCATAATAACCAGTGGAGTAATTGGCGTTAACAAAATAAAAACATAATTAATAACAATCACAGTAATCACTGTGAGAGACAAAATCTTCATAAATAAATACTTTCCATTATTTCAATCGTATTTAATATCTCTATAACTTCTGCCTGGTTTATTGTGTTAAAAGCGTTTTTATAATCTAAAGAGCAAATAAATATATCATCTCTAACGGTCTAAACATTTCTTAATTAGTATTTGTAGATAAAATTATTTCTAGTCCATTACAAAAGAAAAAATGTGTTTCACTCACATCATTTTGGCATTTAGCATAAATTTATTTCTAGAGAATTTCTTAGAAAATCATCAGTTATAAATATTAATTATTCAATAAATAATATTAATTAATTTCTTATCCTAATGATTTAAACATTGATTATCTTTAGAATTGTAATAAAACAAGTTCTCCGCAATTTCTTCTAAATCGTAAACCTCATTTAGTTTTTTTTTTACTAAGATATCTTTATTTGCCTTTTTATCATCCCGTCCGTATGTTTTTTTTTTAATTTTGGTAGTGGTTTTTACATATTTTGATACCAGAACACTGTGTATCTATGTTTAAAAAATATACGATATGAAAGAAAATTTTACTGGTAATCCAATATATTATTATCATATAGGGAAGTTTTACCGGTCTTCCTAATTGATAATAATTTATTAGCTTTTGTTTGTGTCTTGGTTAAAACCGATATTTTCTTCTGCATGTAAAAATTTTAAAAAATTGAAACAGAACTCATTTATTCTGATTCAAATTTCTTATTACGAATTATTTTTTGCTTCTTTGATACATTTTTATATTCTTCTATGTATACATATTTTGTTTCGTCATTGCTTCCTAATAAAGGATAATACAGGCTGTAAACAAGAAATAAATTTAAAAAACTGCAGAAAGAAAAGAGTGACAAATTAAACACTCGTGTGTATAAACCAAAAACTAAAATATGCTATATTAGCCTAAGTATTAAATCTATCTTTAATTTCTTCATGGCAGTTTCTTTCTTCTATTTTGCATATTCCTTGTTTTATTATCTTTTGTTTTGGAGAGTTAAACTAGTTTAATTTGTGATCATTATTATGCTACTTTATACTTTGCTGAGATTAGTCTTTGTTACATTTTTCAGATAGCGATTTTTTGGATTAGTTGTGGTGACTGTATCACATAGATTTAAATATATAGCGTTATGATCACAGTATCACAGTATATATGTACAATAATTTTAGCACTTTGTATTCTCAACTTAAATCTTATAATTATTGTACCCTGTCAACAAAAGCTAGGGATGAGTTTCTATCTATGTTGGATCTTATCAGCAGTGCGCAGTTGGAAAACGAGTTTTACTTTAGTGTATTTAACTCTCCCGGTAAACCGCCAATCAGGGTTTCTAGTTCTAGTGCAACGCTTGGGCAATAGATGGTACTATTATAGCTATATCTGTTTAAACCTTTTATTACATTAGATGTTATGTGTACTAATTTAAAATTAACTAATGTTATAATTTCGTTTCATCAAAAGTGCAGTGAACAAAGTATCTACGGTAAATCCTTTATTTACTAAGATGTAGTCTATCAATTTTCTTGCTTATATTTTGATGATTTCTTGATTTTCTTAATGTGGAATCGACTTGGTGGTAATTATTTCTTACTATTTGCCAAATATTTTTAAGACGTTTAAACAAAGTAGATAACAGTCAGAGTCACAGTAACAAACACACACTAAATTACTTATTACAGGACTCCATTAGATCTACTGGCAGGAATATATGCCCAAAAATTGACTTCTTATATTTCTGACAAAAGATTTCAAGTTCCTTTGGAGTATATTTATAAATTAATTAAACATACTGCAGATATTTTAAAGAACTCTAAATTTACGTCAAAAATTATCGATCAATTACAATTATTATTATCTTTTTACTTTTACAGCCGTACTAATAGACGGAGATCAATTCTCAGATTGTAGAATCCTAAATTAATTGTCGTATTTAATAAGTTGGGTAGCTACTGGTTTTAAGTTGGCGTCACGGACCAGCTGATGGACTTGTCAATATGTTTCGATATTGTCAGTTAAAGAACACGTGCAAAGTTTGTTTGTCAAGTTAGTTGGTGTGAGAAGGGATGGGGAATAAGCATTTATTTAATCACGATTAAAGTAAGTACAATCGATATTTATTTTTAATGAAAATGCTAGAATGGTTTTCATTTATTGTGAATTATTAATATTGGGTCGCTCTATTTATTCGTTCAGTTTTTGTTCCGAATATTTGCGATTCTGATTTCCTAATTGGGCAATTCAAATATGTTTCAAAGAGAGGACAGTCCGATCCTTTTATCTGTTTACTTTTGTTTTCATTGATATTAGATTTGTTTGTGATACAAGCTGGTGAACATGATGGAGAATAAGGTAAATTTTCGGCATACTTTGAGTTATAATCGTATGCTAGAAATATATGCCCAAAAATTACTACTCCGTCTAATGGCCTTCCCAATTCTCTGAAAAAAGATTGTATTAAAATACTTCAAGTTCAATTGGAGTATATTTATAACTTAATTTTACATACTCCAACTTTTCCAGATAACACATCACCCAATAAGTCCCCTGTCTGACACATATATGTAAACATTGTTGACAGACCCACGTCATTTCTGGGTAGTACTAACCTTCAAACAGCCGGTGTCAAAATTTCATGATTCTGACTGTTAGTTTAGAGGTTACAGTCGTTTTAGTTACCCCGGATTTGTAATTTCTAAGACAATGGATAGAAAGGAATTACGTGTGTTGATAAAACACTGTTTTTTGATGGGTAAAATACTGTTGGGGCCAAACATATGCTTATGCATTATGGGGTAGTATTTTACAAGAACATTTAGGCATGCGCAAGTTTCTTTTGAAGTGGGTGCCACGTTTGCTCACACCGTACCAGAAACAAAAACGCGTTGACGATTCAGAGCGATGTTTGGAGTTGATCAAGCAAAATAAAAAGGATTTCTTGCATCGGTATGTCACAATGAGTGAAACTTGGATATATCACTATAGGCCTAAATCAAAAAGATGGTCAGCTGAGTGGACAGCAGCAAGCGAAAGTTATACAAAGCGACCAAAACCTCGAAAGTCGGCTAGCAAGATTATGGCATCCAAATTTTGGAACGCGTATTGAGTTTTGTTCATCGACTATCTTGAGAAAGGCAAAACTTATAATAGTAAATATTACATGGCATTATTGGATCGATCGAGTGCAGAAATTAAGACTACTGGCTTTTTGCAGACATGAAAAAGATTTAGTATAATTTATTTATTCCAATATACTTATACAACAGTTCAAAATTGTATATAAATATATAATAATTGTATATAAATGTATAATTCATAACAACAAAAATTTCAGTCACATATGGAAAGGAAAGAGTTCACAATATAGTATTCTTCCACTTGTATCAACACTTTCTTCAAACTTGCTTCTTGAAGTGCCAGGGAAAGAAAGAATTTGGCTCAAATAAAGAAGAAGAAGTATTTGACGAAACTGAAGCTTATTTTGAGAGCAAAACAAATCGTTTTACATAAAAGGTATCGAAAAGTTAGAGGATTGTATCGCTCTTAAAGGAGAATATGTTGAAGAATTAATGTCAAACTGATAAGGTCAGTAAAAAATACTCAAAGTTTTGAGTTAAAATGCTGCCTAAGTAGCCAAGAATAACGACAAAGGAAGTTAAGGTGACGATCACAAGTCTGCTTAAAAAATGAGCGCGACAAGAAGTGAAAGAAGTGAACTCAAACCTTTTCGTTTGTGACCAAAATTTCTGTATAACTGAAAACTTAATATTTGAATATTTTATGTAAGCATATTGAACAAATAAAATACAGGGTGAAATTTCTAAAAAAATAATTGTCTTTTTTTAGTTAGGCCGGAGACTCATTGAGTGATGTGTGTAAAAAAATAGAGCTTCATCATGTATCTATTCATGATGCAGGGGTCTAATCTTGCCGTCTTTTATATATCATATTTCCTAGTAGAATATGCCATCGTATGTATTACTATATCCAGATGATATGAAAATATTTAGAGTTTTTAAATATGATAACGATTTCTGCTTACTTCAAGGGATGTAGATTAAAGTCGGCATTTGTGATATTAATTTATTTCATAGAACTAGATACATTATGCGATAGATGTATTTGGTGACTTCTGAGGTTTTGAATTTGTAATTAATTTTCATTTTTTGACTTATTTAATTTATATTTATATTTTTTTTGACTTATTAAATTTATATTTTTTATTAATATCATTTCTTTCATAATTTTAATGGAGTTGTCGCATTTATCTTATTGTTATTGTATGCATTAGGAGCATTTTTATTTAATATTATATTTATTTTAGTGATTATTACACTACATTAATTTTAGTATTTCTATGTCTTTAGATTTTGCACGTCTCTGTAAATGAACTTAATTTTGTCAGAAAAATAAATAAGTAATAAGTGATATATACACTAAATAACATTATAATTAGAGTAATTGGAAGAAAGGGGAGAAGAATTTAGTACATAAGACATTTTATTGAATAATAATAATACACATGTTTGTTTAAAAACTTTTTAGATTAACCTCTAAATAATAAATAATAAATAATGAATTATGAATGACGTTTCAGTGTGTTAGTTTGTCAAAAGGCTATCGACCAGAGGTCTTTCTACCTTGTTTTGTCCAGTCATTAATACATGAATGGATAAAACGATGAAATAAAATCAAATATTGTTGAATTCGGTTTTTTAAATTTAGGGTTTATATTAAGATTTCTAGAAAGACAATATAAGGATAATATGTGGATGTTGAAAGAATGTTTGGAACATTTTCTTATAGGAATCGGAGGCGTTCTTGAATGGGGATAACTAAAGTGGTATCGTTGAGAAGCTGGTTAGAAGAATTATGAGGATGACGGTTTTGTTAGGGTTCAAAGGGATGCTCATGGGATTAGGATAGAGGACACAACCATAGTCAAATAATAGGCGACAAATCATTTTATAAATTTTAACAGCTGTTCTAATATTAATCCCATTACTCGTGTAAGTTAAACTTCTAAACATTTTGCCCCAGAAGTTATTTTATTTTTTATTATAGCAGTGTGTTTTCTTAAATTAATTATTTCATCTATGGTTATGCCCAAGTATTTAACGGAAACTGAAGGAGGCTTAATAGTTTGAGAAATAAAGACTTTGTGAGGTGAATTATTGTTGCGATGATAAGAAAATAGGAGTTGGTGATTTGTGGGGATTGATTTTAATGAACCATTTTGAAAACCATCTTAGAAGGGATTCGTTAAGCTCTTGAAGGAATTAAAGGGCTTTTGGTAGTGTGGGAGCATGTGTGATTAAGGCCATCTGATCTGCAAATTATAGGAGATATTTAGATGGGATAGAGAGGATCAGGGTTGTAGACATCCCCGCAAAAATGTTATATAACAGAGGTAAGAGAGGAAAGCCTTGAGGGAGAACTTGTTCTGGGGTAAAAGAAGAAGAAAATGAGTTGTAGACATCTTATTGATTAATTCTGTTCTACTAATTTCTGTCAAAATTTTTGTGTGTGGGTAAAACATTGTGGTCAAGTTATTGTTATCAACAAATAAATACGAAAATGGTCATTAAGGATTTAAATGAACATTTTAGACTATTTTCGGAGAACAAACTGATAAGGTTGATATATGCATCTCAGTAAATATTGTATCAAAGTTGTTTTAAACATACGAGTATATATTTCGCCAAAGTTGATTATAAACAATTTAATTTAACGTTCTAAGACTAACATATTTTGAAGTACCAAGGCTACATTTATTATAGCTGCAACAATAATTAACTATGGATAGTATTAATCTGCCTGAAGAAGCCAATTCATGGTCAAGTATGTTTTAGTGATCAACATTAAAAAACTGAAACTCTCTCAACTTTTTTGTTTTATTTCAACTATAGATGTATTATGTTAGCCGTACCAAAACTAAACATACTTAGTTATTTTCAGATTGCAATTTTTGCTAATTGTTTTCTCTAAATCTTTAAACACTTTACGCATATTACGTATAGTTTCTTCGAGCAGGGTAATTGTTTTGTTGCAAAGAAAAAAAAGTATATTATGAGTAAAAGAAGCCCAACTTACATAAAGCAATAGTAATAAACTAAATAAATATCGGCTTAAGGGTACTATGTTATATAACATATTAATCTTGATTAGATTTTAGTAGGTCGAAAGCAAACATATGTAACAGTTAAAATTAAGAACAAAATTACAAGCGAAATAAATGTAATATGAATTTTAGTAAGTTAGTCTGTTAAAGGGCTATAGACCAGCGGTCTTTCGCCCCTGAATTATTAGTCTCAGTGTGTCTCATCAGTCTGTCTCTGATGATGGATGATGTGATGCGATGAATTCGAATGTTGTGAATGGAGGGTGCTTGGGTTTTGGGATCAGGTTAAGCAGTAGATGACAAATATGTGTCAGTAGAAAGGTTATTAATTTGGTAAAGAAGGTGTCATTGATAGGAATAACAGAGACAAAGTCATATAGGAGTTGGTTAGAAGGATTATGGAGAGCATTGAAGGAGTTGCGGTTTTGGGTTCTTAGAGAAGATAGCTCGCTAACTTGGATATTGTAGGTAGTAGGATAGCAGGCAGTTGGGGAAAAGGACTTTACCATAGTTAATCATTTTGTAGACTAAGATTTATATTTATCCTTGTTTTACCTATAATATGGGAACGGCGGATTGAAGGATGATGTTAGGAGACATCTCTTAGTATATTAGCATAAAACAAAATAATTATTTCTATAGATCTATTCTTGAGAGGCAAATATCTTAATTTATTTATAATTTACAATATAAGTATTACAATACATAACATAGTTCTTTTTTTTCGGCCAACGATCTGCGTTTTTTTTTCTAATCTATTCTATTAATAAGCTTCTTTTTTATTTTGCTACACACAAGATTAAAAAAATACTATGTGCATTATTACTAATTATTTATTATAACCTTAATATGTTTAATTACATGCCATGCCAACAGAAAAATACCAGCACTTGACTAAATAATGATAAAGGTTACTATTCGCAAATAAATATTCTAGCCAAGTCAACTATCAACCACATGACTACTTAGAAAGGCAGATGATTAGGCAATGTAACCTATTTATTATGAAATTAAGTTAATAGAATAGAACTGAAGCTATTTCAACAAGGTATGTAATAACTCCAGACTTATCTTATTATGATAGTTTTACATCAAATGTATCACATCTACAAATATAGCTTACAGTAGACATTTCCCAGGCCTTCTTAATTGCTGATATTTCAAGAACCATTAGCAGTTCAGGAAAAATAATTATACACTATTTTTTTGCTTAAAATTAATCTCAGAAAATAACTCTAAACCATCGTCATTTATTTTATACACAATGAAAATTAAAAGAAAAGATGTAATATTTTTAATTTTAATCATTTAGCTTAATGCTAAAGCATACGCATTGAAAGTACTTTAAGACAAAGTACCATAATAAGGTAGGTTTACATACCTTTTTAAATTCAATATTTATTACGATTATTGGTGGAGGCCATTGCTTTGTTATAGATCTTGAAATCAGGAAGAAAGTGCAGTTTCCTTTAAACTTCCTGATTACAGTATTTATTGTTAATCTCATACTTCACCAGCCGTTTCAACAAATCTCATAACCATCAATGCAATAATTAAGAATCCAGTTTGATTTCGTTTTTTGTTTCTCATTACATTATTGCTTTTCAGATTTTTCTAATTATTTCTATATTATTTTATTGTATTGCATCCCTCAAAAATTCCAACATGACTCCAACGCTTATAATTGCAATTAAGCTTTAGTCACAACATCAATATGTGTTAATTTAAAATTTGTAATTTAAATCCAGACATACTCCTGCATATTCAACGGTTTATTGGTAATCAAAGGAAAGTCGAACGCTATGCTATGCAGTTGCGTTGTAAATGTTTACATTCGGTTAAACAATTGGGAATACCGATTAAACCTTATTACGTCCATTGGCGGAAATTAGAATTACATATTTTCCCCCTTTCACTTAACATATTTGTACGTTATTTCTTAACAATATTACAAAATCCTATATTTGTGTATTAATTAATAAAAAATTAACGATGTTATTAAATAGCTATGTATTTTATCATGCAATCTTCATCATTACTATGCAAAAATGAGATTTAGAAGCATTAAAAACTTATAATAACTATATCAAGTCATAATACGATATGATATGGATAATTATAATATATGAATAAATATCCTTTAAAATAAGATTCAGATAAAATTTATCAACACTTAATAAGAAGTTTCTGTTGGTATTTGTGAAGAGTTACGTGAAGAGAATTAATAAGAATCTTGATTTAAAAAAAACTTCTAATAAAAGCTGCCTTACCTTTCATTTTTGAAATTCTTTTCAAAATTTTAGAGATTACTTATTCAATCTCTTGTAATTTGGAGAATTTTGTAAAATCTAAAAATATTCCAACAAGAGCTTCAGTTTTGCACAATGTTCAAAATTTTTGTAATCAATTTTGCCATTGCCACTGTTTTCATAAACCAGTCTGTTCGATTTCAATTTAAAATAAAACATTAATTATTGTTCCCCGCCAACAACAGCCACGGACCGCTTTCGATCTATTTTGGATCTCATCAGCGTAGCGCAGTTGGAGACAGGGAATCAAGATTTACTTTAGAGTATTTAACTCTCGGGTTAAACCATAGATTATAGTAATATCTTTAAAATAACTCTACATTGTCCAATTTTTTTATGGTCTAATATTTATATATTCCACATTTCTGAAATTGCTTATAAACAGGATTTCAATAAATATAAAGATAACTCTTCATTATATCAAAATATCAAATGTAGAAATCAGTGCCAAAAAGTGTATTATAGCCTATTTTGTTTTTCTCAATAAAATTACTAAATATTACTGGTGATTAAAACATTGACACAAAAATCCAAATATTTTTCCAGCGAAGGCTATGAAAATCGCACTATTTACTTATAAAACCGCCGGCGAATGCATTCACAATCCAAATATTTAAATAAAGATAGCTTTCTTGGTATCACTTTCATGCGGGAACACTGTCATTTCCAAGTCTGCAAAATACCCGCACGGCAATATTCCCGGCACGAATCATTTTCTCCGAAAGAAAAGTAATTGCTGTTACACTTTTGTGCGTTTTCTATTAGCACACATACGAATTTTTTTTTCTGAATTGTGTGAAACAATGAAACGCGTAATTGCAGCCTTGAATATCACACGTAGTGCAATTATATAGCTTCTCAGCAATTTTTGCAATTCAAATTGGAGCTACTCTACCCTTCACGAATCTCGAAAAGTTTCTCTTAAAATGTAATTATCTTTTTTTACAGTCGTACACTGAAAAGCAATTTCGACTCGACAAAGGAAACCGATTGCTCAACAAAATTACCAATTTCAATTATACCCCAGTGGGCGTCACTTCACCGAATTACTCCCATCCGAAAACAGTAGTTGGCCCATTTCGCCATTTATCCGTTCTTGTTTCTTTTTTATATTTTGGAATGGAATTACGCAAGAACGTTTACTTTCGTCGTGTACGGTGACAATGGACACGTGTAAATATGCGCAGGCCGGTCCAATAAAAAAGTGAAAACGACTACGTACGCCAAGTTTCCTCCTGATGGTAAAAGCCGAGCCGGAAACCGAGGAACAAATGAAGAATGGAGAAGGTACTTCACTTCTAAGGCTCCCTCGAATTATAAATCGTCCATTCAGGCAATTTCCTGCCTTCCTCGTAAGTCTGAAATGTAGACTAAAGTCATAAAGCTTTTGCCATTGCTGAGATATTTATACCGAAGAGTTAATTCAGCACCATAACGCATCTATAAATGTGTCATATCGTTCGTTTAGAATGTAATGATGTACCTCGTAGATTATATTATTTATCAGAAATAGATATTTTGCATGTACTTCATAACTATACTTTTAAAATACCATTCCTGTTGGATAATAAATGAATCCTGTATATTATGTGTGGTTGAGAGTAAGATAAAGCAAATATAATACGTTCATTACGACGATAATCAACTATTAGAATGTTATTTTCTAGTTATCTAGAAAAAAAGGTATACGATTAATGGTCGTAATCATCTCCGTTGCGATCTATTGATTTGCTCCGTTGCGGTCGTACCATCTTTTTGTGTGTGCCATAATTGCTAATCAACTTTTTGTCTTCACAATTACCAATGACAATATAGGCAGTCACGATTGCAATCTCATCACTTGATTTTCCGTTGACTTTTCTGGAACAGGAGGAAGTCTGTTGTCAGCGGACGTCACGTTCTCTGCGTTGAAATGAAAAAAATCGTTTTCACGTCGTTTTGAACGCAACTAGCGGTACTAGTTGTGCGCATTATGCACAACTCGTTACATTCGGAAAATGTGTTTGTTTACGGTTGCACAACGACAAATGGGCACCGTTTGATATTTTCCACGGTGCATAGCTGTATATTTAATAATTTCGGAACACAAGAAATGTCTTCATTGTGTAGACAATTTGGTACTTACAGAATATAAAAATACAACAAAACAAATATCACATCAGTTTGTTATAGAGTCCCCGGAAGTCTAGAGAAATCGATTCGTCATGGGGAAATTTGCATCTTTATACAGTTTACAACTGTTGTCAATTGAACCTTGTAGGTCCAATTGACAAAAGATTATTCACATTGATGGAGGTCCTTAATCCTTGATCCTTGTGCAATATTTTGTATTTAATTACAAATAATGTTCGGCAGTAAAATCCATTTTTAGCTCGATGGCTTTGTTTAAGGTGAATTTCCTGCATTTGAAGCAGAAAACATTCATGAATTATTGACATATGCCATTCCATTTTTTGGCTTGATGACCAAAATAGTCTTATGATTTGATGCCTCTGAAATTTTGGCTCCTGTATATTTAATAATTTCGGAACACAGGAGAGGTCTTCACTGTGTAGACAATTTGGTATTTATTCAGAAAATAAAAACACAACAAAACAAATATCAAACAAACAAAATATCACGTCAGTTTGCTATAGTGTCTTTGAAAGTCTAGAGAAATTTATTAATCATGGAGAAATTTGCATCTTTATACAGTTTACAACTGTTTTCAATTGAAATTTGTAGGTCCAATTGACAAAAGACTATTCATATTGATGGATGTTCTTAAATGGATCCTTGGGCAATATTTTGCAAACAATTTTTGGCAATGAAGTCTATTTTTAGCTCGATGTCTTTGTTAAAGGTAAATTTCCTGAATTTGAAGCACAAAACATTCACGAATTATAGACATATGTCATCCTAAGCGTGAAACGTTGATGGTCTTGCTCGAGTTGTGTCATTTTATGGCTTGTTTTGGTCATTATGATTTGATGCCTCTGGAATTTTGGCTGTGCGATGATCAAGTCACGTGTTTATGCCTATAAACTAGCGGCTTTCGAAGCTTTCAAAAATGAAATTACGAAACGGTTTATTGATGAAATACTGCCAGATATGTGCAATCATGTTACTTCAAATTATTTTGCAAAAAGACTACTCAAATGGCACGAAAATCCTGATGACCATTTTGTGACCTTTTGATCTACCCATTTTCGCAAAATTATGGATTTCTAATTAGTAACAGTCGACGCTTCTATTAAAATATTTATTATTATTTCTATAGCTATAATTATAAATATTGAAACTTGGTTTATAAGCTTTTAAGACCTGGCTTCTTCATTCGTACCCATCGCATGGGCTATGTTGGCTTTGAGGGCCGCTGTAGTTTGTGGCTTATTCTCATATACCTGCGACTTTAGAAAATCTCAGAAGAAAAATTCTAACGAGATCAAATCGGACGTTAGTGCTAGTTTTGCATCACCTTAACGTGAGATGTCCATGCCCTCAAATCGCTCATGTAAAATGTGCAATGTTTCATCTTTATTGCAAGACCCTTTATAAGCAATCGCCTCAACAGTCTGGGTCGAGTCATCAATGTTTTTCTAGTATCTAAAATATAGGTACGGAATTTAACATAAGGAATCAGTTATTTTATAATCACACCCTTCTGTTTTAGGTGCAGAAATAATAACCAAAAAAAGCACTACAAAAGAGCACAATATTTTACCATATAAACTCAAGCTAGCTTTAACAGCCAAGCGTCTTATGGTTTTTACACAAGACTATTTAAAACTGCTAATAAGTGGAGAATGGAAACAAGATAATAAGCAAATAAGTAACCCAGCTTCTTATTATAAGTCGAGAACTTTATGGGCTACAAGAAACCCATAGTTCTGAAAATGGAGAAAATGCATCCATATTAGAAACTTACAGCAGGATAAAAAGATCCTAACGTTGCAATATAGGTAAAGTCCAACAAATACTTTAGGCCATATAGTGAATCTTTTTCTTTAGAACCAGGCCCTTTTGTTTTACGTTCAAAATTATTAGGCATAGTACAGTAGTATCTCTAAAAAGCGCCACGAAGAAGCAAATGTATATCTTACTGAAACGCATGCTATATCTACCAGTTTAAAGTCTTTATATCCAAGACTATTTTAAACTACAAACTGAGTCAGAAACAAGTAGAAAAATAGCTGACAAGACTGTAAGCTTGCAAATAAGGAGACTAGCTCCCTTTTATAGATCTAGAACCTTCCTAAGAGCCACAAGAAAATAAAAACAAAAGGACATAAAATATTTCTGGCCATATTGATATTGCAAATTAATATCAAGGCACTCCCTTCCAGAAATTTCATTAATAAAATGAAAGGAGGTATCGAATTGGATCCTAGAGCAAGAAGAAGTAAAATATGGTTTTGCTAACAAAATTATTCTCTATATTCATATTTACTCAATAACTACATTAACTGTTCTATTTAGGGCACATAGTATCATAAAGAGAGTGGTTGGATTTGAAATGAAATTGTGAGGTTTAGAAGAGGGAAGATTGGTGAAGGAGGTATGGAAGGGAGGCATTGGTGACTGGAGAGCGGAGAGGAGAAGAATGTATGAGAGGGTGGGACTGTCAGAGGGGATCGTGAAAGAGTGGGTGGATCAAGGGGTGAATGCAGCGGGATGGGTGCATGAAAAGGCGAAAGAGGTGGAAGGACAAGAGAGACAAGGGTGTATGGAGAAGAGTGAATACAATGAGAATTACAAGGAGTGGAAAGTGCATGGAAGGAGGCCAAGATCGTTTGGGAAGGGAGGAAATGGTGATCTTGGTAAGAGTGACATGCGGGGCGGAAGAGAGAGCTCCCTCTCTCTTCCGCCCCGCATGTCACAAAGAGATAGATGTGGGAAATATACGGGTAATGCGTGTTATGCAATTTTGGCGGATAAATGAAAGGGAGTGGATGCAGAATGGGTGGAAGGTTGTAGAAGGGTAGCGGAATGGATGAGAGAAGATGGGGCCAGGATAAGGATTCTGAGAAAAATGTGATGAGAAAGAAATAAGCGAAGAGATGAAGTATGAGAAAAAAAGATTAAGGGGAAGAAATGTTATTATGTTTATAGTTTTTATGTCAATAAAGGTTTTTTTATCATATTTACGAATTGTTCAATGAAGAGCAAGTTATCTGAAATGTGTAATTATTTGGTATGCAATGTGATCTGAGGGAAAATAATGAGGATTTATTGAAATAAATTAAAAATTATAAAAGACTATTATACTACTCTTATAAATAGTTTTATCAACTATAAGAACTTTTCTTTGTTTTAATTTTACCATCAAAAACCATCATAAAATCGAATAATATTACTGCGAAGGAGAAACGTGAAGAATTAATGGAGTGGTATCCATAAGGGCAAAACCGTGAAAAGTTCCACTTGCCTATCCTCCACCAGTTAGTAAGAAAGTGCCTATATCCAAATTGCGACCTCGCCTGAACTTCTTGACCACGTCCAGAAAGTCACACGTCGCGGTTGTAGACACGAATTCCTACAACAAGACGCTCGTGAGGGTAGACGAGCTGCCTTTCATCAGAAAAGGTTTCGGTTATTCTTAGTAACGAACAACCTAAGACTAACCAAATTTACCAGTCTGAGAACTCGAAGGCGATAGGAGCTTAAAATCCCGTAAATAATATTTAGTAAAACATATTTACTTGAGTTTAATTAACTGGAACTATAAAAAATGGAAAATTGATATAAAAAAGTGAATTAAAACAGTTAAAATAAAAACTAACTATTAAGAACAAAATTGGTAAAATTCTTAAAAATATATATTTTATTGCAAATTATGTTATGGCCATTAGTTAAAAATGGAAATATGCACAAAATAATATTAGAAATAAATTTTTAAATGGATTAAGAGACTTTCTATAATGATTACTGACACTGTTGTAACCACTTAAGAAAATCTGTTTAAAGTTTTATTTTCCAAAAACTATTAATATTTGGGTTAAAAAAAAGGTTTAAAAATGAATTATGCTTATTTAGTTACATAAGTTCTACTCACTAAAAATGGAAAATTGGTTTTAGAAAAACTATCCTAAATTTGCCTAAAATAGGACAAAAAATCGGTCTAATTCTTAGAAAGAATTTTTTTTCTAAATTTTATTTTAAATCAGTTGTTAAAACTATAAAAATGCTCAAACCGATTCAATAGAATTTTATTAAATAGAACAATTGAATAGAAAAGAAATTAACAGTTAACAGATAAAAAAAAATTAAAAAAATATAATTAAAAATTGTTTCAACAAATAATTTACTTCACACTTTCTCTGCTACACACTTGATGGAAAAGTATAAAAGAAAAATTTGAATTAAAACACTTGATATTTTCCATATTAATATGGAAAATAACAAGTGTTTTAATTCAAATGTTTCAAATAATTTAATAAAAAAAAACATTGAAAGTATTTAGAAAAACAATTGAAATTTCTAAATTTGTTTATAAACAATTTAAATTTTTAAAAAAGGAACTTTGCAAAACAAAACATTTGATAACTTTAAAATATTTTTTAAAAATTTGCTTAAATAGTAAAATGTAATATTTTATTTCACTAAAAAGAATTGAAAACTTTTAAAATAAAATTTTAATATCGCTGGAAAATGTCAAAAAAGAGTTTTCCTTGTTTTTAAGTTTTATTTTATAAAATGAGTAAGAATATGCTTATTTAATTCATTTAGATGCATTTTTTGACAACAATGGCAATAAATTATGCATTTCACCCCGTCAGGCAATGTGTCAGTCACGTCTATAACTTAAAGTAATCAACGTGTTTTTGATTTACAAAAATAAATTTGAAATTTATTAAATATACGGGTTTTATTTCAGTATAGTACATTTTTCCGAGATTAAACCTATAGCTGTTTGAAGGAATATTAGTTGGCCAAATTGCAGTAACGTACAGAAGGGCCGCATCAAGCAATCCTAGTAACAATTAACACGGAACTCGTAATTGACAGCGCTAAATAGTAAGTTTAAAGTAGGTACTCACTGTCAGTCATCGGTGACTGACGTGGCCCCATTGGAATACTTCAGTGTCAGTCAACGGTGATTGACAAAGCAATCAAGGTGTTAAAATATAATTAATGTATCTATAAAAAGTTCAAAACTTTACAAAAAGCGTAGCTTAAATCAATAATTCAAAATAAGATCGAATCATTTATTTTCAACAGATTAATTAAAATTTTGACAAGAAAAATTCAAATAAAAGAAATTTGTTCAAAATTAGAATTATAAATAGAACAGTTAAATAGAAAATAAATTGTAGTTAACAGATAAAAAGTTAAATAAAAAAAATTATAATTAACAATTGTTTCAACAATTAATTTATGAGAAAAAATACTCGAAAGTATTCAGAAAAACAGTTGAAATTTCTTAATTTGTTGATAAACAATTTGAATTGCAAAAAAAAACAATTGAAACTTTGCAAAACAAAAACATTCGATAACTTTAAAAGAAGTATATTAAAATTTGCTTAAAATAGTAAAATGAAATATTTTATTTTACCAAAAAGTATTAAAAACAATTGAAAACTTTTAAAATAAAATTTTAATATCGCTGCAAAATGTCAAAAAAGTTTTATTTTATAAAATGAGTGAGAATATGCTTATTTAATTCATTTTGATGTATTTTTTAGACGAAATTACGGTTTTTTATGTGTCAGTCACAGATGACTGACAAAACTCCAATGACGAAAAATTATGCGTTTCTCCCCGTCAGGCAATGTGTCAGTCACGTGTCTAACTTAAAGTAATCAACGTGTTTTTGATTATAAAAATGCGCAAACAGGTTCAATAGAATTTTATTAAATAGAACAAGTAATAGAAAAATAATTGTAGTTAACAGATAAAGAAAGAAAAGTTAAATAAAAAATATATAATTAAAAGTTGTTTCAACAATTAATTTATTAGAAAAAATACTCGAAAGTATTCAGAAAAACAGTTGAAATTTCTTAATTTGTTTTTTGAATTGCAAAAAAAAACAATTGAAACGTTGCAAATCAAAAACATTCGATAACTTTAAAAGATGTATATTAAAATTTGCTTAAAATAGTAAAATGAAATATTTTATTTTACCAAAAAGTATTAAAAACAATTGAAAACTTTTAAAATAAAATTTTAATATCGCTGGAAAATGTCAAATAAAGTTTTCTCTGTTTTTAAGTTTTATTTTATAAAATTAGTGAGAATATGCTTATTTAATTCATTTTGATGCATTTTAATTTTAATTTTAATCAACATGTTTTTGATTATAAAAATACGCAAATAGGTTCAATAGAATTTTATTAAATAGAACAGTTAAATAGAAAAAAATTGTAGTTAACAGATAAAAAGTTAAATAAAAAATATATAATTAAAAATGGTTTCAACAATTAATTTATTAGAATAAATAATCGAAAGTATTCAAAAAAACAGTTGAAATTTCTTGAAAACAATTGAAAATATATTTTAATATCGTTGAGCAATGCAAAAAAAAGTTTTCTTTGCTTTTAAGTTTTATTTTATAAAATGAGTAAGAATATGCTTATTTAATTCATTTTGTTGCATTTTTAGACGAAATAAGGGTTTTTTATGTGTCAGTCACAGGTGACTGACAAAGCTCCAATGGTAAAAACTTATGCGTTTCGCCCCGTCAGTCACATGTCGAACTTAAAGTAATCAACATGTTTTTGATTATAAAAATGCGCAAACAGGTTCAATAGAATTTTATTAAATAGAGCAATTAAATAGAAATATATAATTAAAAATTGTTTCAACAATTAATTTATTAGAAAAAATACTCGAAAGTATTCTTAATTTGTTTATAAACAATTTGAATTGAAAAAAAATTGCAAAACAAAAACATTCGATAACTTTAAAATATGTATATTCAAATTAAAATAGTAAAATGAAATATTTTATTTCACCAAGAAGTATTGAAAACAATTGAAAACTTTTAAAATAAAATTTTAATATCGCTGGAAAATGTCAAAAAGTGTTTTCTTTGTTTTTATAAAATGAGTAAGAATTTGCTTATTTAATTAATTTTGATGCATTTTTTAGACGAAATTACGGGTTTTTTTATGTGTCAGTCACAGGTGAAAGCTCCAATGGTAAAAAATTATGCTCTTCACCCAGTCAGGCAATGTGTCAGTCACGTGTCTAACTTAAAGTAACGTGTTTTTGATTTACAAAAATAAATTTGAAATTTATTAAATATACGGGTTTTACTTCAATATATTACATTTTTTCCGAGATTAAACCTACAGCTGTTTGAAGGAATATTAGTTGGCAAAGTTGTAGTAACGTAGAGAAGGGCCGTATCAAGCAATCCTAGTAACAATTAACACGGAACTCGTGACTGACAGCTCTAAATAGTAAGTTTAAAGTAGGTACTCACTGTCAGTCATCGGTGACTGAATATTTGATGATAGAGGCCTTTACTTCGTGGTACATCTTGAATGATTTGTAAATGAGACACAATAACTTATATACATTAATAAATATAGTGGTAAAACAAAGTTATTGTGTCTCATTTATAAATCGGTGACGTGGCCCTATTGGAATACCTCAGTGTCAGTCACCAGTGATTGACAAAGCGACCAACGAGTTAAAATATTTAATATTAATTTATTTATAAAAAGTTTAAAACTTTACAAAAAGAGTACCTTAAATCAATAATTCAAAATAAAACTAAATGATTTATTTTCAACAAAAATAATTAAAACTTTCACAAGAAAAGTTCAAATAAAAGAAATTTGTTGAGAATTAGAATTATAACAAGAAATAGAAGAATTGATTACACAAAAACAGTCAACAATTTTCCAAAGCCTAACTTTTTAGAAACATTTAAAATTTGCTTTACAATGAAATGAAATGAAATGATAAAATCATAAAAACTTTAGTTTACAATTTTAACAATAACAATGGTGATGTGTTTTAATATACCTATTATAACTAAAATTTTCATGTGGATTTAGGATGGATAGCCACTAACCCACCCTCCAATTAATTCAAGATAAATATGTGTTTTACTAGAATAATATTTATTAGATAATAATTCACAGAAAAGTTTTATTGACATACAATATTTAATATATACAAATATATTATATTCTACTTGACTCTTTCTACTTTTCTCTTTCAAAACCTCTTCCAAATTATTAATGTATGTTTAACAACAGAGGGATTAGCGGACAGCCCTGTTGTACCCCTTTTCAAATTCTAAAACTTTCCGTCTCATTCACTCCTACTTTTGCACTTACTCACATTTCTTCATGCTCCATTCCACCATTACTGCACTCACTCCCCTTTCTCTCAAACTCCACGGTTCTTTCCCTCGGTACAGTATCATAAACTGCTTTCAAATCCAAGAAAACAGCATACATACCGCCCTTTTCTTCTAACACTCTCTCCACAATCCTTGCTAGTTTAAAGATTTTGTCCCTTTTCTCCCTTCCTATCCCATAACGCGCTTGCTTCTTCGGTAGCAACTCTCGGGACTTCTGCTTTCCATTCTTTCCTATCTCCTTCCACATTTCTACCTTTAACCAGTCAAGCCTAACAACCATTCCAACCTTCATCTCATCAAACGCTTTTTCAATTTTCTCCTCGTAAACTCTTCAGCCTCCCCCATCGACTCTTGTTACCCTACCTATCTTGGCTCTCCACTTGTGCACTCATTATATTATATTTTTCTGTCCATTATTGTAAAGACACGCATATATATCTCCTCATTTTGCCTCTTTTTATAAGCAAATACCTCATATCTCCTTTTCATTTCTACATAATCTCATTTCACTGGTGGTTCTTTCTAAGGCCTTTATCTTCCCTCTTTTCTTCTTCCCTACCCAAGCTCCACTCAATGTCTTCGCCACTTTCCTTTTGCGTCGTGACAGTCCTCATTGAACCACCATGCGCATCTCTTCTCACTATTTTTTTAACTTTTCTTGCACAGCCCGCAATCTTCCATCTCTTCCATCGTTTTAACTTCATTCCAGTCAATCTTCTTTATGCGTTTTCTCATATTCTTGATAGCACTTGCACTATCCTCTTCCACCATTCCTATCTTGTTTATTTTCCTTATTTTTCCCATTCGTATCGTTACCATTATTGACAAATGTTCAGACCCTAAGACTTCTTCCACCTCCACTCTTCTAACACCTTCCCTATTTAGCCCCTTTGTTACGATATAATTATTGACTGACGATGCTTTCTTCCCTTATGTTTTCTTCCCTTCCTAATCACCTTTAATGCACCAGTTTTCCATCCTTCTTCTATTAGCCAGTCCTCTATTATCCTACCCTCATTATTTAATAATTTATCCTGAGACGTTCTTCCTATTAATTCAGTGGTCAGCACACATATTCCAGTGTTAATCTAATTAAGTAAATTTAAAGAATATTAAAGAGTTAAATTTACGGAAATTTATTTGTACAAACATAACAAATTCTTTATAAAGTAAACTTTTTTCATTTGTTTACTGTCAGGAACTCCTACTTCCATTGCATGGGCGTAGAATTGATTACCATGGATGAGGACGTGCGAATTCATACTATACAAGAATTAAATGCTGTCCATTAATCCAGGCGGCGTGAAAAGAAGAAATTAATTCCACATTAGAGTGAAAATTAGTTGCACAACGACACACACAATGCAACCAACTCCTCCACATATCCACTAATTGCTCGGAATCGAGGACGTCCATTTGAATATCGCACAATTGTATCTTTCCTTCCTCCGAGTCAGCAACACAAAATAAAAAAAAATAAACGTACCAACACGATCCGAAGTATTAATTACCCGGCCATAAATATTCCCGTTGATTTATCGGATTCGGCGTTGAACATTTTAGTGCCGCGTTCTAAATTCTGAGGAAGTGCGCGCTCGAAAGCGTTTCCAAAGGAGACGAAAAAGTCTCCTGGCGCTAGTTCTACGTATGCTAATAACTTAATAACAGCTATTACTACATCTGATATGTAATTATACGCAAATTACGAAATTGTGTATTATATTATCGGTTTTGTAAACCATTGATTATTCGCACCCACGCTCACGCACGTTCTGCATGCGCGATCCCATTCTCGTACCTGATGAAACTTTTATGTCTTCACTTGTATTGGCACATTATTCCCAAGAGCTCTATGGGTTTTGTTGTTAGAAAATGTGACTAGATATGCTTATATTTGTACATAAATTCCTTTCTCGATGTAACACACTTGTTTAAAATAAGAAATGAAACTTAATTAATTAATTCATTAATCAAGATAATCAACCAAATGTATTTATAGAATATTATAGATATTTATAGTTAATCTAAATTCATTTAATTACTTTTATAATAATCTAAATGCAGTGCTAAGTGTTTTTTTGAGAAATAATCAAGAACTTAAAAAACCAAATAATTAATCATAATTATATTCATAATTAAAAAGCGCCAATTAATGAACTAACAATAATTATCCCAAATTAACCGATCTCGCGTTGGCTTTAGAAAAGGGAAAAGTGCGATTTCGCATCCGCCCGTTACTTTCGTTTTCGTCGAGAGGAAACAGTAATACGCGTGAGAGACGAAAATCGGCGCGATGACAAACGCGCCGATTAACGTTTATCGGTCCTCAAATTGGAGCTTTTCTTCGTGGTAATTGATAACATAATGCGCGTCAAATTAAGCCATTAAATCGGCGAATGGAGTTATTAAACCGTTTGCGCGATATTTTCAAGTGAAATGGAAACTTTCGTGCGCCGATTAGATTGAGACTCTTTAATTGGATTCGCGGAGTCGTGCGAGTCGATTTTACGGATATTATTGAAGCGATTGAAGTATTTTAATTAAAATTAGACATGTATTGATTGAAATTATAAACATATTTTTCTAAAAAAAAAATATACGAGGAAACTAGTATCATGCGGAGCGATGGCGAATAGAGTAGCCGCCAAATGTGTGCAGCATATTCAGATGTATTTCAGCTGTCTGTGTTCAAAGTTACGTTTTATTGGTATTGAGTTTGTTGTTTAGGTGAGTGTTTATAATGCTTGAGAAAATCTAAAACGTCGCCAGTTGTAAAATTAGGCCTGTGATTAGATTTCTTAGCGCAAGAAATGTGCGAACTTGTGATATTTATCGTCAACTGAAGGATGTGTATGGAATTTGTTTTTATGGATGAGTTATAATTTCTGTCAATTTCAACTTAGGAACAGAGAAAACCCATGATAACGAGCATTCAGGACGGCCGTCAGTCACTACGGAGGAACTTTCCATCCACCTTATAATTCAGACTTAGCTCCTTCAGATTACCACCTATTTACAAAACTCAAGGGCTTTTGGACTGGAAAGAACGATGACGTATCTAAATACACTGGCAGCGGAGAAATATGAAGTTGGGGTACAAATATTCGTCACACGTTACAAACATTTAATTAAAAAGATATTCTAAAATTTGTACATCAAAATCATCCGAAAAAATAATATAAAAATATAATATATATAATATAAAATAGTATAAAAATTTGATTAAAAGAAGCCAACTTTTATGTAAAACCAAAAGCCATAGTCATAACATACATATATGAATATTCTTCACACCAAATTGACCGATAATATCTACCCAGTCGAATTTAGAAAAAGTAAGTGGACTCCTAATTTAGGAAGCAATTCTTAAAAATACATATTCTATTGATTTGTTTAAAATTTGTTTTAATAGATCGTAATATTTTGCAGCCAACTCCACGACGAATAATCATTATATATTTTGACATCTGAAATAGAAAGGCTTGCTCGTGAAAATTTTTGAATGATACTACGAAATAGTTTCTAAAAAGTAAAAATGCTGTTCAAACAAGAAATATAATATAGATAGGAGCAAGATGTTTAAGATATTGACATGATATTGATAGTTATTGACAGGACGCCAACGCCAAAACTGGTCTGCAAAATTTCGATTAGGCAATGTTGAAGATGCACCCTAGTTCTGGAAGACCGTTTGAAGCTGATCAAGATACAATATTGCAAACCAGTGAATTATAACTCGTAAGATTGCTAATAGATTGAATATGACCGTTCTTGGTCATTTAAAACGCTTAGGTTTTTTTCCAAAGTTTTATTGAAGGGAATTCGTGCAGTCAGGTTGATGGCTTTAATTTCGTTATTAAAAATCAGGAAAATTATTCATTTTTGAAGTGTTTTATTTGGAGACGAGAAATAAGTTACCAAAATGTTAATATTCAAGAGATCCTGAAGAAAAAAGATATAGCTTCTACCAGACAATACAACGATCAATTATGACGTGTATTGTCATCAGTTGGACAAATTGAATGATATACATACTTCTTTTTAGCTTTCCTTTTCTTAAGTACTTAATTAATGGATGGAACTACTTTCACAATACTTAATATCAATAGAGCTTATAATATATCTAAGGTCAGAGACTAAAAAATTTTATCACAGATGACATTTAAGAGAAATATAGTTTAATTGAATGTTTTTAAGAAAAAAATGTAATACAAATTTACTCTTTTTGTGATGTCTGGGATAGTTTTGCCTACTTTTGTTATGTGACGAAGATGTTATTTTAAAGAAGACTAAACAAGCACTGGTTCAAAAGAAGCTTTAAACCCTTCAGAAAATGACCTTTCTTGGTATAAAGTGGTGTGCGTAGCCCACACAACCCCTCTACTCTGTAGCAATGGAAGCGTTACTAGACCGAATTCCCCTGCACCAACAACAACAACATAGAGTCGGAAATCACAAATTCTGAACGTGGAGGGCGTGGTCCAAGACCACGGAAAAAGGTGCACAACAGGGCACTGAATAAATACACCAGGTCAAAGGCAATAAAAATTTTTATTGGTCTCTCGCTAAGCAGAGTTCAACAGATCTGGATCTGGATTGAATTTTCCAAGGGTGATCAAATCATTAACCAGAGGACCTAGGCCTCACTAGGCTCGTTGTGCATCCCTAGCTGGGACAGCCCTCCGTTGTTCTATCACTCATTTAGCCACCCAAGGTGTCGAGCAAAGGACAGCACAATGCTTGGAGGGGTTTCCCTAATATTGGCCATGTTCGGCCAGAGCTTCCCTCGCATGGACTCTCTAAGGTAGGCGAGAGCCGGGCAGGTGGTTAACACATGCTCTACTGTCTCGTCCTCTTCTTCACATGCCAGACCCATAGTAAATAAGGGTTTCCTTAGCTGACAGTGACCCGTAAGGATACCTATGATAAGACGCAGATATTCCCGGGTCAGTCGGAGATAGTATTCAGCTGATTTCAGATTGGGTGAGCTAAACAGCTCTCGCGCCTCACTAAAAGCGAGATAATACCGGTCACAGGTCTCCTTACAGAATTGGGTAAATTAAAGCACTTGTTATGTTCCATAATTTTATTTTCAGTTTCCTGACACGTGTTTCGATCTTTTACGATCATTCTCAAAGTATAAAGTTTATACTTTGAGAATGATCGTAAAAGATCGAAACACGTGTCAGGAAACTGAAAATAAAATTATGGAACATAACAAGTGCTTTAATTTACCCAATTTGAAAATTTCGTTCCATCAAGAATGTAGCACAAGAAGTATTGAATATACTCCTTACAGAACATTGTCCAGTGAAGTACCATGTTCACAAGATAGGTAAAAAGACAAAACTACTTGTAGACAATATTAATTAGCAGAAGAAATGGCCAAGCACATTCTAGGTATATGTGTAGAATAAAAACACTACACTTTTCTTCACAATTTGATTTTATTTTGCTAGATGTACATTTCGAGAACTATGTACTCATTATCAAATTGTGAAGAAAGTGTAGTGTTTTTATTTTTCAAGTGTATAAAATAAATCTTCACGTAGCTCAAGAACAAATTTCTATATGTGTAGAACTTGCCCTAATTGAAGAAATGACAATAACGCCAAAACGAATCAGAACATAGCCTCCTAGGAAGTTAATTGACTTTACCAAGGAAATTAACTTCCTGGGAACATACTAGTAGTAGGGTATTAGTACAAAAGATCCAACCAGGTCGCAGTGCTGTAAGGCTGTGTATAGCCAAATGACCTCGTCTAATCTGATTTAATAATAAAATTGTTATAAAGTAAACGGCTGAACTAAGTACTCTACATGAACTACGTAGTTAAAATTGAAGCGAAAAACAAAACGGATGCAAAACAATTCTGGAGATTTTCAATGATTCAGCAAGTAACTCTGTTCAAGAAACCGTAAACCTCTTTGTGAGCTATTGCGCAACCGTCTACTCCACTAGTTCTGCTCACTACTCAACAGAGTTCAATAGTGTTAGATCGGTCAATCCCAATTATAAATTTTCCATCCCACCAATGTCGGTGTTCAATGCGATGAATGATCTAACGATAATATCATCTTGTGGTCCTGGTAATATACCCATTGTGTTCGTAAAAAAACTATACTTTAACTTTATCCAATCCTATTTCCTTCTTGTTTAATCATTTAGTTGAATTACAATAGGTTCCCACATTATGGAAAAGTAGTTTCATTCTTCCTATTTTTAAAGCTGTATGTCGCCTTGATATTGCCAACTATCGAGGTATTTGCATTCAATCATGCATTCCTAAAATGCTTGACAGTATACGATTAATTATTTTCTCACTTAACAGATCTTGACAGTATATTGGCTAAACAGCTGCAGTGGCTCGCAAAGGGGATTATTATTGACCAACAGCACGGCTTCAACTTGGTAGGTTCACCGTATCTAACCGTTTGGAGTTTCAGACGTTTGCTATTGATACCCTTTTAAGTCAAAGTCAAATAGACGCGATCTGTACAGACTTTTCAAAGGCGTTCGATAGGGTGGACCATACCATTCTGATTAAAAAACGGGAGGCTTTACATTTCAATGATAGTATCGTACAAAGGATCAGAAGTTTCTTGTCGGATAGATCGCAATGCGTCAAAATTGATAACTGTATATCTCATGACATTGACGTAACATCTGGTGTGCTGCAAGGCTTCAATTTCTTCATTAACGATATCATGCTTCAAGAAGATGGGCATATGGTGTGTAAAATCGAACCTGCATCTCAACACATCTAAATGTAAAGTTGTCTTTTTGTAAAGCTAGGAATAAAATTACATTCAACAAGATTACAAGTTGAACCTCATCGAACTGATTAGATCAAGCGAAATTAAAGATCTGGGAGTTGTTTTAGATACATCTTTCTTTTTCAAGAGTCACATTTTAATTATAACTCTAAACGCCTCTAAGTTATTAGGATTTATTAATAGAAACTCCAAAAAGTTCTCGTTGTACTCATATAAAACACTCTCTGGTCAGACCGAATTTAGATTACACTTCCCAAATCTGGTTCAACTTGGTTATTCTGTATGGATTATATTTGTTCATTGTTTTTGTTTTATTCTTAATTGTGTTTTTGCATGTACATGTGTTTCTTTTAAATTGAAAGTAGTTTAATATAGAGTTAAGACTATATTTAGGTTTTTATACCATGCTTATAAATTGGAGATTTTCCGTTTTTCTAAAATAAATAAATAAATAAATTTGTATTAAATATCAAAGATCATGTCTTTTTAAGTATATAACAACCAATTTAAATATTCTACAAGGCATTTGTTCATGAGATATGTAATAATTTATAGGGTTACCTCTGCGCGATTACCACTTATATCTTTAATAGCGAATGTAAAAAAAAATTCATGTTATTTCCTTAATAAATGTCAAAATCCTAAACTAAATGTCAAATTCGGTTTGACTATCTAGAGTTACGTCTTTCTAAATTTAGATTTGCCCAATTCCAAGGATTCCCATAAGCCAATTTCTTTTTTAAATTTGAAACAAAAACTCCAAAAGAGCATAAATAGATACAAGATACAAAAATAAACAAAAGTTTAAGTAATCTAAGAAAAAAGGTTAAAAAAAATAAAATCATTTGCTGAATGTTTTTAAGAATTATGTCTTTTTAAATTATAAAATAAAACACACTTCCGTTTTATTAATTTAGCTGTTAAGGCCCTGATAAAAAGAAACATTAGAAGGTCGAATAAACACTTGGTATTGTTTCACTATTTAATTCATCGTATAAAAAGAAACATGTTATTATTATTCTTTCTAAAATATTTGTCAGAATGGAATTAACTTAATCAATTTTATTGTTGTTGCTGATTCATAATTTCCATGTGTGCAGCTGTAACATTTTTCATTCCATCATGTACAGAAGCAACATTAGCCTTCCAAGAATGGAGAAGATCTCTTAACCGTTGTAATGCGCTATGCCGAATGTACATAGTATTATAAAGGTATCGTACACCTTACGTGCAGACTGACATATTCGTGCAGGAAGCAATTTAGTTTTTAATAGTTCAATTATAAAAGCTTTAACATCATCAGGTCCAAGTTCCAGTTCTTTTTCAATGAAAACTCAGGAGTTTCGTTTTCTGCATGTTTTGTTCATTAGACAAGCCTTTTGAAGTGAAAATCTCCTTGTAGTTTTTATAGAAATTCATGTAAGCGGAAAAATTTTTACTCACAAAAATTAAAAGCAAATTGTAAATAAGCTCTTATTCCAAAAACCTAACCGGCTTCAGTGAAAGAAGTGGATCCAGCAAGAAGGTGTTTGGAACTCCCAAGTGCGGTTGCAATACACCTCAGGTGCCTGGGAAGTATTCTCGGCTGTGTATGTACCCAAATGTTCGATCATAATTTTTGCTACGTGTTCACATTCATTACTCTTAATCAATACCTCATGAAGTTGCCTATAAAATGTTTGTAGTTGTTCGTTGGAAGGTTGACACTGGCTGAATTGCTGCTTAAGATGTTGAACATTCTTAAATAATAAGCAAATAGGATCTGTTTGTTTTGCAATTATTACTAAAGAGTAGTAAACGTGATATATTATAGGAGACAGTTCATCTAATGACTGGAATAACAGCAACAACGCTTTTAAGAAAACTAAGCCAACCTTCCATCCTTGTGCTTTAGTTAATTTTTCACAAAAAGCAAAAATTATATTTTCAGAACGCGCTAGAGGTATAAAGACCAATAATGAGACAATATCGTTTAAAACTGCGGCTTCCTGTCCATCATGGAAACAAGCATCATATACTCCGATAATCTTGTGCAAATCATCTTCGATTCCCTTGGGCTACTTCTCCTCAAAGATTTCAGCCCACAAACCCTTCAGATAAACTCCAAGTTCCTATGCCTGGTCTTCAGAGCTTATGTCAATAATATCGTGGGACACTTAAAATGCTATAAAATCGGTGTCGCGGACATCAGAAACGGGCTGCAAAGGAAGTGAATGTTGATGAATCAGCAAAACTTAAATCAATTTTTGTTTTGCTGTATTACCTGGACTATACATTTCAAATAAATAACGTATTGTTTTCCTGTTAGCCATAACAGCCATGGTCCGGTTTTGATCTATTGTAGATCTCATCAACTCGCTACACTGATTTTTAAACGTTAAAGTAAAAAACACTTTATAAATTTTCAAAAAACACTTTATTGCACTAAACTCGCAAAAATTGTTTCGCCACACTGTGAATTATAAAGTGAATAATGAATTTTCACATAATAACAGCGTCATCAATTAATATATCGCTACACCGATGTTATCCAAAATGGATCAAGTTGGTTAGTGGCTCTTATTAATAAAGAAGCAATACTTCAGTACTGCCACACTAATATTTTTTAATTGTCACTTAACATTGACAATTATAGGTGGTGTAGGGAAACTCTTTTAACAATTGATGATATCTTGATGGTGTTGATTATCCAAATAGTTTAAATGTTTAAAAACACCTTTGCAATTCTCGAGTGCCAAGAAATGAGTCATAATATTATAACCAAGAGTAGCATTTAGGCATGTTTTCGAATATTATTTTATTATGATTCAATATCACACGCGAAGAATTTTTAAATTTGAGATTAAGAATAGATCAAACAAAATATCTCATATGAGTAGCAAGTTGAGATCCATAATGATATATTTTTGTAACTCCTCAAAGTAAAGCTAAATTGCTACCAATTTTATTGGCCAAATATATTAGACTCCTCTAAATTTCATTCATCTCAGATTCTTATATCTTCCCCCTTTTTCTTAGTAATCATTTCCTCGACAACAACAGTTCCACCTTAAAATATTACAATACTAGTTTCAATAACAATGAAGCTTTTAAGTTTTTCAGGTTATCATCAACGTGCAATTAATTAATATTTTTACATATATTTGAAGTCTTATGAACTACAAAATTATTTCATTTTTCACTAACTTATAAGGCATTTTTCTGACAGTATCTTCTACATTCTTAATGAAACTTAATTGTAGTACCTCAAGTTTTGCATGCATTAATATAAAAATTAATTCATCACGTTTGAAATCTTTTATTGAAGATATTTGTATATAAGTTAAATAGGGATCATGAAATATGTAGAAAAAACTGGGTGGCAGATAGCTAGGAAAAATGTACACTATGTTTGAGTGGAAATGATACTTAAAGGCACTCATTAAAGGAATGCTTGAGGAATAGGTAAGAAGAAACAAATAACTGATTGAATAAGAGAAGATGATGCTATGGTAAATTCTCTTGCTTCTGTATTATTTTTCATATCCATATGAATGTAAGAAAAAATAATGTTTACATAGAACTATTTTATGCACACGAATTTCCCCAGTTTTTATTAGAATTCTAAAGTAGAACATCTTGAGTGTTTTGATCCTCAATGCTCTAAAACTTAACTATTATCTAATATACCTTCGCATGTACTTACGTTTTTGCAGACTTATAGAAGTGTTGATCTGAAGATATCAATTAAACTTACCTGAAACAAAAGAAAAATATAAGTATATAAGTTACAATAAAATTTTACGATTAAAATGATTTTTAAAGCAATTTTTTAAAGAAAAAAATAATTTTATTCAGTTATGTATTGACCACTTTTTGAATGACCTTTTGTCATCTATCATGTAACATCAAAATGCCACGCTCATAGAACTTCTGGCCTTTCTCAGCAGAAATTGAAGGAAGTGCTGTTTGACACTATTGCCTAAATTGAATTATTTACCATTTAGGGTTTTGCAAATATCGAAAAAAATAGTGACTTTACAATTTTTCTCTGAATTAAAGTTAATAATATTCATAAGAAGTAAATTATTTTCAATTGTAAATACCCAAAAATCTATAATATGGAGATTTCCTTAAACTGCATATAAAATGTGATCAATAGAGATTTCATAGGTTTTAGGTTAAATTAAATGCACTTGGCTTGTTTAACAAATTAATAATTTATTCGACTAGAATGATATTCTTGACAATGGCCTTGGTTGAAACTAGTCGAATAAATTATTAATTTGTGAAACAAACCAAGTGAATTTAATTTAACCTACATTAATACAATGTTTCGCCAAGTGATTAATGAGAAACAAGTATATGAGAGATTTCATATTGGCTTGGCTGAAATTTTGAGGATGCAATTATTTAATAGTAATTAATTCATGGAAGATACACCCTAATTTACAGGCCTTATCGCATGATGATGATCTTCGAAAGCATTTCATGTGATATTATTACATCATCAAACATTGAATTTGAATTTGGTTATTTATGATCAAAGATGTTTTCAGAATTTTAATGTAAGCTGATGCATACACCTTGTTTTGATAATCTATATCTTAAGAGTATAATGAAAATTATACATCCAAGTTAATTAATATAAATCAATTTAAATAAAGCACCTATGATTTCAATAAATAGATAAAGTACTTTTTTGAATCGTAACACATCCTTGGACCATAAAACTGTTGATGACACCAGAAATAATCGTATCGGAATGATGGTCGGTTGGCCAACGTTCCGCGACATTTGCCCTGTTAGAGGTCCACAAACAACTCCAATGAATGCACACAACAGTCAACAAACAAATCGAAACAATTTCCTGTCCGTGCCGTCCGTAATAAATCAGCTCCAGTACTGACAGAACAAATCCATTATGGCCGCGCGCTAATTAATTGGTTTCTAATTTTCTAATTGACGTATCGCTGCTAATTAGAGATAAAGCACACGTCGCCACGAATTTCCTAATTTCCTGCCGCAGAATCCAGCTAATTGATTAATTACGCGATACCCCGAAAACCAAACAAAAAAATAAGAAAAGAAAAGAAAAAAGAAATCAATTTAATTATAAAAAAAAACTACATTGATAATGAAAAAATAATATTAATTAAATAATAATTATTACTTTAGAAAAAAAATTTACATTAATATTAATTATAAAAATCTGCCTAAAAACAATTCAGACATAGAAATGTCTCTATGTTTCATTGACTCACACAGGTTAAAGAAAGCACCTTCATCAATAGATTATGCTTAGAAGTATAATAGCATATAATACATGTAAATCTATAAATTAAATAAAAATAAATTTAATATATTTTATTCAGTAAGAATGTAAACTTTTATTAGTGGTCAAATGAGCTCTAAAATTAAAAAATTGAAGCTTTAAATTTAATCACATGGACTTTAAAAACTAAATATAAAGTAATAAGTATTTTTAGTTTGAAATGAAAAGTCGTATATTCCTCAAAATAAACCACCTAAGAAATATATGAAGCTGAGCAATAAAGAAAACCCTAAATATTTGATGCTGGAGGCATAAAATTGCTGGAAAAAGCCATAAATGAACAAAAATCAAAAAATATCTTGCTGTATCTAAATTTATTAAACCAAACCAAACAAATATTTTGAATTTTCTAAAAAAAACTTTCACTAGTTTTCAATCGGAGAGCACCAAAGTTTTAAGACTGGTTTTAGATTTTAGAATACCAACTCAGGATATTTATTTCTATTGTTTGAGTGTTTTTAATAACTTAGGCATTTATGTGATAATACTATGTGTGATGATCAAGAGATAATTCAGAAAATAATCTGATTATGTATAATAATTTATATTTAGCCTTAGGTTTACCTAGCAAAATCAACGTTGCAAAAAACTTTCATTCCTTTAAATTACTACTGCATTATTTAGAAAATTACAGGCTTTTTGTTACAATTATTACATTCCTAATAAATGAGATTTTAAAAAGAACTTCACCAATGGTTCACAAAAACTACTAAACGTTACTTGAATCAAGAATGCGGCTAATCAAAAATACAATACATAATTTTTCATGTATTTATGTGTTTGTTTTTGTATCTCTTAAAACTTCTCTACCATTTTCCCACGTGTATGTTTCAGTGGATTCGTCTTCAATAATTTTTTCCCGAGAAAGCATAATGAATATCCTTTTTTCCAGATGATGCTCAACATTTAATTGATAATAAAGACTTAATAATTATAAATAAATAATAATAAACTGTGACTAAATAATAAAATACGCGCGCCTTTGATGTAACTTCATAAATCTATTTTATGTTTTTTTGTATTGTAGTGTACATGGTGTTTATTAAATATGCGGAAAAAAATCCCTGAGCTATTCTAAGAAAATTTTGTTCTTGGGGATTTTACAAAACCCACTTTGTTTTGAAGAAAATTGTTGGAGCGCTGTCCCACTCCCGACGAACCATCGGGCGCTTTCGGGTACGTCCGCACCACCATCTTTATTGTACCCCCGGCGAACCATCGGGCGGTTTCGGGTACGCCCGCACCACCATCTTTATTGTAAATAGAAAATAGTTGTAAATTAGTCTTAAACTAGCACCAGTAGAACAAACACCTTTAAAATCAACTGCAGTATTATTAAAGACGAAACTATCCGATAAGATTAAACTGGCATCACATCCAGTCCACACAAAACATTTGGTCCTTCGAACCGGATATGAACCAGTGACCACACATTTAGTCCACACAACACAAAAATAATGTTTTATTAAAAGGACATCGCCGTTTAGATATATAGATAGATATAGAGCGAACAATAAAAATTTAGTAATCATAACTATGAGTACTCCACTATGACTACTATCATGTCTGAAGATAATGGACCAATGATTCTGTCGGTCCATAAAGCTCGTAAATTAGTGTATTTCCTAGATGCAATGATTTTTCGATTCCAAATGCGAAACTTGCGAGTTATGACTACTTTGCATTTTTTATGATTTTCAAACCAAACTAAACCTAAAACAAGAACTACAGTCTGTTCGTTGGATCTTCCGTCGTACGTCACAAAATGTCGCTTCAAAAAACGACGAAAGTTTTACAGTGCGTTCTTTTTCTAACGCATTTGGTTTACTTTATCAGGCTGAATGTTTTTGTGTCGTTTGTCGAAGCGATATTTTGTGACGTAGGACGAAAGATCCAACGGATGGACTATATGATTTTAGTTGCTCCAAAAAACAGTGACGTCATTTTAAAGTTCTTCCACTAGATAACTCTATTAGTGGTGTGTTTTATTTAAAATGTTATGTTCTAATAAAATTTATTAAACCAATTCTTGTCAAATTGGGAGAATTAAAACTATTGTTATGTTCTATTTCTTTATTTTCAGATAACTAACATGTGTTTCGGTCTTTACGGATCATTATCAAAGTTACAACTTTAAAAGTTTTTTAGTTTTTTTTTTAGTGTTTTACTTCTCTCAATTTGAAAATTTGATTCCATCAACATAGTAGCAGAATAAGGATCGACCAATTCTTGTCTCGTGTGTAAAATCTGATTTTTATGACCTCTTCTTTCTTGCAATCGGTAATCTAAATGAATAACAATAGAATAGAAATAATAATTTTCTTTTATGATATCATATGTAGTGTTTTTCTTTAAGTGAATAAAAAGCAAATTGGAATTAGCAAAGAGCATTACAAGTAAATTCCAAAACTAATATAGTCACTTTATTGGATGAGAAACTTCAGCAAGATATTTAACTTTTTTGAAAATGGCGTCTTAAATATGTCACACCGCCTCAATAAAAGAAACCATTTTAATTTATATACAAGAGTTAAAAAAATAGATATAAAAGCCATTAACAGAATTATTTAATTACAAATTCAAGAAAGTTAAGAAAGACAATTTCTTTATCATATTAAGATTTTATTCATATGATTATACTTTTTATGTTGTAATAATAAAAAACTATTACGTTAATAATAACTATTAACTTCTGCTTTTTCTGGAGGGGCATCTCAATTATTTGGTGTGGGTAATCATTTCTATGTACCTATCACCAGTGTTTCTAAAAAATAATATGTACTGCTATTTTTGTCCAATTTGGGATGCTACTTAGATGTCAAAGTTATATCCTACTAACCATATTACTCATCGTTAAAATTGATACCATGTTACCGAAATAGTTAATTCTTAATGTTTTTATTTCCTTAACTTTTTTATCTCGGTCATAATTTCAAGGACTTAAATTTTGAAACACATGGTGAATATAAAGGCAAATCATATAAAAATGTTATAAATTGAAAGATTGTAGGAGAAAGATGTTCAAGCCTAGGTATATGTGAAGAACTAAGAACTTAAGTGTTTCAGGATATCTTAAATATCAAGGTTGGTGGTAAAATTTGTAGCAAGATGTACAAGCCGATCTTTAATGGGTATTTATTGAATTGTTGGTAGAGTATTGTATTGAAGGGGTTGTGTAAGGGATTATTAGGGTGCCTTACTTTGGTTAGGATGATTACTCACTCACTTGCAAGTTTCTCAGGAGGAAAATAGGAGTTTAGGAAAAGGTATTGAAGTCCATTATTCAAAAAAATAGAACATTTATTAAACATTAGAAGTCAATTTTTCCCTTAAATCGTAAAGGAAAGCAAATGAAATATGTCTCCAAACGTTACTTCAAAAATAACAAAATTTGGTGATACATTATGTTAATAATCATTTCTTAGAAAGAACTCTCATTGTCCTACGATGTCTGCTCTTGTTTTAGATTTTTTCGCATTAATTTTTAGCCACAATTAATTACTTTCTTCTTCGATCGTGGTCGTTGCAGATTGGTCTATTTTCTTGCTAACCTTATATCATTTATGCATTTTGCGTTAAACTAAATTTCTTAATATATTTCTTGCAGCTTTTCAAACATTATCTCTGAGTACAAGTTAAAATAAGACCTAAACTCTGACTCCCTCATTTTATTGGTATGTTACTTGTCTCTCCGTTCGCTACTATAAATGTTATCTCAGTACAGATGCAGTCCTATAATATATAATATATTTGTCGTAATGTAACTTCTTAAACCGTAAATCATGAATTAATTATCGGTTGTTACTAGTTATACAACCGACAATAAATCTAAAAATACTTCGTTGCTTTTTACAAGAGCAAATCAAATAATAAATGTATTTATAATAAGTATAAAACATAAACATGACAAAATTGATAAAACTGCTAAGAGATTATCTGAAACTGTATGGTTTTATAATAGAGCTAAATTTGGCGTTGATGACACTGATCAAATTCAAGTCAATATTAAATATTTTAGATTTAGCCAAAATAAATTGCTGGATATTCTACAAAAATTCAACAGAGGAAAATATCACACTTTCTGTTTCGATTAGCAGAAGAACTTGCTTCAGAATATCAGACTTCAAGGCAAAAACTACACGAAGCTGATACCAATTACAATTACAAGTGGCATGGTTTCTGTACGCAAAATGTTTCAAATAAGTCAAAATAAGACTACAAATATTTGTGATACATGCAAAGAACACGAACCAATTATTCCACCAATTCATAAAGCTACTGAAACAGTATCTTTCAATTCCAATTACGAAACTTGTAAACAAATTTGACTACTTTGCAAACATTGTTACTACTTAAGTTTATTTATCATGAATTTCTAAACCAAATTAAACTCGAAATAACCAAGAACTATTAACAGCTGTTTCAAAATAGAAGAAGCTATTTTAGTTTATCAACAGGATTTAAAGAAACCATTAAAGAAAAATATGTAACTACCAATTTTAAAGTAGGGTATAACGGTGTAAAAGCTTGCGTCCTCCGTCTTCGTAGTTGGGCTATATAATAACCCACTTTTAATTTTCCTCTTTTTGTTTTTGAGCAATTTATTCACTGTTCGTGTGGTGTATCCATTTTTCCTGGCTTTGTCATGAATGATGTTAAGTTCCTTCAGTTAGTTCTCTCTAGACATTGTAATTGTGATGAGTCGGTGTAGAAAGGCTGAATGTTTAATTTGGAGTGCTTGGTATGAATCTATTGGTATGATTGTGTCTGTGGTGGTGCTTTTTCTGTGTATTGAATATTGTAGTTTGTTCTGATGTGTGTGAGCTGTTATATCCAAAAAATTAATTGTACCATTTTCTTCCGTCTCCATTGTGAATTGTATGTCCTTATGTATTTTGTTTAATTCTTGTAGGAATATGTTGAATTGTCTTTGCGTACCTCCCCAAATGCAAAAAACATCATCCAAATATCTGCATCAGAAAATAATGTTGTTTGTTCGTGACTGATTACCTTCTTGTTTAAAAAGTTCTTGTTCAAACCATCTCATATAGATTTTTGCAAATAATGGTGACGTGGGTGAACCTATAGGTAAGCCATTTGTTTGAGTATAAAATTTGTTGTTAAACCTAAAATAGTTCTGTTCAAGGCAGATGTCTATCAGATTGAGTAATTCCATTTCTTGTGGTGCATTTTGCCTTATGGACTCTTTTATTATTATCTTAAGTTCCGGTACTGGAATTGACGTAAATACGCTTTTCACGTCAAATGAAACCAGTATAACTTTTTTTATTCAAGGTGATTTCTTTTGTTTTTTCAATAAATTCCATTGAATTCCTTATGGATAGTTTCGATCTACTAGGTATGTGTCGCGGTAATGTATCGTTGATGTATGAACATAGCTTGTAGGTGGGTGCTTGACAGAAGGATACTACAGGTCTAACAGGAATATTATCTTTGTGGATTTTATGCATGCCATATAAAACTGGTGCTTGTGGGTTCATTTCTTTCAGTTTAAACTTCATCTCTTCTGGAATGCTTCTAGATAGTTTAATTGCTTGTGTGACATCTTGTTGGTATTTGTTCGTAGGGTCTCTTTTAATTAATTTGAATTTGTTGTCTTCGATCAGTTCTTCCACTTTGTTAATGTAGTCTGTTTTTGGTAGTATTGTGATGGTGTTTCCCTTGTCCGCTTTGGTATTACATATCTTTAAAAGGCTACTTTAAAATGTCTAAAAATTAGTCTAAGAAATACATAAAGATTGAATAAGGAAAGTTTGCACAGTTAGTATTATTAGTATCTTTTGGTAATAACACTAAAAACTTATGAAAAATATTGGCAGTCATTAAAAACTCTTTTAGAAAGTGCAAGAAATCTGCCGGTAAAATCAATAAGAATCCTAAAAGAAATGATAGAACTAAACTAACCTGAAATAAAATATTTATAACACTCTCTCCGAAAAAGGGGAAAAATACACTAAACAAAAGTAAGTATTGAAGATTCCAGATGTCGAAGAGGATACTAGCTCATGGAAAAGAAAGGGTTTGACTGGAAGACCATATTTAATTGTAAATTCCGCCTTACAATCCTAAATGTATTGGCGTGTGTTAAATCCTCAAGGGTTTAATAGCACCAATAAATTATTATTATTATTATGCTTAAAAACGAACCCCAAAAAACATCGATTAAAATATTAGTGGTCTGTGAATGTTAAATGTATGTACCATTGAAAATATTTAAAATAAAACTGTATTATCAAAAAACTGGATGTATTAAATAGCTACTCCAGTAAGATCAAAAAATGCTCTTGGAGGTTATTTCAAACCAAAGAACAAAATGAAGAGAAAACATTATTTACAAGTTGGTATTTTTAATATGGATATAAATTTGTATTTCTATCAAAACTGAAGTAATAAAAAACTGGATGCCTTTAGCTATTTTAGAAAGACCAAAAAATGCTCTTAAAGGCGATTTAAAATCAAAGAAGATAATGAAGAGAAAAAATTAACTAGTAGTTGGTATTTTTATTCTGGACATAAATTTGTATTTCTATTAAAACTGAAGTATTACCAAAAAACTAGATGTCTTAAATAGCTACTTTAGAAAGGCAAAGAAGGGCTCTTCAACTTCAACTCTTAACAAGTGTTTTACCCCATTGAATTTACATATCTCGTTCCAGAGAGTGTAGCTCTACCAGTATCAATTATTAACTTTTAGTAAAAGTTTTAAAAATCATCTGAGGCAGAATGTAACTTTGTTAACTCTCACATTTGATCGGTATTTTAATTGATCCTCCATTCTCTACTTTAAATGTTATTCCAGTACAGATTTTGTACTACTGTGTATTTATAAAGAAAATTTATTATAATGTAATTATGGATAATATATTTAGAAACAACAATGAAGTATCAATGTAATCAACTGAGCTTATTCGGATTCAGTAAAAAGTAACTGTTAAATCATCAAATTGATATTATATAACTAAATATGAATATTCGTTTTCATTTAATAACTCATTAAAATTCAATTTACCATGTGATTATACTTTCAACTTATTATTTTTTTCAAGTGTTTTCTCAAATCCTTACTTAAAAATGTGCCACGAAGTAAATTTCAACTACATTCAAGACTTACATATTCATAAATAGTAGAAGATAATACTTTCATTTTATTAATGGTGAAATTTATTCGTTTTTTTCGCAGGAAAAGCCCTGCATATGATAAAATAATGAAACAGTTGGCTTTAGTATGATGAAATTCGGAATGAATCAAATTCTAACAAATTTCACCCAATTTTGCTCACCTACAACGTTTGGCCAGTTTTATCTGATGCTTCAAGAAATTCATAAAGGGAATAGTTGCAATCATTACTACGTGATTATGCATATCTACACAATTGAAAAATGCACCATTATTTTGGCTAAAATGTAGTAAATTTTTTAATTCAATTCAAGAAATTGATTTATTTTTAGAGATTATGTTTCAAATTAATAAGGTAACTCAAAGTCAGAAAGAATTTTTTCTTGGATTAATCTGCTCCAATTTCCAATTTTTCAATTCAGTGTAAGTATGGATTACCACGTAGCAACGGTCGCAAGCATTCTCGAGATTTCCAATTTTCTGTCCATTCTTTCATTGACTAATAAATAACGTTTTTTGCAACAAACTGCACAAAATATTTCTAATTATTTAGTCACCTTTTTCTCTATAGACTAGATTTTCGGCTCTAACAAATTATTTAACTATGTAACAATATAAGGTTCTTGAAAATTATTAAACTGGCCAATTTTGGCTAAAGAATAATGAAAAATTTATTTGCAACAAACCGCGCAAAATATTGCCAATTCTCAAGTCGTATTCATCACGATAGACTAGTTTTGTCTCTTGTTAGCCTTCTTTATTGTTGTAACTTCAAAAAAACGCATGCAAGAATTTGTTTTTGAAAACTGATATCGATAGAAAAAGACAAATTTTGAAAAACATAGCGACGATGAAAGTGAATCATGTAGATATTTTGCGAATTGGAAGATTGTATGAGAGGGATGTTAGATTCTAGTACTATGTGAAGGATTAAGAACAATAAGTGTTTCAGGAAGTCTTGAATATCAAGCTTGATGGTAAACTTTGTAGCAAGGTGTTGAAAGATTGTAGGATAGGGATGTTCAAGTCTAGGATTATATGAAGGATTAAAAACAATACGTGTTTCAGGATGTTTTAAATATCATGATTGGTCATAAGCACTGTAGCCACATGTACAAAACGATCTTCAAAGGGGATTACTTGGATTTTTAGTAGAATTAAGAATTTGAAAGGTTGTGTAAAGGATTATTATGATGTCTTAGTTGGTAAGGCTCATCGTTCAGTGGCTTGTAAGTATTTTTTAATAGGAGTGCGAGAGTTTACGAAAAGGTGGTGTAGTTTGTTTACTATTCAAAAAAGTAGTACACTTATAAACATTGGAAATCTTATTTTTCTCCTTATTAAAACCTCTATTTAATCAGGAAATATATTATATAAAATATGTCTCTAAATGTTATAAAAAAATAACAAAATTTACTATAGAGAAAATAAGTCTTATATATCACTTGGTAAAATATTATGTTAATAAAAGGTTTTTAATTACGATCGTATAAGAAATTAGAATTCTGTTTATTATAGCGATAGAAAAAAGAGAGACGTTTATATATTTATTGCCATATATTCCTATATTAAAATTAGGAACATGCTAATTTATCAGCAGTTTTTTTGTTGTGTAAATTAGTAATTTATTTTTGAAAAATCCTTATTTATTATTATCGCAGACTGGCTAACTGGTGGAACATAATTTGCACCGAAATACAGCCACTACCAGTTCTAGATCCAATTAGGGATTATCTCTTAATTTTCTAATTTCTGGAAGCAGGTTGATCATAAACCCGACAATTTACTGGCTGTCTTGAAACACGGTTTAATTTAATGCGCCGGCCATAAACATAATGCCGCATTTAGCTACCGGCCGGTATAACATGCAGGAAGTTTTATGTAATATTTTAATTTCGATCCTTTATGGCTCATTTGCGTCAGGCCTAGATCGGCTCCGACCCACTTTACGAACCTCCTCAATTACTCCTAAATTGGACGGCACGACACGAAAAAGTTTATGGAAAATGGTGTTAACAAAAGAACGTAAATTTTAACTATCGTTTCACGTGCATACAACTCATCAATTTTCAGGTAAAACCGTTGAGAAAGAAGTGATTTAATATAGTAGTTTGTAGTAATCCATCAATCCATTGTTTATTATTTGAAAATAAACGATTATTCCATTTTTGGCTATATGTTTATTCTAATCAAAACAATCCTTAATATTATAAATGCTTCACCACTAGAACCAAATAAATAATGGCATTAATTAAATTAAATGTTTTTAGATATTTTTGAAACATGAAATTTATATAAACACTTTTGTATGATTCACTGTAAAGTGCTGTAGCTAAAACACAAATTTTCAAAGAGTATGCTTTTATTTTTCGCAACAATTATTTCGCCACACTGTGGCTTCTTCAGGCAAAGAACTGTTAAAATCATACTCTTTGAAGGTTTGTGGTTTAGTTACAACACCTTACACTGAATTTAAAATGAACTTTCAACAATCAAATTACTTTTTTATGATTTAAAAACTACTACTAAGTAACAATTAAATTAAAAAATGGCAAAAATATTTAAAAAAAAAACTGTGTTTCCCCTACTTTAGTACAATGCTTTAGATTATAGATGTGACCTTAATGGTATTATTTTGTTTAAAGAGATTTATCAGTCATTGGGATAAATTTGTTAATTTAAACAAATACCTTACACCTATCTACTAGAAAGGAATGGTACTATACAAAATAGGTGAGGAAACAGTAACAGCAATTAAAAAATAAATAATGGGATGTCTGAATTGAGGCCAAGGTGAGCCCTGGCGTCTAGGCGTCGCCGGTATGCGCTTTTTTGCCCGTACATAGAGGATGTCGCCCATCTACAATTCAAATGGTAAATGGCGAGGAAAAGGAAAGGCTCAGGATTTATTGGGATGGTTGGATAATTATGTAAAACTGGCTCGGCGTGGTGAGTGAGGAAGAGCGTGTACATGCATGTGGCCGGGCTGGAATTTTGTGGGCCAGTAGGGCAGAAGATGCATGCCCGGATCATGTCGAACTTCGGACGTAATGAAGTACAATTGGCCTGGCCCGTACAGGTTTTTGGTGAATGAACGCGGATATTATGAAACCGGTCGTCACATCTGTAATTACTCGCCTTCAACCTTAATCTTAATTTTTGACGGGGCAGGCCGTCTTGCCCGAATTCGTAATTTCCTACGAAAAATCACGTTTTGGCCACAGCTTATGTTGCTCTTTCACGAAGGAAAATAATAACGACCTTTGATCAAAACATATAAATAATTTTATTATAGTTTACATCGAAGGTGATATTAAGAGTACTATTTTAATGATAGTACTTATAAAAGTTAATTATCGCCTTCTTGTATCTACTAACAAGGAATTCGTATAGATCCTTCATGGTTTTATTTGAATATTAATATGCAATTTATTTTGGCAATGTAATAAATTAGTTTAGATGAAGAAAAATCCTTGTTATGTTTCATGATTTTATGTTGTCAGCTTTTTGTAATCATACAAATAAGACTGAAAATGACATTGAACATAATAAGTGCTTTTTCTTAAATTTAGCTTTTTATAATGACTTGAATATATTACAGGAATCTGTGTTTTTATCTTCATCAAATTGTAAACTGCTTTTAATAAAGCTATATATGGCAAATAAACTGGTAAAAACCACCAAAGCGAACTCCACTGGCAGAGTCAATGTCAGCAGAAGTCGAAATTTTTGTATTTTTGTATAAATTTGTAAGTTATGTATAATCACATTGGATAAATAAATAAATATCAAAGGCTGTAAAACCATAGAATCAATTATCAAATTAGTCCAAATATCTGTAATCAGTTTAGTATATAGTTATTTCTACGGAAAAACGTTTTTAAAAAATGATGATCTATAAAACAAAATAAATCTTTGATTTGTTAGACGATAAAGAGAAAATATGATTTTGTTCAAAATAATTTAACCTTCCGTTACTCACTACTTTATTATTAGAACCTATTATTTATTTTAGAGTTATGCAGCTACACACAAGATACTTTTTATTAATTTATTTGGCAATAGCAACGAAAATAGTACAAGGGCCTTGGGAATATTTTCCGCTCGTGATTTTCGGAAGTGTTATGTAAATTCCACGCATCATAGAGTTGCATGGTCAATGCACATTTGCAGCCGACATTGAAAGTTGTAAATTTAAAATAAATGCCCAATTTATTTAAAGCAAAATAGTGCAAAAAAACATATTTCAACAAAAAATGTCATAATAATTACACTGTTACAATATTGAATGAACATTGTTTATTAGGGAAAGGAAGCAGTTTGACGTAAAATTATTTGTTTGGCCACTTAATGAATTAAACTATTTTGATCACTTTTGATGTGACTATTAGTGCGTGTTGTTTATATCACAGAGACAGACATGACACTTTGAACTGAAACTGAACTGAATTTGAGATGTAATTCATAGTTTGAAGAACTAAAATGCTTATAGATTTGTTCACCAAAAGTGAATATTTACTTGAAGAATTGTTTGCTATATTTTTCAAAATTTTTCAAACATAATACTTTAATAGGACAGATATTTTTGATGGAAATAAAATAAAACTGTAAATATTAAGAAACAGAATTTTAAAAATTATATAGAAATATAATCCTGCAACAGCTACATCTTATAAGTTTAAAAATTAAATTATTTAAAGGGTAATTTATTGGCAGATTATTCACTTCAAATTTTATTGAATCAAATTTTCCCTTTTATTATTTGTAGTTTATAATAATTGGAAATACCTTAAAGTACAATATAATTTTGAACTCATGGTGACATTTATACAAAGCAGAAAATTAAAAATTGTAAATGACTGGCTGCTATCAGTGCAAATCCAATTCAGATAACAGCTAGACCTTTAACGGTTGCGACCAGCCGCTCCATAACGCCTGCGCTGGTGCAACATTGACAGAAGTCCGAAGCCTCCAGCTCAAAAACCCTGGTGAGTGCAACTCCTTCTTCAAAAAGGTCACTGCGATGCGTTCGACAGGGGTTCAAATGGGGTAGTGGATGCGTACAGCAAGACGCTTAATTCAGTTAGCGTCACATAGCCTATAGTCCATCCGTTGGATCTTCCGTCCTACGTCACAAAATATCGCTTCGTGAAACGACACAAAAACATTCAGTCTGATAAAGTAAACCAAATGCGTTAAAAAAAGAACGCACTGTAAAACTTTCATCGTTTTTTGAAGCGATAGTTTGTGACGTAGGACGGAAGATCCAACGGATGGACTATACTCTACTTAGCTCCGACTCTTATCTCCATGAAACCTCATATGAGGTGGTAAACCCCGGTAACCTGAGCAAACTCGCCTAAGATGCGTTAACAATCCATATGGAGTTCGAGGCCAGGGCTAACGAAAGCGGGAAAAATGACCCTGTCAAAAAGGTATTAGGCGTGGGGCCTACTACCCCACCCTGCAAAAACAAGTAAGTTAAGAAACCAAAACAAGCGCCTCGGACATCGGACTGGATTATACGGCAACGACTACTGCAAAGAATAAAGGACAAGGAATTGACCTTCGGCACATGGAATGTAGAACATTATAAACAAAACTGGAGCCCTTAGCCGGAGAGATGACGTAAAGAGGGAGTTAAAAACGCTGAAGATCAAACAGTGGCAGAAGATAGAAAAGGATGGAAGAGGATAGTTTTGGAGGCAAACTCCATATGAGGGACATAAGGCCAAAGAAAGAAAGATGTGCTCGATCTTGATAATGGAATAACCGCCTTCTCAACACTACGCCCAAATCCTGAAAAATCGGAAATAGACAAAAGCTCCTGCAGGAATTGAAACGTGATTCAACCAAATATGAAGACCTCAACTTAATCAAAACTAGTATGGCCAGGATCCAGATGCAGCTTGTCGATAGCAGACATCACACCCCCTGAGCAAATCAATAAGATGGCCGACAATAGTACTCAGGCAACTACAACTGGACATATCGGTTTACTTTACGTTTAGCATGGGCTAAATGGACGGCAATAAACCTCACCCTTTATACATCTACCTGAACTCGCGCTATAACGCCATCGATGTCCTAAAAAGCATGGGTCAATTTTCCGAGGGCGTGGGTGTTCGCAGTGACAAAAATCCTGACTAGAAAGTCACGGTAAGGAGGGTGCGTCAACACCTTGTTGAACGTCTCGCAAGAATTTGAGCATCCGCTACACATTCAATGCATATATTATACACAAACCTGTGCTCCCTGTTGACAAAGGACAATTTTCAGGTTGTTGTGAACGCAAAGTGAATTAACCGAGACCTGGATTCATGGAAGAATCCTCGGCCACTTGATATTCTAGACACTGTGCTTCATAGGAAAGACCGGAAAACCATAAGGGGTGGGTGACGGCCTGATAATTTTCATGAAGAAGACATTGCCCAGTGGAGCACTGACTGACTTCACTGTCTACCCTGAACTGAAGTCTAACGGCGAAGAAAATGAATTTATCTAGTTTACTCTGAACGCGGCCTCTATCCAATTGGTCTAACGGTGATAGCAAATAGTGTGTGATTTTACCTACCCCACAATCAACTGAGTTTATTATTTTTTTACACTGATAACCACTATGAGCAGCTAGTATCCGAACCTACCAGACTCCGTACAAACCAAACTGCTTCCCTCTTGGATCTTATCCTGTGGAGCATTAACAATCTTATTCCTGTCATCCGCTATCTTCCACCGGTAAGCAAAAGCGACCAGGCATGCATACTGGCCAAGCTGCAATTCCTTTCGGCGCACGTTTACGATATTTCTAAATCCAAACACCGGCAATTATTTGAGACAAATTACAGTCTCAACCTATCAACTTAGAAAATTAATAATAGCGTCTGACGCAGAAGGTGACTTGTCGGAGCGCATAAGTATGAAATAACGCACGATTTTTCTAGCTGATTTAACATAGGAATCGGATCTCGAAGAAATACAGGAGGACGGGTAACACAAGTGCTCACCTGGAATATAAAAGGCTTAGGAACGCAGTCCACATGAGGAACAATGGAGTCAACGTTGTAGCTAAGGATAGAAAGACCTTTTACAAGTATATATGCCAGGACATATCCAATGAAGACACTGAGAATTTCCGAAGTATTCGCGGACCAATTCGCTAGTGTATACGTGATTGAAACTTAGGAGGACCAACCAGAAGTCTCCACCCTCACGTGTGTACCTACCAGCGTAGAGTTGGTCACAATCAGCGAACGAGCGAACTCGATGTGACTTGATCGTTTCCACCCGCTTATCTTGAGATTCTGCAGTACCACACTGGTCCCTTTCCTCGACGAAGAAAGCGCCTCTTTTGAGTGGTCTGAGGGTAACGTTATACCCATATATCAAAAGGAAGACCGACTACTTCTCCAAAATTATAGACTAATTTCAACTCCCCGCTTGTTGATAATAAAGAAGGAGAGAATTGTAGATGACCAACTTCGTGAGTTCTGTCTGCACAACGGCTGAATACAAACATGCTGGTAGGCTTGGGTATTTAGACCGCTCACTATGAAACCGGTCTCCTCACGGATGCCATTTATTTCGACTTTGAGATAGCCTTTGATCAAGTCCCCCACAGCAGACTACTGAACAAACTGAAGTGCATAAGAATCAGAAGCAAATTGCTGCCTCCTGAGTAATCGTATCTTCAGAGTCAGAACTGGTTAACCACAACTCGTCGTTACAATCCGTCACAATGTTCAGTCCTGTGACCCCTGCTGTTCCTCCTGTACATACATTGCAAACCTCTGCCAACTCCACCAACATTAGACGATGCCAAATGCTGCGGAAAATCACTAGAGGAGAACTTTCAAGCCAACCCAGACCGACTACAGAAGGTCGGAAAATTTGGTCCTGATGGTGAACCTATTCAAATGCAGCGTAAATAATACCCACACTGTAGGAGGCCTTACTTTTTGTATAGGAATCAAATTCTGCCCGTCTACATTGTAGTGGACCTCGGAATAACTAACTCGAGTCACCTTAAGTGGGGACCACATTTACGGAGGGTAAAAAAAGTTAACAGTCTGCTCTACATGGGGGGCATACCCTTTAAGCACCTCATGCCTCAGCTCTTCCAAGATATCTTCACTATCTACATCAGGCTGTCCATTGTCCATATGGTCATGCAATCTGCTCAAACTACTTCGAAGTTGTCGAAGTGTTGGAAATACTGCTGTGCAAGGCGTCCAAGATCCCACGCGCTCTCAGAAACCTGACATACTAGAAAAAGATGACAACTCTGCACTTACCACCTCTTAAACTTGGTATTATTATGGTGGCCTCATCGAAACATTCAAAACAGTTCGAGGCTGCTACAACCATCTTAACCTTTACCGCTACGTTCGGAGCCACGACTATCGTTTCAAGAACAGGAGGTTCAGTAAATCTCCGCTGAAAAAGTATATTTTCGTGAGAGTCGTAGACGTTTGGAACGCGTTTAACTCCGACTCTATCCAGCAGTTCAAATCTAGACCCTACTCTCACCTTTTTTAAGTAGAAGTCTATTACAATTGATCTGTGATAAGATATAATTCTGTGAAGCGGCGATCCTACTACGTTATTCTATCTTACTCTTCATAATCAATATTGTTGCATATATTTTCAAGAGCTTTAAGTGATTAATTATTAATCATTCATATATTTTTAAGAATTTACATCTTACTTTTGATTCGATGTATATGAAGTGATGAATTGTATTATTCTGCAAAATGTATTCACAAGTTGCACAAGTTTATGCATCGCCTATGGTACCAAATTTTATCTTTCTTCTGCTGTATTATATAAATAAGCATGAATAAATAAAAATAGGCTTTTGCATAAAAAAAATAAATCAGTTTATAGGTTATAGGTTAATTAGGGTATTAGTGAGGTGAATTAGCCTTTCGCGAACTGCGACCTAACATATCTATTGTTCTACCCTTAACCAATCACTTCCCAAGCAGTCCTACGTCCTCCATGAACCTGGTAACTTTCTTGGGCGTGATACTGCTCACTTCGTGACATAATTGGTCCCTACCGAAGTGTGAAAAATGCTTTTGAACAATCGCGACACAAGTGCATAGTAAGTACTCGGTCATTTCATCATTTTCCACAAATTGTATCGGAGGGCACAATACCCTGTCATGAGTATATATAAATAAATTTAGTAGACAATTTATTTATGATTGGTATATAATAAACTCTTAAACTTTCCCTGTTGATGACTAACAAATGATCGTGGACAGCGACTGAAATCCAATGTTACTACATAAGAACCCGAGGCTTTCTACTGTCTCTACAAGAGTTTGCACTGGTATTTAGACACTACCCTCAGAGAAAAAAGGAACACCTGTTAAATTTATCAATCAAAACGTGTAAATATTACCATTATACACGCGAATGAAAGTAATAATTAAATTGGCGAGTCATTCCGGTGATTAGTTTCGGAACAGCTACCAGACTGCGAACCAGAGGAACGAATATTAAACTATTCATCAGTGTCATGTCGATGCAAATTAGGACCACGACGTTTCGATTTCCTCCGAAATTAATGGGGAGATTTTAATCCGGGCCCTCTCACCGTCCGAATTCATTTTTTCCTCCTCGTGTCGTTTTTTTTTTCATTTCTTTCAATTCCGTCTGAAGAAAGCCCGCGTGCTCCGTGAATAATTATCATCTCGCCGTGATCTCGCGTTCCTAAACGGGGCTAATTAAAAATGTTAAACAAATTTATCGACGGTGGAAAAAAATGGATAAAAGGTATTTCATTCATGGGATTTTTTTGCAAGAGCCACTTGCTGCGGCGGCTCGGGGCCATGGAAATGGACGTAACTGTTTCGTAGATTCTTTAAATTAATATTAGCGTTGGTTCTTGAAAGATAAATTGTGTAATCGTTGATGAAAGCAGATGCCGAAAATATTGTATTGGATCTAAAATGTATATAATGATTAATTTTAAATTAATATCAATCGAATCTTTAAATACTATTGATGGTTTGAGTTTAAAGTGTTTTGAAAATGAAAATAACACTACAGTTTATTCCTTTGTATGCATTTAGTTTGTTATTGATAACAAAGTGAACGTAAATGAAATGTACATGTAACAATTAATAAACAAGTGAAATAAGCAATAAACTGTACTGTTATTTTCATTATCGAATCTTTGATTAATCAAATTTGACTATGACATTATTTTTAGAAAAATTATCCCAAAAGTATTCTAAATATTAATTACATTGTATAGTTCAAATTCTCTATACTACAAAATCATGCATCTAATTCAAGAACTTGTTTGATAAAGTAATAAATATAAACTTTAACTTTAAACATATAATTTTTCAAATGATTGAAATAACAAGGCACAGTATTAACAGATATCTAATTTGGCCGATCGACCTACTGTAACGAAATATCAACCTTTGACTCCAAGACCAATTGACCCGATCTTCGAAATCCATCCATCAAATTTGAATCGCCTAGGCAATAAATCCTTGTTACGATTCTTATCTGCTCTTGAACAAACGAAACCATATACACTACGGGATTATTTCAATGGAATTTCCCTTTTCATTACCAATTTCACAAAGTGCTCAGACAAGTCGTGTCAATTAAATTCACGTGGAATTTCACGGTCGCCATATGTCGGATGGAATAGATAAATAACGCGATTCTCCTTTTAATTGAAGATTTCGATGTTTCTAGGACATATGTGGTGTGTGTGGATGTGTGCAGTTCGAGAGATCGTGGAAATGGAATTAAAAAAGGCGCCAAGAGTCGTTTAGATAGTGTGGAAGAACGCCGAGAGGAGACCTGTATAAATAAATTAACCTTATGCGGCTGGCGGAAGGATGTGTGAGAAAAACAATGTCTATGCTGTAATATCAGCATGGTAATTTATGGAGAAAATCGGTTTTGCTATATAAGTGAATGTAACTCGTTCGTTCGGATCGTATAATTTTCAATTAACGAGATATCCCAGGGACACTCTCGAGTTGTAAATAATGAATAAATTCTGATGTACATCGTTAGTCGCAATTAGTGTATTTATCGTACTCGGTTAAATTAGTTATTTACAAAATTATACAATGTAATACTTAATAATCTTTTTTACCATTTACACCAAGCTTCGAAGCAGGACATTTTGTTATAAAATATTTAAGTACCCGTTGCTATTGTCTGCGACTGTGGTTGTGTTAAACATAAATAACTCTCCAACACCTCAACGTCGTAAAAAACATCAACCCCCTCCACAATCCAATGTTCTCCTCTACAAAACCACCAAAATCATCACCCCAAAAAAAACCAATTGACCAACAATCCCTTCAATAAATTCTGCACTCCCCGAACCCCAGTATTCCACCTAAACATAAACATCCTTCAAACATCCACATCAATTAGTCAGCTCGAATCATTCGAACAGTTAAGCTAAATGTATCTATTTTTTACATAAATTAGAGTTTTAACGGACGGACTAAGTAAAACATTAAATACATTTTCTACAAAAGCTCCACGGAAACAGTACTAATAATACTAGGTAAATAATACCTTGTTGCCAAGTTTCAGTTCCCATCTTATGTAATAATTCGTAAATATTGTTGGATGCGAAATGCACTTGGCTTTTTATTTAACACAAGCAATACGGACTGTTTGTGCGTAACTGTAACTGACCTTCCTGGTTGCTATTTCAGTACGCGTTGGTTTGCCAAAATAAAGATGCGAATTGATAAATAGTGCCAACATTATGTATCTAATCAAACACCTGCATTCTATTGTGCGTTAATATTCTGTAATTATGTTTTAAATCAAGAAACTAGTTGAAAAATAATTTCCCATTATGCATAAAACAATTACTATATTATTACATAAGTTTTGAATTTTGTCTTAGATCACTATTTCAATGATTGTCTTAATACTCAAGTCAAGTCAAGTTTTACTGCTATAATAAGTCGAGATCCAAATTACATTTATATGTTTAAATGAAATGTTCTAATTTTGAAGATATAGGCGAACATTTTGTTACCAAATTACATGTTAAGTTTCTTGATCTATAAGAACTATTGAAAGTGAGTACCTCCAGCTTCTCCTAATTGACTGCCAAACTCTTTTAAAAACACTACGGTCATTTCTTATTGTCAGCAATCAGTAATCAGCAATTATCCAATTTCACATGTCTTTCACATTAGTGTAAAGTAATGACTTCAGGTAGCCCGATAGGAAATAATTTAGGGGATTTAAATTCACTTAGACTAATACAGCGATCTCCATATGTTGCAAATTGCCAATAATACATCCTCCAAAAAATGAGGAAGCGTTTTTTTTCTAAAAAAATACGATACACCTCGCCAGTAAGTCTTTCTGGTACAAATACTGGTCCAATTAACAACTCATCCACAATTCCTACCTAAACTTTTGACAAGATATTATTGAAATCGATCTTCAAATACGATTTTGTCGATCTTTTCAGCCCACACATGATTATTATAAAAATTAGTACAGGTACCTGGATCTTTCTCCATCATGTCTAGCATATTCTCTTACACTTATACCGTTCTTAGTGCCATTGACCTTCCTGGTCCTCCACTTCATTTCAATTTACCTACTTCATAAAGACGTTGATGAAGTGTGGAAAATTTTTCTATCAGGAACATTACAGTCAGGAATTCCTTTAATATACAACTGCATAGCTAGTAATGTAATGCCATCAGCAAATAAATAATACATTAAATGCATGTCATCTCGGTGTTCGTATAGCAATTCATGAAAAAGGACTTCACTAACAAAATATATTAACTATTAAAGACAGAAAATAAATGTTAAATAGGAAAACGTGACTCAGCCTCAACAAATCCAACAGATCCCCAAATGATCAATTATGAGACATATCAATTAAAATGTTGTTAAAAGATAAAAATACATTTTAAACTTACTTTCATTTTGCAAAACTCTATCTTATTTTTATTAATTAAAGTCTTGTTTTGTTCCATAATTGCTTTATCAGTTTCCTGACATATGTTTCGACAATTACTTGTCTTTTTCAAAGGTGTACTATGATTACTGAAGGGGTGAATTTTTATCCGTCAGTTTATATAAACTAGGGTAATACTATAATTTTGTTAAATAAGACAATCCGCTAAAATTATGTTTTAGCGGATTGTCTTATTTAACAAAATTATAGTATTACCCTAGTTTATACATATAATCTGAGAGATATAATCTACTAACAAACTCTATTCTTTTGTTTCTGTTTATGCTGTTAAAAAATATAGGGACTGTTTTTACTTGAATAAAACGGTATATGTAGGGTAGAAATGGAATAGTGTATGTAGGATGTGTGGGTAGCGCTTTCAATCCACCCTCCATTCAATACATTTTACTCGACGATTTACAAAACAATAACCTTACTAATGAAATTATGCATCTGACAAACATTTATCGAATTTTTGGATGTTAATCAGACGGTGAAACTGCAAACTTTTTGCTAATTTAATTCATTCACTGTTTGTTTTCCTGGAAACTAAACGCTGATCAGTGGGTGAGGTTAATATGCATATGTAGGGTGGGTGGGTGGCCACTATCCCACCCTCCAATTCCAAAAATTACGCAAAAAAAAATGAATTAGGAATTTAATTAAATCAGTTTTACAATTTTCCATCTTTTGTCGAAATCTTTTTAATTGGAGGGTAGGTTTGAGTCTACACATGCACTTTAAATATATACATTTAGAATTCAAGCCAATGTTTTTTAGTATGACCTAGTAACAAATGATGATGTGGTCATCATAGTACTTTACCTATATTTAAAACTTAAGGTTTTATCATTAAAAACTAGAACTGAAAAAGTCCAGTGTCTGGGCTGCTTCATAACAGAGGCAGAGATCTGGATCTGCATGGAGCTGATGGCGACCTGTTTCGACAAGCTGCTCAAGAGGATAGGGAAACCAATACCCCAGCACATATTAGTAAAGGTCACCCTAGCCGCAAGATTTTTTTACATCGTGCACGATTCAGAGATGTTATGTGCTCTTTTCAATTTTCAGACGGTGAAAGCCCTAGCATACTTAACCCTTAGCTGCACCTGGGGGTCCTGGGGGACCCCACCCATCCTTTCTAGAAAATACTTTTTAATTATTTACAATTTCGAAATATCATAAAACTAATGCCTTGATTTAGAAGTAGAGCGCTAAAAGTAAGTAGTGATGGGGTCCTGGTTACTGCGCGCGCATACAGTTTATGTCTATCCACGTTTATAAACCTCGAGGGAAAAGAGTTAACTCTCTAGTATGGCTGATTTTTCTAGTCCATAATGTACCAATTAATACTTTTGTACAGTTCTGTAGTATATAGAGGATAGAAGATTTTTTAAGAAATTTTTCATGTACATTCATGTTACAAAATTGAAGTACTGCAGCTAAAGGTTAAAGGACCACCACGGTATTACACAGGGACGTGAAACCGTCGAACATCCTGCTGGACGAGAGAGGGAACACCAAACTGTGCGATTTCGGTATCAGCGGTAGACTGATGGATTCGATGGCAGCCACGAAGAGTGCAAGATGTACCGCTTATTTAGAACTACGGCTATATGAATATACTTGTCGTATTTTAATTATTAAGTCCTTGATTAAGGCGACATCTATTGTTTAAACTCTGTTACTTGAAAGATTTTAAACAATGATTTAACTAAAGTTAATGCTTGTTGCGCTACTCTCTTGATGGAAACAGATATAAATATTAGGTGGAGAGTAAGACTTGTTTTGTTCCATAATGTTTTTATTTTCAGTTGCCTGACACGTGTTTCGGTCTTCGCAGACCATTAATAAAGTTAAACTGTTTAACTTTGATATTGGTCTGCGAAGACCAAAACACGTGTCAGGCAACTGAAAATAAAAACATTATGGAACAAAACAAGTGTTACTCTCCACCTAAAATTATTTAACTGCTTTAAAATATTCGCTTAAAACATCAACAGTTGCATTTCAATAGAAAAACTAATGAAGGCTACTTGAGCGCCTATGGAAATACAAAAAAGTAAACTTAATTTTAAGTAGATTTACTTAATTTCAACTTTCTGTCAATTGTTTTTCTATTTTTTATAGAAGTTTTAATATTTTGATAATCGAATAAATGTTTGTTTAAATGTCATTTTCAGGAAAAAAATTAAGGCTGCTTGAATGTTTTTAGAGATACAAAAAGTACACTTAATTGTAAGTAAATTAACTTAATTTCAACTTTGTCGCAATTGTTTTACTATTTTTTATAGAAATATTTAACTTGAAATTTTGGTAATCGAATAAATATTTGTTTAAATGTAATTATTAGGAAAACAAACAAAGGCTGCTTGAATTTTTATTAATATTCGAAAAGTACGCTTAGTTTTAAGTAAATTTATTTAATTTTATCTTTGTGGCAATTGTTTTTCTCTTTTTTATAGAAGTTTTAATTTAAAAATATTGATAATCGAATAAATGTTTGTTTAAATGTAATTATTATTAAAACAAATGAAGGCTGCTTGAATGATTATAGACAAACAAAAAGTACACCTAGTTCTAATTTAATTTGCTTAATTTCAACTTTGTGGCAATTGTTTTTCTATCTTTTATAGAAGTTTTTAATTTAAAATTTTGATAATAGGACAAATGTTTGTTTAAATGTCATTATTAGGAAAACAAATAAAGGCTGCTTGAATATGTATGGAGATACAAAAAGAACACTTAATTTTAATTTAATTTACTTAATTTCAACTTTGACGCAATTGGTTTACTATTTTTTTATACAAATTTTTAATTTGAAAATTTGATAATCGCATAAATGTTTGTTTAAATGTAATTTTTAGGAAAACAAACAAAGGCTGCTTGAATTTTTATTAATATTCGAAAAATACGCTTAATTAATTTAAGTATATTTATTTAATTTTATATTTGTGGCAATTGTTTTTCTATTTTTTATAAAAAAAAAATTGCTAACAGAATGTTTGTTTAAATGTAATTATTATTAAAACAAATGAAGACTGCTTGAATATTTATGGAGATAAATATAAACTTAATTTAAATTTAATTTACTTAATTTCGACTTTGTGGCAATTGGTTTTCTAGTTTATTTATAGAAGTTTTTAATTTGAAATCTTGTTAATCGAATAAATGTTTGTTTAAATGTCATTATCAGAAAAACAAATTAAGGCTACTTGAATGTTTATAGAGATATAAAACGTACACTTAATTGTAAGTAAATTTACTTAATTTCAACTTTGTCGCAATTGTTTTACTATTTTCTTATAGAAATTTTTAACTTGAAATTTGGTAATCGAATAAATGTTTGTTTAAATGCAATTATTAGGAAAACAAACAAAAGTTGCTTAAATTTTTATTAATATTCGAAAAGTACGCTTAAATTTAAGTATATTTATTTAATTTTATCTTTGTCGCAATTGTTTTTCTATTTTTTATAGAAGATTTAAATTAAAAAAACAGAATAAATGTTTGTTTAAATGTAATTATTATTAAAACAAATGAAGACTGCTTGAATATTTATAAAGATAAATAAAATCTTAATTTTAATTTAATTTACTTAATTTCAACTTTGTGGCATTTGTTTTTCTAGTTTTTTATAGAAGTTTTTGATTTTAAATCTTGATAATCGAATAAATGTTTGTTTAAATGTCATTATTAAAAAAACAAATGAAGGCTGCTTGAATGTTTATAGAGATACAAAAATTACACTTAATTGTAAGTAAATTTACTTAATTTCAACTTTGTCGCAATTGTTTTACAATTTTTATAGATATTTTTAACTTGAAATTTTGATAATCGAATAAATGTTTGTTTAAATGTAATTATTAGGAAAACAAACAAAGGCTGCTTAAATTTTTATTAATATTCGAAAAGTACGCTTAATTTTAAGTATATTTATTTAATTTTATCTTTGTGGCAATTGTTTTAAATTAAAAAACTTTGCTAACAGAATAAATGTTTGTTTAAATGTAATTATTATTAAAACAAATGAAGACTGCTTGAATATTTATGGGGATAAATAAAAACTTAATTTTAATTTAATTTACTTAATTTCAATTTTGTGGCAATTGTTTTTCTAGTTTATTTATAGAAGTTTTTAATTTGAAATCTTGTTAATCGAATAAGTGTTTGTTTAAATGTCATTATTAAAAAACAAATGAAGGCTGCTTGAATATGTATGGAGATACAAAAACTAATCTTAATTTATATTTAATTTACTTAATTTCAACTTTGTGGCAATTGATTTTCTTGTTTTTTATGGAAGTTTTTGATTTGAAATCTTTATAATCGAATAAATGTTTGTTTAAATGTCATTATCAGGAAAACAAATGAAGGCTGCTTGAATGTTTATAGAGATACAAAAAGCACACTTAATTATAAGTTAATTTACTAAATTTCAACTTTTTGGCTAGCTTTTTATAGAAGTTTTTGATTTGAAATTTTGGTAATCGAATAGATATTAGTATAAATGTAATTATTATAAAGACAAACAAAAGCGGCTTGAATTTTTATTGATATTCCAAAAGTACGATTAGCTTTAAGTAAATCAATTAATTTTATCTTTGTGGCAATTATTTTTCTATTTGTTTATAGAAGTTTTTTTAAATTTAAAATCTTGTTAATCGAATAAATGTTTGTTCAAATGGTATTACTAGGGAAACAAAAGAAGGCTGCTTTAATGTTTATGGAGATACAAAAAGTAAACTTAATTTTAAGTAGATCAACTTAATTTCAACTTTGTGTCAATTATTTTTCTAGTTTTTTTATAGAAATTTTTGATTTAAAATCTTGATAATCAAATAAAAATTTGTTTAAATGTTATAATTTGGAAAACAAATGAAGGCTGCTTGAATGTTTATGGAGTTACAAAAAGTACGCTTAATTATTAAATACTATATAAAACACTTACAGTGCTTTTTACCACAATAATTGCGGTAAAAAAACATACCAAGTGTTTTATTCAGTGCTTAAAATATTTTAAACTTTACTTTTCTTCTTAATTGCGTACAGTTTAATTTGAAGAACTATTGAAGAATATTTAAATAAATTAATGGATTGAGTTGAAGATCAAAATAGTTTATAATATTTGCTTAAAAACTTTACACATTGTAAAGGTGGATATTTAAACATTTTCAGTTAAGTGAGAACCTTGCTATAAAAGCTGTTGGACTCAATATTAGATACTTGTACGCTACCATTATACATTTACTAATTTAAAATCGTTTTAGCAAACTATTTAACCTTTTTATTACATGATTAAATTCATAATTGTCCTGTTTTTTTAAATATTGTTAGTTTTAATTTAATATGTCTAATTTTTTAGCCAGGGAGGATATAAATTGACGCAAAGAACCCCGATTACGACATAAGGGCGGACGTGTGGTCGTTGGGCATCACGCTGGTCGAACTGGCCAGGGAGGTGTTTTCTTATCAGGATTGTATGATTGATTTCGAGGTGCTGGCCAAGGTGATCGACAAAGACTTTTCACCCGAATTTAGAAAATTCGTTAATTGTTAGTAAGGCTTATTAATCAAGCGTGTATGTTTGGTTGCATATTATTATTAATCTTATTAATTTCCTCATTCAAAAAAATTACCTTTTGAATTTCTTTTTTATTGAAAAAGTAATTGTAATTCATTATACTCCAAACCATGAGACGATCAGTAATTGAAATGTATATGTAGGGTTAGTAGTAGTTAGTAAAACATCATCACAAATTATTTGAAAAATTTGTATGAATAAACCTCTAAAAATTAGAATTATTTTGTGTTTATTTATATTTTAGAAATTTTAATTAAAACCCTCGCTTATGTTTTACTGATTGGAGGGTGAAATAGAGGCCACCCACCCACCCTACATATACATGGTAACTTTAAATACTAATTGTTGATGATTTTGCTGCTTACAAAACAGCAGGCGATCAGTAATTAAAGTTATCATGTAAACGTAAAGTGGGTGGGTAGCCTCTATCCCACCCTCCAATCAGTAAAACATTATCAAAAATCATTTGAAATATTTGTATAAATCAATTAAAAATTGCAATTATTTTGTGTTTGTTTATATTTTGCAACTTCCAACTAAAACCCTCGATTAGGTTTTTCTGATTGGAGGGTGGGATAGAGGCCACCCACCCACCCTACATACACATGATAACTTTAATTGCTAATCTTTGATGATAAAGCTGATAAAAATAATCAAACCCTTTATGTAATAAAAATAAAACAAAATCAAAATTTAAGTTTGAATATAAATGACTTGCAATATCTAATATTATGTAATTAACAGTTAAAGTCTAACCACCCATCATGCATCAAATTTTTACTAATTTACTCATTCAAAACTTTTATCTTTTAAATTTCTTTTTTATTCAAAAAGTTTTGTAATTAATTTTACTGGAAACCGCGAGGCGATAATGAATTATAGTTTATATGTATATGTAGGGTGGGAGGGTGGCCTCTATCCCACCTTTCAATCAGTAAAACATCTTCAAAAATTATTTGAAAAATTTGTTTGAATAAATCTTTTAAAATTTGCAATAATGTTATGTTTATTTACCTATTACAACATTTAATTTAACCCCTCGCTTATGTTTTACTGACTGGAGGTTGTGTTAGAGGCCACCCACCCACCCTACATATACATAATAATTTTAAATACTAATTGTTGATGATTTTGTTGCTTACAAAACAATTAAACCTTTTATGTAATAAAAAATAAAGCATAATCCAAATGTATGTTTAAATATAACTGACCTTCTATAGCTAATGTTACTTAAGCTCGATTTAAAGTTAAAAATTATACTTTGTCCATTTTCTTCTCTTCAAAATTTATAATTAGAGTTATTGCAAACCGGGAAGAGATCAGTAATTATAGTTAATATGTATATGAAGGATGGGTGGGTGGCCTCTAACTCACCATCCAATCAGTAAAACATAAGCGAGGGTTTTAATTAAAAGTTGTAAAAGGTAAATAAACATTACATTATTGCAAAATTTAATAGATTTATTCAAACCAATTTTGAAATTTAAGAAATTTTGAAAATAAGATATAACTTATCAAACAAAAGATAAAGAGAATGAAAAACTGAACAAGTTTTATTAATTTTTTTTCATAAAGTTCGTAACTTAATAACTTTAGGAGGTAAATGGCATTGTAAAGAATTCAAAATTGAGCAAATAATTAAGAATAGACTTTTTGCGTAAATCACATAGTTTTCGAGAAAAAGGTGGGGAAGTTATTATGATGGCCACATCATCATTTTTTTTAAATAAAAATCAGCATGATATGAAACAATTATTTAGTAATAATATTTATGGATATAGTAAAAGAGAGAGTTGTAATGATACATAATATTCAGCGAAGAACAAAAGCATTAATAGGTTTATGGAACCCAGCCTTGACACATGAACATTTGTTTTCGCTGTAAGAATCGTCAACTAAATTATGCAACGTCACACTTCTATATAAAAATTAATTTTATGTCAATAGCATATAACAGACAATAAGATTCAATAACATCAACACATCATTCAAAATATAAAACAAATAATAGTGGGCTTAGGTTCGATCCCTGGGGCATCCCCGAAACTGCAGAAAATGACAAGGAGACAACAATTGATATCCACTCACTTAAATAACCTTTAATTACAGTTAAAATCTTGTCATTTATTAAATATATTTTTAAATGTGAATTAAATCAGATTGACACTATTATATATTCTATGCAAAATTAAAATAAAAATGTTTTTAAATTCAACTCTTTACTTTAATTCAGCTTCTTAAACTTTTTGATGGCATATAAGTATTTTGTTTGGGCCATTTTAAATTATTAATACCTAAGTCTTTTCAACATATCATAACATCATTATCCTACTCATTAAGTGCAAACTTTTACAATAAACCATTCCACAAACCACATAATCAGTTATTATACGACATAAATGTTTCTTATTAAATAGAAACGTATTTAAATATTTCTACATTTATTCGCAATATTTTGTTGTGAGTAATAATTAGCATAATATATCTGATCGCATGCTGCGCGAACATATTTCGATTATCGTTTGAACAGCTTGCGGTAGGCTGCATTTATCCAGGAAAATAGGTTAAAGAAAGATAAACACGTCGCTATTTATATAAATGAAAAAAAGAATCAGAAGAAAACTGTCGCAATTAAGATAATTGCCGCGAGATTTCATTTCCTCTGGAAACTTTACATTCGCATACAAATCGTCTCGATCGTAAATTTCTCTGCTTTGTGCATCTTTCTATTTTCGCCGCACCTTGCGTAACGCACGAAAAGTGACAAGGCGAAGTATGATACTTCGGTGCCAAAAGTATAAATCAACTCGCATGAGTAACCCAACGCACTATTTTTTGTGAAAAAAAAAATGATCAGAAATTGTTGTTCGAACGTACGAAATCAAATGTAGTCCAAAAATTAATCTGTTATCAAAATAAAGAATTTTCATTGGAATGAAATTAACTTTTATTCCATGATCTAATTAATAAATGCCTATTGCTACTATTTAAAGTGAAAATATAGAATTATTGATTCTTCATCAAAAATTTCGACCTATCATCATAGGCAGTTAAAGAAAGGAAAACTGAGTTTTTACATTATGATGAACGAAATCAAATTCTTTACTTCACTTATTATAATAATAATTGAAGTAAGGAATTTTATTTTGTTCATCATAATATAGAACATTTCACATTACTCAAGCCGAAATTTAGTGAGTTTTTAAAGGCAACACTTTAGACATTAGATGTCACTTTAATGATTCTATTTAAGATATTCTAAATGTCATGAACTTTTAATAAACATGTTTACTCTTTTGTTAATTATAATAAGTATTTTCTTGAAATCGTGAAAGTAGGTCATTGGTCAAATTACCTGAAAAATCTAGGATGTTTTATTAAAAATAAAACTTACCGTGCGTAAACAACCAAATCACTAAGCAGAAACCCCATTTTTCGTAATATTTATTTTCGATCGTTCGTTTTTCACTCTCCCGCAAATTAGGTCTCACTAAACAACCTTCTGCACCGGTAGGGAACGCACTGAAGACTGAGGCGCGAATTTAGGAAATCCGCGCAAAAATAAAACGGGGCACAAATCCAAAAAATAAAAATTCATCATGCGGTCGCCACGCATAAATAACCGGGTCTGATTGGGGTAATCTTAATTAATTGGCCCGCGATAGGGGAGGAATGCGCGCCAGGACTGTGCCAAATGTGCAACGAAAACACGACACGGAGATTCCTGCGATTGCATAACGGGTATTTTTTTAGGAAGGATTAATTATGTGTATTAAAGTTTGTGGGGCAGCGGTGACTCACGGTGTGCTAAAATTAATATTAGACCGTTTGTCAAATGTACACCTGAATTTACAAAGTGTGGAGGCTTTGATGTAAAATTACGAACATATTGTACACATTTAAAAATATTTCGAAGGTTTACGACTTAAGAAAAGTAATTAATCACAATTATGGTTGCCTACGTGTAATTCGGGAAACACTATGTTTTAACCAATGAAATTATAACATTACTTAAGTCTTTTTGCAAATATTTGCAAACGGTATCTAATATTAACTTTCCGACTATTTTTATTATTAATTTTTAATATTTTACTTTGCTTTTTATTATCACTTGATGAAATTAATAATAATTGTTAAACCTATCTTCATAATAGTTTTACAATCCTAGCGTACTCTTGACCTATCTCAATCCCTTTTGTATTAACTTAGCACACTCTTGACCTAACCCAAACAAAATTAATTTTAGCGTTCTCTTGACCTACCACAATCCACAATGCGTTGACTTAGATTTATCCTGACCTATCTTAATAAACCGTAAATTAACAGAGGACAGTTTTCAGTAAGTCAATACATAGTACATTGAGGTAGGTCAAGGGGACGCTACATTAGTGCAAAAACTGTTTCAAAAATAAGCAGATAAGAGCATTAAAAGTAAAAACAATTAAATACCATAGTGGATAAAATCGGAATTTGAAAATTAAATTATATTAATTGAAAAAACTGAACCATGTTTTAGGTACAAATATTTGTGAATTTTTCAAGTCAGTGTGACAAGTGTACAAGTTTATGGATGTATTTAAATATTTACGATGGTTCATATATGCTATTAAATATGGATTAGATATAGATATAGATATTCATTAGATATAGATATACTGGAATGTAAGATGGAGAACACCCACCTACCCTACATATATATCGGTATTTTCCAAACTATAACTGTTTATTTTTCCTTGAACAAAAACAGAGATTTTACAGATGATATTAATGATTTAATAAAGATTATTGTAACTTTGTAGCTATGTACTTTGGGTGGTTGACCACTGTCCTGTCCTCTAATTTTAAATAATAAGCGACTGTTTTCTTAAAAATATACATTAAGAAAGTGGAGATGAAATGTTGAACCTCTATAAATATGACCTACAGTAAAAAACGAAAAGGTTGGAGAGTGAGAGAAGAATATTTACTCTTGTAATTTATGTTTCAATGTAAATGTAGGGTGGGTGGCCACTCTTCTACTTTCTAGTTTTAAAATATTAGCTATGGTTTCTCCAGTAATTTTATTCAAAGAATAATAATATTGCATAAATGTGTTTATTTTTATATTAATATTTACCGAAAGAATCATGCACAATCTATAGGTTGAAGGGTGGGATAGAGACCACCCTTCAATCTATATTACTCTACAAATATATTAATCATTTTTCCACTGCTACTGTTTTAGTTTACTGAAACAAAGGTAGTGGTTATGTAGGTGTTAATGGTTTTATAAGCACTATTCTGATTTAAGTTTCATTACATCTGTAAGATGGCTGGGTGGCTATTATTCTACCCACCAAATTTAAATTATACAGGACGAGTTCTTCATTTAAAAAATATTCAAAACATTTCCTTTTCGTTTAAAAGAACGCGATTGAAGCCTGTTTTTCCAAATATTTTGATGATTACGGATGAACTTAAATAGCCAAAATCGTTTGTAAATGTTCGCAATGATCACACATAACACAATTTATCACATTTCTTAAATATAGTGTCTCAACTCATTAAATTTTAATGTGGTCCGTGCTTTTAGTTGATCTTCTAAGAAGGCCAACTATGCAACGGTTTATTGGAATTACGTGAAGCAACTTGCAACTCAGCCTGGAAAAGCTTATTTACATTTTTTTTTTCTAATTTACTGCCTTCAAATTTCATGGGAAAACACTCACATGATCCGTGAATGTTTTTGCAAATTGTTATTATTCTCTGAAGAAACTGCAGTAATTTAATGAAGTTAGCTGTAGCTACTTGACAACTACTATCAAGAGCACGCGATGGGCATATTATTCGGTCGAACACAGGACAACGCTTTCAACTTATATTTTCGCCCCGATCTAACTCCCCACCCTTTAAAGGTACCAGCGAATGATCCACTCGAAGGATTTGACGACGATGAAAGGCAGGAGTGACCTATTAATTTTACAAAGGAGGAATGTCAGTCAGTAAAAATAGATCTTCGTCATAGGGACTACCTCCTTAACTTTAGGGCTTGTAGGAAGAAGGTGTGGCCCCTTGTAGTCCGTTGCTAACATGAGAAGCACGCATATTTAAAGTGTCAATACGAAGATTACGTACATAGGATGAAAGAATACGAACGTGAAAAACGCATGATGAAGAATGCAATACTTATGATGAAGATAACGATATCGAAAATAAGTTCATTCAGATAGAAGTTGAAAATTGTGAAAATGAAGACGTGGTTGAAGATGAATGTAAAGAAACAGAAGATAAGATAGATGAACAATAATGTGAAGATGAGCATGGTAATGTGAATATACAATCGGAGTCTGATTAATTATTGAGTATTTACTTCTTTATTTGCATCTGTGAGATGTATTAATTAGTGACGGTATTTTGATGCTAGGTATATTTATGTACCCACAAAGTTTCTGCATTTGTTATATGTTTAGAAAGCGGGACGAATACAAATCTTAATAAAGATATTACTTAAAACAGCCTGGAATTTTCTTTTGAATTTTCTGATTTAATGAGCTTCAAATTTATTAGAAAAAACTTCATCAACATAATGTTCTCAGTAATATTGACTGTTGATGATCTCCTAAATGAATTTTGGTTCTATATATATATATATATATATATATATATATATATATATATATATATATATATATTTTTGAAATTTATTTCTCCTGCACTTCTACTTAAAATTTCATATATTTAATGTTGTTCTAGCTGAATTGTCGAAAATATCCACTTACAGAGCTGATAGAAAAATTTTAAATGAAGGTGAGATTAAAAACATTACTATACATTTAAATAATATGAGTGAAATTTTAATTAGGAATAATCTAATAAAATGCATTAATGAAATGAATTTATTTAGAAAGAACCCCATTTATAAAAGGTAATAAATTGTTAGGATGCAAAAGTTAATAATTATAAACAATTACAGGAAATAGGAATTAAATAATAGACCAAAAATAATAGATTAGATCTATCTTGGAAATTATCTAAATCAAATTTGATGAAGATAAACATTTATTATGTTAGATATTATTACTTCTATGATCGAAACACGTGTCAGGAAACTGAAAATAAAAGCAATAATATAGAACATAACAAGTGTTTTAATTCACCAAATTTAAAAAATCTAAATCATCAACGCATCAAGTATATAAACTTAGAAGAAAATTAATGTTTTAAATTTTTTTGCAGTATATAGACTTGCTAAAATTTATCTCGATTTCAGTATAACTCTTGATTATATAATTATTTATAACTACCAAATTCACAAAACGAACATTTATCTAAAGCTTTTCAACTCTGCAGGAAAACGAAAGATATTATAGACATGCATTTAATTAAAACCTGGAATTTGTTTAAAAATGGTTTTCTTTCGGTTTGAATCTGTAATAGATATAAGAAGCTCCAGATAATAATGTTTGATTTTGCAAATAAAAATGAAATTTTACCGATAGGAACGAAAAATAGTACAAAATTTGTGAAAAGCAGATTAAGGTATCAACGGTAAAGAAGTGAAGTTAGATGATTATTGTATATATAACACATTTTTTTAGATAGAGGATCGAGAATGGCAATTTTTTCAATAGTTTAAAAATACTTGTATTAACTGAGAAAGTAAAATTTGTAAATAAAGCTAAACTTAACATAATAAAAAGTTGATTGCCATTTCTAATAAAGACATTTGGAAGGTAAATCAGTCGTAAGGGTGACTCTTCAACCTTGGCAATACGTAAGTAAAGTTATAACAAAAGTTTATAAATCAAAAAAAATCACTATAATAAATAGTATTGTATGAAGTAGCATTATAATTTATTCACATTTAATAGAATTGTTTTTTTATAAAGTGAGATTCTATATTTAACACCAGTGTTAGGGCAGTGCATTCTAATGATAATATGAGGGAATTATGATGAGTTTAAAATTCTGAGAGCTCGCTGTGCAAATTTAAGTAAGTCCTTTTACGAACAAATTTTATTAACATGTGGAATTTAATGTTAACCGGAATCCAAAGGTTTTTTTTTGTAAATTTGTTAATGATACGTGACTGAATGTGTTTATTGTTAATGTGTTAATTCGGAGGCATTTTTAATTATCTAAGAACTTTGAATGATTCCGAATTTCCTGGTCCTGATGATTTACCTCCTTATTTTTTAAAAAGATGTTTGTTCTCTCTTACATTACCTGTCCTTATTTTGTTTAATTGTTCTTTGTCTAGTGGTAGATTTTCGCATTTATGGAAGGAATTTATTATTAATCCATTGTTTAAAGATGGGATAGGGAAAATGTTTGCAATTGTAGCGGCATTACCTTACAATCGACTATTGCTAAACTGCTGGACTATTTAGTTTCAGAGCAAGTAATATGGAATTATAAACGCCATATTTCTGAGAAGTTGAAGTTTGTTGAAGGTAGATCTACTGTTACTTATTTGTTATCATATAAGCATTTTATTCTACGTTTGAAAGCACGTAGAATAAAATGGGTTTGGTTATCAGGTTGATGCAATTTACACTGATTTTTCAAAAGCCTTTGATCGTGTTAATCATAGAACGTTGCTATCTAGACTTACTGCATATGGCTTCAGTGATATAGTTTTTTGTTGGTTTCGTAGTTTTTTACGTGATCGCAAAAAATATGTAAAAATTGATAATTACATATCTTATATTACATAACTTTGTAATTCGTAAATCAATTCACTTGATAATGACCTAAAAGAGTCGAACAAAATTTATTAATGTTGTTTATAAATCATATAGGCAAATGTTTCAATACTTCCAAATTCCTGATATTTGCTGATGATTTAAAGTTATTTTCAATAACTCGTAATGAGAATGACCGCAATGTTTTCCAAAATGACATTAATAATCTTTCATCTTGGTGCATAAATAATAATCTTGAACTTCATACTAATAAGTGCTGTTTTATTTCTTTTTCTCCTCCCAGATTTGAGACAAAAACACCTGAATATAAGGCAAAAATAAACTTAAATATGGTTCGTATATTCATTCTGGTGCGTTCCTGTTCGGCAGTAGCTTTAGCAGAATTTATTCCTACAGTGTATGAGTGGAAGATCATCTAGGATGAATATTTGTGTATGCATTACGTTTTTTCTTGTCACTGAATTAAAACAAATAAATTAATTAATTGAATAAACACCCTAAAACACAGAAACTACTAGCATATCATATGATATGATATTTTATAACTTTCTCGATTCCCCTTCCTACAAACCTAAGAGCGACTGAATTAAATAAAAGAATTTCAATTACCATCGACAATGGTTTCCCAATCAACCTAATCCAAAATTTAATAAATAAGAAACGTCATAAAACCACAGGAGTTTTAGCATATCTGCGAACATCCAATTTAAATATTTTTTTTTTCACTAACATATTTTAGAAAAACTAATGTTTCAAATAATATAGAATTCTAAAAATCTTAAGATAAACTTTAGAGGAAAAAAGGCAAATAATAAAATTTTATTACTTAATTCTAAAATATCTGTGAATATAAAAATCAAAACCTAACACAAAGTAAAACACTATATTGCTTCAAAGAATGTAAACATTTTCTAAATGTGATATCAATAGTTTTAAATGTAGAAAACAACAAAAATATTTTTCTAAAGCTGTATTATCAAGTAGAAAATTATCAAATATATTATCCAATGAAAAAGATAAAATCGATTCTTAAAAAAAAACTGATATGTATGAGATCCGTTGATCAGAATGGAATAACGTGTATGTAGGTCAAACAACACGATTGTGCATCAACTCAATTTTCCGAAAATTGTCGTGCATTTTGTTATAATAAAGGCTGTGGCTCTTTTCAAACCAATATTTAATAAATAAATAATCTCCAAATCGTGTATAATTGCAAACAAGGGCAGTAAACTTAATCTCCTGGAGTCATTGGAAATTTTTAAACAGAGCTGTATGCCGTCAGTAAATCTCCTTAACGAGCAAACCGAATTAACCATTACGTCATATTTCCTTCCGAGATAATCCGCAAACAACTAGCTCAGAATTATTTCCTCACCTGAAAATAGTTGTTATAAATTCAAAACTTCACTTGATGAAGATGACAAAACGTCCAAAGTTATGTTATGTTTTTTTTTTATATATAATTGTCTCTATACGTTACATAAAAAAAAAATTAAAATAATTATTTGTGGTTAAAACATTTTGAATTTTTCAATTCAGTTTAGTCAAATAATTTCTAAGAAAAGTTTAAACTTTATATAGAGCATTTTCAGGTCGGCTACATTAGATTAAATACAAAAATCTAAACCACACGAATGAGGAAGACAATCATCAGATTAATTTTGTTTCGTGAAATATTTCTATCGGTAAATTAATTCTATTGTACACTGTTTGGCACATAGTGCCGTTCTGCTAAAACCATATGAGCACAACATTAATGTCTTTGAATTAAGGTTCGAAATAGTTGGTAATTAGACTCAATAGTGGACATATTGAGTCTAAAGTCCTAATCATTATCATATTTAAAGATATACGTACAAATATTTCCAGCTACCCAAAATGCCATGACTAGAATATGATACCTTCCTGTAGCTTTTTCTGAGAAAATATTTTGAATTTTTAACTGAAATATACATTTTAATGTCCCTAGATAATATTGTAATAAATATTAGAAAAAATAAAGAAATGTGTCTGTATGGGGCGCCGTATCTCACAAATTACTACATATTTTGAGCTTAAACTTTAAATATAAAATTATAGTAGAAACTTCTAAAAAACCTTTGGTGTAATTTCACTCACCCAAAATAGATGATTATACCAGCTCCTTTTTTGTTTATCTAGATTTTATTGTATTAATAAGAAACATTTTACAAAAGGTAAAGATAATAAGAACTTTCATAAGAACAAATTTTTCACAAAATTCATTGTTTCAAAGAAGCATTAAAATAAAAAAAATATTATTGTATTTTCTTCAAAAACTATAACAGTTTCACTAATAAAATTAGTAATATATGAAGAACAACCTTTTCGGGAAATTAACGATTAAAGTAAGATTATGGCCACATCATTTTTAAAAGATCGCGTCTTTTTGTCGATCGACGATATTTGTCCATTGGCCAATTTTTAATAAATTTAATGCGTGTTATTGCCTTATTTCTCATCGATTCATGAAGACTGTAAAATATGATGAGAACTTGGCATTTAGATCATGAGTTTATAATATCAACGAATGTATTATTCTTCCCAAAAATTTAGAGCTTACTGATATTATAAATCATTTAGATTGGCTGCATAATAATAAACAAAATTATCAAATAAATTGAATCATTGAATAAGTATTTCCCTGTTCGCAGCAGTGAATCGGTTTTGACCTATTTTAGATCACATCAATCTAGCGCAATCTATTTAAGATGAGTTGCAAAACAAACTAACTACAAAAACATCACAGAACTGTAAAACATTTTCTTAGAAAAAAATAAATGTGGCAAAGTTCCCCGCCTCAAAAATAAAAAAACATTATATTTGCTTCAAACTATAAATTCCTAAAACTTTTTATAGAGAATGAAATGAGAATGGATTTAAGTAAGATACTTTATAGCCTTAGTTTGTTCTTATGCCTAATGTGTATGAAAAAATGAATAGAAGACCAGATTATTTTTAAATTAATTGACTTTACTAATCGTTTGTCCATCTTGACTGTTATGAATTTATTAATAATATATTTATTTAAAAGCGTGATCTCTTGAAATTGACATCCTGAAAACTCAGTGTTATTATTTTTTCCTTTGCTAAAGTTGTTTCTAATTACATTGGGACACATAGGAAAAGAAATATGATTAGTGTTATCAAAGTATTTCAAAGCTTTGTCTAGTTTTGTCCAATCATACGAAAATTGAACAAATCAGTTAATCTTTAATTATGAATCAGTTAAAGAAATATTTACTTAACGTAATATTGTTGAGATATCTTTGCAATAAATATTTGTCTATATTTTAGTGTTGCTATTTGCTTTTTCATTTTTTGGAATAACGCCAAAAGTATTTTAGGCAATCTTATAAAATCGATTTGTTGTGAAATTAATAGACATCCTGTTTAATGCTTCTTGTAAAAAGACTTAATTAAAAAAAAAACTCTTCTCAACAATAAGCACTCGAATTTCTTTCACCGTGTGACCAAACCTTTACAGTATCAGTCCTGGAAGTCGCATTACGTTTCCTGCGCGGCCTGATAAATATGCAAATGTGCGATAAATTTCATGTTTGTCTGCATTTCTCATTACTATCCATTAATCACAGATAACAGTCGATCCGGGTATTGCTTTAATTCAGTGTCGTTATCTCGTTTGGCTTCAATACGTATCGGCGGCACTGATATTTTTGGTGATTTAATGTTTATTAGTGCGTGTAACACCGCGGTGGAAGATAACAAAAGCGACGAGACGTGTCGGATGAATGCATTGCGGGATTGTGAAGTATGCGGTATTTACATTTCTAATACAGTTGGCCGCGTTTATAAATGTGAATGTAAATAATGTTAACTCCTATTTTGGTAGTACGAGCATTACTCACATACGTAATTATATTAATGTTAATAAATGTGTAGAAACACTCAAGGTTTATTTTAAAAGAAAGTAAATTAAATCAAAGATTTCGCCTTTGTTTTCTCTAACTTTAAGTCATCTTCCATTTAGCTGATAAAGCTAGGTTTTTGGACACGTTGAAGTTATGAAGCCATTTTCGTATATCTTCCATTGATTAGAAATGCCCATAAAAAAATGAAAGGCATGTTACATCGACAGGAATAAGTGAAGGAATATCTAGTGAATATGCTGGGTACTGCAAGACTCATGATGTGTTTTTTAGAAGCAATATATGACCTAGATTCGTCGTGCAGCAATTTTACTGGACATTCTGCTTTGATATTATCTAATTCTTGACTCAAGCTTATTAATTGATGTGGGTAGTAGTCCGGAGTAATTGTTTCGCTCCCTTGCAACGACTCATAATAAAGCATGCTCATCATAACCCATGGAATATAGAAATGAACCTTCTTTTCGAAGTGTTTGGTTTTTGCAGCCAATTGTGATGATCAACCGGGACTTCCCCATGACTTTCTGGGTTTCGGATTGCCATAGAGTATCCATTTCTCATTGCCCGTAATAATTAACTGCAAGAAAGACTTTCGACGCTGTTTATTGAGCCTAGAAAGGCACGATGCCACTTAACAATCAACGAGTTTAAGCTGAACCCATTTTCCTTCCTCCTAGAGCTTTCTCATCTCATGTAAGCATTTGGAAATCAATTGCTGGGTTACTCCCAACTATGCTGCAAGATCTTTTTGCATTTGTGCCGGTTTTTTTTTAGCGAGCAGCTTTTCTAATTCATCGTTATCGCACTTCCTTGGACATCTCCTTCAAAGAACTACTTTTCTGGCTAAAAGAGTTAATACCAAAGCTATATTTATAGCATAAAAACATCAAAACACGTCTACGGATTGGTTTGTTAGGCTTGATATGTTAAAAGCATCATATTTTGTAAAACAATCTCATTCGAGTCCAAATATTCAAATACATGAAGATAAACCCACATCTCTAATATTTATGGTAAATAAGAAATAATAAAAAACGTTTTTAATTTCTCCTATGATATTTAAAGGTATTATTAATTATTTTAAATATACAATCCCTGAGAGAGTCCGATTTTCAGGTAAATAACTCCTTCAATGATATTGCCAATCGTTGGAGTTTTATTGCGCATGAGTCAGAATGTTAATCTTGAAATACAGATAATAAACAATCCCTTGCATAATATTTTATTCAATAAATACAATCCGTTTTAGATAATTCAGACCTGTACATGTTCGTGCGACATGCTAATAGGAAGCCATTTAAAAGCTCAACTTGACCTTGGAACAACAACACAAACATATTGATTTTCTTTTACTAATTTATGGTAATAACACCTGTGTACGTGTATGATTTTTTGTTCGATTAAACAACCAAAGGGTGAATAAATTATTCAAAATCTAAGGGAATTAAACATTTTACAATATAACTCAACACAGCATGTAAAAATAAGTTTAATAATTATAATTCAGTCAAAATATAAAATTCTACATTATATGTCTTTATCTTTATTATCAATGTTTTTATTTAATTATACTTATGATACAATTGTTTCGCCACACCTCCAAAAGTTAAAAACTGAAAAATCCTTTATTGTTATATTTATTACATCATATATTTTCGTCAAACAAATCAATCAATTCTATTTAATTGCGATTAGTTTCTTTACTTACAATAATAATTTAAATATTAATAAGAAAATACAAATTCTATTTCATTTGTGCATATTGTGTTGCCTACGTTAAACGCGCACATTCAGCCATTGCGCTCGGACCAAACGGCGGCAAAAACTGTGTCAGACATGCACCTTATGTTAATTAATAATTATTTATGGCTCATTGAAACGATTTCCTTAAGCGGATAGACGCGGAGTTAATTAGATTAGGTCAGCCGGCTTCAGTTTCAGGTTCTGTGTCGTAAATTGTGCTCGAGAAACACCAAGGACAGATTTAAACGAGCGATTTTGAATTTAAATGCGAATTCAGGCACGCGTTAAACTGTTTCATTGTTCTGGGGTATTTTTAATTTTATCGCGTGTCGCGAACGCAATTGCAACGGCCGCGAAAACAAGATGTCGCAAGTATTTACTGCAATTGTTACTTTTACATTGTACGTACGGCGAAAGTTCGGGGATTTAACGTAGACAACTATGTATACTCGAACGTAATTAGTTACCTGCCAAGGTGTTATATTCGGGGAAAATTAATAAAGATTTAATCATATAATGAATTTTTCAAACTCTGTAATTATACGGTATAATATATAAAGATATAATCTGTAAAATTGTTATTATTAAAATTATATTATTTTCTTCTTCACACTATTGTTCTATGGATAATGATGTGTCATCATTACTTTTAAATGTCAATGATCTGAGTGGTTAAATACTTCATTTGAAATTTAAACTACTCTAACGGTTATATCATCAATGTCTATTTAATAATATTGTAATTTGTACAAATTATACAAAAGCAATTTGCATGTTACAAATAGCACAATCTACAGGCACATTTTCTGATGATGGTGATGAGATATACATGATAGTGATAAGATATAAATAATTGTGATTTGATGTAGATGATCGAAACTTGCGACCAAGTATTCAAGTTTATTTTTAACATAACTTTAGTTTTGATACATTAAAATAAATAATCGTAAATATACTTCTGTTTAATCATGTTTTACTCTTAATTCAGACAAAAACTTTCCAAGTGCCTTATGCCACTACGTATTATTTTTAAATTTATTAACAGTGTTGTATTATTAATATTAGCATAATGTATATTTTTAAATTTAAAAAATAGTTTTATTAGACATTGCAAAATAATTTTCAAGCTCTAATTTTTGCATTTTTTTTATTTGTTTCAAACGTACTGTTCCGTCACATGCGCTTGTAATATATGAGTAATTTCATTAAAATTACTTTTATGGGCCAACTATTGCTCGCATTAAGAATTAGCATAAAATCCACATTATTCCTAACAAGAAAAGTTTCCAAGTAGCGCAGCTGTTAGTGCGAAATAATGAAGCAATATTATCCCACTCGTCGGCGAGTGTACGTGCCGAAGAAAACGCGTTTGGTGCAGAAACGTCGGTACGAAATTACTGCGGCCCCTGCTATCAAATGGCCCAAAAATAAGGATGGGGCGTGGATGCCATAAAGCTTTATGGAGGCCATCAGAAGCGATGATGTGTACCCGTCGTCCAGATCGATCAGAACCCTTATGAATTATGTAAATAAAGTATGCCTCTTATTTTTGAATTTGTCCCTAACATGTAGGTGCTCTCCTTCACTGTTTCATCAGTTACGAACGAATATATGTATTACAACAGGGTTGGCAAAATTGATTTCAAAATTCGGCAGAACAGCAAATTTCATATAAAAGATATCAATTTTCATTTCGAAAACAAATAGAATGAAGGTGAACGCATTTTAAGTAACTGTTACTTAAAGTAAGTACACAAAATGTGATCAAAACATTTCATAAACGAACCACAAGATATCTTATTAGGAATACAAAACAAATCACTTCTTGAAACACCTACTTCCTTAGATAAAACTACGACAGATTTTGAATTATACAGGGTGATTCATTAAGGGTGGCCACTGGCCGTATCTCGAAAACCGTATATCCTAGAATTTGGGGGGAAAAATTCTTATGACATAATCGGCCAAACGAAAATGCGTAAAAACATTTTTAAATGCTTAGCTTTCCGCTAGGTGGCGCATTTTATCATTTACATAATTAATTTGCGTTTTTTACAAAATATTACCGCATTAAGGCTATTGAAAATTATCAAAATTAGAAACTACTGTACTTGGTTTACAATTTTTGCTTAAGTCATTTTTTTTATCACCTACAGTTAAGTGGTGGGGGAAGTATACTTTTGTTTACAGAAAATGGTATGTAACTTCCGTATATCTTAACCGATTTTCACAAGCTTAGGCTCAATGGAAAGAGTATTAGAAGTTGATTACAAAAATAAATAACATTAACACATTTAATCTATGCGCTGGCAACTAGAGGGCGTTATGTAACACTTAAACCTATTTATGTATTTTTCTCAGAAATATCAAATGGAATGATATAACTATAAAATGAAATTACATATTGTTTCGTCAAAACCGCAAACTGATATCTCTTGTCATTCCAAAGATATTTAGATTTTTTAAATTTTCGTTGTTGTTTTTCGTTGTTTTCGAAGTGTTGGTTCACCCTGTAAGGTGTAAATGAAAATATATGGCTAAAGTTACTTTTAGAAAATATGTCATGTAAAAACAAATGACAACAATATTTATTAGCGTAATTAATGAAAAATAATAAAACTTATTACCCATAACAGAAATTTACAAAACGCTGAAATTTCTAAAAGCACCCATTATCTAGTTATTTTAGAAACTCAAAATGTTTCCCCTTATTTGCTGTACCTACACAAATTCAGTCCTTCTAGAGTGAAATTTTATCCTAGATTCCTTAAAATTTCTTCAATGGTTTTATATGGATAGGCTGTAACATTACGAGTATGTCAAACTATTTTCCTGGGTGATGTTGTAAAAGTAATCAAGTCACCTTTGGAAATGACATTTCTGTTTTGTGATTGTTTATTTATAATTTGTTGTTGCTGTCAAAGTTAATTTGAACGTTTGAAAAATCACTTTATTATAATGCTTTATTTTTCAAATGAGGAAGCATATGATATGCTAGCAGTGTATTTTGAAAGTCTACAAAATGCAGTCATTGGTGAAAGAGAATATGGGTTACGATTTCCTGAAAGACGGCGTCATTCAAGAAAAGTTTTTAAAAGACTGGCAGAACGATTACGAAAAACTGGCAATGTTCAACCTGTTTCGGTAAGGAATAGGGTACGTAGAAGACAAAATGAAGAAAATGTTATTAACGTCTTGGCATACGCTAACGCTGAACCACGTGCAAGTATTAGGGAAATTGCAAGAGATCTAGAATTAAATTATTCTTTGGTGAATAGAATACTAAAAGAACATAAAATGCATCCTTACCATGTTGTTTTACATCAAGAGTTAAAAGACATAGATTTTGATCGACGACTAGATTAATGCAACTGGTTAAAAGGAATGTTAAATGATAATCAACAATTTCTATCTGCAATATTATGGACGGATGAGGCTACATTTTCAAGCTCTGGTAAAATTAACTTGCACAACAGTCACTACTGGTCAGAAACAAATCCACACTGGCAGAGGGAAGTCAATTACCAAAATCGCTGGAGCATAAATGTGTGGTGTGGTATTTTAAATAGGAAGATAATAGGACCTTTTTTCTTTGAAGAAAAATTAACGGGCCAAAGGTACTTAGATTTTTTAACTAACGATTTGCCCATCCTCCTAGAAGACGTTCCAATTCGTAACAGATTAGACATGTGGTATCAACAAGATGGTTGCCCAGCACATTTTGCCGCAGGTGTCCGAAATTATTTAGATATTGTATTTTCAAATAAATAGATCGGAAGGGGAAGTATTTTTCCATGGCCAGCAAGGTCACCAGATCTTACGGTTTTAAATTTCTTTTTATGGGGTAGAATTAAAGATTTGGTTTTTAAAACACGTCCAACTACACGTGAGGATATGAAAGAAAAGATTCGGCAAGCAGTATGAGGTATTTCTGATGCTGAAATTGAGGCCAGTGTCAATTTCACTATAGAAATACTGAATTTGTGCATAGCAAATGATGGGAAACATTTTGAGTACCTAAAATAACTAAGTAATAGGTCCAGTTATTAATTTTAGTTTTTGGTATTTTTTTTTTCATTAATTATGTTAATAAATATTGTGCTATTCGATTTAACTTGATATTTTTTGAAATGTATCTGTAGCAGTATGTTTTCACTTACAACTTACAGGGTGAACCAACACTTCGAAAACAACGAAAAACAACAACGAAAATTTAAAAAATCTAAATAGCTTTGGAATGACAAGAGATATCAGTTTGCGGTTTTGACGAAACAATATGTAATTTCATTTTCTTTTTTGTAAGCTGCTTCGAGTATGATATAACTCCATTTGATATTTCTGAGAAAAATACATAAATTGGGTTAAGTGTTACATAACGCCCTCTAGTTGCCAGCGCATAAATTAAATGTGTTAATGTTATTTATTATCGTAATCAACTTCTAATACTCTTTCCATTGAGCCTACGCTTGTGAAAATCGGTTAAGGTATACGGAAGTTACAGACCATTTTCTGTAAACAAAAGTATACTTCCCCCACCACTTAACTGTAGGTGATAGAAAAAAATGACTTAAGCAAAAATTGTAAAAAAAGTACAGTAGTTTCTAATTTTGATAATTTTCAATAGCCTTAATGCGGTAATATTTTGTAAAAAACGCAAATTAATTATGAAAATGATAAATTGCGCCACCTAGCGGAAAGCTACGCATTTAAGAATATTTTAACGCATCTTCTTTTGGCCGATTATGTCATTAGAATTTTTTTCCCCAAATTCTAGGATATACGGTTTCCGAGATACGGCCAGTGGCCACCCTTAATGAATCACCCTGTACAAAAGTAAATTGATTATTACAAATAACATAACTATCAAAATAATACTAGTTTCAATATATATTCGTTACTGGCAGATAAACTTCAACAAATAAAATTTAATATGAACATCTTTTGAATGAATTTATGTACTGATTTAATTATAATGAACTAGCAAAAATTAAATAATGTAACAATCAAGTTTATTACATTCTCATATATAAAATTTGTCGAATAGAGAGCAAAATTAAAATTATTTAAAGGAATTACAGACAAAGTAAGTGTTGAAAATACCCACCGCTATTAACAAGTCCTCGTTTAAGGCACTCAAAAACATTTTGCAACATTGAAAGATTCTGGTTAATTCCATTCATTTAGGAAGTAATTATCTTCTGAAGGTAATTTGATGATTGTTGCCCAACATTCTTGATAGAACTGAATATATAAATTTGGAAGAAAAACTATTCTATTTTATTTTATGATTTTACTTTTAGTTTCACGTGTTTCGATGCAAATCAATATCAGAGTTTATAACAAGTACGTGGAAATGGCAAATAAAATAATGGAATAGAATAAGTGTTTTTCTTCGCCAAATTGTAATATAGATTTTTTTAATGTCCACAAAAAGAAGCTTATATGGACATGTCACATTATCTATTAGGGATATTATGTCATATTAGTTAATTCAAGTATCATTTTAATAGTGTTTGTAACATGGTTCAATCTTGATGGAAATGTGCATTGCTCTCCTCTTCATCATCAGGTTCTTTGACAAAAAGATACCATTTTTTTTCTACGAAGTCAATTCTGTGACTTATGGTACACAAAAAACTATTTATCTGATGATGCAGAGATTTGTGATAAAAGTCTTCATATTTTGCAAACTAACGTGTAATAATAAAACCACCATGCATCAAATGTAAACATTATTTTAAAGATCGCCATCAAAATTTCAGTGGAGTTCTTGTACACAAGTTAAATGACGAGGGTATAAATATTGTCTTTTCAACAATTATCGAACCACTCAAACCTTTTCAGACTGCAATACTTCTAGTATTACAGAAGATTGTACAACACATCAAAGAGTTTACCGAAAATAGTTATTAGCAACGTAAGGCTGTGAAATTAATTTCGAAATTCCTCCAAATAATCAGTAACTCTTCACCAATTAATATAAAATTCAATCATAAACATTTTATGTACTTTATAAAGCATGTTTAGGATAATTGGTTCTTAAGATTTTTAACAGATTTAACATGACTTTAGATTTTTGTCATAATTTGTTGAACTCTCGTTATACAAACATCGCATGCATATTCTGGATTATTTACCGAACCTTATTGCCAGAGGTTGTAAATACTGATGCAATTTTTATTTCCTTTACAATCAATATACTTTGAGTTTTCCAAAATGTAAATTGAGTGGTGTGCCCTATAAGAAACAGTTTTTACTGTCTCAAAATACATATTTACTAGAATTTGAGTAGTTTTGTATTGACGGAAGAGAATATCTTAATTCACGTAATATAAATGTATTTATTTATCATTCTTTTTTGAAGCTGTTGCATCAATCAGAACATCAACTCAACTCAACTCGAAAGATTTTGTTAATGTTGTAAACTAATCTTTTCTGTTTACCATATTTTTTTTATTAATGAATATATGAATAGCAGTAATCATTTGTTTGACTAAAAATTGTCACAATTGTATCAACAATTTCCACATACCTTGTTTAAACCATCGCGAAGGAAGATCTTAAATCTGAGTTAATTCGAATTATTAATTTAATAATTGATTATCGCTGTTGATAGTTTTTAATTATCGGTGGTTTATTCACTCAATTAAGGAAGTCAGTTCAACGTACAGGCAATAAATGTCACTTTAATTATGCATCCTTCCTAAACTGAAACTAACGTTTAATAACTTCATAATTCCTTTAAAAAAACTTCATAGTAACATTTCGTTTCCCAATTTTTAAATGCTCATGAGACTCATATAAGTCGAAAGTGGTTCGCAGTTGTTGTTGACATGGATATAGTAATCCTTATAATCGAACTTCCTCCATGGTTTAGAATAGCCAGAAGAGATTCAATAAATATTCGTGTCATTTACATGGAAAATACAAATTTTGTTTGAAATGTAAAATTAATAGATTAAGAACTGACATACACATTTCTATAAAAAAGTGATCACATTTTAGCTTCTCGCCAAGAAATATTTTTTACAGAGTTTACCGTGAGGTTTGACATTCCTTATTTTAATAATTATTCTAGTTATTTAAATTTTTAATAACAATTTGGCCTCATTGAGTTTGCCAAAAAATAATTTCAGGCCATTTTTATTTCGAAGTCCTAAATGATATATTCTTTAACTTCTTGAGTCAATTCGACATATCTGAGAGGTGTTGAGGGTATGCCAATCGATAGTTGGCTCTTGGGAATTTAGAAAACAAATTCATTCGAAAATGAGCGAAGTAGATTGAAGAGACCGAAACAATATTGGAAAAACCTAGAACGGGTCGACCAAGATCATCAAGAACGGCAGTGAACGTGGATAATAAATCTTAAAACCCAGGCAGTTCTTGACAATCCGAATTCTTTAATTCGGAAGTGAGTAAGCTAATGTGCCTAGATCCTCATTACACCGAATTATGCACATAAACCTCTATAAAATTCAGAGGTTACAAGAATTAAAGCCATAGGATATCGGTCAATGTGATATTCAGTCTAGAAAATTGATCTCCAGGAGAGGCGACATAAATTCGTTTCAACGTAGTCCTGATCCCTATTTAATGCCAATACTTCTCTAGCCCATTTGAAAAAAAATATCCATCACGAAAAGGTCATCATCACAGAGACTACCTACCGAGTCGTCATAAGAATTTTTAATGTTGGGTATGAGAATAGTGATGAAGTGTAAGATTAGTGTCTGCAGCTTGCTTAAAAATGGAATAGTTGAAGAACACAAGAGATGAAGTTTGGCCTTATTTTTGTCTATTTGACAACTGTAAGTTTAAATATATTTTGGAAGCATGTTTAAAATACAATAAAGTATAAAACATTGCAACACATACATCATTATTTATTCGAAAAAATTTGTTACAGGTGATGCAAGTGTTTATTACTTCATATACGAGGGTGTATTTTAAAGTTCGCGGAATGGAATAGAAGGAGATGAAATAATATTACAAAATTATTTTTCTTCTTCAATATATTCACCTGCAACCCTAACACATTTCTCAGATGTATGAATAAACTTGTAAATACCTTATTAAAAAATTGTTTATTCTCTGAAAAATACGCTGAAACTGCATCCTCCACTTCTTCATTGATAAAAAATGTCTTTTCTCGAAGCTCTTTTTTAAACTTGGAAAGAGATAATAGTCGCTAGCAGTCGAATCTGGGATTCTTATGCAAAGCAGCCAACGCAACTCGACGCTTGTGAACAGGAGAATTGTCATGTAAAAACAAGATTCCTTTAGCTAATTTTCATAGTGTTTTTAATTTTAACATGGTTCAATTTTGATGGAAATGTGTATTGCTATACATCTTCGTCATCAGGTTCTTCGATTAAAAGGTACCATAATTTTTCTCTCCAAAGTCAACTGTGCGTCTTATGGTACACCATTTATCTGATGATGCAGATGTTTGTGATAAAAACAATATTTATCTGGGATTCTTATGCAAAGCAGCCAACGCAACTCGACGCTTGTGAACAGGAGAATTGTCGTGTGAGAACAAGATTCCTATAGCTAATTTTCTTCTTGTTTACTTTTTAATAGTCTCTTTTAACTGCTCTAAAATTGAAGTGTAATATTCTCTGCTTATAGAAACACCTTTCTCCTTATAATCAACCAACGAATTTCCTTCTGTGTTCCAGAAAACTCTTGCCATGAGCTTTCCTGCCCACTGCGGCACCTTGAATCCTTGCGGTGGTGTACCCTTTTTATGACACTATATGACATCTTGCTTAGACTCAGGTTCATAGTGATGAACTCGAGTTTAATCTCCATTAACAATTCGCTCCAAAAAAACATCGTTGTGTTGATTTAGGCACCCATCTTGCATTGACTTTTGACATGCCGAGATGATTATAGAGGACCTTAAAAATGATTGTTTCAGATACTGCAACTGCATTTCTGCGAGTTGTTTTTCTTCAGACTGCATCCTCAAATATTCATTTTTCAATTTTTTTCGATAAGATCTGAAGTGGCGATCTTAACAGACCTCCCAGGTCAGGAATCGTCTTAAATTGATTCGAGCTTGTGCCACTTGTACACCGTGGTTTTTCCTGGACAAGAGTAAACAGATGATATCTCTTCCAATATAGTTTAAACGCTTTTCTCTTGCTTGGTAAGGAACTGTATAACGGCTGGGAACTCTATTTTCTCTATACTTCACAATCCCTATTCCGCGAACTTGGAAACACACCCTCGTATGATTTTCTACTGTTAAATTCGAAAAAGTTAACTAAATTTCTCAAGAAAAACCAACAGAGCAATATCATTGTCCGTAGGACACTTTTCTCATGAATAAGATCGCAAGGCTTACATTGAAAATGCCAGTGCAATTATATAACTAGTCCTAATTTGACGAATAAAGCACTAATAACCTTTGTTGAATTTTGCTCGCGTTTATCACGTGGTGAAACATTTTTAATATTAAGGGTTGTTTATAGAAGGGCACTTGGTTGGTTTCAGAATTTTGAGATGATCATCTCTTAATTATCGTTCTTTCCTGAAATTCATCAATACTGCCTAGTTGTATAATCCTATATAATAATATAGTCTAAAATTTTTGTTTTGTATTCAGTGCTAATCCATTGATAATGGTCACTTTGTGTCCGAAATGTACATTTGGCAAATCAAATAAAATTGTGAAGAAAGGTTATTAGTGCTTTATTCGTCAAATTAATTTGATCTTCACGTAACTCAAGCAACCCATTTAACTAGACCTATTCTAAACTCAAGTATTGTACTATATAAAGTGTCTCTATAATTACTTTTTAGGATAAGAATTAAGTTTATAATATTTTACCATAGACAGCAATTATAATTCAAATATAAGTCCTTACCAGAAATAAACAGCCAATTTTTAAACTACATTTTGAACACTCACCTGTAACAAAAGAAAAATTATAATTAATATTTATTATACACTATAAAATTTGAGTAACTAACATATAAGTCATTAGTTATTATAGACATTTTGACACAATATAGTGAAATATTTGATTTAAAAGTAAACTTAATGTGAAAAAAATAAAAGCTACTGATATGACAGAAAGTATTATGGCAATGTCGATCATTGGAGAAAAATCAGGGTTTGAGTGAAAGACCATGTGAAGGAGTGAACTGCACCAATGATTCTTATAAATCATTATTTAACAAAAAGTACCATGGATAGATATACCATATTAGACATTTTCAGTATGGAGAGATTAATTAAAGTTTTTTAGACTTAATTTTTATATTTTTCTTAAGAACTTTTATAAGGAATATTCTTTATTTTATTCGTTGATTGAATCAAATATTTCGAAACCAATTCAATACCAACAACGTATAATAATAATTTATTTATAATTCTTATTTTTGGTGATTTTTTGTTTGCGGAAATACAGTTCAAAGTATTTGATACCGGATGATCTCTTAATTATTATAGAAGACATAATGATAGTTTCAAATATATTATATTTAAGGTAATTGAATTAACTAACTAACATTATAACATTGTATCATTAAAATAAGAAGCAAAGAACATATATGTAAAGAATTCAAACACAAGTTTTAAACTGATATATTAAATATTGCGTTACATAACTAATGTAATTAATTTTGACTAAATTGGACTAAACATAGATCTCCTCTATGCGTATAGTTAGGAAGAAGATCATAACCACATATTTTTATGCTATAGATTAAACAAATATCTTCCAAATATTCTTTTAAACAGAATCAAAAATATATACAACACTCCCCATTAATATATCATATCATCATCTCTTGTCATGGCGCAGGTACAAAATATATTGAGTCATGTATAAATTTACTTTAGGCCCTAAAACAAAAACAATCAATATTCCGAATTATACTTAATAACAAACACTAACTTTATTGGTAATTTGGCCTAAGAACTAAATACAATTGCGTTTGTGGTGACTAAATATTGTACACCTTAGACAAAAAATCAGCATATATGAGTCGGTTCTTCTTTTTGGAATGTTTATTCATGGTACTAATGTACAAATAACAATTAAATCATTGGTAGTATCCTTGTAATACCAATGGTTTATACTTATACTTATATTTTAAACCATTTTGGCAGAGACAGAGAGAGAGAAGATTGGGTACAGAACATGCATCCTAAATGGCTATTTTCGAAAATAATTAAATATTTAGTTTTCCTTTGGTAATTTTTTATTTAATAATAATATTGGGGCTGAAAGACTGCGAGTCGATAGCTACTGATTAGAAGAAATCCTTAAATTCAGTCTGCCACTTTACTGTACATACACACTTTACAATGTAATAATTACTTCTAATAATAAAGATGTGTTTCTCTCTAATAATATTACCACAATATTTAAAAATAGTGCAAATAACATCTACAATAAATAAATTTAAAAAAATAATTTAGCAAACTTTGCTCATCATGGCATTTTGTATCCAATAAGATTTATTTTTCATGACATTAAATCAGCACACGTGAATCAATTAATGCCCATATATACTACTAACGATCACGCCAAATTGACTGGTCGTAATGACCTTGCAATCAATAAGAATCATGTGCATTTTGGGGACCGTTGATTTGTGACCCCACGCAGTGCTGCATATGGTCATAATTTCATAAGCAAGATTAATATACCACCAACAAGCAGTAATTATAGTGATTGGTACTTAATTGTTATGCGAAAAAATAGAAAACGAATAATTGTATTATCTTACTAAATATATAACATGTAAAGAGTAAATGCGAAAAGAATCAGATACGTTATGTGATATCAACTATTATTATATTCCGTAACATATATGGAAATTTTAAATGAATAGTATACTTATTTTGCTATATAAAGTTGATATGTATCACGAAGTGAACGTCTCAACCATAAATCAATTAATATAATTTTGAATTTTTAGGAGTAATTCTCAGTTAAGTCATCTTAACTGAGTCTAGTCTTTGTTTAGGATCTGAACTCGGAGATATAAAGACTAAGAATTATAACTAGTGTTAAGGTCCTCAAAAACCTATGATGCAATTGCGAGTACTGTTTAAAAAAGGTACAGAATGCATAGTTAGGTATGACTTACATTCCACAATCCAAACAGTAAAACATCGAGAATTTAAGTGTAGTTATAATTGTTACGTGAAAGGATAATGGAATATTTTATCATAATTTCTTCCTGAAAACTCAATAATCTTATTCCAGCTGAAATAATCCCCCTAGGTAATTTTTACACTCTAAACTACTTGACAATATATTGTAGTTGACTATGGAAAGCATTACTTTGTGATACATCTTAGAGTCAGGAACTTTAATACTTTGTGATACATCTTGGAGTCAGGAACTTTAAAATAAAATAAACAAGACTGCACTTGTGTGATATCAATAAAGTGAAGTTCATACTTAATAATAGTTTCAAATTATTTAAAATCTCAGAAGTAACAGAGAAAGACAAAGGAAATTGGCATAAGTTGATTGATTAAAGAAGAATTTACGGATGACGATTAGTTTTGCTGATTCAATTGGCTTATATTACTTGGTTAAGCTATGTTAATGTTTTTAAATATTTAAATGTAATATAATTATAATCCATGTCAACGTTCAGACTCGAACCGTGTTTAACTCCAGCTATATCCAGAATAATCTTTATTTCCTTGTGAATTCAAGAAAAAAATAATAATAACCCTAGACATCTACATTAAATCAATCAAACGTCTGCAACTCCCCTAAAATACAGCTCTTATTCGCGTCAATGTCCGTTTCCATCAAGCTAATTGGACCGGAGGGTGGATTTCGGTAGTTCATAAAAGAAATCCCATTCTAGGGAACTAAATTAGGTTCGGGACAAACAGTCTGCGAGCTTTTTGGAAGCCTTCCAAATCCAGACTCGTTTCGTAACTCTAAGCAAGTCTGCCGGGCGTCATGGCCGAAAATTAGATTCGGAGTCATTTTTAAACGCACATGAAAGAAATATGAAATCACCCGTACGAGAAAGTAAACAATGCTAAACGTGGTGAAATATGAAAGGTTCCTGCGTGAGCGGCATTTCGGTGCAGACACAAAAAGACCGACAAGTATGAAAGACATTCGGTTTAAAGGTTTTATTGAAAAATAAATGACGTGCACGATATGTTTTATTTAAAATTGGGACGTTGCAAATATTGATGGGAAAAATGTGCAATACGACATATGTTTCATACCGTGATTGTGGCGAAATAGATTATTTTATTAGTGATAACACTAAAAAAAGTATTTTATTATCTCTATGCAAATTAATATATTGGATTGATGAGGCTTTTACTTGGTGAAATTCCATTATATAGGTGATAAATAAAACACTTGGGTTTTGAGAATTGTTAATAAAAAAAATAATAATATTTTCTTTTATCATCTGCTTGATGAAGCCACTGTTTGGCGAAACAATTGTCGCAGTGCATCGACATTAAATTGTGTAAATTCTCAAAAACCAAGTGTTTTATTTATCATCGCAAATTAATGTAATTGTATTAAAATATAAATGTTATAATTTATTAAATGTAGTAAAAAATATAGTAAATGTTCTCATTTGTTTCTTTTGTGTCCAAACTACTACTTCAGAAACATATTCATAATTTAATTAATTTGATTAAATGGTCACCTTTAAATTGAGATTGCTCCTATGAGCTAATTAAAGTGGTATTATAACTTTTATTGCCGCATCAATGTTTTCATTTTATATTGTCGAAATATAGAATATTGGCGCCCAACGCGGGTTCATTATTATAAAACTACCGTAGTAGTCATACTTAAATAAAACAAGACCATTTAAAACTTTAGTATTGACAGCATATTGTAGGGTCGTTAAAACAGGAAACAATAGACTCAAAATTTTAAATAATTTTAAGTAAGAACTTTGTTAGGATATAAACATACGAAATATAAACAATATTTTTATCAATCGCTGGTTTGCGAAGGCATATGAATTGAAAATGATTATTTACTAGGTTAGTACTTTAACGATTTAATTTTAACTATAGAATAAATAATCGTAATTGTGATTGGACAATCAATATCTTCTCACTAACTTTTTATTTTTATTTTTTTACGTACTTTACAGAAGCATTTTGGTCATTTTTGGCGTATTTAAGTCCCATTTTAGTAGACTTTATTTATTCTCTTATGTCAATTTGATTTATGAAATGCGCCTTAAAATTCAAGTGAACTTTCGTCTTATGAATTTAAAAGAAAGCTCATTCAATCTCCTCTTGAATGGTTCTTCAAGCTTTAAATGAGAAGATTTCTTTTAAAATTCCTAAGATGAAAGCTCACTTAATTATTAAAAAGATCACTCAGTCTAATCTCGCATGTCATTTTTTAATAATGAAGTAGGACTATATCCTAAACGTCTCATTTAAGGACTAGTGAATCTCCAAATAATGTGTCTTCTTCATTAAAGCAGCGTGCTCCATTTTTCGTCGTCACATCTTAAAAAGTGAGGTCTCTCAACTAAAAAATCTCATCTTTCATGTATTATCTGTGATCTGTTATTTTTTATATCTTATTTATGATCTCCACGTGTTATCTAACATTTGTCATTTATTACCTTACATATATTATTTTTGTATTTATGACATACCATTTGGTGTCTATTATTTGGTATCAAAACGTATCATTTGCCATTATTCATGTGTCATACACTTGTCATTTATCATCTATTATTTCTTATCTTTCAATTGTGTATTGTTAATTGGCATCTACTATCTGAAATTTGTCATTTATCATTTGTTGTCTGTATTTTGTAATTTTTATTTGTATTATGTCATTTTACACCTGCCTTTTATCGCCTATATTATAGTGTCATTTTAATCTATCATTTATCTTATATAATTTATCATCTGTCATTTTTTATAGTTCGACAACAAATTAAGCAGTTTATGGTCTTTTGTTATTGGAAAACTGTCATTTTTCATCTGTGATATATCATTTTGTTCCTATCATTTGTCATCTGTCAATTTTCACTTGTCATTTGAAATCTGTCAATTGTCGTCTTTATTTTTCTTAATGATATATCACTTGTTGTTTGTCAGTTGGTTATTTTATTTGTCGTCTAGCATTTTGCGTCTATTATCTGTCATTTGTAATCTCTAATCAGCTGTCGTTTTCATTTGTCATCTATGCTATTTATCTGTTTTATTTATTATTATTATTTATGTCTTATATAGATTGCTATTTGACATGTGCAGTCTTTTGATATATATCACCCGTCATTTTTATTATTTGTCGTACATTAATTTTTAATGTTATTTATCCTCTTTCATTTGTTGTCTTCAATTGTCTTACATCATTTACGATATGTTATTTATTAGATGTCATTTGTGATTAATAGTTTGTTATTTACCATTTGGTGACCATTATATATTATTGTTTCATCTGTTTTAAAACCTATTTATGTCATTTATTTGTGTTTTATATTATTATTTATCAAGTGTTGTTAATCATTTCTGGTTTAACGTCTTGTTTTGTCTTATATTATTTTGTTGTTTATCATTTCTGGTTTAACGTCTTGTTTTGTCTTATAGTATTTATCATTCATTACCTGTCATTTATAACCTAACATTGGTTATATTTTATTTTCTGATGTACCTTTTTGTTGTTTTCTGTTGCCTATCGTTTGTTATTTGACGTCTACTATCTGTTATTTGTCACATGTTATTTGTCTTATGTCATTTTTCATATGTATTTTTTCATCTTTACTTATTATCTATTATTTCGTGTCGTTTGACATTTATCATCAGTCGTCGTTGCCTTATATCATTTATCAATAGCTATCTGTCTTTTATTATCTACGATTTCTAATCTGTCATTTGTTAACTTTTATTAGACACCTACCATTTGGCTCCTATTAGCTGTTATCTGTCATTGGAATCTCTTATTTGTAATCTCTTATCTATCACCTGTTATGTCATTTGTCATCTATTTTTTGTTTTACCTTATTTATTACCTAAAATAAGTTCTGCCGGCAAAAAGGTTTGTTTCCCTAAATGATTCAATACTGATTTAAAAAGTCTAGTACTTTAAAAAAAAAGATTACATAAACTGTACAAGTTATCTAGGCGCTCCTCTGTTACGTTAATTGTAAACGTAGTTCCAATCAAATTCCTTCGACCATTACAGATGGTGACTCTATTATTTCTAGTTGACCAATTTGCTCAATATTTTGGTAGTGTTTATCGACATCCAACTATTACTGATGAAGTAAATCATAGTTCGAACTCGAACACTAATATGAATGAGATCATTCCTCCTGTTTTAAAAATATGTTCTGAATGAACTTCTTTCTTTGAAGGCTAATAACGGCCTTGGTCCTGATGGGCTAATGGCATTTTTTCTTTATAACTTTGTTTTTTCATTTAGTCTACCTTTATGGTTATTATTTAAACTATCTCTTTCCACGGGAACATTTCCCAAATGTTGGAAGAGTGCATTTATTACAACGATTTACAAATCGGGCTAAGTAAAACATTTTGATAATTGAAGGCCAATATCTGATCCATCGGTGGTGCCTAAGATATTCGAAAAGTTACTTACTTCTCAAATAACAGAAGTTTGTCTATCTTCATATATCAAAACAACTTTAGAACAGGATAATCAACTTCGACCAATCTTTTAGTTTATGAATAGTATATTGTTGATGATTTCACTGAAAGATGTCAGGTAGATTCTACTGACTTCTCAAAAACCTTTAATATTGTTGATTGTAAGATTTTGCTTGATAAATTGCTTTGTTTGGGTATTGACGTCCAATAGGGTACGGGCTGGCTAAAATCATATCTGACCGATAGGACTCAATATGTTCGTATTGGGTACTATGTGTCTCATCCTCTTCACGTATCATCTGGTGTTCCGCAAGGTTCCCACCAGCGGGCCCCTGCTCTGTAATATTTTTATTAATGATGTGGTGGGCAGTTTTTCAAATGTGAAGTGCTTGCTATTTACGAACGATATACATTTTTTTATAAAAGTTCAATCAATGCATCATTACTGCATTCGGAATTACTATCATTTGGGAAAATGGTGTAATGAAAATCACCTTAAAAATGCACTGTGATCGCCTTCTCTAGAACATACTAGTGTACATAAAGAAAACGTTGAGCAGGTTTAGAAAAAGTTGTACGATTTTTGTCATTCAAGTGTAATGTAATTTACAGTTACCAACATGCACTCTCAATCTTCAAGATTACTAGTCTTGAATTTTTCAAAATAAAATCTCTTCATTCATGTACTTCCTCGCCACTTACGTGATAATATCACATTTAATATTTCTTTCCAAAGGACGGATTATACCCCCTGCACTCGGCTGCAACGAGGATTCAAAGGTACGCCAACATAGTCACCATTTTTTGTAGATTAATTAAGTAGTTTGCGACGGACACTTAATAATATGTAATGTTTTTGTTATTATTAGTAATTTGTTTGTTTGTTTGTACTTGTACACTATAAATGGCTTCCGTTAATAAATGTATTATTATTATTATTATTATTTGTTATCTTTGTTCGTTCTCTGTCATTTATTTTCTGTCATATGCCATTTGTCAGCTGTCAATAGCCAACTAGGATTTATCCCTGTCACTGGTCATTTCGTATCACTCGTCATTTGTCATCTTCTTTCATCTTATCTTATTTTATTTATCATTTGTCGTGTGTCACTATTAAAAATATGTGATCTGTTTCCATTCTTAAGTATATTTTTGATCTATGGGTTGGACAAAAGCAATCAGTAGGTAGGTAAATTAATGAAAAATATAATAATATAGGTTGTACAAACTTTTTCGAGAATGACATTAAAGAAAATTAACGATGAATTGGGTATAATTTTGGATGAAGATGTTGTTGAAGCATCTCCAGTGTTATTGGTTCCAAAATGGTAATCAGAGTTTTTGTGTAGATTACAGACGATTAAATTGATCCATTAAAAAGGACACATATTTTATTTTGCTTATATCTACGATATCAGCAAACTGTGAAATGCTTTTGGTAAACATCCATAAACCGAATGTGGATGTTTACTCGAGGCGTTTTTTCCAATATTTTTCTAAATATGAAAATTTTTACAAAACTTTTCAAACAGAAGTTATAGGGAACGAGAAATAAATTTTATTTGAACATTTGAAAAAGTTCTTAACGTGCGAGTTACATGAAATTTATATTACAAATAATTGTAGAGAATTCAAAAGTGAACAAATTATTAGGAATAAATAAGTAATTGTAGAGGCTTTTACTTCGTGATACATTTTATGATTCAAAATAAAATAAAACGAATAACTTTGTTTTTATCACAAAAAGTGATAAAAACAAAGTTATTCGTTTTATTTTATTTTGAATTATTAGGAATAGCTTTTTGTCGTAAGCCTCAATTCAATTCTTATAAAATACTTTGTTTAGAAAATTCAACGTATAGAATTTTTTGCTTACAAATTTCGATGTATAAATTATTATTTATTAAGAAAATTTGATGTACAGAAAAATCTTTGTTTAGAAAATTCTCTATTTAGAAATTTTAATGCTCAAAAAATGTATATTTATAAATTTCGCAGTGTAGAAAATGTTTAGAAAATTAAATATTCAGAAATTTTTATATTTTCTAATTATTTCTTATGACTCACCCACGAATGTAAATATTCTGCTTGGAAATAAACAAACTGATATATAGAAAATTCTATTTAGTTGAATATTCTAAATAGAATTTTCTATACATCATTCATAAACATTTATGTTTAACATTTGTTGTAAAGACAATTTTCTGGTTTTATTAAAAAAAAACTTATAAAACCTTATATTTAGAAAATTCGATGTATAGATAATTCAATATTCATAAAACTTTGTGTTTAGAAAATTCGATGTATGAAACTTTTTTGCTGAAAAAAATTTAATACTAAAAATATGAGTGTTTTCGTTGTATAGAAAATTCAATGTTTACAAAATTCAATACAAAGTTTATATTTAGAAAGGAACGTAAAGAAAATATTCTCTGTTTAGTAAATTCGATGTACGTACAATTTTCTGTTTAGAAAATTCAATACATAAAAGAAATTGTTCAGATGATTCAATGGATAGAGAATTCTCTGCTTAGAAAATAAAATACTTATAAATGTTTATGTGTAGGAAATTTGATATACAGATAATTCTTTATTTAGACAATTCAGTACTCAAAAAATTAGTTGTATTCGAAAATTTAGTTTAGAAAATTCTCTATTTAGAAAATTAGTTTATAATATTGATAAAAACATTTACCCAAAAAGGAACTAAATTGGATGTTTAAAAATTTAATATATAGAAAATACGATATATAAAAAATGTAAATACAAAAATTGCTAAATATGATGTTTGATACACTTAAAGTAATATATTAAAACACAGAAACTTCTAAATTCAATGTTTAGAAGATTCGATACATGGAAAATTTTATATTTAGAAAAAACAATATGTAGAAAATTAAATGTTTTGAAAATTTTGGCTAACATATTGATAAAAAAGTATTTACATCCAGAAACCGCTAAATTATACTTTTAGGTAAATTAATAAGTTAAGAAAATTCTATGTGTAGAAAATTTAATGTTTATAAAGCTCGAAAACTGATTTAATACTAAAAAATAGTTTAAATGGGCGGAATAACCATCATTTTAAATTAAATGTAGTTTTTGTTTGTCCAAATAAAGATATTGTTCTATCTACTAAAAAATAATATTGTTTAGAAATTACGATGTGTAGATAATTCTATGTTTAGAAAATTCAATACTCAAAAATCGCATGTTTAGAAATTTCTATGCACGTAAAATTTAAAATTCTGAAGTTTCAATACTGAGAAAAATTTTTGGTTAGAAAATTCGAAATGCCGAAAAGTTTCTGTTTAGAAAATCCACAAGCTACAACATCGATACAAATATTTACTTAAAGACATTTGAATTAATTGATGCAAAAAATTACAAAAAATTAATACATAGAAAATTGAATATATTAAAACAAATAAACTACTAAATTCAATGATTAGAAAATGTGATATATTGAAAGGATAGTTAAGTTATATAGAAAATTAACAAATCAATTTTTCTTATAGCGAAAATTTCTTTTACTTCTTTTACTTTTACCCTTTTATTTTCTGCTGCTACTGTGTTACAACGTTACTTGAAATTTGTATGACAAATAATTGTAGAGAATTAAAAAGTGAACAAATTAATAAGAATAGCTTTTTTGCGAAATCCTTATAGTTTTCGAGTAAAATATAGGGAAAGTACTATGATGGCCACATCACCATTTGTATCTTTGAATATCTGCTCTGCAAATTAGCAATTTCCAGTAATTGTTTCTGCCATCGAGATTACTGCAATTTCTAGACCTGATAGGATTCTTTTAATTTAAAAATATGTTTACTAACGCAACAGCAACTTTTCAAAGACTAGTCGTTACTATTTTAGAGGCTAATCTAGAAACTGTTGTTTTTGTATACTTTGATGATATTGTAATCATAGCAAATGACCTTTATACCCACTTAAAAATTCTATCTTATGATTTTGTTAGACATATAAAAGCTGGTTTAACCATTAATGAAATAATTAACAAAAATATTTGTTATAAAACGTTATCAGACACTTAAATCAATACTAATAATAATTATCCTTATGCAATTTTCACATAAATTTTTCTGTTTTATAAGAAAACGTTTGTTTTGCTAACATAATCGCTTTAAATACATAAACCGTGTGTTTAATATCCAAACAGTATCCTCCGCAAAAGTTATTAACACCTGTTCTATTTTTCAGCCCATTGACGTCCCCCGGTGAAAACAAATATTTACAAAACGCCACGCCACGCTCACGCACACAACGTCGGCTCTTTGTTACTCTTTATGGAAGCCGAGCTAAAATTGAACGTCAATGCTGTTTCAATTTGAGTTCGATTAGTTTTAATGGCGCACAAACTGATACTTTATTTAGTTAGCGATATTCAATTTGGCGAGGACGCGCTCTTCAACCCGCGAACGACTTTATTACGACGTCGCCCGTGCGTTACGTAATTGCTGGTAACACGTGCTAATACAATTAAGTGCACGGTTTTTAATTAATTGGATCAAGTAGGGTGTACCAGTGTAATTATTAAATTGAATTATTTACATATTAATCGTATAGATTAGTAAAATATATGTTAAAACATGAAATTTACTATTCCTACATAATTTACGTACTGTAAGAATTGAGCAAAGATAAATTTCACTGCAGGATTGATTTACAGAATATCACGGGACATAAACTTGATTAACAAGGCGCTGTTTTGTGATAAAACTACTTTCTGCTTAAATGGGCATTTTAAGCACCAAAACTGTAGATTTTGGTGAAGTAGTAATATCCATTGAATTAAAAAGGTTTGTTCTCAGTGCCCATGAAAAATAATGTTTGGCATTGTATCATCGGTCTAAATATTGTATGTAAGCTAATGGTAATTTAAGTATGAACTACAAAAATTTTAATCAGATTGTCTAATTAACGTGGTCCCAACAAGACTGAGCACGATCTAATTTAGGGCTACAAGTGCAGTATTTAAAGGAATATTTCATGAATGATTTTCTCATTTACCTCGTGGTGAAACATTGTGGAAACATTTTCTGTTATGTGAATAGGAGGTTGAGAAACGATCGAATGGCTAGTCAGATCATCTGGTATAATTCTCTTCGGCTCTCTTTATTATTTTTTTTTCAAAAATTGCTTTTATGTTAATACATTTATGAATTTTTAAGGATTAGAAGAAAAATACATTGTTTGATTTATTGCGAAGCTTTATGCGATGTGTTCATTTTTAAGTATATTCACTATAAGTTAACTGAGAATTATATTGAACACGTGTGATTTTTTTCTATTTTTATTGACACAATGTTTTAAGCTTTTTAAATTATAAATAAATTTTATTTTATTTAAAAATGCATATTTAACTTTGTTATTAAAGTTTGCAAGTTTTTTTAGGTTATTTAAAAGATACAATAGGCATGTACCACACTGAAAAATTCTAAAAAAAATGTGCTTTAAAAAAAGTAAAATAAAACCATAGTGCTACCTGAAAAAATCAAGTTAGCCTTGAATATCAAAAATAAATGATAAAAGAAGTTATAAATGAAAATTGCAGAAACTTGAAATTGAATGCATATAAGCCCGTGGACACATGACGGGAGGAGCAGAATGATTCAGCTACAGGGAGGCAACAATCAAAATTAGGGCCCCTAAAGAGGTACAGGCGAAGTAAGGGGAGCCTGCGTAAAGGGCGCGAGGTAGGTCGTAGATATAGTCCTGGTCAGAGAACCGAATACATGAATAATCGGCTCGTAATGGCTTAAGGACAAAGCAGCAGGAGGTATGGCCATACAGTTAAGGAATCGGGCGAAGAGGTTAGTCGGAGTCGGGGGATAGCAAAGGTCAGTATGGAGTAGGGCACCAAGGCAGTGAGATGGAACGTGGCCAAGGGGGTGGATCTCTGCCACTCTATGAGGAGTCATCGTAGATTCGCGAGTAGAGCTGAGGCAACAGAGTACTCGAAGAGGGTACGAGAGGCCTGTGATTTGGCAATACCGAAGAAGAAAACGGGAAAGCAGAGCAGGACTACGTACTGGTGGAATGAAGAATAGCGGAGACGAAGTGTAAGGCGAACGCCGCGAGAAGGGACCTAGGTTAGGTTAGGTTGGTGTGGCAGCACCACGAAGAGGTGCACACTTAGGCCTAGATAGGCCCGTTGTGATACCAATTTCCCTTTCCTGAGTTCTTATGGGAACCATTTGGAGCCATTTATGAATCTGGCTATGCTTCTGGCATCGGTTGTCTCGATGTCAGAGAGCTCATTCATAAAGGAACGGCCTAGGGAGGAATCTCTTATTCCGGCCAGCGCGGGACATTGACAGAGGTAGTGGAGTACGTTTTCCTCCTCCTCTTCGTCGAGGCACCCTCTACAAAAGTCGTTGTGGGCTATTCCTAACCTTTCTGCGTGTTTGCCAATGGGACAGTGTCCCGTGATGACTCCCACTGTTAGCGCAATGTCATGTCTCTTTAATGAGATGATGCCATCGCTTCTTTTGCTGTTGCAGCGTGGCCAAATCTGCCTTGCTGTGCTACAGCTGCTCTCATTCATCCACCTTTTGTTTGTTAGGTTTAGGATGATATTGCTTAGGATTTCCTTGCTAGTCGCTAAGGGAATTCCTGGGTGATGGTTTATTGAGGACGAGTGAAGCTTCGTTCCATTCTTAGCCAGCTCATCCGCTGTGTCATTGCCCGGGTTGTTGCTGTGGCTAGGCACCCAGATGAGTTGAGCGTTTGTCTGTGTTGCCAGTTAATTTAGTGATTTCCGGCAATCAGATACCACTTTTGAGGTGCTACTCACACCTGTTAGAGCCCTGATTGCCGCTTGGCTATCAGTGTAAATGTGGACCCGGTTTGCGTTTGTCCTATTGGTCCTTAGCCATTCTACTGCAGTATTTATGGCGATTACTTCTGCCTGTAGTACACTAGAGTAGTTTGGTAGTCTGAAGGATAGTCGGATCTTCAGGTCTTCGGAGAAGACTGCTCCCCCAACTTTTGTGTCCTGCTTAGAACCGTCCGTGAAGACGTGTAGTGTACCTGCTTCATTTTCTTTGTCCACCGCCCAGTCCTCCTTGGTAGGGATCTGGGAGGAGAACTTGTTATGAAATGCAGGGATCGGTAGACAGCGGTCAATATTCTTAGGGACACCGGGGAATTCTTTGAGAATTCTTGTGTGTCCCCGCGTATTAGTTGTGCGTCGGCAGATTGAGTTCAGTCTTAATGCTGTTGTTAGCGCAATCTGCTTGCCGAGGAGATCCACAGGGGTCAGATTGAGGATTGTTTCCAGTGCTTTCGTGGGACATGTCCTAATAGCTCCTGTAATCATCAGGGTTGCCAACCTTTGGACCGTCCCAAATGCTTGCTGGTGAACCTTTTTGTCCAAAGCAGTCCACCATATGAGTACGCCGTAGTAGAGTATTGGCCTTACTACTGCCTTGTAGAGCCAGTAGGTGATGTTGGGTTTCATGCCCCATTTTTTGCCTACCGTCTTTTTGCAAGAGTACAGCGCCACGGTGGCTTTCCGTACTCTTTCCTGGATATTAGGTTTCCAACTGAGCTTTCGGTCCAGTATGATACCTAAATACTTAGCCTGTTCTTTTATCTCCAATTCTACTCCCATTAAGATGGGGGGTGAGAATTTGGGGATTTTGTGTTTCCTAGTAAAAAGAACTAGCTCAGTTTTTTGTGGGTTTACGCCTAGGCCGCATCGTTCACACCACTGAGTTAGTATTAGTAATGCTCGTTGTGTGAGCTGGGACATTACATTGAGATGTTTCCCTGAGATGGCTAGGGCCACATCATCTGCGTAGGCTACTACCCTACATCCGGAGTTGCGTAGATCTAAGAGAAGGTCGTTTAACGCAAGGTTCCAGAGTAGGGGAGAAAGGACCCCGCCCTGTGGCGTGCCCCTGTTCGCCTGCCTACTTATACGGGAGTTCCCTAGTTTGGAACGGATGTTTCTTCCTCGGAGCAACTTACCTATGAGGTCGACAACTGTTGCCTCAATTCCAGTTGCGTTTAAGGCGGACTCAATGGCTTCAGGGTACACATTGTTGAACGCTCCCTCGATGTCGAGGAAGGTCACCAGCGTGTACTCCTTGTGGCCCATTGTTCCTTCTATTTGACTAACCAGGGAGTGCAGAGCTGTTTCCACGGACTTCCCTTTGGTGTACGCATGTTGCGAGGTTGACAACAACTGGGGGTTTATGCTCCCAAGGACCTAACTGGATGCAGGCGCAAGGGAGGTGATCTTGAGGTGCTCGAGGTGGAGTAAGCGAGGAAAAACAATCTGAAGATGCTAATCAAGCAAGGGAAAGAAGCAAAATGGAGTAGCTGCAGGAGAAGGTGGAAGAGAGCTATCCGCCAGATAGTATGGGTTTCGAAAGGGTAAGTGATTTAATATTTATGTATGTATTTTTATGTTATTTTTTTGATAGATCTTGTGTACTAAATAAACAAATCTAAACTCATCGGCGAGGCGAATGCATGACCGCTTAGAACCAGGAGACAATGCCTGGTATAGCCCTTGATGCAAGGTGTGTGTTTAACTAGATGCTGTGTCACGAAGGGGGATAACGGAGTACCTGCTGCGTATGTTCAGGGGCTGCTACCTGGAGTACGAAGGGGATGAAGGCAGGCAAAAGATGGAGGTACTGATCGGGGGCATTCAACAGGGGTCAGTGCTGGGGTTGCTACTGTGGAATGCCGCAAACGATGATGTTTTCCGCCTAGCACTACCGGAGGGGTCGAGGAGGGCAGACGACCTCCTTATATTGGTTATGAGACGGAAGATCGAGAAATTCAGTGTTGCGACAACGGCGGCGGCAGCTAAGGTTGAAGGTAAGGCTGAATGGCTGGCCCCCATAGACTAAGCCGGTTGGGGCAAGATATCGCGGTGACGATGAGGATGAGATACCTCGAGGTTATCGTGGTGTCACCGGCGCGAAGCACTGGCAACTGCCAGCAACTTGTGTTGCTTAATTTTTATTTCCCAAATAAATAAAATTCACGCAACACAAATATATAGTCCATTCGTTGGATCTTCCGTCCTATGTCACAAAATATCGCTTCGAGAAACGACACAAAAACATTCAGTCTGATAAAGTAAACCTGTCGACTTTTTTTGAAGCGACAGTTTGTGACGTGCGACGGAAGATCCAACCGACAGACTATATATCTGTTAATTTTTCTAGAAAACAGCGCCCCGTATATCATGATAGCTCAACTTCGTGTCGAAAAGCCCCTCTCAGCTACTGCAGGTAGAATCGAGTTCTGCCACCTCCCAATCCGTTGACAGGGGTATCCAAAATTCCCGGAATCCCGTGTTCGCCACATCTGCAAAGGGTCGCAACTACCTGCGACCGAACCGACCGAGCAGGCGAAGCGCACGCGTGGAAACAAAAGGACAGGACATGACGTCATGGCGAAAGTTAAGAACATCCTTTTCGCGTCTCGCAAATATTCGCGTATGAAGCCCACGTACGCGAAAAACCACATGGGACATCGGATGGCTGAGAGGAAGGCGATTCGAACGACACCAAACACAAAGTGGTTAACCCTACGTCGAACGATGTTAAATTGGGTTTTAACTAGACCAAAACATGCGCTCTATATTATTAAATTCGATATTAACGTTACTACTACTACGTCGAACAGGTAAAGGTATCTATATTCACTATTTGTTTTGAGTTATGTGAAGTAATAATCACTAATAAAACACTATTTGATTTCCTTTCTTCACTAATTTATTTTTACACGTTAAATGTACATTTCGAGCACCATTAGTGAAGAAAGGAAATCAAATCGTGTTTTATTAGTAAAGATATCTATAATATAACGGTAGCGAGATAATACGGGGATGTCCAGGTGCAGGATCTTCGCGCCCACCTATATGATACAAGAATGTCAAATTATATTGCAAAATATAATTGTTATAATTAATTTTTAGGATCGGCGAGAGTTCGGAGGTCGCTAGAGGGGTAAGAAAAGAAGAGGGTTGACCACCGACCATATAAATTCGCCTGCCCTCGAAGGCTTAGGTCTCTCTTCCAAAACAGTCTGTCTTTCGAAATCGTCGAGTCACTAATTATCACGTAAGTTTTAAAATTTGTTTTTCTCGACCCAGTAGTCATTTTGTAAGTTAGCCTTTCATTTCTATGTGTAAGTATAACTTTAATTTTTGCTGTTATTGTGTTTTCTTTCGTGTTGTAAATATTCTGTCATTTTTTTAAACTTAATATACGTATTCATTCTGTTGGTATTCAAACGACCATTATTTCAAAATTTACCTTACTTTGATATCTTTACACGAATCGTGCTCTACCCTGAACTATCGGTGCAGGTGTCAAGGCAGGAACGTAATCAAGCCGAGTTACTTTTTAATTATTATCGTTCCGAGAGGTTTGCCTCACTTTCAGCCAAAGCCCGAAAGAGCGTTGATAACAGTGGAAGCTAATCTGCTATGCAGCTATCAGTTGGTAGACGATAACGGGAGCTTAAAAAACACTAAGTGTGGTGGTTAGATTGATGGCCAACGCAGGAGACCCAAGGAAGGTAACCAGGATTCGTTTGTTGGGAGCGGCCTTACTAGACTGTTATACGCAGTAGCATGGGCGGAGTGCAAAGGCTCCAGGAAAAATATCGAGAGGCAGAGGCAGGCCGTGAGACATGGGGTACTTAAACTGGCCAGGGTTTATAAAACCAATTCCACCGAGGCCGCGAAAGTTCTTGTGTCTTCGCTCCTGCCGGACCTATTGTTCGTCGATAGTTGCGTCCGGTATCCAGGTATAATAGATGATGCGCTGCATGCAACTAAATCCAAGGCGTATAGGATTTGAACTTGGAATGCAAGCGGTCTAAGGGATAAAATGTCAAAACTAGAGCAGTTAGACATACACATAATGCTAATAAGCAAATTTCGAGCTTCCTAAGATATATCTGATATATAAATGGCTACAATCTCCACATTTGCCAAGGGCCAAACTGTGATTTACGTGAAGCATGGGCTCGATTACACTATTCTTGAAAACCAAGTCAAACAAAACCTGGAAGTAACATCCATTATTGCAGTTTAAACGGCAAAAATTAATCAGCGTTTGTCAATCATCATCAAAGCCAATTATAAATGAGGACATTCTCACAATATCCAGGAGTGACTTCAATGCCAAGCATTCTAGATGCTACAGTGGAATCACACACCAAAGAGGCAGACAAACTGTTCGATTACATCCTTCACCACAGACTGCCCATTTAGACGGTAAGTGAAAATTCTCCAACATTTTTCACAAAGCTGGATAATGTCGGGACATTCAAGTGCTATTCATAGTCAATCAAATTGAATATGATATAGATGTCTGGACCACTTCAGAATTACAATCCGATTACAATCCAGTAATAATGGATATTCATACAGAAATATCCAGAGTTAATAGAACCGCCAGGATCACTGACTGGAAGCTCTTCAATAATTCGATCTCGAAACACGTACTGTCGATTCCGGCGATGGGAAATCGAAAAGGAATCGATGAAAGTATAGAAATCCTCCTAGCGGCTATTCATAAAGTCATTGAAGAATCCTCCACAGTGAAAAAGGTTTCTCCGGGCGATCCGCTTAACATTCCATGACATCTCCTAAATAAAATTAGGGAAATAATCTTGTCCGACGTAGCTGGAAACGCACACGCTGTCGCCAAACAAAGCAGGAAATAAAGAGATTGCAACATCACATTCAGAAAGAGTTTAAAGAAATCCAAAATGCCCGTTGTATTAGGCGTATTGATAAAGCCACCTAACATAAATCCCAACTTTGGAAGCTTACAAAGAACTTCACCAAAACGAGAAAGGCTACTCCTGCCATCAATGGGCGAAACGGCCTCGCCTACCTTGCGGAAGACAAAGCCGAAGCCTTTGCGAATGGAATTTAAATTCTCGCCAAACGATGATACCTCTAGGGATGAGCTTCTGGATGAAATCAAAGAGATGCTTCATCGTTTTAGACGATCACCAAACTCTGCCCATAAACCAACAACGGTTAGAGAAGTCAAGGACTTTATCAAACTGGCGCCAAACAAAAAAAAAGTCCGAACACGATCAAATCAGTTACAGCTACCTTAAGAATCTCTCACTTAAGGCTATTTTATTTCTCACTAACATTCTTAATGCCTGCCTGAGAACAAGCTATTTTCAAAAACGTGAATACAGTCTACTCCGTACATGAGTTAAACTGCTCGAAAAAACTAAACAGATGCGTTTGAGCGAATGAATGATCACAACTTCATCCTAAATCCACAGCACTCAATTAACCCAGAGAAAAGCCAAGCAATTTACTTCTCTCAGTGTCGTTCGATTCCCATAGATAACCTTACTTTCAAGGACATGCCAATCCAATGGGTGGACCGAGTAAAATACCTTGGTCTGCACATGGAAAAAAGCCTAAATTGGAATAAACATATCCAAATTGCCATTTAGAAAGCCAGACAAGCGTTCACTACTGCTCGACAAAAATCATACTTTCCTCTACAATAAAGTACACCTATTCAAGGCAATCATACTGTCAAAAATGACATGATCAGAAGGATTGTGAATGCGCCAAGGTACGTCTCTAAAATCTGTTACTACATAAAGTCTGTGTTATGATGGGGGTAATTCGAAAATTATATCGTCACTCGTTTTATTCACAAGGTATCATCAATGTTAGCTTATCCAATAAGACAATAAATGTAAATAAACTGTTAAAACATGCTGTTGTTATAGTCGACAACTCAGTCTATTCTGCCAATTCCTGAATAACTTTATTCTCGGGTTTATAACCCTCATCCAATATTATTGAAGAGCTGCAGTAGATTTCAACATAATAAATGTATCATTGTAGATTTTTTTAGTTCAATTAGAACCAAAATGTATATATGTTTTTGTATAAAAAGTTTAACACCATGCTATCTATAATGAAACGTAATTGACTCATCAATTCTGCATGATTTTGAGTGGTAAAGACATCGTTCAGGAATTGAATTTTTGGACGAGCTTTAAGCCTTTATATATTTCGTCTTTTTGTGTAAAAATATATTTTAATATTTTCAAGACTGTGATGCAAGTTTGAAAGTCAAATCCAGACTTTTGTTTTTCTCTAATTTAAAACTCGTAACAAAGATTTGAAGATATTATAAAAATATTTTCTCACAAAAACCAGAAGCTAATAAATAAGTTATTTTTAATTTCATTAAAATCGAAGTATTTAAATTATCATAAACAATATTGATTAATGAAGGTATCTTCGTGATTTAATAAGGTGATCGCTACTAACGATGAACTTTGTGATGGCAATTTAATGAAACAAACGTGCGACTCGATATAATCTCAACGAAGAATTAATAATTCTATTACAAAAGTAATCTTTAGTAATAGTTTTATTTATGTTCTTGGATTTATTTCTCGAACGATTTAAGAACCGTAAATCACTCACTTATTTGAGAACTTAAACCTCCTGGATTGTTTCTTATAGGGCTATCCAAAGTCATTAGTTCACATTACTCCAGTAGAAAATGTAAAAGACTTGCAAAATCGGATAATTGTTGGGTGTAACACAATACGACCCTGATGAATTTGAAATTGAATTGAATTTGAATTCGGCACGGAATAATGACAAGATTGGATTATTGCAAACTAAATGAAACCATTTTAACAGTTCTTGAAAATTAAGAAACTTTGCATCTAATTTTTGGTAATAAAAAGCTGTTATTGTTGAAAATTGGTTCGTCCTATATCTTTGAAACAATGCAGGTTCTCAAAAATCATCAAACGGCAGAATATTTTTAGAATAATCCAGGGAACAAACTTTTGAATTTTTATGATCTGATTGATGAGGCATTGAATTTTTGCCTTTTATTTAATAAACACCTTGTATATGTAAATATCATTTAAAAAATTAACAATGAACATACTTATTTACAAATAATATTACAGTGAAATAATAAAGCAATTAACTTTTGTACCACTTTTTTATTTTACTGCAGCAACTATTAAGAAGAATATTATAAATAATAGTGATTTTAAACAGTATTAATGTATTATAACCACATATCACGTAAAATGAAAGGTACGATGGAAGACATCTCATTTCCTATAATTATCAATTAATTATTAATCAAATTCGTGTTTCAGGCGACAAGTGCTCGGAGGCCACTTCTTGGACATAGATAAGATGGCTTCGAAAGTTGGTTAACTGGGAAAGTGGGATGGTTCGGGAGAGTAATTGGATAGGAAGAAATCACTCAGGCTAACTGTTCTCTCAAAATGAATACTTATTAGGAACGTCAAAATAAATCAATATACGATTTCAATGTCCTTAATTTAATTATGCTAGTAATTAAATTACGATAGTGTAGTGATATTTTTTATTATAGGGAAATATTATAAGATAATGTTAATATACTTAGTTATTTCACAATTATTTAAAATGTATTGCTGTTTTATATAATTAATTCATTGGAAACCATGCAAACATTTTCTACAGAAAAGTGTGTTTGGCAGATCCTCTTTGGTCGAATATTTGTGTTTAGCATACTTCAGAAACAACACTTTGGTAACAAGATGGCTTTAATGCATTAGTAGAATTTTATAATAATTACTTCGCAACAAAAAAAAGTCATAGCAGGATTTGAAACTACATGTAATGCATAAGTGAATTAGATGAATTAGTTTTATTTCATTTATCTCTTCTCATACTATTAGTAGAAGTATTGATATGTACCGTAATTTTATTTTTTACTTTTAAATAAAACAATACATCGAGGATTCCTGGTATAATCGCGCATTTTTCTTCCTTTTCTTTCGCCCGTGATTTATGCAACGATTTAACCGATTCCGCGGCCGGTAATTCGAGCCGGTGAATTATTATTTCGTGAAACGAAACGTTGCAATAAATTTATTTTCACATTCCTAATCCGGCAATTAATGGAGCCGCATGCGTTAAAAAAATCCTTTGAATAAATTTCACTCGCGGCCGTAACGGAATTTATTTTGGGACAGAAGAATACACGTTTCGCCGCCCGGAATTTATCGCGATCCCCCGGGAACCGGAACGGACGACACTGGACTGATTTTGACAGGGGCGTAAGTGATTGCGGTGATTCATTGGCCGAGATGAATTATGTGATGTATGCTAATAATTGGCATTATTACGTGATAATCTAATGAGAAGGTGTGATAAATGAGCGTGCATTCCTGGTGTCTATCAAGGTACAGTACATACACATCGACAACGGTGGTGTGCCCATTCTGCAATTCATTAGATCTAATCAAGGTCTTAATTATTAAATTTATGAATGTTCTTAATGGAATTACAAAGTGTGAAATCTAGCTATTGTTCTTAAGTGCTTATTCTTAACAAATCTTAATTATGTTTACAAAAAACATGCAAAATTTGATAAAAACTTGTATATGTTCTATAAAAATAAAGTAATGGTATGTCAAGATATTTCTATAAATATGCCATCTATTGTTTTAGCATTGCACTAGATCTCTGTTTTGGGTGGATAGCCACCCACAAATCATAGGGAACTGCCAACAGCGACAATTATAACAATTATAATGTAAACATTAATTTATTTTGTTAAACGAGTTAAACATTAATTATTGTTCCCTGTCGGACTGATTTTGATCAATTTTGGATCTCATCAGCGTAGAGTAGTTAAGATCCAAAATAAAATTACTAAAAACCAACTATGTTTTATTACTTCCATTATTATTTTCTATAAACAATAAAAATTAAAACTATTTTTGTTCATTTTTATTTATTCTCTATTAGTTTTTATTTAAATTTTATTAACAAGCATGCATAAATTATAAGATTATTATTTTTTAAGACCTAAATAATAGATGACAAAAACAGATTATAAGTAACTAAAGGCAGATGATTACAGGAAACTAATGAGTGATGATAAATGACAAATTACAAATAATAAGATGACATATAATGAAAAAAACAGTTTACAAATGTGAAAAGTCTTTTGATACATAACAAATATCAATTGCGTATCTTTGTAATCTAAAACCTAACCATTCTAGTGTGTATCTGAAAATTAATTTAAGTTTTTAATAAAAAAAATTAGAACGAAATTATCTTTATCAGTTTTTAATTATTAAACATTTGAAAATTAATTGTTTTTCTTTTGTTTTTAGGGTTTTCAAATACAATTGCTCTTATTAATGATTAATCATTTCCGAAAATTAAACAAAAATTTAATTGCTTTGTAAAAATTGTATTGAAAACATAATTTATCTACGATCGTACAGAAAGTAGACGCTTTTTGCATCATTTTTCATTGTAAAAGTGGCCTTTTAAAGCACTAGTGCTTTTTTACGTTTTTATTGCACGGTAATGTCAAACTGTTTTTATTGCACAGAACTGTCAAATCTGACAGATGAATATATTATAGCACACATTTTCGACGAAAAACTTAATTTTTTATTAATTGATACAAATAACTAATAAACTATAAATAAAATATATAATACAAACGAAATGGCAGATTTAAGAACTCTGAAGATTTCATTTAATGCAAGTCGAAGCGATTACAATAAAGCGAACATTTTTTCCATAAATAATAATGGCGGCCGACATTTGTGCAACTTGTTTACTGGTTGCTAAGTAACGCTTTCATTAGTGCACTGCGGGTAAAATATGGTTTCATTAATTGAATTATTGAAATGACATTAAAATATTACTCATAAGAATATATTCTTTGAAATCCTTTACGATCGAAGATAAAATTTTGTAAGGCACACGTGTAAAAAGTTTCTTTATTGCACTCCTGGCTTTAAAAAAACTCGCTCGTTCCTCGCTCGTGTTTTTAAACGCCAGTTCGTGCAATAAAGCATCACTTTTTACACTTGTACCTTAAATAACTATTTTTAAATTTGTATAATTACTAATTAATTTTTTTAAAGATTTTAATGTAATTATTTTATTAGCAAGTCTTAAATTTGTCTGTTTTACTAATAACTACATAACTATTTTAAATTTTTACATGATTTAATCATATTACCAAAATTTAGATTTTTTGATGTTTTTTCAAAAATTAAAAAAATTATAAGTATTCTGGAAAACAAAGATTCAATTAATTAAAGTCATAGTGGCCATTGTTATTACATGTTAGTTCAGTTTTCTATTAATAACCAATTAATTTTTTTATTAGTTCCTTCACCATTTTTAAAAAACAAACAATTGCAAGTACAATTAGTACCACATGATAAATGGTGAGTAACAAATTACGAATGACAGAACATAAATGGGAGACAACAAATGATATATGCAAGTGAAAAATAACAAATGATAAACGACAAATAATATATGAATCCTGATAATGTATCCATTAAAACTCAAAAATGACATATGACAAATGAAATAGATGGCAGGTGACAGATGAGAAATGACAGATAGCTAATGGCAAATGACAAATGACAGACGACAAATTTATTTATTTATTTAAGAGTGCAAAAATAGTTTAAAATTAATTTTTTGAATTTTTAATAATAGGGAAAATTATTCAACTGTTTTAATCAGTTCTGAAATATATTTTTTTTTTTGCAGAGAGATAGATTTCAAATGAGAAGTTCCAGATGACAAATTCCAGATTAATAATAATAGATGACAACTGCCAGATAACAAATGTCAGGTGCTAAATTAAATATAACAAGAGAAAGATGACAAATGCCAGATTATAAATGACAGATGACAACTTCCAGATGACAAGTGAAAGGTGACAAAAGATAGATAATAAATGACAGATGTCAAATAAAGTCTATTTTTCAAATGATAAACCGTGCAAAAATCCATTAATTTAATTTTTCATAATTAAAAAAATAATTAAAAAGGTAATTGTTTTAATCAGTTTTCAAATACTAAATATATGAAAATTAATAGAAATTTTATTTTATTTTTCAAATATATTTTGCATGAATAAGGTCAGGTAAAAAATAACAGATACCAAATGAACAAATGACAAATGACATATGACAAATAATAGATTACAAATGACTGAAGACAGATGGCAAATGACAAATGACAAATGACAGATAACAATTGCAGAGAAAAAGATGACAAATGACAGATTGCAAGTTCCAGATGAAAAATTCCAGATGACAGCTGCCAGATAACAAATGTCAGATGACACTTGACAGATGACAACTGCTAGATGACAAATGTCAGATGACAAGTGAAATATAACAAATGCCAGATGACAAATGACAGATAGCAAATGCCAGATGACAAATTACAGATTACAAATAATAGATGACACCTACCAGATGACAAATGGCATATGACAAGGGAAAGATAACAAATGACAGATGTCAAATAACAGTTAGTGATAAATTATGCATTTTTCATAGTCAAAAAAATAATTCAAAATGTAATTGTTGTAATCAGTTTTCAAATACTAAATATATAAAAATTAATTGAATTTTTATTTTATTTTTCAAATATTTTTTTGCATGAATAAGGACAGGTAACAAATAGCAGATATCAAATGAACAAATGACAAATGACAAATGACAGATAACAATTGCAGAGAAAAAGATGACAAATGACAGATTGCAAGTGAAAGATGACAAATGATAAATGCAAATGATAGATAACAAATGACAGATGTCAAATAACAGATAATGATAAATTATGCATTTTTAATAGTTAAAAAACTAATTCAAAATGTTTTCAAATACCAAATATATAAAAATTAATTTTAATTTTATTCAATTTTTGAATATTTTTTTGCATAAATAAGGACAAGTAACAAATGGCAGATATCAAATAAATTAATGACAAATGAACAAATGACAGATGACAAATGATAGATTACAAATGACTGATGACAAATGTCAGATGATAGATGACAAATGACACGTGACAAATGACAGATGACAAATGAACAAATGAACAAATGACAAATGACAAATGACAGACGCCACACGACAGATGACAAATGTCAGATAATAGATGACAAATGACAGACGACACACGACAGATGACAATGCCAGTTGATAAATAATAGGTGTCAAATTATAGGTGTTCAATGACAGATGAGAAATGATTAATGACATATGACAAACCATCTGTTTTTCGTATGATTAACAGTGCAAGAATAGTTTAAAGCAAAAATTAATTGAAATTTTAATTTAATTTTTAAATATTTATTTGCATGGATAATGATAGGTAACAAACAACAAATACCAAATGGTAGATGATAAATGAAAGATGACAAATGGAAATTGGCACATGACAAATGGCAATTGATAGATGACAGATAACAAATGACAGATGACAATTGACTGATGATAATAAATTAAAAAATACCCAATTAATTTTTGAAATTAAATACTGTGCAAAAATAGCTTAAAATCCATTTAGTTAATTTTTAATAACTAATTCAAAATGTAGTATAATGTTTTAATCAGTTTTCAAATACATCTAAGTAATACCTAATTGAATTTTAATTTTGAAATATTTTACCTAATAGCAGATAAATAAATGATAGATCACAAATGCCAGTAAAAATGACAGATGACAAATAACAAATGACAAATGACAGATAGCAATTGGCAGATAACAAATGCCATATGACAAGTACCAGATGATGAATGACAAAAAAAGACGACAAATGACAATGATGATAAACTAAAACCTACCCAGTCTGTCATTAAATGATAAACAGTGCAAAAATTAGTTTAAAATCCGTTTATACAATTTTTTTTTTATAAAAAAACTCCTTGGAATAAATAGAATGTGAATTGTGGCAGAATAAATGATAACTAACAAATAACGAATGGCAAATGATAAATAACATAAAAAAAGCAAATAAAACATAACAAATAATAAAAGAGAGATGACACATAAAAATTGATGATGTATGCATCCCAATTCGCAATTCACATATAACAAATGGCACATGATAGATGACAGGTTAAAAATGACAGATGACAATTGGCATATGATAAATGGCAGTCGAAAGGTGACAAATGACAGATGACAAATAAAAACTGACATGTGACAGATGACAAATGACTCATGATGGTAAATTAAAACCTACCCAGTTTGTTTTTCAAATGATAAACAGTGAAAAAATAGTTTAAACTACTTTTATTGAGTTTTTAATAATGAAAAAAAATAATAATTCAAATTGTTATTATTTTAATCTGTTTTCAAATACTAGATATGTAAAAAGAAATTAATTTTTGATTTCAATTTTCAAATATTTTTTACATTAATAATGATAGGTAACAAATAGCAGATACTGAATGCCAGATGACAAATGCCAAATAAAAAATGACTGAGGATATTTCAAAACTTAACAAATGACAAATAAAAAATGACAGATGACAAGTAACAAAAAAAAAGATGACAAATGACGAATGATATATGGTAAATGACAGATGACAAATGCCAAATGACAAATTCCAAATGACAAATGACAGATGACAGATGACATATAACAAACGACAGATAACAATGGCATTTGAAAAATATTAGATGTCATATAACTAATAACAGATGACGAATGACGGACTAATTTGTAAAAAACAAATGAAGGACAAATGATGGCAAATGGCAGATAGCAAATGACAGGTAACAAATGAAAAATGAATAGTGAAAGTAATAAATGAGCGTTAGTAAATAAAAAAATTATAAATGATAAATTAACTTAACGCTGCATTTAAAACGATAAACAGTACTTATTTTATACTTTTTTTGTTTTATTTCTTTTCTTAGAACATGAGAGTGAATATAACTAAAATAAATATGATTTCGCTAAACTATAAAAAATTAATTCAATTAGTAAAATTACTTTAAAGGTTTTATGTTTTAAATAAATTAAGTTTTCCACCATTATGACAATTTTATAGATTTTTCTATTATTACATTGCGCAAATATGGCGCAAATTAGTTTTCATAGATTTAAGTTAGTTGATGCTAGATGAATTAGGTTAGTTTATATTAGGTGGGCTATAACTTGATTTGGTTTTCATCAATTTAAGTTAAGATATTTGTTTTTGGCTATTTGTTAAGAATAAGTAATAAAATCTTCTCTAGGCAAGTTTAAAGACTATTATAAGGATATTAAGTCTTTTTTGAAGGACAAAATCAATGACGAATCAACACGAATCTAATTCAAGATCTTTTCTTAAATAAAATATATGCATATGCTTGCAAAACCCAATAAATTATTAACTTAAATATTAACCTTTCCTCTTCTACGTTTAAAAATAACATTCACAATTACTTAACAGTTTTCTCAAGTTTTTAGTTTTTTATGATTTTCGATTTTTCAATTTTAAAATCAAATATGTCCCAATTTTGATTGATTAAAACACTTGGTTTTGTTTTTACCTAAGGAGAATAGCCAATGGTCTAAACTAGCTGGAGAGAACACAAAAATAGTGAAACAAAACCAAGTGTTCATCAATCAAGAAATTTAAAAAAAAGTTTCACCAGTAAATTAAGAAATTAATTAAGCATATATCCCTATTTATTTTAAATGTGACGCACCTGCCGACTTTGCTTTAACACAGTGAATATTTTAGTATTTGTTTATTTTTGATACGAAAAAACATTATTTTAATCAATGAACTATAGTCTGTTCGTTGGATCTTCCGTAGTACGTCACGAACTATCGCTTCGAGAAACGACGCAAAAACATTCAGTCTGATAAAGTAAACCAAATGCGTTAGAAAAAGAACGCACTCTAAAACTTTCGTCGTTTTTTGAAGCGATAGTTTGTGACGTACGACGGAAGATCCAACGAACAGACTATATGTAGTCGCAGTGTAATAATATGATAAGTACTGGCTATAAAATTCAATCCAAAAATATATTCAAGTAATTAGATAATTGACATCAGTAGAGAACGAAATGAAGGACCAGCCCTAAAAAGTGCGATAACGATGAGTTGGATTAGATGCTGGCTGAAAATTCGGTACATGCAAAAGGAGCTTGCAGAACAGCTGGAAGTAACCCAGAAATTGATTTTCAAATGCCCAATGGAAAAGATAAAGAAAGAAGAAAAATGGGTTCCGCACATATTCACTGAAACCAACAAAAATCAATGATTGCTCAATAAACAGCGTCAAAAATATTTCTTGTAGAAAATCGTTACGGATGATTAGAAATTGATACTCTAGGAATCTGAATCTGAAGCGCAGAAAGTCATGAGTAAATCCTTACAAAGCATCAAAATCTGTCGCTTTGGAAAGAAGGCCCTTCTCTGCATTTGGTGGGATATAAAGGGCGTGCTTTATGATGAGTGAAACAGTTTCTGTTACCAACGTCAATCAATCCGTTTGTTTCAAGAATTGCAACCACAGAGCATTCATAAGCTTGTTATTTTTGTTTGTAGACAAATATGATTATAAACAATTTTATAATACGTTAATTTAAAAGTCAACTTTTTCTGATTTTGCACTTTTTCTACTAAGATTATTAAAATCAGTTCGCTTTTATGTTCTACTATAAATCATAATAACTTAATAACTTAATACTAATAGAATATTTGACGTCTTTATATTGGCAAAATAATATATAATTAATTTTATAGCAACTTTACAACCTAAGGCAACAAAAACTGGGACCTACTAAAATTAATGACTTCACGAGGGTATTAAAAATAATAATAAGAATAACTGTTCACCGTTATTGTATTAAACACTCAAGCTGCTATTTTAGCAATGGAATTATCTCCCAGCAACCATAACTCCAAAGGAATAAAAAAAACATCTATTAGACTAATTAGAATTATAACAAGAAAAAATAATCAATTGGTTAATAGAGAGAACGAAATTCAAATGAGCGCATTATCTATAGCGAAAAGTGCAACATAGTTAACCTTGGTCTGTAATCGTATAGGTGACCGCTATTGAAAAATAATTAATGGCACTTAAAGTGATGGGGCCTAAGTAAGAAGTTTGAAGTCGATGACCAAATACTACTACTACTTTTTTAACTAGTATAACTAATGTATCTTTGTATCGGACACTAAATACTATAAACATAACTTTACTCAAAAGGCTAATTAAATTATTGATACCCACAGTCGCATAAAGAATTAGGACTTGCAAAACCCAGACACGGCTTTAATTACAAAGAAACCGGCGTTGATTACCAACGTGATTTCCTCATTATTTGAATGTTTTAAGAGAAATATGCGAACTTGTGCAACGGATTAATTTATCCGACTGCAAATCTAAACTGGGTGCAGGATCCCATTCAATTCGCGGTGTTGACATCCTGGAGTAAGTTGATCAAAGGTCATCGAATGCGCATTATAGTGGCTGTGCACGCACATAATGGGCGGCTGATATTTTAATTGTCCTTAATAATTATTAATTTGTCAGTGCCAAGCAAGGACTACCGCACAAGTCGGCCATCGGCTTTTCATTCGCATAAAGAATAACTTGGCTCTGGTAACTGAATTACGAGTATTTTAATTGCGTCAGTGTTGATCCCTCATTTAAAAATATTGATATCAATTACAGGATTTAAAAATATTACGCTATAATTTATAATATTTAAATGCGACTCCTTATTTATACAACCATTAATTTTATTAAAGCCAGTTTTGGGCTCGGTTCAACATATGACATAATACCACTAGGTAGGAATTGAATTAAACTATCATTTCTATGTTTAGAAATAAAATTCACAATTCTTCAACCGCCCTCAAGTTCCCAGTATTTTTTTATGACTTTCGCCTTTTCGGAATTTCGTGGGCAGGTATCTAATTTTAAAATCAAACATGTCCCAATTTATTTCGAACGTGAGGTCACTGCCGGCGGAACCGCTGTACCGAAACGGGCATTGTTACATAATTCATGAGAGCTTCTTCAATGTGTAACAACAGGCAATTCGTCAAATCTTACATTTTTCCCAAGACCGTTTCGGGTTGCGCGGACCAGCTGGAGAATGGTAATGCTCAAATTACGTACGAGATACCATATTTCGTACTTGGGATGCGTACACTTTTCATCCCTGAATATGATCTTGGGAGTCAGATAAATGACTTATTAATGTGTGATATATTTTGATGGTCTTTCCCCAAAAATTATTAAATACTTGGGGAGGAAAGACCACTAGTCAATAGCGAGTTGACAAATGTAGTCCATATTAGTTGATAGATATTGTAAAGTAAATAAAGTATTACAAAGTTATTATATGAGGAATAGTAGGAAAATACTTCGTTTTTTACACTGTTCGGAGCGCTGGCGAACAGAGTAGTGAGTGGATGTGTGCTAACATGTTTATTTGTATTTCAGCTGTCTGTGTGAAAAGTTTCACTTCGCTGGTACTGACTGTGATGTTTATGTGAGTATTTATGTCATAGAAAATAAAAATGCCCCCAGTTGCGTAATTAGGGCCTTGATAGGACGTAATAAATGTACGATCTTGTGGTATTCATCATCAATTTAAGAATGTATATGGAGAATATGTTCCGTTTGGGTGGTCTGCTTGACGCTGATGTCGTAATTTCAACACAATGATGACTAGCATTCGGTACGACTGTCAGTCATTTCACCAACTTTCAACCATGTAACCTATAGTCCAGACTTTTCTTCTTCAGACAAGTTTACAAAACTCAAGGACTTTTTTCGAAGGAAAGAAAGATAACGCATCTCAATACCCTCACGGCTGAGGAATATAAAGTTGGGAAACAAAAACTCTTCACACTTATGCTTAAATTGGGTACTATGTAGAGAAGCAGTTTAAGGTATAGTTTATTGATTTATTTTTGAGTTATGTGAAGACGCACTACACTATTAAATGAAATATTGAAGAAAGAAGACTCAATATTTCATTTAATAGAGTTTAATGTATGTTCTTTACAAATAACTGTAAATTGTTGAAATTGTTCGTATATTTTTCTTTTTTTTTTCTTTTATGAATTGTATTTGTAAAGCAAGTTTGATAAAGTTCTTATAAATATAAATATAAATATAACACATTTATATTTGTTTAAAGATAATAAAATAATTGTACTATTACAGCTAACGTACCTGTAAAAATTCAAATTATGCCTTTCAAATGGTTTGATTTATTTAAGCAATCAATCACGTTTATAGTTTGCTTTTTTTCTATTGCTGTTTAAAAAAACTACGTAACCGGAAACAATAAAATAATTGGAATTTAATTATAACCACCAATAACTGTTTGAAAAGGCCGCATCGGGAATGTATCAATTCCAAAGATTTATTTATTGCATCCGCAACAATAAATTATGCCGCAGAATTGATTGGCACTATATTATTATTAAACCAGACAAATTATAGGGATCCCTGTAAACATTTGGGCCGGCGAATTTTGCGAAATCGGGTCGGGCAGAACGATTAAAAATTCTCGATACGTCCAAAAGACGTCTCAAGGTCGTTTCTCGAAATAAACACGATAAATAATTGATGATGAATTTCGCGCGGTCAAAAAATTTCCCACTGAATTATAATGTTTAGTAATGTTTTGGCGCAATTGGATGAATAATAACCAAAAATAGTATTCTTTTGAATAAATAATTAATTTGGTATTAATTACTTTAAAGTAAGGAATGAATTTTTATGTAATCTTAATCGAAGTTTTTTGTGCTTCCAGTGTCCATTAAGAGTTTTATATTAAAATTTGGCATTTAAAATGTATAAATCATGGATGTTTTAGGAGCTTTACTTTAATTTTGTAGAGACACTGCTGCAATTGTTTCACCACAATGTGGCTTCATCAGACAGATGAGTAATGGTTTTAAGATTTGGCATATAAATGTGAGTTATTCATTTGATAAAGTGATTAATGGTATCATGTTGGATTATGAGTAATGCTAAGTGTGTTAAATTTTAACCATTAAAGATTTCGTGTTGTTATCATATTCAGTATAGGAATAATATATTCAAATTTTCATTCTAATATTCGAGTAATTGATTTAACTTGAATTAATTCTGTTTCAGAATTATAAAAATCTATATGGATTTTCATAACAGTATTCACCTAACCACTCTTCCTTTAGATCGAAAATTCTTGGATTTAATTTAATTTTGGTTCTACTTGTTTTCATTGATTCAGATTTGTTGATACTTTTAGTCATATTGAAATTATTACAATGTAAATTTACCACAGAGGTGCCATCTATAGTCTGCGATGTGAGTAAGAAATATATTCGTTAAATATAACTGATTTTATCGATTATCTAGAATTAAACTGCATGTTTAAAATATGCAATCTTATTAAAATATATAAAACTTTATCAATACGTCTGAAATATTATGTAGAAGAACATTATAATACATTTGTCGTACAGACAAAACCAGGTTGAATCCATTTTTAACAAGCAGTTTGTAAGCGAAAATAGATACTATATATATATTAACCAAGCAGCTATTGTGTACAGAATTAAATTTAATCCAAGGATTTATTTAGCCGACCGTTACTATCACGAAAAACTGAGGCTCTTATCAATGTTTTGATTGCACAATGCATTGTGTTAATCCTTCCAATATTAATAAACAATGGAATATGTAGCAATAAATATAGGACCATATTTGAGCAATGTTTTCCGATAATCTGCACCGAGAAAAATAATGTAGGGAACTGGCGATTGTATCCAGATTTCAAATAAAAGCAGCTAAACAAGAATTGGATGTTTTACATGTATTATCACAATTTAATGAAAATTATAAACAACTCCTTAAAAATATAATACGATGGGCTTCTAAAAGCAGATATTAGACGTGTATTTGATACTTAATAGATAATAGTATACTGGTATCCAAAATTAGTAAACTTTATGCACCATATTTTTTGGTTAAAATCGTTCTTACGTGATCGATCCACTTAAGATGATTATAATGAGTATGACTTTAACTCTATCTCAATAACTTCAGGTGTTCCTGGGGGATCTAACTTGGGGCCGCTCATCTATATAATATTGATTAATCCTTAACGAACAAAATGAAATGTCAGGTTTTGGCATATGCGGATGACATCAAGCTCTATTTAAACATAACTTCTCGCGACGACACATGTCCCCTTCAAAATAATATCAACACTATGCTGTCATGGTGTGATGAACATAAACTAAAATTGAACTTTAGTAAATGCTCCTCTGTCAGCTTCACTTGCAATATAAAAAAAGTTGAATGAACTTACTCAATGAGAAAAACGTTGTAACTGCATTGGAGTAAAAGATCTTGGTATAATCTTTAAGTCTGATTTGAACTTTTCTAATTACTTATATTAAAAATTTCTACAGGGTGTCCTGCAAATTCCTGAGATTTATATTTCGTATTTTCTCAATAAACTTTTAACTATATCAATGCAATAAAATAATTCTATTTTACCTACATTCGTAACAAACTTGAATATGTCAGTGTAATATCCTTTTTATTAACGCACTCTCTACTAGTAGATCTCATCAAGCATAGATTTTTTAAATATCTCCTAACTTACTGCTGATGGATCACAATATGAAAACGCTGAAGAAGAAAAGAAGATTAAAAGTTCAAAATATCTTTGGAAGCTGCACCATAATGAAATTTATGCACCGTATCTTCTGTCAAAGGTTAACTTCAACATCTCAAAAGTATCTACAATATTAGATAGAACCCGCACAAATATTAAGTGCCGTCCATCGTAATATGAAAAATGTGATAAAAGAATTATCATTCAATAATAAATAAAAATTTTGTGGGGAATATTTAGTACTAAGTAACTCTGATTGGGAAACTAAGAGAATGCAGAATGCGAATTCAGGGAAAAAATAGTGTCGCGAGCAAATATAGTAAAATTTTAATCGATACCATTGCACAAATGCGATAAATAAAATAATATACCCACAAGAGACGTATGAAATTTAATGTTTTGTAATAACCAATCTATGTTCTTACCTTCAATAACTACACCAAAAATAATAAATCTTTCATAAAGATAGAAAAATAACGATTCTAAAAATTAAGTATAGAGCCTACATCAGAAGCCAATCAACAACTCATTAAAATTTGGAACTTGTCCTGATGATTTAAAATTAGCTCTTATTACATCGATTTTTAAAAAGATTAAAAATTACAGATGAAAATCCATTCGGTGCGAGATCAGAGCTGTAGGATGGATGAGACAGAACAGTCCACTGAAGTTTTGTGAGCTCCTCTCGGGTGCGAATACTTCTGTGAGGTCTGGAGTTGTCGGGGAGAACACAAAATGCCAGTCTACGAACACGCTGAAGATGTTTCTTCAATTTTCGAAGAGTAGCACAATACATTCCAGAGTTGATCGTTTGACCATAGGGAAGGACATCGAACAGAATAATCGCTTCAGAATCCCAGAAGGCAGTAGCCATGACTTTAACAGCTGAGGGTATGGCTTTAAACTTTTTCTTTTTAAGGGAGTGGGTGTGGCAAATCTCCATAGACACTTTGCAAGCGTCAATTAATATATGATATGCCCTGGTTTTCTGACAAAAGTAACTCAATCACTGCCCTTGTTTGGAACGCACCTTTGTTACATACGCCATTTTAACAGCTACGTATAGCGCTGTCACCTATCGGAAATCAAAGAAACTATACGAGACGAAGCGGGAATATTGAATGATCTTCCACACGAAATATTCATGTTTTTCAACCAAACATGGCCAAAATGTGTATTCCTTTAAATTAACTCGGTACATTTTGTAAGTACATTGTATGAAATGAACTACGAAATTATATTCTGAAATGGCTAAAAAGTGCAACGAGTTATATTTTAAAATTGAAAATTGTCTTTAATATACTAATTCTAAACGTGAGTAAAACAAACTAAAACTGTTTGTTGAAAACTAAACAATTACGAATATGTGCTGCAAATCTTGTCATTCTATCAAACATTTTGGTTAAATTAACACCTGTAATTAAATTTACAGAATAATTACTGATAATTCTTAGGATTTATGCTACATAAAAAGTGGGAAATCTTTCTTATTTAATGTATAGCCTAAAAGATATCTCAGAACAGTCCCTATAAATCAGTTATTATGCTAGTTTTCAGTTCATGCTAATCTTACAAATAATCTTCTTAGGGAATAGTGGACAAATGGAAAGAATATTTGCTAACCAAAAACGTCTCGTAAGAATTATGTCTAGCTTATCGTATAGAGAATGATACCGGGATAATTGTTAATTATTAATTTGTAACTTGACAAGATTTCTTTTATGTTATGAATTGCATTGAGCTCCGCCCGTAAGTCCTGTGACAAATCTTTAAAATGATTAATGTATATCTTATTTTTTTTCATTGTGATAATATCAGATTTAGTAGTTTGGTTTACCAAATGGGAGCATATATATTTTATTTTATTTTATCTATACAGCTCTTAGTATAAGTCTCGTCATGCTCATTCTGCACTCGTTTTGGCCCTTGCTGCGTGGTCTATAGACCGTAACCTTGCAAATTCAAAAGGACGTCATCCAAAGGCGGCTTTTGTCTAAAGTCGGTGTTTTAGCCGTGCATGACTTTCAAGTATGGCTATTTGCTGGTAATAGAATAATAACTTTTGCTCATACTGGATGTAGAAACTTATCAGAATACATAACAATTGCTGAAAAAGTCGAGGAATTCTTCTACAGCGAAGGAATTCATTCGACGACGATCCAACCAGAGTTCGTAGAATACGATGATGAAGACTATCAAAACAATATGGATACCAGTCAAAGTATTTTGAAGCACTATTGACGGTCAAAATTTTAAGTATATTTTTATATTTTCTAACAGAATTTTTGAGATTTTTGTTAGAATGGAGTACAAAGATGTAATAAATAATAAATAAATATTGAGAAACGCCCAGAGCCAAAAACTGTGTACCTGACTGCCCGAAAACGAATAGTTATACCTATAACAGAATATTGTAAAGTAAAAATATGAATAATTGAATAATTATTTTAGAGAAGCAAACTGACAGAAAAAAAAATCAAACTACAGACACTTTATTAGATGATAAAAACTGTACATTACTAGTATTTAGTATTTATTTATTCACTGTCCTCACATAATAAAATCGAAAATAACAAAAAATTCTTATAAAAATTTAATTGCACATGGAATGACTTGAGTTCATATTAAAATGTTCTTCCAGTCTTGCCTGCATCGATGACGATGCTGTCACAGGAGATCTTTATGATTAAGGTTTATCATTATCTTGCCGAATTTGGATTTTTTTCCTCTAAGGAGAGGACTTCAATGAATAATGTTATGTCATATTTGACTGTTAAATAGCAATGTTAAAATCACACACGGGATTAATTCAGCGACTATAGTTTCAACCTTTAACAAAGTACATGTACAATTTTATTTATCATCTGATAAAGTTTCTGATTCAAGATGTATCACAAAGTTATAAATGTCAAAAATTACAATTTTAAAACCTTATGAATTTCGTACATTTTTTGCAAATATCATTTTGTATATAGCAGCATTTAAATATAAATTGACAATTGTTAGTTTAGATGTTTTCTTCAGTAAGAAATGATTTATAGCTCTTTATTTTCATTTTGCTCTTACCGAATTACTACCATGTCGATTTATGCCTTTTCTTAGATTTTGCTATTAATTAACAGCTTTGATGGTATTTCTTTTAGCGCAGAAGAAGATAAGGCATTGAAGAAGAATTATTAAAGGTCCTAATAAATTATTCTCCATTTTCTTTACTTTTTCTCTCCAACTTTTCTTTTCCGACTCTGATTACACCCTAAGAATTATTAAAGGTCCTTATAATTTATTCTTCCATCTTCTTTACTCCCTCCTTTCTCATTTCCTCTTTCTACCCTTTAAAACACCTTGAATCATTTTCCCATCTCTATATAGTTTTCTTCTCTTTCTATTCATAGTTTATGATGGTCTATTATAAATTAGGCCCCCATTTTCAACTTGTATCTAAATAATTATTATTCTTTATTCCTTATTTCCACCTTTCTATTTTCTATCTCTGATTACAACCTTAAATAGTTTCCTCTCTCATATCTTCGTTTCTTCTCTTCCTGTCCATATTTTCAAATGAAAAACATCTGTCCATGATAATCTTGAAAATTAAGTCGTTATTTTCTATAATTAAAATCTTTCTTGAATAATTGTCTTCCTTATCTCTTGGTGAAACATTATGAAATATTAGGTAGGTTGACCAATTTTTTACCTATTATAATTAAGATAATTAAAACACTTTAACTTTGTTAAAGTGTTTTAATTATCTTATTAAAATGTACCACCAAGTTAACGCCGACAACATTCAAGAATTATTATAATTAAAACAATTAGAAAAATTAAAGAACTGTCAAAGATTTACTCCAACACCTTTATTTTCACGCCCTTTTAACTTTTCTTTTTTCTTTATACTAATCCCGCGTTATTCTACAGCCCTCCTTGTACATTACTCTTTGATATCTACTTGGAGTATTTTTAAAGCAAACGATGATAATATATCGAAGAAGAATTGTTGAAGGCCCTTATTATGAACTGCAATTTTCTTTCTCTCTATCTAATTACACTTTATCTCAATTTCTTACCGTCGTTTCGTTCTTTATTCTCTTCCTATTCATACTTTTTAACGAGAGCCATGTTTCCATACTATCCTTTTTTAAGGGGTATGATAAGGAAGAAGGTAATGTAAAAGGAGAGCATTGTCAAAGATTTCTATTAAATTTACCATTTCGTCCTTATTCTCCTTTCCTTTAATTATTTATTTATTTATTTATTTACGGACAGGGCCATTGTCTCATCGTCTCCTCTTTTTCTCTCTAAGGATTTCTCGTTAAACGACTAATATAATAATGAGAAAGAGGTTAAGATAAAGAAGACAAAGGATATGAATGATAAATTATAACTACATTCTTCTTGTGAAAATTTGGGTTAATAATATTTACACATTTCCACACTTGAGAAGATCATATAATAATACAATATCTCAGAATATTTAGAATGCTGTTTAAATTTAAATTTTTTGAAAATTTTAGATAGAGAATTTTGAACGTTTAGCTTGCCAAACTGGTATCCCGTTTTTTGCTCTCGCCTATGTAAAATAAAAAACTGTATTTTCTGTTTATATTTATGCATCTAGATTCAAAATTCATTCTGCTGTTTGGGATCAAAGTCAAAATCGTTTGTAATACCTACGATTGGATTCGAACCTAACCATTTTAATATCAAGTTAACTATTTGAATTTTTGAACACTGTAATTTTCTAGTAAATATAAGCAGAAACTATTCTTGATTAAAATTCCTGCTAAGCATAATCATTTTTATTAGGATAATTAGAAACATTTCTTCACTATTATTAAATCAATTATTAAACAGTGAAGAAAAGTTTCTAAGTGCTTTAATCAAGTTATTATCATCTTTCTTAACTCACTTAGACCAAAGCATAATCTAATTCACTTACGTTTTTCTTAGTTTTCCTGGTGGTGGTGTATGCAATGATTATCATGAAATATTTATTGCTTATATATTATAATATTTCAACGACTAATAAATTTCAAAACTCTTGGCCTCTTATTTACTAATTTTTATTTTATTGTATATAAAAAAACACTTTTCTCTTAAACTGTGTATGTTTATTTTCTAATTTAATTATTTATTTACTTCACAATGTCCTGTTAATATTGGATATAAGAAAAACTTCAAAATATACAAAAAAATATTACAAAAATTTAGCTCACAGGACTTGCAGGCGGAGTTTACTACGCGTTCTTCCGCTCAGACCTTTTTTCTGCTTCATGTTATTGTATTTCCTGTCCTGTCGAGAGAACATTTTCACCATTTGGTAATATTTTAGCCATTACAGACATCTAAATTAGTGATTACAGTTCGCATTAAATATAAATGATGATTTTGATAACTCGACCTATATTATCACTATTGATGGTTTGAGTTTATAGACCTATACAAATTTATATAAGCACCAAATTTATTACATATCAATATTGGTTAGCTCATATTCACACAATTGAAATAACAACTAAAATTTGTTTTGGCCGAATGCCCAAGCTATCAAAGTCTATATTCTACAAAAAACGAACTTCCGCATCCAAATTCCTGTAAGCTGTCTTTTCTTACAGGTAATAATCATTAATTGGTCTAAAATTACCGAACCCAGCCATAGCAAGACGAAAAGTCCTGTAAACAAAATCCGGTCCTTTGTACCGATTCAAAATTACAATGACACAACGAACTACCGTCACGGTGAATTACACTTATATGAACGACAATTTACAAAATTAAATTCAGAATAGAATATGACATAAAACGGTATATAATAAAAGTCGACAAACTAACAATTGCAATTATTAATTTATACTTCATATAGTAAATTAAATTTCAGGAAAGACAATTTTATGAAAATCCTATTATCTGCATTGAAACGAAAGTTTCACTATTTGAGTGGATGATCTCATCACTACGCTGATGAGATCCAAACTAGAGAGAAATCGGACTTAAGCTGTTGCAAACAGGAAAACAAAAATTTAATTATTATTAATGCATTTTTAACAAATTAACATCTGCTAATTAATCATTTTTATAATGCTTAATGCAATAATATATGAAAATATGGATATATAAATTTAGCAATATAATGTAATTATCCTAATTATTACAATTATTAATAACTGTAAATGGGAAAAAGCCAATTTACATACAGTAAAAGTAACAAAAATATTAAAAATCATAGAATGCGAGACTTACTTTGAATGGAATCCATCAAATTCCTCCTGTTGTTCACTGATGGAAGCATCCAAATCCAAATAGGATCCATAATCGCCATCTTTGTATAGCTGCAAGGCAGCATCATCCAACTGAAACATAAAATACCATGTAAATATAAGAAACCATTATAATTAAAAAATTGAATTGTTTAGCAGATAAATAAAAAACTATATTTTGCTATATATTTTGTTACTGATTAAACAAAATATATACGAGAGATGGTAGGAAAATAGTACGCGTTTGCATTGTGCGGAGCGTTGGCCAATAGAGTACCCGCCGGATGTGTGCTAACACGTTTAGTTGTATTTCATCGGTCTGTGTGCAAAGTCACGTCTCGTTGGTATTGACTGTGCAGTTTATGTGAGTGTTTATAATGTTCAAGCCAGTTGTAAAGTTAGAGCTGTGATTAGATTTTTCAATGCAATAAATGCAATCTTGTGATATTTATTGTCAATTGAAAAATGTGTATGGAGAAAATGTTATTGATAAGACGTTTGGTTGGCACTTGTCTTAATTTCAACGAAGGAAGAGATATCACCCATGATTACTAGCGCTAGGGACGGCCTATCAACCATTCACCCTTTAGTCCAAAGTTAACTCCCTCAGATTTTCATCTGTTTACAAAACTCAAGGATTTTTTGACATAAATAAACATGATAGATTAATATAAGCTGGGGTACAATAACTCATCATTCGTTATGACTAAATGCTCAAATTTATGAGTTGAATCTGTTGACAAGTAGTTTAATGTATAATTTTTACAAATTAAACGTAAATATATGTTTTTATACACTAGTTTTTTTACATTCTCAAACGGGTACTAATTTTGAGATGGTCTCCTATTTAATATCGCAGTATATACAATGCAAACTAAAATAATTAGAATTCCACATCAACAATTCTAACGGCGACGTCCGATTAATTACGATTAGAACATGTGCTGACATTGATTTCGTTTTATAATTCAATCGCTCATCATACGTGGAACTTTGAAATGTATTATTAATGAAGAATCCTGTTCTCAAAGTAACAGGTGTTCATCACATTCTCTCCCCTTTGCGGCGCACCTGTGTCCATAACATTATCCGAATTTATATTCGTCCTAAAAATGCGTTACTTCGAGGGGCGATCGGGCCATAAATTGCCGCATTATGGCCCTTTGTGGAACGTTATTATTGATACAATAATCTGAAAAGAATGCGGAGAAATGATACAGATAGTATAGAAGTATAAAAGTTAAACTGTAAATACGTAATATTTAATTATCGAAATGTTTTTACTATGTATTTTAAACGTACATATTTAAGTGCTAATAAAATTTAATTGAGTGGCCACGTGTTACATTAATTTAATTTAGTTCGAATGACGAAAGGATTATTAATATTATTCACCGATATGCTAATTAGTATTTGTTTTCATTTCTGTTTATGTGGTTAAGTAATTATATTACCTAATTATTTATAACATAGTTTATGTGTGTCTCTGTATACATACAACACATAAAATAATCAACCCAAATCGATATCCTTTATATTTAAAAAAAGGTTAAAACAAAACCGAATTAAATAACGTTTATTTTATTTTCTCTAAATAAATAAATTACGTTCAATTTAACCACTTACAAAAGTCTGGACAATGTAGTATGAATATTTTTTTCTTGATTTTGTAATTTAATTCGAAAAGTAAACATTAAAAGCAGGAAATTTGCACACATTAAATATCCAAATACCATCACAATTAACACCCAACTAAAAATTTCTGTATGAAATATGGAATTATAATTGAAAACCGAAATTTTGCTGGATATTATACTCTTAAAAATCAAAAAAGTTCAAAATAGAGTTTTAATCAAATAGGTAATTGTGGAGGCTTTCACTTCGTGATACATTTTGATAATTCAAAATAAATAAAATAAAACTTTGTTGGTATCACTTTTTAGGGTTTTAATCTTCGACAGAAGAGTAAATATGTTTTTGGAAAAACATTGCGCACCCAAAGATAGCGTACTACATGAGATTTGTATGAAACTATATAATTATATTTATTAATCATTACTGAACTAAGTTTTAGCTTAAAAGTCTGAAGAAACCACACTATGGTGAAATAATTGTAAAATAAAAACAAAAAAATTAGTTTTAAGAAAATACTTTAAAAGGTAAAAGGAAGATATTTATTAAAGATTTACAATTTTAATTTATTGCTGACATAATTTCTCACACAGTATGAGACGATTTATACATGTTTACAGCCTGTATAATATTGTTATGAAATATCTACAAATGACTTTGATGAACGGTCTAATAATTCATAGGAAATAAGTCTTCTTCCATAAAAGATCCCTTACTTTAAATTATATCTATTTGGGCGGCCATAATATACCAATAATCAATATATCTAAGGAAATGTTTTTTGATAGGAAACTTAGCTGGAATTAGAAATGATAATGGCGGCCGTTACTATGAATTATTAAGTTGATAAACTAGAAATGTGTCAAAAATTGATAATACTTCGTTTGTGTTTATTATACAGAGTCCGACAGGGAAGTTGTTTTTGAAACAATCATAACTCGGAGAACTTTCAATTACATCAAAATTTTATTTCTTTAATAGGTAGGTGTGGATTTGCCATTTCATATTCATGTACGAAAAATAATGTCATTTAAGTGTGGTCCGTTCTTTTCCACACGAGTTGAGACGTTGTTTATGCATTCCTTTAAAGTGAAGACAGCATTGGGCAACTGATCAAGGATCCGTAGTTTCTCAATAAATACGCCTTTAGGTATCCCCACAGAAAAAAGTCGAACGTTTGGGGCCGCTTGAAGTCCCCTCGTAACGAAATGAGTCTTCCTGGAAAATGTTCTCTCAAAATGCCATAGACTCCCTTGAGGTGTGACTAGTTACCCCATCTTGCTGAATTCGCCGTACTGACCTGTCACTCATCCTCAGTACGCGAGTAAGCTGTACTACCGATCGACGCGGACTGGCTTCCATAGCTGCCTTAGCTCGAGTCAAATTTTCAAGGGTTCTGACACTTCTTTTTCACCTAGACTTCAACGATCCTCTAGTACGGATGTTCTGCACCCACTTCAGGATGGTGTTTTGCGTAGGAACCGTAAACCGTGCCTTCCAAAATTGAATTGTGTTCGAAATCAAAATGACAAGGTCGGGTGGACACATATCAAATGGTGCGCAGGGGCACTGCGCGTTTCAAAAACATCATACTTCCCTGTCGGACCCTGTACAATAAATAGTTGTATAAAAACGTTGAAAGTATTTTTATTTATTCTCTTAGCTGGAATACTCAAATTGACTACGTGGCAAACTAGTTAGAAAAGTTATTTATCATGCTTAGTCAATAAAAACTCTTCAAGTAATATACAAACAAAGTAAATGTATTTTTTGATTACTATTGAATATCCAACATGAATACCAAAATAGAAGCAAACAATAACTTATTTAGATCTGTAACCTACTCCTATTGAATTGCTAATGCTTGGAGGTATATAATTCAAATATTGGAATTGCATCTGTATTTTTATAATTCAGTTTAAAATCGAATTTAATGAAATTAGAGAGAACTATTCTTTTCCTGTCAAAAACAGCAACAAACTGAATTGAATCTATTTTGGATCTCATCAGCGTATTACTAATGAGGATAGGGAAACGGATACTAAACACGAACTTTCATGTTGGGTGTCAAGGCACCAAATTTTGAATCTATTATAGGCCCAAACCTCTTCAAACGAGCGATTGGTGATGTGGTGGGAAATGACTGACATAGATCCAGCAGCGAGGTCGTGGAATCCTGTGGGTTGCTGGTTGGAAGATGTCGGGAGAACATGGGGTGAAGGTAGAGTTTGTGTGGGGGTAACGGTTCTTCTCTTACATGAGGAGAGAAAATTATTCGATTGTGTAGAATGTGGCTTACTGTATTTGCTTTTTAATTATTCTGGGTGAGGAATTACCAGATACTTGGGGGTAACGGCTTGCCTTCTTGCTTTGGGGGAGGAGTTTGTCGGGGCAAGATTATTTTCGGAGTGACCTCTGCAAGTATAAGTGGTGATGGTGGGATACGGGAGTTTCTTGTTTGGTTGCGTGAGGGGATTTCTTAAAGGAGTTGAAGGTGGTGGTACGGTTTGTTAAGAGATGCAAATTGATAGACTTGTTCACAGGGGTGTTTGGGCAGAAGCGGCAGTATTTCCTAAGATGTCGTCGTCCATAAAATTCATCGCCCTTGTGTCCGATTACCGTTAGTGCAGTTATACCCCCGACGCGTCCATTTAGTGAATAATAAATTTTGTGCATAATAACGTCTAAACAAGTGTAAGTGTTAAGATGATATACAGATGTAGCAAATTCTCGTGATTTCGAAGAAGTCGTCGAGTACCTGAAGACCCGCCAATCGTTACCTCATCCCTGAAAGGACTGAATTTTGCTCCATTTTTATGTTGTTCGTTTTTCTGTGTATAGTTAGTTTTAAGCCAATTGTAAAATTGAATCGTTGCGAGACACATGTTCATATCTGAAATATAACCAGCTTAATCAAAAAGGTGTAGTTTTCAATCATCGTCTAGTCGTCACAACCAAGCTCTCTTACAAAGAGCAAAAGGAGCAGCAACTTCTTAAATTGCAATCTTCATAAAATTATTCAGGAAGAATAGATACATGAGGAGGAAGAAGTGAAAAAGATGTGGAAGAATTTGACGGCAGGTCGGATAAAGGTTTTACATGTGCGCAGTTAAATATTAAAAGTATGGTCTGCTAGGTAAAGTTTAGAGCGGCAACGAGGCGATGCCTCGAAGAGACTTTTCTACGGATGTAATTGTAGATATTTGGTTTTGAGGGAGAAGAAAGATATTGTTGACTTTAAGAGTGAGAAAAGGGGGCAGCAATTTTCCGTATGAGGTGAGGGTAGTGGAAGATAATGTATTGAGATTTAGAGAGGTTAACAGATAGATGCCAGGTATAAACCTATTAATTGAAGGAGTTTAATGTTCTTTTGGAATTTTGAGACCTCGAGGTGAGGATTTTTACATGAGGTCCATCTGTGTATTTCTGAATGATAAAATTTTTTGGAAGATGAATTACGGATCTTTGGGATACTTCGCAAAGATGAATTTTTTGGAGAAAATATTTAATTATTCGGATTATAGGTACTGGAATGTTCCTGAGCTTTAGGTCAGTCCTTCATACCAGTGTTGTGGCTTTCTGAAGGTCGAAGAAGATAGCGTCAGTGATTTGGCCATGGTTAGGAGATAATTAAATTATTGCATATTGTTTCACGAAAAAGTGAGAAAAATATTTGAAAAAAATAGTTAACAGAATTTACTGAAATGGAGATTAGGGCGAAGATTACGTCATGGATAGATCAATCAGGATGAAAGCCATTTTGGTGGTTGTTAATCTGTCATTTAGAAGAGTCGATGATTTGGAAGATAATTTATTCGTTCTAGAGATTTGCTCATCGGAACAGTATGAAGAGGAAGAAAACAACAGGTTTTATAATCCCAAGTATCCGTAAATATAGAGAAATCATTTAGGTGCCATCTAGTATCTAAAGAGTTACACTAAATTTATATAAACTGAGTGGATAACCACCAGCACAACAGAAAATTGGCAATATGGATAATTATTACAATAATAATGTAAAAACATTGAATTATTATTTGCCTATTAATAACAGGTATGGATTGGTTTCAATATATTTTGGATCTCATCAGTTTTGACTGCACTTAGAAGGGCGAAGTTCACTCTCATAAATGATCTTTCACTCGAATCCCTCTTCATCCTCTCCTTTAAAGATCCGTCGTAGAAGGTCCAGTTTGGAATACAAATATTATAGGTATTTAAAACCCTAATATCCTTGTTTTACTGGATATATTAATTATGTCAATTTGATACAAAATTGTGTCCCTTGCAAATTTGATCCAAAATACATACTACTAGGAATACTATTGCTGTAATTAGAATTGAAGAGGCCAGGGCGGAGTTCAATTCTTCAATATAGTGCCACAGTTTAGACAATAGACGACACCTTAATGGTTTCTCTAAATCAACCATAATTCAAGCTAAGCGACTGAGACGATGTATAGGTTTCGTAGCTTCCTTTGCGAGGGAGCATAAAAACCATATTTCTATTTATGTAGAACATATTGCACAATTAGAATTTAGTTATCTAATTGTAATACCGGTGTTTCAAAATGAATATCGGAGGTTTAATGCTTTGTAGTAGTTATTACATAAAACATAAAATCATAATTAATACATGAAGTAAAAGAACAACTGGTGAACAGAAAGAATTTTGTTTTGTATTCCGGATTAAGTGCATCATCAGTTTGAAAATACCGACTGCCTTTGCAGAAGGAAGAGTACCGAACGACCAAATGTTTCTGAAGAGAGTGTTGAGCGAGTGAGAGAGTATCACACGTAGCCCGACGAAATCAGTTCAGAAACCAATTCGGTTTCTGTTTGGAAAGTTCTACAGAAACACCATGTAACTTCTACCTATGAGAGTTCATAAAGGAGCATATGTATGTGCCTCCACTACCAGCTGACCCATCTGATCTAAGACAGCGGATTGAGGTAGCTGTTGCAACAATGACATCAGAAATACTAAACAAAGTTTGGGAAAAACTGGCCAATGGCCTTGATATGTGCCGTATGACGAAATGTGCTCACATTAAATACTTGTAAGCTTTTACGTATAAGTGAGTTGCTCTTTGATTTCATGTAGGAATTGTAGTGTTTGTAGACCACGTGGTCCTTATACCGTGTTATTTGTGTGTTTGTGAGTGTAAATGAGCTTGTTACTCTAAAAGATCGCATCTATCACTCTAAAGCAATGGTTAATGGTACCGGTCTCCCATACAACGCTAGTTCGGCCGCAACCAAATCCCAGCGTGTCGTTTCATGTATTATTTAGGATTTTAAGTTTTGCGTATTTAATATTAAAATGCATTAAAACCTCGATATTCAGAAACACCTGGTATGATAATGAAATATCATCCTGATAGGGCTTTTATATGACATAATTTAAAGTCTAACGAATTTCAACAGTATTAAAGAGATGATTTCCTGCTATTCCACAATTATATCGATTGATTCAATAAACTTTGAATATCAGTCATACATTGTATCTAGATGTCATTATTTCAGACAAATATTATTGCGTGGTTCATCAAATAAGGTTATGTCGGATTGTAAAATTTTGTCTAGTGGTTTCCAAAAGCTTTAGTTTCTTTCGAAATAATAGCTGCAATATCTTTCTCATAAAGTATTAATTTTCCAAACTATCATTCCTCCTTCAGTTTCTCATTTTGGCATTTAGGCATCAATTTTAAACTTCTAAAGTTTATGATATAAATTACTAATTTGCCTTATCGTTTAAACTTCTAGGGAAAAAAATTTCATGAACTTAAAGTATACAAATTTTAGAACTGCAGTTAAAATATACAAAATTATTGCCGCCCAATAATTGACTTTGGTTTTGTCCAATATCCCAGTTCCAGTAATTCAATCACCCGCATCCTTCAAGTTAGCAAGCGAGCATCGTGCATTAACAAAACTCTATCAGTCTCTTAATCCTTTACATAATCCTTCTAACTTGCTGCTCTAAGATACTTCCTTAGTTATTTCCATCGAAGAACGTCTTGGATACTGGTTCCAGCCCTAAATGAACCCTTCAATACCTTAATGAAAAATTTTCCAAAAAATCTTTTCAATCGTGTACTGTTTACGCAGAAATCCGAATCAAAGACTAAAACATTTATATTAATTTCATCCATCGTCATCAGACTGATACAAAACTCTAGCTCAAGGATCAATAAATAATTACTTAAGAGTAATAAAGTCCTAGATAGGTAGGTATTAAATCACCAAACGATAGGAAATCAATATTTATAAGACGAACTCGTTTTCAATAACAAACTACTTTCATAATTGCATTACATCCGATATTATGTAATAGAAAGTAAACGATTAGCATAATGCTCAACGGTACACGGAAGATTTCGTCTGGTTCGAAATGTAAAATTTGGCTGTAAAATCTAATGGCGTTTCACTTCACCTAAACCGAGTACGTGTCTACGGATACCTTTAAATTTTACAGCCAGCATCGGCTGCTGCCACTGCGGCCGATGTATTTTTTTAAGTGCCTCGCGGGTGAAAGGCCCGTTTATGTGTACGTTGCTTCGTTGTAATTCAATTATGAAAGGAAATCTAATTTGAAAAATGGGAAACTGCCACCTGACGACGAAGGCATTTTACGGCGTTGCATAACTCGCCCTGGAGAACGTGATGACGCACAATCCCCCAACGGATGACATCCGCGAAGCCCTGCAGCGTTATGTAATTTTACGTAACTTGAGATATATTTGGATAACTAATGTAATGTACTTTATTTTATATTGAATTACGAAGGATGATCGGTTATTAAAATGTAAGTTAATTTTTTATTATTGATCCATTTGAAACAGGCTTTTATTTTATTCCTTATTCGTCCCGGTTAATATTTATTTATATAAATAATTGGCGGATTATTACAGTAAATTCCTTTGTCATGATTTAAATTATTATTAAATTCATCTACAGCTAAGTAGAGGACTATTTATTAGACACAAGAAGTTTCTCTCTAGATGTAAACGTTATTACGCATGCGAGCTAACTACGAAATCTCACTATAATAACGCTTGTACCGTTCCGTTTTCATCTAGTTTAACATAATTTTACTATCCTCGGTGCGAGACGATGACATTCTTATATGGTATGACAAATTGGCCGTTTGCATATCTCGGTCTTGTGGTATTCCGCGAGGTTCCTAATTGGGCGCAATTGGGTATGGAGGCCGTTTTCCGCGATGTTTTTTTCACGGTGTGCACTCGCTGTAATGAAATTCGAAATTTTCGCGTAGGTGTTTTGATGATGAATAAGTGTGATATATTTCTACACACTTAAAATAATAAATTGTTCACAGTAAGAGGGGTTACCATGATGAATATACCTGTATAATACTTTTTATTTTGGAAATGAAATTGAAATTATGATATTCAACTTTTCTCATTGGGATACGATATTACTTAGGTATTGGTTGCTTTAAGGTTATTATTGATTTAGATAATTACTAAGGCGCCTCAATCAACCTCGATGATCTAGCAGAAAATAATTGCGGTATAGTTTCCCGCGCACTTGATCCTCTCATCTTACTTTTATTTGAAATAAAAACATATATATATATATATATATATATATATATATATATATATATATGTATATATATATATATATATATAATGTATAGCCAGAGGTGGTCAAGTGATGGATCTGTTGCGCATTTTCTTTCTCATGGCTACACTGTTATTAAACTAAACCCAGCAATGATATATACTGGTTTGCTACTCGGCTGGTGCCTCACTATTTACAAGGTTCGATTCGCGTTCGCTTTATTATTCTTTCCCTTCGTCCTTTTCATTTTTCCGCTTTCGTTCCTATCGTTCCTTTTTGTTTCGATGTGTTTGCTTGCCGCGCGCCCGTTGTTTCTGTTTCGCATGGCAAATGATGATTTAATAGCGGAGGCCTTTATCTAGATGGAATATGTATTAGTAGTTTTGCTGGTCTTGCTCTCTCTCTCAAAGGGAATTATAAATTGCGACTACTCGGAATAGATAAGAATTATGCAAAACGGGTGAAAATATTTATTGCTCTCTATCTATAAATTACTGAGCGCACCGCACCGAAGGGCAGACTCCTGGGGGAGGCTTATCGCGGACGACAATAAACTCCACAATTAACTCGCGAACTTTACGGCCGGCCATTTATAATGCGCGTTCGCCTTTTGATACCTACAAAGGGGCTATTTTATTAGGTCGGATGGTTTTATTAACCCATCTTTATGCACCATCTTCATTACTGTTGTCGTCTACTGAATTTATTGAGGAAAAAATTTATCAACACCAGTTGTATATTGCCAATAAATAATGGGCTGCAATAAATTTTCTACGCGGACTCTAAAGAAATATTTACATAAAAGTTTTGCCGTTGAGCAATAACACATGTTGTAGCGAACTACTGTTGATTAGTACATAAACATTTTTCTCCAACCTGTTTAAAATGATAACATTTGATGTATACAAAGTTATTTTTAATTATTATTCATTTAAATAAAAGCAACATTTACTTAAAACATTGTTGAGTTGACTACAGTTCAATTGCTCATCTGCAGATAATGCACGTACAAATTAGGATGAATACTTTTATTACCTTAAACCTAGCAATTTAAAAGTAAATATATAACAGAAACTACATTACTTTTATTGCTATATAATATGAGACTTTTAAAACGAATCTGGCTTATAATTAGTTAGAAATCTGTTAATTGTATTATCCACTTCAAATCCTTCAAGGTGTGCCCCACTATCTTAAGTTGTCACTCCTCAAAGACTTCTTCGAATTGTGGTTTTGTCACTTATTCAATTTATTTATGTTTCAAAAAGAATTCGTTGGCCTTGCATGTGAAACTTTAGACATAAAGCTTGTACTTGTAAAAAGAACGTCTGTAAGGGTTAGAGGAATTAGATGTTCAAATATTTCATTCAAGCCAACAGTGACTTTAATGAAATATTTGACTTAGGAAACGAATAAGCCTTGATATTAGTTCGAAATTTGTGAATTGGTTATTCACTTTACTTCCTTCAAAGTGTGTTCTTCACCCTTGAATCATTACTCCTCATTATCTTCATTTTTATGTTTTTTTGTCACCAATATTCAATTTATTATTGTTTAAAAAAGAAGAACAAAAGAATATGGACATAAGTCCGCACTTGCAAAAAGAACATCTGTGGGAGTTAGAGGAATTATATGTTAAATAGAGTTCAAACATTTTATTAACCAGTTAAGTGTAAATAAAAACATCAATGGTAAATCTATCTCCCCACCATCAACAATAGTTCGCTAATGAAAACTAAAACACGAAACCGGTCTATAGATTTGTGCATTCTAATTATGATTGATATTAATGCCTTAATATCATAAAAATGATATTAACTAAAAAAAATTGTATCTTTATTAGATTTTTAATTAGTAAAATAAAATAAAATTTAACTTTCAACTCGATAAGAATCTCATTTCAAGGTTATAAATAAACCAGTGCTCATTTCAACAAAAAATAAATATATATTTCTCCTAAAGTCAGAACCAAAATTTTAATGTTACATATTTTAAGAATAGTTCATTGTTTATATGTCATATATCTGTCATGCTGACATTAACTGCTAATAAATTCCTCCAATAAAGAGGACAAATAAACCGATATGAAAAAATATATCAATGGTTATGGATATAGAAGATGATACCAGCTTCCTAATAAGACGGTGCAACCAGGGTTTTAGTGGAAGCACGTATTTAAATATGCTTCTTTCGCCCAAAATTTTATGTACATTTTTTGTTCAATATATTTGTTTTCATATGTACCTTTAAGAAAGAAGTCCAAAGAATACAATAAATGAATAAATATTAAAAAATTGCTTTAAAGTTTGTCAAACTCGCGAAATTATAACAAGAACACCTCAACTGTCTTCTTTAAATGAAATAATAAAGTAGACAGTCTGTCCCAAATTCAATTCAGACTGGTTTAATAAAAAAAAAAGCGTTTTTTATTTCGATTGAAACATTCAACAAATTTTTCGAAACAATTTTTAGACTTTAGGCTACAATAGCTTTTAGTATGGTGGTTAAAGTTTTTTGGATGCCGAAATGATATCGAAACGATTTTTTTTCAACGCCTATTTCAGTTTGGGAAATAGCTAGAAGTCACATGGAGCTAAATCAGGTGAATACGGTGAATGATCGATAATAATGATGCCTTTTTTGGTCAAGAAATTACGTACCCTGATAGCCTTGTGCGTTTACTACAAAGTGCAACAAAAACCAACGGCCTAGCTCTCGATATTGCGGTTGAAATCGTAGAATTCTAGCCCACAATGGTTGTACAACTCCTAGACAATATTTTGCGCTCATCGTCTTTTGCTTTGAAAGCAAAACACTTCTGGTGACTTGCTTGCCGCACTTTGACATTTTGTTTTAGGCTCATATTGAAAACCCCACGTTTCATTACTAGTTGCAATGGTTGATAAGCTTGCCGGATTTCTTCAGGACATTTTTAACATATCTTGGTAATGCTGAACACTCCAGACATTTTGATCGCTTCGTAAATTTTCTTTGAATTTCGTGATGTTTTCTTCATTGCGACTGAATTTTGACGGCGGTACTGGGTCATCATCTGCAAAATCCTCACCACTATCACATAATCGGCAAGGCAACAGAAAAGTTGTGTATGGGATAAATGCATCCGTACACATTTTTAGCGTTTTATAACTTTTTGAACAACCCAATTAAAAACGAAGTTAAATATCCGCTTTTTGTCCATGATTGACGTACAAAAGTGAATTTACATAAAATGTCAACCCACAATAAAATGCTCTTGAGGTTTGAGGTTAAATTCATTAACGACTTGAAAACTAAAAAGTTAACATGAATATTAGTGATAGTGCAGAAATATACTTTGGAGAAATTTCAATTCGAAGAATTACTCAAGACCATAAGATGCAGCTCCTATAGATATTGTGAAACTCAAAACTTGTCTAGGTCTTCTATTTCTAGGCAGAGTTCATAAAGCATCTTACACTACTTGGGTAAAAGGTAATATTCATTTGATCCAAAATGCTAACAAAAATATTGTAATATTGATTCTAATAACAATTTTCAACTTGTGACTTCCACGCCGTATTCTGACATTTTGTTTTAGGCTCATTACAATGACTAACGATATGCTTGTCGGATTTCGGACGTTTTTAACATGTCTTGGCAATGCTGAACTCTCAAAACTCTTTCGTCGTGTGTCAAAAATGTGCGGCACCTTCCCCAAGCTTAAAGTTTTTGGTCAAAATTCGACAGACTGTGTATTTATTTATTTATTTACTTATTAATCTTTGGTCCACTTTATTGAAAATTACAAATATTACAAATTCACAATTGCAAATTGTGTTCTTCCACTCAAACCCTTCCTCTTCTATGATGCTGGGGGAGCAAATATTCTGTTGATCATCTGGAATTCTTTTATATATGCTTTTACTTGCTTTTTATCCCATTTTTAGGGGAGACATTTGAGCTGTTTATGTCGGCATGGCAGATATTTATACACGTTGTCCCCTGAAATTTTGAACATGAGTAATGTGTTTGTATTGCATCTCGATTATTATTATTGGTTGCCATGTTGGTTGCTGCAAATGCAAGTCAATTTGACTTATATAGCTTCAAAATGGGAATTTTATGATCGCCTGTGATATTGCTTGGCTCAACAAGAAGATGCTTTCGAACATTTAATAAGATGAACATTGTAGTTACTTGTTATTCGTTACGTCAGAATTGTGATTGTAAAAATAGTAATATTAAAATATCATGTAAATATGTTTGTTTCATTTTGATTCCCTATTTTATGACAAATTAGCTATGCGAAAACCGAGCGTGGTAACTAAGCAACAAGTAATGCATTTAAATGTCCGTATTCAAAATTTCTGGGGACAACGTGTATATATATATATATATATTCATTAATGCAAACAAACAACGATCACTTCATAAAATTTGTTTAAATTTTCTCGACGTTTTCTTTATTGCGACTGGTGGCAGTTCTCGATCATCATCTGCAACCTAATAGGCAAAATAATAGAAAATCTGTATACATTTTTAGCATTTTGAATGACTTTTACCCAATGTAAACCAGAGTTTAATATTCGCTCTTTGTCCATGACTGACGCACCAAAATTTACACCAATGTCAAGCCACAAAGAAATATCAACCAAATTCTCTCAAGGTTTAAGGTTAAGTTGATTAACGACTAGGATCTTGGATTTTTTTGACTAAGTTATCAGCTCAGGATAATTCTAATGAAGATAACACGAATATTATTGACGGTGCAGAATCAGACGTTAGAGAAATTCCAATTCGAAGAATTACTCAAGACCATAAGATGCAGCTCCTGTTGATATTGTGAAACTCAAAACTTGTCTTGGTCTTCTATTTCTAGGTGGAATTCATAAAGCATCTTACACACACTTAGAAGACCTGTGAATAGGTAATAGGTAATGTTTATTTGATCCAATATGCTGATAAAACTATTCTAATATTGATTCTAATGACAATTTTCAACAAACATTTTTATTGCATTTGGAAAGGCTTGAATTCACAAAATATGTGTTCTTCCATTCTCACCCTCTATTTTCCTGGCAACAGTTACTCCAAGAAGACTCTCTTGATATGTGGTATATAAGATATAACAACGAAAAACACATCGCCTACTGCCCAGACTCTCTTGATGATGATTCGTCAAATTATTTACCTCGTATGGATTATTTTGCCCTAAAAGAGGTTATTATTTGACATTACGTGTCATTTTATTTGACATAAAATTGTGACGACACAGAAATTGTATGCTTTAAACTAACAATTGGAATAAATCATATTCATTTTTCGCTGAAGTGTATGCGATTTGATGATATTCATACAAAAAAACATAGAAAAAACGAATAAGTTTGAAGCAGTACGATTTTTAGTTGTCTGTTGTGTCAATCGTTGCTAATGCTATTATTAGTTTTTGCCGCAGGAACTGGCAATTAATGAACTGCGCGACGAAGTTAGGGATAAATGTGGCTTTCGTTAGTACATAACATCGAATCTCGCCTAGTATGGCATAAAAATATTTGCTTTGCAGACGTAAAAGAAATCTCCAACTGTAATTTAAAAATTTACTGCGGTAGGTAAGTAGAAGATGAATATCAAGGTGAAAATAATGCTCATACTACAGTATTATATTTTAAGAAACCATTAATACAATTTCCCTTTGTACATTTTGTGAATGATACTCTGAAAATAAATATACTTACTTACTTATTAGGCATTGTTCAAGCCATTTCAACTTCAGGACAAAACGTCACAGTTAACAATTGGCTTTTATCTATTCCACTGGCTTTAGATTTATTAGACAACCATCGACTAACTTAGAACACTACTCAAACCTTAACGTAAAATTCCCCCTTATATGACAACAGTAAAAGATATGTTAAAAATTACTATACTATCCTACAAACCAAAAATAATAAAACAGTTCTTGCTCTTTTTACCATGCATTATAAAGTTATTATAGGTTTAGAATTAAATAAAGCCAAACCTGAAATTATAACATACTACAAAGAAATTATTCACTTATTACAAGAAGGTAGTTTTGTTTCAATCATAAATAAAAAGCCAAAAAACTTCATAAAATAATTATCACAAGAGCTTCTCCTGAAAAAGCTTCCACGTTGGAAAATACCAACTGTTGTCAGGCTTCGAATTGAACAGTCAAATACAATGTAGACAATGAACCAAAAACATTCATAAGCCTGGATAGAGAAGAATATGCCTTCTAGGAGTTCTTCTAAATTCATGTGCTAGGAATACGTTAAAGCAATGTTGTGCAACTAATGTTTATTACTGAATCAAAATTATATTAAAGATTTTTTAAAGTATATTTTATTATTAATAGTAAATATTAAGTTTTCAAATATATTACAATCAATTTTATTTATGAAAAGCCGATTACTGACCGTCGGTACACATGCGCATATATATACTCGTGTAACATTCAGGTACGCCGAGTAAAGAGACAAATTAAATCGACAAAACTCCTTGTTTCCGAATTAAACTTCCAATGAAACTAGAATCTTTCAGCCTAGACTGATTAATAAAAATATCTAAAGAAAATTAATCAAAACGCCCAGTTGTCTCATACAATTACATTACAGAAAGAGAACATTCTATAGACTAAGTTCAATATAAAGATAACTAGTTTTAAATATTCCGTAATGGTCGTGATGCCTTTACAGACAATCGCCAAAAACTACTAGCCATGAAAGAATAATCGAGAAAGTCAAAAAAAATCTTAAAAACGACCGTTTATCGAAAAGGAAACTGGGATACCAAATAGCAGAGTTTATTTCAAAATTTGACTGGATTTAGGCAAACGGAAAGTTTTTAAGCACTTCGTGTCATAGATTCTCAAAATATTGGAGATTTCAACATGGCAATAACTTTTAGCATGTCTTACAGGAATGCGACAAGCATATCAGTCATTATTATCAATACGTACCCAAAACAAAACTTTAGAGTGCGACAAGGAAGTCACCAAAAATTGTTCTACAAACCAAAAAATAATGCAACAGCTCTTGTTCTTTCACCATGCATTTTGAATTTACTATCGATTTAGAATTCGATAAAACTAAACCTGAAATTATAACATACTACAAGAATACTAACTAACGTGGATGGATGTAGTTGATGAGATGAAAGGAACTTATTTTTCAATATTAAATAAAAAGTTATTCATTCAGAAAAAACTTCATAAAATATTTGCCAAAAGAGCTTCTCCTGCAAAAGCTTCAACGTCGTAACATACCAACCGTTGTCAGGCTTCGTACTGAACAGTCGAATACAAAGTAGGCAACCAGATCGAAACATTCATGACCCTGGATAGAGAGGGCGTTGTTGTTTCTGTAATTCAAAGAAGAATATGCCTTCTGAATCTCGACAGAGATGGCGTTGTTATTTCTGTGACTCGGAGAACAATAGACTCTCTAGGAGTTGTTCTAAATGCATTAGCTACGAACACGTTAAAGCAATGGTGTGCAACTAATGTTATATCTTTGCATCAGAATCAAAGATTTTTAAATTATACTTTATAATAAATACTAAATATTAAGCTTTCAAACATTTTTCAATCAATTTTCTTTTGAATTTATTGGTTTTATTTCAATATTTTGGCTAAAAGCCTATTGGATCGTCAGTATCCCTACGTATACTGGTGTAAGATTCAGCTACGTCGGGTTAAGAGACAAAATAAATTATCAAAATTTAACTTCCAATGAACCTTTGAGCTTTTGCTAATTCATAAAAATACATAATTAAAATGAATCAAAACGGCTGTCTCATACATTTACATATCAGGAAGAAAATTAGTATAAAACTAAGTAATAATAAAGATCCCTACTAATTTTAAAGATTCCGTGATGGTCATGACACACTCTGACAGACCAATACCGACCAAAAACTACTTGCCATGAAAAACCATCGAGAAAGTAAAAAAAAATCTTCAAGGCCACAGTAAATCTGCGAGAGTCATCGAAAAGAAAACTAAGATAGGGAATAGCACAGTTTATTTTAAATTTTAACTGAATTCAGGCAATCGGAAGGTTTGTGAGCATTTCATGCTACAAACTCCAAAAAAATTGAAGATTTTAATATTACAAAAACATATTAAAAATGCCTTAAAAGTATACGACGAACATATCAGCCATTGAAGTCAATACGTGCCAAAAACAAAACATTAGAGTGCAGCATGGAAGTCACCATAAAAGTGACGTTTTCAGAAGAGCAAACGATAAGGGCCGTGGCTAGGTTGATGGCCAAAGTAAGGGGCCCAAGGGAGGTAACCAGGAGGTTCCTGCTGGAATTTGGCATATCGAGACTATTATATGCACCGCCGGCAGAGTGCACAGGCTCCAGGAGAAAGGTCGAGAGGTTGAGGCGGGCCATGAAACATGGGGTATTCAGGGTGGCCAAGGTTTATAAAACCACTTCCCTCGTTGAACCTTCCGTTGGAGAGAAGAGCCTGTAGTTTAAATGCCATTAGGTGTGTGGTTCCCAAGGCTTGGTCCTTGCCTTGGAGTGTAGGGCATATGTAGAAACAAGATGACAATAGAGGTGAGTTGGGGGTAAGTAAAGGGGTCTGGACGCGAGAGCTCATTCTGGTATTGGAGCCCTGGATTAACAGGCAGCTTGGTGAGTCCGACTACCTTTTGGTGCAGGTTATGGCCGGGTACGGCTGCTTCGGTAGTTACCTGCGACAGATAGGAAAAGCGACGGACGAAAGCGTCTAGTGACCAGCTATAAGGGACGGGAGCTGTTACAGTAACATCCGACACTATAGTAAAAAGTATGCTAGAATTGGTTGAATTATCCAATAGACTGTACAGAAGGAGCAAGAAAAGTTGCTACGAAAACGTTAAGAAAAATAGAAGTACGTAAACGATATTTCGCATTTCCGACAAATTTAGTTTCCGATCTTATATCCAAAGATTCTAATAAGTTTTAACTTTAAACAGCTTTGGTTTTCTAGGTGCAAACTTTTCAACAAGGGACCATTGTTGGAAAGTAATTTTGATTAAAAGTATTGGAGGATAATGAGCTATCAAAAAACAGATGATGTAATGATTTTGCAACATCTGATTCGAGACAAAAGTCTTCATTGTTTTCCAAAACAAATTGAGATTAAAATTTTGTTTACAAATTTTGAATCTAAAATACGAAAGTTGCTTTAAGAAAAAGTGATTTAAACAACTTTTGTATATTAGATAAAAAATTCGTAAACTTAAAACTACATTTGTAATTTAGGTGGAAGCAAATTTTAACTTGAAACGACAAAAATTTTCAAAAGAAGTTTCCCAAAATAACTCTTGCTATATTAAAATCTTCGACGACTTACATTAGATACAATTTGGAGGATAATGCACTTTCAAAACGTAGAAGTCCTACATTATGATTTTACAAAATATATTTTCCAGCGGAAGATTTTTGGTGATAATCAATCCAAGGTTATAAATATAAGTCCTTTCAACACTATTTTTTAACGTAACATAATAGAAAGAACGAGAACCTCTCACTGCCTACCAGAAACAAGGGTTAAAGTGAAAGATCATTGCAACTGCATGAACTCCGCCCAACTTCATCTATCCAAAATTTTTGTATGTTTTGTGTAAGTATTTTGTATATCCATATGAATTCTTTTGGAAAGGAAACTAACATATAATAAACATAAACTGTCTCAACAGTTTACTTTTATTTTGCTAAATGGTCATTTCGTTTACTATTTTACCATTTTCAATAGCTGTACAAATTATTTTATATTGCATCATCTTCAGGTAACTCATCAGTCAACATTATAAACAAATAGTGTTGAAAGCATGGAGCAAACTGATGTCGATCATGAGCTAATACAAGAAATTAGTTAATTATGACGACCAATCTTTAGGCAATGATGTTTCAGAAATATTGAAAAAAGATAAAAGTTGATAATGATTTCTACAATTTAATTTTCTATGAAAATTCTTCTGAATCATCATTTTATGTCATAACTTGGAGCCAATTATTTTTTAGAAATATTGCTGCAGATAATGAAAAACTTCCGGGAATGATTCCTAGATTCTGAATCAAAATATTATGACAGAACTAACTAGGTTAAGAAATAAACACTTTGCTAGTATCACGAATTTTTACACATTTTATTGTGACTAATTTCATCTTATTCGGACATTATCAAACAATAATAATTATGATTTCTTAACCTACTTAGTAGTCAAGATTTATCACAATGCTTCAACAATCAATCATAAATTAGAGTTAATATTTTTAAAACATTAATCTTTATAAAACAAACATTTGGTAGATATTTAAAAAAGAAATCCGGATGAAAATATTCGAAGCATTTAAGTATGGTTTATAACTGGAATATTCTACAATATTAATGATATTTAGGAACCAAATAATGCTACTGAAGATAATAGCTAAGAGAACCTCCTAAACATAAAATCTTTGCACCAAAGTTGTCAGGAAAAATGCTGTTCATGTTGACGCCAAAATTTTGGCAATGACTCTTGAAAAAGAATCTTATGATTCTGAATCATTCAGATTAAAAATTTAAAAAAACAAAAATTAAGATAATGTACTAGTTATTAAAATAGGTCAGGATAACGCTAGGTCAATATACTTTGTATTGTGTTAGGTCGGGAGTACGCCAAAACAATATATTATTTATTAAACGTCAGGTTTAATCTGTTAATTGTTGTTCTTGGCAGTTTCCTAATTGTGTGGCGGTTTGTCCACTTTTGAGGAAATCTGTGCAACGTTTAGATAATAGATGCCACCTTAATGATATCTCCATCCTTAATGAAGATTATGTAATTAATAAAATTCAATAAATTAATCAAGGCTTCAGTTTGTAGTATAAAAATAATTGGTGCAACATTGTTGTTACGAGATTCGCTTTGTAGGTAAATTATATGATCACTACTCTCGGTGATGAAGAACAGGTTAGAACAGTTTACCCGATTGGATTGGATGCGTGTCGTAGGTGCGTAGCAGGCAACGAGCAACAAGTAACAACAGGAGACGATAATAACAGCTGGAAACGGTTTCCCTTTACCGGTAATATCGGCTCTTCGGCCGTCTAATTTGTCGCAACCTTGAAAAGTACGGTATAATTGCGAGTGGCGACCTTCGCGGGGGCATTCTTTTCCACCGTTTCTGCCTTCTTCAGCGAACGCATTTCTTTTGTTTCTCTCCGCAATTCTCACGTGTGCCACGCAACACTAACATTATTACTCAATTTATAACATTCACGCCAGGATTTTCTATTCTGAGCATGTATGTGGGACAAACAATAATTGCCATTATTGTAAATTATAAAATTATTGTTTTATTCATATATACATTAACGTAAGAAATTTAGAGTGATAATTTTTCTTTGGAACTAGGGAGAGTAGGTCCCAAAAGTTTTTTGGCACGAAGAGATGAGTTATTAGCAAGGCTTCCTCCTACACCATGGTGATTCTTCCTGAGATTCCTAGGTATTCATCGCCCTATTAATGGGAGCAGCTCTTTTTCAATTACACCTGTACCAAAAAACAACAAACAACAGATGTGAAAACTGTGACACTTTTCCCTAAGAAGAAACCCCCTTGATGTTATCTCAGACTAGCCCTCGTAGTTGGTTAAAATTTCTTGTCCAAAAGAGAATGATAAATAATAAATTTGAACATACTAGGTCAAATAAACGTACGATGAATTAAATTCTCACTTAACCCGTAGTTATGTTGATTAGAAGATTAATTAAATAAACATAGATAACTTTTTTATTTCAGCAGCTGCAGGGATTTTTTAAAATTACAATGTGAATTATTTTTTCTTGTCTAAATTAAGCCAATATTTAAATCATTTCCCATAATTTTAAGGTAACTATACTATTACATTGAAACTAATACAGTAAAGTTAATCATTAAATTTTCTATATAGAATTATCGATATTTACCTAAAATACAATAGTTTTAGTGAAACCTCGATGTGACCAGTTGAACGACCGTCTTATATATTTGCAGTTGAACATCCTCCATCTGTATTCGTTCGGCGTTTGAATTATTGTGCGCGTAAGCGGGAGTTCCTCGGATTTACGACGATTGCATAACCCCCGCGACTGTGGTACACCGGGAACATTGTTATTACATTATGAGTTATAAGAGTTATCGCCGCGACGGGCAATTGCACCTTAAAATCGAACGCCCACGTGTTCCATTGTAGAACGTAGTAAACCGCATCGCGATCGTAAATTTCACGACTGTTCTTTTCTCCCATTGTTCCAGGTTGGCATTACTGCACAGCGATTATTAATACTTCTATCTTAATCCCGCATCTACGCTTTTTGCGCTCGATTTACTTTAATATTCTCTGGTCGGGCTGTTCTTCTCTTTTTCTCACAAGCAAGTGCGTCCATTAAATAAAATGGGCATAATAACATCGGCAAAATGTAGTTTAAGATTTTTAACATAGGTTTTTAGCCTTAGGTAAAGAGTACATTAAATAATAGTTTTATAGGATTCATATCTACGATCAGTTTTTTTTAACATCCTTATAATGTATGCTTGTCAAAAAATTTTCTTCAAGTTGGTTCTTAGCTAGATTATAGACAGTAACTTATAGTTTTCAAGAATATATTTTTGGAATACTTTGCTTTCGTTTCGATTATAGTTAAAATAGTTTTAATATTTAGTATTTTATTATTTTCTTGTTATACTAGTAAGGTTTAGATGGTATTTGCCCAAAACTGAATCTCGCCTTGAAGCTTTGTCTTTCCAGAATTATTATATTTAATGCTGACGATTACTAAAGAATAGATAATTGTTATCTTTATTCTAAACTAAAAATAAATAAATCCATCATGAAATCAAATAAAACAACGAAGAATAAATGCCATAATTTAAACTGTTGATAGCATTTATGCCCGCGTTGGCATTTCCTGTTGAATAATGGCAAGAGCCTTGTTTAATATTAACGATAACAGGTTATTCCCGTGATAATCTAACTACTTCCACCTTGTTTGCAATTCCGATGTCCTATAAATCGCAAATATCGGTTTCCCCAAACAAACACCGGCCGAACCTCAAAACAAACATCACAAACCTTGTAAAACCACAAGGCGAATATTCGCGCCAACATTCCACCGAACGTTTACAGCAAAAGTACCAGGAATACGTTCGTTTCCTATATTCGCATTGAAAGCACGTAGCTTTAAATATTATTTTTAAGTCTAAAAATAAATGCGGCATTCCAGAAATAGTATACGGAAGTACAGTTCGCCATTCCAATTTCTTTGAAAATAACTAATTTCTGAACTAATCAATTACTTTTCTAAACCTTTTAATTTAAATCTAGATGTTTTTTTAAATTGTCGAATGACTTAACTTATCGTTACATTTTTTTAAATAAATAATAAAAATATTCACTATATTTTAAAAAAACGTTAGAAAAATGTTTCTTAGAAAAAACCACAAATATTCTAGCAAATTCAAAAATATTTTTAATAAAATATAAAGCTAACAAACTATATTTTTTAGTAGAATATTATTAGTGTATTGTGTTTCTTTCTTGCATGCCGATTCTAAATATGATTTATTTGTCATCGCCAAATTATCACAAAAAGACAAAAGGAAGATTTATAAACATAGTCTAATCTTCCAATTTTTGAATAAAAGTATCTGTGTCTCTTGATAGATTATTATCTTTTCATGTTTTTTGAGAAACCTTCAATATTATTATTTTAGTGTTTGAGATATCATACTAGACACTATCATTACAGACGAGTTTTCCAATTTGGAACATTAAATTTTATAAATGTTGGCTCTAATATTTTATTATACTTTCTAATTAGAAAAAAAGTAGAATTAAAGAAAATAGTAGAATCAATTAACCTTGTACGATGACTTAATCAATCCACTTATTTTTAAACGGAAACAAGGCAAAAGATCTGGAAACTTCTGAAAGATTTTAAGTACTTTGAGAACTTGAAATTTATAGAGATATGGCTAAAGTGGTAAATTATCATGAAATAATATTCAAACTTTATCCCAGTTTTAAATGCATTCATGATGATGAAAGAAGTAAGGAAATCAAACAAAATTGGGAATTCTAAACAAGATAAGTTTAGAAACTGAGTATTCCTATCATTCGGAGATGATGAGATCTAGTATGGCATATCAAAATCTTCTTAGAGATTAAAGTCTAAAGAGTCTTGAACATCCTGAACAAAAGCCAGTACTGCCCCATACTATAATTTCATATCCAGTAAAGGACATCTTTCTATAATTAAGGGCCAAAACAGTTTCAGGTAACTATTGTAGCCAGTGCTACTTACTAAAAACGTATATAGTAATCCTCGACACTTTTTAATTAAAATTTAAAATGACTACAAAATTCTTAGCTTATTATGACGAATTATAAAAACTAACTAGAATTTAAAGCTGAGGATCATAATAGCGACTATAACATAATTTATTTTGGCCTTTGTAGGTTGTGGGATATAAAACCTGATATGTTAGCTCTGCAGAGCAGATTAAATACAATAAAGCTGATATGCTTCTTAGATCATTCTTAAAATATAAGAAAACAATAAAAAAAAAAAAATTTAATGATGAAGGTTACAAAAATTTTGAAACTTAATCTGACTTTAAATGAAAAACCTTACATTTCATATTATTTAACATGTTAGTAGATTTAAAAATGTATTAATGTTCCCTGTCAAGAATAGCCACGGACAGGTTTAGATCTATTTTGGATCTCATCATCGTAGTCCAATTAGAGACAAGAAACGAGTTTTGCTTTAGAGTCTTTAGAGTCTCAGAACTCTCAGGGTAAAATGTCAATCAAGATATTACCAAATCCTAGTGCTTAGACAACAGATGTCACCTTTATGGTAATATCTAGATTCAACATTTTTAAAGATTCGATATATCAATAACTCAACAATTACTAAAATCTTTAGAGTTATTAGAGATAAATTAGATCTAAACAAATTTCGTCTTTGTAGTTTTTGAGTTATAATATAGGTAACAATATTGTGAATATTTTGCAGCATATAAAACTACAATTTTCACGCGTGCAAGGTTTTCAAATCCAAATTACTATCTTGGTTCAAAAATGTTTCGCCATGGATTAAGTGAGCAGTTAATTAAATATAACCAAATTACTATGCTCAAATATTTCTATAGTTTTAAACTCTTAGGCTTTAAAGATTATTATAAATTTAGATCAGGAAAATATCAAACAACCATATGATTAATTTACAAAATGTTTTAAATATATATTTATTTACCTTAGCTAAAACAGTTATCAAATATTTTGTTTTTTTGTAGTTTCTGTATTCCATTCGGAAATAGTATTGTGAATATTAAATACGTAATAATGGTGAGAGTAACGAGCATTGGTTTATCAAAAGACAATCAAATATAATTATATTGTGTAGTAAAATTCTTGGCCCTTTTGGTTAAGTATATTTAAACAGCCGATATAATACGGAAAAAAAATATGATACTACTTTAGTTATCCCCATCCTAGAACGTCTTCGATTCCTATCAGAAAAATTCGCCAAAAATCCTTTTAACTTTCACATATTATCCCTCTACTGTCTTCCTAGAAACCCACACATAATCCCTAAATTTAAAAACCCACATTCTACCGTTTTTGATTTCATTTCATCATTTCATGCATCTACTCACTAACGACTGACGCCATATGACTGGACAAGACAAGGCAGAAAGATCTCTGGTCGATAGCCTTTTGACAGATTAATACATTAACACATCATTCATTATTTATCATTTTAATGTAAATATGTACAAAATTTGTCAATAAATATATGTTACTACTACTACGGAAAAAAGATTATCAATATACCACTTGGGTTATTATTGAGTAGTTATTCAGGCTCAGGACGCAGAAAAATAGTCGAATAATTAGAAAAAAGCTAATAAGCTGAATATAGTTTTCAGTAGGAGAATCACCCAAATGTTTGTGCATTTTTACGTATGTATCAGATTTAAAATCTTTTATTAGTACTTAGAATAAAATTAAAAAAAAACTAACATTTACCAGACTGGCAAAGTAAAAAAATAGATGTTTTCTAGCACCAAAAGTTGGGGAATCAAAATAGTGCATTCACATTGTAGAGTTGAAATATATTATTTCATGTCAAAAATAATGTTACTTACAGGTAAAGTCGTCATTTGATACTTTAATACTCACACAGTAATAATTGTGTTTAATTCTCCTCCAAATAAAATTTATGAGGTGATCGCAAGAGAAAAAAATTATGCTTACAAGAAGAACAATCTATTGATGACAAAGAAGGAAGAGGAGATGTCCCTCTTTGGGAAGATGAGAAAGTGAAGAAAGAGGAAGAAGAGAAGGAAGAGAAGCAAGAAAAGGAAGAAAAGGACGAAGAAAAATAACAGGTAGTAGAGGAGCAAGAGGAATAAGAAGAAATAGAGATTTGTATGTATGTATCAGTTTTGGAATCTTTCATTAGTACTTAGAATAAAATAAAAAACTAGCTTCTACTAGACTGGTAAAGTAACAAAAATAGATGTTTTCTAGCACCAAAAAATGGGGATTCAAAATAGCGTCTTCACTTTATAGAGATGAAAATATTTTTATTTGCATTTGAAGTGTGAAGAACTATTTATTTAGCTCTGTCGTTAGGGGTTACGGGACTTTTTACGGGCTAGCACCTTTTTCTGCTATATTAACCATTTGATCTGACGCTTTAAATAAAATTGATATTTGTTTGTCAATCGATGAAGCACAAACATTCAGTCTGATAAAGTAAACCAAATGCGTTAGAAAAAGAACGCATTGTAAAACTTTCGTCGTTTTTTGAAGCGATAGTTTGTGACGTACGACGGAAGATCCAACGAACAGACTATAGATACTTTAATGTTAAAACGAGATCGCAACAAAAAAATGAATGCTTTCAAGAAAAACATTGATGCTAGAGAAAGAGAAGGAAGAGGCGGTATCCCTTCTTGGAAGGTGGACGAGGAAGAGGTAAAAAAGGAACAAGAGAAGGAAGAGGAGAAAGAAAATAAAGAAGAATAAGAGGTAAAAAAGTAGAGGAAGTTGGAAAAGAGGAGGAAGTAGAGGCGGAATAATCGATTATAAGCTCAAGTCACTTTCTCCTCGACGTCATTTATTCATTCCTCTGATATACATATACATATAGGGATGTAGTGTTTTCATAATATTTACCTGCGTACCTGTTAAATTATATGTACTTAATCAAAAATAATATCTAAAAAATTAATAGCTTTAATAATTTTATGTATTATTATACCTAGCTGGACATGTAAAAAAAAGTGTTTTCTAACATGAAAAGATGGGATTTTGATTTCCCATCTGTCATTGGCTTCACTTTAAACAGATGAAAATATATTATTTTATGTAAAAATTAACATTACTTAATGGTAAAGTCATCATTTGATACTTCATTTTTTACACAGTAATAATTGTGTTTAATCTTCCTCTAAATAAAAACTATGAGGCGATCGCAAGAGCAAAATGTATGCTTACATGAAGAACAATCTATTGATTCCAGAGGAAGATGATGACGAAGATTTGGGCTTCGACAGCTTTGGTCATTTGCGACCTACAAACTAATATCACAGGCGAACATGTATATGGCGCTCGTCACAATACAAAAACAACAAAGTGACATATACTGAATAAATAATAATAAATTAACGCATTAAAATTACCGTCCTGCTTATTATATACATTGAACAAGCTTGGAGTTGGACAGGAACTTAAATAATTTTCCAATGGATTCCTCATTATCTCCTAGAATATCCGCCAGAATTTCATCAAGTAAGCCAAGATGTCTTGAGATCTCAAACTGGACACATTTCTTTAAAATATGACGCACGCTCACTACAACTGCACAAGTGCCACAGATTGGGGGTTTCTCTCTGCGAAATAAATGATCGTGGATCATACGGCAGTGTCCAATAATATGTCGTGCTAGAGCGACCTCTCCATGGCGGATACCTCTAGAAGGGAAATACCAAACAGCAATGGTGTCCTTAATTTGTCGCAGCTTATTATTCTCCTTACCTTGCCATTCTGATTTGTCAGGAACGCTTGGGAATCACAGACAGTGGTGATATCCTTAAATATACCTCTCCTAAGGGCTTCGTTGGCCCTTCGGTCTACCTGTTCATTCCCTACATTGCTGGGAATCCAATAAAAGGAAACTTGATTTCCACGTAAAAGAGTTGTGAGAATAGCTCACGGATTTTGGGAATTTCTCTACCCACACTTTGCAAAACGCTGAAAGCGTCCGCAAAAATAAAAATTCTCTTATTAGATTATGTTGCAACGTACCACAAAGCTTCGATAATTGTAGTAGCTTCAACTGCACATTATAGGTAACTTAAATATATATAGTTCACCTCCAATAAGAATCGAGCACCCCAGGAATTCAAGGCATTGGATTCATCAGTAAATATTTGGCAGCAATCTCAGACTGTTTTCACAAATTACAGAAACATTTGTTGAAGAAAGGTAGGGTGTGTTGATGATTTAGGATAAGAGGACACAGAGATATTCACACGTGGACGTACAACTCTCCATGGAGGAAAATTACAGGGAAATTATTAATATTGGGTAGATTAAAATGAGTATCACTTCCAAAGGGTTTTGTGCAGCGCTGCCTGAGAGCATACAACTCAATATATCATAGTGAGAATAAACAATCATGTGTGTTATGGCCCGGAGGTATTATCCTCTGGCTTAACTGTAAACAATACAGCCGAAATCAACTTGGGATCCAATAAGTGCACGATACAACGTCAGCATTGCTACGCGGTCTGCACTCCATGTAGGACCCGATAAAACTTTGAGAGCTCTCAAGTATTAAAAGTAGTATTTCCAGGTTAGCCTAGAATCAAATACTAGTCCAAGATATTTGACCTTGGAATCGACCAATATCGGGCCAGAGGAAGAGAAGAAAGAGAACGAGGGGGAAAATGAAGAAGAAGACTGGGGAAGAAGGAGGAGGAAGATATAGAAGGAGATAGAGGAAAATGAGAAGGAGGATGAGAAGGAAGAAGAGGAAGAAGAGGAAAAGGGGGAGAAAGAGGAGGAAGAGGAGGAAAAGGAGGAAGAGTAGGAAGAAGAGTAAGAGGTGGAAGAGGAAAAAACAAATTATATGTAAATATATATACAAATTTTAAGATGAACATATGATAAGATATTTACTGTACTAAAGACATCAATCTATTGCCAGTTAGAACTGTATATCTAATTTAATAAACTCTGATATTATTATTCTATTTTTTTTGCAAAACTTTTATGAAAAGAATACTTTGAACATAGCAAAAGAGAGGAAAATAATAACATATGTACTTTATTACTTATCTTTGCTTATCTTTGTAATAGATAAAAAAAAAATTGGTAAAAAATACAAAACTAGTAATAATTACACATTACTATGTTTAATTGTATTAACAATAGTTTCCAATTGGAAATGATCAAAAACCTCTAGGAAAAAAATATGACGCGATTGAAAGAGAAAAAATGAATTCTTACAAGAAGAATAATCTATTATTGCCAAAGGAAGAGAATAAAGAGAAGAAGGAGGGGGAAGATAAGGAAGAGGAGAAAGAGGAAGAAAAGAAGAAAGAGGCGGAAGAGAAGGAAGAGGAGAAAGAGAAGGTAGAGGAGGTATAGAAAGAAGTTGAGAAAGAGAATGAAAGAAAAGGAGGATGAGTCGGAAGAAAATGAAGAAAAGTAAAAAGAGGAAAACGAAAAATTCAAATTAAATTTTTTAATATATATGATTTTTAGGAAGAATATATGATGATATACGTACGGTAGTTAAAACATACGTATTTTATTACTTGTCTTTGTATTACATTAAATATTTTTTTGGGTAAAGATATACAAAAATAGTAAATAATTACACATTATCATCATTATCACGAAGGTTGTGCCACTTCTAACAAATATATCTAAAGATTCAAAAGTGTAAAGTCGGTTGAGTTAATGTTTACTTGTATTAACAATAGTTCCAATTGAAAATCATCAAAAAAATAAAACCTTTAGTATTATTTTACACTGGTTATATGATAAGGGTAAGTGTGTAGAATTTTATGTATCAACAATTTTCAGCGAATAAAAAATCGAGGGAATATTTGAAAATCCTACATGCACACGCAGTATTACTGGCATAATTATACAATTTTGGAAAATTGCTATAGCACTATAATTTATAGCTTGTGCACCTTATGGTTCAATACAAAAAACACATTCCTTAGTAATGTGAATAATATTAATATCAGGACGTTTTTCATACAGATCATACATTTTATCGACCTCTCGAATGAAATCAATACTTAAGAATAGTATCAAACACATCTGTTGAATTATCCAGAGGCAAGAAATCAAAAGTTTAATTTGACAAAACGAATTTATGGAACATGATGAGGCATATAGAAGCAACATAATTTACAACCAAATGTAAATTGTGGCATTTCTATGTTACAACATGTTTCACCACAGAATGCTATACGAAAACCTAATTCAAAAAATTTAAAGAAGCAAATTTGAAAATCCTACTGTAAAAGCCATATTGCTCATATAATTATAAAATTCTGGAAGATTTCTCCAATACAATATCTTATATCTCGTGTAAATATAATATTATAGTATAGTCTTAATCTATACAAGGTATAAACTATGGTTTTAGAATAATTTTCCAAAATTAGAATTATTTATTTATTTCTTTGTGCAAATTTTACAATGTCCTATTAATACTATACATTTAACCATATTATAACTATATAAAGTAATAACAAAATTTGGACTTGCAGGCGGAGTTCACATTTTACATTTATGTGTTCTTCCACTCAGACCTAACAACTTTAGATAACGGAAATTCATATCGAATGTGCATATTTGCCATTCAGAAAATATTTTAGCCATTACTGGCACATTTATTCTCAATTTAGGTGGAATCCTCTCTTGGCATTTTATTGTCAAATACGTCAAATCAATTGTATTATTGCTAGCAATGTTTGAATTGGTCAAAAAAATATAAACTTTTAAGTAAACATAAGGTAAACAGAGGGTAGTTAAGATCGGAAATATTCAGATTTTGATTGATTAAATTGGCAAATCTGTTCAAAAACAATACCAGAAATATGTGAATATTAATTACAAATAAGGCATTCGTATTTAGACTCCAGAATCATTTTAAAGAAAAAATGTTAACATTTCTTGCCTGTAATTGAAGGGGATTATCTCATTACAATATATAGTTATAATAATTATTGTGTTTCTTCGTCCTCTTCTAGCTATCAACGGTAGGTCTTTTAGCCTGGATTAACTCATTTATCGATAAAACTCAAATTTTTAAGCACTAAAATATAAGAAAAAATAATTCCACGTATGAAAAATTTCAATTTTCTGGTATCTGTAAAGGTATTGTTTCGATATAGAAGCACAATCGATTAAAGATACATATTTTTGTACTTCAGCTTTCAAAGTTAAAATGAATATAGGCAAGTTTTCATTGGGTCTTAAGTAGTTAATTAAGTTTCCTTCATTTTGGCACTTGTTTTGGATAAACTTTATGCATTAAAGAAAACTCAAGTCCTAAAAGTTTTTTTCTAAAAGTATCAACTTTTATTATTTTCACTGTATGTTGACAAATTTTATGTTGTCGACAAAGCCAATAATATCAACAGCTTAAGGAATAATATTCTAAATTCCATTAACGTGACCAAAGATTGAACTCAGACTTAACCCGAATCCCTTCCATAATTCTCTCGTTTTTGTCGATTAAAAAACGTCTATAGTAGAGGTAACTATAGACTTAACTACTGAGGAATGAAAGAACGCCTCTCGCTGAGAAATGCAGCTAAAAGGGTTGGTCAGGGAAGAAAGTTTAAAGAATTGCTAATGGCATATAAATAAATTCATGCTTCGAGGTAAATACGATTATGGATTTATTTTTATATGTTTGTTCAGACTGCCAAATGAAATTTCGTTCCGTTCTAAAGGATGGAATTCTCGAATAGCTCTTGATTAAGTGCGATATTATCTATTGATATAATTTAAAGTAAATTTAGATTTCTAAAAACTCTTAATTGTTAAAACACAAGTGCAATTTTCATTGGCTACATTTGATTCCAGAGGACGGAAGTCCTCTTATGTGATTTGTTTTCAATGTGATAAATACAAGTTCTTAGCCTTTATTTGATACCAGTGGATGGAATTTTGTTTAAAGCAATTGTTTTAGTGTGATGAGAACTAAAATTTAATTTTGAGTAAATTTATGCTTATGAGTTAACGTTAACAACGCAATTTTTGATGATACTGGCTGTAAAATTTACAATAAACGTAGTGAAATGATTGCCATTGCTGATTTAGTTGGTGGAGTCTATAAAATTAGACTGTGTCCGGACTCAACAGATGAATGTTTAATAACGAAATATGGCACCGAAGACTTGAACAATGTAGACTTTAGAAAAATTAACCGTCCACATTGTTCAAGTCTTCGGTGCCATATTTCGCCATTAATCATTCGTCTGTTAAGTCCGGACATAGTCTAATTTTGTAGACTCCACCAATCGATGGACTAAAGTACTCAACTCAGAAGAAAATTGGATTGTTTCATTGTAAGGTGTGCTTTGAAGAAAAACAGTTTCGACTACCCTTTAACCACCGAGGCATTCGAGCAAATGAACCTGGAAGTTGTGCATGGAGATGTCTGTGGCCTAATGGAGACGAAATTACTTGGATGATTTAGATACTTTTTGCTATTCGTCGATGATTTCTCAAGAATGTCTTTTGTATATTTCATCAAGACCAAGTGCTTCAAAACATTTAAAAGATTAGTTGAAAATAAAGAGCGAAAACTAAAATTAAATGCTTTGGATCTAATAATAGGGGCAAATTTGTAAATAAGGACTTTGAAGCCTTAGAGAAACGTTGTGGTATTATCCACCAAAAAACAAACCTCTATTCAACGGAACAGAATGGTTTGACTTAGAAGCTAAACCGAAGCATCGTAAAAAAGGCAAAATTGGACAAAATACTGAATACTGCTGTGTACGTCAAAAATCGCTGTACGTAACAAGTTTAGGCAACAAATTACCTTTCGAGATGAGGAAGGACAGAAAACCAGATGTAAGTCACTAAGAATATTTGGTAGTGTAGCCATGGTACGTGTTGCCAAGGAAAATCAAATGTGACAAGAAATCACAAAGAAGATTAATTGTGGGTTATGGTGATACCGTCAAGGGTTACTAAGTTTATAATCCTGAAAACAATTCTGAGATATTATAGTGTTTGAAAAAGACAATTTTGAATCAAAAATTACCGCAGAAACAATTGTTTCAGTGGGAGATGAGGTTACTGAAGAAACAATAGTTTCAGTGGGAGTTAAGTCGATCTCAGAAGAAAACATAAATGCTAACACTACAGACCGTGAGGGCAAGAGTAGTGATAACAGTACTTCAGAAGAATAAGTTCCAGAAAATTCACAAGAAGTTGAAAGGCGACCTAGAGAAAGAAAACTAAAAAATTTTCCAGATTATGTTACATAACTGTGCGGTGAGCCAAGTATTTTAAGAGAAGATCCACTGAAAGTCGATGAAGCTTTGTCGTATCCTGACAAAGAGCAGTGCAGACAGGCTATGGAAGCAGAAATTTCAGCCCTCGAAGAGAATAAAGCTGGAGCTTTGCAGCTGCACCAAAACATGCCTCGTAGTGAAGGTAATGTGCTCTATAGAGCTAGGTTAGTGGAAAAACCTTGTTTGCAAAAAATCGGCATGAATTATTTTGACACTTCTTCAGGTGTAGTTCGTTCTTCAACTTAAGATTGCTAATAGCCTTATCTGTGAAATTAAAGATAAATATTTGTCATCTAGATGTTACAATTGATTTTTAAAATGGCACCTTAGAAGTAATATCAAATGCAATTTCATTACATACAGTAGATTACAGAAGTAAATTTAAGCGTCAGATACGTCATCATAGATTATTGCTTTTATAACGTTTCTAACCGACGATGCAATTTTTATTCACTTGTTTGGTTGTTGAAGTAAAAACACTTCAATTTTCAAAACACTTTATTATTGCTTTTTTACTTCAACAACCAAACAAGTGAATATGAATTTTCAACATATAACAACAACATCAGTTAATATATTGCAATTTTTATTGTTTAAAGGTAACTTCAACAATAGGAACGAATAAACTAAATATTGTCAACAAATCGAAAACTAAAATATAATTTTCTATTTTAAATGACATATTTACAAATTTATGCCACAATTTTAAGTACTCACATATTTCGCACTAATGGTAGAACCTTGAGGTAACTTTATTAATTCTAAATATTTCTTAGTGTCAACGTAAAATATCTATACTTGGAAGCAATATATTAAAATCTACAATGATTATTTTATCGCTATCTTACTAGCTATAATATTTCCAATAATGACATTAGATTTGGATTGTTACGTAACGTCATGACTAATCGAAAAGAATATGAACACCGTTTTCCTTCTGGTAAACATTGTTGTGACCTCATATCTATATCAGAAGCCGATGTTAATGTATAACATCACATTATCACATACATATTTTTGATAGATAATTTGAATCCGAAAAATGTGCCAATCTATTCCGTACAGGTTTTCGGTGGGAAGAAATTCACCACTGCAGTAGCCTATTGCAAGGGGATCAGGGTTTTTTCCATGTATGTGGGCTTCTCTTGAGCCAAGTGGAGCCTAAAATGCCGAAGGATAAACTCCATAAATATATCCACATTTTGGGAAAGGAAAAAAATACACATCACAATTCTACGCCATCACACAGGCCGACTCAAAGGCTGACGATGAAGGAACTTAAGAACATCAAGTGACGTCCAATACCAGGCATATTTAAGTAGGCTTTAATTTTTATATTTATATTTTATATAATCGTAATCGTAATCGTGTCTCCTTCTTCACAAAAATGAAATATCTTATATCTATTTTGGTAGTACTATCATAATCTCTAAATAATTAACTAGTCACACGTCGAAATTTGCAAATCTTATCTCGCCGCGAATTCATGTTAAGGCAAAAGCAGCAACTTGAATGACAAATGGCCCCGCACAATAAAAAAAGAACGAATTTATTGGCAATCAAAAAAGTGGCAATTTGCATTGCTAAATAGCTGGTTCCCATATCAGATGGGAATAATAATGCAAGGCCGTTGTTTAAGGCTTCGATGAGAAAAATTGATTCATGCCAACACGTTCGGTACACATTTACAAAATTGAATGCAAAGTATCGTTTAATTAAGGAAACGACGTATCCGATTGCGACGAGGTGCGGTAATTAAGTGATCATCTGCTGTGCTGCTTTATTTGGAAACCGTTTGGGACGGGGAGTCCGGAAATTAATTAAATTAAACGCGTACATCATTTCTTGTGGCAGAAACAATTACGTTAATTATGGGACGTTTGTTTGTTTTCAGTACTATTGAATGTTCGAAACGAGCGCGTATATATCTGTAGCTGGTTTCACCTTTATTTGCATTTATACGACCGTGTCTTTTTCGGTAAATTTATCACTTTGCCATCTACTACTAAATATAGTATGCAGTTATACGTAGGCGAAATAATTCTAAAAAACTGTTTTCAGTATCGGAATATAATTATTGCTTTAGCTAGAAATAAACTTTTAATGACCCGGTAGTTATAAATAATACACAAATTGAGTTGAATACAATATTGGAATACAATACTGAATTACCTTGAATTAATAGATCTAATGAATATTCTTCTCCTTAGCTATAGCGCCAGACTGAGTCATGTTTCTTTAAGCCCACATTAGTGTATACCACACTATTGTAATTGTGCAAATGTAATTAGGCATTATTTATTAACTTGGCCTATTGATATTTTAAAGAATTATACGAGGAATAGTAGGAAAGTAGTACCCGTTGGCACCGTGCTGAACGCTGGCGTATAGAGTGGCCGCCTGATGTCTTACGTTTCGGCAAAATTAATTGTGTGTACTTATAATGTACAAGAAATTTTAAACTATCATACTTCTCATCTACCTCAATGCGCAGTACATTGAGGTAGGTCAAGGACATGCTAGGTATATCAATAATTAATTGTGATATGTCAGTAGTAATCTGGTTTAATGCATAATTTATTGACGTAGGCCAGGGTTATATTAGGTTAATGTGAATGTTATTGAGCCAAGTCAACAGTAAGTTAGTTTAGTTGACAATTTATTGAAATAGGTAAAAATTGCTCTTAAAGCCATTTTCGTCTGAATTCTTGAATTATATTTAATAGGAAATTAAACACATTTAAATTATTTCATAGCAAACTCTGATCCCATATATCTCTTCAACAAAGCGAAATCGGACATCATGTTATATAACATTTTTTGCTTAAAATAACGTCAGAATTCATCTGTCAAAGTTTGTCACCGAGCTAGTAGATCACCCTGTTCAACTAGAACTAGAAACCCCTACTACCAACGAGTTAAATTTAATAATTGAATTAATACAAAACGAAATTTTTCACTTTAGGTAATTATCTTGCGTTTCTGAATTTTTTTTAAATTTTCAAGTTTTTTTTTTACACTTCCCTTTCAGATTTCTAAAGCTGAACATTTCTTGACTTGAGAATTTTCTAGCAATTTTCCTTCTCTCTTTTTCCATATTTTGAGAAAGTTTTGGAATATATCTCTAAGATTCCTAGATATTATTGACATATATTTAGATCTCATCACACAAAAGAAAAAAGATATTCTCAAATGATACACTAACTTACAAATAAAATATATATATATATATATATATATATATATATATATATATATATATATATATATATCATTTATCTTAACATTAATTATGTAAAAGAATTATACCAATATAATTCACTCCTTATAGAATAATTCATGCAAATTATTCAGAAGATTTTCTTTGCTGATAACCCGTTTTATGTAAAACCCTTCTAGTAGTTTGGGCTTCTTTTCCTTAATACAGATTTTGATAGGTATAATCTGTCATGTATGTAGTATCTAGTCATTATTTGAAGACCATTTCGAAAATCAATAAAAAACTTGTCAAAGAATTATTTTAACATTTCTTTTACAACACTAGAAACAATTGAAATTTATTGAGGAGAAATTGTATTAGTTGTGTGAAAATAGTTGAAATCTTGATAAAAATACAATTAAAATTTTACAAAAAAAAAGAACAATATAATAAGAAAAATACGAAGAAAATTACTTTTCAAAGAAATAAATCTGCTTGAAATAGTTAAAATTTGAAAACATTTTCTAAAAATGAAAGAGTTAAGAACTTTCTAAACGGAAGAAAATAAAACGTAAATTGACTGAACCAAACAATTTGAAAACAGTTTAAAATTTGTTTAAAATAGAGTAATAATCAAACGGTTTACAATAATTAAAAAAACATGAAAATATTTCAAATATTTGTTCTAAACTATCAGCTTTTTTCCACAATGCAAAGAACTTTAATATATTTTATTAAACGGTTTATATTATATAACAAAGAAAAAATTAGTTTCAATTTAAAAAATAAGAATAATTTGCTTTTAAAATAGTTGAAATTTCACAAAGAGAAAAAAATTGAAAATATTTTAAAGTTAGTTACTTCCTAAAAGAAGTAGAAATTTTTCTAAAGGAAATATTTTAATAACTTAAAATAGTCGAATACATCAACAAAACCAATTCAAATTTGTTAAAGATAAATTTAGTTTAAGAAAAAAGCTGTTTAAAATTCTTGGAATCTCGGTTTAAATTTAACAAAAAAAGAAAAATAGTTGGCTAATTTTAAGAAAAAAATTGATGCTTCTCAAGAATCAGTAAAAAAATATATGAAATATTTTAACATTTGCTTAAAACCGTAGAAAATTCATCACCAAAAATGTCTTTAAATTTTCTAAGCAAAAAGAAAACACGGTTAAAAATAAAATGGATTATTTTTAGAGTTTAAGAGTTTTTATTTATGTAAAAAATATATGTAAGTTGGGTGGACGTAAACTATCCCACCCTACAAGTATAACATAAGCAAACATTCTACTGAATTTGTATATGGATTTTTGTTAAAATTATTAATTTGGTACACTTAATTTTCAATAAATCACACGCTTATGTTTTAAAGGTTGAAGGATGGTATAGAGGCCACCCACCCACCCTACATATTAATTTATTACTTTAAACCACAACACTGTTTAAATTTCCCAAATTATAACCAAATTTCTGATTGACGATTTTTCTCGCCACGAAAAAGTGTTTGTAGCTTAAGTAAAAAAATATATCTAGGGTGGGTGGGTGGCCTCTATCCCACCCTCCAATCACTAAAACATAGATAAATTTTGTATTAAATTTTTAGTAGATAACTCTCACTGATGTATGCATTTTTTGAGTAATTACTTAATTTGTTATAATTAATTATCAATAAATCACACGCTTATGTTTTATACATTGGAATGTAGGATAGAGGCCACCCACTCATTTATAAATTTTAACTACAACACGGTTTACGTTTTCCGAATTACATCCAAATTTTTGCTGAAAATTTTTACTTCACGAACAAGTGTTTGTAGAGTAAGTAGAAAAATATATGTAGGGTGGGTGGGCGGCCTCTATCCCACCCTTCAACCAGTAAAACATAGAAAAAGCTTGTACTGAATGTTTATTGGATAAATTATTCTGAGGCATGGATTTATAAGTAAATTAACAATTCTTTACACTTAATTTTCAATAAATCATACGCTTATGTTTTAAAAATTGGATGGTGCTATAGAGGCAACCCACCCACCCTACATATACCTTTCTTACTTTATTACAACGCTGTTTCCTTTTTCCAAATTATATTCAAATTTCTGATTGACAATTTTTCTCGCCATGAAACAGTGTTTGAAGCTTAAGTAAAAAAATATATGTAGGGTGGGTGGGTGGCCTCTATCCCATCCTCCAATCACTAAAACATAGATCAATTTTGTATTAAATTTTTAGTAGATAACTCTCACCGATTCATGCATTTTTTGAGTAATTTCTTAATTTGTTATAATTAATTATCAATAAATCACACGCTTATGTTTTATAGATTGGAATGTAGGATAGAGGCCACCCACTCATTTATAAATATTAACTACAACACGGTTTACGTTTTCCGAATTATATCCAAATTTTTGGTGATTTTTTTTTTCATAACGACAAGTGATTGTTGAGTAAGTAGAAAAATATATGTAGGGTGGGTGGGCGGCCTCTATCCCACCCTTCAACCAGTAAAACATAAAAAAAGCTTGTACTGAATGTTTATTGGATAAATTCTGAGGCATGAATTTTTAAGTAAATTAACGATTTTTTACATTTAATTTTCAATAAATCATACGCTTATGTTTTAAAAATTGGATGGTGCTATAGAGGCAACCCACCCACCCTACATATACCTTTCTTACTTTATTACAACACTGTTTCCTTTTTCCAAATTATATTCAAATTTTTGATGGATATTTTTTTTTTATTACAAACCAGGGTTTGTAACTTAAGTAAAAAAATATATGTAGGGTGGGCGGGTGGCCTCTATCCCACCCTCCAATCACTAAAACATAAACAAATTTTGTATTATTTTTTTTAGTAGAGAACCCTCACTGGTGCATACATTTTTTTGAGTAATTCCTTAATTTGGTATAATTAATTTTCAGTAAATCACACGCTTATGTTTTAAAGATTGGTGGGTGGGATAGAGGCCACCCACCCACCCTACATATACATTTATGCATTTTAACTACAACACTGTTTTTCTTTTCAAAATTACAAGAAAATTTTTAATGTAGTAGCTTAAGTATAAGGAAATATGTAGGGTGAGTGAATGGCCTCTATCCCACCCTCAAACCACTAAAATACAGAGAAAGCTTGTACTGAATTTTTATTGGATACATTATATTGATGCATGAATTTTTAAGTCAATTGTTAATTTGGTACACTTAAATTTCAATAAATCACACACTTATGTTTTAAAGGTTGGAGGATGGTATAGAGGCCACCCACCCACCCTACATATTCATTTATTACTTTAAACCACAACACTGTTTAAATTTCCCAAATTTCTGATTGACAATTTTTCTCGCCACGAAAAAGTGTTTGTAGCTTAAGTAAAAAAATATATGTAGGGTGGGTAGGTGGCCTCTATCCCACCCTCCAATCACTAAAACATAAACAAATTTTGTATTATTTTTTTAGAAGAGAACCCTCACTGGTGTATACATTTTTTTGAGTAATTCTTAAATTTGGTATAATTAATTTTCAGTAAATCACACGCTTATGTTTTAAAGATTGATGGGTGGGATAGAGGACACCCACCCACCCTACATATACATTTATTAATTTTAACTACAACACTGTTTTCCTTTTCAAAATTACAGCCAAATTGTTGATGGACATTTTTTTAAATCACAAAAAATTGTTAGTATTAAGTATAAGAGGATATGTAGGGTGGGTGGGTAGACCCTATCCCACCCTTCAACCACTAAAATGCAGAGAAAGCTTGTCCTGAATTTTTATTGGATAAATTATATTGATGCATGAATGTTTAAGTCAATTGTTAATTTGGTACACTTAATTTTCAATAAATCAATGGCTTATAGTTTGTAGATTGGATGGTAGGATAGAGGCCACTCACCCACCCTACATATGCGTTTAATTCTTTGAACTAAAACACGGTTTACGTTTCCCAAATTATATCCAAATTTTTAAAGTACATTTTGTTTTTATCACTAACAATTGTTTGCAGCTTAAGTAAAAATATATATGTAGGGTGGGTGGGTAGCATCTTAGCCACCCTCCAACCACTAAAACACAAAGCTTGCATTGAATTTTTAATAGATCGATTATACTAATGCGTGGATTTTTTTAAGTTAAATTGTCAATTTGGTACAATTAATCACTCGCTTATGTTTTTAAGGTTGGAGGTTGAGATAGAGGCCACCCGCCCACCCTACATAAAAAAAAAAAAAAAAAAAAAAAAAGACCTTTATTGGCATCTATAAACTTATCCATATAAACAAAATATTAACAATTCAAAAACTAAATATTTATTACATCCTTCTTCTCCTCTCCCTCTCCCACCCTAATGTCATCACAATCTTTACGCCAGCCCCGTCCTCTCGCATCCACTCCTCTATCCGTCTACTCCCATTCATCCATTCCTCCCGTACATACCCGTACCCTACATATACATTTATTAAATTTATCTACAACACAAATTCCAAATTATAACCAAAATTTGATGGACACTTTTATTTTCATCACAAACAAGTTTTAGTGGCTTAAGTATAAGAGGATATGTAGGGTGGGTGGGTGGCCTCTATCCCACCCTCCAACCATTAAAACAAAGAGAAAGCTTGTATAATGTTTATTGGATAAATTGTATTGAGGCATGGATTTTTTTAAGTAAATTAACAATTTTTTACAATTGATTTACAATTAATTACACGCTTATGTTTTAAGAACAAATGAGTCTTATTAAGACTACAAGAACAAACCACTTTTGAAACTAGCTAGAGAAGTAGTTGTTTCAAAAGTGGTTTGTTCTTGTAGTCTTAATAGGACTCATTTGTTGTAGATTTTACGAAATATTTTAGTGTTTTTTCTAATTATTACAAAAAATATTATTAATTTTATTTATAACGTTTTATTCGATTCTATGAAAATGCTTTGCGCATTAGTGTTCGACTTTCCAAACCAAATCTGACCCTGTTGAACCGTAATGAAAAGGAGTTTTGCGTCGATTCGTGAGAATGGATGAATTCTGGATGAATCCCTATAGACTACAGTCTAATTGGCAGTTAGCAGAGTGGTTATTGCTTGATAAAAACCATCTGAAGCGCCCGAAGACATAACAATCATCCGACAAGGTTTTGTTTTGGTCAGTATCTCTTTGATTATCTCTAAATCTAAATAAAGAATATTACTGAGCATTACACGAAGAGGTGAAGGCAAAATGAGCATATTTGGTAGAAACAATAGTTTTATTTCATCACAACAATGCTCCAACTCACTCGGCTCGCGATACCAAAAAAAATTTGAAAAAATTACGCTATTAATTGGCCTCGCAGCGACTATTTCCTTTATCCCCAACTGAAGTTGTGGTCGGCTGGTAAAAGGTTTTACTAGAAGTTAGAAACATTCGCTATTTTGAGGAATTTTGTCGGCGCTTTCGTCTGACATCCATTGATCGTTTCAATTTGCATTTGCCATCGATTCTCCTTTTTTCTTTGCAAAGCTTTAGTATACAACCTTCCTTTTCTTGTATGCCATTTTTTTTTCCATTTTTTTGGTGTCACCTTTTTTTTAAATCAAAGTCTGCTATTCTGAATGGTTTCATTGATTTTCATTGCGGCTAGATACTTGCACAAATTCCATCATAGATGAAAACGTTCGGCTCGCCGACATGAAGGGATTTTGCATACCGGGCATACCGAATCGGCTTCGACATGACGAAACTTCCTCACACACTTCAAGAGCCGATTCTATCGCGCGATTCCTCGAATTTCGAACATATCGGCCGCATTCACCGTTTCAAATTAATGAAGCGTATTAACACACAACGAGAATCTGATTTACGGCCACCTTAATAAACCCGTAAAAATGGCCGTCGCCTTAAAGATCACCCCGAGCAATCCGTAACGTGGATACATTACGTTATGGATGATTACACTTGTCGATTTTATGTGTTTATTTGCGTTTACGTGTTTGAATATTTTTCACCCTTATCATTGTTAGTGATGCCAAGGAATTAAATATTTTAAGAAAATATAAAATAATAATAGTAGTATTATATCTGATCTTAGGACAATTACTATGCGTCTTCTCTTCTCGTTTTTTTTTTTTTCAATTGGAAATAATAAGATTTATTAGCAGATGAGGAAATTGAAATAGAAATTCGTTCTTGAGTTACGTATGGAGATTTAGAACTTGGAACACAAATAATTTTGATTTGATTTCGATCACAAAGTGACTATTATTTATGAAGAAAGTGTTAGTGCTTTTATTCCCCAAAAATTTAACATTGTAATTAGTTTTTGGAAACTTTGTTTTTATAATTTTGGAAAAATTGGTTAATTGAAGTGAATGGTATATAGTAATATTTTAGGTTGTTAAAATTCTAGTTAATATTCTCTTTTATTAATGTTAGCATCTTTCTTTCCATTTTCGCCAAGTTTGCTCTTTTATCAATTTTAGAATTGTCCTTCCTAATTTTGACCAAAATGATTAATTTTCATTATACTTATTGATTTTGTTAATGTTAGCATCTTTCTTTCCATTTTCCCTAAGTTTGCTCTTTTATCAATTTTGGAATTGTCCTTCCGAATTTTGACTAAAATGTTTAATTTTCATTCTACTTATTGATTGGATATTTTTTTACCTTTATTGTTGTTAATGATAAATAAATATTACAAGTTTATATATTATGTTATTGGGCAGAATAGGAAATTTAAAATTGTAAATAATATTTGCATTGGTGCTCTTTTATCAATTTTGGTATCTTTCCCCCCAGTTTTGCTTAATTGAATATTATATAAATGATATATTTTGGGTTAATTTAAATGAAAATATCGATAGATCTCTCTTTTTCATTTTTCAACAATAAAAAAATGTATCGTTTTTCCAATGAAAGCTTGTTTTTAGAAGCATATCTTACCTCAAGGTTATTGTCTATTTAAATATCTTTAATCTTTAATTACTCCTACTACTGTAAATTAATAACCACAAATTATGGATTAATTAAACACTTCATCAATCAATTAATTCATAAAAAATAACATCGCAATCCGATTGACCTTCACGGTGCTCTTCTCAGCCTTCCGGTCTTCCAGCCATTCCCACGACCTGCGACCGGAAAAGGGGGGTCTCCTTATTGTGCCCCGTTTTCCCTTCGCACAATCTTGATAAAATCCGAGAAATTTATTCATTTCTACGCTTTGACAACTGGGCCCTGAGTTATGGAACGAATTGGAGGTGTAATTATGCAAACGGCTAATTACAGTATTCATTTTCTGGTTTACATATTTATAGAAGGCAACATTAAATTGTGACCATTAATTTTAAAGGCGGACATTGTTGCTGTGCAGATACTTTATCTGGACAATTTATCTAAGTTCTATAATTGCGGCGAACGTTTCAGCTCACCTGATTCCGTTTAGTAAAAGTCTTTATTAATTTAACAGAAAGGTAATAACTGTCTGTATCAGTGTAATTCACACTTAGGTATAAAACAAATAATCTTCAATGATCCAACTTATCACTTATTAAATTTTGTCAGTTACAGCGAATTGAAAAATTCAGTGTATGTATGAATTACCAAGTAGTAACGGTTGCAACCATTCTCTTTATTTTGTCAATTAATTATATTACTAATGGAAACAGTCAATAAATATCTTTGCAAACAATTCCCTTCTACTAGGAGGTCCTACTATTACTGCATCAATTTTTGTGACAACTGTATTACTTTCGAGATTTCCAATCTGACAGTGCTGAATCAATTTCAGTTAAGTTGCCATAATATATAATCAAATATAATTTCCAGTTTGCCATAACAATTATTTAAAATCTTCACCTGGATGACTTTTATTACAAAGAATTTCCCTCTTTTTATTAGATGCTTTAAGACCGGTGCACCATTAATAATCAAGTGCATCCGTGATTACCAGAAACCCTGGAAAGCCACGGCAAAGACATTCTCACACACGGCGGGAGCGAACGTCCGTTAAATAATCGTGGAAATTTCAGTTTCTGTAAACACAGCACTTAGGTGCAAGACAACCATTCGGTTAATAACGGTCATTAGGCGGCCCGGGTGTCGGTAATTAAAAGAAGTATTAATTATGACTGGCGGGGATTAAGCATTGAATTTAATTTGGGTGCGTGGCACCGGTAATTTTATAATTACCGGACCGGGAGGAATTAATTAATTGTTTAATTTTTTCTAACACGGTCAGAGGAGAAAATAATTTTTATACTTATAATATACAGATCAAACTTATTGGTACTATTGACTGAACACTACTGATTACAAAATTACAAGTATGCAGAAATATGAAACTTTAGCTTCTCACTGTGTGCTTTGTGAAACATGTGTTTGAAACATTAGAAACATTTGTGTCGAATATCACATATTACTTCACTAAATAAAGTCTCAGTTATACAAACAAAGTTAAAAATCTTGCATGAAGCTTGAACATTAAATCATCTATAATCAAGGATTCTATTGAATAAGAATCCACAAAAAAATTGCATTTTTCACCATAATGATCTTTGTTTATAACTAAGATTATTGGCCATTTCTTCAGAGTCTTCATTCTTGAAACATCCAGAAGATTATGACTCCTATATGGAATATGAGCTGTTTTCAGGTTACACATCTCAGCATTTCTATAGATTTAAATTTACTGATTTGGCTAGAGTTCTGGAAATTTCAATAAAGCTTTTGCTTTAGATTGATAAAAATAATGGTGATGTGGCCATCATAATACTTTCCCTATATTTTTCTCGAAAACCATGAGGTTATTCTTAATAATTTGCTCAATTTTGAATTCTTCACAATTACTTGTTATATAAATTTCATTTAGTTCCTATAGTTTATTAGCAATAAGCAAAAAATTGTAAAAAAGTTAAATTTTTGATAAAGAAAATGGTTGCGACCGTTACTACGTGGTAATCCATACACATTATTAAAATTTTAGAGCTTCCAATAAAATCTTCACAATTTAAAAAGCAGGTTGAATAAAAAATCATGAAACCTAGAGAAGAAATTAGTGGAAATTTCTTGAATTCTTGAAAAAGTAAATCTAGATTTTAGAAAAACAAATTCTAAAAAATCTAGGGCCTCAAGAAAAATCTAGATTTCTACAAAGAAATGTTCTAAAAAGTTTTAGAGCCTCCAAGAAAATCTTTGCAATTTATAAGATAAGAAGATAACCTTGAAATCTGGAGGAAAAATTTCTGGAAATTTCCTGAACCCTTGGAAAAAAGTCTAGACTTCTAAATGAAAATTTTCTAAAAAAATTCTAGAGCCTCCTAGAAATTTAGAAGACCAGTTAAAAAATAAATTCAAATCGGGAAGAAAACTTTCTCGAAAATAAGAAAATATTTGTAGGGGAAAATTTTCTAAAATATTCTAGACCCGCAATTTAGAACTTTATAAATAATTTTATAGTTAAAACAAAATGTTGAATTCTAGAGAAGTAATTACTGAAATTCACCTGAATTCTCGAAAAAAAGAATTAAAAAACATTTCGAGGCTGAAAGAAAACCGCAATTTATAAGAAAAGTTGAAAAAAAATTAATTTGGGAAAGAAGTTATTGGTCATTTTCTAAACTCTAAACTTTTAGAAAAAATATAGAATGCCCGAAGGAAAATCTTTGCAATTTAAAAGACGACTTCAAAAAAAATCTTTAACTCTGGAGAATAAATTACTAGAAATTGCCTGAACCCTCGAGAAAATAATCTGGATTTCTAGAAGTAATATAATTGATACTTGTTCTGCTACTCTCTTGATCGAACCAAATTTTCAAATTAGGAGAAGTAAAACTCATGTTATGTTCTATTTCTTTATTTTTAGATATCTGACAATAAAGAAATTATCTGAAAATAAGGAAATGGAACATAACAAGAGTTTTACTTCTCCTAATTTTCTAGAAGTAAATTCTAAAAATTATAAAGCCTCACAGAATATCTTTGCGATTTAAAGGAAAAGTTGAAAAAATCTTGAAATGTGGAGAAGCAATTACTAGAAATTTCCTGAGTCTAGTCTGAGTTTTGAAAACAAATTTTCTAAAAAAATTCTTCATTTAAATCTTCGCAATTTACTGGAAATTTCCTAAATTTTACAAATTCAAATTGATAAAATAAAAATCAAAAATTCGTTATTATTTTTTTTAACTATTTTAGCTATAATTCTTTAAATAATAATGAAATGACGAAAATTCTTTCACTAATAAATTACCAGCAACGAAGAGAAGTAAAAATGCTGTAAAATTAGACATTCGATTTTCAATTGTTTTTCAATATTTTTAAAATAACTTTTCAAAGCAAGGACGGTTTAAAAAAATTCTTTTACGTAATGATTCTTAAAGAAATTCTTAAAATTTCGATGTAACTATATAAGAAATTTTATAAATTTCCAGAAATATTGCAAAAACATTCTAAAAAAACAACTCTCGAAAAATTGCTTTGCTATATCCAAAACAAATTGTTTAAAAATAATAGAATTTACAGACCTTTTTGAGAAAAAAAACAACAAAATAAGGAAATAAGTCTAAATTAACGGAAGATACTAAAATTTTTGAAAAGATATATATAGCAAATTCTAAAATCATTAATGAAATGCTACAACCTAAATATAAAACAAATAATAACATTTAAGAAAAAAAAAAATAGTAGACTCCTTGGAGAAATTTCTAGAACTCTACAAAAGAAATTGTTGGAAATTTCTAGGAACAGATTTTCTAGAAAAATCTATAGCCTCCAAATCTGAATCTGAGTTATTGGAAATTTCTGAACTCTCGAAAAAAAAGTGACGATTTCTGGAAAAGACTTTTTTAAATTTTTGAGCCCTGAAAATAACATTAAAGAAAATTCTAAAAATACTAAAACGAACTTTATAAACATCTAGAACTCCCGAATAAGACCTTTGCTAAAAATTCTGGAAATATAAATAAGAAATTACTGTTAACTTCCAGAATCCTCAAAATAAGTTCTAGAAATCTACAAGGAAAACACAAAAAAAAACGCCTCAAGTAAACATCCGGTTTATGAATGTTCATCAAAAGCTTTTCAGTTCCAGTTTTTAATGATAAAACATAAACAGTACACAGACATTCTCATTCACGAAAACAATACTTTCCAAAATGGTGATGTGGTCATCATAGTACTTTCCCTATATTTTTCTCAAAAACTATGAGGTTTATGCAAAAATGTTATTCTTAATAATATGTGTACTTTTGAATTTTCTACAATTATTTGTTATATAAATTTTATGTAACTCCAATAGTTTATTAGCAATTGGCAAAAAATGTCAAAATCTTCAATTTTTATTTTTTTTTTCTCGAAAGTTAAGAATTTTATGAAAAACATGTTCGAATAAAACCTATTCAGTTTTTCATTCCATTTAACTTTTGCTTGAACCGTTTTTTAAAATTTTTCATATTTAGAAAAATATCACGAAAAAACAAAAAAACGCCTCGAGTAAACAACCACTTCCGGTTTATGAATGTTTACTAAAAGCTTTTAAGAACGAGTTTTTAACGATAAAACCTTAAGTTTAAAGTTTCATCCGATTCAGATCATTCGTTTTTGAGATACAGCGCCCACAGACATTTTTACGCACGAAAACAATACTTCCCTTATATATACTATATAGGGAAAGTAAAAACGTATATAGCAATTAAAAGTATTTTTTAATTAATTTGCTCTTCTATTTTAAACGACTGAAGGTATAAGGTTAAATTTAATAATTTCACTAAAGTTTTGAAATTTTAAAAGAAGCTTTAGATTGAAAGAAAAAAACATATTAAGCAATAGAAACTATTTTTTTTGGAAAATTAATTGATAATATTTTGAGGTACATGAGAACTATCCTTTGATGCTCAATGCATTTCTCTTAATTTGCTCTTATTTATTAAAATCTGTCAGTATTTTTTACCCTGTTTCAATCTTCTCCCATCCACTCTCTCACGCTTCTTCATCCGTCCACCCAATCTTCTTTTACTCCCTTACATTTCATTGCCAGATGACACCACGCATCATTCCCGTCCTCACACAGCACATATTTTTCGTATTCCTCTCCCATCCATTTCTTTCTCTCTCTCTCTCTCCTCCGCTTCGCATCTCGCCTTTGCCAAGGTCATCCTCTCCTCTTCTCTGAAGCGGTTCTCCTTCAGGTACCTAGGCCTCCTCCCATGAACCTGCCACTCCCTATAGCCTAATCTTCTCCATTCAACATTTTCTTTTGAATAATACAATTGTGTGTTGATATAGTAACAATTGCAACTTTATTTCAGAAACAATTTTAAAGCTTGTATGATTTTCAAGAAACAAAGATTAGAGTGTAATACTATGTGTAAATTTGTTGGACTTGATTTTGGATGCTTGATCCTCAGATCTAAATACCTTAATATATTCCTATTCGACCATTTGAAGGTGAGGTGTTAACATCGCCGAAAAATTAAAAAATAATTAACTTTAGATTCTTATTTCCTGTTTTGCAAAATCTGTTTTGACAAGCTTTAACATTCTCCTTCTTCTATTCACCACTAGTAACCTAATAAACAACGAAAGTGTGATAAATTTATGTATCATACGCTTACATTATCATATTACAATGTACAATGCATTTATAGAATTGAGTAATATATAAAATAAAGCGAAGCACAAGGATATGTTGATTGTTTTATTCGGGCTAATTCCAAAATGGTTCGAATAGCGAGGTATGGAGCAGACGAAATTCCGTATGTAACTGTATTTAGTTGATACTCTAAGTCATCCAAGGGAGAAAAACGCCAAATGATTCTTTGAAATTTGCGATGATCTTCACGAACCAATATTTGCCTGTACATCTGCTTGATGTCAGCAGTGAATACAACAGGATGAAGTCGAAATTTCAAGAGAATCGAGAAAATATTAGTTTAAAGTTTGGGACCTATCAATAAATTATCATTCAGTGAATAATCTTCCGAGTATTTTGCGGAAGCATCAAACACAACTCGAAGTATGGTCGTTGTACTGTCAGGCTTCATTACATAATGATGTGGAATATAGTAACTCTCTGAAGTTGAAGTTGGTGAGACAGTGAGTTTTTCCATATGACCTGTTTCTAAATAATCTTTCATGAAATCAAAATAAAGCGAACGAAGTTCTTAATTCTGAGACAATCGACGTTCTAGAGAAGCAAATCTTTTTACAGCAATTTCATATGATCCAGCAAATGAAAAATGAGCATTAGGCTTGAACAATAAGGGCACGACAAACCGACCAGAATAAAAATAAAATAAATGAATGAATTCCCATCAGCCACCAAAATCAAAAAGAATAAACTTTAGCTTCTCACTGTGTGCTTTGTGAAACATGTGTTTGAAACATTAGAAACATTTGTGTCGAATATCACTCTATACTTCACTAAATAAAGTCCCAGTTATACAAACAAAGTTAAAAATCTTGCATGAAGCTTAAAACATCTATAATCAAGAATTCTATTGGATAAGAATCCATGAAAAATTTATAACTAAGATTATTGACCATTTCTTCAGAGACTTCATTCTTAAAACATCTAGAAGATTATGACTCCTACATGGAATATGAGCTCTTTTTAGATAACACACCTCAGCCTTTCCATAGATTTAAATTTACTGATTATAATTGACTAGTATAAAATAAATAATAGAGGTGCTAAGATGAAACCCTGGGGAACATCCGCTTCCAATAATGTTTTCGAAGAAAGCTGTCCATTATAATATCCCGTTTATGTCCTTTCTGTTAAGTAACAATAAAAGTAAGTGTTATTTTTTAAATCTCCATTAAACATTGAAGGTGTAATTGTGGTTAAAGCCATAAATCTGTATTTTACACCTGTTACACTCGTGTAGTGTGTGAATGCGGTTGAAAATTAATATGAAGCGTTAACAAAAATGGAAGTGCAATTAGGTTAAGTGCGTGTCGTTAATGTCGACGGCTTTGACGCTAATCGGAGAAATGCTGTGATTGATGATCCTCGGCTGGTAATCCAGAAGGAAATCGCAGAAAGCGGCGGCGCTTCGGAGATGAAATTCCTGGCGTGGGCGAAATTTCACTTCCACTTTTTACCGTCGCCCATGTACGTTTCTTAATCACAGCCAGATGCGAACGAACAATGCCTATTACGAAACGGTGTTCCGTTCCACGGTAGCTGGAATTAGATAAAGGGGGCCAAAGAAAAGTCGTCTTAAGGTATGTGCACTAATGGCATACTTAAGGGTATTGTGTGACAGTGACCCCCGACCCTGGACGTGGGTCACCGAGCAGACTACAATAGCCGTTCACGGTTAGTGAACAAAATCACCAGGGATCGTGATAAGTCTGTCCGTTGGAAAGCATCCTCCTCTAGAAAACAGGCCGCAGGTATTATTATAATGGCGTTTCCATTTCTAGATCGTTAAAAATCGAGACTGGGGAACGTTACGTCTAGATGGAAAAATATTACATGTTCACGGCGAAGCGTTACGACAGCTATGCTACATATTTTACGCGCCGGAAAAATTCTTAATTGGAAAATATTAATACCCGGGGATCGCTTTCCAAACGTTTGCCTCCGATATCTGCAACGCGAAATCGAGGACGGATCGTAAATGATAACTGAAATGCACGATGATCTTTGGGGTATAATTACTTTCAACTTCAATTAGCGATGCTGCTCGTTATACGGCCCCGACCCTTCCACGAGGAAACGGCTTTGATGTGAGATGTAATTTCTGCGTTCGTTTTGTATAAATTTAATTAAATATAATTTTGAACGTAGAACGAATCCAAAAAAAAGACTCACCAGAATAAAAATGATTTGCAATAAATCTGGACTTATTTATTAGAAAGAAAATCTTTGCAAACTAATAAAGCTGTCCCTATATTTATATAGAGTATGAATAATGTTTTGGTAGTTTTTTTATTTAATTTAAAGCTTATAGAGAAAGCATTAAAGTGGCATCTTTTGTCTTTGCCCAATTGTGTAGATGACCGTCAACAGTTATAAGGTGAAAACATTGAATTATTGTTTCCTTGTTAACAATAGAAGTCATCAGTTTTAATCCATTATGGATTTTCTTTATCTTTATCTTTATTACATCTTTGCACTCCTTTCTTATAAAATAAGTACCACGCAATATACCAACCTAGCTGTATACTCAAAATTTTGGCTGAAGGGAGGACTGGCGGAGTTCACTTCTTCGAAGGATCTTCCACAAAATTAAGTTTAACTTTTGATGATACTGATACTGGCCGAACATGGCCAACATTAGGGAAACCCCTCCAAGCGTTGTGCTGTCCTTTGCTCGTCACCTAAATAAGCGATAGAACAACGGAGGGCTGTCCCAGCCAGAGGTGCACAACGGGCCTAATGAGGCCTAGGTGCTCTGGTCAAAGATTTGATCACCCTTGGAAAACTCAATCCAGATCCAGATGATACTGATGCATTTTATTGCAGAAAACATTATTTATCTTTATGTCTTTATGGCATATTCAAAATCAAATAATATTGATTTCCAAAAGGAAACATCTTTGGTAAAGAAAGTATCTTCTATGTTTATAAAATTTAAAGCACCTTTAGACTTTCTTCGTTACGTTTTAGCAATTCTTGTGTTTATGTATGTTTCTTCTCACAATCGCCTCGCCTATGTGCGCGATGCTCCTACCAAAATGATTGAAGTAGCATTTGCATATTTACATCACGAATGTTCTCTCCATTATTAAGTCCTAAGATCGACGTGTCTAAATGGCAAAATGCGTGTACCAATTACACCCACAGAAAAATTGAAATGCTACGGCATTCGAACACAAGCCCTTCAGGATTTACCATTTAGAATCGAGGAATTCTCACGAAACCACGATATTCCGAAAATACCTTTCACATATAGCCCCCCACGATTTGCACGCCAATCAATTAATTAAGCAATCGGCGTTATTTGTGCCTTTCCAGGCACGATTATTCCTAATTATATCGTTTAAACAACAACTACTGCATTGTTATTATCGGCGAGGTCGGTGTTTGTTTAGTCGGCAATAATCGATGGCCCATTTTTCGGTGATATAATTTATTGGCAATTCATTGCGGTGTCGTTAGGCGGAATTTTGTGTGGGTTAGGTCAAAGTATGGGTGTTTGGAGGTTGACCTTTCTGGAGTATTATCGTTAATGGATAATTAAAAGGCCTTCGAATACCGAATGTGATATGACTTGGGCTTTGTAATTTTGCTTCGTAAGTATGAGTAATTGATTGCTTTGGGCAATATTTGGATTGTTTTATAAAAATAATTGTAACTATAGGATAAATTACAGTAGCCAAGACATTTGATAAAAAAATCTTGGTCTCATACTGATCAATAAACTGTGAACTTCTTTAAAAGTTTAATCATGATGATGTTTACTACGTGGTAATCAATAATATAGATTCCTTTAAGTTTGTCAAAATGTTTTTTGTGAAATCCTCTTTTAAACAATATAAATAAAATTGCTTTTATTAATGTATAATAGTTACAAGAGAAAGAAAATTTAATAATATACATGATGAAAACTTTTTTATTCACTCATAACATGTGTTGACTCAAAAAAAATATCAATAAATTTTATGAACACCATAAAATTAAAAGCTATAAGTTAACTTTTGGCAAGCTCGTAATTACTGAATTAACTTCGCACGCTTTAATAAAAATAATTACGTTTATTACGAGTAAAGACGAGTTAACCGCTTTATGACTCAAGTACATCATTGGAAATTCCCATTCCGCGGACTCAATTTATTATGTCGTATGTTCCGTGACGGGGTGAAACGAGGTTGGTGCAACACCCCATTGCCCCAGTTTCGTCCCGGTGCAATCGATAGTTTATACCTCATTTTTATGGGGTGGCCCCGGGGCACATATGAACGTAATGGCGTAATTATGTATGGTAAGCGCACGCAGTAAATATTGCACATTCCTCGGCGAAGAATGTGGGAGCAGCAAGAGGGGATGCGGTGATGGATTAATGGGATTTGGACTATGGGAATCCGCGAAATGCGGAAATCGAGCTGTGCGCGAGGTTTCCCATAAATTGAATACCTTACAAGGTTGAATTTTGGATGGACATTACGAGTAAAAGATAAGGGACCAGTATTTTTAGAATGTATGTAAATCTTTGTTCAGATCATTAAAGAATTATTAAAAGCTGTTTTAAAGTTACCTTCAACATATATTTTTAGAATTACAAGTAGAATCAACAATTTATATTCAATGTTCACTACGATTTAATTTCATTGTAAGTAATGTAGATCGCTAACAATATATTTTTATTTTAGTATGTCTTCTAATCCTTCAAGTTAGTAACAAATTTATAAATATTGTCATCATCTAAATTGTTTCCTCTGTACGGTTCCTTCGAATTAATTGCAAAATCAGGATTGTATATTTCATTTATATTATATAAAAACAAAACAGTTGGTCTTTTGAATACGAATTCCTTGCTGCAGTATTCATCCTGTTGAGGTCGAAAATTACTACCAGTTCGGCCACAATCCCCACTTTTTTAAATTGCCACATTCAAGTTGAGTGAGCATGCTATATAACCATCAAAATAAAACAACACCGACATGTTTATGGCACCCACATTTACAAACAAAAGGTGATAATATTTAGTACACCAAATAGCGTTCGTAAAGTGACGCAATTCCCGGTGGGAAAATGTATTCCTCTTACTTTCTAAATGCAAACAAATTCCTCCGGTTATTTATATCGGCGCCCATAATTCCAAAACACACGAATTCTTTCCGATAATTTATCGCCACAATGAATAAATTTAATGCACAACAGAACACACAAGAAGTCACTTATATTTTAAGAAAAAAAAAGTATTGTTATAAGTTTATTTAAGAAGAATCAACTTTGATCAATGGCAATGAAATGTTTGATGTTTATTAGTAGATAGTTTCGGATTAATACCAAGAGATGCTCGTCATGCTTATGCACTCTTACGCGGATGATGGATGCCTGTATGTGTTCGTGTTAAATTGGATGAGAATAGGAGCGTAAGTGATACCATCTATTACACATAGTGGCGAGCAGATGGAACGATCAGACATTAGTTACTTCAATGGCAGCAGGTGCTAATTGCGAAGGTGTATATATTGTGATGCATTGTCATGTCATACATTGTGATAGTAACATATCAACAATGTTGCCTAATATGATTCAAATAAGGTAACGATAAACTTGATCATATTGATCATTTTAAATGTCTTGAAACTGTCACGTCTTCATCCTAATTATAAGTCCACCACAATAATAAGATATAGAATATCAATCAAGATTTATAATAATGGTTTATTTGATCTAAACAATTTTAATCAATTTTGGTGTAAGATGTAAGGAGGGTAGCTCAATAAATATTAAAATTTGGTTGATTGAAAATAACTAAATGAGATTCTTTCTAGATGATCGATATAGACCTATGTATTTGATATATATGATTTCCTTATTCTTGAAAGTTTTTAAAAAATTGAATGGTACTACTTGATGAAATTCAAATTGATTTAAACAATATGCTTTATTACATAAATTAAGATAAACTAGAACATTAATGCTCTACCTAAAATACATTATATTACGTGCTTGTGAATAGTAAATTTGTTCTCTCATTACTTCAGCAAAGCAACAAAGGGGGGAACTTTTGCCGGCAGTTGAACTACGCCCCAATTATTCCGACTTGCTGCTTCTATTAGCATTCTAAGCACAGATTTAAGGGAAATATATTATGCATCAAACACGAAAACTTAAGTAACTGTATAAATTAGACGCAATTATCTCGCAGCGTGGAAACTGGAATAACAAAGGGCTCGGCCCGAGTGCTTCGGAAAGGTGAGTACCGACGGAAGGTTCCATCCGCGCGCGGGCGCATTAGAAAATGCATAAAAATGTGATGGGTGTGTTTAACTTACGGTTTACCACGTTTTGTATCAGGCTAGTGTGGAAAATGGTGAACATACCTGAAACAAAAAAGGGTAATTAATAATTTAGTACAATATAAAAAAAATTAATAATACATTTTAATATAACTAACGACTTCAAAAAATGTACTATGGTAATAAGAGTATCATAAAAAAGACCGCAAATTGATAGGCGAAAAATGTTCAAAATATTTTATATAAATTTAACGGTAATTAAAAACGACATTTTCAACAATGTGTTCCACAAGGGTCGCCACTTTGTCCCCTACTTTTTATTTAATTAATTAATCACGTACTACATTCTGTAATACCACGATCAGAACATGTATAATATCACATGATACAACCTTTTCAACTGACATTAAATCAAAGCAAATAGTAATCCATTAATTGCAAATGGCGTATAGAAATAAACTCTAGAAAATATCTTCTTTTGGCAAAATTACCTCTCATCATCTAAAATTAAAATTATTTAGCTTGAAACCACTCAATCCCATTCTCAGAATTAAATTTGGCTCCAAATTATTCCTCAACTTCCATGCTTTATACATTAAAGACAATATTAAAGCTAGAGCATTTTGTGGGACTAGCTTATAGGACCCAAACTACTTCTACAACCACAGCTGTTACGATATAAACATCTATTTTCCAGTCTATGCTTGATACATGTTATTTTAGATATTACTATAAAGGGGTTAAACATTAGATCCCTCGTTGGGCGGATAACAGCCTACAAATTATATGGAACGGTCATGTCAATAGCGATAATTATAACAATAATAATATAAACTAAGTCTTTTATACCTTTTCATTTTTTTTTCATTTTAATAACAGGACATAACTTTTGCTTCTTAGTTTTGCAATTTATAAGAAGTGAGAGGTTTAGCATATATGTTTTCTACTTACAGATACTTTCAACAATGTTCTTGTTATTTTGAAGTAATTTCAAAAATAATTGTTGTGACGAGTACCTTATTAACAATCAATTGAATAATTGCTCAACAGCTCTTGCGCAGTTGCTACCGGGATGAACATTCTAAGCTGAGGCGAGTTGGTTATATTCTATCGTTTAATATAGTTTCTGTTATATTTTTACAAATTTTCAAGTTTTCCACCAGTGTAAGTTTTTGTCCTTTCTTCGCTTCGTGTAGTCTTTTGAAATCATAATATGAAGTATGTTTATGTTCTATAAAATGGTTGGAGTATGTTGATGATATTTTTTGCTATATGAAACATGTTTTATGCTCTTCTATTCGTTGTATCTATGCCAAAACGAAAGATCATACAAAGAACAAATAGATGCAAGTACCGTTCCAAATATTAAAAAAGAACTAGGGAAGGAACTTTTTATAACAATTTTATTTTTAATTGCAATTTTTACTCTTCTTAAAATTGTGAGATCCTGAACTGTCCCGGTTATGATTAACGTTTTCATCAACTTTTTGCACCCAATCGTCAGTGATGGCAGAAGGTAGCCCAGTTCGTTCCTCGTTATGAACCTTCTTGTGGCCATCTTTAAAAGGACTAACCCACTTCCTTACAATTCTATTGTATAAAGGCAATAGAAATCAATTTTATAGTTTTTAACTTTTCTTACTCATTTTGACTTCTATTTTCGTTGTTTAAGAAATACAAGAAACCTCAAATGTCAAAAAATATGTCTTGCATAATTTTTGTAAACAATATTGTACATTTAATAGGTATGTGTTTGCTACTGAATTTCTCGACTTTGGTAACTCATGGGCAAGGGTTGTTTATGAAGCAATAACCCTGATTATTTCTTGCGATTACATAATAATTCAGCTTTAGAAATATTTATTTAGGCCAAATACTAGTACAAAAGTACATAACACCATCACTACCAGAAATAAACTAAAAGAAAAATATCAATGAGGAGATTGATAGACAAAAACCAATGAATATGACTGTTAGAGAGTTTGGGTCCGGTAGAAGTTCCTCAATTACTAAAACCTAAAAATGCAAGTCAGAAGCCCGGAAAAAAATAAATTAAAAGCAGACTTATTAGGTTTGTAAAATGGGGATGATAGCCTTAACAGTTTCTTATAAGCATCAGTTCTTTAAGTTAGCAATAACACAACTATAGAAAAGAAACTTGAAAAAAAAACCTATAAATTCTCTAAAGACAAAAGAAGAGAGTTTCTTAAACCAAACTGCCCCTATAGAGAAGGAGAGGATTAAATTACCTAGAGATGGTAATACATCACTCAATAAGTCCCCGGTCTGACACTTATATAGCAACATTTTGACACACCAAAGTGATTTCCTAGTAGCACCAACCTTCAAATACTACGTGTCAAAATTTCATGGAATTCTGACCGTCAGTTTAGAAGTTTAGAGAAATTTTCTTGTATTGATTAAACATTGTTTAATAGAAAAATAGTTTAAATTCCGGAAAACATAAAAAATATTCACAAATAGTTTTAAAAGACGTAAAATGAAGTTGCGGGAGATAGCTGACACCTTGAAGATATCAGAAGGTATAGTGTCTTTACAATTTTACATGAAATTTGGGCATGCGCAACTTGCTTTAAAAGTGCTGCGTTTGCTCACACCGGACCATAAACAACAACGTGTCGATGATTCAGAGCGCCGTAAGAAGCTGTTCAAGTGAAATAAAAAGGATTTCTTGCATCGATATGTGATCATAAATGAAACATCACTACTACACGCCTGAATCAATGTCGTCCAACGCGATCAAAACTCAAAAGTTGGCTAACAAACAAGATTATGGCATCCGTATTTTGGGACACGCGTGGAATTTTGTTCATAAATCATCTTGAAAAAGGTAAAGCAATCAATAGTGAATATTACATAGCACTATTGGATCTATTGAGTGCAGAAATCAAGAAAAAACAGCCCCACATGTAAGAAAAAACTGATGTTTCATCAGGAAAATGCCCACAATGTCACAAGTCGATGAAAAAAATGGTTAAACTGTATGAATTATGATTTAAATTGCTTCCCCACCCTCCGCACTCTCCAGAAAAAGAAAGAAATTCGGTTCAAATGAAGAAGTGATTGCCAAAACTGGGGCTTATTTTGAGAGCAATGACAAATCGTTTTACATAAAGAGTATTGAAAAGTTAGAAGAGTATTGGAATGATGTATCACTTTTGAAGTGAAATTTATTAAAAAATTATATACTGCCATTATATTAACAACGTTAACGCAGCCTGTTTAAGTATCCTTAAAACCCCATATGTAAGAAAAAAGTGATGTTTCACCAGGAAAATTTCCACAATGTCACAAGTCGATGAAAAGAATGGTTAAACTGGATGAATTATGCTTTAAATTGCTTCCCCACCCACCGCACTCTCCAGAAAAAGAAAGAAATTTGGTTCAAATGAAGTGATTGACAAAACTGAGGCTTATTTTAAGAGCAAAGATAAATCGTTTTACATAAAGAGTATCGAAAAGTTAGAAGAGTGTTGGAATGATGTATCACTTTTGAAGTGAAATTTATTAAAAAAATATATACTGCCATTATATTGACAACGCTAACGCAGCCTGTTTAAGTATCCTTATGCAACAAATTTTTTCAAAATTTCACCCATTTTTCTCCACAGAACTATTCCATCCAAAATAATTTTGTTCCTCAACAATTTCCAATTAATACACAATTTCAAGGTCAGTGTCAGAATGCCAATGCAAAACATGCCTCAATGTGAAAATTCAGTTCCCAAATCAATTTCAATAAACTTTCAAAGAACTTCAGCTGCAATGAGAATGGAATTTTGGTCGTCACTGCATGAAAGGATATAGTGAAAAAATGCATCAAAGGTATTCGAGCGAAACTGAATGATCAAGCACCATTCATGGGTGCATTATCACAATGGCGGGCAGTACGAATTCGAGTATTCTTGCGAGCGGGAGTGAATTGCTGTAGTACATTTCTAATAAAAGATGGATCACGTAGATCTAAAATGACAATCAAATCTTATGTGCTGCACAATGAACCTGTCGACATGGAACTCGTGACTACTCTCTCTACTAAAAGCTTTCTAGCTGAATTTAGCTCGTGTGTGACAACGGAACCAATTTTGTGGAATCTCGAAGTCACTAGGATAGTTTTTAATAAATGAAACAAATCTAGAGACAATAAAGGACAATATTTTCAGTGATAAGTCGTTTTGAGCTTCATCCACCTAGAGTTCTTCTTTTCAGGGGATTGTAGGAAGAGCTGACAACATTGCTGATGCAGAAAGAGGCGGTCCTAAATACGCGACGCCTCTGGGCGCTTAGTGAAGATCCGAATGATTATATCGCTCTCACATTCTTCCACTTATTCACCGGAGACGTGTTGACATCCCCAGTAGAGGATACTCCTGACAACATGCTGAAATAATAGGAGGTTATCCAGAAGATGAATTAGTGCATCTAGAAGCGTTGGTCCTGAAAACATCTGTCAGAGCTTCAGAAGTGAGCTAATTGGAATTGTTGTGATGAATACCTTATGATCAATCAATTGCATAATTTCTCAACAACTCCTGCGTAGTTGCTATCGCAGTGGAAATTCCGATCATACAGGGGAAACATCAAGGTTCCATACTAGGCCCAACGCTACGGAACCTGATGTACGACACCGTGTTGCGTATAGAACTTCCAGGAGGTGCAACACTAATTGCGTTTGTCGACCATCAGAGCAAGGGTCACAAGCAAACTCCCATAAAAAGGGGGGCAAATAAGTAAATAAAAGCATTTATAGAAGAATCCAGACGTCAAAGAGGATATTGGCTCCATCAGCATCATGGACAAACAAAGGTTAGAGTGGAAGATCATCGCAGCTGCATGAACTCCGCCCAGTATCATCCATTCAAAATTTATGTACGTTTTGTATAATATTTGTGTATATTCATATGTATTTTTTTGGAAAAAAAGCTAAAGACTAATAAACATAAACATAAAGAGCATGTCTATGGACTGTCTCAAACTCATTACCAGAGAGGCCACCGAGAGGGTGATTAAGTGAGTAGAGGACAGCGGGCTGTAAGTGGCACCGGAGAAAACGGCGGCGGCGTGACTGTCCACCAAACGGTCGGTTCGCCGTCCGAGGAAGAGAATCGAGATCAGAGACCAGGAGGTAGAGGTAGAGAAGACGATCAAGTTCTAAGGAGTGATGCTCAAAGGAAACCCGACATGTGGCATGGACTAAATGCAGTGGCTCGTCCAGGAACATGTACCGGTTGCGCAAAGCGCAGCGAACAGTAGCAATCTGGATCACGCGGTCGTGTCGTACAGTGTCGATCAACGCGTTAGATATTCTATCAGGGACGATACTAGCAGGCCTGGTACTGCAAGAGCTAGGAAAAGGGTAGTGGGGGACAACAAAAAAAAAGTGGAAACATGAAGCGATGGAGACTGGGTTAATGTGGTAGCAGGAAATATTCCCATCTCAATGGAGAGAAAGGAGCATGGACAAGGACGCTGACACCTCAGGTGAGGCCTTGGGGAAAAGAAATCACAGAAAAACAAATCACTTCTTGACTCAAATGTTGATTGGGTACGGGTGCTTTGGAAGCTACCAGGACAAAATCAAGAAGGCAGAGAAGAGCAACTGCCTGTACTGCGAGACGATGATAGATAATGCGTGTCACATACTGACGCACTGCCCCAGATGGCTGGAAGAGAGAAGGAGACTGGGAGAGTTGTTTGGAGAAGCACAGAGAGAAGACACCCTGGCAGATCGCATGTTGGCGAGCGGGAAAAAATGGAAAGCCGTGAAGGAGTTTGCTGGGGTGATGCTTAGAAGGAAGGTTATAGACGCGGAAAAGATGAACAAGAACGAAGAGGAACGAAGTGGAAGTTAGTATTAAGAGAAAACAGGGTAGACAGCCCGGCTGACTAAGACATGGGGATGTTGTTGAAGAATTTCGAAAGATGAAGCCAGCAGAATCTCGAAGGGGGAGAGGGTCAGGGGTTTTAAAAAGTAGATGGTAAAGAACACTTTACCTATTATAAGTATAATAGGTATTTATAAAGAATTTCCCCTCCTCTGCAAAAAAAGTCCATAACAGCTTGTCATTATCAAAGTTGACAATCTCCCTCCCCCAAGGTGTCAATTAGGACACGTTGAGGCTCTGCATCCATGTGCTGATGGTGTAGTCAGAGGACAGGGTCCACTACACCGTTGTTCCTAGTATTAGCTACATTGTCGTATGTTTATTTAAGATAAATATTTATTTCCAAAATTAGTGCGTTTACCTCTATTTCTTAAAATTGTATCTTTCATTTACACGTTGAACCTTTTTTCCTTTGTGTATTTCAGAGAAAATTTTCAATCTACATCGGTCTTCGTTTAAACTATCTCCACAGATTGCAACCAAATTCTCAGTAAATGCGTTTCTCCAGAAACAAGGTAATATCCATTTTTCAATCAATCAAACCTATAACAACAATTTGAAAATCTGTCAATAAATGGCCAAAATGGTGCCGCCAAACTTGCTATGGTCGTCACAAATATATGCAATGATAGTAAATTTGATTTAACAAATGATTATAGTTTGTAAATTGCAACCTTCTCCCATTGCCATTTTTAGACAATTTTTGGCATTAAATTAATCTATCACTCAGCAAATTGAGCTCAAAAGCCGAAAACGACAAGACAAAACCATTACAGGATAAATATCAGTTAGTTCTTAATGCTAAGGGATGAGGACAATAAGTATTGCTTTGACTGCGATTCTAAAGGACCTAATGGAATCATGGAATCTTTGTGTTTACCTTTGCATCCATTGTGCGGGTATTCACAGAAATTTAGGTGCATATATCTCAAAAGTAAAATCTCTAAAACTTGACCAAGAGAAAAACGAAAATGCTTGTAACATTAGGATTCTATATACTGGAAGATATTGCATTCATTCAGACATGAATTTAAATAGATCCACCTGTAGGATAACTATAGAGAAGTTGACGATCTCTTCCAATGATATTATGAGAAAGCGAATACCGCGACATCAACCTTGCCGATGATTGATTTTTTTAGATATATGATACGCAGGCCTGACAATGTTTTAATTACTGGTAAATAACTTGTCCTGCCATAAATTTACATAATCAGGTAACCTTAATAAAATACCTCAATTACATCGATATTGATCTTGATAGCCGTAAAATTCCCTAGAGAAAGTGACGTGTTCAGCACACACGGCTTCTCTTGTTTCTTTTCTTTTCTTTATTTTTTATTAGCACACGCATTTTCCTTATTCCATGCGAAACAGCCACATAATCTCCGATCGAAAAATGTTCCAATGTGCACATGCTCAAGTGTGTACAAGCACATTTTCCACTGATTAATTAACCTGAATATTCAAGGAGCATGTCCGCGTTATCAGGTAATACTACGGCCGTGTTTGTGCACTTTATCTATTCACGTCGAGCGGGACGGATCGCTCAGAGACTTTCTCACGTCCCAACTAATACACTCTACGTAAAGCCATTTTCGAATGAGTTATGCGTAATTAATATCGTGTTAATGTTTCAGAGAATTCTATTATGTTTTGATTGCTTGCTGTACGCTCAACGGTTAATGGTATGCAAAATAAAGTAGTACAAGTCCGTACTTGCATGAAATCCAAAAATGCGCTTTTACTAATATATTAAGTATTAATGTGTTCTATACAAAAAAGTAAATAATGATAATAAGGGGTGAACTCTAAATTATTCCCTAGTCTTTTGACATAATGATATTTAAAAGTCTCTTCCAGAAAGTAGTATCCATTTGGGAAAATCACAAAACTAGTATATATCAACAAATATTAACGTTTTATTTGTAACTAACCTACTTTATACTACTTAAAGTCTAAAGAACTACAACGTGTGAAGAATGTTTCTATACTAGGTTCGTATTCTTCCACCGCTACTGAGTTAAGATCTTTCTTTCCGGCCAAATAGTTCTTTGTGTCTTGTAAACAGATAGTACTAAAGAAGTCTGGATTATAGGATGGATGGTTGAATGTTCGTTGGTAATGATTGACGATCATCACGAACGCTAGTCATCTTAGGTGTTGAAATTACGACACCAACTCCGAACAAACGACTACTTGCCAGCACTTCACATGGTGCAAACTAATTGTTTTTAAAAAGAGTTTGTTTCAAACGGGTACTACTTTCCTACTATACCTCGTATAGGAACAGCGGGGGGAATACATTCGAATGGCATTCATATAATATCCATGATATTTTGTGAACTTGGAAATTTACAAAAGTTTGTTAATTTAGAGTATTGTCCTGTCGATCTCAACCCTATGTATGGTATCGATCGTTCAAAGAATTTCCGACCGAGGCTCCCATAATGCGACAGCTTTTAGCGTTACGGAGAATTTGATTTTACAATCGCAGTGACTTACGATATGAGAACTATAAATAAAACCATTAAGATGGTTGATAAGCATTTATAATTAATTAATAAAATTCTAGAAACCTCTCTTCGGAATTTACTTTATATGAGATATTTACTTTCGACACAAAGTGACTATTGCTATTATTTTATCAGGAATAAAACTAAAGTCAGAAAAAATTAATAAAAGAAATAAAAATAATATCATTGACTTAATTCGTGGGGAAACAGTTTAAACTATTCGGTTTTAAAAATTACTTGGCTTGTTTCACAAATATTTATTGTTTTCTCTGCATCTAGTTTAGACAATAGGATATTATCACGGAGAAATGAAGCTGATGAGGTTTATAAAACACATGTACATATGGATTACAATAGATTTAGTTCGTGGTAGAAAATTAACTAAAATTAAAATTAATTAATTTACTAAGACTTAAATTCTTAAATCATTGTTGTATATTTACGAAATATTTTCGTTTTTTAAATTATTGATAGCAATAGTGTCAATTTTAGGTAATAATTTTTTAATAAATGATTGAATATACCTTTTTTATATATCACAAATAAAGATTAAAAGTGTGTGATATATAAAAAAGGTATTTACAACTATTTATATAATAATGAATCACAAAGTGGAGGCCAACACAATTACCTATTTAATAATTTTTTAATCATTTTAAATTTTCAGATATTTTTTTTTTTAATTATTTTGAGGATTCTTCTTCCTAGATGTTTCTTGTTTCTAGTTTTCTGCCACTTATTTTTTCGAAATTTTTTCACAATTGATTTTTACAACTTGCGAAAACTTTTTAGAGGTTCTTGAAATTTGGAGTAACTTTTTTTTTCTAAATTGCTAGAACTATAAAACATTTTCAGAATTTATATTTGCAATCTGCAAGATTCTTAACCTTTTTATCTTATACGAAAATTCTTGAATTTTGAAACAATTTTTTCTAAACTGCGATTTCCATCGAACCTTTCTTCCCCTTTCAAATTTCTTAATGTTTCTAGCTTTTATTATTTCGACGTATTTATCCTGCTATTTTATTTTTCGAATAAATATTTATGCAACTTTTTCTCAAAATTTTTTAAATTTTTTGTCATCTGTGAAAATCCCACAATTTTGTTGTACTAATTTGTTTTTCTGAATTGCTAGAACTATAAAACAGTTTCAGAATTTATATATGCAATCTGCAAGATTCTTAAACTTTTTATCTTATACGAAAATTCTTAAATTTTGGAAAAAAAATTTCTAAACTGCGATTTCCATCGAATCTTTCTTCCCCTTTCAAATTTCTTAATGTTTCTAGCTTTTATTATTTCGTCGTATATATCTTGCGACTTTTTTTCAAAATTTTTTAAATTTTTTGTCTTCTGTGAAAATTCTACAATTTTGTACCAATTTGTTTTTCTGAGTTGGGAGAAATATGGAACTTTTTTTCCAGATTTCTAGAATATTGCATAAATGTACATTTTTTCAAAGTTTTTAATTTTCTTTTGTCTGTGAAAATTCTTGATTTTCATTTTTCTAAATTGCGAAAACCAACGATTTTTTTCAGAGTTTTAAAATTTTTGCTCCATTTTTTATTGAAAAAATCTTTTGCGCTATATTAGAAAAATTATTGAGCAATTTCTTCTAAATATTTCTAGATTTTTAAGTATTCCATTTTAAGCGACAATTTGTCTTTACTAAAAGGATTTTCTTCCATTTAACTAAAATTTTACATCTTTTGTTACTTTATCTTCTTAAAGGTGTTAATTAATTTCTCTTGAGAAATTTATAGTATTTCCCAGAATATTTGTATGCAAATTGTAAGAATTTTATTCGATAGTTCTACAATTCTTCAGATTATTCTTCTAGATTTTAGAATTTCTTGTGTGATTTTATCGGAATTTATTTCAATATATTTTTATTAAATTTTACTAATTTTTATTAGAATTTTCAAGCAATTTTTCTTACAAATTTTGAGAAATTTTATATCAGATATATTTTTTCATGGCTTTACTGCTTTTCATCAATTTTCTACACTATTAATAGAAATTTCTAGAATATCTTGTTCTGTTTTACACGAACACAACAACATCTTTATTTGGACAAACAAAAATACATTTAGAACAAATACATTTTAATTTAAAATAAGGGTTAGTCCGTCCGTTTGGGCTATCGCCCTACGGTCTTTCTGCCCTTGTTTTACACGATTTTTCGACACTTTTCTATTTCTTTTGCTACATTTTATATATACATAGAAAGATGAGAGAAGCAAATTGGAGAGGAAAAGAGAAACAAAAAATAGCGCAATATAAAAAAGGAAGATACAAGAAGAATAGCTAAGAAATTAAAGAGTAAAGAGAGAATATAGTAAAAACAATAAGACTAAGAGAGAGAAGAAGGCAAAATAAAGTAAAATATTATAAAAAGGGCAGAAAGACCGCAGGTCTATAGCCTAGACGGACTAACACCATATATCTGTTTCATATTTATTGTTATTATTGTTATGTATTATGTTTGTCCAAATAAAGATGTATGTAGTATAAAAATCGAAAGGAGAGAGAAAAAAATCATCAACGGACAACTAACAATAATATCTAACAAAAACAAATACAATTGTTATTAATAATACTATGTAACAAATAATAAATAAAGATGTTTGTCTCTCTCGAAAGGAGAATTGGAAAAATAAGAAAATGTTAGAAAATGTACTACAACTAGAGAAAAAATTGTAAAAGTTAAGAAAGCAAGAAGGCAGTAAAAGAGAACACGTTAGAAAGTTAAAAGAAAAGATGCATATAGAAAATATTAATACATCCGAAGAAAACGACAATATAGAAAAATGAACAAAAAGTTAATAAGATAATAAATGGAGACAAAAGCAAGGTAAGAGAAATATAAGATAGGGGTTATATAAAGGAGATAATAGAGAACAAATTTGAGAAATATAATATCTACAGAAAATAGAAAAGTGAGAAACAGCAAAGAAAGATAAATTAATGCGGAATAATAAATATAAATAACAAGACAGAAAGACATGTAAATATGTATAGTTTGTCAATAAAAATGTGTATTATTTATTAAATATAAAGAAATTTAAAAAATCATAAAAAGCTATTATATAAGAGAGAAATAGAAAAGATAACTAAAAGAATAAAATAGCGATATAAGAGAAACAATAAAGAAATACAAGAAAAACAGAAAGAAAGAAAGATAGAGGAAAGAGTGAGACAAAATAACGGAATAGGAAAAAAAGTTACAAGAATAAGAGTTAAAAGTGTAAAAAGAGATAAGAGAAAATATGGACAAAATAATTAGAGTAAAAGGGAGAGATCAAAGAAATAAGTGAAAAAAATTAAAAAATATTAGACAAAATGAAGAAAACACAATAATACATTTGAGAAACTACGACACTATATGGAAAACGAGAAACATAATAAGAGAAAGAGAGAGAAAATAACACAACAGAAAATAAGATATAACAAAAAGAGATAAAAAATGAGATGAAAGAGTAAAGAAATGGAGAATAAAAAGTAAGTTGGGTAGAAAGAAAAAGAAAGAAACATTTCCTATTTATTCTCTTTTCTTTCTTCCCGTATAAAAGTCAAAACAAGAGAACATGTAAGAAAATTTAAAGAAGAAATGTATAGGGTTTATTATGAAAGTAATGCGCATGATTTTATTGTGACGCAACTTTCCATCACAGCGAAGTAAATCGGGTTGTGAAATGGGGTTAATCGCTTGAACGGCGACACACAATCAAGTTTTGTGTGCGGCTTGGATCGAATGCAACCGAAACATTCCAGATGCTTCAAGAAGCCTTTAGGGATGACTGAATTACAAGTCATGGGTTAGCGAGGAACAACAAATGCGCAATGTTTGCGCGAAGCTTGGACCGAAAGTGTTGACGGAAAACCAGAAAGAAATAACTTCGAGTTTCGCACTGTCAAGAATTGTTGGATTGGTTTGAGAAAGCTCACATCATAACAATGCGAATTACCTTTTCAGACGTCGATGAGGAATCGTCCATTCTGAGTTAGTAAGGCAGGGAGAAACAGTCAACTCAGCCTTTTATATGTAGGTGCTCAAGAGATTAAAATACCGGCTCACGAGTGTTAGTGCTGATATCAAAGTAACGGTCAGGCTCCACCATGACAATGTCACCAGCTACACGACCTTTTTATTGCTACCAATTTCCTTTGCTCCATTCGCCTTTTTTTTTGTTTACCCGATTGAAAAGGGAGCTAAAAGGAAAGCATTGGAAGTCCATGAAAAACATCCAAAAGTATGTTACAACATTCCTAAGAGACATTCCCGTCAAAGAGCGTCAGAATGCCTTCCAATCATGGTAGAGACGTTTTCGCTAGTATATAGTATTGATGCGGGGGAGCATATTTTAAAGAATTTTAAGCATTTGTATCGGTACGATCAATATATACATTTTTCTCAGAAAATGCGCATTACATTTTTAATTAACCCTGTATAGAGGAACTATTAATATATTTGAGATGAGAAGGCAATATGGAAAGAGGGATAAATATAATAACACAGAGAGAACGAAATTACCGCAACAGAAAAAAGAAGCATACAAAAAATAAAGAAAAAATAATTCATAGAGCAAAGAAAACGCAAAAAGAGAATAGACAGAAAAAAATAAGTATAAGGAAAAAAATATAAAAATAATGAAAAATACTAATGGAACAGTGCAAACAAATGGAAACACTTTAAAAACTTTTAAGTAGAAATGTAAAGAGAAAATATTATTACATTGGAGAAAGGGCGACAATAAGGGAACATAAAAACAAGAAAGATAGAAAATAACGCAACAGACAAAGAAAGAGACAAGAAAAAGAGAGAAAAGTAATTAAAAAGAGTATATAAATACAAGACAATAGAGAAAACATTTATAGTACGAGGGAGAGAAAGACGAAAAGGCAAAAAATAGGAAAAATTACATAAAGTACAAAAAGAAACAGCCTAACTAAAAAACAAATTAGAACATTAATTTGATAGATGAATTAAAACACTTGGTATGATTTCACTTGTTGTTTATTATTCTCCGACTAGTTTCGACTATAAGTCATTCTCAAGGAGATATGACATATCTCCTTGAGAATGACTTATAGTCGAAACTAGTCGGAGAATAATAAACAACAAGTGAAATCATACCAAGTGTTTTAATTCATCTATCAAATTAATTCAAAAATGATTCACCACGGGTTAAGTGAGAAATTAATTAATCATAAATTAGAACATTTAAAGATGCAGGAAAAAGACAGACAAAAATAAGTTAAAAGTGTAAAGAAAAATAAGAATAAGAAAAAGAAAAATAAGAAAAAAATTCGAAAGGAGAAGGCGAAAAGATCTTATTAGAAAATTTGAATAAAACATTTATGGAGAAAATATTAATACATTTAAGAAACGATACAGGACACGAGAAAAGGGATAATAATAAAGATAGAAAATAACGCAAAGAAAAAAATAATAAAAAGAGAGAAAAATGAGTTAAAAGAGTAAAGAAAGACAAAGATGAGTAAAGAGAAAACAATTACAGTAATTACATTTTAATTGAATGAGCAGTTTTGTTTTTATCATTATAGAAATGCAGATAAGTCGCTGAGTATTAATTAGAGACTGTTAGTCCTCACGCCCAAAATAATAAACACTTTTTGGATCATGCGGTAATACATTTTTTTGACCTTGAAATAAAGCTGCAGATCAAATAAATACTATAAATAAAGGTATGTCCTTTCATTAATAATGAAATGTTAAAATCAGATTTTAATGATTTATTAAAATATTAAAGATGTAAACGAGCAGAATAGAGTAGCTAATTTTACAATATAACATTTTTTTGGTTTGTTATTTAAATATTCTTTTAAAAGTACCTTGAAAATAAATCCCTTTGCAATAATTCCATTTTATTGAAATCGATTTATTAGTGTGCGAACATTTAACTTGAAAAAACTCGCGTATCTTTTGGCGTAGCTTCACTGACGAGCTTGTGATACAGCGAAACACGTGTCTGGAGGTTGTCATTACGTAATAACCTCAGAGACGGGGTTAAAAAACGATAAGAGGAAAAAAATACGTTAATTTGTGCTGATTGTGATTTTAGTTATGTGACGGCAGTTATTAGTTATATAAATCAATGTTTGTCGCTGCTTTAGTAAGAGGAGTAGTTGTTTTAACTAATAGCTGTTTATACTTTCATAATTGTAAGATAACGGTGCAGTAATGCTTAGAGAAATTCATTTTTCTCATTAATATTTTTGATATCTCCAAAAAATTTTTGTATATCATTTATTTTAATAACGTCTTATTGCCTAAACTAATAGAAGAGAACTGTTTTGTGAGAACGTGAAGAGTACAATTAATATAAAAGGTTTCACTGTTTTTTTATTTAAACTCTAAATGCACATTGTGTTTCAAATTAGTGTTTAAATAAACACGGCGAAGAGAAGGTGATATTTTAAACTTTTAAAATTAGAAGAGAACATAATAAAATATTTGTAAAGCAAACCATGTGATTTATTATTATAGTTAGAACCAAAAGAAATATTTTGTCCAAAATATGTATGTATCGGGTGTACAAAATAAATGCATGCAAGAATGTTTTTAGTGTTTTTCATCAAACATATAACATCCCATTGAATACGTTATAATATTTAAAATATGTAAACAATCTATTTATGTAACTTCATAGTAAAAATAGATTATTTAAGTAACTGTACTTATTTATAACCACTTGAAAGTTCAGTTTAACCTTTACCAAAACACGATTTTTTCACATTAATTACAAATTTAATATGCTTGTAATAGTTATTGGGACGTATTCTCATATATTTACAAATAAAAATATTTTTTTTTTAATTTTAAGAAAACAATTTTGTTTTCGGCAGATTAACAGCAATATATTTATTGAAATAAAAATAAAACAATACAGTTGGAAGGGTTTCACATTTATTGTTGAACAATTTGTTATGGAGTTTCATCATGCATCCGCCTCGTCAATTCAATATATTTATTGATATACTCCCAACATTTATCAGATACATCGGAGGAAATAAAAATAATTTTAATGTAATATTTTTAGTTTAGTTGTAGCAAAAATTAAATTGATTGAAACAATCTTCCACTTAAATTCATGTAATTAGTAGTCCAATTATATGACTTTAAGTGGAAGATTACTTACTGATTTAAAATTTCTTTCTTAATATCCATTAATTTCATTATTTAAAATATAATCCTTTCGCCAATTATCAAATTAAAATTCTTGGAGTTTATTTGACAGAAATAAATACAGTCAAATTAGTATAGTTGTGCAAAAAATTACTTTTATATAATTTAATATAATATCTATCGTGGTTTTAACCAGGGAAGTAGTTGTTTCAATAAGTAATTTGTTTTGATAGTCTTAAGACTCATCGCTGTAGATTTTAAAATTATTGTTAAATTATTTAATATCAAGATTTTATTAAAACCATACCTTATATAAAGCATAATAATTGAGTTACAGACTATATAAAGGTCAAGTTCCACAGCATAAATCCACCTGCGATTGTTCCACAGTCGATTAGCATCCGTTCAGCGTGGATTTTTTTCTGATCCAATGAGCACGGCACAAAATTCTCCCACAAGATCATTTGTTTGCTCTCCTCGAATGAGCAAACTGGGTTCAAAGTTCTTCGAACGGAATTGTATCCGCAATATTTCTTTGCCTTTCCAGTAAACAAACACATTTACCTCGGAGAGCAAAGCCAATCGACAAATCCAACAGTTGGACAGTCCAGAAGTATCATATCTCTGATTAAGCTGATTTAATGTGTAATGGTGGGATTATTATTTCCTGGTTTATCGAATCGAGCGATAAAAATTCGGATTAAGTGAATAGAATGTTGTTAGTCGATGATTTTTTTGCTGAGCGCTTAATGATTTACTTTGGCTTTAGCGGCAACTTCATTATTTACTGTTACTATTGACAAAAAAGATATTGCTTGGGAAACAATGATTCACTCCCGAAGGCCACCCGGAATTTAATAGGAAACTATTGTGTTATAACTGGAAGATTGGCGTGTATAATTGAATCATTTAATTAAATTGTAAACACCAGTTATATCTATGGTACTTATCAAAATTGATTAATTATTAATATCCTCCATTCTACTTTGCACATATCCGTTCTCATAGTTTATATTGACCGAGGACATTTATTGTAGCGTGCAAAAATTAATTACCGATTCATATTATAGAAATGGATTTAATTATCTAGATATTTATCCTCATCAACTAGTTTGATATTAAGTTGACATTACTTTACTATCTTGATTAAGACCAAAACGTAATTGCAAACTAGTTTAAAATTATATTAATATTGATATTCTTTATAGATCTTCTCTTTACTAGCCACAAAATTATATAATTATATTATCTTAAATTTCTAGCCTCATTATTCAACAAAGCATTTTGTATAATCTTGGTTACTAATGTCAAATTCATTGATGTTGTAACTAAAATGCCACCACCACTGCTGTAATGTTATTATTTGACTATTTTAATTAGATCTGTTAATTTTTTACAAATCAAGAAGTTTATAATATATTTTAATAATGAATTTAAAATTTGGAATAACATTATGGTAAATAGCAAAAATAGTAGGCAATTACAAATATATTCAATATCCTTGCCAAAAATTATCATAATAATGGTTTTTACTATTCAAAGCACACGTAGAGAAATTTGAAAAAATGATGATGATTTAATAATGCCATCAAAAAAATATATATTTATGTTTACTGAGCACGTGTAGAGACATTTAATAAAATGGTGATCATTTAAAAATGAGCTGGAGGAGAATATATATTTATATTTACTAAACATTTTTATCTTAGTCATCATTGAAAGTTTTTACATATTAAAAATGTTCTTAAACGCCATGTAAATACACTAAACCAACCTTTTCTAAATCAAAAGCGAATCAATTTGTATCACGTTACTAGGAAACGTTCCTCGACAACATTGACGAATCGCCGGGTTCCTTCCTTCGCCGGGGTGTAACTTGATCTGGGCGCCGTCTTCCAGGAGCGTACGATCTTGACTGATCGTCCTTCCACCGAAGGACATAAATTAAGGAGACTTGATTATTAATCGCGATACCGAAGGCGTGGGCGGTTGGCAGCATTCGCTACATCGGGACCGTCACACTTCGATATTCCACTACGTATAAATCCTCCGTCAGGTGGTCTCCTTCCAAGCATTTTTGCATAGGGAATACGCGCGATAAATTTACCACGTGAATAAACCAGGAAAAATCATCAATCTTCCGGAATATTGTTTGTTGATTTACACTTATAAATAAATATAAACGGTGTAAACTGGTTGTGTAGCCGATTAAAATATTAATTGCAAAATAAATAATTGCTTGGATTAAAGGAGGAAGTGAAATTGATTGGTGTATTTAAAATAGGAACGTAACTGTGTATCGTTCGACGACAGACGATTCATTTAACTATGCACCTTTTAATCACTTCTTCGCACAGTTTTACTTTCCCTTTACAAAGTAAACTATGCATTTAAAGTCATATTATTTATATTTCTTGAATAAAATGTCTGTGGGTAATACCTATAATTAGATCACTTATATTTCTATAGAGCAAAATAAATTGAGTAGCTTTCAAAGAATAGTCATTTTGGCCAGAAAACAAGATTGTCGAGAAAAGTACGAAAACTAAAAAAATTGAGAGCTGCATTAATAATATCTTCAAATAAAACTTATTTTGTGGATCTACGATTTCGTTCAAAATTCTCAAAATGGTCCAAATGGAAAGCTTGGCGCCATTTATGTTTATGACGAAAACCCTTCTACGTGGCTGTATGCTTCTACCTGTATTCCAGGTATCCATCCGTTGTGCCATTTACAAGGAAACGTGTTTCTTTATTATTAGGATAATAAAAAGCAAGATATAACTTACTATTACACTTAAGCAATTAAAAAAAGCTAAGAGTAAACTGGGGAAATAAATTTGTCAAAAGTATGTAATTCCATTCTACAAAATTTCTTTGTTATCCAAATAAAGAACAATTGGAAAAAGCAGAGTAAGTAAAAAAACATTGACTTTTCTGTCAATTGCCTTTTTTGTAGCCAATCTCTACGTTTTTGATAATTGTTTTTCTTCAGCTTTCGTATCTTCTTTTTAAAGTGTTATTAACAGTTGGGGATTATCTTCTTTTCAGATTGTGCCATATTTTTTGTCAATTAAATCTTCTGTTCTTAAATATATATTTTTTTCAATAATATTTCTTATTATTTTTATACTTTATTGTTTATTCGAGAATCTGCAAATGATTTTGAAAATGATAATTATTTTTACACTAATTTCTGTGTTTGACAACTCGACAGCTCTTGATTTTTCATGAATTTTAAATGTTTCTTCATAAATCTCAATTGTTTCTAATTGTAAGGTAACAATTATTTATTATTTGTTTCTATTGCCAAAATTATTATTTTCCATAAAAAAATTTCAAATGGTTATCAAAAGAACTCTTTTACCTAACTGTAATAAACCACAAACAAAAACCAATTCGAAATAAAGAAGAAATAAACAGTGATTTTTTGTCAATTATTTATTTTTCTGAATCTTGCCCATGTTTTGTTTGTTTTACAATTATTTTCTTCAGATTTCATTTCTTTTTCTCTAATGTTTTCAACAGATGGCGATTGTTTTGTTTTCGATAGATACATACAATAATTATTGACAAATTTTACAATATTTACAATAACATAGTGAATAATGAATGAGGTGTTAGTGAGTTAATCTGTCAAAAGGCTATCGACCCGAGGTCTTTCTGCCTTTTGTTTTCGATTATTACATTATTTTCGTTTGTACTATCACCTGTTATTATATTCAAATTTTCTGAATTACACTTTAAATTGTTTTAAAATACTTTTTATAATGTAAATTGTTTATTTTTAGGGAATTTGTATTTTTTGTTATTTGCCAATTGTTTTTCACACTGTTATCGATGACTACTGTATTTTTCTTTTCATAAATTTACAAATGTTTCTTCATAATTATTTGTTTTTATTTCTAAAATTATTAATATTCAATAATAACAGAAGAATTATGTTTCATAATTTATGAAACAACGAAAAACAACTCGAATTGAAGAAAAAATAAAGAATGATGATCACTGAATGCGTTTTTACCACAATTATTTAATATTTGTGGTGGTAAAATACATAGTAGGTGTTTTATTCAGTGTCAATAAACAATGATTTCTTAAAAAAAAAAACAATTATGTCAATCAATAAAACATTTTTTATTAATAAATGTTGACAACCACAAAAACAATCAAGTCGAAATGAAATTTAAAAAAAAAACAATAAATTTAAAAATACGAAAACATTTCGTGAATCTACAACAATAAGTCTTACTAAGACTACAAAACAAATTAATTTGAAACAACTACTTCTCTAGCTAATACTTCGACAGACATTGAATAATACAAATTAATTTGCGTGTTACAAATAGTACAACTATCAAAGCAACACTAATTTGAATGAAATTATTTCTGTTGAATAAACTAATAAATGATAAAATGTACTTTAGATTGTTTAAATGTAACTATAACATGAAAAATTATGAAAAATGAAAAAAGTATTATAATTATTTGTTTTTATTTTTTTAAATTATTATTAAAAACACAATTTTTCATACAATTAGAAAAACATGAAAACATTTAGTAAATCTACAACAAATGAGTCTTATTAAGACTATTAAGAAATATTTTCGTGTTTTTATAATTATTAGTTAATTTTCTACAACGTAACGGACTTTAATATATTTTTGCAATTTTGCATGATAATTTACATAATTGTTGAAAATCACAAAAAAATCATTGGAAATTTCTTTTTTTTTCACAAATCGCTACGTTTTTAACAATTATTAATTCTTTTTCTATTGTGTTTAACAGTTGGTAAGTGTTTCTTTTTTGAGATTATTCTGTAGTAATGATCTCTTCTGTTTACAAATAAATACTTTTTCAATGACATGTTTCAGTTCTCTTAAATTTTCTTTTTTATAATTTAAATATTTTTTTCAATAATTGCCAATTAGTTCTTGGCCAATGTCGTCAAATGTTCCTTCATAAATCGCTTTAAATGTTGACAGTAGAATAATGTTTGATTTTATTTCATTATTAAAAAAAACAATTTTACATAACCAAAAGATGTTTTTCTGCAACAATTATTGATACCCATAAAAAACAACTCGATATAAGGAAAAAAGTGACTGTTTCTTTTTATTTCTGAAACAATTTTTTCTCCATAAAAAATTTTTGGTCAACTGTTTCCATTTTTCGGGATTTTGTTTGTCTTTCCTAAACAAATTTCAAATACTTTTTTTACTTTTTTTTTTCGTCTTTTATATTTATAACAGTTTTTGATTATTTTCTTTTTGAGATTACTCCATTGTTTCTTTTCTTATTTTTCCATTAATTATTGTTCCCTGACAACAACAACCACGGACTGGTTTCGATCTATTTTGGATCTCATCAGAGTAGTTCAGTTGGAGACAGGGAATCGAGATTTACTTTGGAGTATTTAACTTTCCGGGTTAACCATCGATTAGATAACCATAGATGGTACCTTTATGGTAATATCGTAATCCATATATTTTATCAACTGCATTTTGTAAATTTTAATAAATTTTCGGCAATTTGCAATTGCCAATTATTTCTAAACTAATCTTTTCAAATGTTCCTTCATATATCTCAGTTACTTTTGGTCATTGGTAGTATATTAATTATTAAAATTTATTTCATTATTTAACAAAATAATATTACATGATTGTCAAAAAAAATTTTTTTCTACATAATTGTTGATGGCCACAAAAACAACTCGAAATAAAGAGAAGAAAAATGTGACTTCTTAGTCAACTGGTTTTTTAAGATCTTTCATTTTTTTGTTTCTTGGTTTTCTTTCCCTCGTTTTATAAATTAAAAACATTTAAAAATAAAAGAAGGAAAAAAGCCGTTAAGTTGGTGATTATTCCATTATTTCTTTTTTTTTTCAAAAATCATTTCTGTTCTTAAATATATATTTTTCCTACGATATTTTAAGATCTTTTAAATGTTTTCTTCCTCAAATGTGTTTTGTGGTCTTAATAAGACTTATTTGTTGTAGATTTACGAAATGTTTTCATGTCTTTCTAATTATTAGTGTATTTTACTAATTGTCAACTATTTCTCTTGGTGATCTCTGTCTTATCGACAGCTATAGATTTTTCTAGATTTGCAAACGTTCCTTCAAAATTCTCAATTCGGAATGGAGAAAATGAGCATTGATTAATTTGCCACTATGGATTTTTGGATTTTGTAAACGTTTTTATCTTTCTTTAACAAATCTCAACGTTTTTAACAATTATCAATTATTTTTCTTGAAGGACGTATATTGTTTCTTTATTGTTTTTAGAAATGTTTTTTAGTTTTTCTGCAATAATCCCTTGTGTTCTGACATATATTTAGTTTTAATAATATTCCGTATTAAAAAAAAATCTGTTTGATGTCAATTATTATTCCGCTAATCTCAATTGTTTTTAATTGCTTGAAGGATAATAATTATTTGAGAAAACACTTTAAAACCTTAAAGATTGATATTAAGCAGTTTGTGATAGAAAATAAAGTCATATTAATATACAGTGGTAAAACAAAGTTTTGTTACACTGTTTTTTTCAAAACCTTTTTTAACAATTTGCAGTTCTACTAATTTTGATTTTCACCACGAACTATTTTTAAATTATTTTCAGAAAATAAGAAACAACTAGTTCTAAATTTTAAAACTATTAGCAAAAAACGAGAAAAATTATAAGGAATGAAAGAGAGACATTTGTTTGTCAATTGGGTTTTATTTGGAAACTTTAAAACATTTTACAATCTAGGTTTTTAACCATTATTAATTGTTTGTCATATTTGTTATGCAAGAACAATGAATAAAATATTGGCCTAGATCAAGAGTATACAAGGGCAAAGATTAATTTTAAAGAATAGGTCAATAGTACGCTAGTCTCATGAATAATATATTGAGATAGGTCAAGAGTACGCTAGGAGAATCAATAATACATTGCAATAGGTCAAGAGAACGCTAGGACAATAAATAATTTATCAATCTAGGTCAGCATTAAAGTTGGAATGCTGCGACCCCCTGGAAGAAGTTGCTCCTGATAACGAGGTAACTCTATGCTGGGTAAAATGATGGTTTGGCGAGGAGGGCATCCGGACAAACGGTAAACGAACCCCTCCCTGCTGCTCTCTCTGCTAGATCTGAGTACCCTACTGAAAACTGTATCAATCCGATTCCACAAGGAGCTATGGGACAACATACCTGGCTGCAGAGTCTCAAAAAACTTCATCGCAATGAACACCAAAACGGCCAGATACTGTATGCAATTGTCCAGAGAAAACCTACGGAAGGTCGTAGGGCTTCTTACAGGACACTGCAATTTACGATCACACCTGAACAAACTGGGACTACAATCTAGTCCTATCTGCAGAGGGTGTGAAGCAGAAGAGGAAACCGCGGAGCATGTACTTCTAGACTGCCCCATATTATCCAATCTACGTAAATCCACAATGGGAGAGGGATTCTAAATCCATCAGACATCCTCAGAGTCCCTCTTTCTGCAGTCCTGGCATTTGCCAATGCCATGGGTTGGCAAGGAATGAGGACCTAGATGGGAGGACGCACAAAGGGCCCATTGGGTCTACGTGCGGTGGAACTCTCTGCCCTCCCATCGATTTAAACCAGAACCAGAACCAGAAGAGCATGCTACGACTATGATTAATTTATTGATATAGGTCAAGAATACGCTATAATAATGATAATAAATAATGTATTAGCCTAAGTCAAACAAACTCTACGTTACGACAATAAAAAATATTGTTTTCAAGACTACTTTCAAATGTTTCTCTCCAATTTCCACCTTTTTGACAGTTATTAATTGTTTTTTTTTTTTTTAATTAGGAGAAGTAAAACTCTTGTTATGTTCCATTGCTTTATTTTCAGACACGTGTTTCGGTCCTTGCGGATCATTATAAATTAAAACTAAATTAAATTATAAATTAGATGACAATGCCAACACATATCATAAAAATATCTTTATTAAAATACGAAAATTTGTTTTATTTAAGCAGCAGATAATTCAAGATTTTCTGAGTATTGGTTGAGTTATAGTGGGAGATTTTCAGGAAATTTCTACTAGGAAAAATTTGAAATAAAGTTTAGAAAAAAGCTCAAACGGTGGAATAGTGACCACCCATCATACCGCACTCACATTTTTAGTTTATATATATATAATGTTTATATTCCAATTAATTATATACAGGGTGTCCCGTTAATGCGGGGAAATGGCTGGACCATAGATTCCTGAGGTCAAAATATGAAGATTTAATGCAACTTATCTATATCCAAAAATTTATGGTTAAGCCGGAATTTGGCTTCAAAGTTTCAATTTTTTTTATTTCTTTTGTTTATAACAATTGAGCGCTTTATGTGATTTGAATGAAATTTATTTTTAATAACTACCATAATATAATACATCATTTCAGCTCTTATGGCTATTATTGGTTAACAAGAAGTATAAGAAACAGTAGTACCACCACTTAAAAACTAAAATATTTTTTTATTGGTGAATCTAATAAAAACTAAAAATATACTACTTCAAAGACCATTTAATTTAAAAACTTTTTCCCCTCTTAACAATATTTGATATCTTTTACGGTTTTCCCACAAAAAAATAAAATATATATTTTTTATCTGGTAAAAACAAAATCTAGTTTTTCATCGAATCTAAAATAAATGATTTTCGTGGCCGTCTTTGTTTAAAAAATGTAAATTATGTATAATAATAATTATTTAGTGTCTTTTAACAATTAATTTTTAACATTATTATAGTTCATAAATATTCATATTTGGAACAAACAGATATCTTGTTTGTATTAGGATTTTGCAAAGAAAATTGTTTGAAAAGTGTTAGATGTTGTTTTGATTTATTTTATTAATTGATATTATTTAATTTTTATTCAATTGAGTAAGTTTATTTACTTATTAATGAGTGCGTAATGAGTATACTATATTCATATTTAATTTTTTTGTGCAAAAACTGTACAAGATATCAAAAACTAGTAAGAGTCAAAAAAGTTTTTAAATCTAATGCCCTTTCAAGTAGATTTTTTTGGATTTTATTGGATGCACCAATAAAAAATTATTTTAGTTTTTAAGTGGTGGTACTACTGTTTTTTATACTTCCTGTCAATCACTAATGGCCATAAGAGCTGAAATGATGTATTATATTATGGTAGTTATTAAAAATAAATTTCATTCAAATCACATAAAGCGCTCAATTGTTATAAACAAAAGAAATAAAAAATTTTGAAACTTTGAAGCCAAATTCCGGCTTAACCATAAATTTTTGGATATAGATAAGTTGCATTAAATCGTCATATTTTGACCTCAGGAATCTATGGTCCAGCCATTTCCCCGCATTAACGGGACACCCTGTATATTTAAACTTTCATCAACACAATTATTGTATTTTTTTTTTAATCATCATTACGATTTTATTTTTACTTTCCCTGAAACTTAAACACTATTTATGGTTTAAATAAATGTGCATATGTAGGGTGGGTGGGTGTCCTCTATCTCATAATCCAATCAGTAAAACATCCTTAAAATTGAATGAATAATTTCTCATTCAAACAATATTTCAGAAGACTTCTTGAAGCTTGAATTAAACTTAATCTATACCTCACTGAAATTTTCAGTACTGTTTAATATTTAATATTTAAATTCCAATTGTTTGGCAAAAAACTGTTTTTCATAAATATATAAAACGATACGAGAAAATAATCATAAAAATCCATTTATATAGTTGAAGTAGTTACAAAAAAATTAATTTAAACATTTACCATTACACAGTTACTATTTATTATTGTAATTTGAATTTTTTTAAATACATCATCATACATATTTGGTTTTATTTTCCTTGAAACTTAAACACTTTGTAGTTTAAATAAATGTGCATATGTAGGGTGGGTTGGTGGCCTCTATCCTATAATCCAATTAGTAAAACATCTATAAAAATTGGAGGTAAATAATGCATCAATAATTTCTCATTCAAACAATATCTTAGAAAACTTATACTAAGAAAAACTTGAATTAAAGTTTAAAAAATAAGGATGAAATAATGACCACCCATCTATAACTCATTGAAAGTTTTAGCTTTAGGTTAATATTTAATTTATAAATTTCAATTAATTGTTTGATAAAAATGTTTTTAATAAATACATATATAAAAAAAAAACGAGAAAATAATCATAAAAAATAATCTATGTATTTATTTGAAGCAATTGTGAATAATTGAATTAAACACTGATTTATGTTTTACTGATTGGTGGGTAGTATAGAGACCACTCACCCATCTTACATACACATTTAAACTTTCGTCAATATACAGTTGTTATATTTAAAAAAAATTGTTTTTTTCTTTTCCTTGAAACTTAAACACTATTTGTAGTTGAAGTAAATGTGCATATGTAGGGTAAGTAAACTCCATAAACTCCGGCCTTTCACGTTCCGACTTAAATTTGGAATATATTTTTATATTTTGTAATAAAATTTTTTGTTACTTTGTTAGAAAGACAAATAAATAAATAGGTATACAAATAATCTTTCTTGTTTTGCTCAATTATTTCAAAAGTATTAGATTGTTTTCATAATAATGAAATAAGTAATTTCGTTTTTCATAAAGTAACGCTGATTTATTTTTGGAACTTCAGTTTTTCTTTTCATTCTAGATATACTATCACTTTTTAAACTATTTTGCTAAAATACAGTCAGTATCTGCAGCGAAAAATAACTGCTGTAGATAAAAGTTGTACCTTGTTTTTTAATGTTTTTAAAACACTGAAAAGTTTCTGGAAAAATGTTCATTGTGGGTAGCTCTCTTTTATTTTTTTTAATCAACTTTTTTTATTCAAGCTTATTTCAGTTTCAATTGTTTTGTTTTTTCTATTAATTTTTAATAGTTTTAACTTAAAGTAATTAATAAAAACTAATAATATTTTCCATTACAACTTTTGTTATGTTTTTAACTATTTCATCAAAAACAGTTTTTAGGTTCTTTACAAATTTTAGCTATTATTGATAACAATATTTGATAATATTTAAATATGTTATGATATTTCTTTTATTTGATTTTCAAAATTGCTAATATGTCATTGTCATAAAAATTAATTTTCGTTATTTCGAAAAATTCAACTATACATTTTTTATATTTTTAACAGATTTCAACTCTTTTTGAGACAACCTTTGTTATTTTTACCTTTTTTAACATTAAAAAATCACATTTTATTATTACTAGCATATTTTTACAGGATATTATATTATATTTGGCGTTATAATGGCGCCTGCCTATCACTCTCACGAGAAATAAGCGATATAAATTAATAAGTTGAAATTAAATGAAATTCATGTTAATGAGCCAATTAAAATACTTTAAATGGTGCCACCACCTGCATATATAAAAATTGATATAGTTCCATTCGTGCGTATAATCTAATTGATGAGTAAAATAATAACTTTCATTACCAATACAAATTTTATTATCAAAGATCTATAATTTTCGTGGTTCCACCGGATGTTCCATTTGAATACATTTGAATAAGTTAAAGATTGATTACGGACCGATTGGCTTTCATTCACACGGGCCTCGCTGCAATCAAAAAATAATTGGAAACATCCTAAATTAGGACATCATCAAAATTTTGACAATTTTTAACGTACCTCCAAAAAAACGTGCATTTTATTTTAAACCTGACAAATTTTTACATCAACTAAAAAATGTGCACAAAAATGTTAAATGTTGAAAGATAAATTTATCTTTAATTCTAAAAGTTACGGTTTTTTTAATCCCGTAACTCGTGGTTTCTCATGAAGGCCGTCGAACCCGGGGACCTAAATATCGCTATTTCCGTACCTCGTCGTTGACATCCTGGACCTAATTACACACTGTGCAGAGATTTTTTCGTTAAGCCCTCTCATTCTAAATTTACGTGCGAAAGGCTTTCGCTCAATCGGCGCAGGACATTAAAGCGCTCGTAAAAAACGGAAGAGGTCTTAAAGTGGTCGTCAAAAAATTACTGTAAATTTATGCGATTGGTCCACATTTATTAATACGAAATGAGATGTGTATTTTTAGTTCAATGAGGTTTTTAAATAACTTGAACTGGTTCAAAATTAACTTTGTTATTTATTTGCAAAAAAATAATGAATACCTTGCAAAATCTAAAATCGATGAAATTTTTAGGAATTCATTAATTCTTAATACGGTCGGTATAAGATGCGGTTTGATAAACAATTTTTGAAAATAAATGTACAGTTAGAGTTTAGGATCCAAAGCTTCTAAATATCTATTTTTGATATCTTGATCCAAAATTCAAGATATCAAAAATAGATATTTAGAAGCTTTGGATCCTAAACTCTAACTGTACATTTATTCACTTCGTAGTACATTTTTAATGAATAACAGAAAAAAAGTTAAACGTTTTTCATCTATTTTTGAGAGTACATTATCATATAGCAGACGATTATTAAACCTATGGCCAAAATTCAAGAGGTTGTTATTCTTTGGGCTATACTAAGGGTATATTATCCTTTAATGATTTTTGAAAGTTCGTTTTGTTTGTATCATCAACACAAAGCGTTTTTTCAAAAATCAACGAAGAACAAAACATTCTTAGAATAGTTTGAATTTTTACCATATAAACTCCCTGTATAATATTATATTAGAACTTAGTCTACAAACAAATAAAACAGAATTTTCTGTACATTTTTGTTCCTATTTTGTATAAAATGTTACTATTTTTAAATCAAAATTTCGTAAGTATTTATTAATAATCCATATGCGAAAGTAACTGAATCAATGATCTTGGTCAAATACTCCCACGTTAAAACAAACGCACAACAATGCGGCATTAAGTTAACTTTCCGCAATGCAGATATAATTGAAATTCTTCGTTGATTATCAGAAAAGCGAGGCTATCCTCAAAACAAACACTCCCACCAAAGACAATGAGGTAATGTTCGATTGTTGGGCGCGTGTGTGCTCCTCGAGTTATGTCTGTGTGTACGCCTCTATTCGGTACTATCGGGAATTTTTAAAGCACAACTGTTATTATTACTGTATTTTATCTAAACGAGTCACCTCCTATCTATCCAGGTTTGTGGGGCTGCAGACAATAAAATTATTGTTATTATCGTCTTTACAGCTCAGGCCCGAGGCGTTGGATCTATTAACTGGAACCGTTTATAACAAGAGGTAGAATTTGCAACAACAACAAAAATAATAGTATGTATTGTAAAATATATTTTAGATTTGTATAAAGCGATATACGACAGTATCGAATAAAACCTTTGAAAGAAGTAATTTTTGGGCTATTTCAAATATTTCATCAAATTTGCATATCTGGTTCCATCAAGAGTGCGCAATAAGTATCAATTGTATTAAAAACAGAAGAGATCTAGATATCTTTCGCAATGCCTCTTAGGGAAAGCGCATCCCATTAAAAGTGAATCAAGAGTATCATTAAGCTTTATTGCTCATCTACATTGTTATAAAGGAATTGTGGCGAATTTCTGGAAATACTCCATATAATCAGGATAATGGCCGTTGTAGAAATAAATAAAGAATTTTCACATCATCATTTCCCATGTTTACCGACAAAGCAAATTAAAACTTGGGTTTGTAATGTTTGCTGGATACTGTTCTAACCATAAGATGAGATAGATAAAAGAGTTATAGTATTGATGTAAATTAAAATAAAAATTCCCAAAAATAAATGTGTGGCCATTAGAATCACACAAAATCTTTAAAGGATATTGAAAATCCGTGGAATGTAGTAGCGTGATCCATTGAATCTACGAGCTGTGCGTAATCTGTCTGCTCAAATGTATTTTTAATGGCCCCGGCGTAATCCAAAGCATCCTGTATTAACCAAACGAGTCTCGAATTATGAGGCCTCAAACGAGACTCATGAGAAATTATTATAAATTGAAAATTACGCGAGCCGTATCATTGTGATGGGATTTTTTATGTGATATACAATGTAGCTAATGCGAATCCCATAAGTGGCATGTCATCCACATCGGAGGATCTAATTGACCCGAGAGGAAGCAACGCATTAAATTGTCTTTTTTTATATAATCATCACCTTTTTTACATAAATTGTCGGCTCATTAATCAATATGTTGAATTTACACAGCTTTATTTAATTAAATTAAAAATAATCATTTTTCATTGACTTCAAATAATACTATATGCTCTATTTCATGTCACTAGACTCAATTCGATTCATTTAAAAGCTTAAGTAAGAAAATCATTTTGTTAGATTTTAGAAAGGACAACGATCCCACGTAATAATAATTGTATTGTTATAGAAAAAAAAAGTAACAATTGTGGACGAGTATTTCGGGAAATATACCGCAATTGGTCTGTTCGTGAGTCACGTACAATCTCTCCACATTAAAACGTTTGTCATCTTCGCAATCTTTGAAGACTAATTTTAGATAGCGCACGTTCTCCTCTCCTCCTAACGGTACCTGGCCGAAAATCCTCGCGGGGTAATAAATAACAAGAAAGCAAAAAAAATCGAATGTCAATAGGAGAAATGGCTTGGTCATTCAGTCTCGATGATTAAATATTTTACACGGGCCCGAGGAGCAAAATGGTTTCTTTGTTTGATGAGATTAATTCTCATTTAACATGTAATCTGGGCTATCGGCCTAACGGACTCGTCGATTCTGACGATTTCTGTCAGTCGAAAGGTCAGCGCTTTAAATTTAGAGGCCATTGTTGTGGTTGGCGGAAGTCGGACATTTGGGTTTCCCGGATTACGTGAAAGTGTGGGCATATCAAACTAAAAAAAAACGAATTCCTTGCCATTGTATTCTAGGTCGTAATTAACTGGATAGGAGGATTATTTAGCAGTTTACTTTAGATTACAGTATACCTGCGAGTCTTCATTTTATCATTAGCCTCTTGAAGGCATAGTTCCTGCTGTGATTATTTTAATAATAATAATACCTATTTAATTGATAAAAACGCTACGAGGTAATCGGTGGGAGTCTTGTTTAGAACAGGTTGTTCGCGGTAAGTGATTAGAGTCAGAGGTCTTTCTCGTTCTAATGGAATGCCAATTTATTCACAATGAAGCAGTGGACGATATAACATTATTAGAAATTTATTTTTAACAAAATTCTAATTGCCAACTTTTGGTCATTATCAAACTAATTTTGATATGACAAGCTAAATTCTTCGAAACCTTACAAAACTGTAAAACTAATAAAATTACTTATATTCTTTGTTTCAATTAGTTTAAAACTAAAGCAAAAACAATGTAGCAATTAATTTTTGAGGAATTTTTTTTTAATTTCCTTCTCTTAAATGATTAACGGTACGTCGAAATTCACGAGGTACCGGCAAAACTGTGATAATTACGTTTTCATTTATATCCGCGCCTAACGTAAACGGACACACATTTGTAATAATTATGTAAGCCTTTCGTCCGTATAAATAATTTATTTACTTAATTGGATAATTATTTTTTACTGCCGTTCCAGAACGGCGTTTGTCAAGCGGACGCCATTTATGTCGCATTTCGTGGTGCACGTGGAATACCGCTTGACACCGGTCACCTTTACAAGACATTTTTTTTTGATAAACTGCGTATTATGTTAATTAAACGGAATGATGAGGCACAAATCTTCACTTCGTAGAAACACCAGCATTGGCGGACCAGAATCAAAAAAAAGGCAAGAGGTTGACAACCGAAAAACATTAGGAGATTAATTCATGTGTAATTTAACACTGAAATATTTAGAAAAGGTCATTGAAAACGTCTAAGTAATATTTCTATTCGTTGGTATTAACTCATTATGAATTCTCTTTACGATCAACTTATTGTTTCCTTTGTCAACAGCAAAACACTATATTTTGATTTTGTTAGAAGCAGTTGTTAAACTGCAATTGGATAATATATCCTTCATGTTTTTATTAAGATCAAAATATTACCGTGAATTAATGAGAAGTACTCGTTCACAAATAAACAACATCACCTGGTACGGGATTTTTAAAAACTGCGTTCGTTTCTTTGGGCCAATCCGGATCTTGATTGACGGCGTCTGCGAGAACTCCGTTACGCTTTGAATCCTCTGGTAATGGCGAAGTCTGGATGATTGATACACAATTTAACACCGACGATGCCGGGTAATTATTACGACACCGGCAATTGATAATTGTTATATGTGGAGAAACGTGATTTATATCCGCTCCGGTTTCGACGAAAACAAAAAATGGGGTGATGTATGGCCGGTTGCAATAGGAGGTGAGACTTAATTGTCATTGACACGTCGTGTTTCATTCATATCACCGAGCACAAAGGCGTACTGTGCGAACTGTGTTCGAGTCACTGAGGTTGATTTAAGGTATTTCCAGACAATTTGGTAGCTTATAGCATATGGGTGTATTTATCACTATTTCGCAAGTGCCAAGCATCAAAATTTCCTTGGAGCATATCTATTTCCTTAAATCATGTTATAAAGGTAAAGTTTTCAAAACGTATTATTAAACGCAGCAAAGGAAATGGTGAAATAGTAAAGTGTCATTGTATTGAGAAATAAGTGGAGGCGTTAAATGCGCCTCGAGGAGGAAATTTTTTAAGTAGAAATAAAAACATTGAAGTATTGTCTGCAATATTAATCAAAGTTCTATTTGCCTTCTCTTTTAAGGTTATGAAGTCTTGATGGAAATGAAATGAAGTATTATAGTTACATAATAATTGATTAATAAAATCATGATGATGATTGCGACCGTTACTGTGTGGATGCCTAGATTAAGAAAAAAATTTCGATTGTGATTAGAAAAAAAAATGTTGTACATAAACACAAAATGACACAATTTTTAAGTTTTAAGTAACGACACAAGTTTGACATTTTTTTCACTTATTTATTTAATATCAACATTTTGACGTACTCGAACAACCAAATTTATAGGAAGTTTTGGATTTGTTTCCTCTTGTATTATTATTATTATTTACGAAATAAATACGAAAATGGATGATGTAATTCTCCCGTTTGAAGAACCGTTCAAAATCCGCTTGACCCCCCTGAACCCGGGCAGCAATTTTCTGAGCCGTCGTAACGACGAAGCTCGCCAACTTCGTTGCTAATTGATATTTGATCATGGCCGTGTAATGAGCTAAAAGTCAATTCATTAAACCCACAGAAAATCATTTACCCGATGCGAGAAGAAAAAAAATTGACATCCGTTAAACTGTTATTAAGGCGGATCTTGGAAAGTTAGAGGATATCACAAAAAAATCAAAGGAGAATGTATACATATTAAAAAAAATATTTGTTAACTTTTCACAAACAAAAACGTATGTGAATGGCCATGCGAAAGAAGTCTTTGAAGTATTATCAATGGAATAGTAATAAGTGCAAGTAATAAAAATATGCCACGTCACTAAATTAAGTTACATAAATGAGGGTCCTCCGTGAGAGGCCTGTCATAAAAACAGGTATATTAAAACCGGCCCAACGTGGGGCCCTGCCTTTGTCTCCTAACGAGTCCGCCGTGCGCTCTTCTTTTGGGGTAGGTCAAGACCCCGATGGGGTCGAACAGCTGACCAGCGATCGAACAGGTTGAACCCCCGGGGGATGGCGCGCCTGCATGACTGCAGTTTCCGGTCCTGTCCAAACAACGGCGCGACTCCGAGACGCCTGCATTGGAAAACGTACACAAGAGTTTTTGGCCAACGTATTTATTTGCGAAACACTCGAACTGATGTCTATAGGTATGCAAAATATCCTTTCGACGTGCAAGTCATAGTCTTTTCATCTTGAAATGCTCTTGACCCCACTTCAAAATCCATAAATGCTACATTGTATAATATTTAATTAAAACTGAAAATATTGTTTATCTTAATTTAATACTGTTACAACAAATGAATGATTCATTAATTAAAGCTAGTGTTGAGACATTTAAACTGGTGAAGCGCATAATCCAAAAAAAAACTTCAGAGGTGATTTTAAATTACCTGGCGTTTTTGCATTGTTTGACTACCGCCTAGTACACTTATTATCCATTGTTGCCTTATTAAGACTTCCTCTCCCAAAAGCGTTCCGCTTCAGCACAAGAGTTGCTGGAGTAGAAATCAATTTCGCTTTCAGCGCGGCACCTCTTGGAACACGCGAACGCTTTTCCCATGCTGGATTGCAGCGGATTCCTAAAAATCCTAAAAAAAATACATCGAACGGATCGCCATGCCATATCCTGTGCACAAAAGCGCTTGCACCGGGCATTTTTACCAACGCTATAACCATCCGATAGATCAACTTTTTCAGACAAGTTCGCGTGCGTGCAGGATGGAGTCTCTCGTTTTTTCGACCACCGCCGCGCCACCGGAAGGTAGAAGGCAATCTCGTTGAGTTGATTGGGTGGACTTCCTTTCTCGGTACTCGGCTTCTTGCGATTTACACGAAATAGGTGTACAGGGTGGCAAATGAGTTCCTTTTTGCACGGAGAATTGAGGATGTTGTCAAGTAATTTGATTGGACGTGGAAATGTTTAACAAATTGTTACATGAATCAGTTCAATCTATCTCTTCAGGATAAAACAGGCTTCAATAAGAGTCTAAAAAATTACCTTTAATGCACTTAGACAGCTTTGGTCATTTGCGAATGCACTTAGAAAAGTATATCTAGAGAATATATTTTTTCTATGAATATTAGTCAAATGAGAATCTACCTTTACGTTTAGAATGTAAATGAGCAAAGAATTCTAACATTTCTTGATGACGAAATTTTTTGATACAGTTCATTAATCGTAAGTAATTTACAACTTATAATCCATAAACAATGTGTATTAGTATTCGATTACGTCCGTCAATTTTTTTCCTTCCTGCATTGGAACACACATTCTATTATTACGACGTCGCGAGAAGAAATTAGTATCAAAACGAGTGCAAGGACAAATGCCGCAACCGCCGCCGGTAGAGCGTTATTTATTGCTAAAGCGCCATTCTCGGTCGGCGATATTGAAACTATCATCCTAAACAAGAAAATTATACCATAATCTAATATAGCCAGAGAGGAATTATTGATCATTAGATATTAGTTAAGTGGCGCCCGAAGCTCAAAGACTTCGGTGTCGGTTATTGCAGAAGTCGATTTCGACACAATGGGTGATTACTGGATGTCAGATAATGTAGGTGAGTAAAAGGACATTTAGAGAATTATCTAGGTAAAGAACTGGTGCTGTTAGTGGGAGTAATAAGAACAGAAGCAGAAATGTTATTTGTATTTATGTTTTTTTTAATATTTGTAAACTTATATGGTTTAAATTGATAGTTTAACAATTAAACAAGTGAATATCAATTTTCAATGTATAACAGCCTCATCAATTAATAAATTAACAGTTTAAATATTGAATGCTGTCGGTGTGGTACATTTTTAAGTAAGGATTTTAGGAAAAACTTTGTTTTTTAAGTGTGTATATTTGAAAAACCGTCACTATAGTTTTGACCACAAACTCTAAGTTGAGAAAACACTTAAAAACTTTGATTTCTTTCAGAAAATTTTAATAATGACCAGTTTGTGATCGAAGTTCTCCTCTCAATTTTTCAAATATACAGCAAAACACAGTTTTCTCAAATTTTCAGAATAAATTACTTGAATATGTTTTAGCACTATACTGCAAAACTAAATCATTTTATTTACACTATACCTAATTTTATTTTGAATCAATGATGATATTCATAAGTTGTGATAAGTTATAATTAGTACAAATAGTGTGTAAGTAAGAGTTTAGCCAATTTAATGATTAGAAGTAGAATGAGGTGACGCTCGCGGTCCAGAAAGCAGATGTCCCAAAATCCGATACCTATGCATTCGGCCAGGTACGTTCATCCTGACCCCTAATCAACAACGGCCTTCGAGTTATAATTTATATTATGAAGACCCATAAATATATACCTCCACGTATGTATAACACACGCACGTATCTCCCATGGCCCCGCCGTCCACAAGAACTCGTTGCGTAATTCCAAATAACGTGTAATTAATCTAACGTAACGATTTTGTGTTGATTTTTATTAATGTCCCATCAAAGGCTGCCTTTTGATTTCGTCAGTTGGGGACCGTGTTTTGTAACCGATACGCGGGACTCCACGTGGCGCATGAAATTTATTAATTTCGGGGAATCCGGCTCTGGAGAGATTTAAGTGGTCGCCTTTATCCATTCGGGAATGATTAATTCGGCCGGAGGTAGCTACGGGTAATTAATCACCGGGTAAATTATACCTGAGGCGTAAAGGGATCTCCGAGAACTTTCTCTCCGATGACATTCGGGTTTACCTACAGGTAGTACAGGGTGCAGTGTACCAGACGTGTCAATTTCCTACCTTTTATGTTAATGAAGTTCTTTGTTGTCTCCATAAATCAGGTTATTAATTACCAAAACTTTACCTCTAATATTAAAATTCATAAATGTACACATTTGTCTTCGTACTTACCCTATGTGGTGACTTTAGTAGCCTATGTATAGCAGCAAGCTGGTTGATGAGCGGTAGGGTAACACTGAAAGTATGCAAAGGCGGCCTCGCTGGGTCCGGGAAATTGGTAGTATAAGAAAATGGGTCGATGTCGTTCAGGTACTGCACCCGACATGTCAGGGACATTTTCACTTTTTCACATCGTATATCCTAAAAATGCATCAATAAATATCCAGTTTTCGTTCAGAAAATAAAACTTCAAAAGTTTTATCACGATTCCACAAACACAACTCGCGAAAACAGCGCGCCGAACGAATCCGATTTACTCTACAAACTTCCTGAAATACATTAAAGTTTTTACTTTCCCTATATACGAAGTATATATAGGGGAAGTATTGTTTTCGTGCATGAAAATGTCTGTGGGCGCTGTATCTCAAAAACGAATGATCCGATTGAGATGAAAGTTTAAACTGAAGGTTTAATCGTGAAAAACTGGAACCGAAAAGATTTTGATGAACATCCAAAAACCGGAAGTGGATGTTTACTCCAGGCGTTTTTTTTATTTTTATCAATATTTTTCCAAATTTGAAAAATATTACATAACTTTTCAAACAAAGATTAAAGGGATTGAAAAACTGAAGTTTTATTAAGACATGTTTTTTGTAAAATTCTTAACTTGTGAGAAAAAAATGTAACATTAGAATTTTTCAGAAAAATTTTTCTTTAAAGATTCTTGAAATTTCAGTAATTTCTTCTCCACACTTTCAGTTTTTTTGCAACTTCCTTTCCAAAGAATTTTCATCGAGAATTCTACAAATTTTTACAAGTTTAGCAAAGATTTTATTCAAGAGTTTCAAAATTTTTCAGAAAGTCATTATTTATATTTATTTATAGAAATTTCTTCGTGGTTTTTGTACAATATTTTGTTTAACTTTTTCTATAATTTTCTCAGATGATCCATATATTTCATTTTCGATTTATAAAACTTTTTTGAGAATTCTGGAAGTCTACAGTAATTTCGATTTCTTATCCAATAAATAAATAAATAGATATTTCCAGATTATTAGCAAATATTTTATTCGAGAGTTCTAGATTTTTCAGAAAGTACTTTCAAGATTTTGTTTAATTTTATAATTTATTGGGAATATTTTTTCTAAATTTCTAGAACTTACTTAGAGGCTTCTAGAAGTTCAGTAATTTCTTCTCCAGTAGTAGTAACATATATTTACATATTGACAAATATTTGTACATATTTACATTGGAATAATGAATAATGAATGAGGTGTTAATGTATTAATTTGTCAAAAGGCTATCGACCAGAGGTCTTTTTGCCTATTTCTTCTCCATATTAAAAGTTTTTTGCATCTTCCTTTCCAAAGAATTTTGATCGAGGATTCTAGAATATTTCACAAGTTTTCCTTATAGGTTTCTAGAACGTTTTTGGAGGATTCTGAAAGTTTACAGTAATTTCTTCTTCATATTTCCAGAATTTTTAGCAAAGGTCTTATTCGGGAGTTTTTTAGAAAGTTCGCTTTAATATTTATAGAATTTTCTTTGGGGCTGTTTCCAGTTATTTCTCTATCAGATTTTAATATTTTCGTATAAATTGCAATTAATTTTTCCAGAACTTTAGACTTTTTTCGAGTGTTCAGAAATTTCCAGTAACTTTTATTCAGATTGGAGGCTATAGATTTTTCTAGAAAATCTGTTCCTAGAAATCTAGACACTTTTCATTCATTTCTCTTCCAGATATCAAGATTTTTTCAAGGAGTCGTTTAAATTGCGGTGTTTTTAGAATTTTCAAAAAAAATTGTTTATAAATTCAGAAAATTTCTAGTAAATTGCGAAGATTTAAATGAAGGCTTTTTTAGAAAATTTGTTTTTAAAAACTAGACTATTTTTGAGAGAGCCATTTTTAGTAATTTCTTCTCTACATTTTAAGATTTTTTCAACTTGTCTTCTAAATCGTAAAGATTTTCTTTGAGGCTCTAGAATTTTTACAATTTTCCTCTAGAAATCTAGATTATTTTCTCGAGGGTTCAGGAAATTTTTAGCAATTTATTCTCTAGAGTTCGAGATTTTTTTTTAAGTCGTCTTTTAAATTGCAAAGATTTTCTTTGAATGCCTAGTATTTTCTAGAATTTTTTTTCTAAAAGTTTAGAGTTTAGGAAATGGCCAATAACTTCTTAACAAAAATTATTTTTTTTAACTATTCTTATAAATTGCGAAGATTTTTTTCAGGCTCTAAATATTTTTTAATTCGTCTGCTTTTCGAGAATTCAGGTAAATGTCAGTAATTTCTTCTCTAGAATTCAACATTTTGTTTCAACTAGAGGCTATAAACTTATTTAGAAAGTTCTAAATTGCAGAATTTTTCTTAGAGGGTCTAGATTTTTTTAGAAAATTTTGTCCTTGAAATCTTTTCTTATTTTAGAGAAAGTTTAAAGAATTTTTAGTAATTTCTCTTATATTTATTCAACTGGACTTCTAAATTTCTAGGAGGCTGTAGAATTTTTAGAAAATTTTAATTTAGAAATCTAGACTTTTTTTTCAAGAGTTCAAGAAATTTAAAGATTTCTCCTCCAGATTTCAAGGTTATTTTCTTATCTTCTAAATAACAAAAATTTTCTTGGAGGCTATAGAAAATTTGTTTGTAGAATTCTGGGTTTTTCTTGAGGGTTCAGGAATTTTTCAGTAATTTCTCTTTTTTGAGGCCTTAGATTGGAAATGTTCGTTCTAAAATCTAGACTCACTTTTTCAAGAATTCAAGAAATTTCCACTAATTCCTTTTCTAGGTTTCAAGATTTTTTAATTCGACCCGCTTTCTAAATTGTGAAGATTTTATTGGATACTGTAAAATTTAAAAAAAAAGATACGTTTAGAAATTTAAAAAAATTCTAACCCACTCTAAAAATCAGTAAAACATAAGCGAGGGTTTTTCAAACAAAAAGTTAAAGTAAAGTTAAAGTTTTATTGAAACATTTTTTTGTTCTTAATTTAAAAAATTTGAATTTTTTTCTTATTGTAAAAAAATATAAAATCAAACTTTAATTTTTTTAAGCAGAAACTTTCTACATATATTCTGAATATATTTAGAAAGTTTCAAGTCGATGGCAATTGTTTTCATATTTTTTTCAGACCATCAAAATTATGATTGCAATTTTTTTAACGTCTCTTTAATTTGACGTGGAGTTATTTAAAAAAATCTAAAATAAAACGTTTGAATTTTTTATGCAGTAATATTCCTACGTATAGTCTCAATATATTTAGAAAGTTTCAAGTCGATAGCAATAGTTTTTATATTTTTTCAGGCCGTCAAAATTATGGTTGAAATTTTCTCAACATCTCCTTCATTTCACTTGAAATGATTGAAAAATCTAAAACTAAACTTTCGAATTTTTTAAGCAACAACATTCCTACATGTATTCTGTATATATTTAGAGTGTTTCAAGTCGATAGCAATCGTTTTTAATTTTTTTTCACACTGTCAAATATATGATTGCAATTTTATTAACGTCGCTTTCTATTGACGTAAAATTTGAAAAATCTAGAACCAAACTTTTGAATTTTTAAGCATCAACATTCCTACATGTATTTTGAATGTACTTAGAAAGTTTCAAGTCGGTAGCAATTGTTTTTATATATTTTCAGGCCGTGAAAGCTACTATTGCAATTTTTCATCGTCTCTTTCATTTACCTAAAATTAATTAAAAATCTAAAATAAACTTTTGATTTTTCCAAGCAGCAACATTTGTACATGTATTTTGAATATATTTAGAAATTTTCAAAAAGGAATTGTTTTTATATTTTTTTCAGACCATCAAAATTATAATTGTAATTTTCTTAACGTCTCTTTAATTTGACGTAAAAATAATGAAAAAAAACTAAAAAGAAACCTTTGATTTTTTAAGCAGCAACTTTTGTAAATGTATTTTGAATATATTTAGATAGTTTCAAGTCGATAGCAATTGTTTATATATTTTTTTCAGACCGTCAACATTATAATTGCAATTTTGTTAACTGCTCTTTAATTTGACGTAAAATTATTAAAAAATCTAAAATCCAACTTTTGATTATTTTAAGCAGCAACATTCCCAAATGTATTATGAATATATTCAGAAAGTTTCAAGTCGATGGCAATTTTTTAAATATTTTTTTAACACTGTCAAATATATGATTGCAATTTTCTTAACGTCTTTTTAATTTGACGTAAAATGATTAAAAGATCTAAAAGCAAACTTTTGATTTTTTTAAGCAGCAACATTCCCACATATATTCTGAATATATTTAGAAAGTTTCAAGCCGATAGCAATTGTTTTTATAATTTTTTCAGACCGCCCAAATGATGATTGCATTGAATTTCCACTTAAACTTGATATTTTTAATAAAAAAAACTTTGAAGAGTTTTTCTTTTCATTATTTAAAAACTAATAATAAACTATAGGAGCTAATAGAAATTTATATAAGAAGTGAAAATAAACAATTTAAAATTGAGCAAATAATTAAGAATAACCTCATAGTTTTCGAGAAAAATATAGGGAAAGTATTATGATGGCCACATCACCATTTTCTATTTTAAGAAATAGTAATAATTTAATGCTTTTCATTAAAAGATTTCCATGTGAGTTCATGAAATAATTTATTATGATACACATTCATTATATTCTCATTTCTGCACGCGCACATTTCCTGTTTCGTAATGACCGGTCGAGTGGGTAACGATGCCCAAAAACAATTGACAACCACGTGCCAACTTCGATAATGTTTCGATTTTATTGAGGAAGTGCTAGACTATCCAGTTGAAATCCGATACGGAGGAGTTTCTAATGGAAGTCGAACGGAGAATTTATGAGCCATATACACAATACGGTAATTCGATATTTTAATAATTTGCGTACGAAACGCAATGTCTGACTGTGCGATGATTTCACCGGCTAAATATTTCCCGCCTCTAAATCGAACAGCAAATCTGTCAGTGTGCCGGACAATGTGTTTGCCATTTTATCGACACCAAGATCTAACGGAAGTTTCGCATTATAGATTACGATCTTCTCTTTTTTATTAATTGGCACCAGATATATATTTTTTAGAAGGACAGCTATAGGTATAAGAGACAATATTTATTTTTTAATAGGATACTTTGGTCGTTACAATTTCAAAATAAGCGTTATAACAAATTATTAAGTAGGAAATAAAATTATTTAGGAAAGAAAGTGCATCAATTAAAATAGTTTGTTTAGTATTTATTAAACTAAACTATAAATATAAACTTGATAATGGTATTCATTTACTAAAAACAAAAATTTCTTATGGCGACTCGGCAGATAAACTCTGTGATGGCTACTTTTTTAAATGCGTCAGAGAGTTGGTCTATTGGCATGAACTTTAGATTTAAGATAAGCCCACAGGAAAAAATCCCTAAACGGTTTAATCAGGACTGTGTGGTGAATTTATGTCACTTCTCCTGGTGATCAATTTGACAGAGAAAATTTCACAATCTCGTGGTAGAAATCTGTTTGACGTGTATGACATAGCTCCGTCATGTTGGAACCATGTTTTTGGTTATAGATAGGAAACTTTTGCATTTCAGACACCAAGATGTTGTCCAGCATCTCAACAAGACGCTTCGAGTTGAAATATAATATTTCTTTTGGGATACCCTATATAATACACACATAACACAGTTGGTTTTTATAAGGATTTACTATAATTCTATCCATTTCAATAAAATTAAATATTAGCAACTTTCTAAAACGCAGACAAGAAATTAAAAATACATTAAAAAAGCACTTTGCAAATTACAAATAGTATAACTAAAGAAGCAAAACTAATTTGAATGTTATTTCTGTAAATTTTCTAAATTCAAAATAATGTGGATTTACCTGAAGATATTTTTAAGATTGAGTGAATAAAGTTTCTTGAAAGTCTCTTTATAAATATTTTAATATGTATTTTTTGAGATTTTGCAATCTATGGGATTTATATTATTAAACTTTAAAAGATTCCACATTTTTTAAATTGGTTTTCGAATTATATGAAAATTAAATAAGAATAAGCTTATACTAACTAAAAATACAGTTTTTTTTTATTTCATTACTTAAAAATTAATGCATTTTTTAGATTTTGTGATCTGTGGGATTTATATTATTAAGGTTTAAAAAATTCGGTTTAGTTTTTATGTTCACGTTTTCTTATTGAAGTATGTAAGAAAATGCTTTAAAAAATGTGTTTACTACTGTATATTTGAATATTAATATTATTATTTATGTAATAATACAAGATAAAATTTAGTCAAATTATCTAAATAGTACTAAATGTAATTACACTGAATTGAAAAATTCATTTTGTTTTATTTGTGGTTAAAACATAGTGAATTTTTCAATTCAGTGTAAGTATGGATTACTACGTAGTAACGGTCGCAACCAGTCTCTAAATATAATTGTTTATTATGTGAAATTTATTTCAAAATTATAATAAAAGCAATCAAGTTTCATTAGAGAAAATTTCAAAATTTATTAGAAGAAAAACAAGAAAATAGTTAAAAGTAGTACTCGGCACCTATCATAATAATTTTTTTAACATCCTATCTTACTTGAACTAAGTTAATACATAATTAATTATCTTGACCTATACCTAAAAATAATTAATTGCTAAATTACTAATCTACGTCATTATCCCAGTGCATTCTTGACCTATCCCAATAAAAAATCATTACCCTTTCGTACTTTTGACCTAGAACAATAAATTATTAATTTTTCTGGCGTACTCTTGGTCTATTTTAATAAACTAGTCATTAACCTAGTGTACTCTTGACCTAACCTAATAAATTATTCATTGTTTTGGCGTACTCTTGACATGTCCCAATAAATTAATAATTTCCATAGCGAACTTTTGACGAATATAAGAAAGTTCATAAAACCAAATTGAAAATTGTCAAAAACTTAGTTAAAAAAATTATTTGAATGTTCTCATAAAAATTGACAATTGATAATTATTTTATTCATAATGAGTTTCCTTCTCTTTTTCGTACTTTTGACGAATATATGAAAGTTCATAAAAATCAATTGAAAATTGTCAAAAACTTAGTTAAAAAAATTATTTGCATGTTTTCATAAAAATTGACAATTGATAATTATTTTATTCATAATGAGTTTCCTTCCTTTTTTCTTTATAAATTTAAACGAATCTAAGTTTACCATTTCGTCATTTTTAACAATAATAATTTTTTTTAATGATAATTCAAAATTCATTTTTGTTTACAGTTTTAAACTTTAGAATTATTTTTTATTTCCTGAAAACAATTTGTAGAAATTTAAAGAAATTTATGAAATTGAAGCATACTAAAGCAAAATTTTTAAATTAATTTAATAAATAAATGTTTGAAGAAATGTTTGTTATCTTTTAATTTTTGTAATTTTGCTATTTTTAAATGTATTATCAGTATATTTATGGGTATATTGTACTTATAGTATAAACAATAATGCTACATTGTAATGGATAAATGAAATTTATGATATTATACAATGACTACCTAGAATAAAAATTTAATTTTATTATGATTTGAGAAAACACTTTAAAAAAATTGATTTTCACTGTATATCTGATTATTATTATTATTATTATGTATGTTGATATTTCAACATTTCTAAATAAAAAAGATTTTTCACAAAACAAATTTAAAAAAAAATGACAAACTAAAGTAAGTACCCATTCTTAATGATTATTTTTAATTATTTTTTGACAATAATAATTTTAAATATAAAAAATCAAATTTATTATCCTGTAAGGGAAACTTACAAGTTGACTGAGTAAACTATGTTAATAAAGATTTATGTAAGAGCATTTGAAAATTCGTTAAAAAAAGTAAATTAATAACTGTCAAAAACGTCGAAATTTAGGAAACATAGTTGAATGTACTTTTTACGTATTCCAATAAATAATGCTTGGTCTAAGCCATCACATTATTTATTAAGCTAGCTTGACATATACCAATAAATTAATCATTGCTTCAGCGTACTTTTGACCTAAGATTACGAATTTTTAATTATCCTAGCGTACTCTTGATCTATTTCAAAAAATTTCATTACCCTAGCGTACTCTTGACCTAGGCCAATAAATTGTTTATTGTGCTAGCGTACTCTTGACCTATCCCAATAAATTAATTATTGCCCTAGCGTGTTCTTGGCTTAAGCCAATATTTTTTACTAAAGAATATATGAAATTTCATGCAAAACAATTGATAATTATCAAAAACCGTGGATTTGTAAAACTATATGAATGAAGCAACTATTGACAAACCAATTACTCTTTTGTCATTAATCTTGTTAACGCGTCTCATGAGTAGTTTTTACTCTCACAAAACCTGTGTTTTTTTCATTTCGAATTAGTTTTGGTTATTTTCAGTAATTATATTTAAATTTCTTTTGATGATTATTTAAAATTGAATTTTAGAAAAATAATAATTTTAAAAATAAATCATATAATTATTAATTCTTAACTACATTTTAAGTAACGATTTAAGAAAACACTTTGAAGCGCTTTATATTTAAAACTAAAAACGTGAGAATAATTTCGATCACAAACTGGTCATTGTCAAATTAAAATTGTCACATTTTTTCACAAGTCAATAGAAAACCAAAATTTTTAAGTGCATTCTCAAATATTAATATATTTAATATATATTATTTTTTACCTTCAATGTGTTAAACTCAATATATTATTTATTAATGGAGAATGTAATAATATTTATATTCAAAATAATATTGAATTTATTCAAACTACAATGAAATGTCGCATTTATTTTTAACGTATAATTAGATTCTATTAATTTTGCTCTAATTTAATTTAAACAATATATTTATATATGATATTCTATTGTATTATATTTGTCTTGATCATACATGGTTTTATAGAATATTAACAAAAATTGGCACAAAAGTCTCTAAGAAAAACGCATCATCCTTTGTCTATTTTATGCATGAAACGAATATACAAGTGTACCCGCATTTTACCCAGCTTCCACGGGTATATTGTAGCACCCCAAGTTAACCCGATATGTCGATTAACTATTTTTAAGATATAGTTTCAAGCCGTCATACAAATTCCAATAACAATAAATTCATATAATCGATACTTGTTCTGCTACTCTCTTGATGGAACCAAATTTTCAAATTAGGAGAAGTAAAACTCTTCTTTGTTTATTTTTAGATAACTGACACGTGTCAGTTATCTGAAAATAAAGAAATGGAACATAACAAGAGTTTTACTTCTCCTAATTTAACAATAAATTCAACTAAAGCTTATATTAAGCGTAATAGCTAAAAGAATAAAAATATGTTTGCTCTGGAAGTAAAATAAATTATATGATCAAAAATTATTACAGTACTTAAAACCTATTTAGCTCTTGGTACAAGCTAGATTGGGAAATTTCTAGTCAACATGCAGCTATTTTTTGCTACACGAGCAGAAATAACGTTAGAAATCACTGAATTGACCATTTAACCAACGAAACAAACAGCTGCACACATGATATAGTTCTAAAAGCGCGAATGGCGGAAATAAGAATACCTTTACGTTAAATTGTTCTAAAGAAAAGACTACTGAAACTGACTGCCGTGATGCAGATAAATAAATTAGTCACGTAATTTAAGAAAGCGCAGTACAGGATATTTGACATTCGAGAGAATCATCCAATGAAATTGCAAGTGTAAATTGTCTTATTTCTACAATGAAATTGAATAAAAAGGAGTTCATGAAGACGATGATTATCATTAAAATAATGTAAAATTGATAAGGTGGATAGATGATGCAACTCCATAACATATTGAAACAAGACAACACAGTTGAGAGGATTGAAATATGTTGCAAGGTTCAACAATAATTGTGAAACTCTCTCAACTGGGTTGTTTTATTTCAATTAGAATCATGAATATTGTTAAACTACTTCTCTAGACTTAAACAAAGAAATACATCTTCACCTGAACGGATTTAGTTACGATATTGCCAAAAACGGTTATTATTGTTGACATATTAATGATCAAACAAAGACACTCCGAGTCTTAACTGCTTTTCCCTTTCTTTCGAAAACATCACCTGTCTTCAACGAATTAGTATAATTGGTTTGGTTTGATTAATAAACTTGTTGTCTTCCATAGTTTATTCAATATGTGTCCCATTGAGAGAGTAGCTTTGGAAATATGAATCAGTATTCATATATAGCTCAACCTGAAAATTTTATTAAGAATCAGAATTGAAAACTTCGCTTTAAGATAAATGAAGAAAATAAAACCATTGCTGCTCAAATGTGTCACGAATATAATAAAATAAAGCACTAAAAACTTTCTTCACACAGTTTATTTGAAATACCAAATATATATTTCGGTTTAATACTAAGTACTTAGTATTAAACCATTGATAATGGTCACTTTGTATCCAAAATATATATTTGGTATATCAAATAAACTGTGTGAAGAAAGGTTTTTAGTGCTTTATTTTTAATCAAGTTTATCTTCACGTAACTCATCCAATTAATTTACTATTATAAACTACTTTATAAATTTTTAAATTTTTAGCAGGAATATTTTTCATTTACATTCAGAGTATCAAAAGTAAATCAAATACTTTCATTGAAATTAAACACAATATTGGGAAGATTTCACATTTATTGTTGAACACTGCAACATGTTTCGCCATACAGTGGCTTCCATCAGGCAGATGAATACTGTTTGAATTGGTGAGGTCATAATGTATCCTTCTCGTCAATTCAATATCTTAAAGAAGCTAGGGATGGAAACAGGCGAAATGGTTTTTCAAATTACAGTTAAAGTATTGTGTAGTGAAATTATTTTCATTTGAAGCATTCCTAATGGAAAACAACAATAATTTTAACGTAGTATGTATGTGTGAGCACAGGTTAAAATAATTTGAAGCAAATTCTTAAAGTGTAGGAGAGTACAAGTCATCAAGTTTTTTTTTTCGCGTAAATAACAAATTCATGGAGGCGTTAAAAGTAATTCTTTTAGTGAACCCCTAATAAAAATTAACATGTCCGTTGAAGGAACGTGTGAAACATGTGCAAGTTACATGAGTATTACATGTTTTTATCATACAGTGTGTCCTAAATTATTTGTTTATTTTGTATTAAATGAATGTATATCATATATATTTTTGCAATTTTGTAAGCAGAAGAAGCAAAGACAATAAAGAATAAATAATAAATATGTTAGTTAACTTTAAAACTAGGCTAGAAAACTGTATTGATAAGGTTTTCTCAAATATTTATTCAGCTAAAATTTAAATCAATTAATAAAACTTCTCCAAATAATGAAGGAATTTTAAGTTCCATTTTTCGATATTGAGTTCTTCATTTTCATCTGCAGGAATATACTAGAAATTTTCTTTGAATGTCGTAGAATTTTCGAAGAATCTTTCTTACCGATTTCTACAATTTTTTTAGTAATTTTCTAGTTTTGTTCAGGTTTTTCTTCTTTTTATAGGATTCTAAAATATTTAACAAGAAATTAAACACAATATTCACTTTGTTTTGTATAACCGTTATTTATTTATATGGTGACTAATGGTTTTAATATCTAACATTTTAATATTTAACCACTCCTATTTTCGGCTTAATTATCGGTATTTGAATATTGCATGGATTTTTTTAATATTTAAATCGAAAATAAAGACCATTTCTTGTATTATTTACAGAATTTTCTAATAATTTTCTTTTAGATTGCGCAAAATTTCTTCGAGAGTTATTTACCAGAAGTATTTCTTAAAGATTTCTTATATGTTCTTTGAGGATTCTCCTTTTCAATTTTTTATGTATTTTTCTTGCTGATTTCTATAATTATAAATTGTAAATAGGCTGTAATTTTTCAAGAACTTTCTACAATTTTTTTTCTATATCTTACCACAATTTTCTAGAATTTCTCAACAATCTTATAATGCAGTTTTTTTTAAATTCTTTTTAAGGACAATAATCCTTTAAAGAACTTTCCACCATTTATTGCTTCATCTAATGTTGTTTTTGTGTTATTAATTTTTTTTACAATTTTTTCTTTTCGAAAATACTTCTAATAGTATCAGTGTTTTACAAGAATGTAATTTGAAAATTCTAGAATTTTCCAGAAAACTTTCTTGCAAATTATCAAAAAAAAAATGTAGAGTTCTAGATCAAACAATTTGTCAAAACTCTTTATATAATTGTAAATTTCCAGAAAATGTTTTTTCTAGTTTTGTATATATTTACATCTTGTTTTTAATAATAATTAATAATTATTATTTATTCGAAAATAGAGACTACATAATACATTTTTCTTGTACTATTATCGAATTTCCCAAAAATTCTCCTTTTTCAGATTCCATGATTTTCCTTGAAGGTTCTAGAATTTACAATTTTCCGCTCACATTTCATTAATTTTACAAGAGTTCTACAATTCTTCAGTAATTTATTTTTCATTTTTAGAGAACTTTCAGCATTTTTTACTTTATGTTATTGGAATTTCCCCAATATGCTTTCTAGATTTTTCAACAAATAATTTTGACCATTTTTTGCTTTATTATTGAAATATTTCAGAAATGTTTGCAAATTTTCGAGATTTTTTGTAGAATCCGGATTTCTAGAATATTTTTCAAAATACTTCTATTATTATAAGTGTTTTACAAGAATGTACTTTGAGGGTTATCGAACTTTTCAGCAAACCTTCTTGCAAATTTTCTAGAAATTATTTTTAGAGTTCTGTATTTCTCAAACAATTTGTCACAACTCTTTGCTTTATTTAAACGGAAATTTCGAGAAAATGTTTTTTTAGTTATGTAGAAATTTACATCTTTTCTTGAACTATTATCGAATTTCCTAAAATTCTCCTTTTTCAGATTCGATGATTTTCCTTGAAGGCTCAAAAATTTACAATTTTTCGCCCACATTTCATTAATTTTACAAGAGTTCTACAATTCTTCAGTAATTTATTTTTCATTTTTATAGAACCTTCAGCATTTTTTACTTTATGTTATTAGAATTTCCCCAATATGCTTTCTAGATTTTTCAACAAATAATTTTGACCATTTCTTGCTTTATTGTTGAAATATTTCAGAAATGTTTGCAAATTTTCGAGATTTTTTTGTAGAATCCTGATTTCTAGAATATTTTTCAAAATACTTCTATTATTATAAGTGTTTTACAAGAATGTACTTTGAAGGTTATAGAACTTTTCAGCAAACCTTCTTGCAAATTTTCTAGAAATTTTTTTAGAGTTCTGTATTTCTCAAACAATTTGTCACAACTCTTTGCTTTATTTAAACGGAAATTTCGAGAAAATGTTTTTTTAGTTATGTAGAAATTTACATCTTTTCTTGAACTATTATCGAATTTCTTAAAATTCTCCTTTTTCAGATTCGATGATTTTCCTTGAAGGCTCAAGAATTTACAATTTTCCGCCCACATTTCATTAATTTTACAAGAGTTCTACAATTCTTCAGCAATTTATTTTTCATTTTTAGAGAATTTTCAGCATTTTTTGCTTTATATTATTGGAATTTCCCCAATATGCTTTCTGATTTTTCAACAATTAATTTTAATCACTTTTTACTTTATTATTGAAATATTCCAGAAATTTTAGGAAATTTTCAAGATTTTCTGTACAATCCTGATTTCTAAAATACTCCTATTATTATCAGTGTTTTACAAGTATTATCGAATTTCCTAAAATTCTCATTTTTCAGATTGGATGATTTTCCTTGAAGGTTCAAGAATTTACAATTTTCCGCCCACATTTCATTAATTTTACAAGAGTTCTACAATTCTTCAATAATGTATTTTTCATTTTTAGAGAACTTTCAGCATTTTTTACTTTATGTTATTGGAATTTCCCCAATATGCTTTCTAGATTTTTCGACAATTAATTTTGACCATTTCTTGCTTTATTACTGAAATATTTCAGAAATGTTTACAAATTTTCTAGATTTTTTTGTAGAATCCTGATTTCTAGAATTTTTTTCAAAATACTTCTATTATATAAGTGTTTTACAAGAATGTACTTTGAGGGTTATAGAACTTTTCAGCAAACCTTCTTGCAAATTTTCTAGAAATTATTTTTAGAGTTCTGTATTTTACAAATAATTTGTCACAACTCTTTGCTTTATTCAAACAGAAATTTCGAGAAAATGTTTTTTTTTATACAAATTAAGAATTGAAATTTCAATTTTTTAGTTATGTAGATCTTGAACTATTATCGAATTTCCTAAAATTCTCCTTTTTCAGATTCGATGATTTTCCTTGAAGGCTCAAGAATTTACAATTTTCCGCCCACATTTCATTAATTTTACAAGAGTTCTACAATTCTTCAGCAATTTATTTTTCAATTTTAGAGAATTTTCAGCATGTTTTGCTTTATGTTATTGGAATTTCCCCAATATGCTTTCTAGACTTTTTAACAATTAATTTTGACCATTTTTACTTTATTATTGAAATATTCCAGAAATTTTAGGAAATTTTATTTTATTTATTATTTATTTATACTCATATTATTATCAGTGTTTTATAAGAATGTACTTTGAGGATTCTAGAATTTTCCAGCAAACTTTCTTGCAACTTTTCTAAACAATTTTTTCTACAGTTCTGGATTTCTCAAAAAATTTGTCACAACTCTTTGCTTTATTCAAACGGAAATGTCCAGAATTTTTTTTTTAGTTCTGTATAAATTTACATCTTTTCGTGTACTATTATCGAATTTCGTAAAAATTTTTCTTTTTCAGATTTGATGATTTTTCTTGAAGGCTTAAGAATTTTCAATTTTTTCCCACATTTCATTAATTTTTGAAAAATTCTACAATTCTTCTTCTGAAAAAGAAATTTCAATTTTAAAGAATTATCAGCATTTTTTGCTTTATGTTATTGGAATTTCCCTAATATGCTTTCTACATTTTTTAACAATTAATTCGGAGCATTTCGTGCTTTGTTATCGAAATATTCTAGAAATGTTTGCAAATATTCTTCAATGTTTGTACAATCCTGATTTCTAGAATATTTTTTAATGATTTTAGAATTTATTAGTAAAACCTACTATTTTTAATAGTAATAGTAGTAGTAGTGTTTGGCTATCGACCAAGTGGCCCTTTTGCTGTGTTATTTATGTATTTATGTGTGTAAATACTATTTTTATTTTATAAAATGAAATATTTTATTTAGAGAATTTTCCTAAATTTCTTGCTTTTTCTTAATGAAATTTTTAACGGATTTCTCTTATAATTTATCTGTTATATTTTAGACTATTCTTAGAAATTTTATTTTTAGCAAATTTTCTTGCAGTATTCCAGAATTTCTTTTAGAAGTTTTAAAATTCTTCAGATTTTTTTACAATTTTTGACAATATTTAAGTATCTGTTAAGAGAATTATCTTCTGTAGTTCTAGAAATCTAAGGAAACCATTTTTGCAGACTTCTAGAATTTTCTCTATTTCTTTTAAAATTTTTAATTAAACTACCTTTACTTTGTTAAGATTTATTAACTATTTCTTGCTTTTTCGGAATTTTCCATTTTGTTAGAGATTCCGTGAATTTTCTTCGATGTTTATAGAATTTTCAGAAATGTTCTTTGTAGATTTCTAGAATTTTTTTGAGAGATTTATTAAAGGTTTTATAATTTTGTATAAATCTCTGTCGTAGGTTTTTCTTAAGTGTTTTTAGAAATTTTCCTATCGCAAATAAAATTCTAAATTTCTAGACTTCAGAACATTTTTCGCATTTTTAATTAAAACATTCTGGAAATCTAAAAGAAAAAATCCTATAAGATCAAGAAATAGTAATAAAGATTGAAAATGCTTGAAAAGATATTTTTAGAAAATTGAAATTATTGAAAAAAAAAACATTCTGTAAACCTGAGTCCTTTTCAAAACATTAAAAAAGTTGCTAGAAATTTCTGACTTAATTTTACAAAACTGGATAGTAGATTGGGAGAAATTTCTAGGATCCTCCAAACAATTCCTTGAATGTTCCGATAATAAAACAGCCAAAAAGGTTTGAAGATGAAGAATTGTAGGCATTGCTCGATGAAGATGCGTGCCAAATCATTGGGAGTTGATCAAGCAACAATTTCCAGACGTTTAAAAGCATCGGGATTCATCCAAAAGCTTGGAAATTGGGTGCCTTATGAATTAAAGCCAAGAGACATCGAATGCCGATTCTGCATGTCGGAAATGTTACTTCAACGCCACAAAAAGAAGTCATTTTTGCATCGGATTTTATTAAAAAACTTGAGAAAAGTTAAGCAATACAGTCTATTTAAATACTGTGGAATAATTACACAATAATATTAAGTTTAGTAAATACGTTTACAGCCAAAATTAGAGTAGTCGATCGAAGTTTTTTAACTTGCCAAAAAATCCTACAAACTACGCCGAATTGCCTTAAATCTATTTACAATAACACATTCACTTAATTAACATAAACTTTACATTTTCTCTATTCCTCTACCTTACCTATCAAAACAGATAGGTCAATCACGATGCAACGTTGTAAATCTCGGCGCATAACTTTCGATGAATAGTTTCAAGCGATCAATGTTATAATTATGTTGTAGAAATGATTTGTAACATCGTACAATGCACGCTTTTACGGTGTATATGTACATTACTTCATGCGAAGTGAATACACATTGTGCTCTCGGAATGGAGGGTTCGCTGTGCACTTTTTATCTCTGTCGGTAGTTACTCATTAATTGAATAAATTTTGCAAATCATTGATTTCAGGCGCAATCAATCATTCACATCTAATACAATGGTGCCGACACAATGAAACCAAGTAGTAAGCTCGGTTAATTAAAGGTGCCGATTTGATTGCCTCGTACTTTATAATTAATTCGTCGTAAAAATACGGTTCAATTGAAATTATTTCCTCAAATACTATTATGCGATGATATAATATATTACCGGTGTATCGGACAGTTATCAAATTAATTTTATTGAAATGTACATGACATTAATATTATCTTATTATGTATTATTTGATAAGTAAAGAATATGCTTTTGATACAGTAGCTGGAAATTGTAAGAAAGTGATAATACAATTATTGTAGCTGTGAAAACTGTGTACTTAAAACTCAAAATGCACTTTAGCTAATAAATAAACTTGTAAAAAGGGAATAAAACTGTGTTTAATTAATTAAAGTTTATAATTAAAAATCACTGTTTCATTAAATTGGTAGTATATATATTAGTTTATAAGAAATACAAGCCAGTGCATTACAATAACAACAAATAAACGAGACTTTCAATTTTAAGTAAATAATAGTTAGTAAGTAGAAACATGCACATTATACAGAGTCTTAAGAAATTTTATATTTCTTTATCTTTCTACGTAAATGCAACGAATCCGACACAGAGGGTACTCTTGATATTTTTGTCTCTATGGAGCGTTTCTCTGAAGCGGCCCGCGCGATATGCGTGCGAAAAATGTACAAAAATTGTGATTCAGCGATTGCAGCGCCTAGATGATTTTGCAATATTCGAGCTTTTCACCGATTAAATGAGGCGCCGGGCATACATAAGTTTAAAGAGACTGGTACAGCATTGGTAAAACCAAAAATGGGTCGACCAAGACCCTCAAGAACAGCAGAGAACGTGAATATTGTTCACCAGTCTGTAAGTGCGCAAGCGCTTTAAATGTGACTAGATCGCCATTACACCATATTATGCACCCCTATAAAATTTAATTAGAATTAAAGCTCTAGGATACTGGTCAAAGTGAAATTTTCCCTGACAAATTAATCTCCAGGAAAGGTGACATAAATTGCCCTCCATGCAATCCTGAGTTATTCTTGTGTGGTTATCTCAAATCTAAAGTTTACTCCATCATTACGCAACTAGTTTCAGCGATAATTCAATTATTGGATTTAATTCACTTCGTAATGTTTGATAATATCGAATGCGTGCCGATAATAAATAAAATCAGATTCAAATCAATCCGATGGGATAAAGTGAAGGCGAAGCAATTAATGCCCGAAGATTGATTCGCGTTAATGCCGACGATCTACGGGCTGATAATATAATATTGTTTTATGATCGCGCATTTGATTGATTCGCGTCTCTGTTTTAATTAAAATTTATGCGGTAGTTTATTACCGGCATAACTGTTCTCTCTCCGCCATTAATAGCACCAGCAACAGCAATTTTATTCCCACAAGAGGTCTTCTTAAGTTTATTATATTCAGTGCGTAATTTGAGTGGTGTCCATAAAATTTCATTGGGCTGAGGAACTACTGAGCTATTATAAATATTATATAGTGGATAAATATAAATAATGCACAACATAGAAAGCATTTTAGTAACAAGCTCATTTGCACAAATGTAAATGCAGAAAAACCCTGCCGAAGGGCCACGTGGTCTATAGCCAAAACATTATTGTCAATAAATTAAACTTATACACGTGTAAAAATATAAATGTTCATATACCATATTAAAAACAATTATTACAACATGCTAAGTAAAAATCATCATCATCATCATCGCCCGTAACATGTTATATAACGCCTGCGTGTTAGGTTTCATAATTTCATAATTAAATCTCATGTTTTGTCCGCTCCGGACAAAAAATCATTAATTAGCTAAATTGCTTACAATTTGTGAGATAACAGGTACTAACGCGGTTGTCGCCAAGTTGTTGACTGATTCCGCTCGAGCAGAGATCGACAATTTGCATTTGAAATTAATGGTCAATTGACCGTATCGAAAACGGTCAACGATTCTATAACCAGTGAACCGAAATTTATAAAATACGTATACGACGAGGCATTTGTATATTTGAACAAGTTATTCAAGATGTAAATAATAAAAAATATTTTATGATAATATGTTATATAATTGTATTACTGTTGCCATTGGCCAATTTTGATCAATTTTGGAGTACCACAGTTGAAGACTAGGGTGATCAAAAATAAATCGAAACCGGTTCGTAGATGTCGTTGGCATGGAATAGTAATTCAATCCTTTCACATTATTATTATTGTAAATATCGCCAATACCAATTCTCTGCGATCTGTGGCTATGGTAAATAATTCATTAGGGATTGGTTTTAATGTTCAACTAAAATATATTTTTGTATTACCTATTATAGTTCTCAGACATAATTCATCAGTCTTGTAGGCTGAAATAATAGCCTTGAATGTGCTTAAGTTTATAAGAAAATGGGCTACAAAGTAAGACACATCTGTCTGATCTCAAAAAGCTAGGCTACCCTGAAGAACCTCAAAGCGTACAATTCCAAAACTACTTGGTGTGTAAACAAGCTCTGAACCAATTGGCGAAAGACAACAAGCTTACTATAATGAAGGTATCAGGCCACGCAAGTATAATAGGTAACGGATAAGTCGATATACCCGGGAAAGAGCAGCGACTACCATGATTGGGCCAAAGCCTACATATGAGCTATCAAAAGTACGTAGAAAGTGTGTGATCCAAGGGTGCAAAACAGGGCACTAGATAAGCACACAATATCAAAGACAATCTTTATTTTTTTATCTTTCACCAAGCAAGTTAAACATGTTGCACTTCATTAAAAGCGAGATAAGACTAGTCACAGGTCTCCTTATATGACCCAGTGACAACACCACTTGTAGACTATGCGGTTTGGATCGGCAGAGAAAATAGCCAAGAACATCCTATGCGTGTATCGAACACTAGATACTAGCCCTAATAGGAGAAATGATGATAACTGTTACCGACAGAGCGGATCAGGCCATATCTAAATAGAACTTAGTAAAGAAATTAAACATACTAGAGGTAGGGTATTAGTTCAAAAACATCTAACCAGGTCGCAGTGCTGTGAGGCTGTCTACAGATCCCGTCTAATCTAAGCTATCATAGTTCTTAAGATGTGCTTGAATAGAAAACCAATTTCCACTCGTGATTAAACTAGTTTTTTAAAATTAAATTATGAAAATATGTCGCCCAAGTTAAATTAAATTAAATATGTTTTGTTATCTTTGAAGTCTGTCATTTCTGTACCTGGTACGTGTCTTCTATTTAACGTGTGATTTTTGTCTGTATCGGATGTTAGTTTTTCATTTATTGTTGGTCAAGTTTTTTACAGCAATATATCTTCTAGCTGCTTCTCCTTATATTATACATTTGAATTTTGTCTGTTGTCTTCGCTGTCATCATTTTTCCTATCTGTTTTTTTGTCAATCTGTCATCTGTTGTTCTTGACTGAATGTTATCTATATATCGTCTACATTATTTGTCTATTTTCAGTTGTCTATCTCTTCGCCTGTCATCTCATATTTATCTCTGTGTAGTTTGGCAAAATCAAATAAAATCAACATCATTTTTGTCATGGATAAATGCAGCAGGCTGTGGGCGAGAGTGGGGTGAACTCAGTCAATTTTATGTGCGGTTAAAATTCATTTGACGTTATATATATATATATATATATATATATATATATATATATATATATAAATATTTAGGCCATTTTTGTTTGCACATTGAATAAAGCTAATAAACATTAAACACTGTATACTGTTCGCCTTTTTCTACGTGTTTGTCGTTTGATTGAATGGCTAATATCTGTTGACAGACTTTCGTTTGTTTTACATCTGGATATTTTTCCATATGTTTGTCTATCATCTGTCTTCTGCCTTGTATCCATCGTTTGTATTTCTCTACCTCACACTCATCTTTTGTTTTTTTGCTTTTTCTCTGTCGTTTATTGCCTATCACTGGTTTTTCCTTTGTCTACCTGTAATGCGTAAGTAGTTCGTTTTCTATTATTCGTTTGTAAGACCACAAATAAGTGTCGTACAAAAGTTATCTTCTCCTCATCTCTTCTCCTCACCTGTTACTGATCCTATATTATCTAATTATGTTTGTTTGTTTTTATCTATCTGTTATTCCAGTTTCATCTGTATGTTATACCATCTACCAACTTTTTGTTTGGTTTTGTTAGTTTGTTTATGTCTGTTTTTTCGTCTGTGAAAAATTTCTCTACATTTGCTTTGTGTCCACTTCCTATCTTCTGCTTCTCTCTGTCTATCAACTATCTTTATTCTACATAATATTATTCCAGTTTCATCTGTATGTTATACTATCGAATAACTTTTTATTTGGTTTGTGTTGGTTTATTGATGTCTGTTTTTTCGTCTGTCCAAATTTTCTCTGTATTTTCTTTGTGATTATTGCCTATATTCTATTTTTCTATGTTTTTTTATCTATCTTTATTCTACCTAATATGACTAGATAAGCATCTTTTGTTTATAGAAGAATCATTGGGGTTATATCTACTGTCTAACGCGTTGCACTAGATTTTCCTAATTGAGTGGATAAGCACTGATAATTACAGTGAACTAAGACAGGATGGACCCTTAGGACAGATCCGCTGGTTCCAGTGATCCTAAAGGACGAGCGGATCTGGAAGGCGATAGCAAGTGCAGCCAAGAAGATCCTTTGACAAAAGGAACTGCTCCAAAAGGCAAATGGCGGCAATGACGACGATGACGATGAAAGCTAATGCAGGACAGGAGGGTGCTGGGCACAAGAGAGAAGATTTAGTGGGTTTAGAAGGAATAGGACTAGATGAGCATCTTTGATTTCTAGAGGAACCATTGGGATAATATCTAACGCTTTACACTAGATTTTCCTAATTGAGTGGATAAGCACTGCTAATTACAGTGAACTAAGACAGACAGAACCCTTAGGACAGACACGCTTTCCTAGAGGACGAGCGGATCTGGAAGGCGATAGCAAGTGCAGCCAAGGAGATCCTTTGGTAAAAGGAACTTCTCCTAGGACAAATGACAGAAGGGTGCTGGGCGAAGAATGCTTATGCACCTGTACCCCCGGATAAAAGAGAGAGTTTAGTAGGTTGGGTCTATTCAGAAGGAATATGATGAGTTTCACACACCTCTGGTCGAAGAGATGTGCGTAAATCATCTCTCCTGTCTTGTTTTTTATTTGAACTAAGTTAGCTACTGATAATGAGCACTTATTGCTCGAAATGTACATCTAGAAAATACAAAATCAATTGTGAAGAAAGTGAATTCTAACGTGTTTTATTAATAGCAATAATAATAATAACAAGATGAAAACATTGAATTACATATTGTTTTCATTCAAACCAATAGGATTTTATTAAGAATAAATTTAAAAATACGAAAACATTTCGTGAATCTACAACAATGAGTCTTACTAAGACTACTTAGTAAGTCTTAGTAAGACTCATTGTTGTAGATTCACGAAATGTTTTCGTATTTTTAAATTTATTATTTAATTTTCTACAACGAACTAAAGGATTTTAATACATTTTATTATTTTATGAAGAAGTTCTATTACTCCGGGTATCTGTTCAATAAAGAGAAACCAATAAGGTGACATCCATTGTCTAAACTGATGAGGTCCAAAATGGATAAGGTTCTTAGAAGTTATACCAATTAGGGTATAATTGTAGCTGTTGACAGTTCTACTCAATTAAAAGATAATGCAATTCTTTAGATAATAGCCGTCAGCTTAATATCATTGATATCAAAGTTTTTATATTTAACGGACACCATATTGAAAATTCGCATCTGTCTTTAACTGCGCTACGCTGATAAGATCCAAAATAAATCGAAGCAGTCCATGGTTGGAAAACAATAATTCAATGCTTACAATGTTTACAAAAATTAATGGATACCAAGAGTTATAAAACATCATAATAAAAATCCGTTTTTTCTGACTTCAATTGCGCTACGCTGATGAGATCCAAAATAGATCGAAGCTGTTGGTGGCTGTCGTTGGAAGAAAAACAATAATTCAATGTTTTCATACCTTTTGTTGATCAAATATTGTCTGTTTTCTTTTCGTATTTTGCTTAGTTTGATAGTTATCATCTGATTTGATGTCTTTCTGTTATTTATAGATGTTTGTCATACATTTTTTTAAGTATCTGTCATTCGTCTCTCTTCGATTTGTTGTGTTCCTTCTCTCTGCCGACTGTCTGCTATCTGTACTCCATTTATTTGTTTGTTTGTCGTTTATTTGTCGTCTTTTGGTCTTCTTATATTATTTCTACTTAGTATCTTTTTGTATGCATATCGTTTATAATTTCTCTAATTTTGAACATTTGTCGCCTAGGTGAAATCTGAGGCTGATTAAATAGTTTTAAACTTTTTCTAAAATTTAAATTATTTATGTTCTCTATTACAATTTCTAAAATATGCTTGATGTTAAACTATGCTTTTAACATGCTTTCAAAATAGTAGTAGTAGTGATTGGCTATCGACCACGTGGTCCTTCTGCCGTATTATTGGTGCATTTGTGTGTGTAAATGAGCTTGTTAGTTTGAAGGATAGGTCAAAATATTTTGTATTGAATTTAAAAATTTCTCGCTTAAGTCGTCAAATCCGTTTTGATGTTTAATAATTGGGCCAAAAAGCTGATTTTAAGTTTACCTGAAATTTTGTTTACCTATTTGTTATCTAAAAACAATTTTTTTTTTGTTGAAGGTTGAACATTTCACGTCCCAGTTAAATCTGAAGTTTATTAAGTAATTCACAAAGGGTTGTAGTAGTGTTTGGTTATGGACCACGTGATCCCTCAGTCCTGTTATTTATGTGTGTGTAAATGAGCCTCTTACTTTAGAAGATCACCCCCGTCACTCTAAAACGCCATTAATTGTATTCCAATGGCAAATGGTAACGGTCACCCGTCCAATTGCTGTTCTGAACTAACTTTGCTGCACTTTTACAAATTCTATAGCATGCCTAATTTAAAACAACGCTTTTAACGGAAGTTAAAATATTGTTTTTTATTGAATTTTAAAAATTTATCGCCTATGCAAATCTGTTGTGATGTTTTTAGTAATTGGTTTTCAAGTTTTCCTCAAATTTTGTCTATTTGTATTGTATCAAAGTACCTAAATCGCATCTAAATTAAGAATGAGTTATTAAATCTCTTTTATTAAATTTTTAACATTTCTCGTCCAAGCAAAATTTGTGGTGGTGATTAATAATGAATTAACTGAATAGTTGATTGTAAAGTTCCCCAAAATTGTGTTTATTTTAATTATCTATCATAATAATAGATAAAAAGTCTTTTCTGAAATAGGACAAAAAATAAATAAAAGCTTTTATAAATAAATCAGGATGTCAAGAGGTTATTTGCCCCTCAGCATCATAGAAAAGGAAGGGTTTGAGTGGAAGAACACTTTGTGATTGTGAAAACTGCCCGTGCTTCTTTCGCCCAAAATTTGACGTATGTTTTTTTTAATTAATTTGTTGTATATGTAATTTTTAAGATATACAAATAAATAAACACAATTATGGGAGAACTTTAAAAATTCAACTCTTCAATTAAAAGCACCTAAATCGAAAATAAATTCCCACAATGAGATAAAATATGTTTTCCTTGAATTTTTATAGTTGAATGTAAAACTTTTGGCAGTTTTTTTTTAATTTGCATGATGTTTAAATTTTTTCACAATTATATTTATTTTTATTGTTCATCATATAACTTAGAACATACCTAAGTGTAAATTATGTTTTCACCGGAGTTGAAATATTTCTTATTTAATTTTGAAAATTTGTAGTCTAAGCAAATCTCAAGAGTTTATTTTAAAATTTCACTAAAATTTTGTTTGTTTAACTAAGTTATTAGAATGTGTTTGAAGACAAGTTTTTAAATATTTCGTCCAAATAAAATTAGCTCTTATGATAATTTTATAAGGCTTGGTTTTAAAGTTTTTGCAAAATGTTCTTAGAACATGCCTAACTAGAAAATATGTCCTCCACAAATAATAAAACTTTTCAACTTTGTTTATATAACACTGACTTTATTAAGTGACTATAGTTTCGACAATTTCAACTTGTCATTATCAAACTAGAAGTTTCAAACTTCACTAAATTTTGATGAAGTTTGTAAACTTCTAGTTTGATAATGACAAGTTAAAATTGTCGAAACTATAGTCACTTAATAGTCAGTGTTATACAAAGAATATTATAAGAATAATGTATAACGAAGTAGAAGCCTCCACCGTTAACAGTTAGAAAATATGTTTTTACTGGGGATCAAAAACATTCTTTGTTGAATTAAAACCGAGTAAAATCTATGTCTGTGTTTAATAATTCGCTAAGCACTGGATTTACAATTGTGTTTATTTGTTTATCAAAGTTAGAGAGAGACAAACATCTTCATTTGTTATTTGTTACATAGTGTTATAAATAACTATCAAAGTTATTAGAATGTATTTTAATCGAAAATAAATTTTCACTAAAAGTCAAATTAATTCTTTTCTATTAAATTTTAAAAATTCGTTGTCTGGATCCATGGTATTTTCAATAATTTGGTAAAGCCTAGTTTTCAAGTTTTTCCAAAATTTTATTTATTTCTACTTCAATCATAGTTCTATAGTTCTTAAAATGTAAATAAGGGAATCATTTATACATATTTTATGGGGTTTTAAAAAATTTGTCGTCAGAGTAAAATCTATGGCTGCGTTTAATAATTCGAGTTGAGTTTGAAATTTCTACAAAATTATGTTTATATTTTAGACAAATAATTATAATTTCGGAGTTATTAGAACGTTTTAGAACGTAGAAGGATTGGTTTTACAGTTTTTCCAAAATTTTATTTATTTATATTGTCATGATAGTTCCTAGGATGTTCATAAATGGAACATACATTTTTGCCGAAGATTAAATCTATTTTATGTTTATTTTTTGTAAATTTTTCGTCTCAGTCAAAAGGTTTATTATAAAGTTTTTTGCAATTCTATGTATTTATCCTATTTATCATAATTCCCATAAATAAATTTGTTGCTAATTTATTTATAATGGTCACTTTGTTTCCTAAATGTACATTTGGTAAATCAAATAATTGTTTGAAGAAAAGTTATTAGTGCTTTATTCGTAATCAAATTTCTAGAAAATACTTAAAATGAATTACAGTCGAATTTTTAATATTTGTCTTCCGGATCATCGTGGTTATAAATAATAACTTGCTAAGGGATGATTCATAACTTTTAGTTGGCATATTATTACGTCTAGTAAAAACAAACATAAATTATATATTTGAATATATTAAATTAAATCACAATAGCATTCTAAAACAAATATTTAAAACATGGTGGTTTGGAATTATTCTCCGGTATGTTTTTATGTAACACACATACCCAATGTAATAGGAAAGAAAACCAAGCATTAAACAAAATAGTACTAAATAGCTGCTATAAAACATATAGAAACGTTCTAAATAAATTCTTCAATTATACGTATTTAAATCTAAAATAAATTTCTATCGAGAATTTAAATAGGTTTTCCTCTAGTTTTTTAAATTTATCCATATATAATTGAAAACACCTTTTTTTAATATCACACACTTTTTGTAACTTTATTAGCGACTATAGTTTCGACAGTTTTGCTATATTCAAAATTATACTTCAAATTTACAATCAATTTTAAAAACAATTTTTAGATGGCGTTGAACAAAGGGGTATATATAAGGCCAGCTTGGTCGTTAATGAGTAGAATTTCTGTTTAATTTTAAAAATTTCAAGAGATTCAAGTAAATCCATTTTTAAGCCTTTTTCAGCGAAACGAATTATCTCGAGTACACCTTTGTCGTCAAAATTGTGCTTATTATGATTAGCAAAAGTTGATTTTTCATTTTTGTTGTTATACGAAGAACATTTAAGTTCTTTCTTTGACTGACCAAAATATATACCTTTACAAGTGTTGCAAGTTAGTTTATAAATTATAATAATTAAATAAATTATAATTTTTTTTTTTATTGTCTATTATGGTTATTGCAATGTATATAAATCTAAAGTAAGTTTCCATTGCCGTGCAAACTAGTTTTATCGAATTTTCAAAATATGTTGTACGGATTAAATCTTTGGCTTATTTTCAGATAATTTGCTAAGGCTTGGTTTTAAGGTTTTCGTAAAATTTTATGTATGCATAACTCCACTGATGAGCTGAAATGCAGCGAAACACGTGTCTGGAGATTCCATTATGTAATAATTTCATGATGCAAACATAAAACCAAAATAATCTTGGAAGTATTATTACATATATTACATTTAATCGCATTTTATTATAAATTAAAATTTTCAATCATCAATTATTATTATATTGTGCTTTATTATAACAAAGAAACACTAAACAAAACTAATGTATACAGTACGAAATGCTCGAAAGCATTTTCTGATAACGCGCCGGCAATTAATTAGTACACAAAACCCGACTTATCGAAATAAATTTTACTTTAAAATTTCCACGCGTCCATTAGAGCCGGTGGCCCGCCTTATTTTTGACGATTAATTTTTTTTTCCCCGGCATAATCGTCCCCGGCAGAAGAGCACTTAACGGCTAATTAAGATTTGAGGCTCGAGTTTATTAAAATGAGCTTTTTTACAGGTGAAAAGTAATAAATTAATTAGACCACGGTCTGCGGCAATAATTAAAGGATTAAGAACCGAACCCCGTAAACGGTGCTCCATTTGAAATGCAAATTTGCATTCGGGCCCCGTTTATAAATAATTTATTGTGCGACTTATACTGTTTCGATGTAATATTGGCATTCCGAATTATGTTAATGTTAATCTAGAAATTTATCGCTGCAACAAATTTATCATTTTTTTAATAGATAATACGCTTTAATTCCTACATGTGTTTTAATATATATTTTTAAATCAAAACAACTTTAATATATGATTTCAGCTTGCGATAATATTAACGGTGTTGAAGTATAAATTTTCTTGGACTAAGAAACTTTTTCAAGTTAAGAGTAAAGTTAGTTTTAATAACCAAGAAAGAAATTTGTAATAAATAAATTGTAACAAATGTTTATACAAAATACTCGCAAACATTTCTTAAATTGAATTGTTTGATCATAAATACACTTTTCCTCAATCGAAAACCATACATATTCTTAGAAATTCAAGATCATCCAAAAAAAATCTAAATTGAAATAAAATAACACAGAAATTAGTCTGAAAATCAACTGATTCTCCCGTTCTTTTGCGGTTATATAGTTGACATATAGTGATTAAACATGATAGTTGGTATTTCGGAAAGCCTAACATAATTATTTGGTTCAGTACTGTCGAAAATGGCAACATTCTTTATGGATTCCAAGAAGAAAAAAATGCAGCAAGAATATGTGAATCGATTTGTAGCTTTCTCGGTGTTGTATTGTACGAAGTGTGCGCACTTTGGTTTAAGCGGTTTAAAAGTGGTGATTTCTGTCTGAACGACAAACAAAGTCCTGGATACGTTAGGAAGTGCTACAGTGGTGAGTTAGAGAAGATGTCCATTGAATACAGAACAAGTTCTGTATTTGTGTTGTGCAAGCAGAACAGCCTGAAGTAACCCAGCAATTGATTTCAAAACACCATAAAGTGGCAAAGATCCAAATAGAAGGAAAACAGGTTCCGCATAACTCAGTGAATTCAGCAAAAATCAGAGTGGAAGCGTGTCCTTCTCTGCTCAGTAAACAGCAGAAGTCAAAAGTCTTTCTTGTGAAAAATCGTGAGGGGCGATGAGAAATGTATACTAACCCAATCGCTTCAGAAAGAAGGTTCCTCGCAGCATTTGGTGAAATATGCTGTATGCTGGCAAAGGATAACGTCCAGTGAAAATGTTGATTGGCAACGCAAGGCCACACATTGCTTCCAATACAAAAGACATCATAATGAGTCTTGGCTGGAATATCTTGTAGCACCCTGCATATTCACCAGTCATTTCTCCATCTGATAAATGGATGAGATCCAAAAATGGCTTGACCTTTTATTGGGTCCAAAGACGTAACATTTTTCCGAGATGGAATTCATCAGCTGACTGAAAGATGGCTTAAAGTTATAGAAAGAAACTGCGAATTCTTTGATTGGACAATATAATACTTTCTTTTAAAATAAACCTTGAATGTAGCTGATAAAATTTGATCATTCATTTGTACACCTAATAGCTAATGAACGTATAGTGTCAAGTTCAAATTTGTTGTAAATTTTGAGATTCAAAGTACGAAACAGAATATTTTGGCAATTAAAAGCTAGGATGAAGTGAATCGGATAGTAAACTAAAGTGTATGTCATAAATCTAGATGATGCCAAACGCTTAATAGATAGTAGATAGTTGTCATTTCATTGATCATTTCCTTCCAAAATGTTTTGAATTAAATTAGTTTAAATAAATGTCTTTCTTGGATAACAGAACATATTTACTTGAATGTCATTATTTTCTTCTGACACGAAATAACTATTTAATTTTTAAATTATTATTTAATTTTCTACAACGAACTAAAGGATTTTAATAAGTTTTATTATTTAATTTTTCATTATTCTGTATTTGATCTTATCAGGAGCAACCTTTAAAATCAAGTTTATTCACTCAATTAAGAAATTAGAGCAAACATAACATCTAGACAATAATTTCAACCTTAATTGATCAATAAATCTTAACGTTTATTTCAGATTTAATACACACATTTTTCAAATGCGGTTCTTTACAAGTCAGTATTTAATTTTTAAGCATTTACAAGTGTAATCGAAAGTTTTCATTTATATACCCTTTCTTTTAATAAAAATGCACACATTCTTACTTATTCAAACGTTTCTAGAAACAAAACAAATGAATGAGTTTCAAAACACGTACGAAGATAGAACGTGTCCGATTGAACTAAATAGATAACGAAATATGTAAATTAAATGCAGAAACTAATGGAACATGAATGTATTTTTAAGACCATGATAAGCTTTCATGCTTATCATTTAACGCAGTAGAATGTATAATTTACTTTAATTATTAGTGAAAAAAACGTAGCCGATAGTAATATTTTTTTATCAAAATACTTTAAATGTATACATAAATATATGAAATCCAAGGTTATGTTCTGTTCTAATTCACAACAATCTTTGTGATATATCTTACAATCAGAAACTTTAAAAGAAACTACACTTTGTTAATGGAATTAAGTGAATTTTGATTTATTTCAACCTAAAAATTCATGAGTAACAATCAAACTTTTAATCGATTTTTTAAAAGTCTTAAATAATATAATAATTACAGACTGAAAGACCTACGATCGATAGCCAAGAAGAGAATTATAATTATTATATCGCCATATTGTAATACTATCGTCAATAAATATGTTTATCTCTTTATCATAATTGTATCAACATTTTTGGAAACTAATTAAAAAAGACATGATTAAAAAAAATAGAGATTACGAATTGGTTAGTTTCTAATTTCACTAATCAAAACCACTATTGCCTTAATCCAATCGGTAAATTAGTTTTCATTTAATGTTTCTAATAAAATAGTATTAAACTTGTGCGTATGAGAATTTTTACCTTTCATTAAAAACATAAGTATGTAAATATTATTTTAATTTCAGCTAATTAAGATAATAAAATTATGCAAATAGGCTCGCTAATTTGGACAAATGGAATATTTTAAAATTTAGAAATGCCGCTTAATTTCAATAGGACTTCATTAGAATATCGCCTTTTACACACGGCTAACGCAACATGTAACGCAAAAAGGTAAATAAATTTTACTTTCGCCAATGCACACGCGTTTTGCACCGCAAGTCAATTAACCCAAAAAAAGCGAAGGAAATGGGGCATACGATTAATTTACAAGTGTTTGTAATTTACTATTATCAACTTGATTTATAGTTTTAACTATAAAAAGCACATTTATAAATATATAAAGAATTTCTTGAATAATTTTCTCACCTATTTCTTAAAAAAATGTTTATATAAAAATATAAAATTCTATCTAATTCTATTTGGTATTTAAATTAATAACTCATACTTTGAACCATTCGCAGTATGTAATTATCTTGAAATAACCTATGAACTAAATTGAAAATTAGGAAGATGGTCTTGTATTTGAAAAGTGAAAATTCACGATACTGCCTTAATATAATACGATAATAGTTTGGTAGTATCATGAATTTTCACTTTTCAAATTCAAAATCGACTTCGTAATTTTCAATTTAGTGATACTACGAAAGTGTTTTAGGTAGTTTCACGAAGTTTCGCTTTTTAGTATGCTTATTCGGATACTATCCTAACCTACTTCGTAATTGAATACTACAATATGTAACAATGTACAGTTTTATTTATCATCTGATAAAGTTCCTGATTCAAGATCTTTTACAAAGTTATGGCTTAAAGCATTTAACAAACAAATATATCAATTAGAAAAATAATAATTTAAGCATTATAATCAAAAATTATAAAGTTCAGCCCAAGAGGGTTAAAATCAGTTTAAATAGTGCACCCGAGATAGATTTGTGGGAAAACCGTAAAATTTAAGACTTGGTTTCGAATCATAGCGAAAAATGGTTCTCGCGTTTCGGAATTGAGATTTTCTGAACATTGATCCTAGTATGTGGAAATAAAATGATGAATATAGTAAATCAAAAACATATTTATCTCAGTTGGGCGTCTTAAATGACACGGCTGAAAGAGCCGTAGCGTTGGCTAAAAAGTTTAACACTTTGATTACGAATTCAGAAGAGCAAAAACAGTACCTATATAAATATGTGCCTAGTCATCAACAGCAATTACCGAATGCTAAGAAATATAATCTTAGAATATTTAATAATCAAATCCTTTTCTATATGATAGTACGTTACGGCAACTTAGTCAACTTCTTAAGGATCACTATTTCAGAAGAAGAGCCGATTCTAAAAAAAAAATGTTCTTGTCACCCTAGTATACATGTTGACATGCGGAGACTGTCCCAAAGCGTACGTTGGTCAAACAGGACGAGCCTTTTTGGAAAGAATTAAAGAACTTCATATTTCATAACCATTAATAAAATGATGCCTATGAATGCTAAGCACCTACTAGATGAAGGGCATACTTTTAACAAGCATTTCAAAATATTACAACAAGAAGTAAAAGGAAAAAACTGAATTTCTTCGATAGTCTGGAAATGGCACTGGCCTTCTACTGAATGGCCAAACATGAATAAATAGTTTGACATTACTAAATATGTTTAATTTTAATAATAAAAATCACCTCACCACGTTCCGTCGCCCTAATAGCTATTTAAACCACTGACAAACTTGTACTGATCACATCGATTAAGATATTACCATAAAGGTGCCATCTATAGTCTAAGCGTTGTACTAGATCCATATGAGTGCATAAACACCGACAAAGGCAACTATCAACAACGATCATTATAACAATAATAATGTAATTATTAATTATAATTCCCTGTTATAAACAAGCACAGACCGGTTTCGATCTATTTAGTATTGAGATCCAAGATAGATCGAAACTGATCCATGGTTTTTGTTGACAGGGAACAATAATTAATTGTACTAATACTAATTCTTGATGAAGAAGAAATGAAGAAGCCGTTGCGTGGCGGAATAGTTGTTGCGAGCTTAAGCAATAATAGTTTATTGAAAATTGTAACAGCGTTCTTATTTTAGATAAATTGTTCAACAAAGAACAGCCTTATCCATTAAAATATTACAAAGTAAGAATGGCTTTAACAATTAATCATACATTTTAGACAGTTGATGATAAAAAGTCAAGCATTGCCGTGAAATACTGGGAGGGAAGGGAAAATTTACAGATAAGTCGACATCTAATAGAGTACGCTTTAATCCTCTTTCTGAATTGCCATCCTCCTTCCAGTTTAGGAAGTTTGCAAGTGAGTGAATTACCTTTCCCCTTTACAATCCTTGCAACAAAACCCCAAGTTTACAAGAAGAAGAAGTTTTGAATAACAAAATAAAATAATAAGTAATCCTTATTGAAAATCGTCCTTTGGTCAAGATTTTCTAACAATTTTTAATCCATCTGTGCTCTCTTCCATTCGTAAAAAATTGCAAATTCTGTTGTCAAATTATTAGTTAATTTTCTACAACGAACTAAAGGGCTTTAATACATTTTATTATAAATCAATTAATAATTGGAGTTAATTCTAAACCAATCAAAGTGATCCGTCTAGGCTTAAAAAAATCTAATAATGGTTGCCGACCACTTAAACTTATTTTTTCCGATGAAAACTCCGCCAAAGAAGTTCTTAAAACTAACGCAATAAATAATGATTCTCGTTTTCATTTTAGAGCTGATAGAACAGTAAAACAACGTGAGTTTTATAACAAAGTAAGAGCTGAGTTAAATACAAGAATTAATAATGGCGAACAGAATATTTGTATAAAATACCGAAATGACCTACCGTACATAACACGAATTGTTACTGCATCTATCCCCAAGTCCACCTGAATTTCAACTCCAACAGGAAACATCACGGCCTACTATCAGAACGTCAGAGGATTAAATACGAAAACCTCAACATTTTACGACAACGTCAGTATTTGCGATTACGACCTTTTATTTATTACAGAGACGTGGTTAAATTCATCAGTGTATAACAATGAATTATTTAGTGAAGTATATACAGTAGCCAGAACAGACCGCGATACATTTCTTTCTGGTAAATCTAAGGGCGGTGGAGTATTAATTGCAGTTCGCAACACCTACAAAATTGATATTATTCCTACTGAAAACATTAAACTGCATGTACCTCTCATAGACTTACTGATATGTCGATGTAAGCTTAATTCTTGCTGGCTCTATTTAATTCTTATTTATATTCCGCCAAACATACCGACTCAAGATGTAAAACTATTTTTTGATTTGTTATTGCAGATTAATTTTAATACTAACAAAATAATCTTATTGGGAGATTTCAATTGTCCTACAATTACTAAGGATCCTTGTAATTTATCTAATAAAGCGTCACATATTATTAATTTTTGTAATTTTTTGGGCCTTCAGCAATTTAACACAATACCGAATTCAACAAATAATACTTTAGATCTTCTGTACTCTAACTTAAATTGTAATGTGCAGAGAGAACTAGATGCCTTAGTTTCTGAAGACAGTTATCATCCCGCATTTACATTTACAGTGCAACGTTTATTAGATATGTCACCAGTTAATGAAAATTCACTTAAATTTAACTTTAAAAAAGGTAATTATCCGGAATTGTACGCATACTTATCCGAGATTGACTGGAGTTATCTTTCAACTTTCTCGGATATAGACATAGCGTTTGATGAATTTTATACCATCATAAATACAACCCTTTCACAATTTATACCTAAATTTAATTTAAAACGTAAATTTAAATATCCGCCATGGTTCACCTCAGAAATAATCAAACTTTTAAAAGAAAAAAATGCACTTAGGAATAAACTTAAACGTAATTCTTCCATGTGCTTATTATCAGAACAACTAAAAAAACTAAGATCTGTAATTAAATACAAAATAAAATATGCACACACAAATTATATAAAAACAGTAGAAAATAACCTTATAACTAACCCTAAGCAATTTTGGCCATATATAAATTCAAAGAGAACTAATTCATCTAGGATTCCTTCATCTTTGTCATATAATGATATCGTCCTAGATAATCCTAATGATATCGTTAATGGCTTCCGAGAGTTTTTTGAGTCTGTGCATAATCCTCCAACAGCAAACAATAATATTACCTCTAATTTAAGTTTAATTCCTAATTTCGTTTTTGCACCTACATCAGATCAGCTTGTTTTCAAGCTATTAAAGAAGTTACCAAATAATTTTAAATCCGGGGATGACAATTTACCTTCATTTTTATTAAAAGATTGCGCTAGTCTGCTAAATGTTCCTCTTGCAATATTATTCAATTTATCAATTAAAACGTGTACCTTTCCGAAATGTCTAAAAATTGCAACAATTTGTCCTATACCTAAGACATCTCTGAAGTTACAGAATATTAATAATTTTCGACCTATTGCCATCCTCCCGCATATTGCTAAAATATATGAACGTTTACTTTTTGATCAAATTTATAATCATATTAAACTTTATATTTCTGATAAACAACATGGATTCATTCCAAACCGATCAACTGTAACTAATCTTACACTCATTACTCATGATATTGCTGAAACCGTCGATGGTAAGGGACAACTTGATGTGATTTACACGGACCTGTCAAAAGCCTTTGATACAGTTCAACATAATGTTCTGTTATCAAAGCTAACTACTTTTGGTTTTTGTACGTCGTCCCTGTCCTTAATTCAAAGTTATCTTAATGAACGAATTGCATACGTGGTGGTTAATGGCTTTAAATCACTCGAATACTCTCCAACCTCTGGGGTACCCCAAGGTTCAATCCTGGGACCGATTCTCTTTAATCTATTTATCAACGATCTTTCGGAATCTCTGACTTGTAAACACCTGCTTTATGCAGATGACATAAAAATATATAGCAATGTTAAAAATATCAATGATTGTATGGCCCTACAAAGTAACCTTAATACTATATATTCATGGTGCATAAAAAACGGACTCAATCTAAATATCTCGAAATGTAAACACATGTCGTTCACTAAGGTAACTACTCCACATAAATTTAATTATACAATTAATGGAAATATTTTAGAGTATGTTACAGTATTCAAAGATTTGGGAGTTTATTTTGACAGTAATTTAACCTTCAATTTTCATGTTGACGCTATTGTTAAAGAATCTTGTAAATCTTTAGGTTTTATCTGTCGAAATTCCTCTCAATTCCACAATCTTAACACACTAAAAACGTTGTTTCATTCTTATGTACGCTCAAAGATGGAATATGCAGCCATAGTTTGGTTTCCTCAGAACCTGGGTCAAATCCGTCAAATAGAAAGCATACAACGTAAGTTTTTAAAATTATTATGTTTTAAATCAGAAGGATCTTATCCAGATAGAGGTGTAGATCATAACCTACTTCTGCGCAAATTTGATTTTGAGAGTCTCGCATCTCGTCGACAAAAAATGTGCATTTCCTTCCTTTACAAACTTCTGCACAATTCTATTGACTCACCTGACTTGTTAAATACAATTAGTCTGCATATTCCATCTTTTTATAGTCGACGATCGCCAACGTTTAATGTGGTAGCTAATAGAATCGATATTGGTCGGAAATCACCTATCAGAATTATGTCAACATGTTTTAATAAAATATCTGAATCGTGCGATATATTTTGCGATAACTTAACTACAATTTTAACTACTTTAGATCGATGTATTCGAGAACTATAATTATTGTAGTGCGGCTATTATATTATACCTCAGTTTTTCATATTTTCTTTATATTATATTTGTATTTTTTTATTGTACATTTGTCTTGTAATTAGGACTAGTTTCCTGTTGGACAATAAAGATTTATTTATTTATTTATTTATTTATTTAATGACAATAAAGTCACCACAAATTTACTATTTACATTCTTCATACTAGAATGTCCTTGCTTGTGCCACAATTCCTATAGAACAAATAGGAAAAAAACAAATATTTTCTTTTTTTATACATTAAATTAAGCGAAATATAAATTTCATCTATAAATGAATCTTCTAAAAAGTTCTACCTATATTATATAATATTTATTATTGTATTATGTACAATATATTATTATTTATATTGTTTGGTAGTTGTATTTATGCTAATAATCTTGTTATTTTCAAAACTTTTCTGACTTTAAGCAAAGAACATAATTCCAGCAGGATGGAGCAATATCACAAACGTTCAATACGTCTCTTCCACGAGTTCGTGAAATTTTGCCTGACAAATTGGTTGATATAAATTTTCCTCCAGGCAGTCCTGATTTGGTGTATTAGAAAGAAAATATCGAAATGACAGCCATCACAGAGCCCACCTGCCGAGCCGTCAAAAATTTTAAATTGTCTTTTGCACCATTCTACTGAAACAATATACATAATTATACATAATCCTAAATAAAATTAATTTTAGAATTAAATATATTTACTTATTTTGTTTTTTTTTAAATTTTTTGGAAAGGTTTGATAAGATAAGAAGTATCACATTTTTTTGTGATGCTGAGTACGTGAAGAGTTATTATTTAAGGTGTTTAAAATGCCCCTTTCTTCACTAATTTTATTTTAATACTAAGTGTACATTCCAAACACGAAGTGTTCATTATAAAATAAAAACAATGAAGAAATGGCCATTTTAAACACTTTGAAGTATCACCTTATTTAAAATAAACCGCGTTATTAATGTTGTATGCGAATTTGTTTAATTTAAAGAGTAATAAGTTTTCAGGATACTTTGCGTGATCGTGCAAAAATTGTACAGTTGCAATTTATATTTCTTCTAAACTGGTATGTATTTCAGTGATAGAAGTACAGAAATTCTTTCGTTAATGATACTACGGAAATAAATTGTAACACACCAAAAAGAGAAAGTAATAATTATTTTAGAAAATCAACGAAAGAAAAATCATTTTGTGATGAGATAAAAACTGAGCAAAAAATTATGTACAATATCATTACTTTATCAAATAAATAATACTTATACTATTAATATCGAAGTTGCAAATGCATTTGGGGATTGCTAACACACCTTGATATTATTTTTTAAATCTAATCAATTTGAAGACAACAGTTTAGATAGCTGAACGAAATATTTAAAAAATCGACCTAAACCATCACTTAAAGAAATATATTTTTAAGCAACACTGTGACCTATCGATTATTCAGTTTTAGTTTCACAAAATTTTAATTTGATTTATCCATGTAAACTAGAATGTGTAATGAGAGGACAGAGGTTTGAAACGGTCAGAGTGATCAAGCAGGGTAAAATAAATAGAAAAAGTAAAATTGGTAGAAGAAGAATTTCAAGGTTACGAAATTTGAGAGATTGATTTAAATGTAGTTCCATAGAACTTTTTTCCGCAACTGTAAATAAGGTTGAGACGCCACCAGAAAAAGAAGAAGAAGAAGAACTCCTGGTATTCTAAGTTCCTAGTCTAAACTGAAACAACACCAAAGAGCGACTGAAAATGTTTCAAGATACATACTCATACAACTATTAAATCATCTAATTTACTTAATAAAAATAACAAATTACCGTCACCATCATCAATACACCCTCCAAAGTTAATTATAATTATATTTGAAGATACCTGATCTTCTCGAGGTTATCGACCCATTATATTATTAGCTGTAATTGTAAAACATTAAAACACACTTATATAAAACTAATTTCGCATATCCATCATCATATGCGTTGGCGGCCGACCTCTGGAGAACACCAGGCCAGTACAAGAAATACGTCAATGAAACGTATAAAGAAGTATAACTTTTAAACTAGCTTAATTTAGGTACCTTATCAATAATATATTTGTGACTTGAAAAGTACTACTATTTTATTAAATTGTGTATATGTAAACAAATTTTAGTATAATGTGGTACAGCATGACGGAATGGAGTGGACCGATCAAATGTTAATTTTATTGTCGCCTTACCGTATTTGTAATTGTATTATCAAATTTACGTATGAACTGATAGTCTGAATAACTGGTAATATTTAATTTGTAAAGTTGTTTAATCTGAATATTGAAATTGGATAAGGTAAAACACTTTTTATATTCCATAATTTTATTTTCAGTCACCTGACACGTGTTTAGATATTTTACGAAAGTTAACTTTGAGAACGATCGTAAAAAAATCGAAACACGTGTCAGGTTATCGAACATAACAAGTGTTTTACCTTACCTAATTTAAAAATTTGGTTCCATCAAGAAAGTAGAGGAAGAAGTATTAAATATATTTATCATACTGATTTGGTTTTAGTAGTAGTATCAACAATGAATCCATTAAACACGTTAATATTAAATGTCCAAAGTTAAATAAGACATTTAATCCTATTTAGCAGCAAATATTATTTTTTAAACTAGATATTCTAGATACTCCTCTCCAACTAGTATCTCTTATAAATAATATGCTGGATGCTTGAAGCCATAACGTTGTGATATATCTTGAATAAGGAACTTTATCAAATAATAAATAAAACTTACTTTGTTAATATCACACACGGATATTAACATAATAAGTTTTATTTATCATTGAATAAAGTTCTTACAAATAAATTGTTGCTTCGTGGTAAAATTAAAGTAAAATATAAAAAAAAAACAGCTAAGACTACCCCAAATTTCTTCGTTTTCTACTCTTTATAATTTATTTTGTTATGATCTGTAATATCTCATCCAGATAAAATTTTGCCAAAAAGCTTATATTATACAATAAGCCTAATACAATACTCCAAGAAACTAAATTAGACAATCCAACAACTACAAGAATCAACTAACAACAACAGTGTAAACCTATCATCTCAATTGTTGGTATCTCGTGAAAAGTTTTAAAATTTACTTGCACCCAGCATAGTTCTAGGACTTTTAATAATAGTTCAAATAATTTACACATAAAATCGAATTTTAAAAGAATCAGATGCTAACTTCTCGTATAGCTTGACAGCATCTTACTGAATTTCGAATCTTTTAACGTACGGGAGTAATATTCTGAAGAGTTTAACATCCTGGGCATGAGATATCAAGAGTTCAAGCGAGAAAAAAAAACAATAACTAAAATACGTGTGTAAAACAAATTCATATTTACTTATATTCAGCGTAATTCTACAGTTCTTTATAGGTTTTAATAATAGCTTCTTCGAATAAATTAGCAAACTTGAACTTTTGAATGATGAAATGCTTTTTTCAAAACATCCCCAAAAAGGCTTTGTAGCATATTACTGTATTTCGAATATTTAAACACAGGGAAGGTATAATCTGTGGATTTCTAAAGCAAAAACACATTTCCTCAATAATTCTGTCAATTAAACTTGGCTGCAAAAAATGTATTCTCATAAAAGTTAACCGCAACCGGTATAACACTGGGATGCTGGCCGATCTCCAAAAGGTTTAAACAAAAAAATGTTTTCGGCAGTTCTGATCACATTAAAACATAAACAAATGAAATTAATACTTCCGCTGCCACATTTTTATGAAACATATGTATATCAAAGGGGCCAATTTGGAAATTAAACACGTCTTTGGTTTCAAAATTAATTTATCAGTTTCCTAACACGTGTTTCGACAGTTGCTTGCAATTTTCAAAGGGGTGCCATTATTACTGATCTCTTTAAAAATGACAACGTGTCAGGAAAGTGATAAATTAATTATGAAACGGAACAAGTGTTTAATTTCCAAATCCACCCCTATGATAATCAAATTAGCTCGATCGAAAATGAATGCTAAATCGTCTCTAAAAAATGTATTAACTCAACGCTTGGAGAAAATGAATGCATTTGAAAATAATTCAACTTTTCTAGTACCTAGAACTTTTTAGACAGTGCTGAAATATACCAGAACTATACGAAAAACATTTTGTGTAATTTTTATGTGCAATATTTCCCACAGCATCTCACCCTCTTCTCTCTAAATATACGAAGAATAGGGAGTATTAACTTATTTGCAAATAATTTATCATTCCTAGTGCCTAGAACTCTTTAGAAAATGCCAGAACTCTTTTGATTGTGCTAGAATGCGATCAGAACTACAAATAAAAGATTGCAGATTCATCCGAATACACAGGACTCGGTCAACATCTCAAAGGAGTGCGCGGCGGTATAATGATGTTTGAATTTTGTTTAGACACGATTTAGTATCGATGCTCGCCAGAAATCTTTTGATTAGCATTCAATGCCACCAGAACTACTGAAAAAATATTTTAGTTTAATCGGAACTGCCAGAAATTAGTCAGCATCTCAGTGTTACTCAGTGGAATACCACTCGCGATAAAGTTTTCTGACAATTAAATTTTTTGACCAAGTTAAATTGACAGACTTATTAAGAAAATGTATTTTGGTTATATGGTTATAGAACTTCAATGATTATACTTTTCCGGGGTTCTAATATTCGAAACTAAGATGCTTTTGGAAGTTGAAATTGAATTTTTTCAAATAATTCGACAAAACAATTAATAAAATTTATCAGGAACTTTAGAATTATGCTGAATACAAATAAATATGACTTTGTTTTTATTTTTTTTATAAGATGATCGTATTTAAAATGCTAATTTAACACTTGTATCTCACTTTGCGATGATTAACTATTTTAGAAATCATTTTTTTACTTGAACTCTTAATATCTAATGCTTAGATTGTTGGCATATTATACCCGTAGGTTGAATGATTCCAAATTCGGTAAGATGCTATCGATCTATACTATTACTTGAGCTATTCTTAAAACTTATTGCAACTCCCATAACTATGTTTAATACAAATAAATAGGAACACTTTTCGTGATATACTAATAATTGAGGTGTTAAATTTACACTAGAAAATGGACCAAAATTTGAATATATCATGCCAACCCATATAAATCACATCTCCTTATTTTCCACTACAAACTTTCTCTAACTCTTCAAACATAACTCCTTATAACAAGATAAAATGTCTGTAACACTTATCAAAATTAGGACGATAAATAAAATTCACTTTGTTCACTTTATTTATCGTCCTAATTTTCAAAATGTATCACAAAGTAATGGCTTCAAGCATCAACTATACTTATCAAAATATTTTGGTATAGTCATCTACTTATTTTTTTACCAAGAACTTTTCCTAATCCCTAAACATTAATTATAAGAAAAGAATATTTTGACAACATTAATCAAAATATTTTGGTGTAGTCATAACCTTACACTTGACTACATCATTCCAACCCATATAAATCACATCTCCTTATTTTCTACTGCAAACTTTCCCTAACTCTTCAAACATAACTCCTTATAATAAGATCAAATTTCTACAACACTTATCAAAATATTTTGGTATAGTCATCTCCTTATTTTTTCTACTTTTCATAATTCCATAAGCATTAATTCTAAAAAACGAATATTTTTACAACATTAATCCAAATATTTTGGTATAGCCATCTCTTTATCTTCCACCACGAACTCTCCTTGAGAATTCCAAGCATCACTCTAACAAGTAACAAGTTAATATTTTCACAACGTTCATCAAAATATCTTGGTACAGTTATAGACAAAAAGTGAACTTGAAGACACAAAAAAAGACCAAAGATCTTTAAGCTACAAAAGGAAAGGCATAGCTGATAACGCAGCAAGTCAAATCAATTATTAAAATTTAAATTACAGTAGTATATTACAAAATCTGAAGCTGAACGAAGTATAAAAAAATCAAATTAACTTAAACCTAAGCATTACTTAAAGAAATATCTGTCATGTTGGCATTAACAGCCAAAAAGTTCCTCCTAAAAATAGACAAATACACGATATAAAAGAAGATGTTAAATATGTGGATGAGTATACCTGCCTTCCCAACATCATGGTCCAAAAAAGGGATTGGGTAGAAGAACATGTTTTGTAACATGAAGTCTGCTCGTGCTTCTTTCGTTCAAAATTTTACGTGGGTTTTTGTAGTTAATTTGTTTTTATATGTATTTTTAAAGAAGGAAGATTAAAGATCTAAATAAATAAATATATTTTGAGCAACATTGTGATACCTCAAATATTAGGTTTTAATTGCAATAAACTTTAGAAAAATTACATTTATTAATGTTAATATTCTAAGGTTACAAACACCCATCAATGCATTAGCTCGTATCATCCGGACAGTTAAGCTAGGCAGCAAGTTTTTTTGTTTTATATAAATTAGAGTCAAGACAGGGTAGAAAGATCGAAGGTCTATAGCCCAAACGGACGGACTAACCCTTATTTTAAATTAAAATGTATTTTTGTTTGTCCAAATAAAGATGTTGTTCTCTCTATTCTAAGGTATTACTTAAAAACTGGACTATATTTTTAGAGAAACTTGCAACCTATAATGGTTAAATACACGTCTGAATTAATACGTGCTTAGAATATTTTAACCATGTATTTATTTTTGCTATTCGTATTGACAAAACAGACAAAAATTAAATAGTAACCGATAGTATAAAAAATATGTCATAGTGAACATTTTTTTTTCAAATATTCTTCTTGTAAAACCAGTAACAATATAATTATCATACTGATATTAAAAGTTACATATAAAAAGCTGTAAGCCCAGCATCTACATATAATACCTGCTACTTCAAAATAACGATTGGAAAAAATGTCACGGGAATAATTTGCATAAATATGAACGTTACAACCACACCTCGGCAAAATACTATTCAAACCAAATTAAATAATAAAATCAAGTTATCGAAGCCCATTTACTGGCAATTATTTTATAGCCACTAATAGAGTATGAAGAAAAAAAAGAACTGGTAAACATAAACGTTAGTAATTACATTATAAAATGTCAAGCGCTCGTAATAATATCAAGGCCATAAATCATCTAGGAAATATTTAAAATTACAATAATAAAATGGCAGTTTTTTTTAGAAAGGTTAGTCACCTTTGTGTATGTAAATGCCAAATGGCCGCAATCCCAACATAAATAATCATTAACGAATTTACTGTAATCTTTGAAGAAATAAAAAATAGGCTTGGATGTGGATCAAGATACATTATTATTGTTGTGCATAATCAGCAATAAATATTATGTAATAACGCGGTAATGTGTGTGATTAAATATGTAATTAGATAATTAACATAACATTCCGTAGTCACAACGACATTTAGCGTATAAAAGTGGTAAAATAGGTGTCCCAAAAGACAGCTTCTTATGTGAAGAGAGAGGCACATAATCGGTACTATGGTTCTTGAGAATTTAGTCGCTATGAAGCGTTTCTCGAGAGTTTTACAAGAATTGTTATTCGACGCAGTTCTTAGAAGATTCTGCAATATTCCAGGTTTTTGCCACTTAAAGAGACGCCAAGAATTCGAAAATGAGCAAAGGAGTTTAGATCTGTAGAAAATACATAAAACCAAAAAAGTACATAAAACCAAGATCAGCAGAGAACGTGGAAAGTGTTAACCAGTCAGTTCGTGACGATCAGAAGCTTCCAATTCGGAGACGAACAAGCGCTTTAAATGTGCCTGTATTATCATTACACTGTATTGTGCACGAACATAGAATGTAATTGGTACAAGAATTAAAGTACCAAAATATCGGCCAAAGTGAAATTTGATAAAGTTGAAAATTTAATTTTAATATATCTAAATAAATAGTAAAAAAGTATCTTTAGATATAATCAATAAAAAATAATGTAATGCGTGATTTTCAAGTGACAATTTGTATTAACATTTACGTTACCTCGTCGGACCAACCGTAATAATGATGGTAAATAATTGTGCACAGTAGAGTGAGCACCTAATCGTGATAATGCATTTTTGTTAACCAGTTCATTGTAAATGGGCGGCAGTTGCAAAATTAAATTGACAATTAAAATTCATGCAAAATCATGCTTGCAAATGCGCAATTGTTACAGCAAACATAAATAGCATTACGGTATATAGAAAAAGAAGTTATTACGTCAACAACTATAGAGAGAATGTTATAATTGATTCATACAATTTACACTAATTTTGGTATTTTGTAAACCATCTTTTAGATATTAACTATATTACATTGCCCATTATTTAAATAGCAAGCGCTAATAACAGATGAATAGTTCCTTACGTTTTCCCTGAGACTTGAGTACTAATATAAATATGATGGGGAAAATCAAATTGAAAACTTTCAAATAATACTTGACGTTTAACATAAATCTACATTGCGTCAAGTTTAAGTGCGTTAAAAATTATATTGCAAAATTCAAGCAGGTATTAAATTAATTCTTTTTTTAGAAATCAGAGTTAAATAAAGAACTTCCTAACGATGAAAACGACACTGATGCTAAATCGTGTTAAAACACAGAAATGTTCATTAGTGGTTCCATTAAATTATCTATCGCAATTACTTTCGTGGCTCGTGCCATGGAGAAACAATGAATTGCACAATAGATAATTAATGTATTACAAACAGTTTTCACTATAAAAGTAAGACAGAACAGCGGTTATCCAAATTAAAAGTGAAAATACCCAATCCTAAATACTATCAAGACGTTGTTTGTCTCCGCTTATATTTGAAACTTATCTCTATCATCAATTTAACTATATATTTGAAGTAAAAACGATAATTTTAAAAAGTAATAAAAGTAAATCTTAAAGAAATTATTTGAAAATGTTTATACAATAATGAAAATAATATCATTCATTAGCTATAGTCTTTAAGAAAACTTAATGATTTCACTGAATTGAAAATTCACTATGTTTTAACAAAATCAAACAATATGATTATGTGATAATTGCAAATTTATCAATACCATTTTATTAAATTAGAAAAAGTAGTATGAGTTTTATTGGTGATTACTCTAAAGGATTTGTAACGGCGAAAGATATTACATTTTACAATGATTAGTAAAGCTTTGATAACTGTTTTATTTTAGATTAAGCTTTAATGTGTATATTAATTTATACGAATGAATCCAAATTAATTTTATGTATATTTAAGCTTCAAATTTTTAAATTTTTACTTCTTATTTTTTAAACAACTTCAACACTTTTCTCTTGGTTAAACATTATGATATGACGCGTATTACTCTTGATAATCCTGTAAAAAAGTTAAACTACTTGATTAAATATATATCATCATTTGAACAAAACAAGTTCTTCAATATTATTTTTTAGTAACTACCGAAATTCATATTAAAATGTTTTGTTAAAATATTTAAAATAATTAAGTATATTTAATAAATATTGTAAACAAATTTTAATAAATGTAATCTTAAATATAATTTAAAATGTAGATTAAGGTTTAAACAAAAATTAAATTTTATAAAAGTTATGCCATGACAAATTGTGGATCAAGTAATATTTGAAAAATATCTTCGATTTTACAAATATCATTTTCTACTTAGCAAGTTTTTTATTTACCAAATGCGACAAATGACGACTTTGAAAATTTGTTTTGTTAGATAAAGGATCCTTTCTTTAAAAATTTGTTGCGTAATCAGTATGCGAATTATTTTGTTTAAAAAAGTTTGTTACGTTACATTATTATTTTCACATTTGTTAATAGTACGTTATTTGTTTTTAGCGTCAGCCACATCAAAAGTAAATTAGGTATATTTTTTGCAGATGTTAATTTAATTTTAATTTTAAGTAAAAATAAAACCATTATATAGAAATCGGTTAGTAATTGTTATGGCACTAGATGATAGAGGCCTAATATTAATAAGAAGTTATATATGGATGATATTCATTAAAAAATCCTAGCATTTACCATATACAGGGTGAGTTTTTTTCGATGTTCTCTATGAGGATCTCGGAAACTATTAAAGATAGAGAAACGGTTAAATGGGGAAAGAAGTGTAGATTTATGAGACGACTAAAATTCCACTTTCAAAGTTTTCAAAAAAGTCAAGGGTAACTAGATATTTTGAAAAAAGTAAAAAGTGTCAATTTTTTCAAATCAATATATCTCGGTTATTATAATAGATAGAAAAAAACTGTAGAGGACAAAGTTTTAGATAATTTTACGTAGATTAATAAAAAATAATCAGAAAATTTTTATCGCCATTATTTTCCGAGATATGACGCAAACTTACATTTTTTTAAATGGAAACCATAGTTGGCTATGGCCTCATTCAAAAGGTAATTTTTTTCTCTTTAATCCAATATGACATACGACATAGTTATTTCTAAAAATAAGTGAGTTATAGCCATTTTAAGTTTTATTATAAATAAAAAATGGGTAGCCATGAAAAAGAGGAAAGAAAAACAATTGCAGTTGTTTATAATAATAGCAATATTGTAAATATTAGTTTTACAAGTTAAACAAAAATGAAAAACCAGCGTAAGAGTAATAATTTTGTAATTATCAAATGGCCTACTGTATGTAGTATAAACACATTTGTCAAGAGGATAATACGTTTCTTACAAAAATATTATGAACAGATGAATCGCGGTTCACTAATTGTGGTATTTTTAATCGCCACAATGAACGTAGATGAACTGAAGAGAATCCACGAGAAGTTTCACAGAGAAAACTACAAATTAAATTTGAGTTTAATCCATGGGGTGTTTGGATTAATAATTCTCGGTTCATATATTTTTGAAAGCTCACTAAGTGAAAATTATTACTTTAATTTTCTTCAGAAAACATTTGAAGATACTTACGATACGATTGTTTAAATTTATCATTACAAGCAAGATTGAAATGGTTTCAATATGACGGTGCTCCACCTCATAACATGTTGGCTTTACAAATTATTTAAATGATGCTTTTCCTAACTCATAAGTGGGAAGAAATAAACCAATCCCAGGGCCACCTAGATCTCCCGATCTGCGCGTTTTAAAATTGTTTCTGTGGGGTTGTGTAAAAAACAAAGTATACGAAAAATCATATCAATCCGTGGAGGATCATAAACTAGCTGTTATTAAAACATTTAATTCAATTTACATCAGAATAGTCAAAAAAGCCATAAATTCAATTTTAAAAAGATATAATTTATGTCATAATAATATTAATAGTGGACTCTTTGACCATATTTTTTAATATTAAAATTTCTCTCCCATTAATATTTTGATAAGTACAGAATTACTTTATGCTGTTGTTTCATTTTGGTTTATCTCTGTAAAACTAATCATTACAATATAGCTATTATTATAAACAACTGCAATTGTTTTACTTTCACCTTTTTCATGGCTACCCATTTTTTATTTATAATAAACTTTAAAATTACTATAACTCACTTATTTTTAGAAATAACTATGTCGTATGCCATATTGGATTAAAGAGAAAAAAATTACCTTTTAAATGAGGCCATAGCCAACTATGGTTTCCATTTAAAAAAATGTAAGTTTGCGTCTCGGAAAATAATGGCGATAAAAATTTTCTGATTATTTTTTATTAACCTGCATAAAATTATCTAAAACTTTGTCCTTTACAGTTTTATTATATCTGTTATAATAACCGAGATATATTGATTTGAAAAAATTGACACTTTTTACTTTTTTCAAAATATCTAGTTACCCTTGACTTTTTTGAAAACTTTCAAAGTGGAATTTTATTCGCCTCGTAAATCTACACTGCTTTCCCCATTTAACCGTTTCTCTATCTCTTATAGTTTCCGAGATCCCCATATAAAACATCGAAAAAAACTCACCCTGTATACCAATAAAAGAGCACAAATAACTCGAAATAAATTATTAATAACACCGAGTACAATAATTTTGACAACTTTAGCTTCTCATATTTAAACAGTTAATGGAGATAAAAGAGTCGAAACTATAGTAACAATTGTTATTAATGTGACACTAAAATGTGATTTGTTCTATTTTCTAATAGCAATTTTTTAAGTCGTTATTTCATTAAGATAAATTATTCTTGAAGTAATCTAAGATATATTAGGCCAAGTCTTAAGTAATTTCAGTTCCAAAAGATTCCTACACTTGTGTTTTTAACCAAATATCTTCAGTCCAATCATCTGACCTAAATACCATTTAAGAAGAAACACTTCAATTGTCATTAAAAAAAGTAAGTGAATTGATTCAGAAGTTGTGATAAAGCAAGAATCGAGGAATATCACTATGTTTTACTACTTTACTTCAGAAAATAAAAAACGCAACACAAGCTCATAAAAAGTTATGTGCTATGTACAGTAAAGATTGCTTAACACAACTCCAGTATCAGATTTGGTTTACCAAATTCCGTTATGGTAATTTCAATATCAAAAACGCACCACGTTAAGGCAGGCCAGTTGAAACCGAAGACGATAAAATAAAGGCATTAATCGAAGTAAACCGCAGTTAAACGACTCTAGAGGTCGCAGAAATATTAGTCATTTCTTAAACGACCCTAAAGGGACATTTACACAAGCTGAGATATGTCAGCGAACTCAATATTTGGATTCCACATAAACTCAAAGAAATTCATTTAACACAGGACATTAACTCTTGCGATAAGCTCTTGAAAAAAAAAATGAAAATGATGAGAAATGGATAGTTTACGACAACATCGTGTGAAAACGTTCGTGGTACAAACCCGGCGAACATGCTGCTACCACTTCGAGAGCAAAAATCGATCAAAAGAAGGTTATGCTCTCAATTTGGTGGGATTACAAAGGCGTCGTGTATTTTGAACTGCTACCATTGAACCATACCATCAATACGGCTGTGCACTGTCGCCAATTGGGCAAAATGAATGAAGCTATCAACGAAAAAGGTTTGATGGACCACCCATACTCCCAAGACCTTGCGCTGTCCGACTACTATTTTTTTCGAGCTTTGTAAAAATCTTTGACAACAATGGTGTCATACAGCACTTGCTTTTTTGCTAGAAAGGCCAGAAGTTTTTTGAGCGATGGCAAAAGTTCTAAAAAACGAATGGTCAATACATAAATGAATAAAAATTATTCCTTTCTATAAAAAAATCGTCGTTGATTATTATAGTAAAAAACAATGATGTCAACTTTTTGGAAGGAATTATTATCAGTGATAAAGAATAGGGTGAAAATAAGTTCTTATTTTGCAATTAATGAATGGTGAATGAATCAAAACTTAATTTAAATATTACATTAAGTTTTAGTGGTTAAAAAAGATACAAAAAAAATTCTAGCAAAACAATTTTCTTGTCACGTATTAAAAATGATAAAATATTGAAGTCTTTTCTTCATTCCATTAAGATAAAGGGCCCTTGATGTAATATAGATAGAAAGCTACATGAAAATATTTGACTGTTAAACACATCTATTGCATTTTTAAGCTATCAATTCGTATTTTTACAAAGATTACTTGAACATATAAATAAAAATGAGGATATAATGAGATGTATCTTGAAGAACTTTTTGAAAACTAAAGAAAAATGCAATTAATTTACAGCAAGCAACTGATTTAACGAAGAGTAATTTTAGCAAGCCAATATGTTTACCATAATTACACTTATACTATGTGAAGAATTGTTAAACCTTGATTTAAAAAAAAAGTAATAGTCTGATTGCTTTAAATGGTCTCATTTTAAAACCTAATATTTAATATAAACTTTTTAAAATGAGAAGCATGAAATAGCTTATCAATCGATAAGGTTTCGTCCTTTAGTAAAATCCTTTTACTAAAGGAAGTAAAACTCTCCGTAACTTTGTTTTACTACTACATTATTATAAAGATAATTATAAAATCAATATTGTTTCTACAATAGTTGTAGATAGATCTCCAAATACTGTTATGATTATTGCTTTTGACAATAAACAATGAAGAGGTTTCTTGAATGAGAATTAAATATTGTTTTAAACCGAATATTATTGTATAAACTGAGAATACTCAATAATTATTTATTCTAGCGTTTTGTTTACCTACCGCAATAATTAATACAATTACATATAGTATTTCCGACCTACCTTAACAAAGTACGCAATGAACTAATAAATTTAAAAAAGTAAACTACAAACATCAAATCATTTCACAGTCTAAAATGATAAAAACTGTGTTATTATCATTATATAATTATATTTCTTTAATTTATTTTTCATATTTTAGATTACATCAACTAATTTCTTGTCAGTTCCAGAAAAGTGGAAATGTAGATGAGTTTCTAAAATAAAAAGTTAAGTGAAAAGAGTTATGTATATTTTTCAAAAAAACTTCAATATAGAAGAGATGCAGAGGTATTCCAAGATCAAATTAAAAAAAACTGTTATTTTATTGTAATATATTATTAGAATAGAATTGAGTTATTTCGCTATAAAAATTATGGTCAAAATATTATTATAATAAACAATGCCCACTACTGACATAAAATAATTAAGGGATTTATTAATTATCCCATGGCTATGGTAAATTTAAAATTACAATTTTCTTAAAAAATAAAATAAGCGTTTGAATAAATATGATAGATATTTCATCACGAAAGCACTACACTGCATATTACATAGAGTAGAATGGAAGAAGTTTTTTTAATAGGTTTGTATTTCAATCAGCTAATTTCTTGCGAATCTATTAAATATTTAAAGAGTACATAGATCTCTGAAAAATAAAGTATACAAAATAGATATAATTTTATGTTCAGTGTAGAAATGCGTTTGAAAATTACAAAATAGAAATTACTATGCTAGATATTACTGTATAAAATTATATTAAATTATAAAAAATGTGAATAAAAATAGAAACACCTTTACTCAGTTTTATTTTCATTGATTAAAATGTATCACGAAGCCTGTGGATACAACCTTGGTCAGTTAAAAATTAATTGATTCGATTTTTAATAAATATAACAATGTATTATTCTTAAAAATAAATCGTCTTTTGGATAAACACAGACTTTTTTACAGTAATTTTGTGGCTTTTTAGTTTATACTAAAAATTGATAAAGTCATCAAAATGTAAAAACAAATTAAAAACATTATAAAAAATAATTATGATAAAATGGAATTTTCTATTTAATGTTTCAATCAGCTGATGCATAATCATGTCGATGTAGAAAATTAACTAATAATTTAGAAAGAGCAAGAGTCTTAATAAGACTACAAAACAAATCAAGTATTGAAACAATTACTTCTCTTAGCCAGAGACTCATTTTTGTAGATTTACGAAATGTTTTCATATTTTTAAATTATTTGACGTCTTATAATTGTGTTTAGTTAATGTTATAGTTTGTTAATAAATAATTAAAATAAAATAATGTATACAGTATATATATATAGGTCTGTAGTTAATAGCACAATAAAATTTAATAATATATCAGAAAATTTTTAAGTAGTAGTAGTGATTGGCTACGTTCCACGTGGTTCTTCTGCCGTGTTCTTTTTTTGTATTTATGTATGTATAAATAAGCTCGTTTCTTTGAATTTCTTCTTAAAGTGTTTCGTTTCTCTAAAAACTTTTGAAGTTTTATATTTTTAGACGTTTTGTGCATAGGTTCCCAATGTGAACTTATATTCATGTTTATTAGACTTTAGCTTCTTCTCTAAAACGTACATATAAATATACAAAAATATTATAGAAAACATACAAAAATTTTGTATGGATGAAGCTGGGCGGAGTTCATACAGCTGCGATGACTTCCACTTTAACTCTTATTTCTGTTAGGCAATAGAAGTCCCTCTTACTTTCTATATGCCCTAATTATTTGAATATATTAATATTTGCCTTATTTTCCATCTTTTTAGAGAAGGAATTTTGACTGCAAAAAATGACAGCTATTTTGGGTGGTCAATAGAAGGCCCAGAAAAAATTAGGGGGCATTGGGAGGCCAAAAGCTGTTTTAAATTTGCGACTGATTGTAAGTAAAATTAAGATGGGGGCTCTAGAAAAAAAAAAACATATTCTCAAAGTGGGCGGTGAGCTATTATAAATAAGGCCGGGATACCATTATTTAGTGTCTAAGAATTTATATTTAATTCATATGACGAAGTTAATTTAATTTAAGTCACTTTTAACATCAATTTTGAAATCGAGATTGAGAAAGTTGCCCGAAAGTATATATCGGCCAAACAGGAAGATCCTTCTAAGAACGAATGAAGTTCTATATTTCTTAATAAGTTCAACTGGAAGGATATAAAATTTAACATTTGCTAATCACCTTATTTCAGTAAGTTTAAAGGTTAACTTCAAAAATTTTTATGTTGAAAATAAAGGAACTAAATTTAATGCTTTTAAAACATTAGAAATCATACAAAACATTAACAATAAAGATTTTGGAAATAGCTGGTGTTTCTAATTGAATATCGAGGTTTTAACGCTTTGTGGTACTTATTACGAAAAACTTAAAATCATAATAAATACATGAAATGAAAAAGGAACTCAGTAATAACAATTGCAAACGATAAGAACGAAGTTGTAAGCGTTTCTGTAAAAAAATGGCATTTAAATTAGGGCCCACAATGGCCAAATAAGAAAGAATTGAGATGTGACTGTATAAAAACTGCATTAGTGGGAAGAATATAAATTTAAAGTATTCTTCATCTTAAAAAGTAAGGAAGAAATTTTAATACTTTTGAAACATTGAAAATTATCAGGGATATACAATATGGAAATTTATTAAATTAATTTACAGATTTATCAGTTATATCTGTCTGAATAATTCACGTTGTGGCAAAATATTTGTAAAATTAAATGAAAATTAAAAAAAAGTAATCTGAGACACATTATTATTAAAGCAAAGTCTACTAAATATAAATATATACAATCAAAAGGCTTTATTTCAAAAATTGCAAAAAGATATCGTGTGCTGAGAAAGTGAGGAAAATCATTGCTTTTTATAATAATAATTCTCTTCAAACAAAGCCAAGATGTACCATAAAACATCAAAAAAATTAAAAATACAAGAACTACAATCTCTAGAAGGCTGAAGGTTTAAATGCCAGTATAGACACATTAATAAATAATAGCAGCTACTATTGTTGACCATACATAGGCTGAAAACAAGGAAATTATAAAATTTTAAGAAGAATGATTGACTGTAAAATATTTTTTTATAGAAGTTTATTAAAATTAACATGAAACTAATCATTTTTATAAACATATTATAACCTCAAAAAATGACGGTGGTTATGCATACGTCGTTTCTTCGGATTTGTAATCGAGTGAGTGATCGATACCATTGGTCATTGAAAATTAATTAATAACACTTTGAATCTAAAGGCTCCATAGGGCTAATTTATATCCAATAAAGGAAGATAGCTAAAGGAATACATGACTGACCTTTACTAAATTTTGAATAGAATATTTATTTTGTCAGATTTTCGACTTAAGCCTCTGGCATTTAAAAAGCACAAAAAAATACATTCATAACAGAAAAATTATAAGATATCAAAATATCGTACTTCCAAATTAGAATTATTATATTTTAAAATATAATAAGCTCAGCAAGTTCCTTAATTCTTGTTAGAATTAAATATTATTCATTTACTTAACTAAATATTTCAAAACGTGGTTTCTTTAATAATCTCCGAAACTAAAATTAATTTGGAAACTTGAGTTTTTGTATATTTTCAATGATTACGTAATTTGTGATTAAATATTCAAGTACGTGAAGAGTATTAATTAATAGTATTTAAAAAAATATATCCTTTCTTCACAGTTTTTATTTTACACTATATGTACATTTCGAACACGATGTGTTCATTTTCAATAGTTTTTATTGACATAAAAAATAATAAATACAAAAGTCAAAAAAATTGGGGGACTTAATTATTATTAACTAAATACAAATAGTTGAAAAATTAATTGAAAAATCGGTGTGGGTTTAAAAGCTATGTTTTGGAAAAATTTAAAATTGGAATAATTTTAAGTAATGGGTTGTCTAAAGGACAAGGATCAAAATTCAATAAATAATTTTTATGTTCCTTCATCTCAATTGCTTCCAGCATATTTAATCTATTATCGGTTGAATTTTTTAATAATTTAGTGTTTTCTACTGAAAATGTGTGTCCCGTGGAGAAAGTTTGATATGCGATTGCTGATTTTTCAATACTTTGATTTTTTACGTGATGTGTGTGTTCTTTAAAACGTGTTAATAAATTTCGTTGGGTTTGTCCAATGTAAATTTTATCACAATGAAAACAAAATTAGCAATTTAAAAAAATCTGGAATTTATTCAGTTAAATGTTTGTTTAATTTTTGCTAGTTCCTTATATTTAAATCACAGTAAATTCATTTCTTTTTCATACCAAACTCACTCAAAAACTGTTCAACGAAAATTAAAATTTTTATTTGACAGAAATACATATATTTGAACTAGTTTTGCTTTGACAGTTTTACTATTAGTAATACGCAGATTACTTTTGTATAACTCATTATATGTTCAGGGAAGTGGTTGTTTCAATAAGTGGTAAAGTGATTTGTTTTGTCTTAATAAGGCTCATTGTTGTAGATTTACGAAAAACTTTTGTAAATTATTATAGATAAGTTTATAAAATAAAGAAAACAGTTACATTTCTTATACTACTTTTTATTTTACTGTGACTAGTTTAGATTACATGGTAATCATCACCAAGCATCTAATACTTTCGAGTATTTAATAGAGAAAAAGTGAAACAAAGAAACATTATTTGAACACTTGTTGTACTAAAAAATTATGTACAACAATAATATTGTTACATTCATGACGAACATGTTTTGACAAACATTTTTACCAAATATACTTAAAATATTTCCCTAAAATTAATTTTAAAAATCATTAAAATATTATTGTGTTTATAGTTCTAAGCAGTATTTTAATCGAGCTTTTATTTCAATTTAGAATCGGTTAAATCTGTACATAAATACAATTTCAATATCCTTAACATACTAATAAGTTTATATACAATAAATTGGAAAAGTTAAAGTCATTTATAATAAAATAAAGAATCTATAACCAATATCTCAGGTTTTATCCTTGTTTTTTATCGATCCTACATTAAAATCTCATAATATTTGTTGAGTTTGATTCTCGTTTATCACGTGGTGAAACCAAGTGCCTTTCTATAAACAACCCTTAAAATCTCATAACTTCATAAAAATATTAAATAAGTCATTCACTTCATGAAGAATAATAATTCAAAAGAAAAACAAATTAATTTTTTTCATCGTATTAGGTCTCATACAAATGTAAACACAATCTAAACAAATGCAAGCATAATTACAATTATAACAACATTAACATTTTAATAATTCTATAATACATATATGCACTTAATTGGAAAAGTTGTAAAATTAAATTAGAATAAACCAAGGAATATATAAACCCTGTTAAATTGTTGTTCATGGATCCTGCATAAAAATCTCGTAACTTAAGAATATCTACTTTGTTCAATTACTGATCCAAACAAAAATATTACATTGGTATTCAATGGATTCAACGTTCCTTACAACGTAAACACGAGAAAAGGGAAAGATCAATAGTACAAACTACACAAGTGTAAGACTTGATATAATTTCCATTTATATAGCTAATCCACTTTATTTAATTTAATTTGTTTAATAATTGATATTAATTAATATTAAAAACAAGTCGATATTATATTTGTATAATCAAATAAAGAATTAACAAAATTTAAAATAATGGAAACATTTGTGAAAACATTGATTAGTTTCAAAACCGAAAAAGTATAATAACAACTACTGTCCAAATATTAGCACACTACTAAATAAAGTTTCTATTAGGACATATATTTTAATAGCTGCCACCTATACTATATAATTATATATTAATCAGATTAATTCAAGTTAAATAAAATTTGTGTTTTTAATTTTACATAAAATATTAAATTCATGATTTAATTAATCAAGTGGTGGTAAATTAATATTACAAATCATCAATTAAAAAGTAAGTCAATTTGATTATGAATACATCCATCTTCAACTTTTTTTATTAATAAAATTAATCGAATGTTGATACTATTAGTATTATGCAAATTATCTTTCGCATAATTAAATATCCGTCGTAGCATTAGCAAGTAATTTGTTTTTGTATATGTATATTAATTTGTAGTTTCCTATCGTTAAATTATATATTTTGTGCATGTTAAGGAAGTTATTATTGAAAGAAGAGTGCAAGTAAGAAGGTAAAAATTTCCGGTTTACCAACGGCCGCATTTGAATTGTAACGATCTCTCAGCATCCCACACAGCATTGTCACTTACATACCAAAAAGCGGTCCGTAAACAAAACGGTTTCACTTTTGATCGCGCAATTACTTGCGCTATCGACGTTTTCGACGGTCGCACTCGATGCTTCCTCCTCTTCCAAAAACTACTCTTACGCAACGGCAATCGTCTCCTCGTCCAATTAACGGTAAAAGGGACAACATTATCAAAACAATCGGCGGCGGCACGTGTACGCCTAGACAATTGACCACAATTTGACAATAAACAAAGGCACGCAAATACACAAATAGTCGCCGGTTTCGTAACGCACCTTCTGAAACGCGAGAGGAGAGAAAGAACCTGCAAGTGACAAAACCGGCCCCCGTTGGAGGAATCCTCCGGGCTTTTTTCGAATTCGCCAGCCGTGTCAGGTGAACAAAAACTCCGGGATCGATCGTCTCCCGTTTTTATTTTTTCTAATGCGGTGCGTTTATATTGTAATCCTTGGGGACACTCCGGATGACCGGTGCGATAACGTGTTTTCGTGAGGTTGTGTTTGTGGAATCGGACTGGTTCGCACCTGCACGACCTGTTCCTAGGATAAACGCGACGAAACTGAGCGCTAGTCGGAGGAGTCGGGCAAGTGTGCACACGTTCCGAATGATCCGAGCACAGCCGTTCGTTCGCCAGACAGGCGGCAACAAGAACTAACAATACGCAGGGAAATCGTGGTCTCCGGTCTGCGATCGGCTCAGGTAACGTCCACTCGGTCACTCAATGGACGGTCTAACTCGGCACCGACTCTCTGTCTAAGACGCCGAGGTTCTTTCTTTACTCGCACACTCATTTTCGTTGTTTTTTGCATAGGTTTGCGAATTATGTAAAATAAAAACTTAAAAAAAATACTGGATTTTGGATAATCCCATCAATATTTTGATCAATAATAAATATAAAAATAAACTAATTTGTGAAATGACATTTAAAAAAGTACAAATATCATAGAGATTTTCATCCACCTGCTGAAGCCACTGTGTGAAACATTGTTGTAGTACAATATTAAAAACATTTAGAAATCTAATACAGTGTCAGTTTTTCTTTAAGTGTTAACAAGACATTTTTATTGAAGATAGTATTACAATAATACAATTATTATGCTGCTTCTCTTCTTCTTCATTGGGCATCGACCGATGTTCTTTCAGCCCCAAATAACATATTTTGAAGAAAACACTAACAATAACTGATCATCACTTACTAATCATGATTACACAGCACTTAAAACATAGATCGATATTGTGAAGAAAGTAATTTCTTCACCTGAAGAAACTACAGTGTAACGAAACAATTGTAGTGAGTTAAAATAAAAAGTTGAAAATCATGAATAGTTTGCTATTATTATTATTATATTTTATGAAGCACTATTCTCTTGTAAATTAGAAATTTGTTTTTGAGTTACGTGAAGATTATTATTAATATTGATTAAAACACTAACACTTTCTTCATAATTAATTGTGAAGGTTTTTAATCAAGTATTACTCTTTCAAATATCCAAAAGAAAAATTATATTCCTTTAGATACCTGAGTGGTCGTAACGAATCCGAGGGGTGCGGGGGGTACATCAATAGGTAATCTAGCTCTTGGGAATTTAGTCGCAATGGAGCATTTCTCGGCAGCTCTCCGCGCATTAAGCGTGCGGAAGTTTTACAAAAATTGAGATTCAGCAAATGCAGCGCGTAGAAGATTCTGCAATATTCGAGGTTTTCCCCACTTAAATGAGGCACCAATAACACCTCTCATTCAAAAATGGTTGAAGAAGTTTGAAGAGACCGGTAAACGTTGGAAAAACCTAAAACGGATCTACCAAGATCATCAAGAACGGCAGAGAACGTGGAGAGTATTAACTAATTCGTAACGATCCAAACCTTTCAATTGGGAAGCATACAGACATTATAAGTATGCCTAAATCATCATTATGCACAAATAACTAAGTTGCATCCCTATAAAATTCAACTGGTACAATAATTACAGCCCCAGGATGCCGGTCAAAGTGAAGACAAATTATCTCCAGGAAAGGTGGCATAAATTGGCCTCCATGCAGACCTGCTTAAGCCCTTAGGATCCCGTTTAACTGTAAAAATATCGAAAACGCAGTCAATATCCAAAATGTAGATTCTAATTTAATCTAATAATCTCTAATATTCTCTCAACGATAATTCCTGCCAATTAGATTTTGATTTAGATTATTCCAATGTGAAGGCAGAGGTTCACTTCACGTAGATCCCAATGCACCCTTTGTACACCCCCCCATTTGAGTCCTCATTATTTGCTACGGTCGAGCCAATTCAAAGCATTGGCAAACTCCAGGACCACAGCAAGAGATACTCTTAGGATGACTGATGGCTGTAGATATTCCTACACCTGCACTTGTTTTTATCAACGAACCATCAGTGTATATATAAATGTCTTTATGTTTGCCCCCTACTCCGAAGTCTTCGTATCTAAGGTCTGTTTGAAGCTTTCTAGTGAATATATATGTTCGAGGGATCCCGGGATTTCCTTTCCTGGAAACCTCTAGGATTATAGGGTGTTCATATCTACCGTTGCTTCCATCCCTTTGTTGCTCGTAGCCTTTTAGCCCCGCTGTATATCCATTTTTCCAAATTCCTTTGAATTTTCCTTTACACTAATGTACTCTCCAATTGTCGATCCTTCTCATAATTATTAATTCATCAACATATTCTTGATTGGTCTTAAGTAGATCGTCTTGCCTCATCATCAATTATTAATCTGTTTTATTAGCTTAGAGTTTTTTTTCGTTTTTCTTATTGAACTTGATTTAAAGCAGATTTAAAATCGAAATTAAAAATATAAAATACAGATTGCCTATGAAAACATTTTCAAAAATTAGGGTACCGTTTGTTTTCTCACGAAGTGGTGTCGCTTAGCGTCCCTGCACTGCGGTCTGCGTGTACTCCCGTATCTTCTATGAAGTTTAGGTGTTTCTGCCAGGAGATACTCTTTAGCTGTTTTACAGAAAGTATAGGCTTCCCGAATTTCACCGTACATTCTCGTTTATATGCTTCGCAAGTACACAGTAGGTGTTGGGGAGTTTTCTCTTCCTCCAAACACCCACGGCATATGGGGATTTTCTCAATTCCCATCCTATGTTTGTGTTTATTCAGATCACAGTGTCCAGTGACTAGTCCTGTGATTTTTTTAGTTTCAATTTGCATAACCATGTTGTCAGGTACCTGATCATTTAGGAAGAGTCTCGTATGCCTTATCCCGTTTTGGTTATACCATACCTTTTTGTGCTCCTCTGCTAGTTTACGTCGGATTATTAGTAGGTTCAGGTCCGATGAATTCACCTGCTGTCCCCTGTTTCGCCAGCAAGTCGACCCTCAAGTGTCAAATAATTCTTTGGTCCTTGGATATCCATACTAGCTGTGTTTTTCTTGTTGTCGTGCCTAGCTGTCCGTTATAATCATAATAATGGTGGTAATGGATACCTTAGAAAATATTTTTCTATTGTCACGTTTTACACATGTTTATAATTATATAATATTTACACATTTATAATTATATAACATGTCTAATGCTAGTTTCTTTATACCTATATGAAATAACTTTCAAGAGTTTTACTTTAATATCTTTGAAATACCTTTCTTCTTTATATTAAAAAAATATATACATTGAAAATCTAAGTTTTTGATCTTGAATAATGATCAGTTACGTTTTCATGGAGATATAGAAGCTTCAGAATGGCGGTTGCTATACTTCACCTACTTTTTTTCAAGTGAATTAGTAACAAAATTGTAGAAGAATTCAATTTGTGTACTGTTTTAACGAAAACTAAAAGACCACTCTTTAGCGAAATTAACATGAACTTTTTAGTATACTTAACTTCATTTCAAGCCTCCATCCTGCATTGTTGATAAATTAAAACCAGATATATAGAAATTTTTAAAAAAATGAAAGGTTTTTTTTTTCAGGCTACCAAATTTTGAGACTTCCATTATACTAGCTAATTGGCTCGATGGTTTGTTATTGTCTTCAGATGATATATACTCGTTTTTCCTCTTGTTCTCCTTAGGCTTCTTTCGCCTGTACTCCTTTAGTTTGTCCTCTTCCTCTGCGAGCTCCTGCATCCGCGCGGCCATATCGTATTCCTTTGTATTGTTAACTATCTTATTATTCTTTTTATAAATCATAAAACGTTGCTTCGTCGCATCCAGGGAACTGCACTCAATACGCATCGACGTTCCTCTGATGTTTCTTAGCGTTGATGTGATCGAGGAAGTCGGTGGAGTCCTTCACGACGCAGTCGCAGTCATTCATCACAAAACCTTGCTTAATCGCGTCCAGAGAGCTGCCCTCGAAACGCATCGACATTCCGAGATTCCTCTAATGTTTCTTGCCATTGAGGTGATCGAGGAAGTTCATATACTCCTTCAGACATTGCAGTAATACCCGTCTGATTGTGATGTCGGCGTGCTTTAGTTAATCACGATATATTTCCCCAGTTTTGAGTCCGAGCCTTTTTTGTAATTGCGCCGCTCCAGCATATCCCTGTTAACCGGCGGTTCCTATTTCTTCTGTTTAATCTTATCGTCGTCTACGAGGGCCCCTTTCTCCTCTCGCTTTCTCTCTTCGGCCAGCCCCTCGTATTCTTCTCGGTTGCATTTTCTCCGTAGGGTCATGTGATCTCATAGTTCAGTACCTGAACAGGTCGAGTAAACAATCAACATGTTTGTTTACTCGACCTGTTCAGGTACTGCACTAACTTTAAAAATTACCTTTTTCACATACTGAATAGAAATACCTTACATTTCCGCATCCAAAATCGTTGAGAAAAGTAGAATTTTAGCAACACTTTTCCGCATAGATACATTTTTCTGCATGGATACACTTTTCCGCACTACTTTTATTTACTATTAATCAATGTAAATGTCAGCTACATACATAGAGTAACATATACAATATACGTACTATCGGTAATTATAACCTAATTTTTATATGTCAGTGTCCAAAATGAAATCGCAAATAGTTTTATATTTGATGTTATATGCAGTATGTGAAAAAATAGTGTGTACAACGCGTGGGAAATGCGCTTTTCCACACTCGAGTAGGAACTTGATGCAACATCCTACTCTCGTGCGGAAAAGTGTAACGTTTCCACACTTGCTGTGAAAATAACTATTTTAATGATTTAAATATAAGGCCTAAGCAAATAGATTTTATGGTCAGGAAGTTTCCATGTAAATAATTATAATCATTAGTAAATACGAGGTAATTGTAAAGTGATGAATTAATATTTGTACCATTAGCTGATGTGATGTCAATCAACAAATTTAAGATGTTAAGAAGGTCCATGCAATTCAATAATAATTACCCCATTAGACCTATTTGTGACGCTTACTTCGTTATAGGCTCATTCGATATATAGTAACCTCGATTCTGGTACTATTACCTTCACATTGCTCAATCGTATTAAATTATACGCGACATTCCAGCTCGTACGACTTACCAGGACTACCAACCCGTAGAGTAAGGTGGGTAAATAGAGATGTAAGAGAGCCCTACGAGCATAGATGTCAGAGGATAAAAGCTCGAAACCTAGGTTGCTACCAATAACAACTCCCAGGTAAGCAATACAACAATTCCATCCGGCACAATTTGCATTTGATTATTAATCTACTTTTCCTGTCATTAATTCACCCAGGATCACAAGAAATATAACCTCTTCTTGGAACGCCCGATCCTGAAATGAACCCTGAAACCCTATTCCAGCGATACATAGTGGTATTGTTAGGTTCAACGGGAACAGGAATGATCACTACCATCACACCAATTATATAGTTTTGGTTTTAACGATTTTACGTCCAAAACACGACACGCCGGTGAAGAGCTATTAGACCAGATATTTAAGTTATATGTCCCTGGAATAACCGGTAAACTCTCCAAGCTAAGGTTTAATACTATTTAGATTATTCTTACATTAGTAAAATAGTTGTTATTGGTGAAATTCGGAAAATAACCATTCTCCCTGCTCCCCATTTAATTTCATTTATGACCTGCAACCCAAGTTACTTCCTTCCTTGATAGTTTGCCTATTAGATCTAATTTCCTACCGAAACTAACTAAATTATAATGATTCGTGACCAAAAGATGCTGGAATTTAGAAACAAGTCACAAGTCCATTTTGAACCGTTACATATTGTTGATTTTCTATGTAATAAATTTTCTTTGGTTACCTTGGAATAAAATCTCATTATAGACCAATAATTGTGCTTACAACGTAAAGTTAGACATTATATGAAACAACATATGCTAATAAAATCCCACAAATGGGGATGAAATTCTTTAATATGTCATGCATTTCAAGATTTTCCTATAAATTTAAAGTTTATGCTGTCCAATTACTAAAATATATAAATGTGCGACCTAGGAGTAACATCTAATTTGGTTTTACGATAGCAACATTACAGACTCTACCATGATAACACATTCAATTGTTGATAACTTGTTCGACGATTTACAACTCTCAAAGATGATTCTGTGAGCAATTTACAATTAGGTATCCTATTTCTTTCTTTAGTATCTAAAGAATAAATTCCTTTCTTTCCAAATATCTTAGGGTCAAATACAGCATTTGACCCTAATAAGAAAGAAATAGGATACCTAATTGTAAATTGCTCACAGAATCATCTTTGAGAGTTGTAAATCGTCGAACGAGTTATCAACAATTGAATGTGTGGATGTTTCATCTGTTACCTAAAAGAACTATAAATATGTGACATTGGCATTCTCATTTTCGAATGTGAAAAGATATAATCGGAAGGAAAAAATATTTGAAATTGATTATCCTTATATAATTTCCGATTACAGTAGATATATGGGAGGTGTAAATAAAGCCTACTTTCTTACAGAAGAAACTTATAGCATTGATTAAAATATTGTATAGTTGCAACCTTATGGCGAAATGCGAGTCACTAAAAGATGCTGAGAAACAAATGGCTCATGAGTAGTGAGTCTACGTACTGCAGTTTTCTGTAGCTTTGAGCAGTTTTCTATAATATTGAATTATACGTATTCATCGTTTCCGTTCCCGTGAAATTTTAGGCGACTGGATGTTGCAATACGTCTAATTCAATACTATAGAAAACTGCTCAAATCTACAGAAAATTGCAGTACGCAGACTCACTACTCATGCGCCATGTGTTTCTCGGCATCTTTTAATGTCTCGTATTTCCCCATAAGGTTAGGCATCTATAGAATATTTCAATCAACGCTTATAGCTCGTGCAACATAAGATCAGCTACTGTGGTCATCTTGGTATTCACTTGGAAGAGTAAATTGAAAATAAGGGAAGTAGAGGATCAAAGAAGCATATACTGCAAACGGAAGTTTGCGCTGTGGCAATGGCTAATTATTGAAGATAAAAATGCTTAACTGCAAACGATTTACCCATAACAAGTGTACGTAATAAATGAATAATAATAAATTCCTACACCTTCAACTTTTGTTTCTAGTTGCACTTGAATGAATCTCTCAAGAATTAAATAATTAAAATACTGCACCATTTCGTTCAGATGCTCCAAACAACCAACAAATTCTGTAGACAGATAGATAAGATACATTATGTATATATCTAAAAACTGTTTGAAACATATTTTTCTTTTAATGGTTCCTAATATTATTATATATACTGCCATGAAATTGAAACAAATTGTTCTAAGAAAGCCTTGACTAACACAATACGCACCACTAATTGTAATTATAATGTGAAACTGACATTTCAAAAGTTATTAGTTGTTGTATTTGTTTAAACACCTACGCTAAACATTTATCTTGAGATGCGAAAATTTAACAAATAGAGGCTGATTTTATTGCAATCACGTAGTATTTTACTTTGGTCTTTACTAACATAGAAACAGATTGTAGTTGATTGCAAATAAAAAAAACATACTACTCTTTGCTTCTGATTATAAGGCAGAGAAATTCATTCGATAAAACTTCTTGTTAAATAGAGTTGATGTTGAGTTACGTGAAGATTTATTTTATACACTTGGAAAATAAAAACACTAACACTTTCTTCACAATCTTCAGTTATAAGCTATTGATAATGAGTACATAGTACTCGAAATGTACATCTAGCAAAATAAAATTAAATTGTAAAGAAAGTGTTAGTGTTCTTATTATATCTTGATTAGAACTAAGAAAACACTTGGTTTGTTTCACTGATAATTATTTTTTCTCCGACTAGTTTCAACAATGAATCATTACTAAGAAGTAATCTTCTCTCGAACAAAATTTCTTCTACCAATAAGTTTTCGTAGTGTAGTGGTTATCACGTCTGCTTCACACGCAGAAGGTCCCCGGTTCGAACCCGGGCGGAAACACTTATATTTTGAAGTTTAGATTTAGGTTAATTCACGCTAATGGCGGTTTAGCTGATAGTTTTGCCAGTAAAAAATGTTTATAATATTAAACGGAGAATATCCGAAAAGTAGTACTCGTTTGCCCCGTGCGGTGCACTGATACATAGAATAGCCGCATGATGTGTGCTAACATGTTCTGGTGAAATACAGTTATCTGTGTGCAAAGTTACGTCTCACTGGTATTGACAGTGCTATTTGTTTGAGTGATTATAATGTTCAATGTCGCCAATTGTGAAAGGGCTGCGATTAGATTTCACAACGCAAGAAATGTGTGACCTTGCAATATTCACCACCAATTGAAGGATGTGTATGGAGAAAATGTTATAGATGAGTCGTCTGTTCGGCCCTGGTATCGAAATTTCAACTTAGGAAGAGAGAACACCCATGATGACGAGCGTTCTGGACGGCCGTTAGTCATTAAGGACAAACTCGCATACAATACACCGTCTTCGGAGGAATGGAGGAATATGAAAGAATACAAAAACTCGTCACACTTTACGACAAATGCTTAAATTTGAGAGATGTAGAGAAGTAGTTTAAGGTATTATCTTTATAAACAAAACGTGAACTACTTTCCGGATAACCCTCGTTAAGTTTCAATGTACAAATTTACATGTATTGAAGTAAATGCCTATAAACCGTAAAACATTATATCAAACCCATAACAAATTCAGTATTTGTGGAATATAATCACCCAATTAATACATTAACAAACGAGAAGCTATAATAGCTCGTAATATTTTTGGTGGAACTAGACGGCCCAGTTTAACAGCCGACAGTTTGCAGGACGGTTTTAGACCGGCTCAGAAAGCTGCACACTCTCTCGAAAAACTATACAGGACACGCAAGCCGAAGCCAGATAATTATGCTAAACACCGCCATTTCACCATTAGCCTATCGCGCGCGTAAACGGCCTCCTCCGTTTTAAAAAAGAGCACCGCTCGCCGAAAGGACACCGAAGATCTATTACAAAACCGAATTCCCCGCATACGAAATTTATGATAATACCAGAACACCAATTATGAAATGGTCCGAGACGCGCCCAGCCGGACCAATTATATTTTGCATTCGGGATACCACTAGCGACGCCCTTACCTGTCATCGCGAAATTTTGGCCAGGTGATGTATAGTTCGGGGTTGTACTACAAATGGCCAACGACCTCGTAATGATGGTCTTTCACCTTGGTGAGTCCAAATGGCATCTCCACGGTGTGTTTCGAAATGATCGATATTTTTTAAACGTCAGGTGCTCTCCTCGTGAGGCAATTGTGAACTATCACGTGTGGATTGTCACTTATGTATTCATCATGCGTTTACGTAATTAAATGCGTTTAAAGAAACATCAACTCTTCGATGACAAATAATCGTGTCTGTCATATTAATTATTAATAAGGAATAATATTTGGCGTAGTCTGGGTTTTAAGCGTAGCTTAATATGAAATAATTGAAATTAATTTATAGAAAACCTTTGTTGTGTTTTCTTCTATTGCTAATTAATTAATTAATCTTTCACATTTGGCAATTCAAATCTATTCATTAAAAAAATAAATTTAACATAAATTTTCTAGATCACTTTTGTGATCTACTTTGAAGTACTTCATGAATTTAAAATGAGGATAATGAGCAAGTGACGTGCTAAACTTGGGATATTGTGTTTTATGAGGGAATTACAAGCACTGGAGAGAACCCGACGGAAGGGTTTAACATTAACAGTAGAGATAGGAGGTTGTTAATGTATATGCTGATTATGATGAAAAATCTATTCATGTGTTAAACAGATTATTATAAAATTTAGGATCTTTTTATAATTTTATCTATATTAGTAAACTTACAATTCATATATGGTAGAATATAAAAATTAAAAGCTTTAGACACTATTGTATCCATTTGTTCTAAATTTGCTTTCATTATACAATATAATATTTGTTTCGAATTAAAATTTTTATTTACCTTATACTGAACTGTAATCAGCCACTCACCTGAAACAAGAAAGAAAACATTAAGTTTATGCAAATATTGTCAATACATATCATATACATGGTGTCCCAAAAGAAAGTTTATATTTATTGGACCAATTAAAAAGAGCAGGACATCCATCGAAAAAGTGTATATTATTTATAAAACTATACAATTTGGGAATGCATTTTTTTAATAATATTGTCCAAATGTAAACTTTCACGGTGAAGCATCAATTTATTCGTTTCTAATGACGGCTGAGCAAATAGACTCTGTAACGGCAACAATTTTGTGATAGATGTGTTCTTTGAAATACGCCAGATAAGCTCCTCTATTGGCGAAAACTTTAGATTTGAGATAACTCCACATAAAAAAGTTCATCAGGAGAGCGTGAAGATTTATTTATGTCACATATTCTGGAGATAATTTTGCCAGGAAAAATTACATTGTGACCGACATCTTGGGACTTTATTTCTTGTACCAATTGAATTTTATATGCAGCTTTAGGTGTATAATGATGATCTACGCACATTTAAAGCGAATTGAAAGTTACGAAGAGGCTGCTGTACATCATCATTGTTTCCGTTTTGGTTATACCAATGTTGTAATGGTCTCTTCAAAGTTCTTTACCCATTTTCTAATTGAAAAGTATGCCTAATTTAAGTGGTCCAAAATGTTTGCTGTAGTCTACGAAATACAAGTTTTGTAATACCTCTTGCGCGCAAAACTCGCGGTCCGCTGCAGATAAACGCTTCATAGAGACAAAATTACCAATTACTAATTCTAATTAAGTACCAAAACCTATGATTAAGGAAGCTGGAGAGGTTAATAAAAATTTGAAAAAGAATTTGGCAAATTTCAAATAAATTTAATATACATTAACTATTATTGTATCATATTTCTACTTGTACAGTGAGAATATTCTTTTCAATTCAAACTTCCAACCACCTTTATTACTGCGATTAGAATTAAGTCTAAAGCAAACTGGTCTCTTAACAACAGAGATGCACAGACTTATTAAGACTAGGGGCCACTCGGGCAAATCATGAACTGATGGCGGGCCGCCAGAAGTGTAGGTAATTAAAGACAATAAATAATTGATAATAATGTATTAAAATTAAAAAGGAATTTATTAATTTGAAGCGTGGCACTGCATAGTGCTTACAATCTTTTTTATATTTGGCTCAAATTTACTTGTAGCAACACGTAAAACTGTTTCCAAACTTTCATTTGCAAGGCGGTTTCTATTTTTGGTTTTATTATTATTAAGTATTGAAAAAGTTTGTTCACATATATAGGTAGAACCAAATAAGCTGGCACATTTCAGAGCGTTTATGCGCAACTCTTTGTACATATTTTTATCAATGCAGCGGTAAAAGTTCAGCAAGTCTCCTTCGTTGAATTTGTTGCGTAAATCTTCGTCGTTTTGAATGTCGATAATTTCTAACTGCATTGACTCTGGCGCATTTTCAACTGAAATCGTGAAAGGATTGCTGAATATGTCCAACAGAGGTTTCACTTTTTTAAACTCCGAAAATCTGTCTTGAAAAGATTGAATCAAAATATCTAGCTTTTCTACATAACTGAAATTAATCGCAGTTTTGTTGAATTTTTCAGCCATTTTCTTATAATTCGGAAAATGATTGTAATTTCCAGAATTCAATTGCGATCTGAAAAGTGTCAGCTTGCATTGAAAGGATGATACATGAGCGTAGAGCTGGGATATCAGTTGATTTTTGCCTTGAAGCCGTGTGTTCAAGACATTCAAATGATTTGTAATGTCAACTAAAAAAGCCAAATCACACAACCAATCAGGATTTTTAAGTTCCGGGACATCCCTTTGCTTTTCCGCCAGAAATATTCCAATTTCTTCTATTAAATTTAGAAATCGTTCCAGTGTCAATCCACGACTTAGCCACCTTACTTCTGTATAATACAGTAAATCTCCATATTCGCTTTCGATGTCATCAAGGAATTGTTTGAATTGCCTGTGATTGAGTCCTCGTGATTTTATGAAATTTACAGTCGAAACTACCACTTTCATGACATTTTGAAATTCAATTTGTTTAGCACAGAGGGCTTCTTGGTGTATAATGCAGTGAAACTGCATGAGATCTTCAGCCTTTATGTTTTTTTCTTGCAGATGCTTTTTCAGCAAAGTAACTAGCCCGGAATTGACACCAATCATCGAAGGAGCACCGTCAGTCGCAACTCCCGATAATTTTGATAAGTCCAAATCAGTTTTTGAACGCTCATCCAAAAGTACATTGAGTATATCAACTCCTTTGGTTTGACCTTTCAATGAACACATTCCTAATAACTCTTCTACGACTTCAAAATCTTGAGTAACACCTCGTATGAATATTAGAAGTTGAGCTGTGGAACTTATATCAGTGGATTCGTCGAGTGCTAATGAAAAAAATTCAATGATCTTAGTTTTTTCAGTTAATTGTTCCGCAATATTACCTGACAAAGACATAATTCGTCTTTGGATGGTCATACGATTCAGTTGAATTTTCTCAAACTTTTTTGCTGCTTCTGGACACATTTTCTTAGCGGCAATTTCTATGCATTCTTTTACAAAATCCCCATCATTGAAGGGGCGACTTCGCTTTGCTATCATTCGAGAAATTTCATAACTAACTTCTGTAGCTGTTTCTGAATCTTCAATGGGTTTTCTAAACATAGCTTGCTGACCCGTAAGCTCCCGTTTTAAAGACAACATTTTTTGCTTTCTTAATTCGCCTGTAAACTTGGTAAAAGAAGGATGCTGCGTTTCATAGTGCCTTTTTACATTATATTCCTTTGCAATTGCAACAGAATTCTTGCAAATTAAACAAACGACTTTGTTATGCGACCATACAAAAAAGTATTTCTCAGTCCAAATTTCTTGAAATTGCCGATTTTCATCTTTAACCTTACGTTTTTTACTAGGTCCTGGCTTGTCCATGTTGCGTTCTAATCCTGGCTAGGATTAACGCAGCACCTAAAAACAATTACAGTACCTACTTAAATTACCCATCCTTTTTAAATTATCAAAAATAATTGATTAAATAGGTAGGGAAACACTTATTAATAATAGAGTTTTACTTACGATTTCACAACACAATTATACACGGCACTTGACGGTTAACACTGCAACAGGAAATCTACGTTGAATGTGGATCAAAATATATGACACCGGCTAGTGGAGTACAACTATTGCCTTCCAAAACCTCTATTAAACTCACAGAACACTAATACACCTAGCGGCGATTAAACGTGGCTTTTATACCGCGCGTATAGAGTCGAAAACTGTCTGGAGAAATCTCGAAACCGACTCTGGAAGCTTCGAGTCGTGTACTATCTACGCGAGCGATCGTCATCGCGCCGCCGGCCGCCGCGCTTCTTCAAGCAAACGAATTTAACCGAGATCAGCACGAACATTACCGACCCCTGTTACCGACGACGCACGTACGGCGCACCGTAATAGCGCGCGCGCGAGATTCAAATTACTTTTCGAACATATTTTTTTTGGTTTTATTCTGGAATAGAATTCAATATTTTTAGAATGTACGAGAGTATTATTTTTGCTGTCGGCGGGCCACCGGTATTCGACCGGCGGGCCGCGGTCTGTGCATCCATGCTTAACAACATACCGACTTTTATAAGGTATAAGTTGTCAAATTTTCAACCATAATTCTGGTATTGCTCTATATAATCATCAAGTAATTTAAGTCTTGTGAAAATAAATCTTTTTAAATTAAAGAAAAAAAAATATGATTGTTACCCTGTTTATTTTCCTTATATATAATATATAGAAGAAGTATTGTTTTTGTCAGGTGCCCTGAGTCTATTCTACTAATTATTAGAAAAAAAATTTGTGTCTGTTTCCATAAAGTTCTTAACTTGCGAAAAAAAATTTAAAATTTTAATATTATTTGTCTACTGCTAATAAACTATAGGAGTTACATGAAACTTATATAACAAGTAATTGTAAAGAATCCAAAATTGACCAAATTATTAGAATAGCCTTTTTGCATGTGGAAAATACTTTGATGGTCACATCTCTACTTTTCATGTTTCTTTATATTTTTCAACTTTTAGTTAAAACCCTCGCTTATAATTTTCTGATTGAAGGGTGGGATAGAGGCCACCCATGCATGATAACTTTAAATACGTTGATGATTTTAATACAAAAAAACAATAAAACCTTGTATGTAATAAAAAAATAAAGCATAATCCAAATTTAAGTTTAAATATAAGTGACTCTATAGCTAATCTTATCTAATTAAGATCTAAAATCTGTTCACCCATCTTGCATAAAAATTTCATTAAATTCTTTACTCAAAAATTTTACCTTTTGAATTTCTTTATTATTCAAAAAGTTTTGTTATTAATTTTACTCCAAACCGCGAGACAATCAGTAATTGAAATTTATATGTATATGTAGGGTAGGTAAGTGGCCTCTATCAAACCCTCCAATCAGTAAAACATCATCTAAAATTATTTGAAAAATTTGTATGAATAAATCTCTAAAATTTTCAACTATTTTCTGTTTGTTTACATTTTACAACTTCTAACTAAAACCCTCGATTTTGTTTTACTGATTGGAGGGTGGGATAGAGGCCACGCACCCACCCTACATATACATGATAACGTTAATTGCTAATCGTTGATGATTTTCCTGCTAAAAACAATCAAACCCATTATGTAATAAAAAAATTAAACAAAATCAAAATTTAAGTTTAAATATAAATATTTTTCTATAGCTAATCATATCTATTTTAGTTTTAGAGTCTGGCCACCCATCATATATCAAATTTTTACTAATTAACTCACTCAAAAGTTTTACGTTTTTAATTTATTTTCTATTCAAAAACATTTGTAATTAATTTCACTGGATACAGCGAGACGATTAGGAATTAAAGTTTATATGTATATGTAGGGTGGGTGGGCTCTATTCCACCCTCCAATCAGTAAAAATCATCAATAATTATTTGAAAAGTCTGTTTAAATAAATCTAATAAATTTTGCAATACTGTTATGTTTATTTACGTTTTACAATATTTAATTAAAACCCTCGTTTATGTTTTACTGTTTAGAGGGTGGGTTATTAAAATATGTTTTTCACAAAGTTCTTAACTTAATAATTTTGACATTTTTAGCTAATAAACTAAGCAAGTTAAATGTAATTTATATGACAAGTAATGGTAATTTAAAATTGAGTAAATTATTGAGATAAGCTTTTTTGTGAAAACCTCACAGTTTTCGAGAATAATATAGGGGGAAAAATATGATGGCTTCATCACCATTTTTTAACTTTGTTCTTCTAAAATATGTTATGAGATAACATTGTAGTATCTCTGTATGAATTCTATTTTAACCAATAATTAAAACAAAATTTTGATTTTATACACAATTTAGCAAATACATATATTTTACTACTACTACAAAACTACAAATGATGTCTGGATATTTATTTATTTGTTATTGAGCACTTTAATTAAACTTGTTCTATAAATATAATTCAAAATCCATGAAACAGTCGACAAAAATATCAAATTTTGCTAGCAAGCTAAAAGGCAGAATTCACTCTTGAAGAATGTCTTTCAACTTTAACCTGTAGTTCTTCTCCTTCACGGTTCATCATAGACAAACTCATTTTCGGATACGTACATTGTAGCAAATAAATGCTCATTTCTTACAAAAATGGAGTAGATTTAGTAAATATTGTCACTTTGGCATTGTTAAAAGGGTGATAAATTAATGATTTAATTAATGAACTTCTCTTGCAGCTTTCGTGAACATTGAACACAGATAACGACTTATCATTACCAAAGATAAGAAATTCCATTCACCTATGTTAAATGCAACTCTACAACCTTTGATGATTAATAATAAACATTTGGATGATTTCGTCCCAGATTTTCCGCTTAGAAAGTTACCTAATTTTTATATCCGACAGAAAGACATTTTCCGATTCAGAAGGCAAAATTGCACCTGGAACTTCTCAGAATTTTTATGTATATATTTTGGAACAAAGAGTCTGTACCTTAATCACCATCAGAAATTTTGGAAAAAACTGGAAAATTATCAAACTCCTTCTCGAATTTGTAAACTAATCAAAGCTCTACGCCCAACAAGACAGTGTAACTCTTCACCTCATTTTGAATAAGCTAAAGACATTTATAGACGAATAGAATAGTTATAACATTTCGCAAACTACTAGTCAATAGATTCAATATTTTTGTATTTCAAACTTTATTTATTTTTGCATCATTTTTCATTGTAAAAGTGGCTTTTTAAAGCACTAGTGCTTTTTTACGTTTTTATTGCACGGTAATGTCAAACTGTTTTTATTGCACAGAAATGTCAAATTTGACAGATGAATATATTTCGACGAAAAACTTATTTTTGTATTAATTGATACAAATAACTAATAAACTATAAATAAAATATATAATACAAACCAAATAGCAGATTTAAGAACTCTAAAGATTTCATTTAATGCAAGTCGAAGCGATTACAATAAAGTGAACATTTTTTCCATAAATAATAATGGCGGTCGACATTTGTGCAACTTATTTACTGGTTGCTAAGTAACGCTTTCATTAGTGCACTGCGGGTAAAATATGTTTTCATTAATTGAATTATTGAAATGACATTAAAATATTATTCATAAGAATATATTCTTTGAAATCCTTTACGATCGAAGATAAAATTTTGTAAGGCACACGTGTAAAAAGTTTCTTTATTGCACTCCTGGCTTTAAAAAAACTCGCTCGTATTTTTAAACGCCAGTTCGTGCAATAAAGCATCAATTCTTACACTTGTACCTTAAATAGATATTAGAGATGATTTCCATAGAAATAGCAATGAATACCCGCCCATGGATAGAAAAAAAGTTTCTCTCGTTGAAGAAAATTCAACCTTGAGCAATCTCTCTAGAATAACAAAACTTATAATCATTCCAGTCGTAATTTATCAATGAATAATGTTCTTGCGGGTTTTAAAAGAAGAAGGGATCTAAAACAATTAGCAAATTAAGAACACTTTTGCTTTTTATTGTGTAACTGATTTTTTATTCGATAATATTAATGGTTTTAATACATTAACGTATCATTTTATTTTAAATTGCAATATTTATATTCCAGTGGGTTATTGTTTAATAATGGCATTACAGATGGAAGTGTATATTAAGTCGTTGATTACTGGAATTTCCGGATTAACGCTTGCTTTGTAAATGTTCAATGTTTCCAGGAGATTCATTTTACGACCCTTTTCGGCAAAATGAATAACCGAAAGTATAGCCTCGCCAAAAGAATGATGTTCTTCCAGGTAAGTCTTGAAATTACGCCCTATATACAAACCTTTACAGGATTGGCAAGTTAACTTATATATTCCTAATCTATTTTAGTTTTTGGATTGAATATTCTATTCTAAATTTTTCCTAATGACTTACATGCAATATTAAATTACCTTTCTGTAGAAATTTTGTAATTTTGAATTAGAAAAAATAGGGAAATATATGAACAACTTGAGCTTGATGTTTCTAAACCTGCTTGTTTTTTTGATCTTCTTAATTTTCTGCTGGTTACTTAATTTATCAAATAAAGATTTAGTGTAGTGACTATTTTTCGATCGAATAGGTTTTTGATAATAAATATGTAGGGCGAACAAAGTTTCGACAATGGCAACTTTTTATTACTAAAAATTACAAGTTTCTTAATCTACAAGAATGTTGAAAATGACTACCTCCATAAGATGCAATAATCCAATATTTTCATTAATTGCCAAACTCTTTCAAAAACACCAGGGTCGTTTCTTATTGTGTTATACCCAGTAATTATCCGATTTTGCAAGTCTTCCACATTTTTCACTGGAGTAGTGAAAATAAATTAGATAGCCTCATAGAAAATAATCTAGAGGGTTTAAGTCAGGGTATCGAACAATCCAGAAATCTTCGTATGTTACTGTTAAAAACCCACAAGCAACAACGTTGGTGTACCATCGTGTTTAAACCACATTGCATTTTTTGTTGCCAATTATACATCCTCCAGAAACTGAGGCAGCGTTTGTTCTAAAAAGTTCCAAGAGATCTCACCAGTAAATCTTTCTGGTGGAAATACCGGACCAATTAACCAAACTTTCAACCAGAACTGATGTTGAACACGATCTAGTAGTATCACATGTGGACTTTTTCAGCCCTCACATAGTTATTATAAAAATTTCTTATTGTATTTCTTGAAAAATTCGCTTCATCGGTAAAAACAATTAGTGTTTGTATCAGTAGTTGAGGAATTGAACCGATGTGTGCAAAAACCATTGACAGAATGCAATACTTAAAGAAAAATCGACAAGATGACCTGAACGCATTGTATGAGTACAACAAATTGTCTCTAAACATTTTTCGTTACTTATATTCATATATTCCACCTGACTTACTGCTCTTCCTTACTAAATACTGAGAAACTGATGAACACAGAACTTCAGTGGAATATTTGCGTCCATCATAGAAAGTATACTGCCTAACCGATAATTTTACATTGTCATTTCTTAATTCTTTTTATATTTCTAAAAAATTAAACTGAATTATTGTGTTGAATTGTTAAACAACACCTGTGTTTAACATCACCTATAATTACTTCCCTAATATCAGTTTATTTAATTTTTAAACTATAGAATCTAATTTATTACACTCGTATTAAACATATTTGTATAATCCTCTAATTTATTAATGACCAGAACCGGATCGAGTCAATATTTATCTCCCGAACACTGTTTAAGCAACGGAAAAGATTAATTAGCGACGCTAACATCCTGATTTAGTATTCAGAGTCCGGCATAATTACGCTAATGTCGCGTCTATTATTTAATCACCTAAAAGTTTTACCTGGAAATGAGAATACATTCGACGGCGACAGGTACGCACTTTTGGGCCCGGCGCTTCTTAATTAAAATCCAGCCGGCCGGCAGGATGTGTCGGATTTATTTAATTGTGCAGAAGCCGCGGTATCATGTCGCGATGTGAGATATATCCTTAATTATTGACATTCGAGATTGGGAAACGTTCGGCCGTGTGTCGTCCCGTCGTAATTCAAAAACGTGTATATGCGGAAATGAGAATTACGTTTTTTTTTACTTTGCAAACATTTATGATGCTATAAAAAAATATTCGAAAAAAACCATAGATGACTTATTTTTACGTATAGCCATATTAAAATGCAAATTTAATGTAATTAAAATATTTTTTTCAAAAGTATAATGCCAAAAAAATGTAGTGAAATTGAGTCTTAACTAAAATCCCACAGAAAATCTTTGGGAGATTGTAGATGCTCAAGAATAAGTCACCATTTTAAAATCAGCACGAAACTGTAGTACTTTTAGAATTAATTAGCTTCTCTTTTGTTGTAAAGTAACAGTTACAGTTGCTTCTCCATACAGAAAAGGCCCATAAATTTTCAGCCAAGATATGGCACAAAACATTTAATTTAGGGGAGTCTCGTTGCAATTATACTATTTCATGAGGATTATCTATCGCCATTGCTACTAGCGCCCTTTAGCTCATGCGCGTATCAGCGAACAGAACTGCTTGAGTAGCTCTTTCATTTCACGTATTAATTACGATTTTAAGTTTTACGTAATAAGTACTACAAAGCGTTAACACCTCGATATTTATTAGAAACACGCGATGTTAGGATTTTTAATTTTACCCCTATAATTTGATAAAAATACTTTGTATTTGAAATCAATATCATTTTGAAACAACAAAGAAACTACAGCAGTGCGAATAATCATTTGGCTTTAAATCTTAATGTGTTAAGATTCGAGATCTTAAAGCCATATTCTCCCCCAGAGAAGTGCAACTGATGTTTACTTGCTCTGTGATAAGTGATAATCAAATATTTACGAGGGTGGTTTGAAAAGTCCGTGCAAAGTCCGAGAGATGGCATAACCAGCGCGTATCGAGGTCATGATTACTTAGTAGCATCTCTTGAATGAACGTACACCAAGTTTCAGCCATATTGGTCTATTTCTTTGTGTTTGGCATTCGTGTGAATTAAGAAAGTCGAGTGATTTTCAAGGAATGGACGAAAAAGAATTTCGTTTGGTGATTAAACATTACTTTATGAAAGGCAAAACGTCTCAGGAGACTAAAGAGAAACTTGATAAACATTATGATGACTCTGCACCTTCGATTAGAACAGTTTATAAGTGGTTACAAAATTTTCGAACTGGCCATATGGGCACAAGTGACGCTGAACGTTCTGAACGGCCTGTGGAAGTTACGACTCCAGAAATCATTGATCAAATCCATGATATGGCGATGGATGACAGAAGAGTTAAGGTGCGTGAGATTGCTAGTGCTGTGGGCATCTCGACTGAACGGGTACATAATATTTTGCATAAACATTTGGACATGAGAAAGCTATCCCCAAGATGGGTGCCATTATTGCTCACGCTTGACCAAAAACGGAATCGTGTGAAGTGTTGCACGGATGGTTTGCAGCTGTTCTGGAAAAATCCGGAGGACCTTAAGCGTGGTTTGTCACTGTAGATGAAACATGGATCCATTACAATACTCCTGAGATCAAACAACAATCTAAACAAAGGGTTACCAAGGGGGAATCTGCACCAAAAAGGGCGAAGACCGTTCCTTTAGCCGGAAAGGTTATGGTAATTGTCTTTTGGAATTCACAAGGGATAATCCTCATCGACTATCTGGAAAAGGGTAAAACTATTACAGGTAAATATTATTTATCGTTATTGGACCGTTTGAAAACCGAGCTGCAAGAAAACCGCCCGCGATTGGCCCACAAGAAACACTTTCTCTATCACGACAACGCATCAGCACACATCCCAGCAGTTGTGGTCGCAAAATTAATAGAAATAGAATTTCAATTCGTTTCACATCCCCCATATTCTCCAGAATTGGCTCCCTCGGACTACTATTTGTTCCCCAATTTGAGAAAATGGCTGGCGGGACAAAGATTTTTTTTCAAATGAGGAGGTGACAGACACTAATGGATATTTTGCAGACATGGACAAATCCTATTATTTGGAAGGGATAAAAAAACTAGAACATCGTTGGACGAAGTGTATAAGCCTAAAAGCCTAAAAAAAGGTTTACCCCAAACACGTTAGTAGTTTTTATTTTTGCACGGACTTTTCAAACGCCCCTCGTATGTCCCATAGAAACTAGATTGTAGATGAAAAATAATAATATAGTCTGTTCGTTGGATCTTCCGTCGTACGTCACAAACTATCGCTTCGAGAAACGACGCAGAAACATTCAGTCTGATAAAGTAAACCAAATGCGTTAGAAAAAGAACGCACTGTAAAACTTTCGTCGTTTTTTGAAGCGATAGTTTGTGACGTACGACGGAAGACCCAACGAACAGACTATAGATAATATGTGCGAAAGAATTGGATCGTTTGGACTCGGAGCATTCCGATCATTGCTTTGTTTAAATCTAACTCCACATCATCATTCTGCATAATGGCGAGATATCGCAGCAGAATATACAATGAAATCAGGTCATCTTTAATGACGAATTTCGATTTTGTTTATGAATTCATCATGGTTAGAAGACGTCCTCGCTTAAAACACAATTCGCAGATTTCTGCTCTTTCTTAAGGTGTGATGATATAGGGCAATTAGACATGAGAACCTCTAGTAGTTATTCAGAAAATACTAAATGCAAATCGAGAAATTAACAATGTAGATGCCCTAGAGGAAAATAAACAAATTTTCACCAAAGCGCGACTAAAAATACTGCATTGCTGATTTGCTTCCAGAATTTTCTCAGTCGAGGAATTACTATCGAAAATGTGTGGGATATGATAGGACGAAAAATGTATCACCACCTACAGCCACATTTTATTTATGACTAGTTGAATGTGTTGTAAGAGAGGAGATTCGAAGCATTATTAGCGCGAATAATGTTTGTAACACTAGAATTTCATCGTTTCTTAATATGAATAAGAGCCAAATTTTATGTAACTACATCATTATTTGTTTGTATGTATTAAATAAGTTATTGTGGAGGCTTTCATTTGGTGATATATTTTGATAATATAAAATAAAAGACGTTGGGCGTCGTTGGAATCCTGGAGATCATCAGTATATCTTTCTATTTCGATTGCTTCGCGATAATCCCTTTGGTGAAGTGATCTAAAACTGCAATAGAAGTCTTGTTGTAGAAGTTGATCTTGTACCCAGTTGATTTTGAATGTTTGGTCAGAGATAAAGATGATAGACCCCCCGCCCCCCCTCTGGACAACCATTGCAAAATTTCATGTCACTGACGATAGCAAATATTGAAGACCTTCTAAGATTCTAATTGGTACTCAATTAGCCCCCAAAACTTAGAGTAACCGTAATTGGCTCCTCGGTGATGCTGCTCCTTTCGAAAAAAACGTCGCTTAGGACGATTGGATCCCCCAAATCTTAGCGATCAATCACACTAGAAAAAACCTTTTGGTCCTGTACTAGTCACAAAAGTAATCATACAGGAGTAGTTTTAGTTGGTACAAGTCCGACACTACTTTACTAAAAGGATGTCCATGAAGAATTGTCTCTCCTCTTATAAAAAAACAAAGCAAGACTTCAGATCATCAGATATAAAGCAGTTTTTCTCAGCCATGTCTGCTGCTGTTAACATGTCCTCTAACAGTAGAATCACCTCCCAAGTCGATCCTCAGGTCATTCCCCCTGCGCCAAAGTCTCTAATAGTAGAGCATTATAGTGGCAAGCATGCGCAACCCGCCTCACAATTTGGAACTCAACAGATTCGTGCTTAAAGTCAGAGACAATAATCTCAGGGAACAGCACCTAGAGTTGATGAACGATCAACCAATCTCTGTCTAGAAATTTGTTCGGATGCTCGAGCGCCAAAATCACCAAATCAACCACCAAAATTAGTAATACCGAGCTACATTCATAATTATAACAACCGTAGGTGGGCCTGTCATTCAGTCACTTCTAAACAGCTAATTGAACTTATTAAGCAGCTCAAAATCGACAAAGCTCCAAGTATCGACGTATTTCCATCGCAGAGTAAAAAACCTCGCCTGCAAACTTAGATACGCGCTCTTAAATGTCGCAATGGCTGAAATGCATTTAAGATGTTTTCCCTTCGCCTAGAAACTATCCGCTATAGTTACCATCCTCAAGGCGGGAAATCGCCGCTAGTTCCATTTAGCTACCGTCTAATCAGCTTCCTAATGGTGTTATGAATTCATTTTCGAGGGCTTTAGGATTAAATGCGATACCACTGTTCTTCTTGACATTTTGATAGCGTTTAACAGGGATTTGCACGATGGACTCATTTATAAAATCATCTATCTTAACTTCGCCGACTAACAGAGAAAGACCTTTTGGTTCTGGATTAGTCGCAAAAGCTATCGAGGAGGAGTAGATTTAGTCGATAGGAGTCCGCCTACTCTGTTAAAAGAGTGCCCATGATGAAGTTCCTCTCCTCAACAATCTCGACTTTAACCAGGAAATTAGTGATACTGTCGCGATTTACATTTATAATTATAATAACAACAAGTAAATCGGTCATCTTGCCACCTTCGAAAAACTAAACTTAATAAGCGGCTAAAACTGCGCAAATGTTCCAGATAAGGATGGTTTTTCTACCGCGATATTCAAAAACTCTCCCGCAAGGTTAGATGTGTACTCTTGAATATCTCGAATGCTGCAATGCGTTTGGGATTTTTTCTAGCTACCTATCAGCTTGGTATGCGTCTTAGGAAGATTCTACTGACTTGTATTTTCCCGGAGTTTCAGTTTGGGTTCAGGATAACCTGTTCACTATTCATCAGATTTAGAGGATGGCTGAATTCATCTTCGAGGGCTTTTCTTAACATTTCGAAAGCATTTGACAAGATTTGAAACGATGGATATTTATGACAATAATTTCTAAATTTATCCCTTTATTAGAAGAAATAAAAATGTATCCTTTAATATATGTATCTCAAGCTGAGTTTATCAATAATGACATAGTGAAGGAAAGGACCTACAGGTTAGAAAGGAAGAAGACTCTTTAAGAGTGAACTCCGCCTTTCTGCTTGCTGACGAAATTATTTGTATGGATTTGTTTACTGTTTTATGGACTTTTAAATACATTTATAAAGCAAGTCTGATAAAGTGCCAATAAATAAATAAATAAATAAATAAATATCATCAATCTTAACTTCCTCCTGGACTTTCAGGTTGGCTTTAAGGCTGACATGTTCAATAACCATCAGCTTTAGAAGATGGCTAAATTCATCTTGACATTTAGAAAGCATTTGACAGGGTTTTACATGATGGACTTATTTATCATCTATCTTAACTTCCTCAAGTATCTGTTCAAAGAAAAACCTTTTTGATCGCGGAGAAGCGGTTTTTGTCAGTAGGGGTCCACCATTTTCCCGTTAAAATGGTATCTATGATGAATTTTCTCTCCTTTTATCAAAACTACTTCAGATCTAAAGTAGACCTTGAAGTAGCTACCAACAAGGTTTCTTCAGCCATGTTCGCTGCTGTTCACGAATCCACAACTAGTAGAATCACCATACCAGGTCTATCCTCTGACCATTGCGTCTGCGTTAAAGAAAACAAAATTCTCACCACCAGTGGCAGAGCATGCGCAACACATGTCACCGTATGGAATTCAACAGGTTGACGCTGAAAAGCAGAGAAATATGCGTAAACTAAAGAACAATTGTTATGAATGGCATCTAAAGTTAATGATTGAACAACTAAACTCTGTCTGTAAGTTTAGTGGCACACTCAAGCGCCAAAATCACGGAAACCAAGCGTTTTAAGAAGCGAATGGTTACAACGAATAAGACAAAGCAGAGGTACCCTTAAAGTCTTTTAAGCGCTAATTTATCTTCAATCCAGTCGACAATTTCGACTTTAACATCAAAATCAGTGATACCGTCGCCACCTACATTAATAATTATTATAACCACATGTGGACCTGTTATCCGGCTACCTCCGAAGTTTTTCTTGATCATTTGAAAGCGTTTAACCGGATTTGATACTATGGACTTAAAAATCATCTATATTAACTTTCCCGACTACTTGATCCGAGAAACACCTTCTGGACTAATAACAACAGTGATCGCGGAGTCCGCCACTACTCTGTTATAGGAGTGTCCATGATTTAAAGCAGCCCCCAACAATTTCTCTTTAGCCATGCTAGCTGTTGTTGACGAGTCCACGACTAATAGTATCTCCTCCCAGGTCAATTCTCTGGCCATTACCTTGCGCTAAAACATCTGATAAAAAAGAAAGAGAACACTCGCCGCCTGGGGCAGGGCACTGTGTACTACAGGGTTCTGATCTGTCACTGACACTGTACAACATCTATAAATACCACAATATGAATCTGCTTCGGTAATGATCGCCCAGTACGCAGACGACACAGCTCTACTTTGTAAAGGAAGTGCCAGAGTTCATCTTGAGAGAATTCTGCAAGCTGATGGTGATTTGTAGTCAAGGCTGGAAAGAGTACTTTTATACGTTTCAGCAGACCGTAGCTAAAGATACGAAAGATAAAAAATCTCGTTATAATCTTCGACCAGAACCTTTTCTGTTCAAAGATGATAGCATACCAAATACAAAAGGCCAGAGCTTCGCTGGATAAGTCGTGACCTGTTATCAAAACGAGATCAATTTTATCTGTAAAAAACAGAGTACAGCTTTTTCGCAGCTTATCTATTTTACCATAATGGAAAGGTTGAGTTTTTTTTTCTCATACTCAAATTAGCATAATATATTTTTATTTATGTTTTCATTTCATTCCTTTAACTTGTTTTTTCCAATACCCTCCAATTTTATTGAAACGAACAAATCAATGTGTAGACAATGGTTAATGCGTTAAATTCTTGATAGAACGGGTTTCGAGAAAAAAAAATCATTAAACAAGTATTTTTGATTTTCGCATAATTTAGATAAATCTATAAAATGTTTAGATCAAAGTAATTATAGACACATAAATCAATTTAATTACGTTAAAATGTTTGTTCTTCGATAGTACAATTTTGCTACTATCTAGCTTTGATTCTAAATATTAACATTCTGTAATATATGAGGGTATAATAATACATCAATAGATTATTAATTTAAAGCGACAATAAATTCAATAACTCAAAATAACACTCGCCGGTTGTATTATTAACCGGCTCCGAGGGACCTCATTCCAGGAGTAATTTAAGTTGCCGGATTACTAATTTTATCGCGGATTGTGCAAAATAACCTGAATCACACCGCGTTCTATTTAGAGAACTGGTCCAGGTTATTTCTACCCCATGTGTCCGCGGAAGGAAAAAAATCGTTAAGCAGGTGCAACGGGGCGTGCTTTTGTGCTGTCAAGGAGGGCTCAACCCTCAGGTGCCTTTAATTGACCGCCCGGAATGTTTTCGTGGTGGCTCAATTCCCCTTAAAACGAAATTGAATGGACGGAATGGACAGAGGGATCGTTGGATAATTGATCCTATAGGGGGAGACTAATTGATTCGTTCTTCTTTTCCGAAAGTAAATGTTTCTTAGAAATTACACAGGATGTTGAAATAATTTACAGGCAAATTAAAATTCATTCATATATAAATTAATTAATGCAATTGTTATTGTAAAAATATAGCACTTAATTGGTTTAAATGTCTATGGATTTAACTGGAGAGTATAGCATTGGGTATCTATATAGTTTGAAAGAGTAGACATTGTTTTCGTGAGTTTTTCTCTTCATGTGAATTGTATTGCATATCATGGGGTGGTCTAGAATCTTAACACCTTAATGGCCTAGTTGATAGAGCGCTGGAATAACAATTCAAAGGCTGTAGGTTCAAAGCTTGAATCGGTTTTATTGTTGGTAAGGTACCAACATCAACAACTTGTCATTTATAATTAGGAAAACATGAAAACAAAATTCGTTACTAATGACGGTTTAAATTAAATTACACTTGGTTTGTTTCACAATTTTTCTATATTTACTCAACTAGTTTCGCTTTTTACGGCATTATCAAGAGTGAATTACAAAAGAAACTGATAATGCCGTAAAAAGCGAAACTAGTTGAGTAAATATAGAAAAATTGTGAAACAAACCAAGTGTAATTTAATTTAAACCTTCATTAGTAATAGTTCAAAATGTTTCACCAAGTGATAAATGAGAAAGTGATTCAAGAAAAACAAAATTCGTGTTTTTCTAATTATTATTTCATTTCCTAAAACGTAAAGGGAATATTTTATTATTAACTTATCATTATATGAACATGAAAATTTACTCTTAAATGTTTATATCATCATTATAATATAAAAATACAGTATTCAACATAATTATTTAATTATTAATAAATTCATAACGTTGAATTAAATTAGAAAACGTAATTTAATGTAATTTATTTTACCAAAACAATAACAATAAAGAAGTTAACGAGCCGAAAGAGCCATGGTAGCAATTGAATAATTTAAATAATTTAAACGAACTCTCTACCATATTCAATATACATAACTAATTATCATAATTACATACTTTTACCAGAGATCGATATCTCGCGATTTTTACATAACGATATTGTGCATAGCAGAGAGTTATGTGTTTACAGAGAATCCAAATAATAATGTATCATTAAGTAACAATAAATTACGTGAGCGAGCGTGTAAAGAGCAGCCTTGAACTTGTACGGCCAACCGCGGTTTTTATTGACGGTGAAAAAAAAAAAACTTGGCGAATTGCCTGTCGAGAAAATTCGGGTTTTGCAATGAACACGTTATTAATTAACGTTAACCGTTTCTCGATCTGCTCAATGAAGAGAAAGACTTGATATGTAAATATGTAAATGGCATTAATCATTTCCATCAGAAACGAACGTGTTGAAATCTGTTATTTATATTTATTGTTTTTTGTAATTGAAATTAGAATATGTGTATTACCGTGTGTAGTAATTTATGGCGGCATATTTCATGTTCCTGTGCTCGGGCGAAGTGGAAGGTAATAATTTGGAAATGTTGATGTGGAGACAGTATAAACTAGTTTTTTTTTTAAGTAATCATTTACGTTTATTATTATTTTTCGTTATTTATATACTTGATATTGATAATACGCTTCCTTTTCTTTAATTAAGTAAAAATATCACCGACTGCATTCAGTACAGATTTTCGTCCAAATAATTATTCTGTAATTATTTTCTTTTAAATATAACAATCCATCAGAGAGCTTAGACACAAATCTTTTTAGGGTTATGAATCTGCTTTAATTTAAAGAATAATGAAGTCAAGTTGGTCAGGGTCAACAAGGAAATAAAGATGGCGCTGTGTGACAATCGCTAATAATGATTAAAAATATAATTATTGCAGATTACACATTTACTGAATTGACGGGAATTACCATTAGTTTAACCTAAATTATTTAAATTGTGGAAAATAAATTATGTTCAATTATTAATTTTTTTCAGTTTAAACAAATTTTAATTCTTTGTAAATGTGTTCAAGAACATACATTTGGTGGGCACTCACACTCAAAATTGGCCAAGTTCATGACTTATTTAAGAAGTAGTTGCGAAAAATAATAACTTAAGCTACATGTATAATGTTAAACTGAAAAACTAAACCACTTCATAAATTTTGACTACTAAAAATGTTGGCATTCAAATACGGCAGTAAAATAATACCAAAAGAAGTGTTTGATCAAAAAAAAAATGTTCATACATAATCAACATCCTATGAAGGAGAAATCGATTGCACTAGTTAATTTAACTAAAAAAACAAATTATCACACAAAAAAAACGAATAAAATCAATTTTGAAAACTTTTCTCTTAAACTATAATTTATTATACTTTATTGAAACCGTTTTGCGAATTAGAATTTATTAGTGCAGACAAATACTCTTTATCTTCAAATAAAGCGGACAAAATATCAAAAGGAGTTTTTCGTCAAAGAAAAGTGAAGAATTTCTGAGAAATTTCTGTCAAAATCGTTAATATTTATATTTTACATGTTTATACAAAATCAACATCGTATTAAGAGACGAATTGATTGCACTAGTTAATTGCGGTCTAGCTATCCCAGATTTACACATTTTTGAAAACTTTTCCATTAAACTATAGTTTATTGTACGTTATTGATATCACCTCGATAATTGTAATTGATTAGTTTGAACAGATGTTTCCTATAAGGCAGTAAGGAAATTTATGTTTTTTTGACAAAGAAAAGTAAAAAAATTACTAGAAAATTTCATGAGAAAGTAAATCAATTACGTTTTTTTTATATTACTATTTACAAATAGTGCTACAAAAACATCGAAAGTATTTTTTTAAGTCTCAGAAATTTCTGATCAAGTTATCAATGTTTATACATAATCTACATGGAGGAGAGGAGTCAATTAGTTTCGGTCTAACTGTTCTAATAAATAAAAAGATTTTTCCTTAAATGACACTTTATTATACATCTTTGAAGTCATCTCAAGAATTGGAGGTAACTAGCACAAGAGATTCGTCCAAATAACGGAGTCAACATTATCAAAAAGCAAAATGGAAAAATTCCTCGGAAATTTCTAATCTCAAGAATTGGAATCGAGTGGTTTAAACAAATTCTTCTATATGTCTAAATAAGGAAGTAAAAATATCAAAGGGAGTTGTTTGAAGGAGAAGAATCGAGTGCAGTAGTTTATTTATTTAGTTTTACTCTTTTAAAAAACTTTTTTCATAAACTATACTTTATTATCCATTATTGAAATCATCTCGTTAAAAGAAATTGGTTTGTTAAACAGATGATCCCTATTTATTTATTTATTTACTTATTTATTTAACGGTTACACTTCTTATACAAAATCTATACATTTATAAACTAATAATAATCTTAATCAACAAACTATAATCTAAGTGTTAGCATAAACTATTTAAATTTACTCTAGATATTTCAGCCTTAAATTTACAAATACAAGAAGAAAACAAATCAAAATTAGCGCTTGAATTAGGTAAATTAGCATACCTCATCAATTTATTGATAGGATTGTTATAAGTGTAATTATTATGAGAATGACTTAATCTAAAAAGTGGTTTGGATCTCAGAGGTCTTAAGTAGCTTGAAATGTGGAAATTAAAAATACGAATTAAATTAAATTACCTGTTATTAGACCGTTTAGTATTTTGAATAAGGTATACAAATCAAACTAGATTCGACGAATTTCCAAAGAATTAATATTAAGTATACCACAGGCAATATCATAATTAAAGGAATTGAAACTAAATTGATGATTATACTTAAATGTAAGAAATGAATCGTTTTTGAACCCGCTCTACTTGTTCCTTACAGATCTTATAATAAGGCGACCAAATAACTGACGCATATTCAACATTAGATCTAACAGGACTAAAGTATAATATTTTTATAGTATCATAATTAAACCTATAACAGTTCCCAAACAAAAACCCCATTCATTTTACGTCTTTTTAATAATAATATCAATATAGTCCGCAAATATTATTTATTATACCTAAATCTTTTATAACTTCCAGTCTATCCAAGATAACATTATTAATTTTATAATTAAATATAAAAATGTTTTGACTTTAGGTTGTTACTTTGCATTTATTAATATTTAAACTTAGGTAAATTAAACAAAAACGTTTACTTTGTTGATATCAACAAAGTAAACGTTTTTGTTTATTTTTCCAAGATGTATCACGAAATTATCGCCTCAACCATTAATCAATTAAACTTAGGTAATTCTTACTGCGCCATGTGGATATATTTTTAAATCTGACTGGATTTCAAAGCAATTGGAAACATTATCGACAATATGATATAGCTTCAAGTCATCTGCAAACAATAAACATTTTCGACCTAGATATGATCCTTATGGTACTTCAGACGATAAACTAATGATATTCGATAAAAGATTATTAATCTTAACAACTTGAACACGATTTGATGAAAAAACAATTAACCGAATTAACAATTTGGTCCATAAACCCTAAAGCTTAGGGTTTTCGAATTAAGACTTTATGTTGTACACGATCAAAGGCTTTCGAAAAATCTGTATAAATCGTATCTACTTGCCTATGATCGGAAAAGGAATTTATTAAAAAGTTTTCAAATTCTAACAAATAGGTCATTGTTGACTTGCCTTCCGAACACCCATGTTGTTGGCTACTAATTACGTGTTTAGACATCCAAGCTAACTAACGTGCTACTAGTTTATCTAAAACTTTGGGTATACATGATTGCAAAAAAAAAATAATTAAATATGTTTTTGCGATCGCCACTTTTAAAAATAGAATTTATGTAGCTATTCTTCCATGTATCAGGAAATTAAGAGTTATAAACTGATGACTGAAACAATTTATGGATTAGCTTAGCCATGTGCTAAAAAATGACTAGGAATTCCATCAGAACCCACATTAAAATTATTACCAATTCTTCATATACCTCTTGTAGAGAAATAACTAATTCTTTGATAATGTAATTCTCATTAAAATCATTATTAGGAATAATATTACGATAGGCTTCAGAGAATAAATTACCAAAGGAGTTAACTATCTCAGTACCATTTGATAAAACATTACCATTGTAAGTAATTGAAGAAGGTACACCAGTTTCATTTTTCCTTTCATTAATAAATTTCCAAACGTGCGAAGGATTACTTTTTATATTAGCTTGAACACGATTACAATTACGAACATAAAGTGGTTTACTTAGTACAGAACATTGCTCCCGAAGATTCGAGAAGATAATATAATCATTGTAGTCTTAAGAATTTTTATATTTAAGATGAGCATTTTTTTCTGCTTTATTAACTTAATTAAGTTATTATCAAACCATTTATTATAACTGGAAGATCTAATTTTCTAAAAAAAATTACCATTACATTGATGTCATCACTCATCATCAATTGATTCCAGTCAACATTTGTCCGGTAGTTATTAATTTTCTCATAATTACACTTCGAAAAATTATTAATGACTTCAGTAAAATTTAAATTCGACTCGATATAAATAACAGAAAATGAAAGTTCATAACCATAATGATGAAATGAATTATCACAGATGTTATCATTTGCCAAACCAATAAAGGCATTGTATAAGTCTAAATAAGGTCCCCTACTATTGGGTATTGAATTAATTTGAAGCATATTTAAATAAGAAAATGATTCAATGATTCAATTAACTACTACTAAAATTATCGGTTGGCCAAGTTTCAACTATAATAATTACATCAAAATTAATTAAATTGGCAGCATGCATTATCTTACTAATTTTAGTGCGAATTCCTCCAGCGTTGTGAAAATATATTCTCAGTTTTTTGCTGATCTCTCCTCGTTTTTAGTTGAAGTTCGTCTATTTTTGTGTGGTTGGGTCACCCATAATATATCTAATGGTTAAATTGTGTTCATCATTTTCAGTTCTATCTGAAAACTCTCTATGCAACGATTTCAAATGATTGCGCTGCATTGTGGTGAGATCGGATTTAAGTTTTAAATCAGAGGTTCTGTCGCTTTATTAAATTACTTCAATACGTGCAGAGCCATTGAAGAGTCATCAAATATTAACTTCTTTGGACAAGGTTTATTTCCCTTTTTCTACAATCGTATTATTTTAAAGGGAGCAACAACATCCGATAGACCTGATAACAATTTCATTGTAGCTGATTGGTCATGCTCCATACGCCTTTTAACTTCTGATGATGTAGACTCTGACATAAAAATAATAACATTTCATATACCTCTTGTAGTTCTATCCTCAATTTCTTCATTTATGCCAGCACTAGATACTGAATCTTTCTCATTTTTAACGTTTTTATTTGTTCTAATTCTAGTCATTTTACAAAGAAACTCGTCCCCTGATTTCTTGAACTTAATATTATCCAGTTTTAAATGTTCATATCAAAGATTAAATGTTTTAATTCAGCATTCTCGACTGCTAAATTATCATATTTAACAGAAACTGTATCTATAGATTGTTTAAGATCTTTTACCAATAATACTAGATCTTTTATATAAAATTCGTAATCGCGGTTTACCAAACAAACCGGATCTGTCCAAATACAGCAGTAAAAAATTTTATCAAAAGAAAAGTACTTCTGGAAATTTCTGGCAAAATGGCCAATGTTTATACATAATCTCCACTAAGAAGAGAAATCGATTATTTTCGTTCCAGTTGTCTTCAAATTATATCTTATTATAGGTACCTTATTGAAATCGCCTCGATAATTGGAATCTACTGATGCAAAGAGATGCTCCATATTTATTTAAATAAGACAGTCAAAATTATGAAACTGCGTTTTGTTTCAAAGAAAAGTGAAGAATTACTCATAAATCTCTTACAATATTCTCAATCTTTATATATAATCTATATAAAGAAGAGGAAATGATTTCTTTGAGGATGTCAAAACTATCGAAAAGCATCGTTCGTCTAGAAAAAGTGAAAATTTACGCGGATTTCTCGTCTCAAGAAATAAAATCGGTTGGTCCAAATAGATGCTTTTTAATTGTCCAAATAGGCAGTAAAGATATCAAAATGAGTATTTTGCCAAAGAAAAGTGGAGTTGAACCAAAATCTCCTATAAAGGAGAGGAATCGATTGCACTAGTTAATTTCAGTCTAGCTATCCTAATAAAAATATTGACTTGACACATTGAAATAAAACAACAAAGTTGGGAGGGTTTCATATTGATTGTTAAATACTTTCGTGTTCAACAATAAATGTAAAACCCTAATAAAAAATGCTTTAGTCACAGATTTTCACTTGAAAAAATACTTTTTGGAAACATTTTCCTTAAACAATATTTTGTTATTATTAAAATCATCTCGATAATTAAAATTGATTTGTCCAAACAGATGTTTAAACAAAGCAGTAAAATTTGTTAAAGAGAAATGTCAGTGAAAATTATGAAACAACGTTTTTTCTCAAAGAAAAGTTTAAAATTACTCGGATATTTCTGGCAAAAGGTTTTTTTAACTCAGTAATATCCTCTAAAGAAGAATAGATTGCACTAGTTAGATTCTAGCTGTCTAGAGTAAGTACAGTTTGCGAAGAGGATAGGAGACATGGGTTAGGTGAGATATGCACAGGGAAGGACAAAGGATTATGGTGAGAGTGGTGTATAGAAACAAAAAATGGAGGGTAAGAGAGAAATAGAAAATAAGGAAGGAGGAAGATGTGTGGTGGGGGAAGGAATTAATGAGAGGTTAGGGAGAATTAGAGGGAGGGGAAACGGAGAAGGAAACATCATATTTTCTTTCAATTGAAGGTTGCCACTTGAAAAATATTTAACATTAGTTGAAAACTTTTTTCTAAAATTATACTTTACTATCATTCAAATCATCGGGAGAATTTTAATAGATTGTTGCAAACCGATTTTTTTTTATCTGGTTAAAAGGTAGGTTAGTTCCTACCCGTCCGACATATTTATTTTAATTTCCATTAGAACTCTGGTATTGAATTTTTTTAAACAATTTTGTTTTTATGTCTATTTAAATAAAATACTATTTGTAACTTAAATAATGGTGATGTGGCCATCATAGTACTTTCCCTATATTTTTCCCGAAAACTATGAGGTTTACGTAAAAAGGTTATTCTTAATAATTTGTTCAATTTTTAATTCTCTACAATTACTTGTAATACAAGTTTCATATAACTCTAATAGTTTATTATCAATTGGCAAAAAATGTCAAAATTTTCAATTTTTATTATTTTTCTCGAAATTTAAGAATTTTATGAAAAAAATGTTCAAATAAAACTTGTTAAGTTTATTATCCCCTTTAACTTTTGTTTGAACCAAAAAGTACCTTTTGGACCAAATTGATATCTGAAATTCATTACTGAAATAGATAGTGTCTGGTGGTGAAAAATGGATCATATAGAAGAACAAGAGTCGAAAACAATTACGGTCCATACGCAACGAACTGACCCTAATGATAGCCAAGAACGGACTAGCGCCCAAGAAGGTTTTGCTGTGTGTTTGGTAGGATTGGAAAGGAATAATCTACTACGAAATGCTTCCATCGGGTAAAATACTCAATTTGAACCTCTAGTGACCAGAGCAGCTTAAATTGGCCAATAGAATTTCATCAAGACAACGTAGAACGTTCATGACTCGCGAGAAGCTCTAAGAGATTTTATTACATCCGCCATATAGACTGGCACCAAGCTATTATCACCTTTTCAAACGTTTGCAAAATTTACTTAATTGTACTGTCCTTAAGAGAGGCTTGTAAAAATAAGCTGGTTGGGTTTTTTAATATTAAAGACGAGTCAAAATAGACAAAATTTATCGAATCGATATATGATCTAAATTGTATACTCCTAGCTATGGAAATTCCATCGTCAAAATAAAACGAATAAATGCTCAGAACCTTTTTAATTATAAATAGTTGAATTTTAATGATATTGTGAAATATTGATGAAATATTTAATTTACTAAGTCGAATTTAGTGAATTACCACTTATGCGCCAAAAATGCCAAACTTCATTAGAATCTAAGGGAGGTATGGTTAACAGACGGTATCTTGGATTCAATTACTATTAGTGTGACTGTGGAAAGGCTGCTTTCCAAGAATGAAAATTTCGAGATTTAGTTATCAAGGGTTTTAACGCGGTTATTCCCCAAAAATGCAAAGATTACGTTCCTGTTAAGAATTTTAATACTGATGAAGAATTCCAGCTTCAATCTTAAGAGCTGATGTACTGCATAATATTGAAGCTACTAATATATTATGTAAGCTTAAAAACTTGGAAACGGCTGGTTTTCGTGTGAAGTTGCTAAGATACGGTGTTATTTAATCAACCTACTGTTTTTAAGGCCTAGGTTGTATTGAATGGATAAACCGTAGACTATAAATTCTGTTTGGTAAGTGATGTGGTCATTTTGAACGAGTAGCCTTAACTTGTCAAAAAGATTGAAAATTTTGGTTTTAAGCATGAGCGTAAGCATAACCGTAATTGCTTCATTGGGTTTTTTTATAACTAAGATGATAGCTACGAAGATTTTATAAGTTAGCTCCGCATAATGTATAATTATTTCATTAGTATGTACATTTGGGGTATGATGATTAAATGGACTAGTATATAATATAAACTATAATTATAAAAATATGAGACACTTAAGTCAAAAACATTTGTTTACATTCAGAATCTTGACTTTTTTAAATACTTTTTATATATTTTTTATGTAATAATACCAAGAACTATATTTTTAGGCTAAAGACTAAGGTAAATAATTGAAGATAAATAGAACTCTTTAAATGATATTATAAATAAGCATTTATTCTAATAAAAAGTAGTGTTCGTGTATTTATTTTAACTTACATCTTACTACATCTTGTTAAGAAAAATGATTAATATATACATCGCTTATATTAGTAAATAAAATAATATATGTATATATATCTGCACGAAGGTGGCCTTTAACAGCATGTATACCACTTGATTTTATTCACTATTTAAAACCTTAAACTTACGTTTAATCCAATAATCATGTATCATGTTAGAATTAATTTAAATGGATTACTTTCATAGAATCTGCGTGCATTTAATTAAATATCAACTCTTGTTATTTTCTCATTTTTAGTACAATTTACAGAGATTTCGTTAAAATATTAACATAATAAAGATTTTTGTTTTAATCTTCACTGTAGCTCTGTAGCTTTAGTCTGAAAATTTTGTTTAAAATAACTTATAATGTTAATATACACTTAATAATATAATTACTTTTTAATTCCGCATTCAGTATATTCTTACTTTTATTATAAAATTAATGTTATATATTAATTTCACGTAATTGTACACCGGTGGACGGTGTATATTTACATTTAACTTATAATATGATAATAATGGTAGATTATAGACGTCGGACGTTGCTACAGTTTCGCCAGTAGTTTTGTTGCGTTTATTTCGGTTGCTTTCATAAATCAGGTATCGACCTTAGTAAAAGAGGTTGATGGCTTCTTGAAAACGAAGCTGCAATTTGCGGACTGCACTATTGCCCGGTTGTGCGCCTGGCGAGAGATTGATTTTAATAAATATTGAAATTAGCCCGCATTCCATTTTTGTCATCAATCAAACGCTATTGTATTATTCTGATGTATTAAAAATGCCCATCAGAGATATTATTGCTATTCATTAATCAGAATTTGTTACGATAACAATAATATCTGTTTCTTTTAAAATGATGTTCCTCACGTTCAATTCTTTGAAATGTAATTATCGTGTATTATTTGGTTAACAATTCAAGTAATGATACAAAAAAAAAACATACAAATTCTTTTACAAAAGTATATTATAAACAACATCAGGATGTTAAAAAAATTTAAGAAAATATTATTGAAAATAGGTACGTCTATAAATATCAGAAAATGCTAATTTCACCCCTTATGAAATAACGTATCTTATTTGTGCATTAATATTTTAAAAAAATAATGGTGGCTCTACCAAATTAAAACATATAATTTAAAAATATTCAGATTAATATTACTTACCTCAAATTGAACACACAGGTAATTTCCTTTGGAAATCTTCACATTCGCGCAAATAATTATTTTTTATTATTATTTTTACTGTCTATACTCTTTTTAGCTAAAAATTGCAACAAAATTCACAGCACGTAAAATATACATCAGCACGGAAGAATTACTGCACTCGACTAACTATTATTTCCTTGTCAGGTACGACGGATTCGTCTTATCTCTAATTGAAAAAAGGTTTATAGTTTTTTTGTGGAGATCGGCTCGTGCGATACATTCCGACCAAACTTTTTTTGCATTTGTGTTCTCGTCAGTTAATCAATATCGTCAATAATATAGTATTTTTTGTATTATAAATTAATATTTACTTTACTTAGTAAATTTATTGAACCCAATATTTTACTTTTGCCTAAAAATAAAAGACAAAGAACAAAAAGCTTTTAGAATAAACACCTACTTTTAGTAAACGACGTTTAAGAATACATTTAAATAATAATTTGGAAATGGAAGATTTTAGAATATATACCATAAGAAAACTGTGAAAAAGAAAATTGTAGATTGTTCTATATTGTACGATAGACAAACTGTTCATAAATTAAAACGGTGTTGAATACTAACAAGTGGTTCGAACCCTATACTATGGTAATTTGGAACAAGACATGAATTTAGGTAGCTTTTGCTAATTTATTTTTAATTACATCAACCTAAATGCATGTCTTGCTCCAAATTACCATATTATAGTCACTCACAAACTATTTTAACGTACATTCAATCATTTTTAGTTCAGGAACTTTATCAAATGATAAATAAAACTTACTTTGTTAATATCACACACGGAATTTATTTCGTAACTATAGTTTCAACCTTGCAAGGCCATTATCAAACGTACAGTAAAATTACAAAATAACTTAGGCGGTATTTATACAGGGCGGATTAGAAGCGGTGTACAGCGAACAGGTAATATAATTTACATAATTGCTTTAAAGATGGATGAATATATTAGGTCAGTCTGGTCGTTGATTAAGGGGTTTTCCGGATTACGCTTGGCTTTATAAATTTCCAGGGATTCTAGTAGGTCCAATTTTGGACCTTTTTCGGCGTAGTGTAAAATATCTAAGGGATTATTATCTGGAACGTGATTATTTTCAATTAGATGATTAGCAAATGTGGAGTTGGATTTTTTATTGTAAAAGGAGCTCAAGTGCTCTTTTAAGCGAATATCAAAATTTCTTCCAGACTGACCAATATAAACATCCTTACATGATCCACATTTCAGTCTATAGACACCAGATCTTTTCATTTTATTTGATTTTTGTTTTGCATTAAATAGAATTGATTTAAGTTTTCTATATGTTTTTAATATAACTTGTAATCCATGTTTCTCTAAAATTTTCTTAATCCTGTAAGTTGGTTTTCCAAAAAATGTTAAAGTAATAGTCTGTTTCTTCTCTCTAGTAGACGTCCCATAGTATAACAAGGATTTTAATTGAGTTTTCTGTTTTTTATTTATAATTTTATCTACCATATTAGTAGGATAACCATTATTAATTGCTAATTGTTTAATAATATTTATTTCTTGGTTAAAAGAAGAAGTAGATAAGGGCAAGGACAATGCACGATGAATCATTGAATTAAAAGCTGCTTCTTTATAAGTTAGAGGGTGCAAGGAATTTGATGGAATAAGGGAGTCTGTGA